>OZ024828.1:104686307-106023807 GCA_964016985.1 Anodontia alba
TATACCGACGGACGACGGAGGCTGCCATCCTATAAGCTCACCCGGAGCCTTCTGCTCAGGTGAACTAAAAAGCAGAACTGGCAGATGCGATATATTAGGTACTGGTCTGACCACTGATATTATTATTGCAAACGTTGCTTTCGGATCCTTTGCTGCATTCAGTTGGTGCGTTGCATATCCAAAAATATGTTTGTGCATAAGTCGGTGAAACTTTGAAGTAATGTGCATCATGTTCCAAATTCAAAATGACAAAAACCCAGTCAGCATTCTACGTAAATCTATATCGGGCCGTCATCGGCCCGTCAGGGTAGCTGACGGGCCGATGACGGCCCGATATAGATTTACGTAGAATGCTAGCTGGGAAGAAAATTGATATGGTACGATATCAGATATTTGGTAGTATTTTGGCAATTTGGAACATTTAAAATGACTACAATCAGATCAGCCTGCATATAAGCCATCTTCATATTTTAAAGTTTCCATACAGCAAACAGGCCACGTTCTTAATTAAATACACGCATGCGCAGAATGCTTTGTGGTACTTCGACGATAGGTTTTCATATGACACGGATATTATTCTTTTTTTTTTAAGTCGAAGGACTGCTACGTATGGAAACGTCCTAGTGCTAGGTAAAAAATATTTATCTCCTCCGTAGGAGTTAGTAAGTCCAACGTAGGAGATAATAACTCCTACTAGCTATTATTTCCTATGTAGAAGATAGTAACTCCTGCGTAGTACATACTAACACCTACGTAGTAATCACTAACACCAACGTAGGAGATAGAAACAACTACGTAGAAGAAGATCTCCTACGCAGGACTTACTAACTCCTACGTAGGAGATATTAAGTCCTATGTAGGACTAACTAACTCTTGCGTAAGACTTACTTATTCCTAGGTAGGACATAATAACTCCTACGTACGACTTACTAGTTATCAACCCATTGTTGATGGCTATCCTTCACTCTTTAATTGCACGACAGCGGTCCGGGCCTCAGACTCAATGACGGTCTCTTCGTAAAACTTTAACCAGTGGGTTGGGGCTTGACGATATGTCTATGGCTTGGCCCGCGGTGGTTCAACTATTGGTTTTCATTTACTCTGGCACATAGTAGAATTAGCCACGAGTATAGTCGTCTTTGTTTATCATAGTGATTAATTTGACTTTTTACGTTTTCGCTTTGGAGCATTGACTGAGTTGGGAACCTTTATGTGAACCGATTTTTTTTATGTATTTCTGTATTTAGAGTAGCAGCTGTATGTGTCTCTTACCTTTTTTACTAATACCTACATAGGAGATATTAACTCCTAGGTAGGACTTACCAACAGCTACGTAGGAATTACTACTAATTACTAACAATTTCGTAGGAGAAAGACTCCACGTAGGTCTTACTTACATCAACGGAAGACTTACTTAAACCTATGTAGCCCATATATATATCTATATTTTTAGTCCATGTCTAAAAAGCGTTGCAAAAATCAATATTGATGTTGTCATTAAATGTCTATTTACCTACATGTTCATTTCTGATAGGACAATGACATACAAAAATAAGGTTTCAGGTGGCATATGCGAAAAGTGGAAACGTCATTAAGTGCAGTCTAATCAGAGTCTTTGCTTTTTCTGTGCACAATGAGACTAATTGCTGTGCTTTCTCATTTGAAAAAATGCTGATCGCAGTTACAAGCATGGTCCTACGTGACTTTAATAAACAGCGCTATGCCTCTGACCGGTGTAGAGTCGAGCGATGCACGCGTGCTTCGGTATTCGACCATCTTTGGTGACAAATCGCACTGGTATAAGTGAAATATTCTTGGTAGGGCTGCTGTCCAGCCAGCATACTCCAAATAAATAAATAAAATAAATACCCCTATCTCCCATCCCCCCTATCCCGTCCCCCACCCCCCCCCCCCCCCCCAAAAAAAAAAAAAAAAAAAAAAAGATAACCCTCATTTCCCCACCCCTTCCCGCGTTTTAGTTTTTTAGTCGGGCAGCTCACTCCACGTGCAGGCACGAGTCGTTCAAACAACGTTGTATCAACATCGGTTTAAAATGGGGACGTTGAACCGACGTTAATTCAACGTTATTTTATCATCGTGCGTTTACTGAAAGGCCTATATGTCAACGTTTAAGAAAGCATGTTTCGACTGTTTTTTTTTTTTTTTTTTTTTTGCTTTTTTGTTTGTTTGTTTTTTTTTTGTTTTTTTTTTTTTTGTTTTTTTTTTTTTCGTTATTCGACCTTTCCGTTGACTGCAAATACGAGTATGTTGGACTTTTTACCCAAGAGAAGTACAATAACTGGAGTGTACTATGCAAACTTGTTAGACCAGCTGAGAACCGCCATCCGTGAAAAACGCCGAGGTAAACTCTCTAAAGGTATTTTGCTGCCACAGGACAGCGCGAGAGTCTACACTTGCAAAGTTGCAATGGATGCTGTAGAGCGAAATGGATATGAATTAATACCACATCCTGCCTATTCGCCTGACCTAGCTCCTAGCGACTTCTTCCTATTCCCAAACTTGAAAAAGGATATCCGTGGACCAATTCCGGTCTGATGAAGAAGTCGTGACGGCAGTTGAGGAGTGGGTCAATGGAAAGGACCCTGACTTTTTCAGTTCTGGGCTGATGGCACTTGAACACCGTTGGTCTAAGTGCATCACACTAGAGGGCAATTACATCGAAAAAGAAGAGGTGGATCTCAACCGGAAATAAGTTAGGCTGGTTACTTATTAGTTCACCCTCGGGTGGGTCAATAAGTAACCATCCTATCCCATTTACGATGGACCGAGACGGTCACGATTTTTATGCTTTGTTTCAATATATGTTTTATACATGGGTACAAAATTGCACGCGTATCGAGTCATTCTTTAATAAGATATTGAATATCAAACATGGCTAGTGATGCAAAGGCATGTTTTTCATCTAAAGTTGAGTACCGTGCTGTAATTCGGTACTTGTATTTAAAAGGTAAAACAGCAAGGAAATACACGGCGAGTTAGCCGATGTTTATGGGTCTTCTGCACCATCTTATGCTCAGGTTAAATTCTGGGTAGGGGAATTCAAACGCGATAGAACGTCTTTAGAAGATGAAGCCAGGTCTGGACGCCCGCTGGATGCCACCGACAAAGAAATGTGTAAGAAAGTTCGGGATCTGGTATACTCTGATAGGCGATTTCAGGTGGAAGAAATAGCGCAGGCATTAGGCATTTCACATGGTAGCGTTTCAACAATCTTACATGATCGTTTAGGTATGCGCAAGCTAACAGCCCGTTGGGTCCCCAAATCCCTTAGAGATTAGCAAATGGCAACCAGAGCATCAGTATGCAGCGCCTTGTTGAAGCATTTTAGGTCAAAAGTTGATTTTCTTTTGCGTCTGGTGACTGTAGATGAGGCTTGGGTTCATTATTATGAGCCAGAGAATAAAGCTCAGAGTCGTCAGTGGGTAGGGCCTGGGTCCCCGAGGCCAAAGAAGTTCAAGATGCAACCAACTGCTGGCAAGGTGATGGCCACAGAATTTCGGGACGCAAAAGGCGTTATTATGTTAGACTTTTTACCCAAGAGAAGTACAATAACTGGAGTGTACTATGCAAACTTGTTAGACTAGCTGAGAACCGCCATCCGTGAAAAACGCCGAGGTAAACTCTCTAAAGGTGTTTTGCTGCAACGGGACAACGCGAGAGTCCACACTTGCAAAGTTGCAATGGATGCTGTAGAGCGAAACGGGTATGAATGAATACAACATCCTGCCTATTCGCCTGACCTAGCTCCTAGCGACTTCTTCCTATTCCCAAACTTGAAAAAGGATATCCGTGGACTTCATTTCCGATCTGATGAAGAAGTCGTGACGGCAGTTGAGGAGTGGGTCAATGGAAAGGATCCTGACTTTTTCATTTCTGGGCTGATGGCACTTGAACACCGTTGGTCTAAGAGCATCACACTAGAGGGCAATTACATCGAAAAAGAAGAGGTGGATCTCAACCGGAAATAAGTTAGGCTGGTTACTTATTGACTCACCCTCGTAACATCCGCTTTTGAAACAATGAAGGAAACCGAAGACATCCCAAGCGAGGAGTTAAAATATTAATCGTATCATCTTTTGGTAACAAGAGGATTTTGAGTCGCCGAACATTTTGTGTTTGCCTCTCCAGAGCTTCAAATGTTAAGCACTGAAGGTCGACGCCATGGCGTTCATGTTTTGTTTGGTGACATTAGTTATGATGTCAGAAGCGCGCATTGGCACCTACACAATATAATAAAAAGAAAATTTACTCATTTTCAGTGAATACCATAAAAATTTTCATCTCGTGTAATTCAAATTCAAACATTTAAAATTTTCACTCGCGCTTCGCACTCGTGAAAATACTGATATTTTCATTACACTCGAAGAAAATAATTTTGGTATTCACAGCAAAATAGTAAATATCCTCTATGTATTACCTATGATTAGGCTTGGATTAATACGTATCGTTATCTCCTACGTAGGTGTTAGTAAGTCCTAACGAAGAGTTATTATCTCCTACGTGGGTGTTAGTAAGTCCTACGGAGGAGTTATTTTCACCTGCGTAGGAGATAGCAAGTCCTACGTAGATGTTATTATGTCCTACGTAGGTGTTATTAAGTCCTACATATGGGGTTATTATCTCCTATGTAGGAGTTAGCGAAACCTACGTAGAATTAGCAAGTCCTACGTAGGACTTATTATCTCCTTCGTAGGAGTTAGTAAGTCCTATGTAGAATATATTATCTCCTTCGTACGAGAGTAAGTCGTAGGTCGGACTTATCACCTACGTAGGTGTACGTTAGTCCTATGTAGGTGTTATTAAGTCCTACGTGGGAGATATTATCGCCTACGTTGGAGTAAGTCCTACATAGGAGTTATTATCTCCTACGTAGGAGTTATTATCTTCTACGTAGGAGTTACTTATCTCCTACGTAGGAGTTACTATCTCCTATGTAGGACTTACTAAATCCTACGTAGGTTTTTTTTTTCACCTGGCACTAGGACGCTTCCATAGCTACGAAATTTTGAAGTCGGTAGAAAGATCTTCGTAATGGCTTGTTTTTCTATGTTGAGCGTGTCCACGGGAGTTAAAGCGCTTGTAGGAGAACCTTTGTATCATACTTGGCGCATGATGTTTATGCGCAAATCACTCCTATTGGAAGGCACCATTTTAGCTCCCAAAAAGCTACATTACTAACCATTCATTATAGCATATTCCATTTATAATACTTTTGACGGCCATACGCATGACTATTTTACGATATAACTGAATCGTAACAACCTCCAATAGTTATAGACCATCATTCTAATAACATTCCAGTGTCGTTATGATAACACTTAATCGTGAGCATAAAACAAAATTTCAAACAAAAATGTTACTGTGTAGTGTTGTGGTTTACGGCCTAGTCAATAGCTTAGGTCATGTTGGGCCGGTCAGTTAACTTCACTGTTCCTGGACAGGTTTAGACCTTCTGAGCAGTTTACCAGTACTTAGTGAGATCATCCCCGACAGTAAATGACAACAGCCGGTGAATCAACGGCCAAGTCCTCAAGCAAACGTCAGCTCAAGTTGTCCGCCAAGAGATGGGGGTATTAGAAAAAAGGAAAGATATAATAGGGAAGAAGAAAAAATAAACGGAAACAGCCCCCAATCCCGCACCTGCTGCAAGCACAACAGGCCCTTACCCTACTGAAGCCAAAGCAGTAGAACGCCCTGGCACTGAGAGCTACACAGGACCTTCACACCGACCCAACCTCCCACTAATAATAATAATAATAATAATAATAATAAAACATTTAGAAAATCACCCTCTAACCATTAGAGTAATCTTTAAACCACGGGCACTAACGAATACCGTTAATACGAGGTAGTCAATACAGAATATATAGCGTATATTTACATCCTCGAGGTCAACCAATAGTAATTATGAGAGGTTATGTTTGTCGCAATGATAAGCGTCACCAGATGTCCTTTTTTGAAAGAAAGTGCCTTTCCCTTTGAAGTTGCTTTACAAAAAATTGTGAAGTTGTAGCCCGATGCAAAAAAAACGTCCTTATAACTTTTCTGTGTATCCAAATTTTTTTTTCGGCGACCTTCAGCACATTCAAACTCAACAGTGTAATCAAATAAAAAAATCGAGTGTGCGCTGCTTCCTCCATATATTATATGTATACACTACTGGATAAACTGTCAGAAAACTACAGAAAGTATGCTGATTGCATAATCCATCTTCTTATGCCAGGCAAACCTCTTCCCACCCCCAGGTCCTGTGTGCGTAGATACACGATCTTATCTTAGGTCTCTATCAATTAATTGGTATTTAGTATATTTTTGTGCCGTTAGCTCATGCACGAAAGCAAAGATTCAGTTCAAGATGCACATATGTCATGGCGTCTGGCCACTCCTTGCTTGGTCTTCTACTGGTCTCCAACGATTCATAGCTTTTTTTTCAGTCGGAAAGCGGTATTACTTACCAGAATGTGCAAGTTTTTTTGTTATTTTTTTTTTTTTGTTTGTTTTTTTTTTTTTTTTTTTTTTTTGTGTTTTTTTTTTTTTTTGTTTGTTTTTTGTTGTTGTTTTTTTTTTCTGTTTTTCCAGGTTTTTCTTTTTTCTTTTTTTTTTTTTTTTTTGACTACCATTTATGACGTCATCAGAGAAATTTCAATTTGTAAACTATAGAATTAATTGCATTTGTTGATGTAAAATTTTTGTTTTATTTGCTTAAAGTGAAACTTCGATGGTTCGAACACCAATAGCTCGAATTAAACGACTGTTTCAAACTTATTCTTTAGTCCCCATTACAAAAACATGCCTAATCAAACATACTGAAAATTATACCACTAAAACATGAAAATTTTCAGATAAAAAAAATTCTGTTATTTTTCATATTTCTGCTCAAAACATAGTGTGTATGCGTTAGAGGCGAGGCGGTTCTAACGCCTACCCACAATCTATGTTTTTGAGCTGAAATAAGAAAAATAATGTATACCCCCTTAAACCCCAGATTTACTTTATAAAAGTGGGGTTTAAGGGGGTCATATAGGCATGTTTTCGTGATGCCTAGAAACAATTCCCATAACTGCAGATATTGATATATTCGGGACAATTTTGGGAGAATTTTCTTATTTTATCTTAAACTGTATATTGTATCTACTCGTTATAATCGCCTCATCGAGGCGATTCTAATGAGTACAAGCAATATACATTTACTGTAAAGAAAATCGAAAAGATATCCTTATTATACCGCCTAGCCTGGTGTTCTGATTTACTCTCAGTAGTTCGAACTACCCCTGTCTCGAACAAATTTTCATGGTCCAAAAGGTGTTCGAGCTATTGAAGTTCAACTGTAAATAGTAATATGAAATAATACCAGCAGGTACAATGACTTGAAGAAAATTGCTAAAAAACTGATAGAAAAAAAAAACAGGTACCTTAAAGTCAGAAGAAGAAAAAAGCCATTCAAAGTCGGGGCCAAGCAAACACCCAGTGCTACGGAAGTTTGCCAACAGTTAAGGATAGCAGACTAAGAGAAACATTTGTAAGTTTGTCTAATAGCAGATCGGAGTCACACTGCAGTTACTGTTCATAAGAACCTGTATTGATAAATATTTGAACATGACGTAACACATGACCATTGAAACGATGTACTTTTATTGACTGACGGAATACCAAAAAATATAGAACAATACCAAGATCAGACAGCTAACGTCAAATACAAACAATCCATTTCCTACAAGAACAAGAGGCCCTTGCCCTACAGTAACCAATTTTGTTGGACGTTCCGGCAATGTTAGCTACTCAGCACCATCGCACTCTGCCCACATGGAATAAGATAGTAGTTTCTTTCCATTAAAGGTGATCAATAATGGAGAAAATCATCAAAAACCAATGTAGAGGTTGTATTGAGAGGATCATTTTGTTGAAAACGCATGAAACAATTCCCATCATTCACATTACATTAGGCTAATGGGAATGGGGTGGGTTATAATTGGCAATACCTCTTGCGCCCCATGTTTGGTTGATACGTGCTTGTCCAGTCTGTTCTTGAAATAGTTGACTGTCTTAGTCGTGATTACTTCCTTTTCCCTATAGGATTCACTGATCATCATCTCATCAGTTGTGAAGAATGTCTAAATGCGAAGGCTCCTGATCAATCCTAAACCTAGTATTCTCTGTATCTGTAGTATGTTGAAAAAGAAATAAATCTTGGGTCAAATAAAAGAATTGCTTGAAACAGTGTCATTACTTGCTTGTACATACATATTGTTCCACTTTATTTCCACCATATTGAAGTCATCCATTATCAAAATATGTCATCTTATGCTGAGATACTGCTTTAATTCTGGAGTAATTGGAAAAGTTTTTCATCTTTTATCATATCGCTGGAAGGACTTCTATATACCACACCAACTCGCAATTTATCACTGCCAGACAATTTAACAGTTTTCCATACTGATTCTTGAAAACCAATATCGTCAAGCTCTTGACATGATATACTTTGAAAATACCGGTGTATATACAAGAGAGATCCGCCTCCTTTTCCATCTATTCAAAAAGTTATACCGGTTAGGCTCCATATCCTTCAAAAATGACATTTTTTTTATCCGAGAAAGATTTAATAAATTTATATATAGTATTAATACAATCATAAAATGTGGCATCTGACACCCTGTAAAATTTCAGTTAGTCTCTCGTTTTTTAACTGAATCAAAAATGAAATGATTTTTTATCGTATCTCTGATTTAATGTTGGCAACATTAATTCAGAGATACGATAAAAAAATCATTTCATTTCAAGAATGAAAGAATAATTAAATTTTTCAGGCTGTCAGGTGCCACATTTTGTGATTGTATTAACATACATGTATATGAATTTATTAAACCTTTCTTGGATAATAAAATGACAATTTTTTAGGGATATGGCGCCTTTAATACATGTTTTGTTTCCGGTTGGTGCGGGATGGAGGGACTCTTTTTAGTTGTATTTTATTCTGTATTTCTCTTCTTCTTCTCTCTAGGGAGATCGTGCAACAAGTTAGACAATTACGCATGCACCCATTTATTGATTATTGCTGTTTTAATCTATGTGCATGCGTTATAGTATGAAATATTGTCGCTCAGTTTTGGATCGGGACCTACTTTTGCGGTACTGACGCTGTCAAGTATTTTGCAAATTACAGCCAGTCCGGGTTTCACATTTTATTTTATTTTATTTTATTTATTTATTTATTATTGATTTATATCTGGACTCTCCCCCCCCCCCTCCCCGCACCCCCCAACTCACACACATTTCTCCCTGCTCGTACGTCTATGTTGTAAGAAGCTTCGTCCGACCGGGGTCTATTCGCCATCGCTCATGCTGTAGAATTCTGTTTCAATTAAAAAACATACACCGCTAAGCAAAACTTTGAGATAGGATCTTTAAGAAACCATTTATTCGCATGTATTGAAAACTGAGCAATTTCAGCCTATTTCAAAGGAATATTCTGGGCTAAGAAATGTCAAAATCGACATAAAAAAGCATGAAGATGACTGAGATCTCTTGCAGATGCAGATGTGGGAAAAATCACATTGCAAATTTTTTTTTTTTTTTTTTTTTTTTTTTTGGAGTGTGTACGTGACTGTTACTTATATCAACATGTAAGGGGGGTAACTCGCCATAGAATCGATACAGAGCCCTCGCTTCTAGACCTTATTTTTACAAATGAGGAAAACATGATCGAATAGTTAACTTACTCGCCAGGTCTAGGCAAAAGTGATCAGTTTTTTATCCTTTAACTATAACTGCTATATAGATAACAAACCTAGTACATACACCAAACTTAATTTGTATAAGGACAACTATAAGGAAATTGGAGAAAGCTTAACAACATAACAGATAGAAAGCACTTTGAAGAGTTTGTCACTGAATGACTCATGGAACTGCTACATTGATAAAGCTACTGAGCTTATGAAAAAGCACATACCGGTGAGCGAGCGTTCCGATGATCCACGCAGAGACAACCCATTTGCAAATGCTGAAATGAAAAGGTACATAAAGATAAAGAAAAGAAAGTGGCAAGCATACAAATTTTCAAGAACAGAAGAGAATTTTAATACCTATAAGATAGCCAGAAACACGGTGTCAGCAAAACTGAGACAAGCACAGTATGAGTATCAGCAAAATCTAGCTGTAAAGATAAAAAAGATAATAAGCTCTTCTGGAAGTATTAAGTTCTACGACTAGTACAAAATCAAATGTAGGTAATCTAAAAAAGCCCGACGGAGCCTTAACAGCAACTGATCAGGAAACTGCAAATATTCTGAATGAGTATTTTCGAGCGTTTTTGAAGTGGAGGACAATGGAAACCTACCAGACATTCGTGAGCGCTATTTCTAAGAACCACTGAATACAATTGAAATAACTGAAGAAAAAGTACTGAAAGTACTGAATGAGTTGAAAAATGGGAAATTGCAAGGACCAGACCAAATACACCACTTGTTTTTAAAAGAAACAAAAATATACAAGCTAAACTTCTCGCTATTATTTTTAAGACATCTTTAGAAGAATCAGCCCTACCCAATAGCTGGAAGGAAGCAAATGTGACGGCCATATTTAAAACGGCTAGAGAAAGCTAGCTGAAAATTACAGGCCCATAAGCTTAACATCTGTTCCCTGTTAACTTATGGAAAAAAAACTTATAAGAAACACGCTCGTGGACCATATGACTAAGAACAACCTCTTTTCAAAATCACAACACGGTTTTATATCTGGCAGATCCTGTATAACTCAACTGCTTGAGTTCATCGAAGACGTGTCTGAGGCCGTAGACAATGGAGAAGATGTCGACGTTATATACTTGGACTTTAAAAGGCATTATATATAAAGTGCCTTACAAGTGCCTTCTTAAAAAGCTACGTGGTTACGGCATCAGAGGCAAAGTCTACGCATGGATAAAAGTATTCCTGACAAACGGGAAACAAAGGGTTGTGGTCAATGGTCAACACTCAGAATGGAAAAAAGTAAACTCTGGTATACCCCAAGGCTAGTTTTAGGGCCCATACGCTTCACCAGATATGCCAGAAGTAATTGCGTACTGTATGAAGTTATATGCCGATGATGCAAAAAATGACAGAGTTAACAACAGAGTTCAATCAATTAGGCTGCAAAGATGTATCACCAACGCAGAAGAGTGAGCCATTGGCTGGAACATGTTCTTTAATTTTAGCAAGTGTAAGCATGTTCATTACGGAAGTCACGATGAGAATTTAAGATACACAATGATAAACAGTGACGAACTTATGGAAATTCAAAAAGTAACATCTGAAAAAGATTTAGGAGTTCTTGTGGACAACAAATTACTGTTTAGAGAGCATATTGCTAAAAAGGTAGGAACGGCAAATAAAAACCTAGATCTTATTTTTAAAACATTTGAATTTATGGATAAAGATATTTTTTCTTAATTTATACAAATCGGTAGTAAGACCACATCTGGAATATGCTACAGCGGCATGGTCTCAACATTACAAATAAAAAGGTTTTACGATAGAGAGTGTTCAACGCAGTGCAACGCGCTTAGTCAAGTCGTTTAGCCACCTCGGCTACGCAGACAGGCTCAAAACACTCGGTTTACCCACGTTAGAGTATATACGAGAGCGCGGTGATATGATTCAGGTGTATAAAATAGTTAATAATATAGATAAAGTGGATAAGAGTAATGTTTTTACAAAGGCGAGTAACACAACTACCAGAGGCCACTCAAAAAAAAAAATGTTTAAAAACAGATTCAGACCTACTGCCGTGGCTAACTCATTCAGTAATAGGGTTGTGAACACTGGAATTCGCTCACCCAAAATCTTGTTAGTGCACCCTCCCTGAACACGTTTAAATCCAGACTTAATCATTGTTGGAAAAGGCATCCACGTAAGTTCGAGGCTGCTCGCTACAACCCACTCTAATCAACTACCAGACGAGACCAATATCAAAAAACGTCAGAAGAAGCCGCAGGGTTATTTTGTATTGAGGTTTTACGGCCCAGTCAACCCAATGGGATCATGTCGAGCGCGGTCAGTTTACCTAACCACACGTTTACTGGACAGGCTTAGTCCTCTAAGTGGTTAACCAGTATCGTGCACATTCTTTTGCCAGAAACTGACAACTGCCCTTCTTGAATCAGCGGAAGGGAGAGAATGACCGTAGAAAATATTTCATGATCAATCTCCACGAAAGAATGTTGCCGACCTCGGCGGGGGTTGAACCTGCGACCTTCTGGTCTCCAGTCGCATCACACAAAATTAATAAAAAATGGTATGACAAAGACTGCTGTAAAATGTTCAGGGAGTTAAAAACTGCAAAAAATTCATTTAATCGAAATAAGGCAAATGGTTATCTACGAATTATGTTTTATAAAAAATTAAAAGAGTATAAGAAATTAACGAAATTTAAGAGAAGAAAATTTAAGGAAAATCTTACTTATATGTTGAATGAAGCACTGGAAAAGGATCCACAAGCGGCTTGGAAAATTATAGATGAATTAAAGCGTGAGTCTGTTCCTACTGATAACACAGAGAAAATAAACCATCAAAAGTGGTTTGATCATTTTCATAAATTATTCAATACTGAAACTAGTCATATTGATCACACAAGGCAAATGTTAGTGCAAAACGAACTTAGTAATTATGAGGCAGCACATCAAAATTGTAATTTAGATTATGTCATATCTGAGAAAGAAATATTTGAAGCTTCAAAGAAACTTAAAAATAATAAGGCAAGTGCTTATGATATGCTCAAAAATGAAATGATTAAAGCAGCACTACCATTTCTATGTAAACTGATAGCCCAGGCATTTAATATCATTTTAAACACTGGTAGATTTCCAGAGTCTTGGAAAGAAGGAATTATAATTCCAGTTCATAAAAACGGAAGTCAGCTGGATCCTAATAATTACAGAGGAATTACTCTGAGTAGTTGTTTCAGTAAACTATTTTGTCATGTCCTAAATAATAGAATTTCTTCAGAACTAGAGGACATATCTTTTTTAAAGCCGGAACAGGCCGGTTTTCGTAAAAAATATCGAACTTCAGACCACATGTTTGTTTTAAGAACTATTATTGATAAATATGTTTTAAACTCTAAAAATGGTAGTAAATTGTTTGCTTGTTTTATTGACCTGAAAAGGGCGTTTGATACGGTTTGGCATGGTGGTCTATTTTTAAAACTACAAAAAGCTGGGATTTGCGGAAAGATATATAATGTAATAAAATCAATGTATAATAATTCTCATTCTAAGGTAAAATGTAAACATTTCATGTCTGAACCCATTGAAATATTGAAAGGCGTACATCAAGGGAATGTATTAAGCCCGTTGCTGTTCAATATCTTTATAAATGATATAGGTGACGATTTAACTGAGAATGCTGTTCCAGTTTTACATACATCTAGAATAAGTCATCTACTTTACGCTGATGACTTGCTGTTACTGTCAACAACTGAGGATGGATTACAGCATAACATAGATAGGGTTACTAGTTTTTGCAAAAAATGGGGGCTTTCAATAAATACTGACAAAACAAAAGTAATGGTTTTCTCCAAAAGTGGTAAAGCGAATGAAAAGTATGGCAAGTTTACTATTGGGCAAACACTGTTAGAAAATGTAGATCAGTATAAATATCTTGGAGTTGATATATCTGCTTATGGTAGATTCTCGATCGCGGAGAAAAACTTGAGCATGAAAGCAAGTAGAGCATTGTTTTCAATAAAGCAAAGTATTTTTGATAAGACAATAAAACCATCTGGCGTTTTACGTATTTTTGATTCCCTTATTAAACCTATAGGATTATATGGCAGTGAAATATGGCTAGGATATAAATCATGTTATCAAAACAAGTCCCTTGATGCGATGTTTGACATGTCTTTTAAATGTTATAACGAATTTGATAAAATATTCATAAGATTTTCTAAGTTTGTCTTAGGAGTGCATTCTAAAGCTTCTAACTTTGGTGTACTCAGTGAACTTGGTCAATTTCCATTGATAATTTCCGTTATTAAAAGTTGTATTAATTTTTGGTTACACACAGTTCAGTCAACTAGTGAGTCTCTGGTATCAGAGGCATATTGGGAGCAATGTAATAACCCTGGTGTGAAGAGTATGTGGCTATGCTTTGTAAAAAATGTTTTAACAGACCTGGGCTTCTCACATCTATGGGATAATCAATGTACTTTTAACACATCTGCTATACTCACATGTATAAAAAACAAATTAAAAGAAAGGTTCATTTCATATTGGGAAAAGTGTCTGATTTCTGATACTGGTATGGACAAATTAAGGACATATAAATTGATTAAACGTAAATTTGAACTAGAAAAATATTTAGAGGTTTTTACCTGATAAAAAAACAAAGGAAGGCTTTAACTGCATTTAGAATTAGTTCACATAAACTTCAGATTGAGCGTGGAAGATACTCAGGTATAGAAGAAAGATTGTGTGCTACATGTAATGTAATAGAAGATGAAATTCATTTATTTTGTGACTGTGTCAAATATATGTCATTACGCAATAATATGTATCAATATATATTTAATAGCAACCATATTAGATTTAATTCTCAAAAAGAACTGTTTATCCAATTAATGACAAGTACAGATGAGGCTGTTTTGAGATCCTTAGGTGTATTTATAAATGCATGTAATATTTCTTAACATGACTCTTATGACTCAGGACTGGTGAGGACTGATGCCTTTTTCTCTCTCTTTTTTTTTTTTTTTTTTTTTTTTTTTTTTTGAAATATTATTATGTTATTGTGCTATTATGTATGTATGCCATGTTTATGTTTGTATTTACTTGCCATTAGCCCTTACAGGGTATAGCTGAGCAATAAATTCTATTCTATTCTATTCTATTCTATTCTATTCCAACTGAGCCACCGAGGCCGGCCATAGGTTATTTATTGACGTCTATAATAGGTAGGTATGGAATGCCTGATTTTGTCGATGATATGGTTGGGTGTGAAAATAGAAAGTGTCGGAGATGGTATCATTTGAGATGTGTAGGGGTACGAAAGGGTACAATGTTAGCAAGACGATTTCAAGCAGAAATTTAGTCCCGACCTACTCCCGGGTCAATTATTTATTAAATGGTGCGATGAAATGACTTTATTTTTAAATTTTCTGAGCTGTGACTTGCATTCAAATGAAATTGCATAATATAATTCTCGTGGCAATCTCCGACTGACCATAATTTGCAAAATGCTTGACATCGCCAATACCGCAAATTTTACTGAAGGCCGAAATTTAGTCCCGACCTACTCCCGGGTTAATTATTTACTAGACGGTGCGATGAAATAACTTTATTTTCATACTTTTCTGATCTGTGACATGCTTTTAATTGATAATGCATAAAATAATTCGTGTGGAATCCCCAGACTAACTATAATTTGAAAAATGCTTCACATCGTCAATACCACAAAAGTTGGTCCCGACCCCAAAATGAGCGACATAGTCGTATATTTCATACTATAACGTGACAAATATTTGATAATAATATAAAATCTTATATGTGGTTTAAAGAAGAGTCTATATTTACTTATGTTCCAAATTACATCCCGATAGGTGCATATTTTATGTTATTATTTGATTGTCCAAAGTCTCGACTTTTGGTCCCGACTCTCGACCTTTACTTCCGGCTTTTATACTCTCCCTTAGTGTAACGTTCACAGCTTTGGCAGATTCCACAGATTCATCATGTGATCATGACTGATCACGTGACATTGGGTGGCAGTTCAAAATGGCGACCGACAGCCCAGGATGGGAATTTGACAAATTTGACGATGGTTCCCTAAGTTAGTTGTTTTTCACATTTTCTTATCGGACAGACAGTAATAGCAGACGCATGTATTGCCAATATGGAACACTTCCCAAAAATAACCTTTTGAATGAAAATATCGGCATAAAATAATTCTGCAGATTGATTTCTCCTCCAGTCAAGTCATGAAGTATAGGATCAGCTCTGGTGTTGAGCGTCGCATTTTTTTTATATCACTACATTTATTAGGCTTGGGTGTCAATCTGTCTCTAGATATTGAGTCGGTCAGTTTCCGCCTTTCAATTCATAAAGCTAGAGGGCACTGGAGTAGAAGCATGATATACACCCACCAGTCCAGTGCAACCAAAACAAATACAAACTAAGGCACAGACCATTTGATTTTCTGATTGGAGGACCTGGGTTTTTTCTTCTTCCATATTTTTTTCGCATTGCCAGAGACCCCAATGTTTTGATTTTTCGTCAGACACCCTGAAAATCAGGATCTCCAACACCTATGGTAACTGAAAAGCCAATTCCTAGCTCTACCAATCATGCCTCAACTTAATAATGTAACAGACTTGCAGTTCTCTGTGGATTACTAAAACCTAAATATAAAGCTTTTTAGTTTTGACCCACAATAAGCTGTTCTATCATTACTAAAACCTAAATATAAAGCTTTTTAGTTTTGACCCACAATAAGCTGTTCTATCGGTCACGGGTCAACTCGGCCTGTTACCCACTCGGCCCCCCGAGTCAACTCGGCCTCGAGTCAACTCGGCCTGTTTTGTAGGTTACACAAACACATTATCACAACATACTTATTTGTTCAATTATTCACTTATTAATATATACTTTATGACTTAATTGCTGTTTAGTTGTCTTTCGGATGTTATTTTATAACAAACTTTATTTTCTATTATCCCCAAACTGCACTAATTAGTGATAGGTCAAGCTCAGCACTTAGTAGTAATAAGTGACGTTATTTGCATATTTTAATATGTTTTTTATGCAATTATATTGTGTCCTTTTCAGGATACCAAACACTCTTGAAAGATCCAGTAAATAAATCAGAATATTCAAATGGAAAAAAAAAAAAAGCTACTTTACCTGTTCCGCACAGACGATGCTGCCAGCGTTCGCAAGCATCACAAGAGACTGCATGCTTACCCCCAGTGACAAACACCTTACACACAATACACAAAGCAGACATGGCAGTTATAAAATGCAAGTAACTATGACGATTCCAAACTGGGATCAGATACTGAATCCATCGGGCATTTTATACAGACTATGTTGGCGAATTAAAGAAAGTTTTCAACAAAAGATTGTTTTCGTGCGCTTTTGATTTAAGTTATTTTTAGGTACACATTCAAGGAATTACCAGCTTAATTAGGGATGTAAGCAAATTGTAAGAAATCAAACGTCTTTAATTATAACACATCAATAGTAATTTGTTTACCAAATTAATTGTTCTAATCAGTACTTTCACACTCATGGATTTTTTTGCACAACCACTAAGACATTAAAGATCTGAATTTTAATTGGTTGGTTAAGCACATGATTGGAAGATCTTTGACATGCCATTAGTGATTCATGGCTGGATACTTCTAAGGTTGCTGAAAAATTCAAGTATGTATTAACAGACATACAGGTACACCCACTTTCTAGCCTAACCACCCTTCCCCCATACCTGGGCTCCCTGTATGGCCGAGTTGACCCGGGCCGACTTGACTCTGGATTCGTTCTATCTATCTATACATCCTGCAACACCCTCTCTCGAGGATTATAATTATGCAGCTGCACATGCCAGAGAAAGCAAAGTGATAGAAGAAATTGTATTAGATTTTAGGAGAATTTAAAAATAAAGTCAGTGTTAGTTAAGATGAGATTAAAAGCTGATAAAAATAGTATTTCATGGTCTATGGCATTGAATGTTGGAGGGTGCATATGACTGATCTAAAGGAACCCTGATCAGAGCATACAACAGCCCAAGAATGAAGATGATTCCACTGTACAACAGCCAAGGGAAGAAACTGTATTTGTAGTAACTGGCAGGGGTGGCAATTTGAATGAAGTGCATGGGATGCATGGTTTAAGTGGTTCTAATTGGATGGCAGATATATGAGGGCAGTGGTTTCTCAACAAAGCCATAAATTATCTTGTAGAACAATATAAGACATGCATCTGCATGCCTCTGTTCTGATCTCTAGCCAAGAGTATTGAGCATCTGGGTCACACTACTGTATGAGAAGCAGTCATTTTTTACCCATCTACATGTAGCTGCTCTCATCTGCATCTTTTCAACTTTATTTATGTTGGACTGGGTATATGGGCTCCAGACAGGGGAGGCATTTTCGACTTGGGATCTGACCAGAGTGTTGTAAGCAGTCTCTTGTATGCCTTGATGTTTGGTGTAAATATTTCTTCATATGAAGTCCAGGGTCCTATTTGCCTTGATGTTCACATTTTGGATATAGGTATTCCAAGGTATTTGGTATAATCAACTTATTGGAGGACTTGATTATGAAGACTATATGAGGATTTGATGGGGTCTCTAGAATGGGAAATATGCAGGACCTTGCATTTTCCTGTGTTGAAATCTATTTCCCAATTCTTTTCCCAAATTTCAAATTTCTGGAGGTCCTTCTGCAATGTTTTCGAGTCATTTTCACTATTGACAGACAAAGAAATTACAGTGTCATCTGCAAAAAGGTCAGACCTGTGAGTGGATCTGTTTGCTTAGGTCATTGATATGTAAGAAAAACAGGATTGGTCCCAAGTCTGGTCCTTGGGGAACCCCTGATGTGACCGGAATAAGGGATGAGGTTTCCCTTCTAGTGCTACACATTTAACTTCTACATATATGAATAAGGAGATATTCCTCAATTTGTACAAGTCCTAAGTATCCAACATCTGTATGGTCATCAATGTACAAGTAAGAGATAATTCAGATTGAGAATGTCACATGTCACCAATGTTGGTATACTGGCGAGACAGAGCCAACATGATCCAAGTATATAAAATATTAAATACATGTACATTGATTGTGAATCATTTTTAGCTCTACTGGCCAAAAGCCAGAAGAGCTTATGTCATGATGTGGCTCTGGTCTGTGCATCCGTCAGTTAACTTTATCTTGCTTACTCGATAAAGACCACATTTTTTATCCTATTTTTTTTAAACCTGCACAGATTGGTTGTATCATTGTAAGGATTAACTCTATTGAAAATGAAGAAGGTCCATCAAGCATTATGGGAAATGGGCCCTTTCAAAGTTTTGGTTAATTTTCTTTCGTTTATGGGATAAAGTCCACATTTTTTATCTGATTTTTTTTTAAACTAGCAGAGATTGTTTGTATCATTGTAAGGATTAAACCTATTAGAAAAAAAAATCTGTCAAACATTATGGGAAAAGAACCCTTTTAAAGTTTAGGTTAATAGTTTCTTGTTTACACGATTAAGTCCACATTTTTCATCCAATTCTTGTGAATCTTGCACAGATTAGTTGTATCATCATAGACATCAACCCTATTGAAAATGAAGAAAATCTGTCAAATAATATGGGAAAAGGAACCATTTCAAACTCTAGTTATTTTTTCTCTTGTATGCGATAAAGTCCACATCTTTTATCCAATTATTTTGAAACTTGCACAGATTGTTTGTATCAACATAGACATCAACCCTATTGAAAATGAAGAAAATCTGTCAAATAGTTTTGTAAAAACAGACTTGAAATTTTAATTTTCCTATTGTATATATGTACATGTAGACAACATAGTCATTTACAACTTGAGAATGGTTGGTTTATATCCCAGTGAATCCAAGAAAAAAAAAATCATTTTATATTTTTCATTAGTGATTACATCACTATATCATTTTTTATCATGAAACCTCTAAAAGATTGGAGAAAATCTGATAATTATTTTGGGAAAGGGAGTTTGTTTTAAAAAGTGCTTGTTTTCCCAGTATAGGATATAGTAGGAATTACTAATTAGGGTCTTTATAATTATGGTTATGTCCACTTGGGGCAAGAAGTTTCTTGGTAAACTGGCCGATGACCTTATGTCATGGTGGGGCGTCCATTCATCTTTGCACCTGTTGTCTGTATCTCATCATACCATTTATTCCTGATGCAGGAAAGGCTTTAATCTGATACCAAACTACGAATTTTAAACTCTTGAAAGATTATGTTGACAACAAAATTAGTAAAACTAAAAGTCAATAGGTCATAGCTTTGTGTAGAAAACAATGTGGGATTGGAGAAATTACATGGTCATATATCATAATCAGATTTAGGTACAGGGGCAACATCCATATCAGTAGCATTGTTTTCAAACTGGTTTTTAGGAATGAATTTAGAAATTTGCTTGTTCCTAAAAGCCTTTTTTTCTTTTTTTGCACACAGATGTCAGGCACCTGTCTTACATACATATATATCAAGTATTTGTTGACAGTTTTCACTGTATACGTAACTGAATAATGGGGGATCTTGTGGGTGAAGCGCCACAGAAGCCAGAGCATTTTTAACATGTAGACGAAACATAGCTTAGCAAGCACAGTTGATTTTTTTATCAGTGATCAACGGCCATTTCAATTTTTTTCCCAGATACCTTAAGCCAGATTACTTTTTTCTAGCGTAACCAAAACTGTAAAAAAAAAAAATAAAAAAAAAATAAATAAAAAAATAAAAAAAAACAGCCTCCCTCTTCCAAACCACCCCTGAAGATCAAATGGTCAGTCCCTAAGGATAACAATAAATAATAAACTAGTGATTCATATATGACAGGATAAAAGTTGTAGGCTGCACTGTTAAGAGAAAATAAATGTATAAAAAAAATTATCTCTGTCAGTCTACCTTGCTATCAGATTTTCCTCCTATATACTCAGACTCTATGGCTATATGACTGAAAGTGTTAAAGGTGACTTAAAACCCCAATAAACAAAAAAAACAAAAACAAAAAAGAAAGTTTGAATGAAATGTTCAACCACTTTTCGAGGGTTGAGCGCAAGACTAGCGTAAGTCAGATGGTTGTTTTTCCCCAAACCTAATCTCCTCACCATGAAGATGTTATGAAGATTACAACATTTCTTTCCGTAAACAATGAAAATTTAGGTGCCATTGCTCATATGAGCAATGGCACCTAAATTTGCATTGTTTACAAAGGGGTCCAAGTTGCCCCTAAACAAGGGTTTCAAAAATATGTTTGAGTTACCATAGTCTTGCGCTCAACCCTCGTTTTGTGAAAAATAAAAATGTATTAACTATGTGTGCATATCGTGAAGGTCGTGATAAAGCGTCAGATTTAAGATCGTGAATTAAGAGGTTTGACCACTGCGAGAACCAAGTGTTGTGTCCTTTAGTAAGACACTTTATCCATATTTTTTAGTCTTCCCAGGAAGACCTGCCCATAATACTCTGAAAATGAGGGTGTCACAGTATATAGAGAAAAGAGGAAAGTCTGCTCGCAGTTAATTTCCATATTGAAAAGGTAAAAAGAAATTATTGGTATCATTGTATGTGTTGTAAGTAACATGCGGGACATTGTAAATTTTCATTTCTCTGCAGAAATTGTTGGTGAACTCCAGCTGAAAAAGTTTGGAAACTTTCTGGAAGAATATGCGTCTCAGCTCAAGGATATTGAAGATGCTTTAGGGGAATCAGTTGGAGATTCCTGGGACATGACCCTTGACCCCATCGCCTTACAGGTATGTGAGTGGAAAAATGTATGGCATTCACTGTTACATTTAAGAAATTATATTTTTTGGTACTTTAGGAGAATCAAACAGTGATCTTCAGCTCAATCTGTTTACTTTTCTTAAAAGGAAAGATTTACAAAATTCATTGTATGAAAATGCTGAACTTTAGAAAGCAAGCATACTGGCATAGATTTGTTAAAAGATCTTTTTGGAAGCAAAAAAGATACTTCATTTTTGTCATATTATCACACATTAAAAAGATAGTTAAGTTAATTTGAAGTTTTTAATACTGTGAGAAAAGAGAATTTGATATTCCTCCAAAATAGGTTTGACATTTCATGTGAATTGTCTTCTGTGGAGATAATTCACATGAAATGTCAAACCTGATTTGTTTTTTTTTTTTTTCAGGAAAATAGGATAAAAAATATTTTAGAATGATATCTGCTGAAAGTTTTACCCAGCATATTACAAATTTAGTATCGTAGTTCCAGATAAGAGAGGGTTTACACATTTTACTTTTTTTAATTTTTCCATGAAAACATAAGTTTTGGGTACTCATTAGAAGCTCTAATGGGTATCTACAACCTATGTTTTTTTATAGAGAAATGAGAAAAATATCAGCACTTTTCAGTTGAAAAAAGCACCTTACCTGGAGCTATGAGCATTTCATTGACAAAGTTACTACATGACAAATGAATGGCAATATTGCCTCAAAAAGGCTTGACATTTCATGTGGCTCCCACCTGAAGAGAACGTTTCACATGAAATACTGAGACTCATTTCAGACTAAATCCTTTTTTTTTTTTTCAACTGAAAGGTACTAATATTTTTCTTATTATTAGAAAACTGTTGTGGGAATGTCTCCTCTTATCTGGAGATGTGGTCTACAAGTGTTTTGAATTCAGTATTATGGAACAAAAATGTGTGATAACATGACAAAAGTAAGTGATCATAGCTGATTGAGCAAATTTCAGAGGGAAAAACTATAAGCTTTTTTTTTCTTCGTCTCATCTTTTTCAAGATCGTTTAACCCATTGGACTGGAGACCCCTAAACGAGTAAATGCCAAACAGTGCAGACCCAGATCAGGTGCTGCATATTGTGGCATCTGATCAGGGTCTCCTTTCTTTGCAAATAGTTGAACCATTTTTCTTAAGGAATATCTATATCATATAGCCTGGCATATGTTGAAAATAGTCTCTTCCAATATATAATGTGGGAGAGTTTATTCAGTCTCTAATAGGTTAACCAGTACCTCAGTTTTTTAAATATTGCTCATTCACATTCTGTCACTACTGTGACTTGATACACTTGGTAAATTATGTGGCATGTTTTACAAGGGATCTAGCATTTGTGACTCTCTGTTTGCTTACCTGCACATCAGTCCCCTTTTGAAAAGGGGTCTACTCTAAAAGGGAGAAATTCTGTTTTCTAAAGGGAGGCAAAAATAATTTAACAGTTATTTCCCCTGAAAGTGTATCTGTTTCCCTTCAATGAAAATCTTATGGACTGAATCAGATCTAGATAAAGCCCTTTTTTTTAAAAAAAAAAAACAAAAAAAAAATGATGATATTTTTCTTATTTCTCCACAAAAAAAACATATGTTGTGGTACTCATTAGAAGTGCCTCAGCAAGGTGCTTCTGATGAGTACCCACAACGTAGGTTTTCATGGAGAGATAAGAAAAATATTTTTTTGATACTCCCTTTTATCTTGAGCTATGAACTGAATTATGGCCATCCAATAGCCATGTTGAGTTCATGAAAGGAAAAAAACATGTACTACATGACTATATTTACCCTAAATATTGGAATATGATAACACAGTACAATACATATCTTAAAACTACAACAAGTCCATTTTTCTACCTTTTTATGTGTGTAAAAAACTGCTGGATGAGTGGCAGACAGTGAAGACCCAGATCAGATGCCACACTCTGTGGCATCTGTGATCTGGGTCTACACTGTTTGCTCAGGCCTGTCTGTCCCAGTACTTTGGGATGTTATGTTAACTGTTTCCTATATTACAGTTTCTCCCATATGAACAGACGACAATGCTACAACTTATCAAAACTGACAATAAGATTTTAAACAAGATCATCACTGTTCTGGCATCTCTCTGTGGTGAACTGCAGGCTCTCAAACATGAGGCAGAGACAAAGTTTTATAATGCTCTTATGTTTTACGGAGAGGGAGGTAAGTAGAATTGCATAGACCCGCTGTCTGCAAACCAAAATGTTTTAAGGGGACTGGTAGTTTTTCCTCTATTTTTGTACAAGGGAGACAAGTTTTGTGACTTCCTGTTGCTGTTTCCTGCACAGCCAGATTCTGCTGAAATTGGGAGCAATTGTTTTCCTTTTAGAGTAGACTCCTTTTCAGAAGGGAGGCAAAACTGCCACATTGCATCCCCTCAAACATGAGGCAGAGACAATCTTTAATGCTCATATGTGTTATAGTGAAGGTGGTAAATAGAATTTGAATATGAGACATGCTGTCTTCAAACTAAAATGATTAAGTGTTAATACATATAGCTGTTAGTTTTTTCTGTTATATTATACAAGGGAGACAACTTTTTGTGACTTTCTGTGTCCTTTCCTGCCCACTGAGATGCTTCTGGAAAGGGTCTACTCAGTCTCTAAAAGAAAAGAATTTTGTAGTATCCAAGTATTCTTTAAATGTAAGAAGACAGCAAAAGTCCAGGCCAGACTGCACAGATATCTGCCTAGCTGAGAATTCACATGAAATGTCTAGTCTTATTTTCTTTGAAAAAATAACAGATTGTAGAATGTTTTCTGCTACAAATTTTCTTTGCACTTTAAAGGTTAAGAAATAATTGCCCCAACCTAAAATACACATACATGTATTAACCCATTTTAGATTGGAGACCCCCTAAAGGATAATTGGCAAACAGTGCAGACTAAGATCAGATGCTGCAGAATGCTGTTTGCAAATAGTTTAGACATTTTTCTGTAGGAATATCTAAATCACATAGCTTGACATACTAAAAATTGATATTGGACTTTTCAAATATATACACCACAACCTCTTTATAATACTATTGTTGGGGTCCATAGCATAAACCATGTTACTTAAACAACCGTGTTATATCCAAACAAAAATGTATAGAATATATTGAAAAAATGACCATTTATGGTCATTTTTCAATATAATCTATAAATTTTTGGGATCCATCTTTGAACTGTGTTATATCCAAAACCATGTTATAAAGAGGTTGAAGCGTAGTGTGGAGCATTTTATTTAGTCTAAAATTTATTATCAAATAAATCAAGAGACATCCAGATAAATAATGTTCCTATTTGTCAACAAGAACATACATTGTTTGTGATGTAATTAACCCATTATAGAAAATTTTGGCAAATTAAGGGTGGGGAGGGGATGGGCTCATAAATTATGAGGTAGATCATGTAAAGACAAATTACTTGTTTCAGAACCAGAAGAAGGTCTACAGGAGGGTGAAGCACAAATACAGATTGGAAGAATGATATCTCTCTTTCAGGTATTTATGAAAAACAGACAACAAAGACACAAATGTGGAAATCTTACCTGTCAAATCGCATTTGATAAATCTTTTTAAGAGTTTTCATTCAAATACTGTGGAACCTTTTTATAACATAGGTTCATTATAGCACTATTTTTTTATATAACATGAATTAAAGATACGAGCAAATGGTGAATGGTGAATACAAACAAAATGTATAGACTATAAAGAAAATTGATTGTGAATCCAAACAAAATGTACAGATTATAAAGAAAATTGATGGTGAATCCAAACAAAATGTACAGATTATAAAGAAAGTTGATGGTGAATCCAAACAAAATGTAGATTATAAAGAAAATTGATGATGGTCTTTTTATATATATTTTTGGACACAACACAGCTGTTTAGCTAACATGATGTATACTTTGGATCCCAGCAATAATGTGATGAAGAGGTTATGAGGTTTTAATGAAAATTAATAAAGAAATCTGACCAGTCAAACTGCACTTGATGAAAGGTTTTAGAGTTTTTGTTGTAATACATACACCACAACCTCTTTATAACACTATTGTTGGGGTCCATTGCATAAACCGTGTTAGTTAAACAACTGTGTTATATCCAAACAAAAATGTATAGATTATATAGAAAAATGACATTTATGGTCATTTTTTCTACATAATCTATACATTTTTGGGATCCATCTTTGAACCGTGTTGTATCCAAAGCCGTGTTATAATGAACTGTGTTATAAAGAGTGTATTTATAGAATATTAACATTTAGCATGCTGGGTAAACATTTAGCAGACAATGTTTTGAAATATATATTTTGAAATAGTTTTTCTCATTTCTCCCAGCAAAATAGGCTTTGATATTTTATGTGTTGTCTTCAAAGGAGACAATTTGCATGAAATGCCTAATCCTATTTTCTTTGGAAAAAAAAGGAGAAAAGTGTCATTATTTTGTCATCTGCTGAAATCACCCAGAGAGTGGTAAAGGTTAATAAATAAGCATAATGGTTAATTTAGATGGTAGAGAGTGTATCTGGATGATCATTTTCCTCCATGGAAACAGATTATGTCGGAACTCCAAATTAGGATTTTATTCGAAAAGTTATTTTTTGTTATTTTTGCACCAAAACATATCTTGTGGGTACTCACTGGAATGCTGCTGCAAAAATAAATCTTGTCCTCAGTATTGCCACAATTATCACCTGATCTGGAGCTATGTCTAGTTTTTTGATCATGTTGATGTGATGGTTCCGATGAGAAATGTAGCGAATAAATGACAAAAACATTTTGTCAAATTGATTTTGTCTGCAGTTGTGCAAGAAATGCTTTCATTTAGCTTTCAGTCATATCATGATAGTGTTTGGGTATGACAGAGAACTCTGTACACTATTTAGAGTGCTGCACTCTTAAGGAGGGGTGTTTAATAATTCATAAAAACATGTTGATATTCACGAGAAGCATTTTGTTAAGGAATTTGGTCAACAATTTTTGTTGAGATAGTTTCCACTCTAGTATTTGAAACCTTTCAGAAATAGCTCTACTTAGCACTCTGGGTAATATTTCCAGCAGAAGACATTTTGAAATATTTTTTCTTATTTTTCCCAGAAAACAGACTTTGACATGTCATGCAAATTGTCTTCTTAGGCAACAATTTGCATGAAATGTCCAATAGGGCACTTTTTCTATCCAAAAAATGCTGATATTTTTATTATTCCTCCACTAAAACATATGTAGTGGACACTCATTAGAAGCACCTCGCTGAGGTGCTTCTAATGAGTACCCACAACATATGTTTGTACGGAGAAATAAATTAAATCTTACCTGGAGCTATGCAACCATTATCATAGGATCTTTGTTATTCTAGGAGCTGTCATGTTTTGTGGCTCGATGTTATGAAGTAGTGAAGAATGTGATAATGCAGTTCTCCTGTCTCTATTCTCTATCCAGGTATGTACTTGTAGATATATATGAACCCACCCTTGTGTCTCTTGCTCTGTTACATGTTTTGTGTGTCTCATATGTGCTTGTCTTGAAAGTTGCTTTTGTATTGCCCATGAAATTTAGATGACCTTTATTTAGTTTTCTTTTCTGTCAGACTTGTACAAGTTACTCCCCATTTCCAATTTCCAAAAGTTATAATGCAATCTTATCATTTTAAGCCATAGTTTTGATATTTTGCCTACTGTTTGAGATGTGATAACCTGATTAATTTATTGGTAGAGTCTATCAATTTTTGACTGAGTTGCCCAGTTGTTTTTTTTTTTACATTGCCATTTTTTTCAACTTTTGTAAGCTGATTCTTAGTTTACTATTTGTATTTAATGCCAATGCTTGGCATTGAGGATCTGGACCTCATTCTGAAGGAGAGAAGACTTCGATGGTATGGACATGTGGAATGCTCCAGTGGTGCAATTAAGACAGCCTTTGACATACAGTTTGATAGAAAGCGTGGGCCTGGGAGGCCCAAAATGACATGGAAGCAGCTGACAGAGAGGGATTGCAGAGAGTGGAAGCTCTCAGCTATCAACCCTCATGATAGACGTACCTGGAGATCTGGTGTGAGATCTGCGATGCATGCAGCAAGCCAGCTATCTGGAAGGGGGGCCACTGATGTGGATGTTGCCCCTGTACCTGCATGTTAATCAAAAACCCGATTATGATGATATATATTTGATGTTTCAACCATTGTAATTATGTTTAGCTTATGCTGCATTTATTATTGACAGAGTAACTGTCCTTATCATGATCTAGAATTTACACTTTAGCTATTGAACAGCTAATGTTAAGGTCAGGAACTTTTATGTTTGTTGAAAATAAACAAAAAAATAACCAGCTTGCGTTTAGTTCTTTCCCATTGCACTTGTACTTGCTGAATTATTCTCCTTTCAAAAATAAATGGGATTCTTGTTTGACAGGTATGCAAAACCTGCCTAATTTATACATTCAGTGGTGTCAGTAATTAATACTACATGTATTTGTTAAAGCTTGAATGGTGGAAGAATGCTTTTTTATAATGATTTTTTGTCTCTTTTTTTCAGAGCTGGCCCAAAGCTGATAGATGTTACAGATGTCCATTTTCAGGTACCAGATTTCTTCTAAACTTTCTTAACCTTTCGTATACTGGTGGGAAAATACCCTAAAAACTATTTTTCTCGCTAAAATAGTCATTTCCGTGGTTTAAATCTACACTGCACATATCCCACTATACAGTATGAATTAGTCATAGCTCCAGATAAGAGCAGGTATCAGGAAAATATCTTTTCTTAATTCTCTAAGAAAATATATTTTGTGAATACTCATTAGAAGTGCATTAGGGAGGCACTTCTAATGTGGTGGGTGTATTCATTAGAAGTGCCTCACTGAGGCACTTCTAATGAGTATCTGCAATGTAT
Source organism: Anodontia alba (assembly GCA_964016985.1). NCBI lineage: Eukaryota > Metazoa > Mollusca > Bivalvia > Lucinida > Lucinidae > Anodontia > Anodontia alba. Next base: position 104,714,681 of record OZ024828.1, read on the forward strand.
GTTTTCATGGAGAAATAAGAAAAATCCCAACAATTGTTGGTTGACAAAAGTGCCTTATCTGGAACTATGATTAGTCCTTGCAACTTCACTTACTTCCAGATGATGCACAATGCACAAAAAAGGGCCCCTATGCATTTTGCGGACAGTGTAGGTCTAGATCAGCATGCCCATCTGAGCAGTCAAATCTTGGTATTTTCTGTGTATTGACAGATACTACAGTATCCACTGATTCTGTAAGCAGACAGTGAAAGCCCATATTAGCCTGCACTTATGCACAGGCTGATCAGGGCCTGCATTGTCCAAAAATTGCATAAGAGCCCTTTTCATGCATTTGGCATCAGATAGATCTGTACCAGAATGTTCAGAAGAAAATCAGATAAATGGACCTTTATGGACCCAGCTTTGGAAATTTTGAGTGGGATATTGTTTTTTCTTTACTTTAATCATCCATTCAAGCATTCATCACACTTTACCTTGTATTTGAGCTAGGGCTTTGATATTTGGCAAATTCATTGGGGCTGAGATCTATAGCTGATTAATTTTATATGAAAACAATCAGATTATTTTTATGAGAATTATGACCCTTTTCAAGAGGGGCATATGTCAGGATAAGGTGTTTTGCAAACACACATTTGTAGTTTTAGTTTTGATAGTGTTTTCATTTTTTGAAAGTTTTTACATTGTAGACATTGGTCAGTCATTATCCAGCTTTTTGTAGGAAATTATGGATTTTATAAACATGCCGATCTGGGTGATTGTTTGCATATAAAATTTGTGTTTTTCTCTTATATTTTTCAGGTGGTATTTGAACACCTTGGGGATGTGCTAGGAGTCCTGATAACACTGGATGAATTAATTGAGAGTCATGGAACCCTAGTTGATCACTGGACACTGTATAAAAGGTACTGTAAGTGAACCTAGACACGACAAGGTACTTGCCACATTAACAGAGATATAGGTCTAGATTACAGTGTCCATCCATCTTCAAAAGTATTCACTTTGAGCATAGTTCTGGATAAGGTGCTTTTTTACAACCTAAAAAATTTAGATATTTTTCTTATTTTTCCATGAAAACAGATGTTGTGGGTACTCATTAGGAATACTCACAGAACCACTTCTAATGAGAACCCAACATATTTTTTTCATGAAGAAATAAAAAAAAATATTCATCTTAATGAAGGTTCCACATTCTACAAAAAATCTATATTGTTTTCATCAAATTCAAATGCTCAAATCAAACTGAGTGGGTGGATGCTACTATACATGAGCCAGGGCACAGCATTTCCTACAAGACTATGTACGCCCAGCAAAGACCCAGATAAGCCAAGGCATCCAAGCAGTCTGATCAGTGTCTTAACTATGTATTCTGTGGATAGCTAAGGATTCAGCCTCTTTGTGCAGCCAGCAAAGACTCCGATCAGACTGCACGGATGTGCAGGCTGATTGGAGTCTTTGCTGGGCATACATGTAAAATTGTAGAATTGCTGTGCTATAGCTTAATTATTAAAAGGTAGCTTCTGTTTCACAATGTAAAAAAGGCATATACTGACATCAGAAGTCATTATAATATTCAAATGTATTCTTTTACAGTAGGACAGTCATCACTCAGAAATGACATGTTTGAAGGAGACTAAGTATAGATTGTTGAAAAGTTTTAAATTTCTCACCTGACAGCTCAGAATTTAAAAATATTCAACAACCACTTTGTTGCTAATGTAAACTGCTTTGTTTTTGATATAGAGGAAGTAAATTAGACTGTAACCGCAAAATAACACTATGGCTGATTTTGAGTTTTTTTCATATAAATAGTTTTGTTAAGGGAGTAGAAGGGGAATGCACTCTTGAAACTGTATTCAGAGGAAAGGCTTCAAATGCAAATGAAAATAAAATGTTAAGCTCTGTTTAATGGTCTGACAGAGTAAGAAATAATTTAAATGTCTGCTTACCAGTAGTTTAAAATTCAGCAGACAAAATATTTGCTGTCATTTATACTGTTTCCATAAGAGTGTGATTAATCTCTGTAAGTGGTGGATTATAATTGAGTTATACTGGCTCAGTTTCTGGATTTCCTGCATTTTTGTCTTGTGGGCACCCCTTTTTATTGTTTTAATGCACCACAGCACATTTATTTTACAGTGACAATGATTTAGTTATTTTTTTCACCAAAACATATTGAGATATTTTTTTCTGATTTCTTTAAAAACATGTTTTCTTATAAGAAGCTGAATGTTCTGAAACCTTACTTCCTCATCATATTCAGTCTATCATAGGTCTAGATAAGAGGGGGTAAATGGTAAATATTTTTCTTATTTCTCCATGAAAACATATGTTGTGGGTACTCATTAGAAGTGCCTTGGCGAGGCGCTTCTAATGAGTACCACAACATATGTTTTTGTGGAGAAATAAGAAAATATCAATACTTTTGGATTGAAAAAGGCGCCTTAACTAGTGCTATGGTCTATTCTTTAGCCGTGTTGATGTCATATTCATGACTTAATGGCGATTGGTTTACGTCTCTGTTAATGGCAGGAGCAGATCTAGATATTTGTTTATTCTGAGAACCAGTCTTGCATGGCTTATAAATATTTAGCACTGGGTAAAATGTTCAGGAGACGACATGAAATATTTTTTTCTTAATTTTTCCAGAAAACAGGTTTTGACATTCCAAAGGGGACAGTTTGCTTGAAATATCAAATTCTGTTTTCTGAGAAAAATTAAAAAAATGTCATCGATTTGTCATCTGCTGAATATGCCCAGAGAGTTGTAAAGGTTACTGTAAACAATCTTACAGAATGTTGAAGTCAGTTCGTCATGACCCAACAAAGTTTAATACTACAGAAGAGAAGTTACGCCCCTTTGAAAAGCTTATGATGAACCTTGAAGGACAGCTTTTGGATGGAATGATATTTCAGGTTAGGTAAAATTTTATTGTGGTTTTATATCATTCTGAATGCATCATCCACAAATATATGGTCAGCTTCAAGCAAAAAAGTTCCTTTGAAGATGTGCAGTATGTGCAGATTTATGTCATCCTGTGCACATGCCTGGCCTCAGTCTGATCTGGGCCTTTTCTGTCTGTGCATGCCCCAAAGGCACATCTTCGCTTGAGACAGCTCACATGATTTTATGCCATCTGTTACTATTGCATTTACCTTAAATATTGGATAGCTGAATGCCTTAAACTTTTGCACAAATTCAAACAAGTCATTTTACTGCATGTTAATGTAAAAAAATTGGTGGATGAGCGGCAGATAGTGAAGACCCAGATCACACTTTCTGTGGCATCTGGTCTGGGTCTAACACTGTTAGCTCAGGCCTGTTTGCCCAAATACAACAGAAAAAAAAACACAAAAAACAAGAGCATTATAAGGGTTAAGGTGAATGGGCATCAGCAAAACACAGTATAGGACAAAGTCTAGAAAGAGTTGCAGTCACAGAAAATAGCCTACCAAGCTTTTACCCCTTTTGCAAAGGGGCTCAACTTTTTAAGACATGGAGTTGCCTTTTACTCTTATAGGAAAACAATTGCCAAAAGAAGGATAGCAGATATATTCATGTGTGAGCTATTTCCCTTGAAAGTGTATCCCTTTCCCCTTGATAACAGTTTTATGATAACATAATTTATATATAACTGTCAGAAGTATACAGTTAATGTCCTAAAATTACGAACATTTCATTCTCTTAATGCTTTTTTGGCTTAAATTCTGCTTTTTATGCAGTTGTTTCTTTAAGTATTTAGTGGAATGGCAAACATTATAGATCCTGATCAGACTGCTCCTTCAGGAGCAGTCTGATCTGGGTCTACACTGTTTGCATATGCATTTATTCAGAAACTTTGGTGTACGAAATTTTGGGACATTTACCATAATAACCTTTCTGTTCCACAGAATTGTGTAGAGCAACCATTCGACAGTCAAGCTGTATTTGTGACAAAGAATACCACATTTATGGAGGAGTTTGCAGTCAATATTCGAGAGTATACAACTGAACTCGAGCTTAGGATTGGTGAGTTCACTGAAACGAAGCTTGTCAAGGATGTTTTATAGCAATTAATAAAACTTTTGAAAAACGTCTATTTTTTTAACCAAAATTCTGTAAAAACTTGTTGCATGTATCTATCATGTCAGTGTATAGAACACATGATGTATGCTACTGTACATTCATCATTCTTCAGAAAGATGTTTTTAGTTTGGTGTTTTATTCTAAATAGAAAAATTGATTTGTGATTGACAATATCTTGTCAGAACCCAGTTGTCTTTTCTGTTTCTGTCCTTTGTTTTCAGATATTAACTAACATTAATTTTATGGCCAAAAATGCATCCGACCTATAGTGAAGGGGATTTTTTAAAAAAAGATAATATAAAATATTTTTTTGCTTTTCTTTACTGATTTTGAATAACTTATGATCCATAACAATAATTGGAAAATTTCAGAAATTTCAAACAAGTGAAACATGGAAAATCTGCATTCAAATTACCTATTGATGTGTACATAATTTGCAGACATTTTTTTATGGGCAAATGGAAATTTTCAGTTTTTTTTTTTTTTTTTTTTTTTTTCTTTGAATAACTGAATAGAAAAAACTATTGGTGCATAGGTAGTTACGAAAATTTTATCATTGAATCATGACAAAAATTTGCAAATATACTTTTTGTGTGTAAGGCACCATGCAAAATATGACTTTCTGAAAGAAGTCAAAAAAAGAGTAGTTTATTTTTTCTCCAGGAGAGAGCAATGAAATTGATCATCGATTCAAGTTTGTCGGGCTATGTGGTTTGTATGTACTTCACTTCCAGCTCTTCAGAGTCACAGACAAAAAGGTCTTCAAGTCATTATGGGATATATACAAGAAGGTAAATTAACTATGTCTGTTGATGCAGTAAATATAATGTTTCTTGTTGCTGTGGTTTCATAGCTCCAGATAATCAATATTTTTCTTATTTCTTCACAAAAATAAATGTTGTGGTACTCATTAGAAGCCCCTCACTGCAATATTTTTTTTATTTCTTCACGAAAACAAATTTTTGGACTCATTAGAAGTCCCTCACTGCAATATTTTTCTTATTTCTTCACGAAAACAAATTTTTGGACTGATTAGAAGCCCCTCACTGCAATTTTTTTCTTCACGAAAACAAATGTTGTGGTATACTCATTGAGGAGCTTCTAATGAGTTCCCTGGGGGTGGTCGGGTGTGGCCAACGTGTCATGTATCTTTCGTCACCAGGGTGTCCAACTGATATTGGCTTACAGTTGGGCAAAGCCTGCTACCCTTGTAGCAAGTAAGGGTAGAGGGAGAATGTTTTTGTTTCTTCTGTTTCTTCACTTTCATTAAATTACCTCTTTAGTCCCTGTCCATCTCTTTCATCTCCTCTACTATCTCTTTTCTCCCTTTTTCTGGGAGATGACACAAAATGACCTATAAGGGTTGATATGTCGTTAAACCTCAACACAATCAATCAATCTCATGAGTTCCCACAATATTAAGTTCCCACAATGTTTCTTATCATGGAGAAATAAAAGTAATAAAAAAAAAAAATTTTGTGGATACTCCCGTTTATCTGAAGATATGATTATTTAAGTTCAGTTCCCGTACCAGCACTAAAAGGTGTGCCCATCCAAGGTCAGTGGTTTCCTCTGGATACTCCTGCACTTATGACAACTAACTGCCCATGTGTGTGCTTATATTTGGATAGATAATATGTAATGTATATATTATTATCCCCCAACCAAAAAAAGTTTGTGGGTTATAGCACTCTATCTCCCTGATAATATTTGGTAATAGAAAACCTTGTGATTGCCGTAATGCCAATACCGTTTGAGACATACTGATAATATTAAGTAGGATTGTACATGAGGTTGAGAAGGTTAGTTGCACACAAGAACCAAAACTGGATGCCACAGGTTTTAAGTTAAATCCCCTGACAGTATTTGGCAATATAAACCTTGTGATTGCTATAACTCGGCACTCTTGGAGATATATGATGATGCTTGGAAGAATTGTACACAATGTTGAGAACCACTAGTCTGGATGCTGCAGTTGCTATAACTCCAACACCTGTTGAGATATGAGTATATATCCTTTCAGGGCCCGGTTGTTCAAAGCATCGTTAGCTTAATGAGCTCGTTAAGGGTCATTTCATTAACTGTTTTAGCAGATTCAATATACGATTTTCTGAAATTTTTTTCTGAAAAAATGTGAGTAGCTTTTGCACTGCAAAAGCTACTCACATTTTTTCAGCAAAAAATTTCAGCATATTTGCGTATCACTTGATGCAAATTTTAACGAATCGTTAACTAACGATGTCGTTAGCTTTGAACAACTGGGCCCAGATGTCTTGCTGATACTTTGCAGAATGTACTTGAGGATTAGAGAGTGTGTTGTATTTCTAGTGAAATTTCTGTGTGTCTACAATTTTCTGAAGGACATATTGTCTTTCAGTCTGGGGATTTGCCATCTCTTCTGATGGCAATTTTTATTATTGCCATTGTTATAGTTATACAATGAAATAAAGATTAAATTAAGATCTGTGCCTTCAAGAGTACTACATATGCAGGCCTGACTGATTTGTGTAACTTCCCCAGACCTGCAGGGTAAATGTAGGAGCAATCGAGTAAAACATTCTTACCTTTAAAATTCATGAAAATAAACACTGTTTTATCATAGCTCCAGATAAGCCACTTCTTTTTTCAGTTGAAAAGTACTGATATTTTTCTTGTTTCTTAACAAAAACATATGGTGTGGTTACTAATGAGAAACACCTCCTTGAGGCACTTCTGATAAGTACCCACAGCATACATTTTCCTGGAGAAATAAAAAAAAAAATATTATGTGGCTACCCCCTCTTATCTGGAGCTATGTTTATTGAATATTGTTATGTAAATAAATATATAGTATACACAACAAAACTACTCAGATTTCTTTTGTCAAAACATAATGGTTTAAATTTTTTGTGCAGAATATAAAATGTGACTGTTAACTTTAAATAACAGTTTAGTTAACAGTGCTTTGAAATGTCATCTGCCCTGGAAATTATTCAATGAATTTTCATCCACACTTTTAGCTTATTCATCAAGCAGAAATTTATCATGTAACTGTGTATTTTAGCGGTTTTTTTTTTTTTTTTTACTGATTTGGGAGACCAGTCCATCATCCTTTGACATTTAAGACCACTGCCTTTGTGACTTTATTTATGAGCTTTTCTCTGACAAAAGATGTTTTCATTCCATAGGAAGACAAGGAAGGCCTGGATCCGCCTGTATATTCCTGCAGGCTTTTCACAAGTTGAATTATTGGATATTGAAGAATATGGTGACTGATATCATAGATCCTGATTATATTGTGTGTGGGCTTAGTCTGATCTGTTGTTGTTGTTTTTTTTTTAATCATATATGCCCCAAAGATGCCTTTTTTATATGGCATACCGTCTTCGACCTAATTACTGCACTGTACACTTAGGTATTTCAAAATTACTGGGGAAACTTCTGATAAAGTATGTATCTACCTTCTAAGGTTACACTTTAAAAATGATCAGCAAAGGACTTATTTGTCAGATGATATTTGTGCATTGTTTTTTTGTTGTTGTTTTTTTTTCTTTTTCTGATTTTCTATATAAGAGCATATGTTGTTGATACTCATTTGTCAATGCAATTCATATGGGTACCAACTACATATGCTTTTATAAAGAAGTAGAAAGAATGTACACTGGCTGTAATCTGTAGACTGCGGAATGGCTGAATTGTGTGTTTATAAGGGTAAATGTATGCGCAGTAATTAGATCAAATATGGTATTATCTAGGGCACAGTAAAATCTGCAAGCTTATCTTAAAGGGAATAGATACCCTCCCAGGGGAGGTTAACCCTTAAAACGCCAAGAAAACCTGCATCTGAAAATGCTGTCTGTTTATGTCGTCTGCTGAATATTCTTGCAAACTTTTCAAACCTATTTTTGCATACAGATAAACAGTTTGGACCCAGATCAGACTGCTCCTTTAGGAGCAGTCTGATCTGTGTGGATGATAAACAGTGTAGACCCAGATCAGACTGCTCCTAAAGGAGCAGTCTGATCTTGGTCCACACTGTTTGCAACAATGACTTTTAAAGTAACCAGCAGAAGACAAAGCAGATGACAATTGTTTTGATTGGCGCTTTAAGGGTTAACTGTGCATCTGCTTGGTCTGGTCATTTTTATTTGCTCTGAAGATATTGTGAGTGTGATAGCAGTGATGATCCTAACGAGACAGTTTGTTTGAATTGCTGCTCTTTCTCTATGTTTTTTGTGAGTTTTCCCTCATTTTATCGTTTTCTTTGGCTAGATTCCAGCGATACATCTTCTAGGCAATGTAGTGTGGTTCCCAAACCAGTTTCTCCTAGAAAAGCTGCCACACATGGCTAAGTCTTTAGACAAGAAAGCCCAGATGGTAGTGAAGCAGTCACAGGACTCATGGTTGCAGCAGAAGACACAGATGTTAACCAGGTATGTGATCAGTTACTATGAGAAAATGTAATCATCCTATAACAAACATTTTCCTGTCCTGTGTGTCATTTGTAATTTTATTAAACATTTTCTACATTAATTTGTTTTTTAATTCTAGTTTAAATACACATGCCTTGATTTAAATATTTGCAGATTTGACATTGAACATATGTTATTAACTAATTTTAGTCTAGTGATCCCCAAAAGGGTAATTTGCAAACAGTGTAGACCTAGATCAGATGCTGCACAGTGCAGTGTCTGGTCAGGGTTTCCACTTTTTGTAAACAATTTAGCCATTTTTCTTTACTTAGGAATATCTAAATCACATAGCCTGACATACCTAAAATTGAAATTCAAGTCTTCCAAAATATAGTGTGAAGGGAGTTTATTCAGTATAAAATAAGTTAATTGAACCATGCTATGTGAAGAGTTGTCTTCAGAACATATGTCAAACAGGAAAGGCAAAGATCAATATGTGTATCTGAGTAATCTGTTCGGAGCCTTTGTTTTCCTAGCGTTTTCCGTTCTGGAAATAAACCTTAGTGAGATTTTGGAAAAAATTAATAAGATTTCTATTTTTTCATTGAATATATGAGAAATTCCTGAGAAAAAAAAAAAAAGCAGAATTGTCAGTAGGCAACAAAGGCCTTAATGAGACTGTTCAGCTGTGCAGGATGATGATCTGAACTTGTGTATTTGGCATATGTTCACAGAGGATTTCTTATGGTAGAAGATTTGATGACAATTCTGGGATGTTTTTCTAGTTCTCTATAATAACCTATGTTGTGGGTACTCATTAGAAGTGACTCTGCGAGGCACTTCTAATTAGACCCACAACATAGATTTTTAAGGAGAAATAAGATAGATTTCCCTAGAATTCACCAAGTAATTTTTCTAAACTCCTCTGGTTCAAAGACATATCTTGACTTGACATGTCTCCTGTTGCAGCTATCAGTTGTCCATGAAAGTGGAATGTGCATTTTCATTTGAATAACATCTTATATATAAACTGCAAGGTGATATGTTCAGGAAAAAAAAAATGAGATAAATGTTTGAAAATATCCTTTGCCAAACTTTACCTGTAGCTATTAGAATAAAAGTTAGAGCTTTTGCAATACAATTCATGTACACAACAACCTCTTTATAACACTATTGTTGGGGTCCATAGCATAAACCATGTTAGTTAAAAAATTGTGTTATATCCAGACAAAAATGTATAGATTATATTGAAAAATGACCATTTTTGGTCATTTTTCAATATAATCTATACATTTTTGGGATCCATCTTTGAACCATGTTCTATCCAAAACCATGTTATAACGAACTGTGTTATAAAGAAGTTGTAGTGTATATACACTGTATTCAGTGTATTAATGACTTTTGTACTTACTGCATGGATGTTCAGAATTGTATAAAATATAAACATTGTACATTAAATAAAAAATAGCTAAGTGATCACTTATGAAACACCTGAATGATCATTGAAGAGAATGTCGATGCGGAATAGAAATCCTTAGAAAATATGTCTTGCAGAAGTAATTTGACTAAGGAATTTTGTTAAGTATTAGTTAAGAAGAAATAAATAATTTCTGTTCAGTTTGAGATTTAGAGATATGTTTTTGATAGATATTTAATGATACAATCGCTACTTTTGACTGCTGAAAGCCAAAATGTGGATGTTTTCCTATCCAATTCATAATTCTTTTCCTAACCCTCAATAAGTATATATTATTTCTTCCACAGCATTCATATCCCTATCCATATGCTTTGCTTTATTAAAATCTCATCCCAAGTTTTCTTGTTTACCACTTTTCAGAACAAAGTAAGTAGAACATTTCAGCCTTGTCATGCAAGGAGGGGTCTCTGGGCCAACAGTAAAAGCCCAGATTAGCCTTTAAGTGAGTGCTTCTCCTAATTGAAAATGACCACATGACATATGCATCGAGCACATAGCTCCAGATAAATGAGGGTATCCACATAATATTTTTCTTATTACTCCATGAAAAATATGTTGTGGGTACTCATTAGAAGTACCTTGGTACACATTAGAAGCTCCTCAGCAAGGTACTCTTAATGAGTACCATAACACATGTTTTCATGGAGAAATAAGAAAAATATCAGTACTTTTAGGTTGAAAAAATCTGGAGCTATGTTACAGTCTGATCGTAGTCTACACCTGTCACTAACACAATGTATGGACATTAAACATTCTGGCAGAAAAAAAACATTTACCCTAATCAGACTTTACAGGTGCACTGGCTGATCTGGGTTTTTGTTAGTCACATGTATAATGAGGTAATTTTATATTTGGAGAGGTTGATCAGGAGCTTTTCTGTGCACTAATGGAATTATTAGATACTGTAGAATAAACTGATGGACTGCAAAGGCCCTATCATAATGCATGGATGTGCAGACTGATCTGGGCATTTGTTGCTAGCCAATACCCTGAAGACCCCTTGTCACATGATGTGGTTCATGCAAGATAAGCTAGAGGAAAATCAGCCTTTATTTCATATGCTGTACAGCTAATAGTAAAAATTGAAACATACATGTTCATCTTTCTGGTTTTAACCACAACATTAGCCAAAACATAACTACAGTAAAAAATCTAAAATTTTGTACACCAAAGTGTCCGACAATATGACATCCACAAACAGTGCAGACCCAGATCAGACTGCTCCTAAAGGAGCAGTCTGATCAGGATCTACACTGTTTATTATTCCACTAAGTATTTTAAGGAACAGCTGCACAAAAGCAAATATTAGGCAAAAGAAAAGTAAGTGTCAAATGAAGTGTTTGAAATTTTAGGACATTTACCATACTGTATTTACATTAAATATTTGGACAGTCCAAAGGAAGTGTAAAAAGCAGTTTGATCAGGATCTGCACTGTTTGCCACTCTGCCAGCACTTTTAGACCAACCACTAGTTAGTCAAATGGACTGTGAAAGCCTGTTAAGGAATTGAGATGTTCAAATATTTAGGATAACTGTTGTATATTTAACCAGCTAGTGTGATCTTTGAAGACTTTTCCAGACTGTTTATGCAGTAAATGTCCTAAAATTTCAAATGCTTTGTTCCATAATTTTTTTAACTAAATTTGATTTTCTATGTAGTTATTTCTTAAAATACTTTGTGGAATGGCAAATGGTGTAGACCTGAAGTGGGGTGGTCGGGTGGTGCGAAGGTGTCATGTATCTTATGTCACCGGGGCGTCCAGCTGATATTGGCTTACAGTTGGGCAAGGCCTGCTATCCTTGTAGCAGGTAAGAGTAGGGAGGTGATGTTTTTATTTCTTCTGTTTCTTCACTTTCATTCCTGTTCCTCTTTCTTCCCTGTCCCTCTCTTTCATCTCTTCTGCTATCTCTTCTGTCTCTTTTCTCTGGGAGACAACACAAAATGACCCACAAGGGTTGACGTGTCGTTAAACCCCAACACAATCAATCAATCAAAATCCTGAAGGAGCAGTCTAATCTGGGTCAGCATTGTTTGTTTATGTCATTTTATCAGTAACTTACATGTATGAAATTTTTGGACATTTACTATATATGTAGACTTGGCCGGATAGCATATGGGAATTGGTTGGTTTTCCATCTGTGTGCCTTATTATTGTGTTAGAGGTTTCTGTTTGTGGTGGTATCTGTTCTCTTATTACTCTAAACAATATTAAACCATCAACTGCCAATCACAACAATTGTGGTCTGCTTTGTCATCTGCATGTGATTTTAAAAGTCATTTTTGCAAACAGTGTGGACCCAGATCAGACTGTTCCTCTAGGAACAGTCTGATCAGGGTCCACACTGTTTGCCTGTATGCAAAAATAAGTTTGAAAAGTTTGCAAGAATATTCAGCAGACAACATAAACAGACGACATTTCCAGATGCAGGTTTTCTTGGCATTTTAAGGGTTAAGGTTCTTGATACACTCTCTAGATTTTCAGTCATTTTTACAAGAGAGGCAACTTTTGTGATTTCCTGTTTGCTTTGTTCTACACAAAGTCCCTTCGAAAATGGGGTCTACTCTGAAAGGGAGCAAATTCTTTCCTTTTAGAGTAGACTCCTTTTCAAAAGAGAGTCAAAACCAGTTTTGAAAGCGGTGCCTCCATTGAGAGTGTACCTATTCCCTTTAATTTACTAATTTTCAACATATAACTTACACAGTAATACAGTTCAGGATTTGGCAGATAGCAAACATTTACGGATGCTGTCTCCATATGCTGTTATTAATTAACCAGAGATAAAACTATACTGAAAGGAAAAAGAAACGCAGGGTAGAGTTTTTTCCTTCTTATTTTAACCATTTTTTACGGTGTTTACTATAGCCATACACTTTTACAGATTGTCCTGTGAATGTGAGTCTTTGGTCGATGTGCTATCTACCCAGTGTGTGAAATCATTCAACCGTGCTCTACACAGAGCATTGCACGGACAATACGGAAAGCCAAAATTTCGTGCAAAACAAGCATGTTTAAACCTTCAGCACAAGATTTCCTCACACCATTTGGTACACTTCAACGATACACAAAGCTCTTCGATTCTTTTACTGATTTTTCTTTTCATTTTTACGCTACTTTGAACTTTTTTTCAATCATGGTACGATTGCTGATGCAGGGTCAGAGGCAACAGCAAGTTGCCAATCATTTTGGGGTTAATGTCTCAACAATTGAACGTCTTGTTAGACGTTTAAGGGAGACGGGGCATTTAGCAGACCGACCGCAGTCTGGGCGTCCACGCATGACGTCGCGACGTCAAGACAGGACAATCCATCTGGCACATTTGCGGAATCGTCATCTCACTGCTACCGAAACTGCCCTTAATACAGTAGGTACGCATAATCCACAAATTTCTCCGAAGACTGTTGGAAGTCGATTGCGTGAGATTGGTCTTCGAGCTCGTCGTCCATACGTTGGTCTGCCTCTGACCCAGGCAAGTAGGTTGTGTCGTATGGTGTGGTTGACGGCGCATGCGCCCAGGCTATTTCCGATGAGGCAGTGGAGACAAGTTCTTTTTACGGACGAGTCTAGGTTCACTCTCTATCGGGCAGATGGTAGACGTCATGTGTACCGACGTTGCGGAGAACGCTTTGCCGACGCCTGTGTTGTCGAATGGGATCGGTTTGGAGGTGGCTCCGTTATGGTCTGGGGAGGCATTGCTCACGGGATAAAATCACAGTTGATTATTGTTGCGGGCAATATGACCGCAGTAAGGTATAGGGATGAGATCTTGCGTCCTGTTGCAGTCCCGCTTGTGCAACAATGTAATCTGATTCTGCAGGAGGACAATGCCCGACCACATGTTGCCCGAGTTTGTCAGGATTTCCTGGCAAACAATAACATGGCACCACTAGCATGGCCACCGTACAGTCCAGATTTGACACCAATAGAGCACATGTGGGATGAGCTGGACAGAAATGTTAGGAAGCGCCGAAATCCCCCCGCAACTCTCGCACAACTAAGGAATGCGTTGATCGATGAATGGAATAACATCCCGATGCGAACTGTCAATGCTTTGGTTAACTCTATCCAAAGGAGAATTAGGGCAGGAGCAAGAGGGAGGCACACCCGATATTGATTTTCAGTTTGATTTTGATTTCAAGATTTGGGGGGTAGCTACCAATGAACTTCAATAACTCGAGATTTGTTGATCACAAACCAATGAAATTTGGAACTTTTGTTCCATACATGTACCGTTTTGTAATCATAGTAAAATATTTAACAAACTTTTTCAAACTTGAATTGAATTTAGGAATAAAATTTACCCTGCGTTTCTTTTTCCTTTCAGTTTATTAACTGTAGCCAGCTGTAGGCTAAATTTGCAGCTAAATTATCTATTTTTTTTTTTTTTTTTTTTTTTTTTTTTTTTATTTCTTCATGAAAAAGACCTTGGAATGCTACTTCGTACTTGGATTATCATGCTTCATACTGTTCAGGCCTGATCCTGATTTCAGCCTCAAGGCTTTCAATTTTCCTTATATTTTAGAAAAAAAATAGCCAGTTTCAAGCTCTGAAATCAGGAATTTCAGTCCTGAAAAATCTTGACCAGTATGAGGCCTGAAATTCATGTCTTGGGATAGAGTTTGAATGAAAATCCAAGTTTCTAGGATAAAGAAGAAAATTATTTAAGGGTGTGTAAGAAAAATATTATACACACCCTTTAATAATTTTCTTCTATATCCCACAAACTTGGCATTTCATTCAGACTATATGCCACATAATAATAAATTCTAAATTGTTGGACAAACAGGGCCAGGTATGTTCCTGTTATGGAATCAAGTCAAGCTTTAGACACACCACCAGGTAGTCAGATATGTTTTTTGTTGTTTTTTTTGTTTTTTTTTTAGAATAAGTACATGGTATGGTAAAGAGGTAAATTGTCCAAATAATGAGAGTAAATACAATATTGACTGCCAATATTCATAGCAACAGGGCTAAAGGTGGTTACTAACCCATTTTATATTTTAATGCCTGAATTCATGTAGCTATTTGAATCTAGTTTGTGATAAGTTCTTGATTTACACATAATTCTTGTGTAAACGAGCAATTTGAGAAATGACCAAAACATTAAATTGTTTACTTTCCTTTTCTTCTGCATAATTTGACTTTTATTTATTTTCTAGTTATTTTTAGCTTTAGTTTCAGTATGCATGTAGATGTTTTAAATATGAGCTGCACCAAAACAAACAACAAACTAAAAGCAAAACAAAACAAAAGAAAAGAAAAAGATAAAAAAAAACACTGAATAGGTTCATCAGGATAGAATATCACATTAATCCAAAGAATTCTTTTTATCATATCCAAAGAAGAATTTTCACATACTGTGACAGTTTCAGTTCTCATCTGAAGCCATCGTCAGACTGTGACCTTGACATGCCTTGGACTGCTCACCACTAGACTGGTTGCTAGAGGTAAACAAAGGCCCGTGGATGTTGCTCAGGTTGTGGCCCCAGTTCATGGCATGTGGAAACTGACTTATCCTGATAGTTTCTTTGACCTGTCTGAGTCTTTGATAATTCTCCCTGTCAACTACTTTTGGCCTCTCCCAATTGATGATGGAAAGCTATCAGGATCAGTCAGTCTCCAGACCTACACAGTCTGGTCAGTTGTTTGACTTTTTGCTCTGACAGTATTTAGACTTTTCAGGAAAAGTATGGTAAATGTCCTGAAATTTTAACTTAAATTTGTTTTATATGCCTTTGTTTCACAAAATACTTAGTGGAATACAGTGTATTGATCAGACTGCTACTTCTGATCTCTTGTTATTTGTATGTGAAATTCTTAGAACAAACATGTAAAACAAATAATAAAAATCCCAACAAGACTGAACAAGCTATTCTTGGCTTTCCCTGTTCATATATAGATTATTTATAAGTAAGGCTATGCTCCAGCTCATTTATTGGCTTATTATTGGTGATATAGTTAACACTTAAAGTGCCAAATAAATTTGTAGCAGACCTCAATTTTTTTTATATTTTTTAGAAAAAATAAGTCTTGACATTTTATGTGAATCATCTGCTTGGCAGATGATTAACATGAAATATCTAGACTTATTTTCTCTGAAAAATATAAAAAAAGAATTAAAAAGGTCATCTGCTGCAGTTGTGATTTACGTTTTAAGGGTTAAAAATATTATGGCTATACTAACTTGGTTATTGGTTGTTTGGTGTGTGAGAGCTTCTTTCAACATGTTTATTTGAAAAATAATATTCTTATTTTTCTCTGAAATTAGGATGGACATTTCATTAAAAGTCTCTGCCTTTTTCCTGAAAATGGGTTGAATATAATTATCAGCTTTACCCTACAATCTTGGAAAGACATGCCTTAACAAACAGTGTATACTTGGACTGTTCTTAAAGGAGCAGTTTGATCAGAGTCTGTCCTGTTTGCCACTCAACCAGCAGTTTTAGACACATTACCAGGTAGTCAAAAAAGATTTGGTTTAATCATAAGATAAGTATGGTGTGGCATTACAGTATCTGATTGAGGATAATTATGGTACCATTCAACTTTATGTTGGCAAATGAAATGGCCAGCCTTTTTTTCCCCGGCTTGTTTGTTGCTGATTTGTTTTTTTCGGAACATGCTGAAGTGTAACTAATTTAATAACGAGCCCCAAAAATACTACACCACTGGGATCCTAAGCTGATGTATGTGCATTCTACGGCCCCCAGGCGATTCAAAGAGGGATAAACTAGAACACTTGCCGTACTGAGTGACTGTACAGGTTGATCTGAACCTTTGCTGATTACACTGGTCTTATTGTAGGTTTTATTATGTGCTGGCTCAAATATCAATAGGTTTTGGTGGGAAAAAAAAGCACATTATCAAGAGCTATGACATTGCCTCATCTTTTTATGTTAACAACAAAAATTTGTGGAAAATATGATAAATCATAGTCCATGTTTTTCATGTCATGTGCTATAATGGCTGGGCAAACCATTCTAATGCTAGTTTATGCAGTGATTTATGTATTTTGTAATATTTAATCATGTTTAAGAACAATTGATACTTTGAAGTACAAATTTAGTTTAGTCTGAAAAGGGATCTACTCTAAAAGGAAACAATTCGCTCCACAGGGAGGAAAATCAAGTTTGATAGAGTTGTCACCCTAGAAAGTGAATCTGTTCCTCTTAAGGCCAGAATGTCTGAGCCCTGTATGTAGGGAAGGATTAAGTGGGCCTGAGTTTGTACAGAGGTGAATGCACCCTGAGTTTAAAATACAGGAAATATTTCCCTCAGGACTTGCAAATCTTATAAACAAACTCATGCATAGCATAGCACAAGTTAATTTATAAGATTTGCTTGTCTTGAGGAAAATATTTGCAAGACTTGCAAATCTTATAAACAAACTTGTGCATAGCATAGCACGAGTTAGTTTATAAGATTTGCATGTTTTGAGGGAAATGTTTCCTGTATTTTAAACTCAGGTTATATTAACTTATTTATTACATATCATAAAAATGATTTTTTTTTCTTCAGATTCTGTTTTACTGTCTTTCAAATGACGTCAATAAGTTTTGCGAAGTTAGGTTATCTACACTCGTCACTTGACGTGATAGCTTTTGAAAGGAAATATTTCCTACTGGGAATTATAAATTATATTTCCCACAGAATATAATTTTAATAATCAGTTGTAGATAACTTTAAGTCATTATTTACAGTTTGAAACTTAAAATGCTCAAGTGTAGAAGGATGCAAGTGTAAAAGGATAGTTTTGCAGACAAATCTGTAGAAACGACACAAGTTAGTTTTTGACATTATATATATATATATATATATATATATATATATATATATATATATATATATATATATATATATATATCACTGTATTTGCCCCGTGTATTTGAATGGCCTGAGCCAACCTATACCCAGATCAGATGCTCCAGAATAAAGCATCTGATCAGGGTCTACACTATCAACCATTCATCTATCAGTCTTTAGACACACTGACAGCTAACTTAGTGGACATGTTCAAAGTTTAAGGTTAGTGTGCCAAAGAGTTGAGTTGTCCCAATATTTAGGGTTAATACAGTATATATTGTTAGGAGAGTTAAAAAAAGTACTACGGTAAATGTCCTAAAATTTCGAACAAAATTAAATAATTTCAGTTCTTGCTGTTCGAAATTTTAGAAATTATGATTTGCTAAAAAATTTACTGTTTGAAATTTTAGGACAGATTCACTTACAACCAAAATTGACCTGGCTATCGGACACTTTCTGTCACCCGAAAGGACAAAAAAAGACCTACACGACGAAAGGGTTTTCTTATTTGCTATGTGAGATTAAACTGAATGTGAAATTGTATGAACTATTAAAATAATTACCACACTGATGTTTGTTTTCAATTCCATCAGATAATTCTATGTCGAATAATGTTTCTCATAACAAAACAATTAATTATCCAGTACACTAATTAATCACCAGATACGTTTGTTTGGCACTCCGGGGATGTGCCACTTTCTTAAAATAGGCTGGCTTAGTCCACTGTCTTCTTACGTAACAACCCGCTTCACTTTACCGCACTGAGATACACAAGCTGACCAAAAAATACTTCAAGGTTTACCGCACGTTTGTTCTTGTTTGAGCCACTACAGAAACACGAAAGTCGGTGAAGTGTACGGAGTTTAAATGTGAAAAGCGCAGACTGATTAGAATTTCCGTCGTTTTGAAGCGCAGTATTCACACTGCTTGCTGACATAATGAATTCTGTTGGCGATATGCGTAGACCCAGATGAGACTGCCCCCATACATAGACTGCGCGGATGCGCATGTTGATCTTGTCTATGCTGGTCTCAAATGTCATAAGGTCATTTCTATTGGAAATTACTCATACATAACGAACAGCGCAGACAACCAGATCTGAATGCAGCCTGAACAAGATCAAAGATTTTAACTCTACACCAAACTGAACTACGTATGCCAAACCTGTGAAGTGCCATAATCGTTTTTTAGCAATATTTCTTTCTTTAAAAAAATGTATTGTCGATGAAGCTTATTGCAAGAATTATCTGTCATAAATAGTAATCCTTTCATTAGATCCCTGTTCAGGCGAAAACGGCCCTTTGTGCATTTGTGTGTCAGATCAGAATGCGAGATGCAGTCTAGTGCAGGATGGTGTCTACTCAATTCGCTGATTAGGTCATTGGTATAAAACACTATAATATGAATCGCAGTCTCCAGCAAGTGCACAGACCGATCACATTTTGCAACAAATGATTAGGATCATTTTGGCTTGTTGGGACCTATCATCTCTGTTGTGACCACTACCTGCACCGAGCATAATGACAATCACGCGGTCGGACAGGAAATATTTTGCTGGAGGCGTTAATCCCCATGACGAAAACGTTTTCGGCGTGCTCATTGAAACCTTTAGCACGCTAAACTTAAATATTAGCGGCAGATATTATCAAAGGACACAGTGTACGGACGAGCAGGAATGACCCAGATCAGAATGCGTGGATGCACATGCTAATTTACAATTTCGCGTGCAGCGCTTTCTTTCTGTCGCATGTGCGTCACGCTTTGCAGAAATGATCAGGTCAACTTTGGAATTCTGGTATAGCAGCCACACGACTTACCGAAATATCAGAATACTACCGAAATACCGGTTTACCCGTGAAAAATACAGGAATACCTACTAGCTTTAATTAAGAAACGAATATACTCGGAGGATGATCTTGAAAAGCCCGGAGGCCAATTCCCCTACTCCCCCAATTAGATTCATTCTCTTGTTCTCTGCGGCGTCTGATCTGGGTCTTCACTGTTTGTATAGGCCTATCTATTCCAATATTTAGGTTCTTTAAATTTTTAATACGTGCTAGTTTCGTACGCATTTCTGACGAGAAAAGGCTCTATAAAATTAGTTTGTTTGTCTCCCGAAGAGGTTTCCGCCACGATTTCACGTGACATACCGCTACGAGCACGTGGTTTCTTAATGCGGGGGCAAGGGAAATGTTGCTTTGTGCCTTTTCATTTTCTGGGTATTTTAATAATTATAATGTTCTCAATACATGTATATACATAATGTAAAAGAATAACAGTACTAATATTTATTTATACCCCGGTAAATGCAGAGTAAGGTCCTCACTCTTTAGGTTTTTACTGTTTAAAGGGAGCTAATTGCATATGCCTCGATGATGAATTTTACGAGTTGGACCCAGCGTTTTTTGTTGTTTTTTTTTTATTAATATGGGGCGGATCCAGGATGATTTCTGAAGGGATTTGATTTCATCGAATTTCTCTACGTATTCGGACAGACAGGCCTGAGCAAACAGTGTAGACCCAGATCAGACGCCGCAGAACGCATTTAAACCTTCACTGAAACTGTGATGTATTTAACCAAAGATTTGTAATCTCTCCAAGAACTTAAGTTTACATGCCTATTTGTTACCACAAACGGCAAAATCTGACTGCCCTTGCATCGGAAGATGATCCGAGTCTTCACTGGTCGCACGTCTTATTGTCCGAAAAGTGTTTTCCAAATTTCCCTGTTCCCCCCTAACTATTTTCATTCCCTCTTTCTCTGCGGCGTCTGATCTGAGTCTACAGTTTGCACAGGCCTATCTGTCCCAATACTTAGGTTCTGTTTTTAATACCTGCCAGTTTCATATGCATTTCTGACGAAAAAATGCTCTATAATTTAACGAACTGAAGTGTGCTTAAGCGGTTTCCGCCACGATTTCTCGTGACGTTACCGTTCGAGCACACGGTTTTTCATGTGGGGCAAGGGAATGTGACTGTTGCATTTTCTATATTTTCATATATATTTTTTGTAATCTATACTGGAAATCTGTCCCAGAACTGTGAGTCGTCGTCCGGTGGCGTACCTGAGCAGACCCATGAAAATCTATGTAGGTATAGCAATAAGACATACGAAGTAGTGATGAGATACACGAACAAACAGCAAATAGTCAGATCGTACAGCGCTGATCCATAGATTTATCCTGGCCTTCGTTTTTCAACCGGAATATTTATCATGTCTGCCACAAAGTAACAACAGCTCTAGACCGCCTGCGCATAATCTAACCCTAATCACGCCGACATCCATGTGACCGTCGCGTGGAAATGGCTAACGTGATGGAAGTCTTTTTTTTTTTTTTTTTTTTTCTTGTGAATTTTCAATCAGTATCTCCTGGGCTTGTATAAAATTAAAATACGGTTCCCATGCCATTTATGTACATAAAATTCATTATGACACAGCTGTGTGCATTTACGTTTTGCGGTGGCTTTCTACACTACTACTTTAGTTCCCGGTTCCGTAACGGAAAAAAAAAAGAAAAAAAAAAAACGTTACCGAAATTAGAATGTGCCAATAAAAAATTACTTGAAGAAATCTGTTTTCGAAATTTTAGAAATCCTTTTTTTGCAAAATTGCTACTGTTCGAGATTTTAGGACATTTCCAGAAATTATTTTGGGCAAAAATAATTAGGTGTTCGAAATTTTAGAGTGTTCGAAATTTTAGGACATTTACCGTAATCACTTAAAAAAGCTTTATTCACAGATAACTTTTGAAGCTATTCTTGATCAAGACAAGATAAATGTTGTTTTTTGCTTACCATATTTACCTAAGTATTGGGACATCTTAACTCCTGACCATGTCCTAAAATTGGTAAAAGTCTGTTTTACTTCCTGTTCATGTGTTTAAAATAGTGCTGGATGAGTGACAAACCATGTAGACCCTGATCAGACGCCACATTCTGCGGCATATGATCTGGGTCTACACTGATTTCAAAGGCCTTTCTGTACCAATACTTAGGGTTAATACGATATTTCTACACACAAAATGAAGTATCCGGATGGCCGAGTGGTTAGCGCTCACGATTTCGGATCATGAAGTTCCACGTTCAAATCCCCCTAGAGGTAGAATTCAGCTTATGACTGTACGGCGCTTCATTGTACAGAGTCTTTCATTATTATCCTTCCATCGTCTGGATATGACTCAAACAATGTTGAAAGGGACGTAAAACACCAAGTCCTTATCATCACCATCATCATCTACACCAAATGTATCTTGTGGGTACCCATCATTGTGGATTCATTAAGATTTGAGGAGCAAACTTTTTTTCTTATTGCTGTATGAAAACATAGTGTTGTGGGTGCTTACTGGAATTTATTGCCTTGCAATATAAGTTTTATGAAGAGAAATATGAAAAATATCAATCCTTTTTGTCAAAAGAGAATTAAAAAAAAACAATTATTGAAATCTATGCTACACTGTTTGCCAGTGATGTCAACAATATCAGTAAATGAATAGCTAAAATATCGGAGGACTTGTTTAGTAGGTATATTTGGTGATGCTGTATTTGCTCTAAATATTGTGACACCTTAACTCATTGTCATTTCTGTACTCAAATTCTAACAAGACCATTCACTACCTGTTAGTATGTCCAACATATTGCTGGATGAATGGCAAACAGTGTATACCCTGATCAGACACTGCATTCTGCAGTACCTGATCAGGGTCTACACTGTTTGCTCAGGTCTGCCTGTCCCAATACTTAGAGTTATCATGGTAATTCTGGGATACAAGGAGGCACTTCTAATGAATACCCACAACCTGTGTTTTTATGGAGAATTGGAGAATGTTATCCCAGAATTATTACTAAATACTCTTCCTTAATAGTTCTTCTGTGTAATTATCCTAAGTATTTAGACAAGTAGCCCTGGGCAAACAATATAGACCCAGATCAGTCCAGGTGATTTGACTGTTTACCAATTAAAAAATGTAGAGAGCTTTCACCAAGTAGTCAGATGGATCTCTTTAAATTTTAAGATAGATCTGGAAACGTGAAATACAGTGTCCAGGGCCCAGTTGTTCAAAGCATCGTTAGCTTAACAAGCTCGTTAGTGATCAAAATGTTAACTGCTCTAGTAAGTACAGAATCTAATTCACAGTTATTTTTGCTATAAAATGTGAGTAGCTTTTGCAAATGCAAAAGCTACTCACATTTTTTCAGCAAAAATATTAGCGTATATGCCATATTTAATGATTAAAGTTTTAACGATACAACATCGTTAGTTTTGAACAACTGGGCCCAGATATTTGAGTTAATCATGATATGTGCTGACTGATATGGCCCTTCATAGTCTGCATGTCCTTGAAGACACCTTCTGCCTGTCATGGCTCATGTGTTTTATTAATTTCCTAGAGATGTTCAGGCCTTCCATGCGACTGTATCAGCCTGGATGGTGGAGATGGAGTCAAATCTTTCCAGAGGCAAAACCCTTATGGAGGACCTTAATGCTAGATTACTTAGCTTTATACAGGTGAGAGAATCACACACTGCCGTAGTTCTAGACAAGAGGGTATCCAGAGAAATATTTTTCTTGTTTCTCCGCAAAAACATATGTTGTTGGTCTTATTAGAAGCACCTCAGTGAGGCATTAGAAGTGCCTCAGTGAGGCACTTCTAATGAGTAACCATAACATGTTTTTGTGGAGAAATAAGAAAATATCAGTACTTTTCGGTTGAAAAGGCACTTTATCTAGAACTCTGATATCAGTGCATTTTGTTTGCTTGAGTTGGAGTTTATGGCCAAGTCAATACTATTAAGGTCATTTTGAGCCGGTCTGTTTACCTAACCATACCCTTGCTCGGCATACTAACCACTTTTTTCCTGGACAGGCTTAGTCCTCTAAACAGTCAACCAGTACTTGTGCATATTCTTTTACCAGAAATTGACAACTGACCTTCTTGAATCAGCTGGATTGGGAGAATGACCGTAGAAACTATTTCATGATAAATCTCCACGAAATAATGTTGTAGGACCTGGCAAGGATTGAACCTGTGATGCCCTGATCATCAGTCAGACCCTCATCCTACTGAGCCACTGAGGCCGGCTTGATGTCAATGCTTTGACCTTTTATTGCTGGTAGTAAATTAGATTGTTGTTTTTTATCATTTTTCATGAAATTAAGGCTTGACATTTTCAAGATGGATGCATGAAGCCCTGCTTCCAGAGACAAATGAATAAGTCATTTTAAAATTTTTCTAATATTTACTTTCAGTAACATCAATATTTAGGTATATTTGGTCACCATGTTTACCTGAATATTCTGTCTCCTTTTTAACCCACAGTAGACTAAATGAACTCTCCCACACTACATATTGGAAGATTCTAATTTCCATTTCAGGCATGTCAGTCTATGTGATTTAGCTATTCCTAGAGAAAAATAGTTGAACTATTTGCAAACAATGGTGACCCTGATCAGATGCCACATTCTGTGGTGTCTGATCTGGGTCTGCACTGTTTGTCAGTTACCTTTTTAGGGGTCTCCAGACTACATGGGTTAAAACTTGCATGCTTATTGATCATTTCAGGGGTTATTGTATGCCCAAAGCATCCAGCATTTAGTTCGGACTGTGATGAATCTTCATGTTGCCATGCAGAAACCAATGACCAAAACAGCTGTCTTAGGATTGTGTAAATTAATTGAACTATTAAAGGTAAGAACCTGTTGGCATACAGAAACCAGTGACCAAACGGTTATGTTAGGAATATGTAAACTAATTGGACCGACAAAGGTTACCATGCAGAAACCAGAGATTGAACTGATTGTATTAGGACTGTGTGGATTAATTGAACTGTTAAAGGTAAGGACTTTGTGTTGTCATGCAGAAATAAACGACCAAAAGACTGTATTAAGCCTGTGCAAATCATACAAAAATCATTGACCAATTGGTTGTGTTCAAAGTGTATACATTGAGCTGTTTAAGGTAGAATGACCATGTTGCCATAAAGAAGCCCTAACTAAAATAGCTGGTTAGGATTGTAGAGTGGTTAAAATAATTGAATGTAAGAACCGTAATATTGCCATTCAGAAACCAATGACCAATGCAGCTGTGTTAGTATTGTGTAAAGTTACACTTTGCATACTGGGTAAAATTTCAGCAGACAACATTTTGAAATATTTTTCTTATTTTTTCCTAGAAAATAGAATCTGACACTTCATGCAAATTGTCTGATCCTATTTTCTAGGAAAAATATGAAAAATATCACCAATTTGTCATCTGCTGAATCTGCCCGTATCATGGTAAGTGTGAATTGAACTGTTATAGGCAAGAACAGCTGTCCTAAGACTTTGTAAATTAATGGAACTGTCAAAGGTAATATATAAATTCTATCAGTTAAAGAATGTTTGGTAGAATGAAAATACATTTTCTTTTTCTGACTGGTTGTAACTGGGAATAACCTGACATTATAATTCATAGACAGAGTTCATCACTAAGTTCTTGCATAGAAAAAAATCCAGTTTTTAGCAGATATTTGGATTTGCTTCATCTGATTTCCGCCGGCCTCCGTGGCTCAGTTGGATGCGCCGTCCGACTGGAGACCAGGAGGTCGCGGGTTCAACCCCTGCCGAGGTTGGCAACATTCTTTCGTGGAGATTGATCATGAAATATTTTCTACGGTCATTCTCTCCCTTCTGCTGATTCAAGAAGGGCAGTTGTCAGTTTCTGGCAAAAGAATGTGCACAATACTGGTTAACCGCTTAGAGGACTAAGCCTGCCCAGTAAACGTGTGGTTAGGTAAACTGACCACGCTCGACATGACCTCATTGGGTTGACTGGGCCGTAAAACCTCAACACAAACAAATCATCTGATTTCAAACTTCTGAGATTGTTATAGATAGCGTGATTGAGTTACCATAAGAATGGACTATTCTAATATACTTGCTGACAGTGGGTCTAAGGGCGATTTTACTAAGTTGTACAAAAACAATATTGAAAGTGTTGAAAATGAAAGGAGAAATGATACTTTCATGTCTAAAAGCAGTGATGATGAACTATGAAACATTCCTGTAATTGTAAGAAAAAAGTCCAGTGGCAGGGAGTAAAGTATGGGTAAGCTATTTGAGTGGTTGACAGTATTAATTGTTACTGGGTACTCAGTATGCTATTTGTTAACTCATAAAGCACCTTGAAAATTGTAGTTGATAGCATTCTAAAATATTTTTGTGTATTTTTCTGAGAAAATAAGGCTTGACATTTCATGTAAAAAATAACAAAAAAAAATAAACAAAGCGAGTCTGGTTCAAAGATTTTGGATTTTACTGCAGTCTTTCGTTTAAAAACAAATTCATTTCAAATTAATCAGTTGCAACACTGAAGAAGGCAGTAAATGCTGATGTGTTTAGAGTTTTTTTTTTTTTTTTTTTTTTTTTGTTTTTTTGTAATATCAGTATTCTATATTCCTCTTGGATACTTTCTAAAAAAAAGCAATCTGCTGCAATTGTGGCTGGTACTATAAGTGTTAAGCATAGCACCATCAGGTAAATAACTCGAAATGGCCTCAATGAGGCGCTTTTAATGAGTACTCAGAATTCATGTTTCTGTGGAGAAATAAGAAAAATATCAATACTTTTTGGTTGAAAAAAGCTCCTTATTTGGAGCTATGGTTAACCCTTAAAGTATCAGTCACAACTGCAGCAGACAGCATTTTGATTTTTTTTTTTTTATAATTATTTTTCAAAGAAAGTTAAGTTTTGACATTTCATGTGAATCATCTGCCAAGCAAGTAGACTATGTCTGCTGCAGTTCAAAAGTTAAAAAAAAAATATATATATATATATATATATATATATATATATATTCGAAATGAATTGCTTATTGTTCTCTAGCTCGATATCCACGTGGGGCACGATAAAAACCAATACATACCTGTATAGGGTTATTCAATATCTACACAATGGTGTATAAATGTACATGTTAGACTAAGCGTAAGACATAAAATTTGCCATTTGAATACACGCAGTCATTGACCACTGCAGTAAAAATGGTTGGTAGAAGCGTCGACAAAAAAGATGAAATACGGGCTTACATCAAAGCTCACTCAAAACTTGGTTGTTCTTTGAAGAAGCTGATGACTGAAATTTCTACTGCTTTTGGACCTTCTTGTGTGTCATGACACAGTTCGGCGGTGGAAAAAGAAATTTGAGTCTGGTGTAGAGTCCATCAAAAATGCACCGAAATCAGGTAGGCCAAAATCTGCATCTCGTAAAGAAATCGTTTCCAAAATAAAGGAAATCATTGAAGGAGATGCCAGATTTACAGTTCGTGATATTGCACGAAAGGTAGGCATATCACTTCAACGGTTCACCTTATTTTGAAGAAGCATTTGAAAGTCAGAAAGATTTCTGCTAGATGGGTGCCACATCTGTTGACTGACGAGCAAAAGAGGCAACGGGTTAAAGTGGCCAAAAAGCTGCTTCAAATGTTTCCAAAATATGACAAAAAGCAGTTTGCCAATGTCGTCACAGGTGATGAAACCTGGGTCCATTATTTTGAGCCCGTCAGAAAGGTTAGCAATAAGATCTGGGCCACTAAACACAGCAAACGCCCAATAATTGCCAAACGTTCTTTGAGTACAAAGAAGGTTTTGTATGCAATCTTCTTCTCTGGTGAAGGAGTCGCAATAAAAGTGCCAGTGAAAAAGGGCAAAAGCATCACTGGAAAGTAACATAAAGACGTAGTACTGAAGAAACTGAAAAAGTATTATCAGAAACGACGCCCTGCCACTGGTTTTAAACATGTCCGTCTTCTACATGACAATGCTCCAGCTTATACCTCCGCAATAGTTACAGCGTTTTTGAAGAAAGAAAAAGTAACTGTTTTGCCTCACCCCCCGTATTCCCCAGACCTTGCCCCATGTGATTTCTTTTTGTTTCCGAAATTGAAAGCATTCCTTGCTGGGCGGAAATACCAGTGCCGACAGGCACTTGGATCTGCCATTCATCAGTACCTTATTACTGTGCCCAATCAACGTACCATGACGCCTTCAAGAAGTGGATACATCGGCTGAAACTTTGCATTTCTAGCCACGGGGAGTACTTCAAGGGCATGAAATGAGTACTTTTGGGCTAACTTGAAATTTGAAGTCTCCAGATAGAAATAAGCAATTCATTTCGAACATCCCTCGTATATATATATATATATATATATATATATATATATATATATATATATATATATAGATATAGATATAGATATATATATATATATATATATATATATATATATATATATATATATATATATATATATATATATATATATATATATATATATATATATAGATAGATAGATAGATAGATAGAATGTCATCTGCTACAATACAAATATTGCTTGGTGCTTTAAGGGTTAAGACATGTTTTATTAGGATATACCATATTCGACCTAATTACCACACTGCGCTTAGGAATTTCAAAATTACTGGAAAAACTTGTAGTAAAATATCCACCTGATAAGGACTATAAAGAAAGATAAGAAGATGGCTTCATGATATGATTATTTAATGATACTTATGAGATATTTTTTTTCTGATTTTCTTATAAAAGCATATGTTGTTGGTGCTCATTTAAATTGCCTAGACTTGTGGAGGCAATTCAAATGAGTACCAGCAACATATGCTTTTATAAAGTAGCAGAAAAAAATACACAAGCCATAATTTAAAGACTATGAAATTGCTTGACTGTGCGCTGATAAGTGTATGTTTGGTAATTAGGTCAAATATGATAGTTGATATTATACAGCTGACAAAGAAAACTATTTATATTGTTTAATATCTACATAGTTAATTTGAAAAGACTAATTTTTACAGGCAATAGAACACACATTTCACAGAAAGACAATGTTGATAGCAGAATATGTCCATCGCATCATGCAGAGAATCAGTTTCCAAGTCATCAACTCTATTGCTAATGCTAAGGTAATTTGAAGCATGGGCATAGCTTTAGATATGAGAGGGTGTCAGGAAAATGTTTTCTTTATTTGTCCACAAAAATATATGTTGTAGGTACTCATTAGAAGCACCTTAGTGGTGTTTTTGTGAAGAAATAAGAAAAATATCAATAATTTCTGTTGGAAAAAACTGCAGAATATTGTCATCACATCATGCAGAGAATCAGTTTTTAGCTCGCCTGTACGAAGTACAAGGAGAGCTATTGTAGTCACCCCGGTCGTCCGCGTTTGCGTTCCCGTTCCCGTCACACTGCGTTAAAGTTTTTCAAATGCTTATATCTCAACAGTCACTCCTCACAGAGGCATCAAATTTGGAACTTAGGTACCTTGGAGGGTCTTCTGAGATTCCAAGAGAATAAACCCCTGGGTTCATGCCCCTGGGTGGGGCTAGGGGTCAGAATCTAGGACACCTTTGTAATACTGTGTTAAAGTTTTTCAAATTCTTATATCTTGACTTTCACTCCTCATAGAGCAGACATATTTAGAATTTGGGTACCTGGAGGAGTCTTCTGAGATTCCAAAAGAACATACCCCTGGGTTCATACCTCAGGGTGGGCCTTGGAGTGGGGCTAGGGGTCAAAATCTAGGACACATTTGTAAAATCTTATATGCCTACAGGTTATAGACACAACTGGTTATACATCAGCTAACTATGTGACATCGGTTTAAGTGTAAGAGAGTGAAGGTCATGGTGACCTACATTTTACGGTCCAGGTCACCTAGATTTCACGGTCCAGTGATTTTGCCTTATATCTTGAATACTATTTGTTGGATAAATGTCACACCTGGGATATTACTTCCATGTGACCCAATGAATGACCACTTACTATATCTAGGTCATTGTGACCTATATTTCATGGTTCAGTGATTTTGCCTCATATCTTGAATACTATTTGTTGGATAAATGTCACACCTGGGATATTAGTTCCTTGTGATCCGATTATTGACGTCAAAATATATCTCTGTTGGTGTGACCTATATTTCATGGTTCAGTGATTTTGCCTTATATCTTGAATACTATTTGTTGGATAAATGTCACACCTAGGATATTAGTTCCATGTGACCCAATGAATGACCACTTACTATATCTAGGTCATTGTGACCTATATTTCATGCTTCAGTGATTTTGCCTTTTATTTTTATTACTATTTCATGGAGAATTGTCTTACCTGGATTATTATATCTATGTGACAAAATGATTTACATACAAATACAGCTAGGTCAGTGTGACCTATATTATATGGCTTAATGATAAAAATGTTACAATATAAAATGTACCCAGCAGGCGAGCTACGCTGTCCTACGACAGCTCTTGTTAAGTCATAAACTCTATTACCAATGCTAAGGTAATCTGAAGTATGAGCTAAGCTGTAGATAAGAGGAGGTATCTGGTAAATGTTTTTCTTATTTCTCCACAAAAACATATGTTGTGGTACTCATTAGAAAAACCTTGCTGAGGCACTTCTAATGAGTACACACAACATATATTTTTGTGGAGAAATAAGAAAAATATCAATACTTTTTTGGTTGGAAAAAAAAAACTTAATCCGGAGCTATGATGAGGCATGAAATAGGAGTGATGGGAGAAAGCCACCATTTCTATTCCTTAGTCACACAATGCAAAAGGAATCTTAACACCTCGGTACCTCAGTCGGATGAGCATCGAACTGATGATCAGGAGATCGCAGGTTCGATCCCTACTGGGTCTGGCGACATTTGTTTGTGAAAATTGATCATGAAATATTTTCTGAGGTCATTCTCTCCCTACCACTGATTCAAGAAGGCCAGTTTTGTCAGTTTCTTGTGAAAGAATGTGCATAAGTACTGGTTAACTTCTAAGAGAAATAAGCTTGCCCAGGTAAAGCGTGGTTAGGTAAACTGACCAGCATAGTGTCCATTGGTTTATAATCTCCAGCCTAACCCATCTTGACACATATGGAAAGAGGTTATGCACAAACAGAATAATCAGTCTTTGTTGTTTGCCTAGTTTCTGTAGCGGTTGCTGTCAGAAAGCAAAGGCCCTTACTAGACTTTTCCTGTGCACATAGCCTTTTCATCTGGTATATTTGCTACATAAAAGGTAAGAGAAAAGTCCAGGGAGTGCCACAATCAAAAACCGCAGCCCATCCCAGACCCCAAGAGGAAGAGGAAACCGACAAATCTAAACAAGCACAAACCGAACAAACGTACGAAAAGCACTAAGATTAGCTCTCTCTTCCCCTAGCAAGGTAATCACAATACTAAAAGGATTAAAAAACACAAGAACAAAATGACACACGGAAAGACATCTCTTCTTGTAGCATTGCTTAATGAGGGTCCCGCATCTGCCCAAACACTCCAGTGTTAGCCGTTTCTTTGACCTCAGAGAGACACATTGAGAGATTTAAATTGAACAGTACTGGTACTATCCCATATGTGACTGCAGAACTGAACCCATTTTAGATGGAATAGATTCACCCCTTACTAAATATTGGAAGAGTCCTATTTCAATTTTAGGTATGTCAGACCATGTGATTTAGCTATTCCTAGAGAAAAATGGCTAAACTATTTGCAAACAGTGAGACCCTGATCAGACACCAAATTCTGCAGCATCTGATCTGCGTCTGCACTGTTTGTCAATTCAGTTACTCTTTTGGGGTCTCCAGACTAAATGGATTAAGCTGACATCACAGGTGTGTGGGAGATGGTACTTTTTTTGCTGGCAAAATCTCTTACCATGATTGCTCTAAAAGTACTGGACATCATAACTCCTTACCATACTTGTCCTAAAATTTGAACATCTGTTTCAATACCAGGGCCCAGTTGTTCAAAGCGTCATTAGCTTAACGAGCTCGTTAAGGGTCGTTTCGTTAACTGATTAAGCGGATTCAATATACAATATTCTGATATTTTTTGCTGTAAAAATGTGAGTAGCTTTTGCACTGCAAAAGCTACTCACATTTTTTCAGCAAAAAATTTCAGTATACTTGCGTATCACTTGATGTAAAATTTAACGAATCGTTAACTAATGACATCATTAGCTTTGAACAACTGGGCCCTGGTGTGTCTAATTAAGAGGAATACATACATTAACTGCATCTATATTGGTTTTTGATGATGCATTTTGATGTGTTCTAAAATGCATGTATGTGAGGCTTTGCTGTATTTATTTACAGAAACGTATTATATCTGACAAGCGGTACAGTGAGAGGAGACTGGATGTGTTATCTGCCCTTGTATTAGCTGAGTCTGCTCTAGCTGGATCATGTACCAAAGAAAGAAGACTGGTAGCCAAATTAGCTCTCGCAGTTGGAACAAAAATGGTAAATATGAACTACTGATAGGCAGATACTGTTTTTATCCTTTATTATAACTGCCGATAAGGCACTTTTTTTTTTAACTGTGTAAGGCGCTTCTAATGGGTACCCGCAACATGATAACCTAGAGAAGTAAGAAAAATATTATATGGATACCCCATCTTATCTGAAACTATGCTATTTATTGGAACAAATAGCCCAAGTAAATTGTGTAGACCCAAATCAGATGCCACAGAACACTGCTTCTGATGAGGGTCTACATTGTTTGCCACTCATATAGCAGTGTTAAGACAATAGGTAGAAAATGAATTTAGTCAGATTTTAGGACAAGTATGCTAAAGCGCTAGCATCCAGCCACATAAGATTTGTGAAGATTGATCATGAAATGAGTACTTGGGTCATTCTCTCCCTTCCACTGATTCAAGAAGAGCACTTGTCAGTTACTGGTGAAAGTATGTGCACAAAGTACTGGTTGAGTCTGGCCAGGAAAAGTGTGAGTAGGTTAGCGGACCAGCTTGACATGTCCTTAATAGTGTTGACTGGGTCATAAAGCTGCAACTCTAACTCAAATATAGTGTCCTAATATTCAGGGTTACTGGGCAGGCTTAGTCCTCTAAGCGGTTAACCAGTATTGTGCACATTCTTTCGCCAGTGTCTGGCGAAAGAATGTGTACAATACTGGTTAACCGCTTAGAGGACTAAGCCTGCCCAGTAAATGTGTGGTTAGGTAAACTGACCACACTCGACATGACCCCATTGGGTTGACTGGGCCGTAAAACTTAACACAAACAAACAAACACAGTGCTATTAGCTGCATCAAACAAAAATGTGTCTTCAGGTCAATTACAGGCAGCCGTCTTGCTAAGATGCTTTTTTTCAATCCAAAAGTATTGATATTTTCCTATTTCTACTCATAGAAGTGCCTCGGTGAGATGCATCTAATGTGTACCCACAATATATGTTTTTGTGGAGAAATAAGAAAATTATTTCCCTGATATTCACTCTTATCTAGACCTATGAGGCAATGAACGCTCAGATCAGCTTCCTCAGGCATATACCTGTTTCCAATATTATCATCACTTCTCATATTGTTGTTCATCCTGCAGTTTTGAAAACCATAACCACTACTGGATATAAAAGGCTTTAATACTTGTAATTAAATAAAATTCACATATTCTAAATGTGTTTTTAGCAAAAACAGGTCTGCTTGTGTTTCAGTGAAGAAAAAGTGGGAAAAAAATACCAAAACACTAAAGTCAGGTGGAGGCACCTTTTGAAATACTATTATGACAAAAAAAAACTTTCCAAATTCTTATTTATTTCCAAATAAGGACTATTCATGGATAAAAGTAAACTTGGTAATGACTTTCTTTATAAGAATTTATTGTAACTTCACTATATGCAAAATATGAATTTTTTTACTTGGAGGGGAGGATAATATGAGAACTGCAAAAACTTGACAATAATTTTCAAAGCTCTTATAAATTGAATCTTGACATTTAACTCTAAGTATTGGGGATCTGTATGGTAAAGAATTGATACTCTTCTGTACTTTTTTGGGGATGGTTTGGTTAGGCAAAGGTGTCATGTATCTTGTGTCACTGGGCATCCAACTGATATTGGCTTACAGTTTGGCAATCCCTGCTATTCTTGCAGCAGGTAAGGGTAGAGGGGAGATATTTTTATTTCTTCTGTATCTTCACTTTCATTCATTTTCCTTTTTCTTTCCTGTCCCTCTCTTTCATCTCCTCTGCTATTCTCTCTCTTCTCCCTTTGATCTCGGAGACGACACAACATGACCCACAAGGGTTGACATGTAGTTAAACCCCAACACAATCAAATCTGTACTTTTTCTGTAGCTTTGAAATGGAGAGACAGGCAAACAACTTTAGGCAGTTGATAACTGAAGAACACAGCATATAATCTTATCAAGACCTTTGCCTATGGGCTTACAGAATCATTAATGTAGAATATACCATAATAATATTTACTTTTATCGAGACAAACTTTTTTACATTTATTGACATATATATGTACCATATAGCTTCAGATAAGAGGGGCTATCCACCTTATATTCTTATTTCTCCATTTTTGTATGTTGTGGGTACTCATTAGAAGTGCCTTTCGACAAAAACTTGTTGTGGGTACCCATTAGAAGCACCCCAATGAGGTGTTTCTAATGGATACCCACAATGTATGTTTTTGTGGAGAAATAAGAAAGATGCCAGTACTTTTCGGATGAAACAAATGCCTCATCCAGAGCTATGTACCAGTATAAATCTTCATACTTATAAGCCTTCCCTTAAGTTTTTTTTATAAAAAACAGCATATTTTCAACATTTATTTTTGTCCATTAAGCTATCTTTTTCTGCTTCATAAATGGGTTTCAACCAGAGTTGCTTTGTCATGTCCTAATATGATAAAGTAATGTTATGATTTATGAGTCCCTGAATTACTGTGTTGAGGTCTGAAGTCAGAGTTGAGAAAGCATAGTGATTTTGAGTGGCATGCCATTGATAGCCCCTCACTTACTTATTTTTGTGTGTATTGCAATCATAGAAGTGCTTCTAATGAGTACCTAAAACATATGTTTTTGTGGGGAAATAAGAAAAAAGTCATTATTTTTGGTTGAAAAGTACCTTATCTGGAGCCGGCCTCGGTGGCTCAGTTGGATGCGCCGTCCGACTGGAGACCAGGAGGTCGCAGGTTCAACCCCCGCCGAGGTCGGCAACATTCTTTCGTGGAGATTGATCATGAAATATTTTCTACGGTCATTCTCTCCCTTCCGCTGATTCAAGAAGGGCAGTTGTCAGTTTCTGGCGAAAGAATGTGCACAGTACTGGTTAACCGCTTAGAGGACTAAGCCTGCCCAGTAAACGTGTGGTTAGGTAAACTGACCGCGCTCGACATGACCCAATTGGGTTGACTGGGCCGTAAAACCTCAACACAAACAAAAAAACCTTATCTGGATCTGTGTATGATTTTTACAGAAAACTTTCAAAGAAGATGAGCTGGCACTGCTGTATGACAACTTAAGAAAACTAGATGCCATATGTGAACTGAGAGAGAAGTAAGTCTTCACTGTTTCTTGCTGTGTTACTATCTTTCTAATAATAAAACTAGCCAATGACAAACAATATTTTACTCATTTTCCCTTGAATATTGGCCTCACTATTTCATGCAAATTATCTTTGAGCTAAAAGTTTCCTATTTCATCTGAAATTAGCAAAATATTTTCAATTGTGATCTAGTATTTAACTCTTTTCCTGCTAGTGGTGACTGCTGATAACCTTTGAAAACAGTTTGGACCCAGATCAGGCCTGACAAAATGATGGGCCTGATCTGGATCCAAATTGTTTGACTATCTAATGGTATTCCTGAAAGATTTTTTTTGAAAAAATTAATTTAAAACAAAAACCACAGAACAAAAAAAGCAAAATTACTCAGCATGCAAAATATGTGTGTAAGAGTAAATAAATGGGTAATTTTGTATCAATACAGAAGGATTTGTCTGCATGTATATACATTTATAGTTGATCAAGGTCTATAACTCTTGAGGACCATTTTCACAGAACATATACAAATGTATTGTGAAAAGTACATACAGTGAGAAAATGTTTCACTAAGGGTGATTTAATTATCATTACGAAAACACACCTATTCAAATATATAGAAAATTTCATCTCCCAAAACTGAAAATTTTCAGATAAAAAACTCCGATATTTTTCATATTTCTGCTCAAAACATAGATTGTTGGTACTTGTTAGAACTGCCTCAGTGAGGCGGTTCTAACAAGTACCCACAATCTATGTTTTGAGCAGAAATAAGAAAAATAATGTATACCCCTGTAAACCCCAGTTTTACTATATTAAACTGGGGTTTAAGGGGGTCAAAATTATATAGGTATGTTTTCGTGATGTGAACTATGCCTATATAAGACAAAGTCTACGACAGAGTATTAGATGTCATAAAACTAAATATTACTTATCTGAAGCTAGTTTGAGTAATTTCTGCAGGAAGTAGGCTCATAATTCCTTGGAGAAAATATTTCCTTTAGAATGCTGTCATGCAGTGTCACAAGTGAAGAGGACATGACATTGTAAATCTTATTGACGTCATTTGAAAACTTTAAAAGATTATAAAACAGAATCTGATGAAAAAGAAATTATTTTTATAATGTGTAATATATGTCAGTACACCTTGAGTTTAAAATCCAGGAAATATTTCCTTTGAAACTTGCAAATCTCATAAACAAACTTGTGTGAATTGAAAACTTCTATACAAATGGACTGCATTGTTATTTTGTGAGCTATGTAATAAAAGAATATTATAGGGATGTTTATAGAAGTGAGTGGCAGACAGTGTAGACGCTAATCAATGCCACATACTGTGGTGTTTGATCTGAGTTTACACTGCTTGTTCAGGTCTGTCTTTCCCATGACTAATGTAAATGTCCTAAAATTTCAAACACTTTATTCCATACTTTTTTGTCTTAAATTTTGCTTTTTATGTATTTGTCTCTTAAAATGCTTAGTGGAATGGCAAACAGTGAAGACCCTGATCAGACTGCTCCTTCAAGTCTGATCTTGGTCTGCACTGTTTGCATATGCCATTTTGTCAGAAACTTTGGTGTTCGAAATTTTAGGACATTTACCGTAAGATTATTATAGTATATAGCTATGACTCTGACCAGACTGTACAGACACACATGCCAGTTTATACGGTTTACATGTGACTTAAATGTTGTTTTTCAAGATTTTTATGATATTTTAGGGTTAGAAGAGCATGTGACTGTAGTTTTATCTACTGGCACAGAGTGATCATTCCTATCTACCTGTCAGACATGTTTGAGAATGTCACAGATACTCACAGAATTCATGTAAGTTGGAGAATGTCACATGTAAGTTGGAGAATGTCACTGATACTTATAGAATTCATGTAAGGTTGAGAACATAACTGATACTCATAGAATTCTTCTGAGTTTAAGAACATCACTGAATCTTACAGAGTTCATGTGAATTTGAGAACATTACTGATACTTATAGAATTCATGTGAGATTGAGAACAGAACTGATACTTAAAGAATTCATGTGAGTTTGAGACAATGACTGATGCTTATAGAATTCAAGTGAGTTTGAGAATATTCCTGGTACTTATAGAATTCAAGTGAATTTGAGAACATCACTGATACCTATAGAATTCATGTGAGTTTGAGAATGTATTAGATACTTATAGAATTCAAACTTTGTGAGTTTGAGGACATCACAGATACCCATAGAAGCTGTGTAAGTTAGAGAATGTCACAGATACTCATAAAATTCATGGACATTTGAGAGTGATTGAGAATGTTACAGATACTCATAAAATCCATATGAGTTGGAGAACATCACAAATACTCATTAAATTCATGAAAGATTGAGACTGTCACAGATACTCGTAGAATTCATGTGATCAGTTCTGATCAGATACTTCACTTTTCTTTGATACAATATGCTCAGTGATAATTGATTCTATAAGTGAGCAATGAAGACCCTGGTCTTACTGTGAAAATGTGTACAGTTACCTGGGACTTTGTTGCCTGTCTTTACTGTAAGGAACCTTTTACTCGTGTTGCATCATTATAGGAATGAATTTCATTTTTGTGGATTTTGTCAAAGTGTAAACACCGGTGAATCACTCACTAACTGAATAAAGCCTGAAGGGCTTCATGTGTAGTTTGTGAGTGAGTCGCCAGCATTTACATATCGATAAATTCCACAAAAATAAA
Source organism: Anodontia alba (assembly GCA_964016985.1). NCBI lineage: Eukaryota > Metazoa > Mollusca > Bivalvia > Lucinida > Lucinidae > Anodontia > Anodontia alba. Next base: position 104,752,455 of record OZ024828.1, read on the forward strand.
TTCATTTCTTATAAGTCCAACTAGGTCATACTTACATAAAAAATGTATGGGTAAAATAGCTCATTTTAGAATTCTGCTCGAGAAAAATAGTTCCAGGATTCCTATTTATTGGCTTTATCCAAGTATAAATTCTGAGTTCAAATTGCTCTCGGCCAATCCAATTGTGCTAAATAAGTGTAAGCCTATTCAGTTGGAATTATTTATATGTTAAGCTCTTTTTTGCATGACATGTCTCACTTTATTTTTTTTATATTTACATTTCAGTATATATTTGGTGCTCTACGAGACTGCATACAGCCCATGTCTTATATAAGACATCTGAAGTCATCACAAGATCTTTTTGACAGCTTTGATAAGGAAATATTTGATCAAGTCAAAGAGGTATGTACAAGTTGAGTCACACACCTACCCTGTTTACCTAAATATTTAGTCAGATATTTATGAGCAAACATTAAAGACCCAGATCAGACTGTACCTCGAAAGAAGCAGTTTGATCAAGGTGTGCACTGTTTGCTATTCAACCAGCACTTTTTAGACATATCACCAAGCACTAAAATGGACTTTTCACAGTTTTGTTGTCATAGCTCGAGATAAGGCGCTTCTTTCAACCAAAAAGTGCTGATATTTTTCTTATTTCTGTGTGAAAAAATATGTTCTGGGTACTCATTAGAAGCACCTTGCCAAGGCCCTTCTGATGAGTACCCACAACATATGTTTTTGCAGAGAAATAAGAAAAATATTTTGTGGATATCCCCTCTTATCTGCATGTATGGTTGTGTGTTTTAAAAATCTGTTTCAAGAGGAATAGATACACTTTCAAAGTAGATATCTCTGTCAAAACAGGTTTTGCTGCTCTTCTGAAAAAAGGTCTACACTTAAAAATGAGTCATCCCCTTTTCAGAAGGGGTTTGGTGTGCAAAAAAAGCAAAGAGGAAGTCACAAAAGTTGTATCCCTTTTAAAACGCAGGAAATCTACCAAATATATCCAGAACCCTTTAAAGGCTACCCAAAGGGGTTTTAAAAGTTGTCCTTTAATCTATTATAGTCTGAAGACCCCTAAAAGGGTAATTGATAAACAATACAGACCCAGATCAGAGTCTCCACTGTTTGAGAATAGTTCAACTATTTTTCTCCTGCAGTATCTAAATCACATAACCTGACATACCTTAAGTTGAAATTAGAATCTTCTAATATATAGTGTGGGGAGTTCATTCAGTCTACAAAGGGTTGAGACCAGGGCTCGGGAAAACCGAAAAAATAGCCGGTCTGGACCGAAATTAAGAATTCTGGACCGATTTCAAACACCCCAAAATGCTAATAAATCGGTCCAACATTTCCCAAACCAACCAATTTTCACAAATCAATGATGTCTAAAAAATCACAAATGGTCAAGTCTTTCCAAACTGACAACGTCCGTGCACCTTTTAAATGAGATATTATGGTAGTTAAAAGGCTCTAAACGGTCATTTGACATGTATATTGGAGAGACAGCTGAATAACAGCAACCTACCCACAGCACAAATTAATTATGTCATTATCCAAACATTGTCAGAAAATCAACACTTCACTGACCTTTGTGCGGTAAACAAGCGATTAACACGAATCATCAGTAACGGTAGTCTGATAATTAATCCGTTTGTGTGACACGTGTGAATACACTGAGACTACCAAACATCCAGGTGCAGTCGGCGTGTCCAAAAGATCAAAGGTCGCTTTACTGAGAGTGATAAAAGAATGCACCGCTTGAACGCACCCGTTTTCTTCCTCTTCTTTTTTGTTTTGATCAACACGGTTTGTCAGTCCCAGATTCGATAAATGAATTCCCAAACCATGTACGTCCTGATCAGATGTCGCATACAACGGCGTTTGATCTGGGTATAATTGATTGCTTTTTTTTTTTTTTTTTTTTTTTTGTTGATTGCCGTAACACGCGAGTATAATTCAAGGTAGATTTCACAGTAAAAATAAGTAATGCACCACTTGCGCTAGGCAAGATTGGTCAGTGCTTAAAATTTAAGCAGTCTGATTAAATCTTGAAACACTGAAAACTGCAAAACCGCCCGTGGCGCAGACCTTTTTTATTAGACCTAATTAGGTCCATGAAAGTCGTTTCGTTCCGTCTCTCCTGTTTCCCGCCGTCTTCGCGCTTATACAAGACGGGAATCAGTTGTTTATAAATAGTTTAGGAAAACCCTGCGGAGGTGGAAATAACAACAAAACCGTTTTTTCTTTTTTTTTGCTTTTTTTTTTCTTTCTTTTTACATACCTGACTGTATTTATTGATGACGCCAGCTTTGATCATGCTGGTTGTACCCGGACTTCCGTCATATAACGGAGTTGAGGTGTATTATTTAAAAGGAGTTATAGGACTGCCAGTTGTCATTAGTTTTCGTGACAGGTGATATACACATATTTTTTTTTTGGAAATGGGCTTATTGATGACGTCATCGTCATCGGCTGGACCGATTCAGATTTAAAAATTTCCAGAGCCCTGGTTGAGACTGGTAGTTTTCTAATACAGATAATAATGAATAATTTTAAATCATCTTGATATGATTTAAATATGATTTTCCTTAGTGTGTTCTTTGTTTCCAAAGGCAATCTTTTTGACATTTATTTTACTTCATTGCAGCTGGTGTTAGTGCCGTGTGGTGGCGGTAGAACATCTCCCTGTACATCACCATAGTGCAGATTATATTTCATTTCCTTTGGGATCACAGGGCCCATTGTGGTATATTTGAAAACAGAGTTCTGCTTATGTAAATGCTAAAGGGCATAAGCAATGTTGCAAACTTCATAACTGCCTATAAAGAGTCTCAAAAAAAAAATGAGACTCCATTTCTAATCCGTAGTGTGTTCTTTGTTTCCAAAGCAATCTTTTTGACGTTTATGTTTTTTATTGGCTTGACATTTCATTGAATCATCTGCTTAGCAAGCAATTTGCATCTCATGCCTTATTTTCTTAAAAAAAAAAAAATAAAGTAAAATAAAAAAATGACTGACCTCGGCAGGTGTGATACCACCTTCAGGAAATAAACTGGGCTTGCAGCTTGTACAGATATTACAGAAAGTGAAGCCCTCTTTTGAGTGAAAGGAACAAAACTATCACAACAAACGTTTGCTAATTTTACCATAGAATTGCTAAGGGGGGTCCTGAGGAAACAGTGTACCCCAGGTCATATGCCAAAGAATATGGTGTCTGAGCAGGGTCTGAAGTGTTTGCTACTTGTCCAGCTGATTTCAGGTACATCAACAAGTAGTAAAAAGGCATGTTGAAATTATAGGACATATATGATAGAGTGTTAAGATGTGGCAATAGTTAAATATGGTGTACTATAATAACCCTAAATATTGGGACTGATAGGCCTTTGTAAACAGTGTAGACCCAGATCAGATACCGCAGAATGCGGCATCTGATCAGGGTGTACACTGTTTGCCATACAGAATATTTTAGACACATCAAGAGGTAGTAGAAATTTCTAATTTTAGAACAAGTATCTTAGTAGATAAGTTGTTGCAATACTTAGGTAAAATATGCTAATGTGATCTGATCCATTGAGTGGATGTACCCAGATCTATGAATGACATGAGATGCTTGTGCTGTATGTGATGCAGAGACTGGGAACATTTGTTAGACATGATACATAGCATCAGATCATATTACTAGAGTAATAGTGTGTTTATTATATACCTCGGAAATTCATCCTTAAAGCATCAGCCACAACAGCAGACAATCTTCCATTCATCTACTAGATAATTCACAGTAAATGTCAAGCCTTATTTTCTCATAACATTTTTTTTTTTAAGTAGAGTGTCATGTGCTACAGCTTAGAATTGCTATTTAAAGATTAAACTAATTTTAATTCAAAATATTTTTCTTTGATGACAGCTTGATGCAGTTTTAACTGCATCAAGCTGTCATCAAAGAAAAATATTTTGAATTAAAAATAGTTATGTTCATGTTGCTTGATGTTATGACGTCAAAACAAAGAAGCCTCGTTTGAGAGGGTGTGGTGTGGAGCTGGAAAAAACTGACCCCAAGGTTATAAAACTTTTTGCATGCTCAGCTCAGCTGAGCATGAAATTTTCTCTGCTAATAAATATGAAAATGGCATTTTCATATTTATTAGCCGAGAAAATTTTATGTTGAGCTATGTTTAGAAAGAAAGAGTTGATCATTGTTAGAAATTTGAGATTAATTAGCAGGACAAAGTTCATGTTCAGCTGAGCTGAGCATGAAAAAGGTTTTATAGCCTTGTGGCCTGATTAGGGTTTTCAGTATAGACTAAGAAATTTATCATTTAAGGACATAAAGGTTATATTTTTTTCTATTGTTTTTAGAACCTTCTGGATCCCCTTTGTAGAGAGATAGAGACAGACCTTCGTCTGCAAATCCACCTGCATCTCCAGCTTGATGATCGGAATCCATTTAAAATTGGACTCAAGGATCTTTCCCAACTGCTGAAATTACGGCCCATTAGGTTGTTTGACAGATACATTAATGTCAGAAGTAAGTTGATTTGTGCTTAGATATTGTTGCTTTTTTAAGATCATCTAAGCTAAACACAAACTTGACTTTTTTTTAGCTCACTTGAGCACAAAGTGCTCAAGGTGAGCTATTGTGATTGCTCTGTGTCCAGTGTCCATTGTGCATCGTCCGTCATCAACAATTCATTTAAATCACATCTCCTTATAAAATGGAGTTTGAAATAATTTCATAGAAATGTTCCTTGAATGATCCTCTATCAAAATTGCTAAAATGGTTCCACAATAATTTTACAGAAGTGTTCCTTGGGTGACCCTCTACCAAAATTGCTAAAATGGTCCCGCTCCGCTGAACAAAATAGCCACCAAAGCTGAAAATAGAAAAAACTTTAAACAACATCTCCTCCTAGGCCAATGGCCCGATTTGAAAATAATTTTACAGAAATGTTCCTTGGGTGACCCTCTACCAGAATAGCTAAAATGATTCTGCTCCACTGAACAAAATGGCCACCAGAGCTTAAAATAGAAAAACCTTTGAACGACATCTTCTAGGCCAATGGCCTGATTTCAGAATAATTTCACAGAAATGTTCCTTAGGTGATCCTCTACCAAAATTGCTAAAATGGTTCCGCTCTGGTGAACAAAATAGCCGCCAAAGCTAAAAATAGAAAACCTTTAAACGACATCTCCTCCTAGGCCAATGGCCCGATTTCAAAATAATTTATAGAAATGTTCCTTGGGTGACCCTCTACCAAAATTGCTAAAATGGTTCCGCTCCTCTGAACAACATGGCCGCCAAAGCTAAAAGTAGAAAAACCTTAAAATGACATATCATCTTAGGCCAATGGCCTGATTTCAAAGTAATTTCACTGAAATGTTCCTTGGGTGACCCTCTACCAAAATTGTTAAAATAGTTCCACTATGCTGAACAAAAAGTCACCAAAACTAAAACTAGAAAAACCTTTAAACAACATCTCCTCCTAGGCCAATGGCCTGATTTCAGAATAATTTCACAGAAATGCCTTGGGTGACCCTCTATCAAAATTGCTAAAATAGTTCCACTGCGCTGAACAAAATGGCCACCAAAACTAAAAATAGAAAAACCTTCAAATGACATGTATATCTCCTTCTAGGCTAATGGCCCGATTTCAAAATAATTTTACAGAAATGTTCCTTGGGTGACCCTCTACCAAAATTGCTAAAATGGTTCCGCTCCACTGAACAAAATGGCCACCAAAGCTAAAAATAGAAAAAACCTTTAAATGACCTCCTCCTAGGCCAATGGCTTGATTTCAAAAAAATTCACAGAAATGTTCCTTGGGTGACCCTCTACCAAAATTGCTAAAGCTGAACAAAATGGCCGTCAGAGCTAATCTTAGCTCAGGTGTGCAATCCAGGGCCATCATGTCTCTCTTGTTTTCTTTTTGGTCACCTGAGTTGAGCCCAGGACAAGCTAACAATCAATTTTGTCCCATCGTTGCTCATAACACACTCTTCACATGACATCTCTTCAAAACTGTTGAAGTGATCTGATAACGTTTCTTGTGTGATTGTCTACCACATTTGTGTTTTTTATGCATATATCTGCAGTTTTGATTGGTTTTCTGATACCTTATTCATCCTAAGTATTTGGATAGACAGGCCTGAGCAAACAGGGTAGACCCAGGTCAGAATAAGGGTCCTTACTGTTTGGCACTCATCCATCAGACATGAACTGTACATAGCTCTTAATAGCTTTTTTTCAATCCAAAAGTATTGGCACTCATCCATCAGACATGAACTGTACATAGCTCTTGATAGCTTTTTTTCAATCCAAAAGTATTGATATTTTCTTATTTCTCCAAGAGGCGCTTCTAATGAGTACCTGCATCATGTTTACATTGAGAAATAAGAAAAATATTTACCTAATACCCACTCTTACCTAGACCTATGTGAACAAGTACTCATATTGACTTGTTCAAAGTTTAGGGCAAGTATGGTATAAGAAGATAAGGTGTCCAAAGATAATATTTTAATTAATCAGTACTTTTTGGGTGAAAAAAAAAGAAAAAGTGTCTTAACTAGAACTATGCTTACTCCATGCTATCGAAACAGCAGTTAGAAGACGTCCAAATACTTGGAGTAACTATGGTAAAAGCTATTCAAACAGGGTCTCCTCAAATTTCTGATTTCCTTATTCATAGCTTCATATTTATACTCCCCACAAACTGTGCTTGTTGGCGGGAGAGGGGTTCACATTGTCAGTCTGTCTGTCAATCCTCCCACTCATCCATCAGTCCATCTTTCTATCCATTATGTTTGAGTCCTTGCAGGGGGTATCTAATAAACACTGCTTTTTGGCAATTTCTTGTTTTGCCTTATTTCTCCATGAAGATGGGTTGTGGGTACTCATTGGAAGTGCCTTGATGAGTTGCTTCTAATGAGTACCCACAACATATGTTTTCATGGAGAAATAAGAAAAATATCAGTACTTTTCGATTGGAAAAAGTGCCTAAACAGGAACTATGACATTCCATGGATTCTGATTTTGATTTATTTTCTTCCAGCATGTGTGGAACACTATCTCAACAAGACATTCTACAACCTCACTACAGTGGCTCTCCATGACTGGAGAACGTATGGCGAGATGAAGAATATGGCAGAACAGAAATACAAATTGTCTCTCTTAGAATCCCACCTTCCTAGTCAGACCCTCGAGCAGGGACTTGATGTGCTGGAAATCATGAGAAATATACATGTTTTTGTATCGAGATACCTCTACAATCTCAACAATCAAGTATGTGGATTCATCATATGAAAACTGTCTATGTTACCAGACAGTGGGTAGAACAAAGTGTCTATTATCGAGCATTTAAGGATTCAATGTGAATTTATTTCATAAGTGGTATGCCATTTGGTGGTATGCCTCACATCTGTCTTAACTTCTGTTTGTCAGTTTAAGCTTGTTTGCGCTTAAACAATGTTTGAAATGATCAAGTTATACACAAATGAAACACAGCAAGTAATTTTGCTGTTATCGACACTTTCTGCTATTATCAACCCAATAGCGGAATTTTAAAAAAAAAATATGTAACTAGAACCTGAAAACATACCTAATTAGACTAATTAGACTAGAATGTAACAAGTCAAGTATGTTGCTGAGTGGCTGCAAAGAAAGTAAGACGAAACTTAAGTTAATGGATTTAGCCATGTAAAGGGGCGGGTACAGGGGATGGCTTTCTTCCCTCTCCTTCCCCTTATCTCCCACTCCCTCCCCCTTTTCTCCCCCCCCCCCCTCTTTCACTCTCCATACTACCACTTTTCTCCCTTCCTTCCTTTCTCTGATCTCTCCTTTCCTTCTCCCCCCCCCCCTTTCCCATCTCCTACCCTTTCTATCCCTTTCCTTCCTCCCACTCCTTCTCTCTTTCCTTCTTTCTTTTATCCCTTCTCCCCTTTCCTTCTCCCTCCCTCTCTTCCTCCCCCTTTCTCTCTCACGGCCATCTCCTGCATCCCCATCCATGTTAAGTGTGTAGCAATACATGCTAGAATATGCTGAATGGTCGGGGATAAAAGCCAAGTCTGATGTGAGACAATTTTGCCCTTTTCATCTCATTTCAGGATGTTCTTGTAAGTAGCGTCATGGTTTGCAGGTCTATTTATAGATGTGTCTAACTTAGTAAACAAACGGGAAATAAAAAAAACATATCCGATTTTAATTTGACTCTTGTATTAGTGTAAATCAACAAAATAAACAATAATACTTGCATTTAGCATTTAATTCCAGTCTTAAATTTAATTGATTAGAGAAATTTTACATCTTTTAAAACAAGTCTAATGGGTTTAATAATGGCAGAAAAATTACTTTCGCACTGCTAATTTCGACACCTCGCCTGACTGCAACTTGCTGGCACACTTGTTCATGAAAAGATAAGGGAAAAACATGGAATGATTTTCAAAGTTTAATAAACATTAATATTTACAAAGTACCTGTCATGAGAACTTTACTGTATCAGCAACGAAGTTATAATCCACCTTGCAGAACCTTTGACTTTGGAAGGTGTTTGACTGAAATTTCCAACAGTCGATATAAACACCGAACAATGGTAACCAATGTGGTGCAACTAGCTGAAGTGACAAAACGGTGATAACAGTATGACCTGTTACATCCTCGGATTCCTGGAAGCAGTTATCTTGTTTCAATTACTAATTAACTATCGAAGGGGTCGATAATAGATGGGGGTCGACATTAGCATCATTTACTCTATTACAACATATTCTGTTTTTCATTGATGACATTATATATAAATATAGCTTCATATAGAAACAGTTTACATTGTAACCCCTATTGTGCACTAATTGAGACAGATTTCTCTTCTTAACATTATATTAATCACCCATAGTCTAAATTCTCTAAATACCTACAACATATGTTTTTATGGAGAAATATGTTACTTATACCATAATTATCATCAAGTACTTCTCCTTAACAAGTACTATGAGAGACCTTCTTGAGTGGTGATATGAAACATTTTTTTCTGTGTCTCAGACTGTAAAATTCAATAGCTGTTTTGTTTCTGAACTGAGTGCTTTAATACAATGGAAATGAGTTTTATTTATCCATTTTACCCATCACATAGTTTCCTGAGTTTTCTCAGAAAATGTTGGCTTGGCATTTTGCACAGATCATCTCCAGAGATGATTTGAATGAACTGCTGTGCCCTAAGTCTAAGCTTCAGCATGCTCCATTTGGTTATTAGGAGACATTTTTTACATTATATATGCTTGCACTACCTCATGAGAAAATGGTTCTTTGAATTTATATAAAGTAGTAAAGATGTGGACCAGCCAGTTATGTACACAGTCCAATAAGGTGCTTTTCGACTCACTGATATAATTTGCCGTAGCCAAAGATTCTGTATGAGGACAGTGAAGGCCCTAATCAGACTGCTTAAATGTGGAGTCTGATTGGGCCTGCATTTTCAGCATATGCTCCTAGAACCCTGTTTCCTGTTGTGAAGCTTACATATTTTTTTCTCCAGATATTGAATATGGCCTTTAGAGGTATGAAAAATCAAGTCCTATTCCAGTTCAAAAGAAACATCTTATTTTTTTTTGTCTGTTTTGTTTGCAATGTCATTTTTGCAGTGCCAATAGTCTTTTTCCTCTTCAGATATTTGTGGAAAGGTCTAGTAACAACAAGCATTTGAATACAATCAACATCCGTCACATAGCCAACTCTATCAGGACACATGGTACTGGAATCATGAATACAACGGTAAGTTAAATCAATCATATGAGGGAATTTTAGATTGTAGGAGAACCAGTATTTTAAGTAAGACATTTTTTAACGCACTTTTTAAATGTTTGAGTTTTCTTAACCCTTCTCTTGCTGAACACGACATGCCCTATCTTAGCAAACAGTGTAGATCCAGATCATTTGACTTCTGAAGAAGCCAACTGATCTGGATCTGCACTATTTGCCCTTGAGTATGTGAATTTATAACAACAATCTGGATCAAGTAATATGATTGGCTGAAAATTAGAAGTGGGCGTGGCATCTTAATTTATTCAGCATGACAAGGGTTAAGGGGACTGAATATACTCTGTAGCTTTTCTGCCATTTTTTACAAGGGAAACAGCATTTTTAACTTCCTGTTTATTTTCCTACATACCAAGCCCCTTCTGATACGGGCAATGAACTATTTCCTTAAAAAGTAGACCCATTCTCAAAAGAGAGACACTTTTGACAGAATTGCCCCCGATGAAAGTATATTGATTTCCCTTAACTTCCTGTTGCAATTTTGTCAGTCATTTAGAATGATAATGTGATAACTTGATAACATTTCCAACCTTTTTTGTGATTTACCGTATTTACCCTATGTATTTGGACACCTTTATGCCTTACCATACTTGTCCTAAAATTTGAAAAAGTCTAATTTACTACCTGTTGATGTGTCTAAAATATTGCTGGATGAGCGGCAAACAGTGTAGACCCTGAACAGATGCCATATTTTGTGACGTCTGATCTGGGTCTACACTGTGTGCTCAGGCCTTTCTGTCCAAATATTTAGGGTTATTATGGTATGCCTAGATCAGCAGCTGAGCAATTAACATATAGTGCAAAAGGTATTCCTCCTATTTGTTGATGAAAATTGATGATATAACTGGAACATCTAGCCCCATTTTTAAAGAAATTAAAATTAATAATATCACCAAATATCATTCCTTGGTTGATTATTTCACCTATACCAAAATTTAAATGTTGATTCCTTTCAAAAGTCAGATGACTATAAACTGTGTACTCTGGTAATGATCATGTTGTGAACAGACACTTATTTATTTTTTAAGTTTACCAGTAGCACAATAAATATATAGATATTGTATAAATGAAAACTATTGGTTTAATAGGTAATCAAAAGATAAAGAGGGGTATCCACATAATATTTTTTCTTATTTCTTGGAGAAATAAGAAAAATCAGGGCCTAGTTGTTTAAAGCATCATTAGCTTAATGAGCTTGTTAAGGACATAGAGTTTATTCATTCTCCTATTTTAAATATGGGATTTATAAACCGAGGGAGGTGAAAAAAATCCAATAAAGAAACGAGTGCAAAGCATGAGTTTCTTTATCAGATTTTTTTTACCTCCTGAGGTTTATAAATCCCATATTTAAAATAAGAAAAATGAATAAACTCTATATTACATGCATTTCGCCGCAATAGAGTACACCGTTTAAAAGGCTTTTGTGGCAAGTCTAGTCTGCCAGTTTGTTTACGCTGTCATTTCTATTTTGGGTCGGTGTAGTAATACATTGACATTGACAGTTCAAAGCAGTGAACACTCGGGCGCCATTTTAAAAAAACTAAATGAATTGAGAGATTGAAAAGTGATAAAATATTCCCATTTAAATGGATATTTATGTGTTTCTGTGCTCAGATAGGATTAATTTCTATGCTCGTGACCTGATTCAACGAAAAAAGCATATGGATTTAAACATTTTCAGCCGGTAAGTAAGGATTTGAGATCATCCCACGGGTCAAAATCTAGGCCGTTCATATGTTACAAAAAAAAAAGTAGTTCCGGTTAAAGAGATTTATTTCCCCGGCTAAGAGGAAATATTTCTTCTTAGAAAACAAGGAAAATACCAGTTTTATGTCTGGTAGAAATCATGGTATTTCTTGGTTATGCATGTAATATAAACTTGTTAACTGTTGTAGCCAAGGTATTATCAAATACATTGATATTTTTGCTGTTAAAATGTGAGTAGCTTTTGCATTGCAAAAGCTACTCACATTTCTTCAGCAAAAAATATCAATGTATTTGCCATACTTCAAGATAGAAATTTAACGTCACATTAGCTAACAACTTTGTTAAGTATTGAACAACTGGCCCAGTACTTTTTTGTTGAAATTCTGCCTTATCTAGAACTCTGTCTATCGCTGTATTTTAACTTTGACTCCAGGTAAACTTCACCTACCAGTTCTTGAGAAAGAAATTCTACATCTTTTCACAGTTCATGTATGATGAGCATATCAAATCTCGTCTCATAAAGGTAGGTTTCCAGGTGTTTTTGATTATTTTAGTTGCTGCATGGAATGATATCCTTGACACCATATGAAAACAGCTAATACCCTAAAGAGGCTGAATGGAACTCATTAGTGCACATAACACAGCTTCAGATAATACTTTTTTTCAGCTGAAAAGCATTTACACATATTTCTTAATGAAAACATATGTTGTGGTTACTCATTAGATTTTCCTCGGTGGAGCACTTCTAATAAGTTCCCACAACATATGTTTTCATGAAGAAATTAGAGAAACTATTTATCTGGCTACTGTTAGTATCTGGAACTATGAGATAATGTGATCAGTTAGCATAGATTTTATTGGCCTCGGTGGCTCAGTTGTATACGCCGTCCAACTGGAGACCAGGAGGTCGCGGGTTCAACCCCCGCCGAGGTCGGCAACATTCTTTCGTGGAGATTGATCATGAAATATTTTCTACGGTCATTCTCTCCCTTCCGCTGATTCAAGAAGGGCAGTTGTCAGTTTCTGGCGAAAGAATGTGCACAATACTGGTTAACCGCTTAGAGGACTAAGCCTGCCCAGTAAACGTGTGGTTAGGTAAACTGACCGCGCTCGACATGACCCCATTGGGTTGACTGGGCCGTAAAACCTCAGCACAAACAAAAGCATAGATTTTATAATTGTTTCCACCAGTTGCATTTTCAACTGATCCCTGGGAACATTGAGGCAAGGGGTATAACCTACATCATATATAACATTGAAAAAAAAACCTATAGATTGTTGCAAAAAGGGCTCATGTAAGCCGTATATTGTGCTTGTTTGCTATTTTGTTTTTTCTGACAAAAATCAGGATAGGTTCTGCGTACATAGCAAGAAACAAGGCATTTATATTGGCAAACATGATGCATGAGTTTATTGTGACTTGAGAACACTCGCATACAATTTCTTGTGAGGTTATCAAAATATTGTGTTTGAGTGTTCTCAATGATGATAATACGGTAGTTCATCAAATCTGCAAATATAAGTACTATCATCCTTTTTGCGTACACTGAGCTTATATTTTCATCTAAACATCGAAAATAATAATAAAAACGACTAACTGGTTTGAACGGGCCATTTTTGCAAAAATCTATAGTGTTTTTCACTGTTTGAAATGACGTAGGTTCCCCACTTGTGAGGATGAGGTTGGTGTAATAATATTTGGAACTGCATAGGTCTAGATAAATGTGGGTATCAGGAAAATACTTTTCTTATTTCTTGACGAAAACATATATTGTGGGTACTCATTAGAAACACCTCACTGAGGCACTTCTAATGAGTACCCACAACATATGTTTTCGTAAAGAAATAAGAAAACTATAGATACTTTTTGGTTGGAAAAAAAAGTGCCTTATCAAGATCTGTGGAACTGAAATATTGATATTTCATTGGAATAGTTGCCTTATGATTTATTCTTCCTTTGTGAGATATATTTTGAATGAGCACCAAACCTATTCCAGGGCCAATTAAAAAAAATATATTGACTTATATTATTTATATTACCCATAATAATGATGATTTTTTTTTTTAAACTGAATACAGGTTTATGTTAGAATAACAGGTGTTTTTAGCATGATATGAGGTCTCAGAATATAAAAATTGATTCAAAATGAATCCTAAAAAAAATTTCTAATTATAACTGAAGTCATTTAGCACCTTTATTTAGAGAAAATTTGACACATAATAATACCCCTTTGGTAAACTGACTGACTGGAGCCTGCCTCAGAGGTTCAGTCAGATGCATGTCTGACTATTGATCAGGAGGTCACAGGTACTATCTCTGATGGGTTTAGCAACATTCTTTCATGGAGTTTGATCATGAAATATTTTGTATGGTCATTCTATCCCTTCTGGTGATTCAAGAAGGACATTTGTCAGTTTCTGGCAAGAGAATGTGCATAAATACTGGTTAACAGTGCAGAGGACTAAGCCTGCCCAGTAAAAGTGTGGTTAGGTAAACTGACTGTCTCCACATTACCCCAGTGGGTTGACTGAGCCGTAAAACCTCAACTCAAACAAATAAACAAAGACCAACTCAACATGACCTTAATAGTGTTCACTGGGCCATTAAACTCTAAACCAACCAATCCTTTAGCTTGGTGTCATGCACTGATGCAGCAATAAGATATTTTTTTTCTTTTGTCAAAGTGACAATGAGTAATATTTTCAGCTTATTTTTATTTTATTTATTTTCCTTCAGTTACTTTTTCTTGTCTCTTCTCACACAAAAATACAAGTGGAGGTACCCAGAAAATGCCACAATCACAACACACAGCCGTCCTGAGGCACCAAAAGAAGGAGAGATGAGGAACAAATACAGACAAAACAAACAGCATGTATGAAACCACCGACACATGAACAAAGTAGAACTGCAGCAGAGGAAATGGCTTGGAACAGTCAGTAGAAAAACTACTGGAGGACTTAAACTAGTTTTACTTGTCTGAAACTTCAACCTGAATTCTGGTACCACTCTAAATTACAAACATATATTTGGTCCATACAGGAGTCCTCTACATCATCAAGTAGGATCTGTCAAGCTGTTTCATTAAAGCAAACATAAAATATGGTGTGTGTTTTTCTTTTCATTTCAGTAAATACATGTACTAATCCTGCTATTGTAGATATATGTACCTGTGTCTAAAACACTTTTTCTCGTTTTCTCTATCAATAGGATTGGAAATTTTTTAAAGAAAACCACATGCAGACAGATCAAAAGGTAGGTGAATGCATTGATGTGGTTTTATTATATTGTGGATAAGTTGTTTTTGCTGAAAGTCACAAAATTACCTTCCCAGAATTAAGCGGCATTTTATTTATTAATTAATTAATGTATTACAGTGTAGCAGGACAATTTAGTATTTATGAGTAAGAGTATTTGTTTGACATCTTGCAGTTTACGAGACAAAGCTGTAGTAGCAAAGTTGCAAAGCCCAAAGAAAATCAAATGAAGTTTGCAATAATATTTGTTTGCATATTTGTAATAGTACGATTCTCTTGAGATTTAGAAGCAGAAGCTTATTTCCTATTAAAGTTCAACCTATTTGATTCAAGATGTTTTTTCTACTAGTCAAACAGTCGGTATGTTTACATATACTACAATTCCTTGAGCTAACAGCTATTGAAAAATAAATGATATTTTTCTTTTTCATTTTGTGGCATCACTTTGAGCTGCCAACTTAAAACGAATAACTAAAGATACTGTTAGGCGTTTTCATGAAGAAATAAGAAATACATAATTCTTGCTACTCTGCTTATTTTGAATGCTGGGCCCTGTTGTTCAAAGAATCATTAGCTTATTGAGCTTATAAGTGGTCAAAACATTAAGTCTTCTAGTAAGTCCAATATCTAATTCACAGGTATTTTTGCTGAAAAAAATGTAAGTACCTTTGCAAATGCAAAAGCTACTCGCATTTTTTAGGCAAAAATATAAGCATATATGCCATATTTAATGATCAAAGTTTTAACAATATGTTAACTAATGACATTGTTAGTTTTGAGCAACTGGACCCTGATCCTTTAAGATTGTCAAATCCTGGCTTGTAAAGACTTTTTATATCCATTTTAATACTTCAGGTAAATGGATGCCTTTTCAGAGAAAGTGAACTAAAAACTTAAGTTTTTGCCACCCTTTTTAAACTATTGTAGACTAAATAAACTCCCATACTATATATTGGAAGAGTCCACTTTCAATTTTAGGTACATCCGGCTATGAGATTTACATATTCCTGCAGAAAAATTACTAAACCATTTGCAAACAGTGGAGACCCTGATCAGATGCTGCATTCTGTGGTGTCTGATCTGGGTCTGCATTGTTTGCCAAATACCCTTTTAGAGGTCTCCAGACTATTGTGGGTTAAAGACAAATGACTAGCTTCAGCAGAAAAGAATTTGCTTCCCTGCTATACTAATTCCTACTCAAAGAGGGCTACTCTTAAAAAAGACTTTGTCAGGGTGATCTCCCTTCAGGATGTACATATTAACCCTAAATTTAGGAACTTCTTATTTCTTTATGATACTTGTCCTAAATTTCAAATACCATATTTATTCTAAATATTGGGACACCTTAACTCCTTACCATACTTAACCTATAATTAGTAAAAATCTGTTCCACTACCTGTAGATGGGTCTAAAATATTGCTGGACGAATGGCAAACAGTGTAGACCCAGATCAGATGCCACATTCTGTGGCATCTGATCTGGGTCTACACTGTTTGCTCAGGCCTGTCTGTCCCAATACTTAGAGTTATTACGATAAGCCTCTTTTACTACCTTTTGGTATGTCTAAAGATGGATGAGTGGCAAACTAGACCCTGATCTGCAGTGTCTGATCTTGGGCTACACTGTTTGCTCAGTCAATATGGTATCCATTTACTGCAAAACTTATGTAAAACAAACAGTATTAAACATGTCAGACTCAGGTTTAAAGATTTTAAATGAGAGTTTTGAGGTAAAATAGTATTTGGAAGACTTATTTTTAGGGCTGGGTACCACTTTTGGAAACCGCACCGCGGTACACACCCGTGTACCCCGGTACGTACCACAGGTTTCAAATTCCAAGTGTTTGTACTTACTTTTGCTCAATATTAGTTAAGTTCTAAGAAATGCCTTTTTGAAATTTGTTAATCACTTTAACATGTTTAACACGATTAAACAGCGACCCCCTCCTTGATAACAGAGTCTGATTTTCATTTTTTCAGTCCAGAATGATCCCAAATATCAGCTTTCTCCTGTTTGTTAGAGGTCACCTCGAAGTCAGCCATTTGCCTTCGCCTCACATCCTGACTAAATTTAATGGCGAAATTCCAAAATTGACCCAGTCAGTTATAGAATTTCGCAAAGAAATTCTGTTAATACATCACAGATCTAAAATAATGACCAATGATAAATGGGAATTATCTGTATTAAGAAATTCATAAAAAACAAGTATTGGCGTTTATAAATTCTCTGATAAAATCCGGAACTTACCGACAGTACCTCGGCACAGCCAAAAAGTACCTCGGTACGTACAGCTGGATGAAAACACTGTGGTTTACTGGTGCATCAGTTTTACAGCACACCTTTACTTATTTTGCACTTCAGCTTACTACAGTTGATCACAGAAATGGAACTGTTTGAGCTGGTTTCATTTCTACCAACATTTTAGGATTTTTATAAATTCTTGTAACCTCCACTAACAGTCACCCAACAACAGCCAATACCCTATAATCATGTTAATGATGGCCTAAAATACAGTTGTACTATATACTTAACCTCTCTACAATAACCACCTCCCTACAGGAGCCAGCTTTATTTGTTCTCAAGGGTGGCAGTTGTAGGGTGGGTTGCATTGTAATCACAAACCATTCTTTTCTAGTACCCTTATGAAAGAGCTGACAAGTTCAACAAGGGGATCAGAAAATTAGGGACCACACCAGATGGTCTCAGCTTCTTGGACCAGTTCAGAGACCTTATCACCCAGATAGGTAATATTGTTATGTGCTGTTTGAATATGAATGTATTAACCTTTACCAGGCCATGAGCAAATACAGCTGACAATAAATTGCCAATACTTTTCTCTTTTTTTCCCAGAAAACAGGCTTTGACATTTCATGCCTATTGCCTCCCTAGCTTTGGTATTGGCAGCCACATCACAGTCTATCAGAGTTTTGTGTTAAAATATTACATATAATATTATAGCTTTATATGAGATGAGGCAAGCTACATGTATTTTATATCAAGTAAGAGCAAATATTCAAACCTAAGATTTATAGCTAACAAGAAAGACCTTAGCCGTCCTACACAGATACATAGCCTGGTCTGGATTTTTGCTGTTAGCATAATGGCTACATCAGGCAGAAAGATCTTCAAGCATACCATATGTTACTCTAAGTATTCAGACAGACAGGCCTGGGAAAACACTGTAGACCCACTTCAGAGACTGCAGAACAAGGTGCCCAGTCAGAGTCTACTCTGTTTGCCACTTATACAGATTTTTAGACACATCAACAATTACTGGAATAATCTTGTTCAAATGTAATGATAAGTATGGTCTAGATAATTAGGGTAAATATGATATACAAGATGCATTTATCCAACACATCCACACATTATCTTTCTTTTTATTGATACATTCTGCAATAGATAATGCTTCTGGAAGTTAACAGCAAAGGCCGTAGACTGCATGTTTGTGCAGTTGATGCCCTTCACTGTTCACACACATACACACACTAGGAACAGAAGCTGTCGGCTTTTCCACAGTGTGCCTTACATTAGGATTTCAGGTACCGTATTTGATCTAATTACCGCACATACCCCTATAAGCGCACACTCATGAAATTCCGTAGTCTTATTACAGCCAGTGTACTTTTTATTTACTTTTTTATAAAGGCATATGCTGTGGGTTTTCATTTGAATTGCATCGACTTGTCAATGCAATTCAAATGAGTACCCACAACATATGCCTTTATAAAGAAAATCAGAAAAAAATTGCATAATCATCATCAAATAAGTCCTTTTCTGATCTTTTTATAGTATATCCTTAATAGGTATAGGTACATATTTTATCACATCTGAGTGTTCCCAGTAATTTTGAAAAACCTAAGCGCACAGTGCGGTAATTAGGTCTAATAGGGTATATGGAAACACCTGGGCCCAGTTGTTCAAAACTAACGATGTTGTTAGATAACCTATTGTTTAAACTTTGATTGGGGGTGGTCTGGTGGTGCGAAGGTGCTGGGTATCTTACATCACCGGGGCGTCCAACTGATATTGGCTTACAGTTGGGCAAGGCCTGCTATCCTTGTAGTGGGTAAGGGTAGAGGGGGAATGTTTTTATTTCTTCTGTTTCTTCACTTTCATTCCTGTTTCTCTTTCTTCCCTGTCCCTCTCTTTCAACTCCTCTACTCTCTCTTCTATCTCTTTTCTCCCTTTCTCTGGGAGACGACACAAAATGACCCTCAAGGGTTGACGTGTCGTTAAACCCCAACACAATCAATCAAATTAAACTTTGATTGTTAAATATGGCATAGCAAAAAAAAAACCTGTGAATTAGATATTGTACCTACGAGAATCGTCAATATTTTGACCACTGACAAGTTTGTTAAGCTAATGATGCTTTGAACAACTGGGCAATGGCAATTTTGCCACCATTTTTAAATGGGAGACAACTTTTGCAGACAGGAAGTTGCCACCTAGGATTTGAATCTTTTCAAAAATAAGGACTATTAAGGGCGAGAATTTGCTCCCAGAGGGATCAAATTTTTTCCTTTAAGAATATTCCCCAATGGGAAAGAGAGGTAAATGTTTCAATGTCAAAGTTATTTCTCTTGATGGTGTATCCATTTCCCTTGAAACAAATAGTTGATTCTTTGGGGTTTTTTTCAGGCAATGCCATGGGCTACATTCGTATGATCCGGTCTGGTGGCCTTCACTGCTGTAGCAATGCTATTAGGTTTATACCAGATTTAGAAGATATTGTCAACTTTGAGGAACTATGTAAAGAAGAAGGGCTGTCTGTGGAGTGTCAGACTGCCTCAAAGTAAGTTAGGTTTATACCAGATTTAGAAGATATTGTCAACTTTGAGGAACTATGTAAAGAAGAAGGGCTGTCTGTGGAGTGTCAGACTGCCTCAAATGAAGTTAGGTTTATACCAGATTTAGAAGATATTGTCAATTTTGAGGAACTATGTAAAGAAGAAGGGCTGTCTGTGGAGTGTCAGACTGCCTCAAAGTAAGGGAGGTTTATACCAGATTTATAAGATATTGTCAACTTTGAGGAACTATGTAAAGAAGAAGGGCTGTCTGTGGAGTGTCAGACTGCCTCAAAGTAATTTAGGTTTATACCAGATTTAGAAGATATTGTCAACTTTGAGGAACTATGTAAAGAAGAAGGGCTGTCTGTGGAGTGTCAGACTGCATCAAAGTAAGTTAGGTTTATACCAGATTTAGAAGATATTCTCAACTTTGAGGAACTATGTAAAGAAGAAGGGCTGTCTGTGGAGTGTCAGACAGCCTCAGAGTAAGTTAGGTTTATACCAGATTTAGAAGATATTGTCAACTTTGAGGAACTATGTAAAGAAACAGGGCTGTCTGTGGAGTGTCAGACTGCCTCAAAGTAAGGGAGGTTTATACTAGATTTAGAAAATATTGTCAATTTTGAGGAACTATGCAAAGAAGAAAGGCTTCTGTGGAGTGTCATACTGCCTCAGCGTAATGAACATTCAATTTTTTACCCATTGATATCATTTGAAAGACACAGTGGAAATATCTACATTATTGCTCAAACCAGATCAGCCTGTAAATCTGCCCGAATAGTGAGAGTTTGTCTTTCATTAGACTTGATTCCCAGCACTGGCATATGGTAGAGTAATGGTTGCCTGCCAAAATTTGGTGGTTTTCTGTGGTTACTTTGGTTTCCTACACCACACATGGCCACCAAAAATGCCAACATCTATGCCTTTGATGACCCATTTATAAGTTCACTGAGATTTCTGTGTTATCAAAGTAAAATAAATAATGTTTACACTTAATACTTATAAAGCTGGGCCCAGTTGTTCAAAGCTAACAACGTCGTTAGTTAACGATTCATTAAAATTTACATCGAGTGATACACAAATATGCTGAAATTTTTTGCTGAAAAAATGTGAGTAGCTTTTGCAGTGCAAAAGCTACTCACATTTTTTCAGCAAAAAATATCAGAATATTGTATACTGAATCCGCTAAAACAGTTAACGAAATGACCCTTAACGAGCTCGTTAAGCTAACGACGCTTTGAACAACTAGGCCTTGGAGAAAACAAAAAGAGTACCCAGTACATTTACAAACAGAAAATCCTCTAGGCATTCATGCATACTGATCAAGATCTTTGCTTTTTATCACTTGATTCTAAAGGTCTCAATGCAGGGAATATTCAGAGCATAATTTTTGTCATTTTTCACTCAAAACATAACTTGTTTGCACTCATTGGGACTGCCCTGTCATGGTAAATTGTTTATCAGGATTCCTAGAATATATGTTTCAGGGAACAAAGACCCTCAATGTTTGCATAGATGTTTTTATACTCTATATACCTTAAGCAGTCACCTACCTCATTCTTTTACAGTATATCTGCTAAAATAAAAAATGTCAATTTAACTACTTGGTGATGTGTTTAAAAACATACTTGTGTCAAACAGTGCAGAGCTAGAACAGATTGCTCCTTCAGTCTGATCTGGCTCTGTGATGTTTTTAATATTTACAATATTTACTATAAGTTTGGGCCTTTTCTGCTCATGTATCAGATAATGGTGGCATCGTCTTTTTTTCTCTGCTATTCCAGAAATCTTGATCATGTGATTGGTAACTTGGCAAAGAACTTTGCTGAAGGAACAGAATACTTCAAGGTACTGTTTATCTTTTGCTGTCCTTTCCTGCCAATCGGAATGATTGGTATGTTTTATTGGAAGGATTTTTTTATGCATTGTATGATTAGGGAGGTTAGAAGCAGCCTTCAGAGGTAAAAGTTAGAATGAAAGAAATAATGCACTAGCCCGTAAGTTGATTGACTTAACCCTTGTCTTTCTGAATAAATTAAGAGACCACACCCATTTCTAATTGTCAACCAATTGGATTACTTAAATCCAAATTGTTGATAAAATGCACATTCTGAATGATAAACAGTGTAGATCCAAATCAGGATTCAGGACCAGGATTAAATATGAACAGACTACATTTGACTGCAAAAAAATCAGATGAGTTGCAACATGAGAAATTGTAACATTTACCATATTTACCTGAACCCCTTTTATACTGAATAAACTTTCCCCCTCCTATATATTGGAAGAGTCCAATTTCAAATTTAGGTATATCAGGCTATGTCATTTAGATATTACTGAAGAAAATTGGCTAAACTATTCGTAAACAGTGGAGACATTGATCAGTTGCTGCATTCTGCGGCATCTGATCTGGGTCTCCACTGTTACCCTTTTAGTGGTCTCCAGATTACAATGGGCTAAATATTGGCATACCTTAACTCCTTACCATACTTATCCTAATATTTGCAGAAGTCCATTTGAGTACCTGTCCTTGTGTCTAAAATAGCTGAATAGTGGCAAAAGGTGCTGCATTCTGCAACATCTAATCTGGGTCTACACTTTTTGCTCAGGCCTATCCCAATACTTTAAGTAAATACGATTCCCTTACTCAAGACAAAACACCATGCACATTGGCACAGTCTAATCTGGGCCTTCACTGTCCACGAAGAAACTTTTGATCCTTGTCTAGTCAAATAACACCCAGAAATGTTTTATTAGACTGCATGTGTGCTCAGGCTGGTCTGAGTCTTCCCTATGAGGTACCTTTTCTCATGTTGTGTTTTAAATCCTTTGACATATCAAGTCCTGCTTTTCTACGAATAATAGGAAAAAATGTTACCTATACTCATATCATAATTCCATTGTGAGTAACTACTTATGCCAAGTGGATTCTTCTACATTAAGTATTTGTACAAGTTCATTTTCTAGATAAGGGATGTCTGGTTAGTTTTTATTATTGTCATGTTTTATAGAAATATCTGAACTTAATGCAAACAGTGTAGACCCTGATCAGATGCCACATTCTGCAGCATCTGATCAGGGTCCACACTGCTTGCCAATGTCCCTTTTATTGGACGCTAGGCTTATATGGGTTAAAATAGTAGTAATTGTAATTTTAATGCTCTTCATACATGAGTTAAAATTTCAGCAGATGACATTTAGAAATATTTTTTCCAGGAAATAGGCTTTGACATTTCATGTAAGTTTTCTCCTCAGGAGACAGTTTGAATAAAATGTAAAAGCCTATTTTCTTGGAAAAATAAGAAAAAAATTATTAATTTGTCATCAGCTGAATTAGCCCAGAGAGTGGTAATGGCTTAACAGATTTCAATCTCTTGAAGCTTGCACAAAACTTTGCAGATATATTTAAAAATGTTTCTGAGCTTAGGAGCTGTCCAATTTTTCCATGATGAAAATGTTTTGATTAACCTTTACCACTCTCTGGGCTAATTCAGCAGATGACAAATTGATAGTATTTTCCTCAGAAAACAGGATTTGACATTCTCCAACAGAGACAATTTGCATGACATTTAAAATCCTGTTTTCTGGGAAAAATAAGAAAAAAAAATCAAAATTTTATATAGTAAAACTGGGGTTTACAGGGGTATACATTATTTTTCTTATTTCTGCTCAAAACATAGATTGTGGGTACTCGTTAGAACCGCCTCATTGAGGCGGTTCTAACAAGTACCCACAATCTATGTTTTGAGCAGAAATATGAAAAAAAAAAATTAGAATTATTCATCTGAAAACTGTCATTTTTTTGGTGGTAAAATTTTCAGTATATTTGAATAGGCTTGTTCTCGTAATGTTATCATTCTGGGTAAAATTTTGTTGTGTACAGAAAATTTTACCCAGACTGTTAATCATTAATTCTCTTCTAGATGCTGGTGGATGTGTTTTCTCCAGAATTCAGAAATCCCAAGAACATGCATTTACGAAACTTCTTTGTTATCCTTCCTCCTCTGGTAAGCTTTACACTTAGAAATTTACTAACTTAAGGAGACTAGATACATTTGATTTATTTTTTCTCTCATTTTCTACAAGGAAGACAACTTTTTATGCTCCCCGAAGAATTTCGGGGGAGCAGATAGTCGCCGCTTCGTCCGTGCGTCCGTGCGTCCGTGTGTCCGTGCGTCCGTACGTCCGTGTGTCCGTGCGTCCGTGCGTCCGTCCCGCTCTTGTCCACGCAAATTCTCGGAAACTGCTTGTCGGATTTCAATGAAACTTCATGGGAATATTAAGTATCAAAGGTGGATGCCCATATCACCTGCGTGTTCTGGTTCGATGATTTTTCCAAGAGTTATTGCCCTTTGATGAGTTCTGCATGAATATATAGGGTACTGTTCGTGTCCACGCGAATTCTCGGAAACTACTAGTCGGATTTCATTGAAACTTCATGGGAATATTAAGTATGGAAGGTGGATGTGCATATCACCTGCGTGTTCTGGTTCGATGATTTTTCCAAGAGTTATTGCCCTTTGATGAGTTCTGCATGAATATATAGGGTACTGTTCGTGTCCACGCAAATTCTTAGCAAATACTGGCAGAAATTCAACGAAATTTTAATGGAATCTTAAGCAGCAATAGGGGATGCGCATATTGTTCAATCTTTCTGGTTAGATGATTTGTCACAGAGTCATGCTACTTTGTTTAAAGCTGCAGTGTAAGGTCACTGGCTATTTTTAGAAAAGAATTTGTCAACACTCTAGTGCCTACATTTATTGATGGATTTTGATATAACTTCAAACAAATGTTGGGTATGATAATATCTTGAGCATGTTTGACATTCAGGGTCCTGGGCTCAAGGTCAAGGTCACTGTGGCTATTTTTAGAAAAACTTTGTTTTTGCTCTAGTGCCTAGATTTATTCCTTTCATTTATTCCAACTTTTATGTTGCTGATGTTTGTATGACAGTGCCTTCAGGCAAGCTTATCTGTCCACCAACAGGTTTTGTGATACTCCATTTTGAAGTACAGTGAGTATACACAGTATACCGCTCTTTATCTAGGATAATGTTTCCTGTTCCGACTATTGCATGTTCGGGGAGCATCCATCGGTTTCACCGATATTCTTGTATGGGTTTGTTTTGTGCACAGTAAGCCCTATCATCACAAAAACATGCCTATATAATTTTGACCCCTAAACCCCCACTTTTATAAAGTAAAACTGGGGTTTACAGGAGTATACATTATTTTTCTTATTTCTGTTCAAAAACACAGATTGTTGGTACATGTTAGAACTGCCTCATTGAGGCAGTTCTAACGAGTACCCACAATCTATGTTTTGAGCAGAAATGTGAAAAATGTCAGAATTTTTTATCTGATGGTAAAATTTTCAGTATATTTGAATAGGCATCTTTTTGTAATGTCTGAAATGGGTCTGCTGTGAAAAGAATTTGCTTCTCAGTGGAGCAAATTACTTCCTTTTAGAATAGATCCCTTTTCAGAAGGGAGACAAAACAATTTTGACAAAGTTGCCTCCCAAGACATTGTATTCAGTTCCTTAAATAGTTACTTTGTTATACATGTAATATTGGTGGCATCAAATGAAAAAATACCTTCTAACATGCACAAAATGTGCAGATTCTGATCAACCTGTGCATGTTCAAAGTATAATCCGCACCTTTGCTCTCTATTCATGCATTCTATAGTAGCCAATGATTCTGTTGGCCGACAGTGAATGCCCTGATCAAACTGTGTGGATGAGCAGGTTGATCTGGACCTTCACTGTACGCATATACTCGGACATGTTTTTCTGTGGTGCAGCTGCCCATATGGTATTTAGATGACTAATTTGCTTATCTTCTTAAAAATATGTTAAGGCTTAGTGGTGGTATGTTTAAAATGTGCCTTGTGGTGTGTTCAAAATGTGCATACTGAATGGCAAACAGTATAGACCAATACCAAACTCCCTTTTTAGGAGTGATTTGATCAGGATCTACACTGTTTGCTCAGGCATGTCAGTTTGAATGTGTTGGGGAAATATGATATATCATCTTTCAGAAGAAAATGGGTAATCAAGAAAAACTTGTTTAAATCCTGTGTATAATAAACTATGTTGGAATGCAAAATATTGAAAAAGGCTTTTTTATAGTCCATGGGTTGATACCTGTATCGTATTTCAGAAAATCTAAACCTAGGTAGGTTTAAATATTTTTTCTTGTTTTACCAGAAAACAAGTTTTGACATTTCATGCAAATTGTCTCTAATGGAGACGATTTGCATGTAATGTCAATCCTTTTTCTTGGAAAATAAGAAAAATATCACCAATATGTCATATGCTGAATTAGCCGAGAGTGTGATAAGGTTAACTTGCTGCTTGTATAGGAATTAAGAAATTTCATGCATATAACATTTACATTTCAGACAGTGAATTTTGTGGAACACTCCATTGCTTGTAAAGAGAAAATGAACAGAAAGAACAAAGTTGGTGCAGCTTTTACTGATGATGGCTTTGCTATGGGTAGGTTTAAGTGCATCATTGAGAAAACCCTGATCAGCATGTACTTCCACTATTCTGATTGTATCCTTTGTTTCTTTTCTGAGGAGTCTGCACTGTTCTGGCTTTCTTTTGATGAACAGCCAATCTGTAGATCGGCTATCCAGTCTTTTCAAGGTCTTTTCTGTTTGCCTGTACAACATTAGAACTTTGTTAATGTACATGCAGCCTTGGCATCAGCAGGTGGCAGGAGGCTAAATTGCCTTCTGTTTGGGGGTCTTTTTTGACTAGTCCAATGCTTTCTGAAGAGGAATGTCAAAACTGTTTTTTCCCTCTTATCAATAGGGGTCTAATTTTAAAGGAAAGAATTTGCTCCTGAGGAGCAAATTCTTTCCTTTAAAAGTAGACCCCTTTTTCAGAGGGGTTCAATTTACCAAAATGCAAAGAGAAAGTCACCAGTGTTGTCTCCCTTGTAAAATGACAGAAAATATGGCTGACATATCCATTCCTCTCAGTGCCTGCTGCCTTTTACTGTCAGATTCTAGCCATCTACTTCTTAACTTATTGAATAGGTGTACATGTATATCAGAAACAGTGAAGCTGACCAGACTGCATGTGGGGTTGGGATATTGTTGATTTAGACACATTTTAAATAAATAAATTGTATAATGGTTTTATGCAGTTGCTAAAAACAAGACACATGATTTTTTCTATGAAACTATGACTTAATTATTTGGCATTGCTGTTTGAAGGTTAATAATTAACCCTTGTACTGTTGAACACGGATATACCCTGCATTTGCAAACAGTGTAGATCCAGATTGCTTGGCTTCTGTACTGTTTGTCATTCAGTATGTGAATTTATATCAACAACCTGGATTAAGTCATCTGATTGGCTAACAGTTAGAAGTGGGTGTGGCATCTTAATTTATTCAGCATGACCAGAGTTAAAACTATTTAGACAATCAACTGCCAGACCAAAGGTGGAAAAATCTTACTTAACTTAATAACCATAAGCACATATACAGGCAGCCGGCCTCGGTGGCTCAGTTGGATGCGCCATCTGACTGGAGACCAGGAGGTCGCCGATTCAACCCCCGCCGAGGTCGGCAACATTCTTTCGTAGAGATTGATCATGAAATATTTTCTACGGTCATTCTCTCCCTTCCGCTGATTCAAGAAGGGCAGTTGTCAGTTTCTGGCGAAAGAATGTGCACAATACTGGTTAACCGCTTAGAGGACTAAGCCTGCCCAGTTAGGTAAACTGACCGCGCAAGACATGACCCCATTGGGTTGACTGGGCCGTAAAACCTCAACACAAAACAAACACATATACAGGCAAAGATATACCTTAGCAATGTAGTGTAGACCCAAATTGGATGCTCCAGAATGTGGCATTTGATCAGGGTCCACACTGTTTGTCACTCATCCAGCAATTTTTAGATACATCAGCCAAGAGCAGTATTGATTCTTCAAATTTTGGAAGAAATATATAGTAAGGAGTTAAAGTATCTAATTATTTAGGGTAAATACATTATGATTTGGGTCAGTAAATATTTAGGGTAAATACATTATGATCTGGAACAGCAAATATTTAGGGTAAATATGTTATGATCTGGGACAGCAAATATTTAGGGTGAATATGTTCTGATCTGGGACAGTTAATATTTAGGGTAAATATGTTCTGATCTGGGTTTGCAAATATTTAGGGTGAATACGTTCTGATCTGGGACAGTAAATATCTAGGGTAAATACATTTTGATCTGACAGAAAATATTAAGGGTAAGTACATTCTGATCTAGGATAGAAAATATTTAAGGTAAATATGTTCTGATCTGGGACAGCAAATGATTATGGTAAATATGTTATGATCTGGGACAGCAAATATTTAGGGTAAATACATTATGATCTGGGACAGCAAATATTTAGGGTAAATACATTATGATCTGGGACAGCAAATATTTAGGGTAAATATATTATGATCTGGGACAGCAAATATTTAGGGTAAATATGTTATGATCTGGGACAGCAAATATTTAGGGTCAATACATTATGATCTGGGACAGCAAATATTTAGGGTAAATATGTTATGATCTGGGACAGCAAATATTTAGGGTAAATATGTTATGATCTGGGACAGCAATTATTTAGGGTCAATACATTATGATCTGGGACAGCAAATATTTAGGGTAAATATGTTATGATCTGGGACAGCAAATATTTAGGGTAAATACATTATGATCTGGGACAGCAAATATTTAGGGTAAATATGTTATGATCTGGGACAGCAAATATTTAGGATAAATACCTTATAATCTGGGACAGTAAATATTTACGGTAAATACGTTATGATCTGGGACAGTGAATATTTAGGGTATATACATTATGATCTGGGACAGTAAATATTTAAGGTAAATACATTATGATCTAGGACAGCAAATGTTTAGGGTAAATACCTTATGGTATGGGACAGTAAATATTTAGGGTAAATACATTATCATTATGATCTGGGACAGTAAATATTTAAGGTAAATATGTTGTGATGTGGGACAGCAGATGTTTAGGGTAAATAAGTTATGATTTGGGCCAGCAATTATTTAGGGTAAATAAGCTATGATCAGGGCCAGCAAATGTTTAGGGTAAAGGACAGCAAATGCTTAGGGTAAATACCTTATGGTATGGGACAGTAAATATTTAGGGTAAATACATTATCATTATGATCTGGGACAGTAAATATTTAAGGTAAATACGTTGTGATGTGGGACAGCAGATGTTTAGGGTAAATAAGTTATGATTTAGGCCAGCAAATATTTAGGGTAAATAAGCTATGATCAGGGCCAGCAAATGTTTAGGGTAAAGGACAGCAAATGCTTAGGGTAAATACATTATGACCTGGGACAGCAAATGTTTAAATTTACGTTTCTAACAGGAATACGAGGGATGTTCGAAATGAATTGCTTATTGTCCTCTAGCTCGATATCCACGTGGGGCACGATAAAAACCAATACATACCTGTATAGGGCTATTCAATATCTACACAATGGTGTATAAATGTACATGTTAGACTAAGTGTAAGACATAAAATATGCCATTTGAATACCGCAGTCCTTGACCACTGCAGTAAAAATGGTTGGTAGAAGCATCGACAAAAAAGATGAAATACGGGCTTACATCAAAGCTCGCTCAAAACTTGGTTGTTCTTTGAAGAAGCTGATGACGGAAATTTCTACTGCTTTTGGACCTTCTTGTGTGTCTTATGACACAGTTCGACGGTGGAAAAAGAAATTTGAGTCTGGTGTAGAGTCCATCAAAAATGCACCGAAATCAGGTAGGCCAAAATCTGCATCTTGTAAAGAAACCGTTTCCAAAATAAAGGAAATCATTGAAGGAGATGCCAGATTTACAGTTCGTGATATTGCACGAAAGGTAGGCATATCACTATCAATGGTTCAACTTATTTTGAAGAAGCATTTTAAAGTCAGAAAGATTTCTGCTAGATGGGTGCCACATCTGTTGACTGACGAGCAAAAGAGGCAACGGGTTAAAGTGGCCAAAAAGCTGCTTCAAATGTTTCCAAAATATGACAAAAAGCAGTTTGCCAATGTCGTCACAGGTGATGAAACCTGGGTCCATTATTTTGAGCCCGTCAGAAGGGTAAGCAATAAGATCTGGGCCACTAAACACAGCAAACGCCCAATAATTGCCAAACGTTCTTTGAGTACAAAGAAGGTTTTGTATGCAATCTTCTTCTCTGGTGAAGGAGTCGCAATAAAAGTGCCAGTGAAAAAGGGCAAAAGCATCACCGGAAAGTACTACAACGACGTAGTACTGAAGAAACTGAAAAAGTATTATCAGAAACGACGCCCTGCCACTGGTTTTAAACATGTCCGTCTTCTACATGACAATGCCCCAGCTCATACCTCCGCAATAGTTATGGCGGTTTTGAAGAAAGAAAAAGTAACTGTTTTGCTTCATGCCCCCGTATTCCCCAGACCTTGCCCCATGTGATTTCTTTTTGTTTCCGAAATTGAAAGCATTCCTTGCTGGGCAGAAATATCAGTCCCGACAGGCACTTGTATCTGCCATTCATCAGTACCTTATTACTGTGCCCAATTCAGCGTACCGTGACGCCTTCAAGAAGTGGATACAACGGCTGAAACTTTGCATTTCTAGCCACGGGGAGTACTTCGAGGGCATGAAATGAGTACTTTTGGGCTAACTTGAAATTTGAAGTCTCCAGATAGAAATAAGCAATTCATTTCGAACATCCCTCATATTGCTCATTAAAATAAAAAACAGAAGAGCCCACAGCTGAAACACAACAAATGAAACATGTGTTGGGACATATGCGGACAGTGAAGGCCCAGAGCAACCTGTATATATGCTCAATCTGATCAGGGCCTGCACTGTCCACTAACAGAATCATTGGCTTCTACAGAATGTATGAATGGAGAGCAAAGGCCTGGGCCCAGTTGTTCAAAGCTAACGATGTCGTTAGTTAACGATTCGTTAAAATTTACATCAAGTGATATGCAAATATGCTGAAATTTTTTGCTGAAAAAATGTGAGTAGCTTTTGCAGTGCAAAAGCTACTCACATTTTTTCAGCAAAAAATATCAGAATATTGTGTATTGAATCTGCTAGAACAGTTAACGAAATGACCCTTAATGAGCTTGTTAAGCTAACGACGCTTTGAACAACCGGGCCCTGAATGCTACTTTGTGCAATGCAGAATGATCTGAATCTGCTTTTTTTGCGCATATTCAAAGGCACTTGTTCCCTTGATGTGGCTCATATAGTAGTTTGTTGTTGTGTCAAGACTGTTAGTTATTTTTGTCTTCCTCCAGGTGTGGCCTATATCCTGAAGTTGTTAGACCAGTATCATGAGTTTGACTCCCTCCACTGGTTCCAGGCTGTCAGAGATAGGTACCGGAAAGAAAAAGTAAGCATTTTTTTGTATATAGAGTGAGGACATCCTTACTGCAACATTCCAGACAGACAAGAGTGGTAACTAGATAAATACTTACTTCCTGAATATGTACAGCCTAAAACTAACAATGTCAAGTTGAGGTTAAGGTCAAAAAGTAATTTTTGGCCCGTTTTTCATGTTTGCTTCATATCATGCAAACCCATTAAGTGATTTTCATATAACTTGGCACAATCGTTCCTCATATAAAACATAGGTTACAGAACTCACAACCAGACAACATCAGGTGAAGACAGTCTTCTAAATGACTTGATGGATTTACATATAACTCAGCACAATTGTTCATCACATCAACATGATTTACAGACCTCACAACCTGTCCATGTTGAATCAAAGTCAGTCAAATATTTGTGGTCTATATTTCATACCCACTCTACACTGCATAAATGTCTCAAGGGATTTTCCTATTTGGCAAATGTCCAAAAATTTGGAGCTTATATTCCATACCATTTTTGGCCTGAATTCTGCTTTTTTATGAAGTTTTTTTCTTAAACTACTTTATAGCAGAATGAAACCCTGATAAGACTGCTCCTGAAGTAGCAGAATGAAACTCTAGGTCTGCACTGTTTGCATAATGCCATTTGATCAGAAACTTTGGTGTAGGAAATTTTAGGACATTTACCATAATTTGGCACAATTGTTCACCATATAGACATGATGTTCTACTCCCAACAGTGATGGGGAGATTTTGTTTAAAGCATGCTTGTCTTTCCATCTGTGTGTCCATCACAAAATCATCAGATGAAATAGTCATGGAAATATGTTCATTCCTTCTCATTTCCAGAGGGGTAGTTGCTTTCCTTAAAAGTAGCCCCAATTTTGAAAGAGTTCACAAACTAAAGAGGTAACTTCTTGTGTGTCCCTTTACAAGTTTGTCTTCCTTCACAAATAAGTGAATAATGTTTTCAGATGTATCTATTCACCTAAAGAACTTGGGTAATTGATTTAAATATATGCTTTGTGAATGTAAATATTATAGTTATTTTTCTTTAGTAATGTAAACAAGTACAGTATAACCTCAATGGCTCGAACACGGATGGCTCATTTACCGTGGATGATTCGAACTCTTTTCAGTCCCTACAAAATCCTTCCAATAGCTCAAGAAAACAAATATTTAATATTTTTTGCTTATTATATCATGGAATTGTATGTTGTGTGTACTCATTAGAATTGCCTCATCCAGGCGATTCTAATGAGTACACCCAACATACAATCATTGTGTAGAAAATCGAAAAGATTTCCCTAAATTATCGCTATTTCTTTCCTGAACTGGTGCCATGATTACCCTCAGTGGCTCGAACTACCCGTGTCTCGAACGAATTTCAATGGTCCCAAAGATGTTCAAGCCATTGAGGTTCGACTGTATAGTATTTTATGACTCTGCCATTTTCCAGCAACAGATACAACAGCAGCAGCAGGGAGCCAGGAGTAATTCAGATGAGAAATTGTCACAAACAATGTCACTGTCTGTAAAGAGAATTGACAACTGCATACAGGTAATGGTTTATATTTTGGCCTACAGAATGTGTCTAAGAATTATTATTCCTAATATGGCTGGCCTTGGTGGCTCAGTCGGATACATGTCCAACTGGTTATCAGGAGATTACATGTTAGATCCCCGCCAGGTCAGGCAACATTCTTTTGTGGAAATTGATCATGAAATATTTTTTACAGTCATTCTTTCTTGTCCGCTGATTCAAGAAGGGCAGCTGTCAGTTTCTGGCAGAAGAATGTGCCCCCATACTAGTTAATCGCTTAGAGGATTAAGCCAGCCCAGGAATAGTGTGGTTAGGTAAACTGACAATGCTCAACATGACCCTAATGGGTTGACTGGGCTGTAAAAGCTCAGATCAAACAGTTGATTGAATACCCAGTGCTGGCACATTATAATTCCAACTTCTCATCTTTATGCACATTTTACACAATTTGATCAGTTAAAGGAAAAGTTTTACAAGTCAATAAAGTCTAGAGCAGGAATTTGTCGGATCTACTTTCTTTCTGCCATCTCAAAAGATTGACATTTTTGCAAAATTGGTAACATTTTAATGAATTTTTGCAAAATTTGTATCATTTTGATGAATTTTTGCAAAATTAGTAATATTTTGATGACAAATTCGGAATTATAAGGAATGTATTATTATTGTTGTGGATTTTATATGTGTAAACTCTGGGGAATCATTCATTTTCTCTGGGCTTTATTCAGTTTGTGAATGAATCGCTGGAGTTTACACATCAATAAGAAGGGCTTTATTCAGTTTGAGTGATCTGCCAGAGTTTACACATCAATAAAATCTACAAAAATAAAAATTTGTTCCCATGCAGCTTTTTACGGTAATAAGAAATTTAACCCATTTATGCTGAGTAGACTCTTCTACCTGAACTCTTTGGAACAGTCCATTTCCAGTTTAAGGGGAGTCTGGTCAGTTTTGATTATTACTATGTTTTATTGAAATGTCTGTAGTTAATGCAAATAGTGTAGACCCTGATCAGACACTGTGTTCTGCTGTGTCTGTTCTGGGTCTACACTGTTTGCAAATGTCCCATTTATAGGATGCTAGGCACAAATAGGTTAAGTATTTTTTTATTTAAAGTATTTTATCAAGGCATAAGAATTATAAGGAGGCAGTGAAGACACTATTCAGACTGCACAGATGTGCAGGCTGGTTTGAGTATTTGCTGTATGTATATGCCTCAAAAACACTAATTTTTGCAAGGAGTGGCTCATATAATAATTTAGATGATCTTCAGTGAAAACAGAAATACTAATAAACAGACAGCAAGTTAATTTTGTTCAAAGTGGTTACATATCAGACCCTAAAGTTTTACTTACATTTAAGAAATTATCATGTTATTACCAGAAAAAGAACTTTTCTTTTAAAACTTATTAACACTAAGTGTTCACAGAATATGGCATCTGATCAGGGTTCACATTGTTTGCAACTCATCTAGCAGTTTTTAGACACATTAACAGATAGAAAAATGGACGTCCTTAACTTGGGAAGGAATTAATTTGTCTGAACATTTGTGGTAAATATGGTAATTATCTGGCACTGGACAAAACCCACAAAATGCATATGCAAACAGCAAAAGCCCAGATCAGTCTGCATTTGCTTGCATTGTAACTTTTGCTTGTTCTTGTTTAGATATACATTGTTAGCATTTGGTAGGGTGTCCGCTTTGTTATCGGGAGATTGTGTGTTCAATTCCCTGCTGAGACATACCAAAGGCTTTAAAAATGGTACTAGCTGCTCTTTCTCTTATCACTCCACATTTACACACCTGGTAATCTTGTAAGGGGTAGCCGGTGGTTATGCATTCAAAATCTTTATGCCAGTTTCCTGCCATGACTTGCGAAACATCCAAATGTCAACAAACAGGTAACCTGATTTATTGAGGGGGACATCTGTTTTCTCTGAAAACTTTGTAACTGTTTGACTTGCTGTATTACTCTCTAAAGCCGTGCTAGAATTTTCTTCATTTTTATTTCAGGAATTTGATTTGCTGTTTTACTCGCTAAGCAGTGCTAGAATTTTCTTCAGAGCTGATCTCACAGCTGCAGAAGAAAAGGAAGAGAAAGACAAAGGTATACTTACAATATACATTCCGTGTAGCTCTAGGTGAAATGGGTATCAAGATGAATCTTTTTCTTATTTCTTCATAAAAGCATATGTTGTAGATAATGTGGGAATCGGCCAGGATTTCATAGATGATCATCAGTTTTGCAAAACCAATTGATCATCAACTAAAAGTTGACTTGTAGAAAATGTGCCATATCTGAAGCAATGCTTATTTCAGGCTTTTTATGCCCCCACCACAAAGTGGAGGAGGGCATATAAGTTTTCCACGTCATCATACGTATGTCCGTGTGTCCATCAGTCTGTTTGTCCCTCCATCACTATAGTACTGTTCAAGATAATGGTTTGAAATTGCACCATAGTAAGTATATAGACTGAGCATGTGCATAAATGTCACAGAACTAGAAAATTTGTCTTATACACATGGCATAGCAGGGTTCATGTCTCGGCAAGTTCTCCAACAGTTTTCAAGGTAATGATTTGAAACTGGCAGAAAAGTAAGGATATAGGCAGGGCATGTGCATAAAGGTCACAGAATTCCAATCAAATTTGATAATGATTTGATACTTGCAGCAAAGTAAGCATATAGGCAGGCGATGTGCAGAAAGGTCACATAACTGATCAGATTTCAGTTCCTAGAGTTGCTTACCCTGGATTTACTTAGAAATTTTGCCTTACACACATGGCATAGTAGGGTTCGTGTCTTCAAATCTTTTAATTCCTAGAGTAACATACCCTTGATTCACTTACAAATGTTCCGGCCTCGGTGGCTAAGTTGGATGCGCCGTCCGACTGGAGACCAGGAGGTCGCGGGTCCAACCCCGGCCTAGGTCGGCAACATTCTTTCGTGGAGATTGATCATGAAATATTTTCTATGGTCATTCTCTCCCTTCAGCTGATTCAAGAAGGGCAGTTGTCAGTTTCTGGTGAAAGAATGTGCACAATACTGGTTAAACACTTAGAGGACTAAGCCTGCCCATTAAACGTGTGGTTAGGTAAACTGAACACGCTTGACATGACCCCATTGGGTTGACTGGGCCGTAAAACCTCAACACAAACAAACAAACTTACAAATGTTGCCATAAAAAGCCAAACTGGCACTAGCAGGGGCATTCATTAGATTTGGGGATCATCTGGGGTTTTTTTTAAAAAAAACGTTCCTCACTTTTATTCACCACAAAACTAAAATGACCCAAATAGAAAGCTTGATATTTCATTTTTACACTAACCTGTTAAAATAAATGTTGTTAAAAACAGAGTTTTCTGATTAGGAGACCATGAAAATTCTTTCAGGTAATCGATCACAAGAAGGGTCCCGTAGCCTAGTGAATAGGAGAGTTGACTCTTAATCCATTAAGTTTCTTACCGCTGTGGTTCGAGCCTTGCTCAGGTCATATGTGGGAAAGCCAAGTTCTGCTTATGGATGGTTTTTCCCTGGGTTCTCTGGTTTTGCCCACCTTTGATGAATGATTGGCTTGATATACAGTCAAACCTGTCTTAAAGACCACCTGTATTAAGCAATCACCTGTTTTTAAAGGCTGCTTTTTGAGGTACAGTAAAAGGAAAATAAGTGTAAATTTACCTGTATTAAGCAAGCACCTGTCTTTAGCAACTACTTTTTGACTTTCCCCAAGGTGCTTGCTTATCATACGTTTGAAAGTGAAATATTCTTGAAAAGGCTGTAAAACCCAAATCAGTCCCAAGAGGCAAAAGTGAATGACAATTAATTATAATCATTCACTGTGACAACATTGTAAGTGCCTGGCAAAGGAGCTTCTAATAAGTACCCTCAACATAATGTTTGTGTGAAGAAATGAAAAAAATTGATATTTAATGGTTGAAAAAAGAGCCTTATAAACCCATTGAAGACTGGAGACCCCTAAACAGGTAACTGGCAAACAGTGCAGACCCAGATCAGACACCACAGATTGCTGCATCTGATCAGGGTCTCCACTGTTTTGCAAATAGTCAAACCATTTTTCTTTAGAAATATCTATATCATATAGCCTGACATACCTAAAATGGAAAGTGGACTCTTCCAATATATAGTGTGGGAGAGTTTATTCAGTCTTTAATGGGTTAAAGAGTTATGCTCTTTACTGTTTTTTTAGATAAAAAAAAATGTGTCAGTAGTAGGGCTGCTGTAGATAGTTAGAAATTGTTGAGAGATAGTAGTAGTAGAAGTTGTGCTGTACATGTACAGAAATGTGTGTAGATGGTTTTCTGCACTGTATGATTAACAAACATTCTCTCGTATGTGAAGCTTTTGCAAAATTATACAAACTTGTGATGAGGGTGATAAATTCCTTTTAAATTTTCTACGGCCATTCTCTCCCTTCTGCTGATTCAAGAAGAGCAGTTGTCAGTTTCTGGCAAAAGAATGTGCACAATACTGGTTAACCACTTCGAGGACTAAGCCTGCCCAGTAAACGTGTGGTAAGGTAAACTGACCATGCTCGACATGACCCCATTGGGTTGACTGGGCCGTAAAACCTCAACACAAACAAACAAAATTCCTTTTAAAAACTAACAGTACAGATGTTCACTATAACCAAGTATTTCTGGCAGCCAATGAATGCACTGACTGATCTTTACTGTTCAGGTATGGAATAGCATGCTACTATTTTCTTAAACATTCAGTCAGACATGTTATAGCAAACAGTGTAAACATTGAGTGTACTGCTTCTGCAGATTGATACCAGTTAGCAGTGTTTGTTTTAGATAAATCACCGGGGCCCAGTTGTTCAAAACTAACGATGTCGTTAGTTAACGATTCGTTAAAATATACATCGAGTGATGCGCAAATATACTGAAATTTTTTGTTGAAAAATGTGAGTAGCAGCTACTCACATTTTTTCAGCAAAAAATATTAGAATATTGTATATTGAATCTGCTAAAACAGTAAACGAAATGACCCTTAATGAGCTCGTTTGAACACCCTTTGAACAGCTGGGCCCAGTTAGTCAAAGGGACTTGTTCTAATTGAGTCCTTCATGAAATCACCTGACCAGTAAATGATGCCAAAATCTGACCAACCAAACTAGCTTAAACCAGTTAACGGTTAATGTTATTGCTTAGACAAACAATATTACCTATGTACTTTTTCATTGATAAATACAGGTATGGATGCAGTTTTCATTGACAAATACAGGTATTACGATATTGTTTGTCTAAGGATTTACGCATGGGCGTGGTTATAGCCTTCTGACAGAGGAGTCAATTGTAGAACTACGAGAGTTAAGTGTCTTGCAGTGTCCAGATATTTGAGTAACTATAGTAGTTTTGCCTGTCACACAATGAATCCGGGGGTGGTCGGGTGGTGCGAAGGTGCTATGTATCTTACATCACTGGGGCGTCCAACTGATATTGGCTTACAGTTGGGCAAGGCCTGCTATCCTTGTAGTGAGTAAGGGTATAGGGGGAATGTTTTTATTTCTTCTGTTTCTTCACTTTCTTTCCTGTTCCTCTTTCTTCTCTGTCCCTCTCTTTCATCTCCTCTACTCTCTCTTCTATCTCTTTTCTCCCTTTCTCTGGGAGACGAAACAAAATGACCGTCAAGGGTTGACGTGTCGTTAAACCCCAACACAGTCAAAAAATCACACAATGAATCCAATCCCTTAGTGCCACTCACAACAGCAGCAGAGAACATTCAATTTTTGTCTGAGAAAATAAGGCTTGAAATTTCATGTGAATTGTCAGCTAAGCTGACAATTCACATGAAATGTCAAACCTTTATTTTCTCAGAAAAATAAAAAAGAATGTGGTGTCAGCAATTTTGAATGGCACTTTAAGGAATAAAATATTCTAAGTCCCATTTTTTATCTTGCAGCTGACACTTCCAAAGAAACAAATACTCAAGAAAGTACAGGTAAGAATAGTTTTAATGATGACGAATGAAAATGCCCTTTTGTCATGCAAGCAGTGAAGAACCAGGTCAGCCGTGCATGCACACTCCATGTAATCTGATCAGGGTCTTCTTCTCTCAAGACAATGTTTAATATCCAATGAGTCAGTAAGTTGACAGTGAAGGTCCTGATTGGACTGTGCAAATAGACCTTTGCTGTAAGTTCATGCGAAAGTGTCTTTTGGTCTTGTTGAGTTCCTTTTATTGTAAACTTTAGCCTGCTGAAGTTGTAATATACTGGCAACAGATGAGGTATTTTTTTACCAATA
The DNA here is from genome assembly GCA_964016985.1 of Anodontia alba. Classification (NCBI taxonomy): domain Eukaryota; kingdom Metazoa; phylum Mollusca; class Bivalvia; order Lucinida; family Lucinidae; genus Anodontia; species Anodontia alba. The sequence continues at coordinate 104,791,208 of OZ024828.1, forward strand.
TCAGAAAATAGAGCCTAGAATTTCATTTGGATTATGTTGAGAAGAGAAAATTCAAATGTCAAAGATTGTTTTGGGGACAAATGTCATTCAGCTGTCGTTTTTACCTTCAGCTAGCGGAGGGCTTGATGGTCCAGTGGTTAGTGATCTTAATCTTTAAAATGTGGTTCATAATTATTGCATATGGCATTCTTTTGTTCTGCCCCCCCCCCCCCCCCCCCCCCCCCCCCCCCCCCCCCCCCCCCCCCCGCGGCAAACTGTGCTTGTGGTGGAGGGGGCGGGGGGCGCGCGGAGGGCGGGGTTACTGTTTTTATGTTGTCTGTCCATCTGTCTGTCTGTTATAGTTTGTTTATTTGCATTATATGGATAAGTTTTTACTCTCTCAGATTATGGCAGGGACTCTTGTCTTTTTTCCATCCATAATGGAGAAATAATCCTCGGAAAATATTCTAAGTCCTTTTCCTGGGGCCAAACCCATGCCATTAGAGCTCTGACCAATGCGGCAACGCAACTAGCACTGCAGTGTCTGGCATCCTTATCAAGACAACCCCAAAAAAGGATGTTCAAATAGTGCTTATAAAGCCAGCTGACGCTGCAGTACACTTGATATATAGGAGTTGAGTTTTTTTATTTATTTCCATTATATGGAGTATTTTTACTCTCAAGTTATGGCAAGGACTCGCGTCTTTTTCCATCCATAATGGAGAAATAATCCTCAGAAAAGTTTCTATGTGCTTTTGCCTTGGGTCGAACCCACAGCATGCAAGCTCTGACAAATGCAGCACCGAAGCCTAGCACTGCAGAAAAAACTGCTGTATATGGACATTATATTATTATAGTAAATGGTGAACCATATGGGACTGACAGAAAGCAAGGGTACTTACTTTGGTGGTCATTGTTACATCATGTCAGTCAGGCTGGCAATGCCAGGACCAGTTTATGTCATATTTGCAGTTTTAATCATTTCATTAAATTTTATTGTATGTCACTCTCGGAAAGTGATATACTTTCTGGTTATGGAAATCATAGCTCCAGATGAGTTTGTATTTTTCTTACTTCTCCATAAAAAACATATGTTATGGGTACTCATCAGAAGCACGTCTGTGAGCTGCTTCTAATGAGTACCCAAAATATGTTTTAATGGAGAAATAAGAAAATTATCAATACTTTTCGATGAAAAAATTGGTCTTATCTGGATCTATGTAAAGTTTCCATCCGCGTGTCATACATGTTTTATTTTATTTCTGATGTTGTTTACACACACACACACACACACACACACACACACACACACACACACACACACACACACACACACACACACACACACACACACACACAGAGTCACACTATTTGAACTATTTAGTCTGTAGACAGTGAAAAATGGTAATAAGAAAGTTAATTTTCCTTTATGGAAGCTTAAACCGGAAGACAAATATGTAAGTAGCAGACTTTGATATTACTTTGTGCTTTTCCAACCAGAAAGGAATTTTATGGCAAAGGCTTGTGGCAGTCTTAATGCAGTCTGTGTTTCTATACAGTATAAGGATATTCCATCTTTATCTTAAATATTCAGACATGCATACCTAAACAAACAGAATAGATTCTGATCAAACTGCTCCAAAAGGAGTCATTTGATTAGGATCTGCTTTGTTTGCTGTTGAGTCAGTCCCTTGAAGATATATTACCTTGTAACCTTCATTCTCATGTTACAGTGTTGACTGGGCTGTAAAAACTGGAACAGCTTACTTTTGTGAGGAACTTTGTGCTGTTTTTGGAAACACCATTTGCAATGTAATTTTTCATGTTGTAGCTATAATGTTAGAACAGTTATTTTCTTATGTGGTCCTAATAAGAAGTGTGATAACTGAAAGCAATTTTTTTTAATCTTTTGAAAATTTGGGTTGATTTTTATCTTGTTTCATGGATTTGTACACCCAGAATTCAGCTTTTGTCAAATAACACTGAAATTATAATTGTTTAGAGTAATGTTAGAAATTAACCTTTTGACGTCTGATTGTACCAAAAATTTTCAGTTTCTTATAAAAAAATTACAATATACATGTATATATATTTTTTTTCTGAGATACCTTTCTAATTTAGGCAGTTGAGAAGATTTTTAACTTTTTTAATTAATTTTCACCAAAAACATTTTAATAAAAATCTGAAATTTATATGCAGCTATTGAACATAATTAATGTCAGATGACATTTTATAACCTTTACACAGTTTTTAGCTTAAGTAAATGTATGAATTTATGAGACTGTACAAAAATCTAGGATTTGGCAATAGTTAAAAGAAATTGGATGAATTTCAGGATAGGAGCCATAGCTATAGAAAAAGCAGGGTATAAGATCAATATTTTTTCTTGTTTCTCTATGAAAATATATGTTTCTTTGAGAAGTAAAGAAAATATTAATACTTTTTGGTGAAAAAAAATGCACCATATCTGAAGCTATGGACTATGGAGTTACAATGTCTGAATATTAAGGATAATTATCATATGAGCCAGTGCATGACAAAACCTACAAAATGGCATGTGCACCCAGCGAGGACTCAGATCAGCATGGGCATCTGCCCAGTCTGATCAGAGTCTTTGCTGTCTACATGAAGAAAGTTTGGGTCTTTAGCTACCCATTGAACACACAGTGATGACTGATCAGACTGGGTGGATGCCCAGGCTGATTGGAGTCTTTGCTGGGCGCATATGCCATTTTGGATGTTTTGTCATGTACTGGCTAATATGTCATATACACAGACAGTACTTGGAGCCTACATTCAGGTGTGCTGTGGGAAAAACAACATTTTTCTCTGTGTGAACAAGGAGGATATTGACCCCGCCGTACAAAAACATGTCTTTTGGCATATACTGACAGCAAAGATCCAGATCAGCCTGCCCTTTAACAGAATCATTGCGTACTACAGAATGTATGAACAGAGAGCATTGATCTGGATGATACTGTGCCCATTCACAGGATGTGCATGAGAATCAAGCCCTTTGCTATGTATCAACAGTGAAGCCATAGACAGGCTTGCAATGAGCAGAGTCTGATCAGAAATTTCTCTGTTAATTTATATATTCTAAAGTATTCATTGGTTCCTTGTGTGGTTAAAGAAGACCCTGATGATGCTGTGTAAATGAGCATGCTAATCTGGGACTTATTGCCAGCATATGCAATGAGGTGGTTTTCTGATATTTGGCATGATATACTTTCTGTTTGGTCCCATTTTGTGTTGGCAACAAGCCAAGACTATAGCCAGACTGCACTGATGCATGGGCTGGTTTGGCTTCTGACATATACTCATAGAAAATGATGTTCTTTTTCCCTTGAAAATGCCTGAAATAATCTTTGTTGTGAAAAGAACAGAGCCTTATTTGACCTTGAATGTACTGGGTTATTTGGGTCTTATATTCTGCATGTATATACAGTAAGTTTAACATAGCTCCAGATATGCCACTTGTTGAACCAAAATGTATTAACCCTTGCCTTGCTGAATAAATTAAGATGCCACGCCCACTTCTAATTTTCAGCCAATCAGATTACTTATCTGGGTTTTTAATAGAAATTCACATAATTAATGACAAACAGTGCAGATCCAGATCAGTTGGCTTCTTCAGAAGCCAACTGATCTGGATCTACACTGTTTGCTAAGATAGGGCATGTCGTGTTCAGCAAGAGACGGGTTGATATTTTTTTTTTTTTCATATTTTTTAACATAAACATATGTTGTGGATACTCATTACAAGCACCTTTGTGGGTACTCATTAGAAGTGCCTGGGCAAGTCGCTTCTAATTAGTACCAACAATATATGTTTTTTTGAGAATTAAAAAAAATGTATTTATCTGGATACCCCTCCTATCTGAAGCTATGAAGTTACTTTTGTATAGTATGGCTGAATTAGCTATCAGTCTTGTGGCTGTTAGTCGCAGATGACCTTCCACATTCACCCTCAATATTCAGACAGACATGACTGAACAAACAGTGCATGTCAGTCTACTCCTAAAGAAGAACTTTTTGTCAGGGTCTACAATGTATTCCATTTTGTCAGCAATTTTAGATGCAATATCAGGTATTCAAAAAGATGCATAGAAATTTTAGGATATGTACAGTTAATAGATAAAATGTCTGAATATATAGGGAAACTGTGGTACATGTAATTGACTTTACTCTTGAATCTTTTTGTGGGTTGCATGAAGTGAAAAGATGTCTTGTAGTGCCATACCACCAGATAAGAGTCGTATCAGATAAAAGTTTTTTTTTATTTCTGCATGAAAACATAATTATGTTGTAGGTACTCACTTGAAGTGTTTTGGCAAGGCTCTTTCTAATGAGTGTCACAACATAGTTTTCCTGAAGAAAGAAAAAAACCATCACGAAAACATGCCTATATAATATTGACCCCCTTAAACCTCACTTTTATACAGTAAAACTGGGGTTTACAGGGGTATACATTATTTTTCTTATTTCCGCTCAAAAGCATAGATTGTGGGTACTCGTTAGAACTGCCTCGGTTAGGCGGTTCCAATGAGTACCTACAATCTATGTTTTGAGCAGAAATGTGAAAAATATGAGAATTTTTTGTCTGAAAATTTTCATTTTTTGGTGGTGAAATTCTCAATATATTTAAATAGGCGTATTTTCATAATGATCCACACTTTTTTGGTTGGAAAAAAGCATCTTATCTGGAGCTATGAAGTACATGTGAAATTTGGAGATTCTGATCAGCCTGTGCATCAGCATAGTCTCATCAGGACCTTCACTGTCTGTTTATACTTTATTCAACCTAATTACAGCACTGTGCGTGTTCTTAGTTTTTTCAAAAATACTGAGAAAATGTGTGATAATATATGTATCCACCTAAACTAAGGGTATATTTATAAAAAAAAGAAAAAAAAAAGAACAGCAGGGGACTTATCTAATGATGTTATTGCAATGTTTTTGTGGGGTTTTGTTCTGATTTCTTTATAAAAGCATATGTTGTGGATACTCATTTGAATTGTTGAATTGCATCAACAAGTTGACAAAAAGTACAGTGGCTATTATTTGAAGACTATGGAATTGCTTAACTGTGCATTTATAGGGGTATGTGCTGTAATAAGGTTGAATTCAATATATTGTACAGTGTCCATTGATGCTTTAATTAACCCTTGTCCTGCTGAATAAATTAAGATGCCACACCCATTTCTAATTTTCAGCCAATCAGATTACTTGATCCAGGTTGTTGATATCAACCCATTTACTTAATGGCAAACAGTGCAGATCCAGATCAGTTGGCTTCTTCAGAAGCCAGCTGATCTGGATCTACACTATTTGCAAAGGCAGGACATATCCGGGCTCAGCAGGACAAGGGTAAAGCAGACAGTAAAGGCCCTTATCAGACTTTGTGGGTGCATAGGATGATCTGGACTGTCAGTGTCTGTATTTCCCCAGGAGGCAATTATTTACGTTATGTTGTCCATACATGACAGAAAACAATATTTTATTTGAACAGCAAAGATTCAGAGTGATCTGCATGTTTGTGGAGTCTGTTCAGGATTTTTCCTGTTTTCTATTGCCCCTATTCAAGGTTCATTCATTGACTTTCAATCAAAAGGCCTTGGTATTTACTTTTGTGATCACTTGATGTATCTCATCTTGTGTCCATCTTTTATGAATTTACATCTTTGAACAAATCCTCCTCTGAAACTGCTGGTTCAGTTTGCAGACATAACTCATATGTAGTTTTCTGTCAAAAGGGGGTTAAAAGTTCGTTCTTTTCCAGATGCAGGAGGTAGATGGCATTGAAACTTTATAGAAATGATCAATAATGGCACCCAATCATTGTCTAAACATTCTGATAGACTCCAGTTATGGCCACTAGCTGTTACTAAAACTAGAACATGCATACAATTACATTTATTTGCCAGATGACTGAATAGATTATGAGATTTTATGTTTATGAGATTTGGCAGATTTGTTTACATGTACAGTGTTCTTGTTTCATAAATGCAGGATTTAAAGTCGTACAATTTAAAGATTTCTTATTTCAAGGGCGATTCATTTCCTTGAGCATTAGACTTTTTCACACCAGGGCTTATGTAGCCTTTAACTTGGGACTACAATATATACTTGTCAAAAATTCTTAAAATATATGGGTTAGAAATCATTTTGTTGAAACTTTGCTTGAATATTGCTTAGAAGGATATGGTTTTCCCTTGAGCATCTGAATTTTGTAACTGGGATATGTGCAGCCCTGCCTTCAGGCTATGCTCATTTTATACAAATGTCATATATCAGGTTAAATCAGGTCTTGAAGCCATTTTTTTTAAACTTTGCATTAGAGCTTTACAAGAGAAAGGGCTTTCCAGGAGCATTACAAGCTGGTACCCTTGGGCACATGTTGCCCTGCCCTGGGCAATATACATGTGAAAAATGTAAAAAAAAAAAAAAATTGTAAAAGCTTCACATGAGTTCTTAGAGGGACAAGGGCTTTGTTGGATCATCATAATTTGTTACCCTAAGATCTGCAAATACACTGGGGCTGTTTTACTCAGATGGGTGAATTGTGGCCCCTAGACTTCTTATTGTCATAGCTACAGATAAGAGGGGGTATCCACATAATATTTTACTTATTAGTCAACGAAAACATATGTTGTGGGTACTCATTAGAAGTGCCTCGGCGAGGCGCTTCTAATGAGTACCCACAACATATTTTTTGTCGAGAAATAAGAAAGATATCAGCATTTTTCGGATGAAAAAAGCACCTTATCTGTTGCTATGATTGTGCACATAAGAATTACACATAGAAAACTGAGCATATGCCACGGTGGCCTGTTTCTACATGGGGATGTATAGTTTTTCTCATTTGCTAGACAGGAGGGAAAACCAGATAAATAGGGTTGTTTTCATATCTCCATGAAAACTTGTGGACACTCTTTAGAAGTGCCTTGGTGAAGCACTTATAATGAACACCCATAAAATATGTATTCATGTAAAAATGAGAAAACTATCAATTCTCTTTTGTTGAAACAAAAAAAACAAAAAACATCTTAACCTAGGGCTATGCATAGAGTGCTGTATATCTTTTTGTATAATTATTGTACAGATTTATAGATGTTGATATATACTGTAGATGTTGTGCTTTGTATGTGCGTATACTAGATTCAGCTGACGATATTTGTGCCCCTCCGAACGGCTGGGGAGGGGGAACGGAGAGTGGGACTGTACAGGAATCATTTTATCCATTATGTCTGTCATGTTACATCACAGCTTGTCATGTCCCATCCCAGTGCTTTATTAACTTGCCGGGACTATGTCCCTGGAGAGCTTATGTTGTCACCCAGTTGTTGGTGTCAGCATCTGTCCACGTCCGTGTCTTCATTAGCACAGTGTTTCGGCATCTGTCGGTGTCCATGTCCGCGTTAGCACAGTGTATAAATTTTCAAAGGTGTGCATCCTGCGAGCTGCATTGTCTTCTTCCTTATAACTTTGCCATCCTTGAAGGATCATTATGAAATGTGGAACATACATAAAGTACTAGACTTGAGAAATTTATAGGAAATTTTCCCATTCAGATTCATTTTGACTGATAATTTTTGTTAATCTCGAAGAATTTTTATGAAACATAAAAATTTAGCTATGATCTCGCAAGGAATTTGTAGAACAGTTACATGACTGTTATGCATTTTTGCTTGATGTATGGCAACATTCAGAAATAGGAAATTGTTCCATCTAGATGCATTCTGACTGTCAGATCACTTATTATCCTTAAAGAATTGTTTTGAAATTTGAAATGTTTAGCTATTGTTACACTAACAACCCTTTTACATGTGCTTGGTGGCATTTTCCACAAGGGCATGACATCAAAGTATAAGTAAAGCTTTTAGTTTGCATAGAACCTGGTGTTGACCAATCACTGCTCAAGTTGTACTTTGGTCCATCACCGATTTTATAGCCAATACTGATAAACTGCAAATATGGCTTTTGTAATAAAAGTTTAACTGAAAGTATCTATTTTGTTAAAAATATCATAGCTCCAGATAATAGGGGGAATCCACATAATATTTTACTTATCTCTCCATGAAAACATATGTTGTGGGTACTCATTAGAAGTGCCTCACTGAGGCATTGATAATGAGTACCCAAAACATGTTTTCATGAAGAAATAAGAAAAATAACTATATTTTTCAGTTGAAAAAATGTCTCATCTGGAGCAATGAATATTTTAGACATAAGAATTATTATACCCCCGGCATACGAAGTATGCCGAAGGGGTATATAGTTTTTGTCTGTTTCGTTAGTCTGTTCGTCCGTCCGTCCATCCATCCATGCGTACGAACCAACATTTAGGGGGCAAAAAATTTGGACATTTTGCCACTTAAGTAGTCATTTGTGAGTGCATATGGGATTTATTCCGTAGATTTGACATTTAAGTGGCAAAAATTTGCTCTTATGTGGCTTGCCCCTTATGTAGTCATTATGCGAACGCAAAGCCACCTAAATGTCCGTTCATGAGAATGTCCATCTGTCCATCCGTCCATCCATCCATCCGTCCAGATGTGATTCTATAACCAAGTTTTACTTTGAAGTTTTTTGATTACCTATATCTCTGAAGCCATTGATCAAAAACTTTTCATATTTGGTATAGGGGTACCTGGGAGGGTTCTCTTCCATTCTACATCAATGAGCCCCTGGGTCATGCCCCAGGACAGGGCTAGAGGTCAAAATCTAGGACAGCCCAATAAAGTAGTATATTGCAGTTTGTTTATACAAACAACCTCTTATTAAAGGATGGGCATCAGAGATGTTTATCACATCAACATTCTGTGTAATAAAGTCAAAGTCATTGTGACCTTATTTTCATGTTTCAGTGACTTTGTTTTAACGTATATTTTTAATTATTTCATGGATTAATGCCTCAGTAAAGTAGTATGTTGCAGTTTGTTTATATAAACAACTTCTTAAAGAAGGATGGGCATCAGACATGTCTATCACATCAACATTCAGTGTAATAAGGTAAAGGTCATTGTGGTCATATTTTCATGCTCCAGTGATTTTGCCTTATATCTTGAAGACTATTTCATGGATTAATGTGATACTTGGAATATTGGTTCTGTGTGACACCAGGATTGACAGCATAACAAATGAAGGTCACCTTGACCTATATTTCATGGTCCAGTAATTTTGCCTCATATCTTGAATGTTAATTGATGTATGAACATCATTATTGGGATTATGAATTAGTATGATCCAACAGTTGACCTAAAAGTGAATATAGGTCACTGTGACCTATATTTCCTAGTCCAGTGATTTTATGTTACATCTTGAAGACAGTTGGTGTATTACTATCATATTTTGGGATTATGTGACTATATTTCATAGCCCTGTAATTTTGTTTTATATCTCCCACTGTTTGATACTTAACTCTTGTCCTGCTGAACCCGGATATACCCTGCCTTTGCAAACAGTGTAGATCCAGATCAGTTGGCTACTGAAGAAGCCAACTGATCTGGATCTACACTGTTTGCCATTATGTATGTGAATTTATACCATAAACCTAGATCAAGTAATCTGATTGGCTGAAAGTTAAAAGTGGGTGTGGCATCTTAATTTATTCAGCATGACAAGAGTTAAATGTCATATTTACATATAAAGACACAGTGTGACCCAAACTTTCACCTCAAAGTAAATATAAATCAGTATGACTTATATTTCATGATCTAGTGATTTTTGCTTAGTATCTTTTAGATTATTTAATGGATTAACATCATAGTTGGTAAAATGCATCAGTGTGACCATCATATTAACTTCTCAAGCGTACGTAGGTCAGTGACCTATATTTTATGGCCCAGCAAATTTGCTTCATATCTTAAAGATTATTTACTCCAGGAAAGTTGTTCTTGGAATGATAGATCAGTGACATTGTAAACTATAGCTTGCCTTATATCATTGTCATTAACTTTAAAATATTTTTATAATTAAGAAATGGCGCCGGCAGGGGGTATTGTGACCCGCTGGGCACTTGCTCTAGTTTATCTTAAAATCATACCTGAGCTATAGTTTGATACTATGTTGACCAAAATCCTATTGTGAGAAGTTCTGGTGAAATAAATCACTTATCTTTTTCCCACAATGCAAAGGGGTGACGTCCCCAGCAGTGGTAAAAGAAAGCTTACTAGTGGGCACGCAACATTGAGACAACATTGCATCAGTGTCACTGTAATGTCATGACATTGCATCAACTTTAATGCAACATTGAATAAATGTCATGTGCCAGCTCGGTATTGAATTAAGGCAGATATGGATAGAATTTTCAGAATTTTTCAGTTCTTTATCGGATTTCAGTTTGTTCTGTTATTTTTATAAATCTTTTATACTGCATAAATATGTTTTTGTGTACATATTAACCAAATCTTCTGCCCTTTCTCTATATTATATAAATTGCAAGACTGTTTCTTGGATGATAATAATATCTTTCATTGGCAGTTGGCTGGAAATTTGTGATGAAGCTGATATAACTATGTAGTAACCAGCCAATAACACACAAGAATAGGATGCATCACAAAAACACGCCTATATTTTATTTTGTTCCCATTAAACCCCACTTTTATACAGTAGAACTGGGGTTTACAGGGGTATACATTAATTTTCTAATTTCTGCTAAAAAATGTAGATTGTGGGTACTCGTTAGAACTGCCTCACTGAGGCAGTTCTAACAAGTACCCACAATCTATGTATTGATCAGAAATATGAAAACTACAAGAATTTTTCATCTGAAAGTTTCCTTTTTTGTGGTAAAATTCTCAGTATATTTGATTAGGCGGGTTTTCATAATGGATTGTAATAGTCATTGTAAGCCAAACATTTGAGCTGCAGTATGAGAAAGCACACCTTCTGACATGTGTACCCAACAAAGACTCAAATCATCCTGCACTTCATGCAATCTTCATTGTCACTATGAAAGAACTTGGCTATCCAACATGCTCTCAGTGAAGATTCTAATCAGACTGCACAAATGCACATGCTGATCTGAATCTTCTTTGGGCACACATGTCCGAAGGTACATTTTCTGATGTTACAGCTCTTTTACAACCAAATATTATCAAATGATACGAAAGCCATATTTACAGTATAAAATGGCCGGCCTCGGTGGCTCAGTTGGATGCGCGTCTGACTGGAGACCAGGAGGTTGCGGGTTCGACCTCCGCTGAAGTCGGCAACATTTTTTCGTGGAGATTGATCATGAAATATTTTCTACGGTCATTCTCTCCCTTCCGCTGATTCAAGAAGGACAGTTGTCAGTTTCTGGTGAAAGAATGTGCACAATACTGGTTAACCGCATAGAGGACTAAGCCTGCCCTGTAAACGTGTGGTTAGGTAAACTGACCGTGTTCGACATGACCTCATTGGGTTGACTGGGCCGTAAAACCTCAACACAAACAAACAATACAGTATAAAATGAGAACTTTTAATGTCTAATAATATAAAGATACACTAATCTGTGTGTTTTACCTTAATAGAGAAAAATGTGCTGTTTCCTTTTATTTGATGTTTTTTGTGTTTATTTTTTTTTTTTTTTTTTATTTTTTTTTATTTTTTTTTTTTTTTTGTTTTGCTTTTGCATCAGAAGAGTCCCTCCTTGCAGAATTTATTAACCTATTTATGCCAAGTGGACTCTTCTACCATAACTCTTTGGACAGCTTCCTTTCCTGTATAAGGGTGTCTGGCTAGTTCTTATTATTATCATGTTTTGTAGAAATTCCTATATTTAATGTAAACAGTGTAGACCCTGATCAGGTGCCACATTCTGCAGCATCTGATCTGGGTCTACACTGTTTGCCATTGTCCATTTTATGGGACGCTAGGCTTAAATTGGTTAATACAGTATATGAAAATTTGTCTTTAAACATTTTAAAACAGTGATTCAGTTCATATCAGATTTGAACCACTGTATATGTTTATTGCCAATGCTTTGCTGTCACAGGGCTGTAGATATATATATATATGTGTACATTGTTTTTGTTCTTGAGATTATTTATCCATATAGGATGGTGTCAATAGAAATATTCACAGGACTTCTGATAAAAAACATTGTGGTGAATGGATATATCTGAAAGATTTTGCTTCCATTTGCCAAGGGAGGCAACTTTTACTGACAGGAAGTTGCCTACATAGTATTTCAAAAATGGGGACTGTTCTTAAAGGAAAGAAGAATTCACCCCCAAATCAGAAGAGAAGCAAATACTTCCATGTCAAGATTTATTTCTCTATTCTTGGCATAACTTTCTGAAGAATTCAATCAAAAATATTCATAAGTATTTTCTTCCTATGTGGACTCCTGGTTTGTCACATTATTCTCAGACAGCTGAGTCATTGTGGGAACTGCTTTTGTACTACCAACATCCCCGCAGCCATCTCTTCAGAATCTCTACTGTTTGCAAAAGTATCTGTTTTGGTCTGCAGGCTGTAAGGGCTAAATACATTTTTTACTCTTCCCTGAAAATAGGACAACATTCTGTTCATATTGTGCACTATGGGAAAGATAGTTGAAAGGATAGCAAACAAATATAGTGAAGATACCTAGGAAATGCCTTAGTCACTAAGCACAGCTTTCCCAAGGCCTCAGAAGGAAATAATGACAAAACAAATGCCACATATGAAACCAGAACAAAGAACTGCATCAGAGGAACAGGCTTATTTCCAGGGAAAAATAGCACATCTTGGGTATCTGCAACACATCTTGGGTATCTGCAACACATCTTGGGTATCTGCAACACATCCTCAGTATCTGCAACACATCTTGGATATCTGCAGCACATCTTGGGTATCTGTAACACATCTTGGGTATCTGTAACACATCTTGGGTATCTATCAGGGGTCATCCTAGAGCTTTCAGAGAGGGAGAAGTGTTGCAACAATTTCTGGGATTTTAGGGAGAAGTTCTGGTCCAAATTTTGATTTCCCTATACATTCTATACATTTTCACTTCTCCCTCTGCTCAAGATATGGAGAAGTCAGCCAGCTTAGGGAGACTTTTTTTTCTTAAATTGCCCTCTAGGATGACCCCTGATCTATAAGTTCATGTACTGCAGGCTCATGGTCTTTTAACCTTGTCTTTTCAGGTGGAAATTCAGCAGGAGAGGCCACAAGTGGTGCCCCACCACCACCACCACCACCTCCAGCTCAAGATGGTGGTGCACCACCACCACCACCACCTCCTCCCCCGCCACCTCCACCACCACCATTTTGAAGATTCAAGGACTAAAGTGTGATAAATATACAGAACAAGGAAATTTTTAAAGTCATTCCATATATTATTGCTCCAGGTGGGAGTTGTAGCCACATAAATAATTGATTTAGTAAATAATTGACTTAGCTTTATGTACAGTAAATATCCTAAAAATTTGAACACCAAAGTTTCTGACAAAATGGCATATGCAAAGAGTGTAGACCCTGATCAGACTGCTCCTGAAGGAGCAGTCTGATCAGGGCCTACACTATTTGCCATTCCACTAAATATTTTAAGAAACAACTGCATAAAGAGCCAAATTTAGGCCAAAATAGTATGTAATAAAGTGTTCAGAATTTTAGGACATTTACCGTAATCCAAATATATACATATTGATTCAATGACAAAATTGCTAAAATGTGATTTTATCAGATTTCTTCTCTGGAGCTACATGTTTTAATCTCCAAATGCCATGCAAAGTTGTAGCAGACAACATTAGATTATTCTTTTTTTTTTTTCTTTTTTTTTTTTCAGAGAAAAATAAGACCTGACATTTCATGTGAATTGTCTGCTAGCCAGACAATTCACATGAAATGTCAGCTCTTATTATGAAAAATAATAATTAAAGGTTTAAATATCTTGTCTGCTGCAGTTGTGATTGGCACTTTAAGAGTTGTATACTTATTATACTGATTTTGATGATTATGATGATGATGATGATGATGATGATGATGATAAATCGACCATGTCATTGAGCATGTGGGTAATAGACAGATTCAGATCATTCTGCAAATCTGCACAGTATTTACTAGGGTCTTTGCTATTGGTTGGTACATTCTGCAGTTTCCAGTGGTTCAGTAAGTGGACAACAAAATCCCTGATCACACTGTGCGTAAGGTAGGCTGTTCTGAACCTTTGGTGTTTGTATATGCAGGACACTAATGATACTATAGAAAAACATGGATCAGCAACACTTGGGATTTTCTATTTACCATACTTGTCCTAAAATTAGCAAGAGTCCATTCTTCTGCCTGCTTATATGTCTAAAGTATTGCTGAATGACTGGCAAATAGTGTAGACCCTGATCAGATGTCATGTTCTGTGGCATCTGATCTGGGTCTACACTGTTTTTTCAGGCGTATCCGTCCCAATACTTAGGGTTATTACGGTATTTTTGGAAGCAAATAAGTCTTAGCCTTATTTTCTCTGAAAAAGTTAAAAAAAAAAAAAAAAAACAGAATACAGTCTACTATGAATTTTGCTAGCTCTTTGACCCTAATCCTGCTGAACCCGGATATGTCTTGCCTTTACAAACGGTGTAGGTCCAGATCAGTTAACTTCTGAAGAAGCCAACTGATCTGGTTCTGCACTGCTTGTCATGTGAATTTTCAACAATGACAGGGATCAAGTAATCTGATTGGCTGAAAATTAGAAGTGGGTGTGTCATCTTAATTCATCAAGCAGGACAAGGGTCATGGTTTAATATGGATCTTTGCTGTTTCTGTCTGGCATGAGGATCCTTTTGTCATGATAGAGCTTATACAGTGTATGTTGTTGCTTAGTGTCACCTGCAGGCAGGTAAACATTATATACGGTATATGTCCTAAAATTTCAAACAATTTATTCTATACCTTTTTGGCCCAAATTTTGCTTTTTATGCAGTTGTTTCCTAAAACATCTAGTGGAATAGCAAATATTGTAGACCCTGATCAGACTGCTCCTGAAGGAGCAGTCTGATCTTGGTCTACACTGTTTGCATATGCCTTTTTGTCAGACACTTTGGTGTATGAAATTTTAGGACATTTTCTTATAAGAGTTTCAGCTTTGTGTATTGTTATGGAATTCACTCACAATTTGTAAAGCTTAATATAATCACAGGTGCTTGAAGTTTGGCCCATCAGTTATACTTATATTGAAAAAATAAAAACACTCAGAAGCAATTTTGAAATGGCTTATTGACACTTTCGATTATGGGCAATTAAGAAATGACATAGGGACTGAACTTCTGTTCATAGGGACTGAACTGATAGATGCATCATGATAATGACTGCTATGATAGTGCTATAGTGATAGTGTTTTCAACTATTGATTACTATTGCCAATAGTCTATTCGATAGTTTTGATAGTTTTTGTCCCCGTAGATTTTCTTCTTCTGTAATACCATTCTGAAGCTTCTTTTTGTCTAAATTAACAAAGTATGAGAACAAAAAAGAAGTGGGGATGAAGGGGAGTTGTTTGTTGTTGTTTTTTGTTTTGTTTTGTTTTTTTAAACAAATCAAACAGTTGGTGTCCTACAAAAAGCCAAAGATTTATTTTTAGCTGATGCATTGTTTTTCTAATTGTCATAGTTTATTATCATGCCAACAAAATTTTTTTACATGCTGCAATATATGAATTGATCAAAATTCTGATATCTGACAACTCTCATATTAATTCGTTTGCTTGCTTATGGAAATAATTTACTATGAACTACAACATGCGTGTACACAGAGCAAAATATTTACCTTCAAGAATTATTATAGTCATAGGTACCCCAGCTACATAAGAAAACACCATTATTATTCCTTATAATTTAAGGGGGATTGATAATTTCAGACGAAGTAACTTTGTCAAAGTTATTGTCCTGGGCCCTGTTGTTCAAAACTATGTTAAAACTTTGATTATTAAATGTGGCATATATGCTAATATTTTTGCTGAAAAAATGTGAGTAGCTTTTGCATTTGCAAAAGCTACTCACATTTTTACAGCAAAAATACATGTGAATTAGATATTGTACTTACTAGAACAATTAACATTTTGACCACTAACAAGCCTGTTAAGCTAACAATGCTTTGAACAACTGGGCCCTGATCATTATGATGCATGCCATTTATGATTAATCATTGTATTTCTTGAAATAAAATATGTTTAAACCAGTCATTTTGCCTTCATTTGGAAAAGTAGTCCACTCTAAAAATAACTTTGAAGGAGGTGACTGAAAAATGAATATGCCCCCCTTCTGAAAATGAGTCTACTCTAAAAGGAAAGCGCTTGTAGAATAGATCCCTTTCGACTTTGTGTGTAGGAAAGCAAACAGGAAGTCACAAAAGTTGTCTTTCTTGTAAAGCATGCAGAAACTCTACCATTAAATCCCCTTAAACACCATTATGACAAAGCCAACGCTTAAAGTGTCCTTTCAACATCTTTTGGAGAGATGTTTTTTGTTGTTGTTTTTTTGTTTTTGTTGTTGTTTTTTTGTTTTTGTTGTTGTTTTTTTTGTTTTTTGTTTTTTTTTTGTTGTTTTTTTTTTTGTGTTTTTTTTTTTTTTTTTTTTTTTTTTTTATTATTATTATTATTTACTCAGAATGAGTAAACTTGCAAACTTTTAGTAGGATTTAATGCAAAATATTTGTCAGAACTCCCTATGCAAAAAGTTTTCTTCTTCTAGTCATTGGTTTAAAAAATGTTTTCATAAACTTTCCCTTTGTAAAAATGGCTGCTAAATATGAAAAAATTGATAGGATAAATAGTTTAGATGCAGATTTTCAACATGTTCCGTTTGTTCAAACCTTCTGAAATTTTCACAATATTGTTATGGAACATCAATAATTTAAAATTAGAGAAAAAAAAGCAAAAAATATTTTTTAAATAAAAAAATTCCAAAAATCCAGTTTACTATAGAAATTGCATAGGTCAGACCCATTTTTGGCATTTAAATTAATTTTTTTGTAAATATTTGAAAACTAAGCACAGGAAGAGAAACTACAAATGGTTTCTGATAAGATATTGTCAATCACAAATCAATTTTTCCATTTAAAATAAAACGTCTAAAAAAAAAAAATGGTCTTATCAGAAGGATGTCGAAAGCACTGTTGACATATGATGCATAATGCTTTATTATATGTCAGGGAACAGAAAATGTCTAACTCAGACTGCACAGATGTCCACGTTCATCTAAACGTTTGCTGTTCACATATGGCATAAGAGCCTTTTTCCCATGCTGCGCATTATGTAAACTGAGCTACTCAGATCAGACTGTGCTTGTGCAGAATTGTCAAATCATACACAGCTTGCCGGACAGTCTGTGGGCTGAAATGTCCAGAAAAGATGGAAAGATCTACAAATTGAGCCACAACATCAGAAAATGTACCTTCGGATGAGTGCCTAGCAAACATTCAGATCAGTCTGCGCATTCACACAGTCTGATCAGAATCTTCAGTTGGTGCATTTTGGATAGCCAAGGACGCAAAATATTTTCATGAGGTCAGTGAAGATGTGATCAGACTGTGTGGATGGGTAGACTGACTTGAAACTGCTGGGTGCACATGTCAGAAGGTACGTTTTCTCATGTTGTGACTCAATTACCATATTTACCCTTAGTCTTCATGACCCAGTTGATCAAAACTTAACAAAGTTGAAAACTAATGCGACATTAAAATTTCTATTTTGAAATATGACAATACATTTATTTTTTTGCTGAAAAAAATGTGAGTAGCTTTTGCATTGCAACTGGGCACAGATGATTAAGCTGAGCAAACAGTGTAGACATGGAACAGATGCTGCAGATTGTGGCAGCTGACCTGGGTCTTCACTTTTTCTCACTCCTTCAGCAGTTTTCAGACTCATCAGTAGGTAGTAAAATCCAGCTGTTCATATTTTAGGACAAGTATTGTGAGGAGTTAGTTAACCCTTACCATGCTGAATAAATTAAGATGCCACACCCACTTTTAATTTTCAGCCAATCAGATTACTTGATCCAGATTGTTGCTATAAATTTGCATAGTTAATGGCGAACAATGCAGATCCCAATCAGTTGGCTTCTTCTGTTTGCAAAGTCAGGGTATATCCGGGTTCAGCAGGACAAGGGTTAAGCTTAGGTATGAGCCTATCTGGTCCTCCGACATCTTAACTCTTGAAACGCCAAGCAAAATTTGTAGTCTACAATATTCTAAGTTTTTTTTTATTTATTTTTCATAGAAAATAAGAAATAAGTCATGGTATTCATGTTAATCGTCTGCTGCAGTTGTGATTGGTGCTTAAATGGTAAACACTTTACCATACTCGTCTTGAAAGTTAAAGCTTAGCACTCTGAGTAAAATTTTCAGCAGTCGACATTCGAAACATTTTTTTTTTCTTATTTTTCAAAAAAACAAAACAAAAAAAAACAGGATTTGACATTTCATGCAAATTGTTCCTAATAGAGAAATTTGCTTGAAATGTCAATCCTGTTTCCTGGGGAAAAAAAAGAAACATATAGCCAATTTGTCATCTTCTCAGGTTAAAGGAGTCAATTTCACTAATTGTTGCCATGTCTCAAAACTGCCAGATGAATGGCAAACAGTGCAGCCCCTGATCCGATGCTACATTTGGGTCTACACTCTTTACCTAGGCCTGTCTGTCTAAATACTTAGGGTAGATACAGTATGCACTCTGGGTCTGGTAGAATCTCTAAGTAATCTTCTGATTGCCCGGATGCACAGGCTGATAATGGTTACTGTTGTTTTCAGGTACCATAGTGAGAACACTAATTGCCATAAAGTACCTTTTGTTGATGTGTAATTTATGTAATACCTGTTTAACACTTAGCGCTCTGAGTAAAAATTTTCAGCAAACGATATTTTGAAATATATTTTCTTATTTTTACCAGGAAACAGGATTTGACATTTCATGCAAATTGTCTCCATTGGAGACAATTTGCATGAAATGTCTAATCCTGTTTTCTGGGAAAAAATGTAAAACATATCAATTTGTCATCTGCTAAATTTGCTCTGAGAGTGGTAAAGGTTAAGGATAATAAATGATTCTTGACAAGGCGGTGATGTTTACATCTTACCATTGGCATCAGACAGAACTATTCTATATACCACATTTACTGTAAGTCATAGCAACAGATAAGGCGCTTTTTTCATCTGAAAAATGCTGATATCTTTCTTATTTCTCCACAAAAAACATATGTTGTGGGTACTCAATAGAAGCGCCTCACCGAGGCGCTTCTAATGAGTACCCACAACGTATGTTTTTGTGGAGAAATAAGAAAAATATTATGTGGATACCCCCTCTTATCTGTAGCTATGGTAAGTATGTATATTGACAGGCTGAAGCAAGCAGTGCACACCTAGGCCAGATGCTGCAGAAAATACGTCTGATTAGGGTCTTCACTGTTTACCGTGTATCTAGAAGTTTTTAAGACACGTCATCAGGTTGTCAAGAGAATACGTTTAACCCAAAAGCGCTAAGCAAATTTGTAGCAGACGACATTCTAATTTTTTCTTATTATTCCCTTTTCGAGAAAATAAGGCTTGGCATTTCATGTAAATCCTGTCTTGCAGATGATTCACATGAAATGCCAAGCTTTATTTTCTCTAAAAAAAAAAAAAAAATCAAATGTTGTCCGTGGCAGTTGTGATAGCACTAAAACCCTTAAACTGCCAATCACAACATTTGTCGTCTGCTTTGTCATCTGGTTGTGATTTTAAAAATCATTCTAGGAGCAGTCTGATCAGGGTCCACACTGTTTGCCTGCATGCAAAAAATAGGTTTGAAAAGTTTGAAAGTGTATTCAGCAGACAACATAAACAGACGACATTTTCAGATGCAGGTTTTCTTGGCATTTTAAGGGTTAAGGGTTGAGTTTTAAAAGTATGGTTAGGAGCACGCACTTTACAAACCAATGAAAGCAAAGCGACCAACTCTCTCTTCCCCAACGCGGTGATAACAATACCACACACACCAAACAAAACAATAAGACAATAAACAGAAAACAGTCGAAAAAAGCCTCGCACTGGCACCAGGCTGAGTTTTTCTTTTCTAATCTAACAAGGGTACAACACTCCTCATTGACTATTTTTCAATACATATCATATCCCTTACCAACCAGAAACGCATAACTAATCAGCCAAATCAGAGAGGACATTCATATATCATTCAGACGGAAACCAGTCTACATTACGAAAACATGCCTATTGAAATATACTGAAAATTTTAGCACCAAAAAATGAAAATTTTCAGATAAAAATTCGGACATTTTTCATATTTCTGCTCAAAAAATAGATTGTGGGTACTCGTTAGAACCGCCTCGGCGAGGCGGTTCTAACGAGTACCCACAATCTATGCTTTTCAACAGAAATAAGTAAAATAGTGTATACCCCTTTAAACCCCAGTTTTACTATATAAAAGTGGGGTTTAAGGGGGTCAACATTATATAGGCATGTTTTCGTGATGACGAGCCACAAGAAAGTACCATACAATACGAACAACACTAGAACCACTACCTTAGAAAGGTCGGTAGTAAGTAGTGGTGGTCATGGTACCCAAGCCGTAATCCAAACTCATAAATCCGTAAACGAATGACGAATCAGAATGTTCAGACCAACAGACATGGACCCCAGAATAAAGGGTGTAATCAGGCGTCCGCGGATAGTAAGCAGTACTTGGTAAGCAAGCTTTTCCCACCATAGGCCTGAACGAAGAAAAGTAGGTAGAATTGTATGTCCGGGATTTTGGAAGTCTACTTATGGCGCGTCACTGGCAAAAACAGAAACAATTCTGGAAACGGCCACATTGTAGGGATTGACCAGATCATGATGTCTCCCATAGAACTTAAGTAATGCTACCAGTTTAGTTTTTTGATACCCCTGGCTTAACAACCTTGTAGTGAGCACTTTCCCACGCTCCATGAAGTCTTGATAATTTGAACAGGCTCTGGCATAACGGATATACTGTGATACGTAAACGCCGTATGCTGGCGCAGAAGGGATATTACTGCTCAGGAGTGGAAAGTTAACAATGGGAAAATTGAAGTCATCCCGTTTGTCGTAAAGCCTAGTAGCAAGCTTTCCATTGTCAATGTAGCGATAACAATCCAAGTGTGAGGAGGAGGCTGGTCTCCGTTCTGTCCTTTATTTCAAGTTCACTTGGATAGATGAATTTCAAGTACTCTGGAAATTTTGTGTTTTCAGAGACAATACATCATCTTTATATCTGTACGTGAAATTGAATTGTTGTGAAAGGTCGGTGGTAAAGACTACCGAGGAGGGATAGAATGGATTTTACTGGCACTAAATTGGCTGCGTCAAGCGAAACAGTAAAATCAACTTGTTCATATTTTAGGATAAGTATAGTGAGGAGTTAAGGTTAGGTATGTGGCTGTCAAGTTTGCATGTAGATCGTAAAAGGGATGACCTTTTAGGGCAATGAACACGCTCACAGAACTAAAAAACAGCTTAAATGTCGAGCTTTTTGGGCCAGAATAGATAGTTTCGGCCAATTAGGCCTCTTAATGACCGTCATATAAATTTTCCAAAATCCCAGAATGGAATCGATTATCACAAAGGACTATAAACTACACTAAGTGACATACGGGGAGACGTTTTACGGCCGCCACACGGCACTACCACCAGCTGTAGTGAACATAAATAGATAAAAATGGAATGACCCTTCAGACTGTCAAACATCGGAGAGACAATACAAGAAGGTCCATAGATGTATTTTGAAGTATTTGTTATACCAATTCGAGAATAAAAATTAATGTAGCTGATAAACATTTTCCTGGTATTGTGGGATAAACGTACCCAACTAGCATTTTTTATAAATCTATAGCGTGCCGTTATCGACCCGTCAACTACCCTCACGGGCCGATAACGGCCCGCTATAGATTTCTAAAGAATGCTTACTGGGTATTTATATACTTGTACAATAAACTTCTTGTTTCCATAATGTACGGCGGGGAAATTAGTGGTTGAGTTCGCAATGACAATATATGGTCCACGCCAAGCGAAAATGTGTCTTCAAGCAGTCTGATCAGGGTCTTCGTTGTCCGCTAACAGATTCATTGGAGAATAGAATGTATCAATGGAGAGCAAATGTCCGGTTGAGACTTTGCACATGAATCTGAGTCAGTGCGTTTTATGCATGCTTGAAGATACATTCAATATAACCTAAACTCCTGTGTCTAAAATAACTCATAGCTCCAGATAAAAGGGGATATCCGGAAAACATTTTCTTATTTCTCCACGAAAACATATGTTGCGGTACTCAGAAGCGCCTCGGCGGTTTCTCCACCGATACATATGTTGTGCTCATTAGAAGCGCTTCTAATGAGTACCACAATATATATTTTTGTAGAGGAATAACAAAAATATCAACATCTTTTTTTTTTTTTTTTTTTTTTTAAACAAAGCACCTACCTGCAGCCATGTCATCTCTGAAAGATGTGTACGATGTCGGCCGTGTAAACCGTGCCAGGTATAGGGGTGGGTGTTTTCGAGCCATAAGGGGACCGCAGTCTGATCTGGGCTTTCGCTGTTCGCATATGCCTTGAAGACAGGATTTCGCATGGCGCTGCCCATATATCTACGTATAACAAATGCCCTGATGAGACTGTGCTGAATTGCAGTATGACTTGACTTTAAGAATGCCACACCTCAGGATGGGAGCGAGAGAAGTGGGGGTGGCGAAGATGGCATATAGTAGAATTTGTGTTGAGGTTTTACGGCCCAGTCAATCCAAGTGCGGTCAGTTAGGTACCTAACCACACTTTTATTGGGCAGGCTTAGTCCTCTAAGCGGTTAACCAGTATTGTGCACATTCTTTCTCCAGAAACTGACAACTGCCCTTCTTGAATCAGCGGAAGGGACAGAAAGACCGTAGAAAATAGGAATTCATGATCAAATTTCCACAAAAAAAAATGTTGCCGACCCGTGGGGTCGAACTCGCACATCCTGCCTCCTGATCACCAGTCGAACGCGCATCCAAATGAACCATCGTAGCCGGAGGCATATAATAGAAAGAAATCTTCATGTTAAATGCGTGTATACCGCCATGTTGTCCCAAAAGTTATAGTGAAAAAGAGGTTTACAGAGTTATACATCATTCAGCGACTTTCAAGAAGTTTCAGCTCTAACTGTTTTGTTAAATCTATCAATTGTTGTACAATATTAATCTGTCTTAACTTTATTATTAACCAAATTGTCTTCATTTTCTCCATATTTTATACTGGACATAGCATGGCTTATGAAGCTGTTCAGATATTTAGTGATCCGTTTTTATACCCCGCCACACGATAGTGGCGGGGTATTATGGTTTCACGTTGGACGTCCGTGTGTCTGTCTGTCCGTTCGTCCGTCAGTCGTACGTGTGTCCGTCCGTCCGTCCGTTTTTCGTTTCCGGATGATAACTTAAGTAAACATCAATGGATTTTCATCCAACTTGGTATGCGCATTGATATTGTCGAGATCTAGTTTGGGATTGCTAATAGGCAAATTTCGTCAAATTCTGAGGAGTTATCTGCCCGACACACGCCCATCTTTTCTTTTCCGGACGATAACTTGAGTAAATGTCAAGGGATTTTATTTATTTATTTATTTATTTTATTTTATTTTATTTTATTTTTTATTTTATTTTTTTATTTATTTTTTTTTTTTCATAAAACAATTGGGATCTCATTAGAAGCACATGCTCGAGGTCTTTGCAGAAGCCTTTAAAAATAAGAAAAAACACAAAGAACGCAAATCGAAACTCGGTTTTATTAAGTATCTTCATACAAATCAATATAGTTTGCAAGGCTGCATACTCTCTCCTATCCTCCCCACCTACATAGCTCCTGCTTAGGCGTAATTCTATTTTGAAAGAAACCAAGATGTCTCAATAATCCCAAAAGAAATCAAAATATATAAGCTGCACGACTGTTAAGTGCGGGAAGTCTAAAAAGTCTAATTTAAAGTAGTAAACAAGATTACATTTCACCTTCAATACTTGTATGCTTGACATTACAGTCAGTTCAAATGCATTCAGCTGATAACTTATAGGATACAAAATTTAGGAGGTCCAGATACACCTGACATGTTTTCCGTCATTTGTAACATGGGAGATAATTTTATGACTTCCTGTTTGGTTCCTATACACCAAACCCCTTTTGAAAAGGGTTCCACATTAAAAGGAAAGAAAACTCCAACGGGGAGCATATTTTTTCTCCTTTTAGTGCAGATCTTTTAAGAAGAGGATCAAAAACAATTTTGATAGAGTTATCTTCCCTGAAAGTATAACCTTTGCCCTTTAAATTCTTAACCAATTACTACAGGTTGTTTTGACGGTTCTTGTGTAAATGAAATTCCTTTCTCATACTTCAGCTCTACTTCAATGAGAAGTGTTAGAGAAGTTACAGTTGTAGTTGCAATATCTCTCTGAAATGTAACATTAACAAACAGACCGATGTTATCGGAACTATATTCCCAAGGCTCTGTGATTACATACACAAAGAGGTCCTTTTGCGAAGATGGACGAAGAATTCCGTGTATTCGATTTGAGTAAAGAAGCAGATCTGTAGAATTTGAGTACACGTTTATGTCTGGAAATAAATGATTGCCATAGGTCCCTTCAAAGTCAGCGAGGTTATGAACCGGAAGTGGGGATTCCTGTATCCTTGGTTTTGTTTCCGTCGCATTACCCGAAAGCGCTGAAAATGTACAGGACGTAGTCTTATTAAGCCATGGCTCAAGACCAAACAAATGGTCAATAATATAGGAAAAGGAGACAATATTATGGTTATCTGGCTCAATTCCGAAACCTGGCCCACTCACACTTGCAAATAATCCAACATCCATATCTGGAAATGTCCACAACAAAGAAATGTAAGATCCCAATCCACCATCGTGCCACACTTTCCGGTAACCTACAAATATTGAATTTCAGGTAATTTACATAAAAGCTCTCTATACATAAAGAACAAACATAACATGTCCTTTTATATTACATTTAAATGTCTAACATATCTACATGATGGACACGGCAATGTACTATATTAATAAGATATATATGTAGCACCCAGGAAAGGAGAAAATAACAATCTTCTCGAGACACCGAATGAATACGAGAGAAACAATGACAAAACACAACAGCAAAGTTGCAATTTCCGACTTTACATTTTGTACCGGTTTACACGATCGCAGCCTGGATTTTTAATTCTTTAATTCCACAGCAGCTCAAAATTACAAATATGTATTCAGGGCGCGTAGGGTCTAGCACATTATTAGCGAAACATTACTGTGAAAATATAAATGAATTTACTCAGGACAAGAAAGGTCGACGCACGAAGTACAGCCTTCCCCGAAAGAAGACTAGAGCTCCAAGTGGGCCAGAAATCGCTCAACTGAATTAGGCTGATCATGATCTGTTATATTGTGTCATTGTGGCCATCTTGGCTATCAGATCAGATTGCCATTAGCAATTCAGGATCTGGTGTTGTTTGAAGGGATTCAAGATTGCCACCGTGGCCGCCATCTTGGATACTGGAACTGAATGATTTAAGCAATTCTGAATCTTCATGTCACCCCGATGCCTCCCATCGTTTCGGCTCGATCACTTACGGTTTTGGAGTAGATGTGGTTTGAAGAAGTTCAAGGCCGCCATGGCCACAAATGGTTACAAATTGTAACGATTTAAGGAATTCAACTCCACAACACCCCAATGCCCCCCATCAAGTTTAAGCTCAATCCGACTTATCATTCGGGAGCAGATGAGATTTGAATATTTTCAAGATGGCTGCAATTATGTCCATTTTGGATAACCAAGACGGAACCAGATTAGCAATTCTAAATCTCCACATTGCCCCCAATGCTTTCCACAAAGTTTCGGCTCATTCCGACTTACCATTAGGGAGCAGATAAAAACTGAAGATTTTCAAGATTACTTTAGCAATTCTGAATCTCCACGTCGCCCCAACAAGTTTTGGCTCATTCCGACTTACCAGGGGAGATATGGTTTAAAGATTTGCGAGATGGCCGCCTTTCTGTTTTAGTAGAAGAGAAAAACAAGCAATCATTGAGATGGCGTTTCTCACTTGAACTGTGGACACATAGATATAGCTTTAGATAAAAGAGGGTATCAGGTTAATTTTCTTTTTCTTTTCTATGAAACATATGTTAAGGGTACGCATTAGAAGCGCTTCGGTGGACTGGGTACTAATGATAGATTCTTTCTCCCGAATACATGCCTAGGAGACACCACTTATAAAATATAAGCCATTCGATATTTATGCCGACATTTCTAAACTTGACAAATATACCTCTGTATTCAGACACAATCCACCCGTATCCGTAGCCTCCAACAATGTCGCTGATTGGAAAATCCGGTTTTGTCAACGAAACAGACGGCATCATAGCAGTGGTAATTGTATGAATTTCATCCATACGTTTTTTGTCCAGCAGCTGTACTCCTGTTTCGGTTTTACCGCTATTGAGGTTGAATTTGATCCATTTCGCCATATCAGCGGCAGTAGACATAATGGCAGCAGCTGGCTCTATAGGATGCAGGCTAGCAAATAAAGGAACATAACTATGACAGAGAAATAATTACTTCTCTTAACATTGGCAGCTTCTCTTAAAGGAAAGAATTTACTCCCACTGGGTGCAATTTCTTTTCATTAAGAATAGACTCCCATTTATACAAATTCCATCCTGCAAAAGATATAAAACGACAGCAAAATCTTAGATGTAATCATTCATCTATGCTGAGCCAAGTCAACTGAAAAGGGATCTTCGAACTAGTATCATCACGAAAACACGCCTATTCAAATATATAGAAAATTTCACCTCCAAAAACTGAAAATTTTCAGATAAAAAAAACTCTGATATTTTTCATATTTCTGCTCAAAACATAGTATGTGGTACTCGTTAGAACCGCCTCGGCGAGGCGGTTCTAACGAGTACCCACAATCTATGTTTTTGAGCAGAAATAAGAAAAATAATGTATACCCCTGTAAACCCGAGTTTTACTATATAAAAGTGCGGTTTAAGTGGGTCAAAATTATATAGTCATGTTTTCGTGATGTCATCTTTTTTGCTTAAAGCAGACTGTCAATATTCGACCTTTAAACCGCAATGTGATAGCAAGGAGAAGTTAGTTTGCTTTTCGCTTTTCGTTTTTCGTCTTTCAGAATTTAGTTTGCTTTTCGCTTTTCGTCTTTCAGAAGTTAATTTGCTTTTCGCTTTTCGCTTTTCTTTTTTTCGCTTTTCGCTTTTCGATAATAGGTCTGCCTCATGCTTTTACTGTTTAGTGTCTGAGTACATGAGTGAGTGAGTGTGTAAGTGAGCGAGTGAGTGAGTTAGAAAATGAGTGAGTATTTTACGTCAATCAAACAGCTCGTGCCATATGCAGACATTCATTTCGTCAAAGTCTAGATTCTTTTTGTTTTTCGCTTTTCGTTTTTCGCTTTTCGTTTTTCGCTGTTTGCTTTTCGTTTTTCGCTTTTCGCTTTTCGATCATAGGCCTGTGTCATGTTGTTACTGTTATCTGCGTACATGCATGAGTGAATGTCTGAGTGAGTTAGTGAGTTAGAAAGTGAGTGATTGAGTGTTTTACGTCAATCAAACAGCTCATGCCATATGCAGACGTTCATTTGGTCAAAGTCAAGATTCTTTTTGTTTTTCGCTTTTCGCTTTTCGATCATAGGTCTGTGTCATGTTGTAACTGTTATCTGCGTACATTAATACGTGAGTGTCTGAGTGAGTGAGTTAGAAAGTGAGTGAGTGAGTGTTTTACGTCCATTAAACAGCTCATGCCATATGCAGACTTTCATTTGGTCAAAGTCAAGATTCTTTTTGTTTTTCGCTTTTCGCTTTTCGTTTTTCGCTTTTCGTTTTTCGCTTTTCGCTTTTCGATAATAGGTCTGCTTCATGCTTTTACTGTTTAGTGTCTGAGTACATGAGTGAGTGAGTGTGTGAGTGAGCGAGTGAGTGAGTTAGAAAATGAGTGAGTGTTTTACGTCAATCAAACAGCTCATGCCATATGCAGACTATTTAAGAAGGACCTTCTCCATTTCTGTTGACTGAACATCTCTTTGAATAAATAGTAGTTGAGGTTGTAGTACCAAAGCATTAATCCAGAATAAATAGGGGATATTCAAAATTTTGGAGTGAATATGACTTTTATGTCATCGAGTGGAAAGACAAATAATTATATTCCATGAGTGCTGAAGGCACGAATGAAAAATACATTTTTGTCACTTCACGAGATGGAATAAAAGTCATATTCGCGAAAAAAAAAATTGATTTTTTTTTTATTATATGCTTCCACGTCACAAATGACCTTTTCAAAGTTAAATGTCGTCACGTAACGTGAATGTCTTCCAAAAAGTAGTTGATAACGTCGCAGATGGAAAATATAGCAAAATCGAAATTGGACATGTGTCCAAAGTACACAGATGCCCCCGCCTGTTGGACTTTGTCAATATAGCTGGTTTAGTCTCGTTACGCCTCCGTTCTCTTCGCAAACCTTTTTGTATTTAGAGCCAAATAAGTAATTGCCAGTTTATCAGCCGCTCATGTCATGAGAAACTTGTTTATATTAGGATAATTACAGCAATTTTTCTGGATGCCCAAAATTTAGGTTTTTTACGGTAGGGGTGAGTAGTCTGATCAGGGTCTTCAATGTTTGCCATTCTGTCTATATCACGTCAACACATTTCTGTATGGCAAACCAACACTGTTCGAATATAAGGATAATTACAGCAATTTTTCTGGGTGTCTGAAATTTTATGGTTTTTAGGCTAGGAGAGGAACAGTCTGATCAGGGTCTCCACTGTTTGCCATTTTTTCTATATCTCTTAAACAGATTTCTGTTTGGCAAACCAACGCTGTTCAAATGTTAGGATAATTACATCAATTTATCTTGGTGTAGAGCAAACTAACTTCTGAAAGACGAAAAGCGAAAAGCAAACTAACTTCTGAAAGACGAAAAGCGAAAAACGAAAAGCAAACTAACTTCTCCTTGCTAATGTGATCTCATACATATACAAAAGCAATGTCTTTGACGCAAATGGTAAATTATAGCAGATATTATGAAATGAAGATCTGAACAGAAACGAAAATAGTAGAAAAAATAAACAAATGATAGTGCGCTTGAAAAGAAATCTGCAGTGTTAATAGAGTGTTTGCAGTGTTAGTAGTAAAAAGTAAAAAAAAAAATGAGATTTGAAAAGAGATTCGCAGTGTAAGTAGAAAAAGGTAAAAAGGTGAGAGTGAGATCTAAAAAAAACGATAATCATGAGATTTGAAAGGGAATTTGCAGTGTTAATAGAAAAAGGACAATGATGATAGTGAGATCTGTAAAGAGATTTTCAGTGTTCAGAAAAAGTAAGAAAGGTTATAGAGAGATTTCAGGAGAGAATTTCATTGTAAGTAGAAAAACAGTTAAAACAAACTTAATCTGATAGAGAGAGTTCAAAAGTAATTTTCAGTGTCAGTAGAGAAAGGAAAATGGTGATTGTGGAATTCAAAACGAGAATTTCAGTGAAATTTGAAAAGAGATATTCAGTGCGTGTATAACAAATAAAAAGATGATTGTGACATTTGAAAAGAGATGTTCAGTGCTGGTATAAAAATAATATGATTGTGAGATTTGAAAAAAGATGTTCAGTGCTGGTATAAAAAATAATATGATTGTGAGATTTGAAAAGAGATGTTCAGTGCTAGTATAACAAATAAAATGATGCTTGTGAGATTCGAAAAGAGCTGTTCAGTGCCAGTATAACAAATAAAATGATGATTTGGAAAGAGCGTTTGAAGTGTAATAGAAACATTGTACGAGCGTACGTGATTAATTGTGAACTTCGACCATACTGTATTCGCATTTACTCTATATATTCGGACACTTGCCATGCTTGCCCTAAAAAATTTGATTTGAATAAGTTAATTTGACTACCTACTGATGCATTTAAAATGCTGGATGAATGGCAAACAGTGTAGACTCTAATCAGACGCAGCGTTTTGTGGATTCTGATCTGAGTTTACTCTGTTTGCCCAGGCATGTATGAATACTTAAGGTAAATACATTTGAATGTCCAATTGTCGTCAACTAAATAAAACTCCTGCTAAAGCTACCCTTTGCTGGAATGAAAATCGATGTTGGTCGACAAAGTTATGGTAATGATGTTGCTTAACTTTACCACGCTATGGGCTAGTTCAGCTGTCAACAAAATGATGATATCGTTTCTTATTTTACCCCAGAAAATAGGCTTTGACATTTCAGGCAAATTGTCCCTGTTTTATGGGAAAAATAAGAAAAAATATTTCAAGATGTCATATGCTCAAAACTTTACCCAGAATTCAGAGTGTTAAATGCAGACATAATTTTAACTAGAAAATTGAAGATATTTCTTACTCATATATTTCCAGGGTACCATTTTGGAACTCATCATCTTTATAAATATAGGGCCTAGCAACATCTGGTTTCAAAAGTTCGGTTGGTGTCTTCAATATTGTTGAATTGGTCATCCCTAATGGCTGGAAAAGTTTCGTAGTTATCAAGTTTTCCCAGGTATCGTTGCCAAGAACTTCCGCCACGTGTCCTAACATCATGAACATGAAGTTATTATAAATAAAACCATCTCTGATTGGTCGCTCTTCCGGAAGGAATTTCATGCGCCTGAATGGATATTGTTGAGTATTATTCGAAAAGTAAAGAACAAATGTATCAATATCAATATCGCTTAATAGGGGTAATTCATTTTGTCCAATTCATCAAAAGCATGAATACTTTCATTCTGTTTATACTGAAAAATATGCTATTGGCTATGATCATACTGCTCAGCTGGCACATGACGTTAACTCAACGTCGCAGTAACGTCGATTAAATGCCACCACGGCGTTGCATCGACGTTAATGTGACGTTGTAAAAACATAATTAATGCGACGTTGCATAAACGTCATGTGCAACTGGTTACCATCTATTGTTAGTGAAGACCACAGTATGTATTAAATGTTATACAATTGTTATAGTTAACGAAAAATGGAAAGATTCAGTTTTTGTTCTGTTTGTGGTTGTTTTTCTCTGTTCTTTTTTTTTTTTTTTTTCATGTTAGATAATATAACCAATACACCCTTAAGTTTCTGATGTGAACTCTTGGATATTTCTTATGTATCATTCTG
The DNA here is from genome assembly GCA_964016985.1 of Anodontia alba. Classification (NCBI taxonomy): domain Eukaryota; kingdom Metazoa; phylum Mollusca; class Bivalvia; order Lucinida; family Lucinidae; genus Anodontia; species Anodontia alba. Next base: position 104,822,315 of record OZ024828.1, read on the forward strand.
TTCATAACGATTCTTTACAACAGCAAATTTAATTTATTGACATCTTTGGAAACAAATGCTGTCGTTGTAAGGAGGGTTCACTGTATATTGGTTTTGCTTTGATCGTCCGTTCTAATCTGCGCCACTGTCCACATATTCCAAATGACACATTTTCCATACAGCCGCTCACATTTCTGACCATAAAACAACAGATACACTTGGTAGACTGAATTTCCGTCATTTTAATAAGACAGATACTTTGTGACTTCCTGATTGCTTTCCTGTACACAAAGTCCCTTCTGAAATGGGGTAAAGGCAAGAAATTTTCCCAAGGGGAGCGAATTCTTTCCTTTTAGAGCAGACACCTTTTTAAAAGGGAGCGAAAACACTTTAGATTATACATATTTTATTCGTATAACTAGTATATGCAAATACAACAATTTTGACATAGCTATAAACTTGAAAGTGCCTCAATTCCCTTTAAGATATTATAAAGCTTACTTGCAAAATGCGCTTCTTTTCATAGATTTTGGAAGTCCAGATCCAAGCCCACCAACATCAAGTCTAGCCAGGCCTGTCCTGTGCGAGAGGAGATCCCTAAGGGTTAGTTCTTTTGTTCGGTAGGGGTCAACAAATTCATATTGTGGCCCCAGAATCCGGGTGACTTTGGCAGTCCAATCTAACCTAAAAAAATACTCTCTTCATGTATATACATGAGCCGCGTCGAATGAAAAGGTGCCTTAGTTGCATATGAGAACAGCGAAGACCCAGATCAGATGAGTTTTATCTGAGCCTTCGCTGTCCGCTTACAGAACTTCTGGAAATTACAATGTATAGAAATAAATACTTTAACCGAATACCTCATCATATTTCTGGCCTGCCACATCCCCTGGAATCACCTCTGCATCCGGTTCTGGGATGTGCAGCAGCCGTTCGCACGCAGCCCAGAGATACCTATTCGCACGACTCGGCTTTACTAGATGTACTAGCGATACAAATAAGTTGAGAAACACCCCACCCACCCATCGACACACACACGCACACGCACAAATCACAAACATTGTCTATCGTAAAACCATCGTTGAGACTACCAAGCGTATCCAGTCCCAAAAAAATTAAAAAGGGGGAGTTACAAATCTGCCCACGCATGGATTTCCTTCAAACTCCGCAAGCTATGATGTTTGCATAAAAATATGCCATATGTGTCCTCTCCTGATATATGGAGTTTCATGAAATTTAATTATTTCGTGTATTTTCTCATTTTGCTGTAATTTTGGTTATCATATTTAATGTTCAAAATCAATTTGTTACCGGTTTTTGATTTTTAAGAAATTTTGTGAAAATAATCCAGATAGGTATGACCATTTTTTGCATTAAACTGATAGGTTGACAAGAACTGGAATCCAGTTTAATTCATGACCAAATTTGTCAGAAAATAATTATGCAGTTGAACTATGGGGACTCCTTAAAACTTATTTAAACATAAAAGCTCCAATGTTATACAAATAAGTAAATATGTGCTATAAGCATTTTTAGCAGTGACACTGTTTTTATCAGCAAATCGGACATCCAAATTATGAGTTACTGGTAGTTGTGGAGTGCGCTTTTGAGGGGTACCCATGTATTCAGATGTGATTTTATGCAAAATCGTCTATTTAAGCAAGGGAAATAGATAAAGTAGTTATGCTTAACGGTCGCATCCTAGGTAATACCTGTGCTTAATATTATAAGATTCTATCCGTGGGCAGAGTCCTATGTAAATTCTCTTCAGGCTGAAATTCCTTTACATAATACATACATGTTAGAATTGATTTACGTCACGTCAGTATATACATGACCGTATACGTATTATTAGAGACGAGAAAATTAGCTTGTGTTAAAATCATGATGTACCATATTTACCCTAAATATTGGGATACCTTAGCAGATTGACCATTTTTCATACATTTATATTATCCAATTTTAATTTCTGCGCCCCCTTCCCCCCCCCCCTCCCCTCACCTCCCTCCCCCCCCCCACCCTCCCCCCACCAACGCCCCGTCTTGGCATTGTCCAAAGCAAATCTGCCTGCCTTGGAGGTAAGAAGAACCAGAGTAACGGCTACTGAAACTTTTAAAATCTTAAATTCCTCAAGTGCGGTATGTGGCTCCTATCTTATGGAACTCTTTACCAGAGGAGTTTAGGCTTACGACAGAGTTTAGCAAGTTTAGATCATTTATTTCACATTGGAATGGAGAAAATTACAAATGCAGTGCCTGTAATCTAAAAATCTAAAACCAGTAATACCTAAATGGGAGTTGTGTACCAGTGTGTTTTGATTCTTATATTGTTTTAAATTATGTTTAAATTTTCACGTTTATATTTTGGCGCTGCCTCTATGTGACTCAGTTGCCTGGTAGCGTTAAAAATCTGAACAGTCAGTCAGACGTTTATATTTGTGTCTGTATGTTGCTTTAATTCTGTAATTGTAAGGAAACAATGACTCACACCCATTGTGATGTCAAAATACAAGGACCAAGAGTGAACCGATAACTTACCCGTTTTCTGAAAGTAAAATTCCAAGCAGGGTTGCGGTAAAGGATTTGGTGACGGATGCAATTAAAAATGCACTGTTATGGTCAACGTCCTTGCCTGATAACATATCTTCTTTCCCAAATCCATGGAACCACACTTCATTGCCTAAAAAAACAAACTGAAGATAAATTACCTGAAGCGTAAGAAAAACTATACCTTCTGAAATGTACGCCCAGAACAATTTGACCGATTTTTTAATTAATCCTATACCAGTTAGTATGTCCACAGTGACGTTTTAACGTAGACAGCCTACGCTGTTTCTGAAATACTTGCGTTCTTTTTTCTTTTTTCTTTTTTTCCGCTAGTATACATAGAAAAAAAAATAGCACTTTATACGCAAAGGGCAACGTCAGCAGACGACAAATTGATAATTGATATTTTTTTCTTCAGAAAATAGCCTTTAACGTTTCATGCAAATTGTCTCAATTTGCATGACATGTTGAAGCCTATTTTCTGAGAAAAATAAGAAAAAATCTCTCGAAATGTCGTCTGCTGAAATGTTTGCCCAGCATCAGTGCTTGCGAAGTTCTGTCTCTTTACTACCCATTTTGCGACTCAAACTGAACGAGGCTTAATTTGAGAGTTTACTTTTTTTTTACGGATATCCCTCCATTTTGCTTGAAATATATATAGTTGTCTACCAAACATTTATGGTGCTGTTCTACCTTAAGTTAATATTTTCAGGATAAAGAAAATCTACAATTAATATTGTTTGTAAGAATAATAGATTACATTAAATAACATTAGAAGAATATTTAATCCATTAAAGCCTAGCGTCCCATTAAAGGGACATTTGCAAACAGTGTAGACCCAGATCAGACGCCGCAGAACGCGGCGTCTGATCAGGGTCTACACTGGTTGCATTAAATACAGGATTTTTTATAAAACATAGTAATAATAATAACTTACCAGACACATCTTATTTCGGAAATGGACCGGTCCGAAGAGTGAAGGCAGAAGAATCCATTCGACATAAATGGGTTAATAAAAAAAACGCGTTTCTGAGAAATTCTGAAGTTACACGATTTTTTTGTGTGTGTGTGTGTGTGTGTGTGTGTGTGTGTGTGTGTTTCGTTTTTTTTTCTTTTTGTTTTTTTTTTTGTTCTAATCTAGTTTTACCACAGAAACATGACAGAGACTTGATATGCGACACACATTCCTGCTCATCTGATGCTATTCCTTTTATTTCCGCCTTTGCCGCTTCTTTGTTACCTTTATTTGTGTGTTTTCTGACTAGAACACTAATAGTTCGGTCCAAGAGCTGATCAACTGAGTTTGAGTTGTCGAGCGCTTGGATTAATCTGGATTAGTTCATATACACCTATAACGTATTTCATTAGGTTATTGTCAGGACTTTGGTCTGTTAGAATTCAAATGGATGTATTAAACTTTATGTGAGGGCCGTAAACAATGTTGAAGGAACTTTTTGGTCCAACACATTTACTCCATATTTAGTTTAGCAATAAAATATTATTAAATTGAATTAGAAACACGCTTGTGTGTATGTCAGTTTTCGTATTAAAATCCCCGCTAGTGATTTATTACTGACCATTCTTATGTGGTGGGTTCATTTGTTGATCGTTCTTTGCTCGGACCTAATAATACCGTGTATATTGGGTCCAAGTTCTTTGTAATGTTCTTTGGTACCTAACAACATTATTACAAATATTTTCCAGTGCGTAATGTAAAATATTATCTTCCTTTATCAAAGGGGCTTCTCTTAAATGAAAGAATTCGCTCTTGCTCCCTCTGTGAGCAAATCAGTTGACTCTTGTTATCTCGACCTCTCTTATCTCGAATAACCGCTTATCTCGAAGTGAAAATCTGGTCCCGGCCTTAACATGAAAATCTAACAACATGTAAAAAAATATTGTGGAAAAGAGGAGAAATTGCTCCTAAGGAGCAATTTCTCCTCTTTTCCACAATATTTTCAACATGTCTCTAACTTCAAGAGTCCAATAGCATAATTATATATTTATTAAATGTGGTTGTTCGAATTATTTTTTCCTCAATTCTGCAAATCTGATATGTCGAGGTACGGATATTTCGAAGTATTTCAGAGAGTCCCTTGAAATTCGAGATAACGAGAGTCGACTGTAGTTGCTTTAATTCTTTCAGCGCCAAATTTCAGACGACATTTGTCGTCTGCTTCGTTTTCTTTAACAAACTATTAATTGGAAAAAGTTGAAAGACTGAATATCAAACAGCGTAGATCCTGATGAGACGGCATCTCTATGCTGTTTGCAAAAGCCTGTTATCATCACCTATGGCAGTGAAAGAGTTAAGAAAAGCCCTCATTTTGGAATCGATATTAAATCGATATTAAAGAAAATCTTTTTCTAGATTTTTCTCGGGAGTGCATAAAACTTATTATGTTGTGGCTACAGCTGTTTGTATTCTAGCACCGTCAGGCTGCTCACTTTGCTTTCTGCTCTGTTTTCATGTTTTTTCTTGTTGTGATGCTAGCATCAGCTACAATAGTGTCCGCTTTGCTTTCTGTTTTGTTTGTTGGTTTGTGTTTTGTTTGTCTTACTGTTGTGTTCAGTGGATTTTATACATCAGTTCTACCTTACCTGTCTGGCATTGGTTTGTTAGATTTTTTCTCTCTTCCTTTTCCTGTGTGTCATTGGTAGGCTGTGTTCTGTAATTACGGCTTTTCCTGGGTTTTTAGCAAAGAAAAGAGTACAGCTGACTCTCGCTATCTCGCTTATCTTGAATAACCGTTTCTCTCGAAGTGAAAATCTGGTCCCTGCCTAAACATGAAAATCTAACAACATGTAAAAATATTGTGGAAAAGAGGAGAAATTTCTCATCTTTTCCACAATATTTTCAATATATCTCTAACTTCAAGAGTCCAATTACACATATATTTGTTAAATGTGGTTAATCGAATTAGTTTTTTCCTTCTGCATATCTGATATGTCGAGGTACGGATATCTCGAAGTATTTTAGAGAGTCCCTTGAAATTCGAGATAACGAGAGTCGACTTGTATTTGAAACTAAAGACATGCAAAACATACTTACCTTTCACCACTGACAATGTCATTCCAGGAACATGATGGCATTTCATGCTATCTTCAATATATGAAACAAGTTCCCTTTGAAATTCCGGAGTAAATATCGCTGCATGACTGGATATTAAAAATATGAACAAGTATAAGATATGAAGAAGAACCATGCTTGTTTCTTCCCGAATTGTACTAGACAAACGTTACCTTGAAAGATACTCGCCACATTCTCGGGTATCCACAGACAGAACAGCTCTGGTATCAGTAAACACGTCAGATTATCCTCAACATCAGAAAACGTACCTTCGGACATATGCGCCCAGCGAAGATTCTCAGCCTGCGCGTCCGCGTAGTTTGATCAGAATCTTCACTGGGCGCATTTGGATAACCAAGGATGCAAGGTTTCCTCAAGCGGACAACGAAGACTCTGATCAGACAGCACGGATGCGCAGACTGAATTGAGTGTCCGAAGGGCGCACAGGTCAGAAGGTATACGTTTTCTCACGTTGCTGCTCAGATAAAAAACATGAAAGTCATAATACAGTAGAGGTAGAGTTAAACCTTTAGCGCTAAGTAAAATTGCAGCAGACGACATTTTCAACTTGATTTTGTTATTTTTCAGAAGAAGTAAGACAGTTCATGTGAAAAGTCGGCTAGGCAGATGATTCAAATGAAATGTCAAGCCTTGTTTTCTCTATATATATGTGTGTGTGTGTGTGTGTGTGTGTGTGTGTGTGTGTGTGTGTGTGTGTGCGCGCGCGCGCGCATTCTAGGCAGATAAAAAATAGATAACTGTAAAAAGAGGTGGGGGGGGGAGGGGAATAGTAAGAAGATAAAAGTTGTCTTTTGCTGTGTTGCTAAACACTTAAAGGGTTCAAACTTTATCATTTCTTGAGATAAATCTTGCTGTACCGAAATGAGCTGAGAACAAATAATAGAGCATGGAAGAAAACTAATCTCTGTGGTTCCAATGTCCGTTATCATTCGTTTGAAATATTGAGTAGACGAATAGATATCGCAACTGTCTGCTGTGCAGATGTCGCGGGTTTTTTGCCTCATCACGAAGCATACCTATATAATTTTGACCCCCTTAAACCCCACATTTATATAGTAAAACTGGGGTTTACATTATTGTTTCTTATTTCTGCTCAAAATAAAGATTTTGGGTACTCGTTAGAAACGCCTCGGCGAGGCGGTTCTATCGAATACCCACAATCTATGTTTTGAGCAGAAATATGAAAAAAAAAATATCAGAATATTTATCTGAAAACTGTTTTTGGTGGTGAAATTTTAAATATATTTGAATAGGCGTGTTTTCATAATGTGAATCGGCCTATATAAAACTATTAACCTTTACCACTCTCTTGGCAAATTCAGCAGAAGACAAATAGATGATATTTTTTCTTCTTTTTCTTTACCCTAAAAGGAAACAATTTGCTTCCATCGATCTTCTCGGGAGCAAATTCGTGAGCATTTTTGTTTTCCTTTAACAATATTGACCCCTTTTCAGAAGGAAAGCAAAACAATTTTCATAGATTAAGCTCCCTTAAAATGTATCAATTCCCCTGAAGCCAGTAGAGCTAGGAATCTGAACTGATCGGACCGATGTCAGTTGTAATGTCTCATGAGGATTGTCTACTCATGTCCTGCTAAATGGGGAATTAGCGAGAGGTTAATGACATGATGACATTACTTAATAAATGAAAAATAACTTTTAATAACAATTTCTTCACTTTATTATATAAATGATAGTTCTATAGTTAAGGTTCTTCAAGTTCTTATAACAATACTATTTTATTAAACACAATAATTTAAGATGTTACAGTCCAAAATATATAATGATGTTCTCCTATGAAGCTTCAAGATCTTACTGCTTTTTTCTCTCTCAAACCACGCTCTTCTTATTCACAAATTGATACAAGATAATGCTACTATGTTTCCAGTGAATACTTTCCCAGGGTCAGTAGGGAGGTCAGAGTTAGTTCAGGAAAACTGATGAATCAGGTATGCTGCTTTACAAATATGGAAGAAGGAGTTCCTGGCTGGGAACCATCCTCTGACGGGGAACCATACAGAATGCTATCAACATGTGTGGGAAATAAGATAAAAATCAAAATGACCTTAAACTCTGGTAGGAGGGAAAACGGGGTTTGGCGGGAAACAGCACACATGAAACTAATTGGATGCAGAGGAGTGGGAAATATATATATCAATATATTACATCCCCCACAGAAAAATAATATATCCCCCACAGAAAATAGTATAGAACACAAGTAGCATTATCTAGTATTTTCTTGCATTCTTGACAAATACATAAATGGATGTGCTGAAACACATGTAGTAAATTACCTTTTTACAAAATAAGTCATAATATGTCTCTTTATTTTATCAAATGCTATAAAAAGGCTAAAAAAACACATTGTTTTATCATATATGTAAAAAACCGGAAATTATTTATTGTGCGCTGCCAAAATAAAATCTGTAAAGGCTGTTACATACCTGAATTTTAGACAACAAAAAAAATAAATAAAATTCTTACTTAAATTAAATCAATACATGACGACTAAATGATAACAATTTGACATAGTTCTTATTTCACTTCAGTTCCCTTGCTCACACCAGTGTATATACATTACAACAACATGACATACATATAGCATATAGCAAATATTAACACAATGGTTAATGTTGGTAGGAAATTAGGTAATCAAATACCACACATGAAAAATTATCACAAAAAAACAACAACAAACAAATAAAACATTTCATACCAACACAATAATCGAACAAATTTTAAGATTATATAAAACATTATACACAATTAAAAGAATGCTACAGTCCACTCACAGCTCACCTAACATAGTAGAAACACTAGCATATATTCACTAAGCAATAATTATCTCTCTTTTTTTTTTTTTTTTTTTTTTTTTTTTTTTGAAGCTGAATAAAATGATCGTCATGTCTCTGAACAAATACGATCATTTGAAATCAGTGCAACAAATTACATTCTCATGTCTCCCAGGCTCTGCTTTGCCAAAACGAAACACAAAACAAGTGTCCAGGACAAATGAACACTATACTGTTCGCTAGATAACAGCATTGAATTAGCACACACACACACACACACACACACACACATAAATGATGGTGATTTATATAATAAAGAACACTTAAAACTGATCTCTAACATATCTGCCAGTGCCATTTAAATGGACCTTATTGTACTATGCGAAGGTATTATTCTCAGCTCCAGAAAAATAAAAGAGAGATAATCATTGCTTAGTGAATATATGCTAGTGTTTCTACTATGTTAGGTGAGCTGTGAGTGGACTGTAGCATTCTTTTAATTGTTTATAATGTTTTATATAATCTTAAAATTTGTTCAATTATTGTGTTGGTATGAAATGTTTTATTTGTTTGTTGTTTTTTTTGTGTGATAATTTTTCATGTGTGGTAATTGATTACCTAATTTCCTACCATCATTAACCATTGTGTTAATATTTGCTATATGCTATATGTATGTCATGTTGTTGTCATGTATGTACACTGGTGTGAGCAAGGGAACTGAAGTGAAATAAGAACTATGTCAAATTGTTATCATTTAGTCGTCATGTATTGATTTAACTTAAGTAGAATTTTATTTATTTTTTTTTTTTTGTTGTCTAAAATTCACGTATGTAACAGCCTTTACAGATTTTATTTTGGCAGCGCACAATAAATAATTTCCGTTTTTTTACATATATGATAAAACAATATGTTGTTTAGCCTTTTTATAGCATTTGATAAAATAAAGAGACATATTATGACTTATTTTGTAAAAAGGTAATTTACTACATGTGTTTCAGCACATCCATTTATGTATTTGTCAAGAATGCAAGAAAATACTAGATAATGCTACTTGTGTTCTATACTATTTTCATGTGGGGGATATATTATTTTTCTGTGGGGGATGTAATATATTGATATATATATTTCCCACTCCTCTGCATCCAATTAGTTTCATGTGTACTGTTTCCCGCCTAACCCCGTTTTCCCTCCTACCAGAGTTTAAGGTCATTTTGATTTTTATCTTATTTCCCACACATGTTGATAACATTCTGTATGGTTCCCCGTCAGAGGATGGTTCCCAGCCAGGAACTCCTTCTTCCATATTTGTAAAGCAGCATACCTGATTCATCAGTTTTCCTGAACTAACTCTGACCTCCCTACTGACCCTGGGAAAGTATTCACTGGAAACATAGTAGCCTTATCTTGTATCAATTTGTGAATAAGAAGAGCGTGGTTTGAGAGAGAAAAAAGCAGTAAGATCTTGAAGCTTCATAGGAGAACATCATTATATATTTTGGACTGTAACATCTTAAATTATTGTGTTTAATAAAATAGTATTGTTATAAGAACTTGAAGAACCTTAACTATAGAACTATCATTTATATAATAAAGTGAAGAAATTGTTATTAAAAGTTATGTTTCATTTATTAAGTAATGTCATCATGTCATTAACCTCTCGCTAATTCCCCAAGTTAGCAGGACATGAGTAGACAATCCTCATGTGTGTGGAAAAAATAATGCTCCTTAACTCTGTCCAAAGTATCATGTATACCTGCATGTCCACTCATGGGCGAGTCGTGGTATAAACCAAGGACAGTTTTAATCATTATTTCTGGGAGAACCAACTGATACTGATTGATGTTACGACTCCGCAATGATTTCGACACACGGGAATGAAATAACAGTCCATCTAACAGTGTGTAATCACTTGACTCTAATAATAACTTCCTTGCTTTCTTCTGACTCTTAGGTAAAACATTAGTTTCTAAATAGACTATCATCGGACCCAATAACGAGTCAGTACGCTGTAATTCCTGAACTTTTTCTAGACTGAAATCGAACGATTTAAACAAATCAATGTTGCGTGCAGACTTGTTAAATGGCCCTTCTTCTAAAGAAGAATCAGTACTACCCTGTTGTGATATATCAGTGGTTTCTTTATTGTGGCTTGTCATGTCCGATTTGTTTTGACTGTCAGCTGTATTGTTTTGTTGTGTGATGGTGTGTTGTGTACAAGTATCAGCAGTATGTGACCAGTCAGTGTTTCTGTGTTCGAACGCGGCGTACGCCCTTGTCATACTTTGCTCATCAGCACTCAAGTCACAGTCTGAGAAAGTGACCTTTGTGGCAGATCTAGAAAGTTTTCTTTTCCTTTTCAAAGGTGAATCCCCTAATTTATGACCTTGTTTTGTCTGAGGAATTTCACTATCAGCATCATAGGCCTCATTATGTAAATACAGTGACGTAGGGGGAGGCAGTAAAATATGATTGACTGCTTGCTTGTTTTGTTTACCAGTACCTATAACCTCTTGTAAGCAGGTCCCATCAGGGAAAGTTATTTTACCAATTTCCTCATTAACATAGGGAAAATATGGGTCATTTTCATCTGGGCTGGACTCAGCAGAGTCTGTATTTTTAGCAGGTCTACATCGAGATAAAGAATCAGGAACTACCATTTGTGCTGCTGATTTATAGTTGATTTCAAAATTGAACTCCTGCAGTATTGCAAGCCAACGTTCATAGATAGCCCCTTTTAAACTTTTCTGAAATAAGGGTTTCAGAGCTTGATGGTCACATTCAACATAGAATTTACGACCTCTCAAATAGGACGCACAATCAAGAACACTTGTGACAACGCCTAGAAGTTCAAGTTTTGTGGGACCATATGATCTCTGGTAATTTGATAGCGATTTTGAACCAAACCGAACAACACGTGGTGTTTCAGAATCATCCATCTTAGATGGGTGTAGCTGATACAGCATATAACCAATACCTTGACTGGAGGTATCAACGGCTAGATGAAAAGGGAGATTGTAATTTGGGAATGCTAAAGCTTCTGATGACAATAAAGCCTCTTTTAATTTGTCAAAAGCCCTCTGGTGTTCATTTTGCCAAAGAAATGAAGTCCCTTTTCGTAACAGTTTATACAAACAATTGGCCGTTGCACTGTAATTGCGAATATATTTTCGAAACCAGTTCATTAAACCAAGGTACCTTTTTAACTGTTTGGCAGTTTTCGGAACAGGGTAATCTGAAACTGCTTGAAGGCGATCGGCGGGAGGGCGCATACCAAACCGGGAAAGTTCGTGTCCAAGAAAAAGGCAACTTTCCTGTGCAAATGTACATTTGGAAGGTGACAGTTTCATACCAGCTTCTCGAAACCTATTAAACACTGCCTGCAAGTCTGACAAGTGTTGTTCGAAAGTTTCAGAAAATATGAGGACATCGTCTAAATAGCAAAGAGTGGATCTAAATGACAACCCATTCAATATTTTGTCCATCAACATCTGAAAACTATTAGGAGAGGTTTTCAGGCCTTGAGGTAACCGCTGAAACTTGTATGTGCCAAAGCATGTGTTGAAAGCTGTGTATTTGGAAGATTCAGGTGAAATACCCATTTGGAAAAAACCTGAACTGAGATCAATCGATGAGATATAATTTGGCGTTCTATGACTAAAAGACTCGGTGAGTTCGTCAACATGGGGAATAGCATATCGAAAATCTTGTGTTTGAGAGTTCAAATAGCGAAAATCTACACAGAAACGGTACATAGACAAACTTGCCTCTTTAGACCCAGGTGTGACTCCTGATTTAGGCTTACTACGCTTAGACACTAGAACAATGGGACTAGAGATAAGAACATCTTCCTTCTCACTAACAGGTGCTATTATGCCCTGGCGCAACAATTCGTCCAGTTGGTGACGTAAAACTTCACGCTTTTCAGGTGATAATCGGTATGGCCGTTGATGTTTAGACTGTGCGTTTGGGATAAGGTGAATTTGATGCTCAACAACAGAAGTAAGACCAAGTGATGGGTTTTCATCTGTGACAAATAAATCATTATTTCTGTACAAGCATTCCTCAAGCTGGCATTTTTCAGCTGAGGATAAGTGCTGGGAATTAATTTGAAAGTATGAAAGTAACTTGTCTCGATCTACACTGTCTGCATGTTCTTGAATGCACCTATGTCCGAAGTTAACATTTACATTAGAACAGGTGTGTCCGGTTGCCAGTCTATCAGTCTGGTAAGTTTGTTTATGCTGCTGCAGTGGTGAACTTAAATGACCCGAATTCTCTACAGGACTGACAGTAAATGTCTTATCAGTGAATTGAAATGAACCTAAAGGTTTGTTTTTATAAATTGTAATGGTATCTGAGGTGGGGTTCAGAATTTTTAAAGGAACCATGTGTGTATTGGAAACAAAAGCAATTGACCTAGCAACCATTAAGCCTTTTTTCGACACATGAGCACTGCCAGTGCAAATACCCTGAGACCCTGCATTCATATGCTGTGGTATTTTACCCCAGACTACCGTTTCAGAATTTGGTGACAATGATAACTTCTGCTTGGAATGAATTAAAGATCGACTATGAGAAACAGACATTTTATCAAAATTGAGAACAGTACCATTCCTTTTCAAATAGTCGGTCCCTAATATCAAAGGGTGCGAAGTCTGGTCTTAAACATACACATCAAACGTTTGTATACACCCGTTTACAGTAGCAGACACCCCAGCAGTGCAACTGATGTTAACTGGCTGATTGTTTGCTAAAACAATATTTTCATTACAAGAAGACACATTGTACTTGTATTTCCTAGGTATTGAATTAAATAAATCTTGAGACATGAGGTTGATCGAACTACCCGTATCTAATAAAGCAGAAATAGAGGACTTGTCAAATATAACCTCTAAAACATAAAACTGGAGTCTTTACTGGAACCGGTATGTTCAGTTGTATCAAAAGAAGAGGTACGACTTACATGTCTCTCTGGCGGGCGACTTCTAGCGCGACTTGTTAGTTCCTTTTTCCCAAGGGACCGCGCTCTGTGCCCCTTGGGTGTCTTCCGTTTCCCGAACTGGGTTTGCAATTGTCTTTTAAAAGTTTACAATCTCTGGCCAGATGTCCGAATTGGTCACATAATTGACATACTGAACTTGGATTTGGGGGCCCCGCTGCCCAATTACATCGTCTTTGAATATGTCCTGGGGCTTGACAGTTATAACATAGGCGCGATACTGCGTCACTTGCTTGTCCATTTGTCCTTGGGTTACACATAGTTGAAGTTTGGTGAAAATTAGCACCACTAGAACTGGTAATAAGTTTATCCAACTTATGTGTTAGATCCTGAACAGACAATTCAAGGGCATGTATTTTGCTGGCATCCGGAGTCCGTGATGCAGCTGCGACAGAGCCTACGGCTGGGGTCGCGGAGGTGGTGGAAGCACGGTATCCGTATGCCTCACCCATCTTCGCAGACGTCATGGCTGCATGTACGTCCTCCGGATTACCAGCCCGCACAAAAAATGCAAGTTGGGGTGGAAGACCCTGAATAAATTTTAACAACACCTCCTGAGAATTCTTTGAAAGTTTTCGCCCTTTTTCGATTATTTTACTATAGTAATCCTCAATTTGTTGGTTGGGCAGAAGCGTCAAACTTTGAAACTGCTCGGTTTCCACCAATAGAACTGGCTTGTTGTCCGTGCTCATGTACTTGACTTTGAACGCATTGACTGTATACTCCCACGACGATTTGCTGTCATCTTCCAAGCAGGTAAACCATACCTGGGCTGGGCCTTCTAGGTGAAGCTGGAAGGCCGCAAGCTTTCTGGGATCGTCATCGTTGATACGATTGAAAGTGCAATATGCACAGAAATCTGACAAGAAACGTTCTGGGTCTTCAGTTGGATACCCAGAAAATTTTTGTAGTTTAATCTGTCCTGTCGGTAGATTCATGTCTCTAGTTTTGTCCGGTACAGGTAGTTGCGATGATGTAACAGGCAACTCCAAAGAAATGTCCAGTTGACTGGTAGATAAAAATGGATTAATTTCACTTATCAAGATATTTCCATCCGAAAAAGAATAATCCATTGCATAGAGGTTGGATTCTCCGCCATGTAATGTCTCATGAGGATTGTCTACTCATGTCCTGCTAACTGGGGAATTAGCGAGAGGTTAATGACATGATGACATTACTTAATAAATGAAAAATAACTTTTAATAACAATTTCTTCACTTTATTATATAAATGATAGTTCTATAGTTAAGGTTCTTCAAGTTCTTATAACAATACTATTTTATTAAACACAATAATTTAAGATGTTACAGTCCAAAATATATAATGATGTTCTCCTATGAAGCTTCAAGATCTTACTGCTTTTTTCTCTCTCAAACCACGCTCTTCTTATTCACAAATTGATACAAGATAAGGCTACTATGTTTCCAGTGAATACTTTCCCAGGGTCAGTAGGGAGGTCAGAGTTAGTTCAGGAAAACTGATGAATCAGGTATGCTGCTTTACAAATATGGAAGAAGGAGTTCCTGGCTGGGAACCATCCTCTGACGGGGAACCATACAGAATGCTATCAACATGTGTGGGAAATAAGATAAAAATCAAAATGACCTTAAACTCTGGTAGGAGGGAAAACGGGGTAAGGCGGGAAACAGCACACATGAAACTAATTGGATGCAGAGGAGTGGGAAATATATATATCAATATATTACACAGTATAATGTGATTCTAGGGTATTGCAGTTTAATTAGTCAGCAATCTAAATGCGAGCATTCAGCTCCCTGTCATTAATGTATAACTGAAAGCTTTGATAGAACCAACGTTAAACCATACACACCCTCACTGGCATCGAATCAGTAGAGAAAAAGAACACATAAAGTGCATAATAATTTTCTAGCTCATTAAATTATTTTGTGTCTGCATGATACTAATATGTTAAAACATTAGCAATTATCGCTCTCTAGGCAGATTCCGCAAACGACAAATTGATGAAATCCTTAAAATATTACCACAGACACTCCGAATTGATTGATACATGTAAAGTTAGCTTGAACATACACCTGCAGTAAGGAATGTCTAAACCAGTTTTACGATTACCTAGTTTATGCATTTAGGAAACTTGCTGGGAACTCCATTTTAGAAGAATATAAAGAAACAGTACCCTTTATAAGGGGATGGGATATAACTTTAATATTATGCGAGAGGATTTCGTGCATAGTTTGGTTGATAGCTATGCTTTCCTCTTTAACCCACATAAGCCTAGCGTCCCATAAAAAGGACATTGGCAAACAGTATAGACCCAGATCAGACTCTGCAGAACGCGGCGTCTGATCAGGGTCTACACTGTTAGCATTAAGTTAAGAGATTTCTATAAAACATGAAAACATGACAATAATAAAAACTAACCAGGCACCCTTTATAAAGGAAATGAACTTGTCCAAAGATTTAAAGTAGATAAATTCCGCTCGGCCTAAATGGGTTACATTACGAAAACACGCATATTCAAATATATAGAAAATTTCACCTCCAAAAACTGAAAATTTTCAGGAAAAAACTAATATTTTTCATATTTCTGCTCAAAACATAGATTGTGGGTACTCGTTAGAACCGCCTCGGCGAGGCGGTACCCACAATCTATGTCTTTGAGCAGAAATAAGAAAAATAATTTATACCGCTGTAAACCCCAATTTTACTATACAAAAGTGGGGTTTAAGGGGGTCAAAATTATATAGGCATGTTTTCGTGATGAATTGCACGATGGATGGTCGGGTCTAAGACGCTATAGAGCTGCCCACCTAAACGTTTATTAGATGACTAATGGCTGATGTTATGTCTTTATTTGGGCCCTCTGTGGTTCAACTAGAAGTTGCTGTCACGAGCTTTCATCCTTTACTAAATATTTGCTATAAAAAGTATGACTTTACTACTCTCCTTTCGACATCACTCGGAAAGACGTTTTTTGCTTGGCGTTTTATTTTAAATGAAAATATTTTGTTCTGAATGGCCACATCTTATCAGAAACCATTTGTCTTTTCTGTTTCTGTGTTTTATTCTCAAACATATACCCTAAACTTAAATTTATGGCCAAAAATTGGTCTGACCTATGCAATTTCTATAGTAAAGTGCTTTTTTGGAATTTTTGATTAAGAAAATAGTTTTCAAGTTTCTTTGCAGAATTAAAATTATTGATGTTTCACAACAATATTGTGAAAATTTCAGAAAAATTGAATAAGCGGAACCTGTTGAAAAATTGCCTCCAAGTTACCTACTCTACAGATTTCTGCATAATTTGCATTCATTTTTATTATGGGGAAAAGTGAAAATACTTGATTTTTTAAAAACCAATGACTAGAATAAAACTTTTTTGCATAGGTAGTTGCGACAAATGGTTTTGCATTAAATCATGACAAAGTTTGCAAATTTACTTCTTCTGTATACAGCGCCAGGCAAAAAACGACTTTCCAAAAGATATTGAAAAGACAGTAGTCTGAGGTCGGGCTCATCGTGGTGCTACTATGAGTCTCGGGGTGGGGTGGGGGGGAAGGGGTAACTTCCTATATATGGCATAGTACGTGGCATAGTACGGCTGTGCGTGCCGAACGACCCCCTTTTTCAGCGCTGCCAGGTATATTATTAGCCCCCTTTTTTGACAAAAAGTATATGACTGACCCAATTTTTCTTGGTAAATGAAAGGCCCCACTTTTTCTGACATCCCGGTATATTTTTCACTCAGAGATTTTTTAGGCTGCTTGTTCTTTTGGTATTCAATGAATGGACTGCAATATTTGTCTAAATACCAGCAATAAATGGGTACAAAAAATCAAAGGGCAGTAAATGAATGGGTCAACATTTCAGATGATCTAGTATATGAATGGGTCCGTTTTTTTCAAAGGCCAGGTATATGAATGGGGTAGGTTTCAAAATACTAGCTCGCACACCCGTACCAAAATTATCCCCAAGTTACCCCACGAGCTATGAGTTATCTTTTTATCTGATTGAACTTAATCCTCACTTTTGTTTAACTCTTTCACTGCCACAGGCGATAATAATAGGCTTTTGCAAACAGCATAGATCCAGATGAGACGGCTCATTGAGCCGTCTCATCTGAATCTACGCTGTTTGACATTCAGTCTTTCAACTTTACATATAAACGTCTTTCCAAGCGATAGTTTATTAAAATAAAAAAGACGACATTTGTCGTCTGAAATGTGGCACCGAAAGAGTTAATCACAGCATTGTTTTGTTTTGTCTTGTTTGTTGTTGTTGTTTTTCTGTGATGACCCATTGATAAGTAAGAGGGACCCCTATGTGGCTGGACCTGTATCAGGATTATGGTCGAGGGTCAGATATCCGTAAAATCAGGTTTAAGCAACCAACGGTTTGACTGTCGACCGTTGGACAAGGCAGTATTTCTGTTGCAGTTCCAGTTCGTTTTTTTTTTTTTTTTTTTTTTTTTTTTCGTTTGGCGTTCTGTTCTCGTGGAAGCGCTGTTTTATATAGTCATCAAATCCTTATCAGCTGCCTTGGGAGGGCTGTGTGTCGGCTGTGTGACCGCATCAAGAAACATACCATCGAAACGAAAATAGAAGACTGTTCAGGGGTGGATTCAGAAGGGTTCGGTGGTTCGAATCTTTGACTAAACATTTCATTTTCATGGGAAAGTTTGGATAAATTTGATAAATTCGGGGTACCGTATTTAACCTAATTATTCTACCCCCCCCCCCCCACACACACACACACACACTCCCCACACACACACACCACATACACACCTTACTCTTTATCTGGTACTTCTCTTCAACAAATCCATTTTACTATTAACATTACTCAAAAAATGGTCCAAAACAGCAAATGCCCATTTTGCGATGTAATACAAAGCGAATCACATGCACTTCTAAAGTTTACCGTGTACAATGACATAAGACAGGAGTTATTTAGAAAGACATTGTCTGTTGATTCCAGTTTTAACTATTTTAACCCTTTTATTCCTGGCGTCTAATAAAAGATACATTAGCAAACACTGTAGACCCAGACCAGACGCCGCAAAACGCGGCGTCTGATCAAGGTATATACTGTTTGCATTAAATACAGGAATTTTCATGAACCATGGCAATAACAACTTATCAGACACTTTTTCAGTTAGAAACGGAGCTGTAGTTCACTCGGCATAAACAAGGGTGGGAGTGGGGAGGGGGGATCTACGTCATACAAAACAGTGAAAAAGACTATAGATGTTTGCGAAAAGGGCCCGTTCAATCGGTAAGTTGCTGTCGTTTTCCATTTCGTTGTTCTGACAAAACTAAGTTAAGCTCAGAGAATGTAACAAGAATTAAGGCATTATATTTGCAAACTTGATGCATAACCGTATTGTCATTGTTGAGAACACCCGCGTACAATTACTTATAAGCTTATCAAAATACTGTGCATGAATGTTCTCAACGATGATAATACGGTAGTACATCAAATCTGCAAATATAAGTACTTTCAACCTCGACCATACTCTGAGCTTATTCTATGTTTCATCAAAACAACGAAAATGATTTTAAAAAACTAACCAATTTGAGCGGGCCCTTTTCGCAAATATCTACAGTCTTTTTTTTTTTTTTTTCACTGTTTTATATGGCGTAGGTTTCTCCCATTGGTAAATGGGTTATTGATGAAAACAATGTATTGTTTTCCGTCTATGACAAGATTAGAGATACTGTCAAAACCTGTTGTGGCACTTCATGTAAATAGCTTTTAATCCTTTCCACCCTGAGCTTATGAAATGGATTTTTCCATCATTGAAATAGGACATGTCCATTGTTTCAAATAAGGGTGTCAATCAAAAACCATAACAGCATGGCAAACAGTGTAGATCCTGATGAAACGACCCATTATGGGCCGTCTCACCAGGGTCTACACTTTTTGCACAGGTATCTAGTTTTGGTCTTCAGGACTGAAAAGATTGTGTCATTTCCAGAGCAAACGTTACGTTAGTATTATTTAAATTGTAAAAGATTTTATTAATTTTATTTGTTGATATATATATTTTCTCTGAATAACCGTGGATCCAGAGAATTCCTCGTATATAATGAGTGCGCTAGCGCACCAAAAATATACCCTATCCGACGGTTCATTCAGAGAAATCAAGCATAATACTGTTCCATGAAACTTGTTTTTAACAAGCGTAGTGGTTCCTGATTCTGGAGGGCTAGGCGCTGCCGTCGCAGCCGGCGTAGGTTCGAACATCACTCAGCCCAGAGGTACTTCATATTTCTCCATATACACTTTTTTCTGAAGTACTTGCATCAGTGATAATCCTGGGCCGGAATTCTTTATTGAAGTTTGTTTAAATCTTAGATTATAATAATATTTCCAAGCTTCAGTATCCTGTGGATCCAGCAAATTCCTTGTATATAATGGGTGCGCTAGCGCACCAAAAATATACCCTATCCGACGGATCATTCAAAGAAATCATGCCTAATACTGTTCCATGAAACTTGTTTTATACAAGCTTAGTGGTGCAGTGGTTATGACTCTGAAGGACTGGGCGCTGCCGTCGAAGCCGACGTGGGTTCGAACCTCACTCAGCCCAGTGGTATTTCATATTTCTCCCTATACACTTTTTTTTTCTGAAGTAATTGTATCAGTAATAATCCTGGAATCCTGGACCGGAATTCTTTGTTGAAGTGTATATATATATATATATATATATATATATATATATATATATATATATATATATATATATATATATATATATATATATATATATACATGTGTGTGTGTGTGTGTGTGTGTGTGGTGTGTGCGCGTGCGCGTGCGTGTGTGTGTGTGTGTGTGTGTGATTTAATCGTCTTTCATAGTTTGTATTGCCTGCCGGCCTCGGTGGTTCAGTCGGATACGCGTCAGGACTAGTAATCAGGAGGTTGCGGATTCGGTCCCCGCCGGTTCCAGCAATATTCTTTCGTGGAGATTGATCAGGACCTATTTTCTATAGTCATTCTCTGATCTTCTCTCCCTTCCAATGATTCAAGAAAGGCATTTGTCTTTTTCTGGCAAAAGAATGTGCACAAATACTGGTTAACCGCTTAGAGGAAAAGTGGGCGGGTAAACTGGTCGGCTAGACATGACCTTAATAGTGTTGACTGGTCCTTTAAACTCCAGGGCCCAGTTGTTCAAAGCTAACGATATCGTTGCTTCACGATTCGTTAAAATTTACATCGAGTGATGCGCAAATATGCTGAAATTTTTTGCTGAAAAAATGTGAGTAGCTTTTGCAGTGCAAAAGCTACTCACATTTTATCAGCAAAAAATATCAGAATATTGTATATTGAATCCGCTAAAACAGTTAACGAAATGACCCTTAACGAGCTCGTTAAGCTAACGACGCTTTGAACAACTGGGCCCAGTTTATATCTGCAGTTAGTTTGTGATCATGGTAAAACGATGTGTTTTAGGACTTCTCTGCATCGGTTGTGCCTAATGTGTCACCATGGCGAATCCTGGTGCGAAGGACATGATGTTTGGACATTGGTTCCGTCATATGCTCTGTCATACACCGGGTTTCGGTGTGATGCCTGTGCATCACGAAAACATGCCTATATAATTTTGACCCCTTTAAACCCCACTTTTGTATGTTTTAGGGTTTACATTATTTTTCTTTTTTCTGCTCAGACACAGATTGTGGGTACTCGTTAGAACCGCACCATCGAGGCGGTTCTTATTAAAACCCACAATCTATGTTTTGAGCTGAAATTTGAAAACTATCAGAATATATCATCTGATAATTTTCATTTTTTGGTGGTAAAATTTTCTGTATATTTGAATTGGCGTGTTTTCGTAATGGTAGGTGACACAGCCAGAGCAGAGTTAGCTCACATCTCGTTGATGTGATATTCATGTATATACTTAAAAGTATGTTGGTTGCTTAATTCATATTTTAATCGTCTCTCATAGTTTATATCTGAACGGCAATTTTGCATTGTTATGTGCTGAGTCAAAGTGCCTTCGAACATGCGCAATATGCGCATTCAGATCAGCGCAAGGTATCGTACTTGTCTTTGCTCGCCATTATTGCATGAAAGGCAGTGCCGCGCGTTATTAACAGCCGTGCATTAACAGGCGAAAAGCCATGTATTAACAAGGCAATTCACGCGCTGTTAATGCACGGCTACGCAACTTTCAATATGCTCGTACCGGGGCCACAGATATTACTGCCGTCACGAGATGTGTACTGCCCGGCCCTAGAACGAGCATAGGCAGTGGAAAGAAATTACGTTCGCGAGACATCGGTGAAAAGGCGAAACAAAATAGTGCAAGAAATAACGCGAAATATAGCAAATGTTTTCAGTTTTTATGCAATAATAGCGATCGAACATGGTTTTTCAATGCATTAACAGTCGCCAGGTCCCTTGGGAGGTGTTGAAAAGTGCGGCCTTCGGCCTCGGTTTTCAACACCTCCCACGGGACCTGGCGAATATTAATGCATGAAAAACCATGTTTGATCCCTATATTCATACATTCTGTAGCAGCCAATGACTCTGATCTTGGCGTTTGCTGTCCTCATATGCCCGAAGACACGTTTTTGCATGGCGCGGACCATGTGATTAATACAATGTTTTATGCATTTGTAGAACTAGTGAGACGTTAATGATAAACTATACCGCATATGAACTATTGTTACGCTGAATTAATAACAAGAATTATGCCAATAATTGGCGTATAAATTATTCATACTTCCCAAAGTTTAAAGCAAGCACTGCCATTTGATACAATTACGGTTCCCATATAAAATGTCACTGTTATTCTTAAAGCGCTAATCACAACTGTAGCAGACATTAGATTTTTTATTGCATTTTCAGAGAAAGTGAGGTTTGACATTTCTTGTGAATTGTCTACCTAGCAGATGATTCACATCTAATGGCAAGTCTTATTTGTCTCAGAATAATAACAGAATATTAATCAATAAAAATCTTTTAGGTTTATCCAAATAAGAAAATTCCACCTACTGTGAATTATCATCAGCTTGTGACCTTGACCTCGTGTTGTCACGGGACTTGGACGGCTTACCACTAGAACGCTCACCAGCAGCAAAGGCCCTCAAATGCCGCCCAGGCCGCACGCCTCCCGGCTCACGGCGCGCAGAGACCGACTACGGCAGCCCCCTCCCTAATCTGTCTCTTATGGGTGGTGTCTACAGGCCTTTGTTTGCTGCTGGTGACCGGTCTAGCGGTAAGCAGTCCAATCCATAGTCTGATGACGGTTCTCGATGAGAACAGAAACTGTCACATTGTGAAATTCTTTATTTGGATAAGCCTAAATGAATTCTTTGAATTAATGTGAATGTTCTATCCTGATGAACCTATTCAGTGGATAATAGAATGTCGTCTGCTACAATTCTGCTTAGCGCTTTAAGAGCTAAAATACTCATATACCCAGTCATATGAAATTCAAATCGAACAAATATCGAGATTTATGATTTATTAGTGTCCCATATCGGGACCGATGGAACAAATATACGGACTCAACTTCAAACAGAAAGTCAGCGCAAAAGACAACAGCTTCAGGCTCTTATTCTCATTTAGTTGGACCTTCCAGTCATCATTTACCTAAATGGTTGAAATGGTGATCATTAAACGTAAACATGCTACAAAATTACTGGCGTATTTAGCTTTTACATAATTAGTATTTTCATAAAACATCCTATATATATTGTATAAATGACCTTATCTAGAGCACTGAAGTAGTCTAAAACCATTTCTCCAACACTGAAGGCCCTAACTCCGTCAAAAATCAACAATTCCAGACCACTCATCCCCAATACTAACATTGGAAACCCATGAATAAATTCTCCAGTTATATCGATCGGAAATGGTGCGGACAGGTCGAAGAAAGGCAGTGATATGATGAAAAATGATACCCCGACGAAAAATAATACCCGGTATAAATTTTCGTACATTACTTACGAAAAATGGCACCGGGTATCATTTTCTTACATCAAGAATGTAAAATGATATATATATATGAAAATCAATTAAAGCTAGCTTTGGAGTCAAAAGCTTCTTCATATGCTGAAAAGTGGAACCTATAGTCTAATATTCCACCCTGTTCTTCCTATAGCGGACACATGTTTTAAAATAGTAACTAGTATGTATAGACCCAGTTACGACCCGGGAACTGTAGTTTGTTTGGTGACTATTTGTTCCTAAAGCCCTAACGTGCATCGAATATATTAGTTCACCACAATCTTATATGAAGCTGGTACAACAAAATGTAGAACTTTTGGCTAACCTCTTAGTGCAATACTGAAGAAGCTCAAGCCACGATGTGAATACTTCGACGGTCTGACAGATTGTGTGCGAAAATGCTGCGGGTCCAGTATTTATAGGCCTACGGTGCGTGCGAGGCACGTGCGATACCAAGTCTCAGCTTTTCCCTGTCTAATACTTCGAGAATTCCGGTACCAGCGCTTAAACTTGTTGATATTTCCGATTTGCAATTATATACCATTAACGGGTGGGGAATCGACGACAACTTCCGTGATTTTATTGAAGTGAGCGTTAACACTTTCGATGAATATATTTAATCTATTTCTGGACAGGAGAATAAGAGATCTCGTGAGTTGATGTGTTTTTATTGAGATATCCACTTAAGCCTCTGTCCACATACCGTCGTTGTTTATTCAACAAGTAGAGACTTTCTTGAGAGAACGATCTACTCATTAGTTTGCCTATTTCTTAATACTAGTTTCAAATGAACAAACAAGCGGTGGACTAAATGGATATCTTGTCTCAAAGGTAACTAGGATGGGCTCAATGATCACAAAGGAAATATAATCTGCACTGGGGTGAAGTACGGGGAAACGTATTACGGCATTAAATACTAGCTGCAGAAAGATCGACCATGGCCTACAGAAGCTCTAAGAGTCTGCGGGATCTTCTTGTACGTGCCAAGCTCAAACCAGACATGCGTGATGATGAACCACTTGAGGAGACACGACCGTGCGGCAAAGCAAGATGCAAAACCTGCAAAACGATAACCCTCACACAGATCGCAAAGTCAGCGTCGGCGGCAACCATCAACCATCAAATCTACTTTATAACATGCACAAAGTGTGGAAAAAAATATGTTGGTGAAACCGGTGATCATGTGAACCCACGGATGAACAGCCACCGGGATGATTGGAAACACAAGCGGTTCGAGAGGTCTCCTGTCGCAGGCACTTCTGTTCTGCGACAGGTAAATGGCAGTTACAGGATGTGTTTATCAGACCATACTTGTCAAGATTTTCTCGTTTGCCATCGAACAAATTTCCATTTTCAAGATGGCTACCGACAATTTCAAGATGGCCGCCAAAATGAATGAAGTGTATAGTAATGTACATAGTAATTAAATAAATAAATTCTCAGCATGTGGTCAGCACAGAATAATAAATTTGGTGACAAATAAGTTATCCTTTTATTTAATATTCAAATATGCAAATTAGCTCATTTGCATATTTATGAATATTAATTATACATATTTATGCTGAATGAAAGTCTGCAAAAACACGGTAAACTGCTCACATCTCAGCCTGCGTTCAACATTGAATGATGAAGTTGGAACAGTTATTTGGCTAGTTCCAGGTAAGGTTATGCATCATAACGATTTCCAAAATAATTGGCTGAACAAAACTTGATTTTTTTTTTTTTTTTTTTTTTTTTTTTTTTTTTGCTGATACAGAGTACTGTCCTTCCTTGAAATACCACACTAAAGAATTTGTCATTCGCCTTTGATTATCTGCCCTTGCAATGACTATGAAGTACACCACTGATTTGGCTAGTTCCGAATAGTTTTGCTAGTTCCGAATAATGAATGAGGGATCTGTAAAAAATCCGTCGGATAATGCAACGGCCTCTAATAATTACTTTATTACCTTGTATTATGTATTGCAGAGAATAATAATTCAATACAAAGACATTCGTCACAAAGGGACGGGTTCACAAAGACCTTAAAACCGGCCCATTAAGCCAAAATCGCATAATTCATGGCAAAACGATTTTCGGCATCCTTACTGCAAGATTTAGCTCCTACTTTCTGGATTTAATAATCTTTCCAATGTAAAAATATTTCAGTGAGATTTAAGAAATTACAAGGAGTGTGTGCATAAAGTCCTATGTTACCCCCTTCTGAAGCCCGAAAATAAAATAAGCTTGCAGTGAAATTATGTGTTTCCATTGTTAATTTATCCAGTTGTAGCTTGTGTTTAGCGCTGTATGATGCCCCTAAAATAAAAGTCAAAAAGAATTGCCTTTGGAAACAAAGAACATACAAAGTTACGAAAATCGGAGAGTATATTTGATTGAGTCTCCATATACAACACTGTAGTTTGCGAGGCTGCATACGCCCCCTAGCGCCGGATTAAGCGGTATTCGATTTTCAAAATAACCAGGCTGGGCTCAATGATCCCAAAGGAAAAAAATATAACCTGCACTAAGATGATGTACGGAAAGACATTTTACGGCCGCCACACGGCACAACACCAGCTACAGTAGAATAAAATAAAAGTCAAAAGGGATTGCCTTTGGAAACAAAGAACACACACAATTACGAAAATCGTAGACTCGGTTTGACTGAGTCTTTTCATATGCAACACTGTAGTACAGCCTGTAAAATTTCAGTTAGTCTCTCGTTCTTTTGAAATGAAATGATTTTTTATCTCTGAATTAATTTTGCCAATATTAATTCAGAGATACGATAAAAAATCATTTCATTTTTGATGCAGTTCAAAACGAGAGACTAACTGAAATTTTACTGGCTGTCAGATGCCATATTTTATGATCATATTAATACTATATATCAATTTATACAATCTTTCTTGGAAGAAAATGTCTATTTTTGAATAATATGGAGCCTTTAAGCGGTATTCGATTTTCAAACTAACCAGGATGGGTTCAAAGTCTGCCCATACTTTTCAAAGTGGCCATAATATAAGCAACGACCCGAGAAAACCTGTCTTCGAGGTTTATAACGAAGTAAGATTCAGACCGGCCTGCTCGGCCATAGACTGGCTAAATCAGCGTCAGCGCCGGATTACCTAGTCGTGAAAGTTTGATAGGTAGTATACTGTCTAGACAGTGAACAACAACGGTGTTGATCAGACTGCGCAGATGCACAATGTGTCTTTGCTGTTCGCATATGTCATAAAGCAGGTTATCTCATGACGAGGCTCATATTTTCGCTTCGATCGTCTGTCACGTGTGTCAGATTCTTTTACATACACTGCATCGATATCTACACACCAAAGTGTGTAAACACCTTACCCAGAACTGACTAAATCGGATGCACAAGTTAGCTATCGATTCATAGTTGAAAACAGGCACTTTGTTTGAAATCCTTGTAGGAAGCATTTAAGTAGATGTTGAAAAGTATGTTCCACCCAATAGTTGAACAAAAGTGTTATAATTGTCTGTCTGCTTATAATATATATAGGCGAATGTTATTTACACATTTACAAAATTTATGTTAAGTATAGGGTTGCTACGGGCAATCGCATCGTATCGATTAATCAGGTTATATTTCCCATATATATTTTTATATATATGAAGAATAATAAATGAATGACAGAACCATATCAATTTTTCCTTTTTAGCTCACGTGAGCCGAAGGCTCAGGATGAGCTATTGTGATCACTCCCCGTCTGTCGTCCGTCCGTCCGTCCGTTCACACCTTTGAACGACTTCTCCTCTGAAATCCCTGGGCCAAATTTCTTCAAACTTCATGTGAAGCCTTGTGTTAAAGGGGGATTCAAAATATATACAAATGGTCATGGTCCGTAAATCAAGATGGCCGCAATGCCATATATAGTTCCCATAGACTTATAATGGGAAAAACTTTAAAAACCTTCTTCTCAGAAACCATGAGGCCCAGGACTTATATATTTAGTATGTAGTAATGTTTAGTAGTCACCTACATAAATCCTGCCAATCAAGCCCTGGGGACCCAAACTGGCCACGCCCCGGGGGTCATTATCTCATAGACTTATAATAGGAAAAACTTAAAAATCTTCTTCTTTGAAACCATTAGGCCCACAGCTTATATATTTAGTGTGTAGCAGTGTTTAGTGGTCCCCTACATAAATCCTGCCAATCAAGCCCCTGGGCTCCAAACCGGCCATACCCCAGGGGGTCATATATAGAGCTATATAGCTAAAAAAAAACCTTCAAAAATCTTCTTCTCTGAAACCATGAGGCCCAGAGCTAACAGCTTAAGTATATAGCGATGTTTAGTGGTCTCTTACATAAATCCTGCCATTCAAGCCCCTGAGGTCAAAACTGGCCACGCCCCGGGGGTCATTATCTCCCATAGACTTATAATGGGAAAAATTTAAAAAACTTCTTCTCTGAAACCATGAGACCCACAGCTTATTAGCTCACCTGAGCCAAAGGCTCAAGTGAGCTATTAATATGCCAGTGCTCCGTCGTCCGTCGTCGTCCGTTGTCGTCCGTCCACAATTTCAAATGAGTATATCTCTTATACCAGATGGCCAATCTTGATAAAATTTCATGTGAAACATTATCAGATGAGAGGAAAAGCTGCATAAGATTTTGGTGCTGATAGGATTGGAATTCTGGTTTCCATGGCAACATATAACCCCCATAGACTTATAATGGAAAACAAACTAAAAAATCTTTTTCTCTGAAACTGTGAGGCCCAGAGCTTAGATATTTTGTATGTAGCAACGTTAAGTAGTCACCTACATAAATCCTGCCAACCATGCCCCTGGGGTCTAAAGTGGCACGCCCTCGGGGCTCATTAGCTCCCATAGACCTATAATTGAAAAAAATCAAAACTCTTCTTCATTGAAACCATAAGGCCCAGAGTTTAGATATTTACTATGAAGCAACGATAAGTGGGCTCATTAGCTCCCATAGACTTATAATGGGAAATACTTATAAATCTTCTTCTCTGAAACCATAAGGCCCAGAACTTAGATATTTAGTATGTGGCAACGTTAAGTGGTCACCTACATAAATCCTGCCAATCATTCCCCTGGCGTCCAAATTGGCAAAACCCCGGGGCTCATTAGCTCTCGTAGACTTATAATTGGAAAAAAAAAATCAAAAAAATCGTCTTCTCTGAAACCATGAGGCCCAGAGCTTAGATATTTAGTATTTAGCAACGTTAAGTGGTCAATTTTATAAATCCTGCCACCATGCCCCTAGGGTCCTAACTGGTCATCTCCCGCACCCCCCCCCCCCCCACCAATGATAAGTGGTCACTTACATAAATCCTGCCAACCATACCCCTAGGATCCTAATTGGCCACGCCCTGGGGCTCATTAGCTCCCATAGACTTATAGATTTGTCGGTTTACATTTCCTCTTGGGATCTGGGATGGGCTGCGGTTTGTGATTGTGGCACTCCCTGGACTTTTCTCTTACCTTTTTTTTATAATGAAAAAACAATTAAAAATCTTCTTCTCTGAAACCGTTAGGCCCAGAGCTTAGATATTAAGTATGTAGCAATATTAAGTGGTCACCTACATAAATCTTGCCAACCATGCCCCTAGGGTCCAAATTGGCCACGCCCCGGGGCTCATTAGTTCCCATAGACTTATAATGGGAAAAACTTCAAAAATCTTTTTCTCTGAAACCATAAGGTTCAGAGCTTAGATATTTAGTATGTAGCAACGTTAAATGGTCACCTACATAAATCCTGCCAACCATGCCCTTGGGGTCCAAATTGGCCACGCCCCGGGGCGCATTAACTCCCATAGACTTATAAAGGGAAAAACTTCAAAAATCTTCTTTTCTAAAACCATAAGACCCAGAGCTTATATATTTAGTATGTAGCAATGTTAAGTGGTCACCTACTTGATCCTGCCAACCATGCCCCTAGGGTCCAAACTGGCCACACCCCGAGGCTCATTAGCTCCCATAGACTTAAAATGGGAAAAACTTTAAAAAATCTTCTCCTCTGAAACCATAAGGCCCAAAGCTAAGGTATTTAGTATGTAACAATTTAAAAGCAAAACGGACCAAATTATGCCCCTTTGTAAACTTAAACATTTGGCATAGGAAAAGCTTGTAAGCAAAGTATCTCAGAAACTTGCAGGCTGTTTAGAACTAATGTGAAGATGGCCTGGTCAAATTTTGGTATAATTTTATAAAAAAAAAAAAAAAAAAAAAATGACCAAATTATGCCCCTTTGAGGACTTTTGGCATAGGAAAAGCTTGTAAGCAAAATATCTTTTTGATTTATGGTCCTTTGAAAATTTCAGCATTTTAACCTTGTAAGCAAGATATCTAAAAAACTGTTTAAGTCATTGCCTTGAAACTTGACAGGGAATGATGAGTAAATTACCTGATTAACTTACAGCAGTTAACTCATGTGAGCGTTGTGGTCCATGGGCCTCTTGTTTGAATTTGACCGCTGTCATGTTTTTGCACTTATTGGGATCTATCTAAAACCCGGAACTACCCTAATAACTGTACCACATTAAAGCTTCTACATTCGTCCTTTCATCTATTATTCCGATATGCAAATTAGCCTACTTGTATATATATGAATATTAATTAATATCAATTATACATATAGTTTGCAAACCAAATTTCCATGGTAAATTGCTCATGTCTCAGTCTGTGGTAAACATAGATTAACAAAATTGATATGAATGAAACGCTTATATACATTATTTGTAAATTTCTATTTACGATCAAAATATGTAAATTAGCTCATTTACATATTCATGAATATCCATTAACATAAATACTTATTGGGTATTTGTTAGCAAAATTCCGTACAAAGCGAGAAATATAGCAGTAAGCATTTTCCCCCTTTATGTTCAATATAATACGGGCCATTTCGTCTCTTATTTCACTGAAATGATAATTTTAAACAGGGAAGCAAACTTATTCAAAATAGGAACTGGGGTAGTTAGCATTTAAAAGTCTTACTCTGGATCTCATGTGGGGTCTGAATATGTATGTTACATTACGAAAACACGCCTATTCAAATACACTGAAAATTTTACCACCAAAAATGGCAATTTTTCAGATAAAAAATTCTGATATTTTTCATATTTCTGCTCAAAACATAGATTGTGAGTACTCGTTAGAACCGCCTCGTCGAGGCGGTTCTAACGACTACCCACAATCTATGTTTTAAGCAGAAATAAGAAAAATAATGTATACCCCTGTAAACCCCAGTTTTACTATATAAAAGTGGGGTTTAAGGGGGTCAAAATTATATAGGTATGTTTTCGTGATGAAGATCCTGAACCTTCATTACATATAGTTGGTTATAATCAACTATTATTCAGGGCACTTTGACTTAGCCTCTTGTTTTTTTGTGTTTTTTTTTTTGTTTTGTTTTTTTTTTATTTTTGTTTGTTTTTTTTTTTTTTGTTTTTTTTTTTTGTTTTTTTTTTTGAACTGATAAGGATTATATGCACCTTGACATAAACAAAAAAGGACGATGCATTACGAAAATACGCCTATTCAAATATATAGAAAATTTCACCTCCAAAAACTGAAAATTTTTAGATAAAAAACTCTAATATTTTTTCATATTTCTACTCAAAACATAGATTGTGGGTACTCGTTAGAACCGCCTCGTCGAGGCGGTTCTAACGAGTACCCACAATCTATGTTTTGATCAGAAATAAGAAAAATAATGTATACCCTTGTAAACCCCAGTTTTACTACATAAAAGTGGGGTTTAAGGGGGTCAAAATTACATAGGCGTGTTTTCGTGATGGTGGGATCAATGATGGGCAAAATATCTTCCGTATGGCAAAAGCTGGAAGTTTGTAATATCTTCCTTATAGCAAAAACATTGAACATTTTGTAATGTTTTCCACTATCAGTTTTAATCTAGAGACATTGCCCTTTATCAAGAATGGTGAGGCTGGGTGATATTCTCTAGGAAGGGGATCTTGAGGGAGCAATGTTTCTCTCTTATAGGTAAATTCAGTAATTTGTGTTGAGTGTTTCTGTTTTAAACATTATTACCACAGAGTCAGCCTGTAATTTCCTCAAAATTATTATACTTTTTGGCAATTGTCAAGGTTACATTCCATAATTAGCAACCTATAATGTAAAACGAAACGTCCAGGGAGACCCGCAATCACAAATCGAAGCCAATCCCCATACCTAAAACAAACAAACGCACGAAAAGCGCACAGACCCGCTTTCTCTTCCCCAAACGAGGCAATTGCAATGCTAAAAGGACTGAAAAGCACAAGGACAGGACGTAAGGCATGATTTAATCTAAATCACTTCGTAGAATAAGCCACAATTCTACACAGAGTAAAAGCAACACCAGGACCACCGCCTTAGAACGGTCAGTAGTATAAACTACCGCGGGATTTCAAGCACTTTTACAGTCGACTATTTCACCCTGGGTCCCGATGCTACTCTTAATATAGAAATATATAAAATTCGGTTCGCAAAATGGCTCCCAACTCAGTTGATGCATCACAGCAAAAACATAAAAATCAAACAAATCATTATGATAAACAAAGACGAGTACTCTTGGCTAATTCTATACCCATTGCGATCAGAGTTAAAGAAAACCTATAGTTGAACCACGGCGGGCAAAGCCAAAGACCTATCATCAAGCCCAACCCATTTGTCAAAGCTTCGCGAAGAGGACGTCATTGAGTCTGAGGCCCGAAGCGCCGTTTCTTCCTTATGACTATTTCCTAAAGTGCTTTGTTGAACCGTAAATTTCACATTTCGTAAATCTCATACCCATAAGAAGAATTGATACCAATACGTCACATTTGCTAAATGTGAAATTTACGTATGGTCAATTTCGATAAATTTTGGGGTCTAAAATTTGTGCTCAAAATTCTCATGTTGATAATTTCTGACGTGTGAAGAATTGGTAAGTATTCGTCACACCTGTGAAGAACTGGTGCGACTTTTTCTCGGATGTGAAGAATTGGTACCAATTCCTCACACATGTGAAGAATTGGTACTAATTCCTCACACATGTGAAGAATTCGTTGATAATTTCTAACGTGTAAAAAATTGGTAAGTATTCGTCACACCTGTGACCTGTGTTTTTTGGGGTGTGAAGAATTGGTACCAATTTACCCTTACATGTGTGAAGAATTGGTACCAATTCCTCTTACATGTGAGGAATTGGTAACAATTCCTCTTACATGTGCACCAAGAGGAAGAGGAAACCCCTCCGAACAGAAACCACATAATTACAAATAAACATTAGCAGAAAAATTAGCTCTTGCTACGACTTGCTTTTATAGTTATACAGGCTGGCGGGTCTAGTCGGAAACACCGTGGGAAGGTTTTCTCGCGACTCGGCTCATCTTAAGCATTCTTACTCTTGTCCCAGAATTTCCAACAGCAAAACATTGGAATTTCCTACCACGTTTATAAAATTATGGTATGCGTGTGAAGAATTGGAATCGAATGCAAAATGCAGCAGCTTTGGGGGGTATTTTATCGATGTGACTGCTACATGAAATTTGACTACGTGCGTATTTCTCTCACACGTGAGAAATATTGGTATGAAATCCGTGACGTATCGGTACCAATTCTTCACGCGCTGTGAGAAATTGGTACCAATTCTTCACGGCGTGAAATTTACGAAGTGTGAAATTTACGGTTCAACAGTGCTTTATGCTTTCTCGTCAGTTTGTAGTTAAGTGTAGCAACAGTCCCTATTTGGTCATGAGGAAAACGTAATGACCCCCTTTCATAATGACCTTCTTTCACGAGGTAATGTGACCTTTCCTATCCCTATCCTGGCTGGAGCCATGTACCAGCTAGTGTAGTAAGCACAGTCATTTAAACACTAGTGTAAAACAAAGATAAGGTGGTTAAATTTCTCTGTTTCATAAATTTGGTACCGCCATCGCCATTATCAAGTTGGTGCATTTATAGAACATTTATTTCGTTTCCCAGTTATTTTTATGTTTGACTGCTATTGTTGGTATGTACATGTTTATGTGAGGGACTTAAAAAGATTGGCAAATCCAATTGACTCATCCTCATTAAATAAAGCCTTGTTTTTTCACTTCTTACTAACCAAGGAAATAAGCGGCTGAGTATGTAGAAATAATTATGGAAATGAATATAAATTACCTAACTTCATTATTGTTTCAGTCAGGGTACCAAACTGACTGATAAGTATAATAATCATCCAAAAGAAATGAGGGACCGAGTCCGCATAAATAATAATTTTAGTAAAAAATTTCTATAAACTTGCAGTATTTTGTCATATTAAGGAATTCGAAGACACATTGATCCAAATAGGCCCCTAACTAGAATGTGCAATATTTTGAAACAGAGCCCCCTAACTATCTACCTACTACAACCATTCCAAGGATATAAGAAACTGAGTCTCCAGACATAAAACTGAATATAGACAACATTTGCAAAACACTTCTAGATTTTGTCATATAGTAGACCTTTGAATCCTTATGGGTGCCTTACCGGGGACTTTGACCCTAACATTCTTATTTGAATCATGGTACTTATCTAATTAATACGCGTTATTATTTCAAGAGACTTAAATACCCTGAGTAATAACTGAATATTTATAAAAGGATCCTGGAGTTAGACATGATGGAGATGCCCGCCAATATAAATATGGGGTGGGGGCATATCTATCATGTCCAGGATCCTTTTATAAATATTTTGCTATTACACTGGGTGATACTGATTACCCAAAGTATCTTAAATTAACCCTAACTAAAATAAATGGCTGTAGCAACCGGTTGTTTATAGCGATTTCGCTACTGACAACCGGTTGTCTATAGCAAAATCACTGCTGACAATCAGTAAGGTATCAGCGAGACTGTTGAAATTAGGACAAAAAAAAAAAAAAAAACATTTGAAAGTGTAATTTCACATGAACTTTGGTTGGAATCTTACCATATTTGTCTGGATGTATCACTAGGACAAATACATTGATTAGGTTTTGGTGACCTTGACCTGGTTTTCAAGGTCATAGTTTGGCTTAACATGCCAAATTAAGGCCAAAAAAGAGTGTATTTGCTGGTTCTCATGAACCATTGATTGGATATTTACCAAACTTGCATGAATATATGCTTGTGACTGGATAAAGAATTAATTTAAGGTTATGGTGACTTTTACCTAATATTCAACATCACACTGGGACTAAAACTAAACTTGTATACACAGTATCTCATAAACTACTGGAAGAATTCGTACCACTTTTCATGAAAATATAATTGGGAAAGGAAAAAGAGGTGATTAGTGTTTGGTGACCTTGGCCTAGTTTTCAAGGTCACAGCTATACTAAAGCTAGTGAATTAACGTTAAACACAAGGCTTGTCTGCATGGTATCTCTTGAGCTGATGGTTGGCTTTTAATCAAATTTACATGATTTTATCAGTGGTACATGATCAAGAGTTGCTTAGTTATTATGACCTTGACCTAATTTTCAAGGTCATTGCAGGATTTAATTTATAGCAACATTTGGCTATGATGTCTGTTATCTGTGTCCATACTCAATCAAAGAAATCCAAAAAAGGTTAAAACTATGTTAATACATGAAAAATGTCTTGTCCGTAGACACCTGTCTTTGTCTGTTTATATTGCAAAAGTTAACTGGATAAATAAAAGATATTTGTAATTTATATTTTGCATTTCGACATGGATACGAGTATATATGGTTATCATAACTGAATTAAAGCACATATTTGGCCTATGTTACTGTCTGTATTTCGTTGTGAATTGAAATTTTGACTGCTGAAATCTCTGCACCATGTATTCTGAAGCCAAAGAATGCAGTTTACCTCCAAAAAAAATGTTGTAATTCACAGTATGTGTCTAAAATATAAAGGTTAACAGATCTGATGTGGATAGAAGTTGGTATATTCATCTTCTTTATTTATCTTACTAATCACTACTTTGAAATGTCTACGGACAATACATATCTACGGACAAGACATTTTAGCTTGCCTATACGAAAGTACAGGAAGAGCTATTGCACTACCCCTGGCATTGGCGTTGGCAGCGGCGTCGGCCTTAACATAAATGTTAAAGTTTTACATCAAAGTTTTGATGGATTTAGTTTATATTTGGTATAATTATAGATGTTGGTCCAAAATTGTATTGAACCCTATCCACACCCCTGCTCATGATCTATAGGTCAAGGTCACGGACTTGGAAATTTTATGTTAAAGTTTTGCGTCAAAGTTTTTATGATCTCTTAATTTCTAAATCCTTGGATGAATTTACTGTATATTTGG
The DNA here is from genome assembly GCA_964016985.1 of Anodontia alba. Lineage (NCBI taxonomy): Eukaryota > Metazoa > Mollusca > Bivalvia > Lucinida > Lucinidae > Anodontia > Anodontia alba. The sequence continues at coordinate 104,857,928 of OZ024828.1, forward strand.
TATGATAATAGATAGTATTGGTCCAAAATTTTATTTGGCACTACCCCCACCCCTGCTTATGACCTAAAGGTCAAGGTCACGGACTTTATATGAAAGTTTTGCGTCAAAGTTTTTAAGATTTCTTAATTTCTAAATCCTTGTATGGATTTATGAACTTAGGTGTCCAAAAAGGCGTTTTTTAATGAAACAATATAACACTAATTTTTGCCAATTTTTGGACTATTTTGCTTGGTACTTTGGCAAACAAGAATTCCAAAACAAGTATTTAGGGGTTTTGGGCTGCTGAAGGCAGTCTCTCAGCACTTCCCTGAAACAAAAATAATGTGTGTAAGTCTGTTGTAATGCACAATAGAGCCATATACATGTAACAAGCCTTAGGTGAAAAAAAATTGCGTCTGATCTTGGCTGAGCCATATAGCCTAAACTGTATTTCTGTGTAAGTTCTTTCAGTACATCTTTAAGCATTTTATCTTGTGGTCTTCCACTATTTTTTTTCTGTTTTACTGTCTGTTTAACATTATTGATGTCTTTGTTTCTAACACTTTCACCTATTTTAGATGATACATACTGCTTAATGTTTTTGGTTTCAACATTCATTTCATTGAAGGGTTTTATTTCATAATTTCATCTGCTGTCAGAGTTCTGTTTTTGGAGTACATTGGCAATGTATGTGCTGAGACATATATAATATATATGGAATATAAGACGGGCGGACACTGCTTTAATTTGGTATCAATCTGAATACCCTATGTTGAACACAGATGAAGACATGAGCAGCTACTCGTACGTTTGCAGACTTTTTTAGCAACAAATGTAAGTATAATTAATATTCACATATATGCAAATGAGATAATTTGCATATTTGAATATTAGATAAAAAAAAAAGCAATGTATAAGCTTTGTTTTGTTTTGATACAAAGTTTATAACTTTATGTTGAACAGAGGCTGGGATACGATTAATACTATGTATATCAATACATAATTCAGTGAATTTGGCGGCCATCTTAACATTGCCGGTAGCCATCTTGAAAAATAAAGTTTCCTCTCAAAAGGAAAGGCTTGCCAAGTTTTATCGGTGGCCTCTCTCTCTCTGTATATTTATAGGAATGCAAATGCTACAAACCATAATCCTAGTTTGTTCACACAGTTCCCTATATTCCAAATAGAGGCGGCACATATTTAACATGTCCCACATACCGTATCATCAAACAATCTCAAAGTGTACGCAGTTATCGAGCATACACAATTTCATAACTAAACATTCCAAGGGAATGTGTAACTTGAAAACTAAGGAAATGTTATTACCATTCTTGAACACGACACTTGGTTTGTGCCGGCCTCGGTGGCTCAGTTGGCTGCGCCGTCCGACTGGAGACCAGGAGGTCGCGGGTTCAACCCCCGCCGAGGTCGGCAACATTCTTTCGTGGAGACTGATAATGAAATATTTTCTACGGTCATTCTCTCCCTTCCGCTGATTCAAGAAGGGCAGTTGTCAGTTTCTGGCAAAAGAATGTGCACAATACTGTTTAACCGCTTAGACGACTAAGCCTGTCCAGTAAACGTGTGGTTAGGTAAACTGACCGCGCTCGATATGACCCGATTAGGTAGACTGGGCCGTAAAACTTCAACACAAACAAACAAACACTTGGTTTGTCCTACATACAAACCAAATATCATCAAACTATCTCAAAGTATATAGCAACATATTACCGGGGAATGTCATAAGTTTTGTAATAATTCAACCAGTCATTCATGCAAAGAAATTGGTGGAAATTGTTCAGTCTTTTAATTCCACTGCAATACGATTTTCCTTCTACATGATTAAACCGCAACCCCTAATTCTTGGTCTGATAGAATTTACAGCCTTTGGAATCCCTTTCCTACTTCTTCGTACAGTGCAAAGACTGTAAATCCGATCACCATGAGGGATTTTAAACAAAGCAGGACTCGAAAAAAAAAAAGATCCATATACACATGTAAGATTTTCCTTTCTATTTGTTTGCTTGAACCACTTGAGCACCCATTCTGCTCTCCCGTGTTGGCCGGTATAAATCTGAACTTATGCACACAGCCATTTTGCGCAATGGCTACTTCCCGCATGTTAATTCCAAAATTTTGCTGCTTTTGCCGGAAATACTACTTGAATGTTAGTCTGCCCTTAAATGCTATCATGCTTTCGTAAGCTGACTGCTTTCTGTGTCGGAGGCTCGTACCTATGTAAACTTGACCTTAAAAACTGCATCCGGTTATATCCTTAAGCGACAAAGCTTGTCGTTACCAGGCTGGTTTATGAGAAGAATTTCGCTTGTGTCATTCTTTGGCATCCATTTTTTTAAAGCATGTCCTTGTTATTATTAGAGGTATACTGGGAATAGCAAATACGAGGGTGAGTCAATAAGTAACCAGCCTATCCCATTTCCGATGGACCGAGACGGTCACGATTTTCATGCTTTGTTTCAATATATGTTTTATACATGGGTACAAAATTACACGCATATCGAGTCATTCTTTAATAAGATATTGAATGTCAAACATGGCTAGTGATGCAAAGACATGCTTTTCATCTGAAGTTGAGTACCGTGCTGTAATTCGGTACTTGTATTTAAAAGGTAAAACAGGCAAGGAAATACACGGCGAGTTAGCTGATGTTTATGGGTCTTCAAATCCCTTAGCGATGAGCAAATGGCAACCAGAGCATCAGTATGCAGCGCCTTGTTGAAGCGTTTTAGGTCAAAAGATTATTTTCTTTTGCGTCTGGTGACTGTAGATGAGACTTGGGTTCATTATTATGAGCCAGAGAATAAAGCTCAGAGTCGTCAGTGGGTAGGGCCTGGGTCCCCGAGGCCAAAGAAGTTCAAGCCGCAACCATCTGCTGGCAAGATGATGGCCACAGTATTTTGGGACGCAAAAGGCGTTATTATGTTGGACTTTTTACCCAAGAGAAGTACAATAACTGGAGTGTACTATGCAAACTTGTTAGACCAGCTGAGAACCGCCATCCGTGAAAAACACCGAGGTAAACTCTCTAAAGGTGTTTTGCTGCAACAAGACAACGCGAGAGTCCACACTTGCAAAGTTGCAATGGATACTGTAGAGCGAAATGGGTATGAATTAATACCGCATCCTGCCTATTCGCCTGACCTAGCTCCTAGCGACTTCTTCCTAATCCCAAACTTGAAAAAGGATATCCGTGGACTTCATTTCCGGTCTGATGAAGAAGTCGTGACGGCAGTTGAGGAGTGCGTCAATGGAAAGGACACTGACTTTTGCAGTTCTGGGCTGATGGACTTGAACACCGTTGGTCTAAGTGCATCACACTAGAGGGCAATTATATCGAAAAAGAAGAGGTGGATCTCAACCGGAAATAAGTTATTGACTCACCCTCGTATTTAACATGCAATAAAATATTATTGATCTATTCCAATCCCGTTAGTACCAAACAAATCAATGTACTGTGAACTACGCTGACCTTCACGTCATGATATAAAAAAATGACCGAACAAAGTGATATCTATTTCGTATATAGTCGAGCTAAAACTAATATTATATATATCAATGCAAAATGTAGAAATTTTCTGCATCTCGCATTAGCGTCAACGCAGGATGAAGCAAATTTTACATTTCGCGTTAGTGTCAACGCAGAATTGTAGAACTGTCTCCATTTCGCGATGTACATAACTCAGTTACCGCTGTCCTGTTATTTTGTGGTCGTTTTGTACCTCCACCTAAAAACAAGGCACGAAATGTGTCTCGGAACCGCTGACTCATTCCACAGTACAAGATGAAATTAACAGCACTGTTGAGTAAAACAAGCAGGTCCAAAAAGTCGCCAAGGTAAATATAAATTGTTTTAAAGAAATCTTCATCAAGTCCACTTATCATTGCTAAGATTCCCTGCGGAAATTCTGTTATAACAAAACATATGACCACACACATCAGCATATACGTCGTTCTATTGTGCTCATGATTTACGTCATGATCTGCCACACGTGCTTGGTTTAGCAGACTGATTCTCTGTCGGATTCCACGCTTCATTTTAAGTATTATTAGTGTGCTGAGCACAGTCAAGAAAATGCATGGCACTATTTTCATGATTACTCCAAAACTCCACATTAATATTACTTTGAAGATAGGATTTTCATTAACAAAATCTGAATCTACTATCCAATATCCTGACATGTTAAGAATATACATGTTTAAGGGAACGACTTTATACGAAAAGTAATTAGGTACACAAAGTAGGATTGTTGTAACACCGACTGCAATGATAATCATAACAACTCGTTTGACGTTGACGTGACAGTGTCGGGCAGGTGTAAAACTGCGACATACAAATATATATCGGAACACTGTTAATGTTATTGTGAACCACAGTGCCATATTGTGACTTGTAATAATAAAATAATTGTGAATCAAGATGAAATACATCCATCCAATGGAATGATTGAATTTTATCCTTGGTCCTGTTGCTATGTAGAAATAGACTGCATACACCAAATAGGTAAGCATTGTCAGAAAGTCAGCCACCGCCAAGGCTGTGAGTATACAATTTGCTGGAGATATCATGTGTTTCCTTGTCAAAACGATAACGTTCAAAATATTTGAGATCACTCCAAATATACAAACAACAGATGCCACATACCCATGAATTTCACTATATCTATTGGAGAGGTCATGAAATGCATTCGCCACATGATCACTTTCAGCATCAGCGTCCGTTCCATTTGTTTCAGCAGCTCCTAATGTTATGCAAGTCACCAATGTTGTAACTCGTACGATTTTAACAAAGTTCGTCCTTGTTATGTTCATCATTTTTCTTTCAAACTATCGGATATAACCTAAATATTTGAACACCTCAACTCCTTAACATATTAGTACTTAAATTTTGAATAAGCCCATTTTTTACAACCAGCTGATGTCGAAAAACTGCAGGATTGCTGACAAACAGAGTACACCCTTATCAAACGTGTCTACGGCGTCTGATCAGGGTCTACACTGTTTGCTCTTGTCTGTCTGTCCGTTCCAATAGGCTATTTACGGTCAATATGGTATTTAACGCTTAGCATGCAGGGTAAAATTTTCAGCAGACATTTTTATCACTTTTTTCTTATGTTTTCATATGCAATGCAATTTGGGACTTAGTAATTTGCATGAAATTTCAAATTCCGTTGTTGTTTTTTTTGTTTTTTGTTGTTGTTTTTTTGTTGTTTTTTTTTTGCTTTTTTTTTTTTTTTTTTTTTTTTTTTTTGTTGTTGTTGTTGTTGTTGTTGTTGTTGTTGTTGTTTGTTTTTTTTTTAAAAATAAGGAAAAAATATCAATTTGTCATCTGCTGAATTTGCCCAATAGCTTGCTAAGTGTTAACTAATGGAAGCCTGTCTTAACACTATCTCTGATAAATGTTGATCCTCTCTCAGTTAACCCATTAAGGAAAACTTGATGCACTCTCCGTTAACCTTTTAAGGAAAAGTGATACACTCTCCGTTAACCTATCAAGAAAAGTTGAATCACTCTTCGTTAACCAATTAAAGCAAATTGATACATTCTCAGTTTACCATCATCCAGGCAAATTGATACACTCTCCGTTAACCCATTAGGGAAAATTGATACACTCTCCATTATACCATTAAGGCAAATTGATACACTCTCCATCAACCCATTGAGGCAAATTGATACACTCTCCCTTAACACATTAAGGCAAATTAATACACTGTTCATTTACCCATTCTGCAAAATTGATACGCTCTCCGTTAACCCAATAAGGAAAATTGATACACTCTCCATTAACCCATTAAGCCAAATTGATACACACTCCGTTAACCCATGAAGCAAAATTGATACACTCTCCGTTAACCCATTAAAGATAATTGATACACTCTCCGTTAACCCATTAAGCAAAATTGATACACTCTCTGTTAACCCATTAAGCAAAATTGATACACTCTCCATTAACCGATTAAGGACATTTGATACACTCTCCGTTAACCCATTAAGAAAATTGATACACTCTCCGTTAACCCATTAAGGAAATTTGATGAATTTTCCGTTGACCCATTAAGGAATATTGATACAGTCTCCGTTAATCCATTAAGTACAGTTGATAATTCTCCGTTAACCCATTAAGGACAGTTGATACACTCTCCTTTAACCTATTAAGGGAAATTTATACATTCTCCGTTGTGCAAAGCGGTAAATTGCTGCACTTTCCGTTGACCAATTGAGATAAACTGTATACACCCTCCGTTGTGATATACTGCGTTAACCTTTTAAGGAAAATCGATATACTCTCCGTTAACCCGTCACGGAAAATTGCTACGCATTGCGGAAAATTACTACACTCTCCGTTAACCAGTTGTGGAAGACTGTATACACTCTCCGTTGTGATACGGTGCATTAATCTATTAAAGAAAACTGACACTCTCTCCGTTAATCCATTAATGAAAATTGCTACATGATACGTTAACCCTTAATACCTGGATACTTTGAAACTGTTCCAAGACTCCAGTTATCGGGAGCGTCAGATGTAATATTTAGATAAGCCGCAAAGTCCGAAAACGTACCTTCGGACATTCGCACAGTCTGATCAGAATCTTCACTGAGCGAATTTTGGCTAGGCAAGGGTGCAAAGTTTGTTCATGCGTCAGATCAGACTGGGGGACTCTGCAGCCTGATCTGAGTCTTTTTGGGCGCACATATCAAAAAGTACGATTTCTCACGTTGCGGCTCAGATAGATCTTCACGCTTAGCACTCTAGGTAAAATTCTTAGCAGACGACATATTGAAATTTTCTTATGTTTTCCAGTAAACAGGTTTTGACATTTTATGCAAATTGTCTCCAATGGAAACAATTTGCACGAAATGTTAAATCCTGTTTTCTGGGAAAAATAAGAAACATACAATCAATTTGTCGTCTGCTGAACTTGTCCATAGAGTTGAAAAGGTTAATCTAGCAACACTGTATTCACAGTGGACCAACGTACAGTTTTACAAATCGGAAGCTGCTGTCACTGTACAACCAAAATCCCTTAGCTGCAGTCAGAGCTAAATAAAAACGTTTTCTTTCATTAATTTATATGACGACACAGTTGTTGAAACATTGTGCATTCAGAAGGTAAGAGATATTTATTTTCAGCTTTGATTTGGAACCATAAGCCACCAATTTCCGCACAGAAAAACAATGCAGCTGTTGCATCACTGATTCACTTTGTAGCCGAGTACGAGTAGTATTTTGCTTTTCGTCTTTCATGTGGGCCTTTCACATGTTTTCTGATTCGGTGCAATGATAGATCAAATAATTTATAATCATTTATCAATACCCGTCTGAGAGTCCAATGCTTCTCTTATAAAAACTGATGCTCTTTTTTTTCGGGTACTATCACTATGGTGACTGTACAATAAGCTGCAAACTTGCTTTTTCTCTCTGTACGGTTAGCTGCGCAGTGTATCACCAGCACAGTTAATGTTTAATCGTCTGAAAATGGTGTTTTAACACGAATACGTTTACTATTTTGATCAAAATTTTGTAATGTGCCAGTATTCATATGACGGAAAGAAGTCTACAGTATTTCATTAGTAATGTCAGGCCGTTTCCCAAGAGGTAGGGTATTAGCAAAGGAAGTTGTGATAGACGAGATATAAAATGGTATCATGTACGATAAAACAATGACAACAAAATCATTAATTATATATAACGTGAATCACGTCGTACAAAAACCTGCTGAATGACATGCCAATAAAGGCGCAAGTCAACTTTTGTTGTTCGCTGCTTAGAAGGCATGACTACTAAAAGCCTGCTATATAGAAAGCCATGCTTCTGAATGGCTTCTGCGACTAAGCAGGCTGTTTGTTTTTTTTGTTGTTGTTTTTTTTTTTTTTTTTTTTTTTTTTTTTTTTTGTCACATCTGCAAAAAACAGGTTTCCTTCTGATGTTCTTATTAATGTACTTATTATGTTCTTGTTGAGATTTTTCGACACATTTTAAAATCTAAGGGCTGCAAAATGCCATATGAAATAAGAAAATGGACAGTTGCACCAATATTAAGGTTCTATTTTATAAACGTTGGTGGGTTGGGCATCCGTTTTCAAATTATGACAGAAACTTATTACCAAAGGAATAAAAGTCAAAAAGGATTGCCTTTGGAAACAAAGAACACACAAAATCACGAAAACCGGAGAGTCTGTTTGATTGAGTCTCTTCATATGCAACACTGTAAGTCTCAGAGAATTTGACAACAAGATGCAAGATTATAATCATGACAATATTCTACACATGACAGAACGGGAAACCTAGATATAGTATCTCCATAGGTGGCACCAATTATCATCTTCATATATGATATTGCAATGTAACTGTAGATCCGAGGAGTATTTATTCGGAGTAGAAGTATATTTCAGTTTCTTGGAAACTAGACTCTTGAATGGGGAGTCGTTAGAATAACAATCTGTTTTAATATTTGAAGTGCTTGTCAGACATTCTGGGACCATATTGGTGTCCCTTGATTCAGACAAATCGTTCGCACTTTAAAGGTTAGTAGTTTTAATTGTTTATTTCGTTAGGGTCATTGTAGATGAAATACCAATTGTTTAAAATGATAGAAGGTATCATAGGAAATCGCTATGTTTGCCAAACGGTGGCCTTAGCCGAACCCTTTTCCAAAAGTTTTAAGAATCTTATTTCATCATCTGGATGTCTAATTATCATGTGATCAATAATTTCTGCAAATTCACGACAGGCACGATCGCATACGCTGCACTTATACGCGAAGTTGCCGCTCATTGTGTCGTCCTAATCTGAAAACTAAGAAAAAAAATACGTAAATGATTTGACAGGAATACAATAAGAGATGATACGATATTATGAGAAATTAGCCTCGTACATGAGTACATGGTCATTTAAAACGAAAATTATGACAGGAGGACCATGATGGTCCTATATCGCTCACCTGAGCAAACAGCTTTGCATACTTACTGTTGAAGTTTCAGCCAAGTTCACTGCTCAAAGATTTTTGTATAAATTTTATAGCCCTGCTCCATGTTTTTTTTTTCATGCATCATGATAGCTTGAACTGAATCTTGAAAGAGGGTCACCAAAGGAACAATTCTGCCAAGTTATATTAAAATCAGTCAGGTGGTTTCTGACAAGAAGAATTTTAAAGTTTTCTATACAGATATATACGGAAAATAAACCCCGCCCCATGGCGGCCATGTTTTTTGACGTATCATGAGGGCGTGAACAATCTTGGTAGAAGGTCACCAAAGCGAAATTCCTGCCAAGTTACATTGAACTCGATCCAATGGTTTCTTACGAGAAGATTTTTGAAGTTTTCTATATAGATAATATATAGACAATATGCCCCCTAGCGGCCATGCTTTTTGACGAATAAAAAGGACGGCTTGAACAAACTTGGTAGAGGGTCACCAAAGAAACATTCCTGCGAAGTGATATTGAAATCGGTCCATTGGTTTCTGACTAGGAGATTTTTAAACTTTTCTATATACATATATAGGGGAAAATAAGCCCCGACCCTGGCGGCCATGTTTTTTAACGAATCATGATAACTTGAACTATCTTGGTAGAGGGTCAACAAGGGAACAGTTCTGCTGTTAGAATAAAATCGGTCCAGTGGTTTCTGACAAGAAGATTTTTAAAGTTTACTATATATAGATATATAGCTCCGTCCCCTGGCGGCCACGTTTTTTGATGAATCATGACAAATCCAAATGGCTTGAACAATCTTGGTAGAAGGTTACAAAATAAATATTCCTGCAATATTATACTAAAATCAGTCCAGTGGTTTCTGACAAGAAGATCATTAATTTTTTCTATATAGATATATAGGGAAAATAAGCCCCGCCCCCTAGCGGCCATGTTTTTTGACAAATCATGACGGCTTGAACAATCTTTCTTTTTTTTCATATTTATTCTTTTAAAGACATACACAAACATATATAGACATACACACACAAACATATATGTGACAATTTTTGTCTTTACAAAGTACATTTAGACATTATCATATAACAAAAAAATAGTAGTTTCTCATAATTTTGTGACAACTTTTTTGCAATAATATATTAAGAGCAGATCTATCCAAGAAGATATTAATGTCACATGCTATATTTAGTACTGTGATTTTCTTTCATAGTTCGCAGGTGTGTAGCCCTGGGTGGGTTATATTTTTTTTAACTTTTACATATGAATATAAATTAAAGGTATCTAAGACTTTGTATACTATAGAGTGTCAGAACTGTTTTAATTATATAAAAAAAGACAAAAAAAAAAAAAGGAACTCATTTCTCACTTTGTGTTTAGCGGGTGGACCAAGGAAGACCATTTTCTCAGAAATTTATTATACTTATTATTTATTCTTGCAATATACTGTTCATTTTTAAATTTTCTTTTCAACAATGATTGAAATCCTTGTATACTCAAATGTTTGGATAAAAACTTTGTTATATAAATATAATATTTAGCTATAATTATGAGATAACTAATTAAGGATGATTCATGTGGCCAAGCAAATATGATATTTTTATCAGTAATACTTAAATTTATATTCCCATTAAGCTGTAGCCAGTTTTTTAATGTGTTCCAAAACGATTTTACTTTAGGACAGTCTACAAATAAATGTTTAATTGATTCTATTGACTGTTCACAGAAGGAACATCTATTGCTGTCTATTTTATTGATTTTGTATAAAAATGAATTGGTTGTCAAAATTCTATTATTAATTTTATACTGGAAATCTTTCAATTTAACTTCTTTGATATCATTAAGGGCTGAATTATATTGACTTTTTTCCTCTTTTGAAATATCCCCTAGATCTCGTTGCCATCTATTTGGTAAATCATTTTCGCTTTTAATAAAACTTATAATTTTTTTTACAACCTTTTTTATCTTTAAGAATAAGTTTAACATGTTTTGAACATATTACATTATATTTCATATCAATACAGGTTTGAATATTATTGTTTAATAAATTCTTCCAGACCTGTGGTATTCTATTTATTACTCCTTGAAAATCTAAAATTGTGCCTCGAACATTAAACAAAGTTTTGAGCTGATTAAAATCATAAAACACCCATTCTCATTAACAAGATCAACTATATTCCTTATTCTTTTCTCATACCAATTTTTAATGAAGAATTTTCCACCATGTTGCATTTCTGAATTAAACCATATTGGTGAGTTTAAAACATCTTCAGTTTGATTTCCTGGATTGCATTTTAAAAAAGCTTTCCAACTATTTAACACATCAATCCAAAAAGGATTACTTAGATTTGAAGCACAAAGTTTGGCATAACCATCTCCAAAAATAACAAGTTTTCTAAAGTCAACATGGGAAAGTCTGTTCCAAAAACATTCGTTTGTACTAATTAAAATTCTACGCAACCATGTTACTTTTAGTGATTCGATAAATTTGTTTATTTTTATCATCCTTAGTCCACCCTCCTTAACATCTTATATAATAACATTACGACTTATCCTATCGGGCCCTGAGTTCCACAAAAACTTATAAAATAATTTCTCTAACTATTTGACAAACTGTTCCGGGGAGGGGGGGGGGGGGGTGGAAGAGCTGTAAATAGATGAATAAATTTTGAAAATGCTAAAGATTTTATGATTGTGATCTTGCCTGGGAGAGTCAGCTTTCTTTTTGACCACGATTGTAGTATTTTCTCCATTTTTCGTACTGCTTCTAAGGAGTTAAAATCCCATATATTAAAAACTTCAGGGGTAAATATAACACCTAGTATTTTAATTGGACCCTGCTCCCAATCAAGATTATAGTTATGACATAACCTCAAATCTGATCCTGACATTGAACCTATCCAGAGAGCCTTTGTTTTATCCTCATTTATTTTCAGCCCTGACATTAAGTAGAATTTTTTTTAAATACCTAAAGTTGTTAATAGTGAAGTTTCGGACCCATTTAAAAATATCTGAGTATCATCTGCATATTGACTAAGTAAAAAGGTTTTATCAATTCCTTTAATTGCAATTTCTTTTCTCATCATTAGGCTCAACACCTCTGCACAGAGAATAAATAGGTAGGGGGAGATAGGGTCTCCCTGTCTACACCCTCTTTGTAAATAGAAAAACTCTGACAAGAAACCATTTTGCAGAATACATGATTCTGTTCCATTTTGAAAGAGTTTAATCCATTTCTTGATAGAGGGACCAAAATTAAAATAATCTAGAGTCTTCGAAATAAATTTCCATGAAACAGAGTCGAATGCTTGTTGTAAATCTATAGAAAGTAATAAACCTGGTATATTTTGTGGTTTTGTTTCAAATACAACATCATATATTAATCGGACATTTTCACCAATAAATCTACCAGCAATAAAGCCTTTCTGATCTTCGTAAACTATACTATCTAAACTGATTTAATCCGATTTGCAATTGTAAACTATACTATCTAAAACTGATTTAATCCGATTTGCAATTTGCTAATTTATAAATGACATTTAGGAGAGAAATTGGTCTCCAGTTCTTTAAAAAATGCCTTGACTTATTTGGTTTAGGTATGTAGGTTATAATACCCTGTTTTTGTGTAACTGATAAAGAATCTGTTCTATAAGCATAATTTAAAGATCTCAATATAAAAACACCTACATCTGACCAGAAAAATTTGAAGAATTCCGAAGTAAAACCATCATTTCCTGGACTTTTACAGTTTTTCATCTTTTTCAAAGCAGTAAGTAGTTCTGCATATGTAATTTCACCCTCTAGTTTTATAGATTCATTTTCTGATAATTTTCTTGGATTTCTCCCAATTTCTTCAGAGATAGGTGTATCATCGATGTTTATAGTCTCTGAATATAAAGTACTATAATAACTTTTCTGATAATTTAATATGTCTGGAGTATCTGTAAAATCCTCCCCCTGTTCATTTGTTAAATTAGATATAACCTTACTGGTAAAATTCTTGCTTTCTAAATTTAAAAAATATTTGGTTGGCTTTTCCCCGAGATCTTCATATCTACACCTTGATCGTAATAAAACTCCCTCCATTTTTTTATTTCTTATCTCATATAATCTATTTCTTTTTTCTTCTAAACTATTAAAGTCATTTATGTAAATATTTAAAGTATTATTATTAATGTTTTCCTCTATTTCCAAAATTTCTTTTTCTAATTTAATTTCTTCTTGCATATTTTCCTTTTTCTTTATAGAACTATATTTAATGGTTTCCCCCCTTATCATAATAAGTAATGTCTCTAAAATAATTGATCATTTATTGTGAATTGAATATTATCATCGGGAACAGTATTATTATTATTATTATTATTATTATTATTATTATTATTATTATTATTACTATTGTTGTTGTTGTTGTTGTTGTTAATTTTATATAAATTTATTGTATCGTCAATTACAGTTTTAACTGTTGTTACATAATTTGTGTCTTTTAATAGTGAATTATTAAATTTCCAGTATCCTCTTCCACGTTCATTTTCCTGTAATTTGATTTTCAAAATAATACCAGAATGGTCAGTTCGATAACCAGGCACTATATCACTGTCATGAACTAATTTGAACATATCTTCACTTACAATGAAAAAAACTAACCGTGCTTGTTTTCTATCTGGAATTAGTCTTCTCCACGTAAATTTCTTTTTGTATCATTTAAAACCCTCCAGACATCAACATATCCGTTTTCATCTATAATATTTATAACAGTATTCCTGGCTCTTGGATTATTTATATTTTTATAGTTTACTGTGTCGAGATCACTATTAAGGACCAGGTTCCAATCTCCACACCATACAACATGTTCATTACCAAATTCAGAAATATACTGTTGTATAGTATTATAAAACTGAGGTTTGTCATCATTGGGACCATACAAATTTACTCATGTAATTTTTTTACCCAAAATTGTCAACTCTATAATAATAAAATTACATTAGGATCCTTTTTTATTCTTCCTATTTCATGCTCAAAAGTATTATTTATTAAAACCATAACTCCTCTAGAATTACTCTTATAGGGACTCATGTACAGTCGAAACCCCCACTCACTTTTAACATATAACTCCATCATTTCTTCCAAATGAACATTTTTTCTTTCTTAAATAGTGAAATACATTCCTTCGTTTTTCCATAGTATTCAAACCCCTGCAGTTCTGACTGTATATACTTAAAGTTTCAGACATTCTCTTTCAACAAATTTAATTTTGAATTCCATTCCCACACCAGTAAAGCTACAACCTTTGAAATATGCAACACTACACATATACATAAAAAACGTAAATATGGAAAAATATGAAAACGAAAATAGACAAACAATAACAAAACATCTTCCAGTTCTGATGTATGGGGCACCATATCTAGATTTCTTAATATACAAAATAAAATAAATATTTTGGAACATCCTAGTACAGAACAGGCAACTGGAGGGACACTTAGTTGCTAGTACCAGAGACAACACCTTGAACAATCTTGGTAGAGGATCACCAAGGAAAAATTTCTGCCAAGTTATATAGAAATTGGTCCAGTGGTTTCTGACAAGATGAGTTTTAAAGTTTTCTATATAGATATATAGGAAAAATAAGCCCTGAACCCCCCCCCCCCGTTTTCTATATAGATATATAGGAAAAATAAGCCCCGAACCCCCCCCCCCCCCCCCCCCCCTGGCGGCCATGCTTTTTGACAAATCCAAATGCTTGAACAATCTTGGTAAAGGATCATCAAAAGAACATTTCTGCAAAATTATATTGAAATCGATCCAGTGGTTTCTGACAAGAAGATTTTAAAATTTTTCTATATAGATATATAGGGAAAATAAGCCCCGTCCCCTGGCGGCCATGTTTTTTGACGAATCTCAATGGCTTGAACAATCTTCGTAGAGGATCACCAAAGGAACATTTCTGCAAAATTATATTGAAATCGGTCCAGTGGTTTCTGACAAGAAGATTTTTAAATTTTCTATACAGATATATAGGGAAAATAAGCCACGCCCTCTGGCGGCCATATTTTTTGACGAATCCCAATGGCTTGAACAATCTTGGTAGAAGATCACCAAAGGAACATTTCTGCAAAATTATATTGAAATCGGTCCAGTGGTTTCTGACAAGAAGATTTTTTAATTTTCTATACAGATATATAGGAAAAATTAGCCACGCCCCCTGGCGGCCATGTTTTTTGACGAATCCAATGGCTGGAACAATCTTGGTAGAGGATCTCCAAAGGTACAATTCTGCAAAATTATATTGAAATCAGTCCAGTGGTTTCTGACAAGATTTTTACAGTTTTCCATATAGATGTATAGGGAAAATAAGCCCCGTCCCCTGGCGGCCATGTTTTTTGACAAAGCCAAATGGCTTGAACAATCTTGGTAGAAGATCACCAAAGGAACATTTCTGCAAAATTATATTGAAATCGGTCCAGCGGTTTCTGACAAGAAGATTTTTAAAGTTTTCTATATAGATATATAGGGAAAATAAGCCACGCTCTCTGGCGGCCATGTTTTTTGACGAATCCAAATGGCTTGAAAAACCTTGGTAGAGGATCACAAAAGGAACATTTCTGCAAAATTATATTGAAATCGGTCCAGACGTTTCTGACAAGAAGATTTTTAAGTTTTTAGTTAAAAAATCTATTTTTAGCTCCTGTGACCCAGATATGCAATGGATCGGAACCATTTGAATAGCTTTGAAAGAGGACCAACCAAGGCTCATTCCTGTGAAGTTTGGTCAAAATCCAATCAGTGGTTTAGGAGGAGATGTTGTTTAAAGATTGTGGACGGACGGACGGACGGACAGACGGACGACGACGACGACGACGACGGACGGTGAGTGATCACAATAGCTCACCTTGAGCCTTCGGCTCAGGTGAGCTAAAAAGTGTCTTCTGCATGTTTCATAAATTTCATATGAAAGAACCATGTGTTAAGGCCGCCGTCGACGGTCCGACCGGTCCGGCCATGACCGGACCACTTTTTCGGCCGAGCATGTTTCGGCCGTGTTTGGGCAGTTTGTTTGTTGTTGTTGTTTCTGTTGTTTTATTTTAGGGCGCGATCAGAAGGACGGGACTTTATTGATGCAATTATCGGTTACACGTCCTTAATTGAGCGACCAGTGTCATCAATACGCGTGCTGTAGTGTGCCTGTGGGATGAAATAGCTCCGGTTGCACATAGTACCAAACAATGAATCATTAAACTGACATCTGTTTGATTGAAATAATCATCTTTAAAGCATGAAAATTAGGAGATAAAGAATCAAAGACTTTATACCTGTTGATCTTTAATTTATTGTAAATTAATAAAGGTCGCTCTTTTATATTATATGTGAACAACTACATGAAAAATGAAATATTTTTTTTATTTTTTTATTTTTTATTTTTTTTTTTTTTTTTTTTTTCCCCTGCGCATAAAATGCATTTCTTTAATTCCATGGCCTAATCGTTTATAGTTAATGTACATCAAAGAACACGTCGACGTTTTTTTTTTGTTTTTTTTTTTTTTTGTTGTTTTTTTTTTTTTTTTTTTTTTAATATATATAAAACTTTTGGACATTTCTTTCCTGTCCATTCTTAATTCTAAAACCCATTTTGTATGTTACATTATGGATATATCCCATGTTCCAGATTGGCCCGAAACTTTTAAGTTTCCCCAGCGTAGTTTTGGTGTGAAAAATCCAGTAAAAAAGGCTTTCAGGCATCATGGTTTCAGGTAAGGTCGTGGTCACATTTTGACGAAACGAACGACCTTTCGTTCTGTCATGTCTTTATGGTTGCATACACGGACAGCAAGTTGCGCAGTGCAAATCTTGACAAAGGATACATCTTAAACGAAAAAAATCTTTAAAAAAATCTCGGAAAAAACTTGATGGAAACGTCCCCGACTTGCTTTAAAACGCATATAGATGCGTCAAAATTGCAATTTTCTCGGGGGAGATCCCCGAACACCCTTAATGAGAGGGGCACACCCCTCTCTCGTGCTCTCCCTCTATCTAATCTTCGGCTCACAGGGCCGTACCACTCCTTCAGCCGACGACGGCCCTGCGTGTCTACGATTCTGCTTGTCGCATGAATGTTTAAAATTGTATTTAATATTGTAGCAGTGAAAGTGTGAAAATTAAAATTATTCAGCTTGAGAGAGAGACGGATGGACAAACAGACAGACCCTCACTAAACCACCACATCGCCCATAATTCCTACTATTATCTTTTTTATTTTTTTTTTTTTACTTTTCGTGATGTGACTTAGAATATAACAGCATCAGTTTCAAGACATTTTCTACTCTTTTCAGAGCCATTTTCGTAACAATTTCGAAATTGATCTATATTATTTATCCGGAGGGAACAGAAAAACATTTAAATATTTGTACGGGTTTTAAGGTAAACGGCTACCTCTTTGTTGTATTTTATACTCTAGTGTATATTTGCAGCTAAGCGTACAGATTTTCTGTTGGGCTCTGCAGCTAATGATTGTGTACAGGCGCAGCTAATCGTACAATCACAATAATGATAGGATCTATCTATCTATCTATCTATCTATCTATCTATCTATCTATCTATCTATCTATCTAGGTTTTTAACGCTACCAGGCAACGGAGTCACATAGAGGCAGCGCCTAGGGCCTGAAGAAAAGTGCATCAGTTTTTATAACAGAAGCCCAGAACTCTCAGACGACTATTGATAAATGATTATAAATAATTGCTTTATCATTGCGCCGAATCAGAAAACATGTGAAAGGGCCACATGAAAGACGAAAAGCAAAACACTGCTCGTACTCGGCTACAAATCAGTGGAAAATAAGTGATGCAACAGTGGATTTGTTTTCCTGTGCCTGAATCGGTTGTTTATGGTTCCAAATTAAAGAAGCTATGAAAATAAATATATTTTACCCTCCGAAAGATAATGTTTGTGTCGTCATACAAATTAATAAAAGCAAACGTTTTTATTTAGCTGTGTACAGCAGCTAATGGATTTTGGTCGTACAGTGACAGCAGATTCCGATCTGTAAAACTGTACGTTGGTCCACAGTGAAACGGGGTCTTCTCTATAACATAAGGAAATAATTTGCTCCAAAAGTGAGATATTCATTCCCTATAGAGTAGGTCCTTGTCCAGGGTTTTGGTGTGAAGCAAAAGAAACAGGAAGTCACAAAAGTTGTCTCCCGTCTGAAAATGTTGCCATAATCACGAACTGTAGCCATTCACTTTAAATAGTATAAATTTCCCTAAATGCCACATTGTTTCATTAATACTGAATGATTTATGATATCATAGACCGTTTATTTCTCTGAGGAGTCGGGTTACCTACTATCCTTTGGCGTGAGACAAACAATTGAAGTTTTATCGTTTGGTTTAGTAAGTTTAGTAAGTTTGGTTTAGTTTGGTTTATTCAACTTAGTTTAGTAAGTTTAGTAAGTTTGGTTTAGTTTGGTTTATTCAACTTAGTAAGTTGAATAATAGCCAAACCCCCTTTCTCACCCGCTGTGGTTTAATGTGTATGGTAGGAGGTGGGGGGGGGGTGGGGTCTAGCGTTCAATTTATGTAATGTTTGTCGATTTGTTTGCGTTGAGGTTTTACGGCCCAGTCAACCCAATAGGGTCATGTCGACCGCGGTCAGTTTACCAAACCACACTTTTACTGGACAGGCTTAGTCCTCTAAGCGGTTAACCACTATCGTGCACAACTGACAACTGCCCTTCTTGAATCAGCTGAAGGGAGAGAATGACAACAGAAAATATTTCAAGAAGGGCAGCTGTCGAACAAGCTGAATGAGTTTTGATTTGAGCGAACCTAAGTGGGCCTTAAGGCTGTTGGACGTTCGATTGATATCACATGAGAGGAACGCGAATGTAAGATTGTTTTTATCATGTGACCTCTAAAGTGAATTTGATGACAATGCCACGTGCTCGTCTAGCGATGAACAGCCCAGCTAGCATTCTACGTAAATCTACGTCGGGCCGTCATCGGCCCGTCAGCTACCCTGACGGGCCGATGACGGCCCGATATAGATTTACGTAGAATGCTGACTGGGAGTGCAGTGTTCTATACTGTATATGTATGCTTTGTTGTGTACACTGGTCTACAACTACTACTACTACTACTACTACTACTACTACTGCTGTTACTGCTACTTAGACACCACCCGGAAAGACACTTTTTGCTTGGAGTTTTTTTTTTTTTTTTTTTTTTTGTCTGCGTGTGTTTTGGTGTCAATTTTTTGTTCTAAAATTAAATTTACGACCAAAAATTCGTCCGACATATGCAATTTCTATAGTAAAGTGATTTTTTGGAATTTGTATACCTAAGAAAATATTCCTTAATTTTATTTTATTTATTTATTATTATTTTATTTTATTATTATTTTATTTTTTATTTTTTATTTATTATTATTTTTTTATTTTTTGCTGATTTTTAATTCTTGAAATTCTTGAAAGTCTGCTCCAATTTACCCACCCTACCGATATAAAGCCATTTTTGTAATGGAAAAAAAAAAAGAAAACATTTATGTTTTAATATTACGAAAACACACCTATTCAAATATATTGAAAATTTTACACCAAAAAGTGAAAGTTTTCAGATAAAAAAAAAATAATATATTTTTCATATTTCTGCTCAAAACATAGATTGTGGGTACTCGTTAGAACCGCCTCGACGAGGCGGTTCTAACGAGTACCCACAATCTATGTTTTCGAGCAGAAATAAGAGAAATAATGTATACCCCTGTAAACCTCAGTTTTACTATATAAAAGTGGGGTTTGAGGGGGTCAAAATTATATAGGTATGTTTTCGTGATGAACCAGTGAGCAGATTAAAACTTTGTATGCATAGGTAGTAACGGCAAATTGTTTTGTATTACGAGCGCGTAAGTCATGGCAAAAGGTTTCATATTAAGTCATGGCAAAAGGTTTTGTATTAAATCATGGCAAAAGGTTTTGTATTAAGTCATGGCATAAGCTTTCAAATTTACGTCTTTGTAAAGTTCCAGATTAAAAACGATTTTTCGAAAGATGTCGAAAGAGATAAAAGAGAAAAAACAAAAACAAAAAAACGACAGAACTGATTAAAACGCGGTTTTCAGCATCGTGAAGTACACAGAACATTGTATCTAGGTGCACAAACTCATATGCCAAATAGGATTTCTCCTCCTAGGAAATTCAAGTTTTTGGCCGGCGAGTCAAAGATTTTTCATTTTGTCGGTCGACGTGATTAATCTGTGGACATTTAGGCATCTTCATGTGCGTGTTGGGAGTTTGTTTCCATGTAAAAATAAAGTATTACCTCATGCTAACAAATTGTTATTATCACTTACGCTAAAGAGGCTGCAATACGCAAACCATTGTCACATAAAACTGACAACTGTTTCCTCCATTACTGTACGCCCAGCGGAAACTATGTTATCACAAGCTCAAAAAGGTCGAATGCTGACTGTATGCCTGGCGACATATGTAAAAAAATTACACGGATTGATGTCCGACTTATTTTACGTGCCAGATTTGGTGTTTTGTTTATTTATTATGTCTCCCCCTGACAGGGGTGGAGACATATGTCCGTCTGTCTGTCTGTCCGTTCGTCCGTCCGTCCGCCCGTCTGTCCGTCCGTTTTTCGTTCCCGGATGATAACTTGAGTAAACATCAATGGATTTTCACCAAACTTGGTATGTGCATTGATATTGTGAAGATCTGGTTTGGGATTGCTAATTGGCAAATTTTGTCAATATTTTACGGAGTTATCTGCCCGAGACACGCCCATATTTTCGTTTCCGGACTATAACTTGAGTAAATAACAAGGGATTTTCACCAAACTTGCTATATGCATTGACATTAAGGAGATCTGGTTTGGGATTGCTAATGGGCAAATTTCGTCAATTTTTTACAGATTTATCTGCCCGAGACATGCCCATATTTTCATTTCTGGATGATAACTTGAGTAAATAACAAGGCCTTTTAACCAAACTTGCTATATGCATTGATATTATCAAGATCTGGTTTAGGATTGTTATCTGCTTTTTTGACCGATTTTCATATATTTTTTTCACCAGACTGCTCAGCTCATCATGCTCTTTATTTTTCGACAGGCTTATCATTTGATTTGTTGTTTCCTTTAATAAAATCGAGTCTCCGATTTTCGTTCTATTGTGTGTTCTTTGTCTCCAAAGGCAACCTTTCAGAATTTTATTTTATGCCATTATTCTTTTTAAAAAGGGGTCATTAGCTCTGCACCTTTAGGTTTTCTGTATCAGTGTAATCCAACAAAATTATGAGCTATTCAAACATATATATGGCACAGAATCTTTCCGTAAGCGTTATGTTAACACCTACATAAAATTACTATTCCAGTTCTTGACTTTTCCTTTCCGTAAAAATGGTATAAGTGAAGAAATATAATGGTTATCACATGTACGAGCACACGTAATTCCATTAATATGTATAAATATATGCCAAAGAAAATGATGACAGAAATACCTGACACATCACGAAAATAATTATGATCCCCTTAAACCCCACTTTTATACAGTAAAACTGAGGTTTACAGGGGTATACATATTATTTTTCTTATTTCTGCTCAAAACATAGATTGTGGGTACTCGTTAGAATCGCCTCACCGAGGCGGTTCGAAAGAGTACCCACCGTTTATTTTGAGCAGATAATATGACTTTTTATCTGTTTTTTTTTTCCAGTTTTTTAGAGGTGAACTTTTCAGTTTTTTAGAGGTGAACTTTTCTAAATATTTGAATAGAAATGTTTTTGTAATGAATTAAAATTGCATTAGGCTTAGAAACAAATTGCGAAAATTACACTGTATACCCTGCTTATCCTGGTTCTATTTATATATTATAGAGAAACATGGGATGCTCATTGCATGTCCATCACCTTTATCACTACCTGCATGGGCTATTTCAGCAAATGACAAAGTGGTGATTTTTTTTTCGATTTTTTTTTTCACAGAAAACTGGTTTTGTAAATCAATTTGTATTTTGTATTTTTCATTATGAAAATACGCCTATCCAAATATATAAAAAAAATTCGCCTCCAAAACTGAAAATTTTCTGATAAAAAAAGACTGATATTTTTCATATTTCTGCTCCAAACATGAATTATGGGTACTCGTTAGAACCGCCTCGCCGAAGCGGTTCTAACGAGTACCCACAATCTATGTTTTGAGCAGAAATAAGAAAAAAATAATGTATACCCCTGTAAACCCCAGCTTTACTATATAAAATTGCGGTTTAAAGGGGTCAAAATTATGTACACGTTTTCGTAATGTTACAATATTTGAACCTAGGGTGACGATTTGGTACCAGTACAATCAATTTAGCTCCCACCCCCGCCCCCAACCCCAACCATCATAATCGAGAGGTTTAATATATAACCCACTGTAAAAAAAAAAAAATCCCCTAGATTTTACGGTAAAATAATTGGCAACTAGTTGCCAGCGCATTTATCGTTAATTTTTACGGGCGCCCGTAGATTATTGACAGGAATCACCTCGCTAGGCAGCGCATACTAGGGCAAGATATGTAACGTTTGGCAGAGTAGGGGTATGAAGTACTGCACCGTATCCGTGAAGCCTACCAGCCATACCCTCATTCTACGAGATAGCTCCTGTAAAAGTTCTACAGGTGCCCGTGAAAAAATAACGGTAAATGCACTGATAGCCGGTTGCCAGTAAGTTTACCGTAAAAACCTATGGCGTCTTTTTTAATTCTGCTAATGATTCTATGGCGGTGCATCACGAAAACACGCATGTATAAATTTGACCCCCTTAAAACCCACTTTGATCCATTTTTATATAGTAAAACTTGGGTTTACAAGGGTATACATTATTTTTCTAATTTTTGCTTGCCGAGGCGGTTCGAACGAGTACCCAGTCTATGTTTTGAGCAGAAATAGGAAAAATGTCAGGATTTTTTTATTTGAAGATTATCCTTTTTTGGTTGTAAAATTTTCAATATATTTGAATAATGTGTTCTGTTGGGTCTTCTTTGTGTGGCCGCTTGCTGCGGTTTTTTTTTTTTTTTTTTCGTTTTTTTGTTTGTTTGTTTTTTTGTTGTTGTTTTTTTGTTTTGTTTTTTTTTGTTTTGTTTGTTTGTTTGTTTTGTTTTTTTTTTGTTTTTTTTTTCCTCCTGTTCGTTGTCTTATTGTTGTGTTTCGTGGATCCTGTCTAGCACTGTGATCATCTTGTTGGGGAAGAGAGAGCTGGCCCCGAGGTTAAACTTCATGCTCAACTCAGCTGAGCATGAAACTTTTCATGCTATTAAGTCTCAAATTACCATCAATTACCAATTCTTTCTTGCTGAACATATCTGAGCGTGAAAATTTCTCTACTAATAAATATGAAAATGCCAACTAATGTTGGCATTTTCATATTTATTAGCAGAGAAAATTTCATGCTTAGCTGAGTTAAGCATGAAAAAAAGTTTTATAACCTCGGGGCCAGGTTGCTTTGCTTTTCCTTGGTCTGTGGCTTGTGTGATGTCTGTCATTCTCGGTTTGTTTGCTCTTCCTTTTGGTGTCATTAGTAGGCTATGGTCTGTAATTGTCTCGGTTCCTGGACATCCATACTATTACTTGACATTTCATGCAAATTGTTTCCATGTCAAATCCTGTTTTCTAAGAAAAATGAAAAAGAAAAAAAAGGTGTTTCAATATTTATTTCGTCTGCTGAAAAAGGACCAAGCATGTGACTTTATGGCATTTTCAACTACAATGTATATTGCGCTGATTGCATGCCTTCTCCGGGTCTCATTTTCTGGATATAATTATTTGAATGCACCTATCAAGGTTTTCGCAAAGAGAGGGAAGGGAGTGGGAGGGCCGCGGGATTACCCTGGGGAATAGACGGCCTTTAAGTACAACTGTTACCCTTGTTACCTGTGTTACCTTAGGGTTACGAAAATGCACTTCTGGGAAAAGAGTAATACTTTCTGGACATATATGGATATAGGTCCCAATCAAATTATCTCACACAGTATGGGAGTTATGGGCTGCACGAGATTTCAGCTTCAGGGGACCAAGTACATAATGTACAAAATGAGAGTTGTCTCTCTTGCACATGACATGCCTACTGGTCCTTATCTATGCCTGTACCAAATATTATCAAAATATTTCAAACCATTTAAAAGTTATGAAGTGCATATGAATTTGGCTTAGAAACTCATTTAGGGGAGACAACTAGAAACAACAGAGCCATGTTGACCCTGCATTGCTCACCTGATCCATATTGTACAAATGAAATGGTAGGTAATGTGAGTGGAAGGTTTGAGCAATTTTGGTAGATGGTGACCCAAAGAACATTTCTGTGAAATTATTTCAAAATCGGTCAAGCTGTTCAGGAGGAGAAGTCGTTTTAACCCTTAAAGAGCCAGTCACGACTATTGTCGTCTGCTTTGTCTTCTGCCCGTTACTTTAAAAGTCATTTTTGCAAACAGTGTGGACAGAGATCAGACTGCTCCTTTAGGAGCAGTCTGATCTGGGTACACACTGTTTGCCTGTATGCAAAAAAACAGGTTTGAAAAGTTTGCAAGAATATTCAGCAGACGACATAAACAGACGACATTTTCAGATGCAGGTTTTCTTGGCATAAGGTTTGCCTATTCTTATCTCTGGCAGCCATTATGTTCATTGGAGCAAACTGATTTTAGCAATTTTGTCAGAGAGTCACCCATGGAATATTTGTATGAAATTATTTTCAAATCTGTGTAGCCTTTTAGAGGAAGAAGTCAAAACATTTTTCTTTTTTAAGCTCTTGTGGCCATCATGTTCAGCAGAGTGGAACTATGCGAGCAATTTTGATAGATGAACACCCAAAGAATATTCCTGTGAAATCATTTCACCAGAGACCCAAGTTGGCAGGAAATCATCGCTCTCCTGGATTAGGCTGATCATGATATGTTACATTGTGTCAAGGTGACCATCTTGGCTATTAGATCAGATTGCTTTTAGCAATTCAGAATCTGATATTGTTTGAAGTGTTTCAAGATTGCCGCCATGGCCGCCATCTTGGATATTGGAACTGAACACTTTTGTAATGGCAATGCTGAATCTCCATGTCACCCTGATGTTTCCAATCAAGTTTCCACTCAATCTGACTTACAGTTTGGGAGGAGATGTGGTTTGAAGATTTGCAAGATGGCCGCCGTGGCAGAATGGAACAATATTAGGAATTCTGAATCTATATGCTCTCTGATGCCTCCCATCAAGTATCAGCGCATCCAGCTTACATTTGGAAGGAGATGTCGTTTGAAGATTTTCAAGATGTCCGCCATGATGGCCATCTTGGATGTCCGAACGGAACGATTGTAGCAATTCTAAATCTCCATGTCTCCTAAGCGCCTCTCACCAAGTTTGGGCTCAATCTGACCACGTGTTCGGGAGCAGATGTGGTTTGAAGATTTTCAAGATTGCCACCGTTGCGACCATCTTGGATTTTAAAACGAATAAATTGTAGCAATTCTGAATCTATATGTCACTTCAATGCTTCCTTGGCGGACGGATATTTCAGCAAACAATCGACATACCGATGGGTACTAACTGTGCACCGTTACTTGCCGACTTGTTTTTATACTCGTATGAGGCGGAGTTTGTACAAAGTCTCCTCCAAGCAGGCAAGAACAACTCGCACAACAATTCAATTTCACCTACAGATATATAGATGATGTATTGTCTCTGAAAAACACAAAATTTGCAGAGTATTTGGAATTCATCTATCCATTTGAACTTGAAATAAAGGAAACAACGGAGACTAGCCCCCTCCTCATACTTAGACTGTTATCTCTACTTTGACAATGGAAAGCTTACTACTAGGTTTTACGGCAAACTGGATGACTTCAATTTTCCCATTGTTAACTTTACATTCCTGAGCAGTAATATCCCTTCTGCACCAACATATGGCGTTTACGCTTCACAGTTAATCCGTTATGCCAGAACCTGTTCAAATTTTCAGGACTTCATGGAGCGTGGGAAAGTGCTCACTACAAAGTTGTTGAGCCAGGGGTATCAAAAAACTAAACTGGTAGCAACACTTAAGAAGTTCTAGGGAGACATCATGATCTGGTCAATCCCTACAATGTGGCAGTTTCCAGAACTGTCTCTGATGTTTTTGCCATTGACACGCCGTAAGTAGACTTCCCAATCCCGGACATATGCTTCTACCAATATTCCTTCGTTCAGGCCTATTGGCATGGTGGGCGAAGCTTGCTTACCAAGTAATGCTTACTATCCGCGGACGCCTGATTACACCCTTTATTCTGGGGTCCATGTTTGTTGGTCTGAGCATTCTGATTCGCCATTCGTTTACGGATTTATGAGTTTGGATTATGGGCTTAGGTACCATGACCGCAACTACTTCCCATCAAGTTTCAGCTCAGTCCGACTTAGTTTTGGAGATGTCGTTTGATGACTTTCAAGATGGCCGCAGTGGCAGCAACCTAGAATATCTGACCGGAATGATTTTAACAACTCTGAATATCTATGTCACTCCAATGACCCCCATCAAGTTTCAGCTCAATCCGACTTACGGTTTGATCAGAATAGAACGATTTTACCAATTCTGAATCTTTATGTCACTCTAATGCCTCCCATAAAGTTTCCACTCAATCCAATATACGGGTTGGGAAGTATGTTGATTGAAGTATTTAAAGATGGCCTCTGTACATCTTGGATATAGGAACTGATTGATTTTAGCAATCCTGAATTTCCATGTAGCCACAATGCCACCAAGTTTCGGCTCAGTCCGACCATTGGCCTAAGAGAAGATGTCTTTTTAAGGCTCTATTTTTAGCTCTGGGAGCCATTTTGTTCAGCGGAGAAGAACTATTTTAGCGATTTTGGTAAAGGGTCATTAGAGGAACACTAGGAAATCTGGTCATTTGCCTAGGAAAGATGTAGGAGCAGATGTTGTTTTAAGATTTTTTATATTTTTTAGCTCTGGCGGCCATTTTTTTTTTTTTTTTTTTTTTTCAGTGGAACAGAAAGATTTTTGCAATTTTGGTAAAAGGTCAAAAGAGGAACATTTGTGAAATTATCTTGAAATCAGGCCATTAGCATAGGTGATGTCATTTAAAAGTTTTCTATTTTCAGCTCTGGCGCCCATTTTATTCAGCCTAGCAGAACAATTTTAGCAAATTTGGTAAAGAGTCATATGAGTATCATTTCTAAGGAATTATTTTGAAATTGGACATTTACTTAGGCTGAGTTGTTGATTAAAGATTTTTTTTCTATTTTTAGCTCTGGTGGCAGCAGAGCCGAACCATATTAGCAGTTTTGGTAAAGGGGCATAAAAGGAATATTTCTGTGAAATTGTTCTAAACAGAGCGATTGGCTTAGATGGTATTTTTTATTATTTTTTTTGGCTATGGCGGCCATTTTCACAGAGAGGAACCATTTAGGCAATTTTGGAAGAGGGCTACTCTAGGAACATTCTTGTGAAATTATTTCAAAATCCATTCACCAGTTTAGGAGACGTCATTTAAAAGTTTTTCTATTTTTAGCTCATGGCCATTTTGTGTGGCCATTAATACCATTCACCAGTTTAGGAGGAGATTTTGTCTACAAGTTTTGCTGTTGTTTTTTTTGTTTGTTTGTTTTTTTGTTTTTGTTTTTTTCTATTTTTAGCTCTGGTGGCCTTTTTGGTTAGCTGAGCTGAACCTTTGGGCAATTTTGGTAGACGGTCACCCAAGGAAAATTCCTGTGAAATTATTTCAAAATCCATTCACCCGTTTAGGAGATGTCATTTAAGGGTTTTTCAATTTGTAGCTCTGGTGACATTTTTGTTTAGCGGAGCGGAACCATCTGAGCAATTTTGGTAGAGGGTCATCCAAGGAACATTCTTGTGAAATTATTTCGAAACCCATTTACGGGTTATGGAGGAGATGTTGTTTACAAGTTTTTCTGTTTTCAGCTCTGGTGGCCATTTTGTTTAGTGGAGTGGAACCATTTGGACAATTTTGGTAGAGGGTCACCCAAG
Source organism: Anodontia alba (assembly GCA_964016985.1). NCBI lineage: Eukaryota > Metazoa > Mollusca > Bivalvia > Lucinida > Lucinidae > Anodontia > Anodontia alba. Next base: position 104,885,855 of record OZ024828.1, read on the forward strand.
GAACATTTCTGCAAAATTATTACAAAATCCATTCACTGATTCAGAGGAGATGTCATTTAAGTAAATTGTGGACGGATACATGACACATAAAGGACAAGGGATATCGAACTGTCACAAAAGCTCACCTTGAGCCTTTGACTCAGGTGAGCTAAAAGGAACAAAGCAAGAGTTGTCCTTCTTGTGACACTCCTACTTGACCTGACATATGTCACTATGAAATATTATCAAATTATCTCACAGTATGGGAATTATAGCCTGCATTAAGGGGGGTGGCGGGGAGAGGGGGGGGTGCAAACTACATAAGAAAGTGAGAGTTGGCTTTCTTGCACTTGATACCCCTTCTGATTCTTTTCTATGCCTCTACCAAATATTATCAAAATATTTCAAACCATTAAAAAGTATCTGTGCAAAAGAATTTGGTTTAGAAATTCATTCAAGGGCGATAACCTGGAAAAGAACAGAGAAGAGTTGTCCTTCTTACATTCAACACTTCTGCTTGATCTGTATATTATCAAATTATCTCAAATAGTATGGGAGTTACGGCCTGCACAAGATTTCTGCTTCAGGGGAGATAAGTACATAACAAAGAAAGTCAGAGTTGTCTCTCTTGCATGTGCCATGCCTACTGGTCCTCCTCTTCATCCCTATCAAATATTATCAAATTATCTCAAACAGTATTGGAGTTTATCTCAAACAGTATTGGAGTTATGCACAATATTTTGGATTCAGGGGAGATAAATACACAATGAAGAGTTGTCCTGATTGCATGCAACACCCCTTCTGGTCCTCCTCTTCATTCCTATCAAATATTGTCAAAATATGCCAAAGGATGTCAAAGTTATGGAGTGGACAGGGATGAATCTACAGATTTATGCTTCAGGGGAGATAACTACATAACAAAGAAAGTGAGAGTTGTCACTCTGGCCAATGACATGCCTACTGGTCCTCCTCTTCATCCCTACCAAATATTATAGACTTATCTCAAACAGTATTGGAGTTATAGCCTGCAAAAAAAATCGGCTTCAGGGGAGATAACTACGGATTAGAGACAGTGAGAGTTACCGAATATAATCAAAATATTTGGAAGGGTATCAAAGTTATGGAGAGCACAAGAATGCGTCAATGGATTTCTGCTTTAGGGGAGATTACTACAGAATGAAGAAAGTGAGAGTTGTCTCTCTTGCATGTGACACCTATTGGTCCTCCTCTTCATCCCAAATATTATCAAATAATCTCAAAACAATATGGGAGCTATGGCCTTCACAAGATTTCTGCTTCAGGGAGGATGACTACATAACACAGATAGTGAGAGGCGACAGGCCTACAGGTCCTCCTCTTCACTCCTACCAAATATTATCAAACTATGTCTGAGGATATCAAAGTTATGGAGCGCACAAGGATGCGTCTACAGACGGACAGATGCCATGCTGATCGCTATATCCCCCCGAATCTATCAGTCAGGGGATAAAAATATTATCCCAAAATTATCGCCAAATACTCCACCCTAACAAGTCCCTAGGAAATACAAACACTGGTTTCTTCATGATTCATGTCTATCTGCACGAGGATTCAGGTGATAGATATGCTTAATGCTTAGCACTCTCGGGTAAAATTTTCAGCAAACATTTTGAAATATTTGTCTTATTTTCCGAAGGGAATAAGATTTGACATTTCATGCAAATTGCCTCCATTTGAGAAATGGAGACAATTTGCATGAAATATCCCTGCAGGCCCATTTCTTTATTATAAAATATTTTTAAGTCAATGACAATGATATAAGGCAAAATCAATGAACCATGAAATATAGGTCACTGACCCACATATAGCTTACAAGGTCAATCTCTGAGTGACACTGATCTATCATCCCAAGTACAACTTTTCTCCAGTAACTAGTCTTCAAGACATGAAACAAAATTGCTGGACCATAAAATATAGGTCACTGACCTCCATATACTTGAGAGGTCAATCTGATGTTTCACATTGATCCATTTTACCAACTATGATTTTAATCCATTAAATAATCTAAAAGCTATTAAGCAAAATCACTAGACCATGAAATATATGTTGATTTATATTTACTCTGAGGCCAAAGTTTGGGTAACACTGAGTTGTTATCTGTAAATATGACACTTAGGCATCAAATAGTGGGAAATATGAGATAAAATCATTGAGCTATGAAATATAGGTCACAAAGACTGACACTTATTTTAAGGCAAAAGGCTGTGTCATACTGACTCATAATCCCAAACTATGATAGTCATACATCAAGTCTTAAACATGTGACATAAAATCACTGGACCATGAAATATACTTCACAGTGACCTACATTTACTTTAGGTCAAGGGTCAGATCATACAGATTCATAATCCCCCCAAAAAATAAGGTTTATACATCAAATAACATTCAAGATATACGGCAAAATCACTGCACCATGAAATATAGGTCAAGGTAGCCTACATTTATTATGATGTCAATCGTGGTATCAGAACCAATATCCCAAGTATCACATTTATCCATGAAATAGTCAAGATACAAGGCAAAATCGCTAGAACATAAAAATTAGGTCACAATGCCCTTATTACACAGAATATTGATATGATAAACATGTCTGATGTCCATCCTTCTTTATTAAGAAGTTTGTTTGTATAAACAAACTGCAATATACTGCTGTATTGAGGCCTCTGGCCTCACCCTGGGGTCTATCGATGTAGAATGGAAGATAACCCTCAAAGGTACCTCCATACCAAATATGATTAGTTTCTGATGTGGCTACAGAGATATACATACTCAAAAAACTTTGAAGTAAAACTTGGTTATTGCAGGTGTTAACGGACGGAATCATGGACCGAAGGAAGGAAGGACGGATGGAGGGATAGAAGAACAAACAGACAAACAGAACCAACAAAAAGTACATACCCTTTTGGCATACTTCGTATGCCAGGGGTATAATAAGAAAAGAATAATAAGAAAAGAAAATTATCATCAACAGTGTTGTCTGCTGAACTTGTCCTGTGAGGTGTAAAGGCTAAAAGAAGAAAGAGCAAAATACTCATCAATCATGTATTTTTTATTAAAATACTGACTTCTCATCAAAATGCATTTCTAAAATTGTAATAGATATCATTAAATAGATAAATAATAATAAAAATCTCAGTAACATACATGTACTGGTGACAGCTTCTCTACATCACTGACATGCTTTGCAGAAACAAACATTTGAGCCTATCCACAAGAATTAAGTCCTTATTGCATACATGTGGACAATGAAGGCCCAGATCAGACTGCCCAGATGTGCAGTCTGATCAAGGCTTGTGTTGTCCACTTACAAAATTATTATAGCTCCAGATTACACACTTTTTTTTTTACTCAAGACGACTAATATTTTTCTTATTTCTCCATGAAAACCTATTATGGGTATTAATTAGAAGTGCTTCAGCAGGGTACTTCTAATTAGTACTTGTAATGTCAGAGTACCCATGTATTCATAAAGAAATAAGAGAAATACACCACAACCTCCTCATAACACTATTGTTGGGGTCCATAGCATAAACCGTGCTAGTTAAACAACCATGTTATATCCAAACAAAAATGTATAGATTATATTGAAAAATGACCATTTATGGTCATTTTTCAATATAATCTATTCATTTTTGGGATCCATCTTTGAACCGTGTTATATCAAAAACCGTGTTATAACGAATCGTGTTATAAAGAGGTTGAAGTGTACAATGTATTTATGTGGATACCCCCTTATCTACAGTTCTGACAGTGAGAAATACATTGTAATTCAACAGAAAAGCAGATGACCGAGCCAACCTGTGCATTTGCTATTGTCTGCTACATGTATAGCTCCAGATATTAGAGTGTATCAAGACAAAGATATTTCCTATTTCTCCATGAAAACAAATAATGCACAACAAGAAAAGTGCCCTTATGCAAGTTGCAGACAACACAGGCCCTGATGATCCTATACATTCATACAGACTGATCAGGGCATTTGTTGCCCATTTACAGAATCAATGGATACTGTACTGTATGTCCACAAACAAAGAATGTCCAGATCAGACTGCACGGACGGTTTGTGGGGTCATGTCGAGCGCGGTCAGTTTACCTAACCACACGTTTACTGGGCAGGCTTAGTCCTCTAAGTGGTTAACCAGTATTGTGCACATTCTTTCGCCAGAAACTGACAACTGCCCTTCTTGAATCAGCGGAAGGGAGAGAATGACTGTAGAAAATATTTCATGATCAATCTCCACGAAAGAATGTTGCCGACCTCGGCAGGGGTTGAACCCGCGACCTCCTGGTCTCCAGTCGGACGGCGCATCCAACTGAGCCACCGAGGCCGGCTGCACGGACGGTATAGGTCTAGATAAGGGAGAGTATCCGGTAAATATTTTTCTTATTTCTCCACGAAAATGTATGTTGTGAGTTCTCATTAGAAGCGCCTCTCTGGTACTCATCAGAAGCACCTCAGAGAGGCGCTTCTAATGAGTTCCCACAACATATGTTTCTGTGGAGAAATAAGAAAAATACCAATACTTTTGGATTGAAAAAAGTGCCTTAACTAGCGCTATGGACTCCGATGCGTACGCTCACCTGGACCTTCACAGTTGGCATATGGCATAAGGGCCTTTTTCCCCATGCTGCATATCATATGTTGTGAGTAGACTGGTGCTTCTATTGAGCGGAAATGAAAAAAAAAAAAGATATATAATATATATATGAATATTTTTTGTTGAAAAAAAAAAAGTGCTCTATTTAGAGCTATGCACATAGCCCATAGCTCAAAATCAGCAATTCTTCAACTGAAAGTATTGATATTTTTCTTATTTCTTGACAAAAACATTATTATGTTGTGGGTACTCATTAACGGGGTGCTTCTAATGAATACCCAACACATATGTATTCGTGGAGAAATAAGAAAAATACTACTCTGAACTTGAGCTATGCATAAGGCCCTTTTCTCATGTTACTGTTCATTTCTCAACATTAATGCAGTTCCAGACCAGCATGCACATTTCTAACATCAGACCAGTATTCACAGTCTGCCACTGGACAGATGTGCAGTCTCACCTGTGTCTTTGCTTTATATTTGAGCCAGTGCATGACAAAACCTACCATAAGATATGTGCAACTCACCAAGACTCAGATAAGCCAGTGCATACATGCAGTCTGATCAGTCTTCGCTGATACAGTGTGCCTTCTACAACCAACAGGCTATCCAAACAGGGACTAACAAACCCTTGCCATAATAGATGGATGTACAGGCTAATCTGAGTCTTTGCTGGTCACACAGATCTTATTGTAGGTTTTGTCGTGCACTGACTCATTTTGTTTTCCATACACCCATTATTATATGATGCAGCTCAAATATTACATATATTTTAACCGAACCTTTACTATTCTCTGGGCAGATTCAGAAGACAACAAACAGATATTTTCTTATTTTTCACAGAAAATAGACTGAAATTCCATGCAAATTGTCTCCTAAGACAATTTGCATGAAATTCCAAAGTCTATTTTCTGAATATGTTAAGCGTTAAAATAAGGACTGATTTTTCGTGCCAATTGCTTGACAGCTGGTATAAAATTCTAAACTCTAGTCTCTATTTCTCTGAAAATACACAAACCAGCTTGATGTTTCATGCCAATGTCTCCAAAGGAGAAAATCTGTATGAAATAACTAGACTAAGTGGCCAATGGGTCATGTATACCCCAGCCAGCACCGTCACTAACAATATCAGTGTTTTCCCATATACCCTAATACATGTTGGGAACTATATATAGCAATTGGGAACTATATATAGCAACTGGCAAAACAAACAAAATCTATCAACAGGCCTTTATAATTTGTTTGTGTTGCAGTTTTACGGGGTCACAGTCAACACAATGGGGTCATGTCAAGCCTGGTCAGTTAATCTAACCACACGTTTACTGGCCAGGCTTAGTTCTCTAAGCGGTTAACCAGTATTGTGTACATTCTTTCACCAGAAACTAACTGCCCTTCTTGAATCAGCGGGAGGGAGAGAATGACTGTAGAAAATATTTCATGATCAATCTCCACGTTAGAATGTTGCCGACCCGGCAGGGGTCGAACCAGCAACCTCCTGATCATCAGTCTGATGCGCATCCAACTGAGCCACCGAGGCCCGCCTTTGTAATATAATGTCTAAAACTTTCATGCAGGTATCCACTAGCGCAAAAGAATGACAAACATACATACATATTAAGGAATGAACAAGCAGACAAACGGAAAATGAAAACTATATACCCGTCAGCATACAACAATACTGGAGGCATAATTTATGCCTCCAGCATTGTTGTATGCCGACGGGTATATAGTTTCCATTTCCCATTTGTCAAAAATGATAATAAAAGCATTTCCTTGGAAAAAGTAAGATCTATCCATTTATTATCTGTTAGTTTGTAGTCAGCATATTATAGTCTAACCCTAAAAGTACCAGTCATAACAGCAGCAGATGACATTCTAATTCATTTATTTTAGTTTCCAAATAAAATAAGGCTTGGCATTTCACATAAAATGTCAACATTTTGTAAAATAAAAAAACTAATTTAAAATGTTTGTTACAATTTCAACTAGTACTTTAAGGGTGACCCTGTGACCCTTAAAGTATATAAAAGATATATACAAAAATGTGGAATTAAAAAAAAGCACCCTATTATCAACACTTAAAGCGCAAAGCACAGTTTGGAGCAGACGACATTCAATTTTTTTTTTTTCCAGAGAAAACAAGTCTGGGCATACCATGAAAATCATCTGCTTGGCAGGCAATTCATGTAAAATGTCAAAACTTTACTTCCTTTGAAAAATAAAAACAATTATTTCAAAATGTTGTCTGCTGCAGTTATGATTGGCACTTTACTAAACTTCCAAATTAGAAAAAGGCAATTTCTTACTCTTTAAAACCTGCTGTATATACCATAAACATCTGGGCCCTGTTCTTCAAAACTAACGCTGTCCTTAGTTAACTTATCATTAAAACTTTGATCATTAAATATGGCATATAGGCTAACATTTTTGCTGAAAAAATGAAAAGCTGCTCACATTTTTTCAGCAAAAATACCTGTGAATTAGATATTGCACTTACTAGAACAGTTAACATTTTGACCACTAACGAGCTTGTTAAGCTAATGATGCTTTGAACAACTGGTCCCTGGACTGACAGGCCTGAGCTAAGTGTGTATTACTAGATGGATCTGGACCTACACAGTTTACAGGGGTGAGAATAGTCGCTAATGATCAATCCTGAAATCTAAAACCTCAGTCCAAAAACTACTTATATTTTCTTATTTCTAAAGAAGAATATATGCTGTGGGTACTCATTAGAAGTGCCTCAGGGAGGCACTTCTAATGAGTACCCACAGCATATCTTTCTATTGCGAAATAGGAAAATTATTATGTGGATAATCCCACTTATCTGGAGCTATGCAACTAATAATTAGTTTAATACTTAGTTATTAAACTTATTTCATGCATATTTTAACTCAAATAACCTTTTTTTGACACAAAAGAATAGTTTTGTGAACAAGTATCAAGGTGAAATTTCATGTTTAAAATGAAAGTTCTCAATCCGGATATCAAGATTAATCCTGAAGTTTCCCATCCCTGAGTTTACCATTCCATAACTTTTAGACATCATCAAAAGCGCCTCATCACAAGAAAAAAGGCTCTTTGGACTTTCCCTACAGCTACAGATAACGGGTTATCCACATATTTTTCTTATTTCTCAACAAAAACATATGTTGTGGGTACTCATTAGAAGCGCCTCACCGAGGTGCTTCTAATGAGTACCCACAACATGTGTTTTCATTTAGAAATAAGAAAGATATCAGCAGTTTTCGGATGAAAAAAGTGCCTTAACTGTTGCTATGCCTTGGATCAATCATTCAGTGCTTCTCCAGCCCATTGGGGCAGCCACATCTAGTTCTTTGGCTGACACTGCCTCCTTGGCCTACAGTTCGGTAAATGTCCTAAAATTTCAAACTCCAAATGGTCTGACAAAATGATATATGCAAACAATGCAGACCCAGGTCAAACTGCTCCTGAAAGAGCAATCTGATCATGGTCTACACTGTTTGCCATTTCAATAAGTATTATGTAAGTAAAGGACTACATAAAAAGCGAAATTCAGGCCAACAAAGTATAAATAAAGTGTTCGAAATTTTAAGATATTTACTGTATAAGTTCTGGTGAGACCATGTGAATGGGCAGGCTCACTTGAACTTTTGTTGTTCGTATATGCTATAACGGCTCTTTTTCAATGGCATGACTCAAATATTCAAATGCTCTTTTTCTTTATTTTAAATTTTAGGGTATATACATGTATGGTAATGTGTTAAATAGTCCAAAATATTTAGGGTAATAAATAAATACAGTATTTCAATATGTATACCCAAAGTTCATAGATAATAAAAATTACATTATAAAAATCCAGACTTCAGAAGCTGTGTTCACCAAGATTCTTCTGAATAAAAATGTAAAATGATAATACCCAGCCATTAACATGTTGTGGGCAGATAACTGTCACAAATTGAAGAAATCTGCCCACTGGTGATCCCAAACCAGATCTCCAAAACATCAAGCCACATTTCAAGTTTGGTGAAAATCCACTGAGATTTACTCATTATTTTCCTGAAATGAAAATATGGATGTGTCCCAGGCAATTAACTAAAACAACTTAAGGAAATATGCTCATTAGCAATCCCAAAGCAGATCTCCACAATATCATTGCACAAACCATATTCGTGAAAACCCTATTAATATTTACTGAAATTGTTGTCTGGAAATGAAAATACAGACATGTCATGGGGAGATAACTCTGTCAAAAAGTTTAGAAATTTGCCCATCAGCAATCCCAACCCAGATCTCCACATCAATTCACATATCAAGTTTGGTGAAAATCTAATTAGACTCACTCAAGTTATTGTCCTGAATCGAAAACACTGCTGTGTCATGGGCAAATAACTGAAAAATTGACGAAATTTTCCCATTATCAATCCCAAACCAGACCTCAACAATATCAATGCAGACACCAAGTTTCATGAAAATCCATTGATATTTACTGAGATAATCATCCACAAACAAAAATACAGACATGTCATGGGCAGACAACTCAAAAAAAATGAAAAATTTGCCCATTAGCAAACCCAAGCCAGATCTCCACAATATTAATATTGTCTGGAAATGAAAATACGGACCTGTCCTGGGCAGATTACTTTGTCAAAAATTAAAGAAATTTTTCCATTTATAATCCTAAACCAGATCTCCACAATATCAATGGATATCCCAAGTTTGATGAAAATTCATTTATATTTACTAAAAGTATCTTCCGGAACTGAAAATACCGATGGACGTACGACCTACAGATGGATGGACAGTCAAGCTGAAACCATAATACATGCCATTATTGTGTGGCAGAGTATAAAAAGGATCTTCTCTAAAAGGAGAACAAATTCATTCCTTTTAGAGTAGACCTCTCTCAGAAGGAAGGCAAAATCAATTTGACAGTTACCTCCCCTGAAACTGTATCCATTCCCCTTATGCATATTTTTCAGTTATTTCCCTTGAAGGTCCAATTAAAACAGAGCAAAATGGGAACTCATGTTGCATGGGTCATGAAAATGATTGCAACAGAAAACATCTTCTAATTTGCAGAGAACACCTGTCAGCTAATAGCATAAATACATTTAATTCTTTCTCATTTTTTAATATTAAAAAATGCATTCAAAATTCTGCAATGCAATCACCAGTATTTATGCCAAACCAACCCAATTACAAAATCTGGTTGCTCCTAACAAGACTGTGGCAGGTAATACCATACTATGGGAGCCAACTCTTTCCTTATAGAGTAGATCCATTTTCAGAAGGGCACAAAAACACTTTTGCCAGAGTTGGCTTCCTTGAAAGTTTATCAAAACATCCCCCCCAGATAAGAGGAGTATCCAAATGAACATTTTTCTCAGTTCTCCAGGATTTGATTGTGTTGGGGTTTAACGACACGTCAACCCTTGAGGGTCATTTTGTGTCGTCTCCCAGAGAAAGGGAGAAAAGAGACAGAAGAGAGAGTAGAGGAGATGAAAGAGAGGGACGGGGAAGAAAGAGGAACAGGAATGAAAGTGAAGAAACAGAAGAAATAAAAACATTCCCCCTCTACCCTTACCCACTACAAGGATAGCAGGCCTTGCCCAACTGTAAAGTTCTCCAGGAATACCATTTGGAAATAAATAGATGGGCCTTGGCAAGGCACTTCTATGGGCAGCCGCATCATATCTTTAATTTAGAAAAATATCAATACTTTTAATGTTGAACACCACATCTTAACTTGAGCTACATTAACCCTTCCCATGTTATGGGCAGATTCAGTAGATGACCAACTGATGATATTTTTCTTATTTTTCCTAGAAAATAGGACCTGACACATCATGCAAATTGTCTCCTTAGGAGACAATTTGCATGAAGTGTCAGATCCTATTTTCTAGGAAAAATAAAAAAAATATTTCAAAATGGCATCTGCTGAAATTTTTACCCAGCATGCAAATTGTTAAAACTAATAATCTTAATAAATAATTAACACTATCTAATCATGTTTAACCATTACCACACTATGGGTAAAGTCAGCAGATGACAAAATGTTTTTCTTATTTTTCCCAGAAAACAAGATTCAACATTTCATGAAAAATGTCTCATTTTTCCCCAGAAAACAGATAATTTGCATGAAATGTCAAATTCTATTTTCTGGGAAAATAAAAAATATACATGTATTTCAAAATGTCATCTGCTGAAATTTTACCCAGCATCAACAGAAACAAGTATTTCTTTTTTTTTTCTATGAAAATAGGGCTTCAGACAGTCTGGAAGCAATGTCATATCCCAATGTTTGGCAAACAATAAATACCATACCTGTTGTCTGTTCAGAAGTAAATAATAAATAAACCAATGTACTGGGCAAGTAAAGTTTTTTATGCAAATACACAACCATATCTCCTGATAAGGCGCTTTTTTTCAAACAAAAAGTAATGGTAATTTTCTTATTTCATCACGAAAACAAGTTGTGAGTACTCAATACAAGTGCCTTGGTGAAGTGCTTCTAATGAGTACCCACAACATATGTTTTCATAGTGAAATAAGACAAAATATTTACCTAATACCCCCTCTTACCTGGAGCTATGCACAACCAAAGAGGTTTGACTAGAACAACATGTTACATCAGTCTTCCATTTTTTCCTGTTTGACAACCACATCTTTGTCAAAACTTCCTTTGGACTCCGGATTTCCATGTCTTTCAGATGCTTGTAACTGATCTGCTTCAAACTGTGAACTTGACCTATCCAGAGCTTGTCTTAAATCAACAGCCAAGTCATTAGAAGCTTGTGAGGATATTGTATCTGCTGACATCCTTCGGCCATTTGACTTTGAAGTATTTGTAGCATGTTCTGATGTTTCGTGACTTTTTTGTGAATAAGAGTATGGATGACTAGGAAATCCAGCATGCAAATTCGGTGCAGATGTAGAGTGGTGAAAACCAGTACCATACTGGTACGGTCTAAACAAATCAGGATCCTGAGCCATCATTTGTGAAAAACTTTGCGAGGAGTGAGAAAATGGATCAGATTGCTGATAATGGTTACCATTTGCAAAATATTGCTGATAAGTTGTGGTTATACTGGGATACTGAGAATAATTTTGATGAGAATAAATATTGTGTACGTTATGGCTACTTAGTGGTGCAGGTAAATGGGGATACTTTTCAACAGGATTAGACTGACAAGTAGTAGAAAAATGTGGGTACGTTTTACTTAAAGTGCTGGGTGGAAAATCTTGTGAATGATGACCTGAACTACTGTTTGAAGATTCTTCATTTTCCTCAAAAGAGGAAGTAACAGTTGAGACTGGTTTTGAATTTGATTTTCTTTTTCTTGATTTTGGTTTAGCAGTCTTTTCTACATCAATTTCCTTTTTTACAGAAACACCAGCAAATGCCTCCATGTTGCAAGAACCATCTCTTACAATATCACACAAAGCTTGATTAAACTGCAAAGGATGACTAGCAGAATGTGACATTTTATTCATTAAACTAACCATACCATAATTAGACTGCTCCTGATTGGCTACTTTGTTTACCATCCCATACATCCCTTGTAAGAAACTATTGACCTGGCTAGCAGTAGTAATTCCATTTTGAGGGGCAGGATCTGATTGGTCAATATTCAAGTACTGTGGATAGGAAGGTGCATTTGACTGGCTACCCATACAAGATGATTCTCTATACTCCTCTGGTTCCTGTTTAACTTTAACGAATTGCTGAAGAGGTGGCATGTTAGGCAATGAATTCTCTTGTGGTGCTTGATTTACTTGCTGAACACTACTTGATAAACTTGGAAGATATGAACCATTTGCTGATGGAGAGTCTTGGCTTTGTAGTTTCATCACCTGAGATCTTGATTCTTTTGAGGTCTGAGACAAGCTTATAGTTTCTGAACCTATTTGCTGAGACACAGGATCAGACTGATTTACTGACACTGAATCTTGTGGTTCTTGTTTTATCTGAAAAGGCAGAGAACCAGAATTGCCTGCTGTCTCAGAATCTTTTGGTTCCTGTTTGATCTGAGGAATAGACTGGTTTTCTGACACAGAATCCTGGGGCTCTTGTTTGACCTGAAAAGCAGCCAGTCCATTCACTGGTGAATTTGAAATATCTGAGGCTGAAGTGTGTGGAATGACTTGAAAATTTCCCTGAGTGAATTGACTAAGAAGTGAATCTGCAGCATTGTTTATTTGTGCCTTCATTTCATCATTCAATTGCATGTCTTCATATCCTTCTTTCTTCACTTCTTTTTTGGCAGTTTTGAGTGCAAGATCAGGAAAACATATCTCAGAGTCATCTAAATTGGGAAGTTTTCCATTCAAGTGATCTCGAAACTTTTTCAGAGCTTCATAGAAGGGTACCTTGTCAACAGCTCTGGGTAACTGGCTGCATCTGGCACTGGATGATGGCATAACAAATACTGCCTGAAACATGACAAGGCAAACGTTCATGATGCCAACAATCACCAGGGCCCAGTTGTTCAAAGCTAACGATGTCGTTAGTTAACGATTCGTTAAAATTTAAATCGAGTGATACGCAAATATGCTGAAATTTTTTGCTGAAAAAATGTGAGTAGCTTTTGCAGTGCAAAAGCTTCTCACATTTTTTCAGCAAAAAATATCAGGATATTGTATATTGAATCCACTAAAACAGTTAACGAAATGACCCTTAACGAGCTCGTTAAGCTAACGACGCTTTGAACAACTGGGCCCAGGACAATAAGGTTATGTTCATGCAGTTTATTTTTGTACAATTAACTTTGAAAAGATACTAGAAACAAATTTAAGAGCTTTAGGATGCATGCCAACAAACCTACTTTTAAACACATACACAATGCTTTCAAGCCTTTTGCTATCCACTCACTTCGACTTTCAAAAACACAATTTGGCTTTCAGTAGTATCAACCACTGGACTGAATATATTTGGCAGACTTTCAGCCATTTTTCACAAGTGAGACAACTTTTTGTGACTTCCTGTTTCTTTTCTTGACACCAACTCCTTTCAGAAAATGGTCTTCTCTAAAAGGAAAAAATTTGCTTTCAAGGGGAGCAAATTTGTTTCTTTTAATAATGCCCCTTTCAGAAGGGGGCAGAATCAATTTTGATAGAGTTGCCTCCCTGAAAGTGTATCCATTCCCTTTGAAGTAATATTTAATAATATAAATAACTGTTAAGTATTTAACAACTAAATGTTTACCTTCTCTATGTAATTCTTCTGCCCACACTTTTGTGAGGGGCCTTATGCAGAGGACTTAAAGGCTCTATATACCTCAAAAATAGACATTTTTATCCAAGAAAGGTTTAATGATACACCACAACCTCTTTATAACACTATTGCTGGGGTCCATAGCATACACCGTGTGAGTTAAACAACCGTGTTATATCCAAACAAAAATGTATAGATTATATTGAAAAATGACCATTTATGGTCATTTTTCAATATAATCTATACATTTTTGGGATCCATCTTTGAACCATGTTATATCCAAAACCGTGTTATAAAGAGGTTGAAGTGTATATGGTATTAATATGATCATAAAATGTGGCATTTGAGAGCCTGTAAAATTCCACTTAGTCTCTCATTTTGAAGTGGATCAAAAATGAAACGAGTTTTTATCATATCTCTAAATTAATTTTGGCAACATTTATCCAGCGATACAATAAAAAATCATTTCAGACCTTCCGTAAATACAACTGTTTGTCCATGGGCTTCACATACAAGTCATTATAGATATGACCAGCTGTTAGCTTTACTAGGGTATCAAGAAACTCGATGCTTTTTCTACAAAACCGAAGGTCCACCTTTATGTTAGGATGTATAGAGTTAGCATACTCAACAAGTCAGCTTAGAAGATGGGGTTACAGCGGTGCATTCATTGAGAACCAGTTACAGGAAGTTGACAAGCTTGAAAGGTTTGAGTTGTTATCTCATTCAAATGAAAGCAAAGAAGCTATAGAAAGAGTTCCGCTAGTGTTAACATACTCAAGTTTTCTACTGAACATGCATGCAATTGTATATAAGCATCTACATGTTCTGTATCAGTCGGAACGAATGGAGGAAGTATTTGCAAAGCCTGTCGCATACAAGATGCTCTCAAGACTGCAGACTACAGACCAGAGGTTAAGGTGAATTGCCGCCTTCAGAAAGTTGTTTATGTCATCAGCTGTAGCAGATGTGATGTGGTTGTTTACGTTGGCAAAACGGAGAGACAAGACCAGGATAGAATGAGGGAACATTTACGAGATGTGAGACCAGAGAGACAAGCCAATAATGTCTTACTTTAGGGACACACACGATGATGGAGATCTACGATTCAGCTTACTGGAAAAATTGTACAATGCCAGTCATATGACACGGTTACTCAGAGAGGCCATGTGGATTAGAAGACTTAAAACGGGGAAGCCGCATGAGTGCAATTTCAAAGATGTTGTTTTGCCATTCCAGTTGCAATGCTAAACGCGGGCCGTGGTTCAAATGAGCAGAGAGGGATGTGGCTGGTGCTGTTTGCGGAGGAGGATGCCTGGGCAGGGCCATGTGTGTGCCCTGTCTTGCCAAGATCTTTGTTATTGAAGTTGGTGGGCTTTTGTCAGGACTGTGTGGGTGTGTGTGGCTGCCAGGGCCCTACTTGTATCTGGGCTGACCCAGATGTGCACGAGGTCTTGCCCAGATCTTTGCTATTGCAGTTGGTGAGCTTCTGTTGTGCCTCTTTTGTGGTGGTGGGGGATGTCTGGGCACAGTATTGCCCGGATCTTTGCTGTTGAGGTTGGTGGGCTTCGGATGGGGACGCCCTGATGCACAGGGCCGCCCTGGTGCTGCTTGTGGTGGTGGCAGATGTCGGGGCGGGGCCGCCCAGTTGGGTGGTCTCACCCGGCTGCACAGGTGTGTGGGCCAGCCCAGGCCCATCTGGTTGTAGTGGCTGGGGTCTCTGTGGTGGAGTGTGCGGTCTAGCCCATACCTTTGCTTAATAGTTAAGTGGGCTTTGGATGGGTCTGCGCCTGCCCAGCCTTCCCAAATCTATGTTGTTGTGGTCGGCTGGGTTCAGGTCGGTCTGCACATTCACATGGACCTGTCATGGCTTTTGCTGCTAACTTACACATTATTAGACTAAATGTCCTTTTCTAGGGGTGCGGCTAACGCTGATAACATTTTGCGCCATAGTGTTGCAGTTTGACGTTATGTACAGTCCTGTTCATTTTGTTTATTTCTGTGAGGACAGTTATGGCGACTTCAATAATTTGTTCTTATTTAGTATATTTCAATTCTCTGATGAAGGCCAAAGGCCAAAATATTAAAACAGAGTGAATTCAATTAAATTGTATACTAATAAATTTCTTTTTTAGAACAAAACTTAACGCATTCCAATTAATATCAGAATTTCTAAAATATATGTACATTGTAGTGCATGTCCACTTCTGTCCCATTATTTAGTAGAACTGAACATTTTATAATGTCATCTAGTGCTATTTCATTGAAGCAGGTTTAAAATTAACAGACTATCAAACGAAGATTTTTATATTCTCAGAGATGGTATGGTCACTTACTGTTTGTGTGCCTGGCAAGAGGTCTGGCTGTTTTCCGAAGTAGAAATCCTTGTGCCCAACAAACACTTCATATATACCTGCATAAAATTAAAAAGTAGTTCAGTAAAATGATATAAGGGTACTATATTCATACTTTATAGTCAATTTAAAATGATAAAACTAAATGGGTGGTAAATGCAGGAAGTAGCTCAAAATCATGTCAATATTTTGTTCCAGACTCAGCTGGGAACTCTTGACATCATTCTATAGCCATGACAGTGATGAACAAAGGTAGTTCAGTTATTCATAAAGAGCTGTCAATTTATGAAGAATTCTGGCCAAGCCATTCTTTGTAAGTAAAATTTAATTTTATATAGGACTCAAAATTTCCACAAAATCTGTTTTGTTTGGACTAGATCTGCTATTTAAATAAAACTGAACCTGGAACTGAATTATCAGGTTTGTATTATCCCTTAAAGCGCCAATCACTAATGGAGAAGACGACATATTGATTTTTTTCTATTTGATTTTTTAAAGAAAATAAGTCTTGATATTTCATGTGAACTGCCTGTTTGGCAAACCATTTCACATGAAGTGTCAAGACTTGTTTTCTTGGAAAAAAAAAACAGATTTAAAAAATTTTAGAATGTTGTCTGCTACCAATTTTGCTTGGTGCTTTAAGGGTTAACCTAGAGAACTATGGGCATAATTTATCATTTTATATAAAATATACAGGCATTGGATGATAGTCCTGGTGAAAAGAGCATGAATTGCTACCGGGTATCCATCAGCCAACAAATACTGCCAGAACACACACCATCCAGACAGACAATAACAAACATTCAATGCAAGCCAGGGCCCAGTTGTTCAAAGCTAACAATGTCGTTAGTTAACGATTCGTTAAATTTTAAATCAAGTATTACGCAAATATGCTGAAATTTTTTGCTGAAAAAATGTGAGTAGCTTTTGCAGTACAAAAGCTACTCACATTTTTTCAGCAAAAAATATCAGAATATTGTGTATTGAATCTGCTAAAACAGTTAACGAAATGACCCTTAACGAGCTCGTTAAGCTAACGACGCTTTGAACAACCGGGCCCAGTTCGAGAGCCAGAGTTTGTTCTATATGTTCTATAGCTAAGATGATTCTGGCGAAAACCTTCACAGAGAAAAGAGTTAAACTCATTTCAATGAGATTGTACTTTGTTGCTTTCAAAACAAAAATCTGTAGCTTCTATCACTGTTACAGAATGAGAAGCCACAGATCTACTTATGCTACATCTGTGGCCTAAACACAGACCAATTTTTTGTTGTTTGGATCTGGTTTTCTAGGGAGCCACCAGGTGCAGACTTCCAGACCTGGTGCAACCAGTTTCATGTGTTGGCTTTGGGAGCTGGGCTAACCAATTCTGTGAGCAATAGACTACAAATATGTTGGTGATGGTTTGGTGTTTTATGTCCCTTTCAACATTATTTAAGTCATATCGAGATGATGGAAGGATGATAAAGGCTCTGTGCAATGAAGCGCAGTACAGTCATGAGTTGAATTCACTTCTAGCGGTATTCGAACCCCGGACCTTCTGATATGAAGTCTGGAATGCTAACCACCCAGCCATCTGGATACTTCCTTAAAAATAGGTGTTCTGTTTTAGGGACATTATTGTCCTGTTCCCTGAAGAGTTCATTTTAGATGAAATCTAGCTGGGATAAAAATGCTTCACACTACAAATATGGTAAAGGAGCCTCAGGGCAGTGGGAGCTCTGGTCTAGTTCTACCATCACTAACATTGTACTTCACTATGAGAATTTTTGATTGTGTTGGGGTTTAACGACACGTCAATCCTTAAGGGTCATTTTGTGTCGTCTCCCAGAGAAAGGGAGAAAAGAGATAGAAGAGACAGTAGAAGAGATAAAAGAGAGGGACAGGGAAGAAAGAGGAACAGGAATGAAAGTGAAGTGACAGAAGAAATAAAAACATTCCCACTCTACCCTTACCCGCTACAAGGATAGCAGGCCTTGCCCAACTGTAAGCCAATATCAGCTGGACACCCCGGTGATGTAAGATACACAGCACCTTCGCACCACCCGACCACCCCCTTCACTATGAGAAAAATACTTTTGTATCATGTCTTAACCTTTACCCTCCCTGAGCGAATTCAGAGGATGACAAATTGACAGTTTTTTTCTTATTTTCCCTGAAAATAGGCTTTGATATTTCATGCAGTTGTCTCCTAAGGAGACAATTTGCATGAAATGCCAGAGCCTATTTTCTTGGAAAAAAATACAAAAAATATTTCAAAATGTCATCTGATGAATTTTTTTACCCAGCATGCCATGTTTTCATTTACATTGTTCAGAATAGGTCCTTCCTATTTTTCTCAGGGCATGTCAAAGAAAACAGAATAATAACAAAGTTACCAACCTTTCCCATTGAAAACTGCAATCTTTGGTTTGTATTTGTTTAATTTTTCTGTTAGAATCTTAGCTCCTTCTTTGATTTCCTTCCTGCAAAATACAACACAAATGAAATAAGCTTGAAAATTTAGTATGCTATGCTTCATGACCATGGCATTGCTGCAGAAATATTCCTGGGCCTTGCCATGTCAAAAAATGGTGCATGTATTTCAGGTGCACAGAAAAGGATAATGCAATTATGCAGCAATATTGCAGATGACCCTTCTTATTTTCTTAACATTATCAATAAATTTGGTCACACAGTGACATGTAAATTCAATGTTGAAAATTATGTGTGTGGACTTTTATAGATGGAAGTTAAGAAAGTTCATTATTATCACTTAAGCTTTCACTTAAATATGCACTAATGTCAAAAATTGTTCTTGACAAAATATTATTTTTTCACAAAACATGTTGATAATTGTTTGCATTTCTCCAAATAAAATAGAAGAAATTCGAGTGAATACCCACAATGTATGTTTTCACGGAGAAACAAAATAAAATATTCTTCAGTATATAACTCTTACCTAGAGATATATATATCAAACATTGGCAATGAAAGATACTGTTAATGATGGAAATCAGCACTTATTTCTTTATCACCTCTGAAGGGATAACCGGGTAAATTCAATATATACTGGTAGTATCTAACCTATTTTGAAACCTTGAAAGAAAAAAAAAACAAACATTCACATTTAATGGGAATAAACACACTTTCAGAGAGGCAACTCTATCAAAATCCGTTGTCTCCCTTCTGAAAAGGAGTCTACCGAAAAAAGAAGGAATTAACTCCTACTGGTAGCAAATTCTTTCCTTTTGTAGAATAAACCCGTTTCTAGAAGGGATTTGGTGCGCAGGAAAGCAAACAGGAAGTCACAAAAGTTGTCTCCACTTTGCAAAATGGTGGTAAATCTACAAGTGTATCAAGTCACTTAAACATGTTCTTACTTTGTAAGGTCAGCACTTCCTCTTGTTGTCCTGGCAACAATGTTAGTGAAGCCTATCCCATAATCCAGTAGCTTAAAATCCTGCATAGCATTCATTGGTTCAGGAATCAGTCCTGAGAGGTACATACACTTCCCTGAAAATAGGAACAGTTGTTTGTTCATGGCTGTAGAGTTGTTGAAAAGGGAGTATTTGGTGATAATTCTGGAATATTTTTCTTTTTTCTCCATAAAAACATATGATGTGGGTACTCATTAGAAGCGCCTTGGGGAGGCACTTCTAATGAGCACCCACAGCATAGTTTTTATGGAGAATTATGGAGAACTAGAGAACATTATCACGGAATTATCATTAAATACTTATTTTAAACAACTCTGCTGTAGCTGAGAAAAGTACATCCTTATCCAAATGCCCTGATACCATACTGACAAGGGTCTTCCATCTTTGCTGCTATAATTTTGATGTCAATGATGAGAAATTGATGTTTTAAATCTCTTTGAAGATTATTTAATTCATATCAAGATGATGAAGGGGTGATAATGAGAAGCCCTGTGCAATGAAGTGTCATACAGTCATGAGCTAAATTTCATCTTTAACTGGATTAGAAACCAGGACCTCAAGATCTGAAGTTAGGAGTGCTTACTGCTTGTCCAGTAAGCTTCCTGCTACAACTTTGCTTGACACATTTTGGGCTAAGTATTATGACACAGTGACTCTTTATCATATGTACACAGCTACAGATACAGCACTTTTTCTTTCAACCAAAAAGTACTGATATTTTTTATTTCTCCGCAAAATCATGTTGTGATACTCATTAGAAGCGCCTCAGAGGCGCTTCTAACTAGTGCCCACAACATATGTTTTCATGGAGAAATAAGAAAACTATGTGGATACCCCCTCTTATCTGTAACTTTGTACATATATATCCTAGACTTGAACAAGTCCATCTGACCACCTAAAGATATATCTAATAAGTGTTGGTTGAGTGGCAAACAGTACAGACACCAATACTGCTTCTAAATCATAGTTTGATCTGAGTTTACAGGGTTTACTCATGACAGGCATGTCTATGTAAATATTTAGGGTAAATACAGGCACTTATAAAGGCAAACTTGTCTTAACCTTTACCTCTGGGATATTTCAGCAGACGAAAAATTGATGACAAGTCATGCAATTCCGTCGTCAGTGGGATTCAAACCTGAGACCTTGTGATACGAAGTCGGGTGTGCTAACCACTTGGTCAGTTGGACGCTTCTACATCTGAAGTAGCTCAGGTATCAACTTTAACCCTTGTCCTACTGAATAAATTAAGATGCCACGTCCATTTCTAATTTTCAGCCAATCATATTACTTGATCTAGATTGTTGTTATAAATTGAAACACTTAATGGCAAACAGTGCAGATCCAGGTCAGTTGACTTCTTCAGAAGCCAACTGATCTGGATCTACTCTGTTTGCAAAGGCAGGATATATCTAGGTTCAGCAGGACTAGGGTTCAAATTTTCACTAAAAACTGAGCCAGCGCACAACAAAACCTACAATAAGACCTGTGTGACCAGCAAAGACTTAGATTAGCCTGTACATCCACCCAGTATGGCAAGGGTTCTTGCTTATCCCTCTGGATAGCCCGGAGACTTTAGACATGCAATCAGCAAAGACTCAGATCAGCCTGGCTGCATAAGTTTTATTGTAGGTTTTGTCATGCTCAAATGTTTCCAGACAGAATGATTGTTGTTGTTTTTTTTTTTCTTTTTTTCTTTTGTTTTTTTTTTCATAAAAAATCATGTGGGTAGGCATTAAATGAATTGCCAATTGCTGTGTAAAGTTTTGTTTGTGTTGAGGTTTTACGGCCAAGTAAACCCAATGGAGTCATGTCGAGCGCGGTCAGTTTAACTTATACGTTTACTGGGCAGGCTTAGTCCTCTAAGCGGTTAACTAGTATTGTGCACATTCTTTCGCTAGAAACTGACAACTGCCCTTCTTGAATCAGCGGAAGGGAGAGAATGACAGTAGAAAATATTTCATGATCAATCTCCACGAAAGAATGTTGCCGACCTTGACTGTGTAAAGTAACAAAAGATTTCTACTATAGTATCTCAACTATAGTATCTCCAGTTCAGAATATGTAAAACTTACAGAAATGGTTGCCAGGTCCTGCATAGTGATGACCAATGAATGCTGCAAACAGGCCGGGGTTGATACCAATCTGGAGAGAAGAAAATAAAAATAACTTTATAACTCAATATAAGGTGAAACATGCAAGTGGGTAATATATAACAAACTAGAACTCCAAGAATCGGAAGTGTCGCCTGCTTAAAGCGCCAACCATTTGATATGAAAAAGGAAAAAAAAAACACTGGTCTTTATAATCACTCCTATCCCTAAAGGCAATCCCTTACTACAAACTTCGAATGAAATCAATGCATCCCTTCAAAGGTTATTGAGGGGAAACAATATCTTTACCTTATATTTTACCCCAACAACAAAAACTTAGTCGAAAAAGGGCCAAAATTTTGCAGATGATTACAAATATCAAACTTGACCTGTATTTTACAATGATATATCCTTCTGCAAACTTTCAATAAAATCAATGCATCCCTGCAAAATTTATTCAGTGGAAACCAATATCAACTCACCATTTAAAAAGTAAGTCGAAAAAGGGCCATAACTCAGCCAAAATTTTGCGGATGATTACTAAAATCGAACTTGACCTGTATTTTATAGAGGATCTTATATGAGTGGTCATTCTCTATGCAATTTATGAAATGCGCCTTCAGCGAGTTTCATAAATTTCATATGAAATGATCACGAGTGTAAGATTCTGTTTATCATATGACTATCTAAATTGGATTTTATTGCCTTTAGAGTTGACAATTGTTCAACATAAAAAGCATGGTTGACATGGATATTGTCTTGACTTTACTCGTTCCTGCAAAAGTGTTATGTAACGTGTGGGCATACGATTTTTATGACATGAAGTTATCCACTGAATAACGGCGACGTCATATGATAAACAATGATATATCCATCTGCAAACTTTCAATAAAATCCATGCATCCCTGCAAAAGTTATTGAGCGGAAAGCAATATCAACACACCAACAAAAATGAAGTCTAAAAAGGCCCATAACTCAGCCAACATTTTGTGGATAATTACTAATATCAAACTTGACCTGTATTTTACAATGATATATCCTTCTGCAAACTTCCAATAAAATCAATGCATCCCTGCAAAAGTAACTGATTGGAAACCAATATCAACACACCAACAAAAATTAAGTCGAAAAAGGGCCATAACTTAGCCAAAATTTGGCGGATGATTACCAATATCGAACTTGACCTGTATTTTATATTGATATAAAGTTTTGCAAAGTTTGATGAAATCAATGCATCCCTTCAAAAGTTATTGAGCGGAAACAAACAACAAAAACTAAGTTGAAAAAGGGCCATAAATCAGCCAAAATTTGGCCAATACTGAATTTGACCTGTACTTTGTAGTGATATAAAGTTCTGCAAAATTTGAATGAAATCCATACATCCCCTCAAAAGTTACTGAACGGAAACGAAAAACGATGACGCGGACGGCCCCGCTGCAGATGATGCAGACCGACAACATGATCCCTATGTGTCTGCCATGCTATGCAGGTGACACAAAAATTATCTTCTGATCATCCCTTTATCTAGACACATGTATTTTACAGTAAATGTATATGTTCTATACTTTTGAACACCTCATTTAGTACCTTCTGGCCTAATCCACTGCCCACTAGGGCTGACTATCATGCCCAATTATGACTATCAGGATACTATCACTACCAGAGAAACCCCTATCACGATACTACATGTATTACTATCAGTTAAGGGTCTAATATCATGATGCATCACAATACTATCACAATCTCCAAATCGTGCAATATTTTTTAATGAGTTTCGTTGATTTTATAGACCGCACTACCTGTAAAGATACCTATCATTACTGACCTCTCAAATATCAGCTTTGCCATCACTTTAACAAACATCTTTGCAAAGCAGAATTCCTTTTTGTTTTCATACATTGTTAACTTAGAAAGCTTCAGAATGGTAATGTAATGTTACAGAAGGAGAAAATCTACAGGGACAAAAATTATCAAAACTATCGATAGTTGAAGAGACTATCGGCGATATTCAAAAGTTAAAAACATTATCAAGATAGCACTATCATGCCAGTCACTATCATGACGCGTTGATATATCAGTGTATCATTAGTATTCGTTACACCCCTACTGCTTAATCAGTAAATGTAAAATCTGTAGGTCTGTGCCCATGACCTTGGGTCAGTATCAGCAGTAAGTTGTCAACTGGTTTGCATCCATCAACAGTAGTATTAACCCATTTATGCCTGGCGTTCTTTGAAAGGGACATTGGCAAAGAAGTAAAGAAAAGCCTCATTCAAAACGGCTATTAGCTTGCTGACATGATGATAAATGGAATTACGAAAAACATGTACAGCCCCGTCACTCGCATACATGTCTGGCATAGCTCCAGATAAGGCTAAGGCGCTTTTTTTTTCCACCAAAAAGTATTCATATTTTTCTTATTTCTCCATGAAAACATATGTTGTAGGTACTCATTAGAAGCGCCTCTCCAAGGTGCTTCTAATGAGTACCCACAACATATGTTTTTATTGAGAAATAAGAAAAGTATTACATGGATACCCCCTCTTATCTGGAGCTATGATGTCAGGGTATAAAACGTGTTCCCAACAAATAAAAAACTTACAATGACAATATCTAGGTCTGGTGCAAGGTGGTCAGGTAACAGCCTAGCTGCCACCTCATCTTCACTCATTCCTTTGAATCTATCACGTTTCTTCTTGACAGTAATATGATCAGTTATCTTCTCCTGCTTCAATTTCTTTGGTCTGCCAGGTGATTTCTTCTTCTTTGGTGAGCCACTGAGAGTAAAAATAGAAATAAAATACCCATCATAAATGTACAGTTATCCCTGAAATGTTACTAGAGGAGCAAACAAGGCAATAAGTTTAGGTGACTGATTGATTGAATTGAGGTTTAATGCCCCAGTCAACCAATTAGAGTCATGTCAGTCAGTTTACCTAACCACACATTTCCTGGGCAGGCTTAGTGCTCTAAGCCATTCACAAGTATTTGTGCTCATTCTTTTGCCAGAAACTGACAACTAGCCTTCTTGAATCAGTGGAAGGGAGAGAATGACCGTAAAAAACATTTCATGAAAAATCTCTACGAAAGAATGTTGTCGGACCTGTCAGGGATCGCAGTTTAGGTGATATAGTGACATTTTTTTCTGAGCCCAAACAAACACTTTTGGTAATCTCACTGGGCCAATTAATGGATCCAGATAAGAGGAATATCCATAGAATACTATCTGAATATCGCTCCTGTTTGGTATGCACCATGTGTAAGCTAATTTAATCCTTAGATTCAGAGCAGACAGCCTTGCAAAGCAACAGATAAGCCACTTTTTTCATCCGAAAAATGCTGATATCTTTCTTATTTCTCCACACAAAAACATATGTTGTGTGTACTCATTAGAAACGCTTCTAATGAGTACCACAACATGTTTTCATTGAAAACATATGTTTTTGTGGAGAAATAAGAAAAATATTATGTGGATACCCCCTCTTATCTGTAGCTATGGCCTTGTGAGGCAGTAAGCATTTAAACTGCATTAACAAAGTTCTAGTATTTTTATCTGTAAGCTTTACATCTTCAAATTTTATATTTGTACCAAATCATGTTTTTATGAGTGTTCATGTACAATACAATGTTATTCTTGTAAGATGACTATCAATACTTTTTGGAAGAAAAAAGCGATTTATCTAGTGCTGTGAATTCACAATAAACGTCAAAAAGATTGCCCTTTGAAAAAAAGAACTCATTATGGATTAGAAAATAGTAATCTCAATTTTATTGAGACTCTTCATAAGCAGTAATGAAGTTTGCAATACTGGGTTATGCTCTCTAGCATATACACTTGGACTAGTAACTATGGTACAAGTATTGTACTTACTGGAAATATGTTGTCGTGGCCAAGTTTTCATAATTTTGTATGATGAAGTTTAAATGCTCATATTTCATTTATTTCTCCGAATATCTGAGATTTGTTTTCAAAAAGCAATAGTTCAATATATTACCTTTAAGACTGCAGCATTATATTTAAGGAAAATTAAAGATTTTTTGTAAACATCAACAAGAAACCTAGGTACCCATCTTAGCTATTTTCGGCACTTTTAGCAGAAAATCATCAGAAATTCACCCAAAATGGTGGTATACCTTCAATTTTATTAATTGTGACTGAACATTTTTCAACCAAAACTATAAAAAACAAGGCTAAAAACAATGTATTACAACCTCAGTTATTATCCAAAATCATTTTAATGACCGAAGTGCTGTAAAATAGCCCTAAAATCAAGCCAAGACAAAATATATTGGCATTTCCATTTGTGACAAGTCCAGGGCCCAGTTGTTCAAAGCTAACGATGTCGTTAGTTAACGATTCATTAAAATTTACATTGAGTGATGCGCAAATATTCTGAAATTTTTTGCTGAAAAAATGCGAGTAGCTTTTGCAGTGCAAAAGCTACTCACATTTTTTCAGCAAAAAATATCAGAATATTGTATATTGAATCTGCTAAAACAGTTAACGAAATAACCCTTAACGAGATCGTTAAGCTAACGGCGCTTTGAACAACTGGACCCAGGTATTATTAGGCCCGAGATATACATGAGCAGAAGTTGCCTGAACTCCATTTTCAAATATACCACAATGGGCCCAATGATCCCAAAGGAAATGAAATAATGCCTTAATACCTGTCAAGACTTTTTTTTTTTTTCATGATGTAAAATAATATACTGGTACTATGTAGCTCATGATCATATTATTGGTGTTGTTGTTGTTTTTGTAAACTAAAATGTATTGACATTTTTCGTTTCTATATGAAAACATGTTGTCAGTACTCATTTGAGGCACCTCAATGAGGCACTTCTGATGAGTACCAACAATGTATTTCATGGGAAATAAGAAAAACACTTAACATGTATATGGATACCCCTTTTATCTAAAGCAATCTATAGGACTTGTTAAGGAGGAGTATTTGATGATAACTGTAGGATATTTTTTTCTTATTTCTCCATAAAAATGTATGTTGTGAGTACAGATTAGAGGTGCCTCAGTGAGGTGCTTCTAATGAGTACCTATATGTTTTCATGGAGAACTGAAGAAAATTCTCAGATTTACGCACCACAAATACTCCTCAACAAGTCTTCTGTTTAAAGCTGTGTAATAGTACATGTAAATACAGCTGTCCCTGAGCAGAGACTACAGTAGAAGAGTATGCTTGCCTGGCACTCACTACTGTATTTAACCTAAATATTGGGACACCTTAACTCTTTACCATACTTGTCTTAAAAATTTGAACAAGTCCATTTCATTACCCATTGATATGTCTAAAATATTGCTGAGTGAGTTGCAGTGTAGATCCTGATCAGACATTGTGTTTTGTGGCATCTGATCTGGGTCTATACTTTGTTTGCTCAGGCATGTCTGACCCAATATTTAGGGTTATTACGATATTTATATTTGGCATCAAAACAAGTCGTTTTTTCTCATTATGTGTATCTAATCTTACCAATCTGGCTCTGTTTTTATGTCTTGAGGTTCAATCTTCACCATGGCTTGAGGCTCCATCTTCACGATGGATGTCTCCATGATGGAAATAATAATATAATTTTCAGATCTCACTTTCTTTCCATTGTGGCTGAAATCTGAAAAAAACAGATACACTGTAATCACCCTAAATGCATAGCTCTAAGGTAAGTGTGGGTATCTACATTAATATTTCCCCTATTTTTCCATGAAATAAATAATTTGTGGATATTCATTACAAGGGCTCAGCTAGGCACTTCTAATCTGTACCCATAACATACATTTTCATGGAGAGATACGAGAAAATTAAAAAAGCGATGGGGATATTGTGAACACCTCCATCCGTCCATCTGTTACACTCTTTTCTCCTAAACCACTGGGCAGAATTTAACCAAACTTGAACATGACCTCCCCATGTTGTAAGGGTGTGCCAGAGCAACATTATTTTTCCCTCCGTCTGTCCTGCTATCTCCTCCTAAACCATTGGTGGAATTTAACCAAACTTGTTAGATGACTTCCCCTGCATGGTAAGAGTGTGCGAGTCTGAAAGCAGCATTATTTTTTACCATCCATCCATCATGCTACCTCCTCCTAAACCACTTGGCAAAATTTAACCAAACTTGCTACATGACTTCCCTGTGTAGTAAGGGTGTGCAAAAGCATTATTTTTTCCATCCACCCATCTGTCTGTCACACTTTGTTTGCTTGTGCTGATGTTTTACGGCCAAGTCAACCCAATGGGGTCATGTCGAGTGCAGTCAGTTTACCCAACTACACTTTTACTGGGCAGGCTTAGTCCTCTAACCGTTTAACCAGTATTGTGCACATTCTTTCACCAGAAACTGACAACTGCCCTTCTTGAATCAGCAGAAGGGAGAGAATGACCGTAGAAAATATTTCATGATCAAATCTCCATGAAAGAATGTTGCCGACACTGCGGGTGTTGAACCCGAAACCTCCTGATCACCAGTTGGACGCACATCCAACTAAGCCACCGAGGCCGGCTCGTCTGTCACGCTATCTCCTCCTAAACCACTTGGTGGAATTTAACTAAATTTTCTACATGACTTCCCCGCATGTTAGATGTTACGAGAGCAACATTATTTTTCCCTTCTCTCTACTTAATGGTTAAAGTGTGGGGATTCATATTTTATTTTATTTGTAGTTTTTACAGTCCAGTAAACACTGTTAAGGTTACGTCAATCTAATCAGTTAACACATTTCTTCCTGGACAGACTTAGTGCTTAACCAGTACTCTGTCCACATGTTTGCCAGTAACTGACAACTAGCCTTCTTGAATCAGCGAAGGGGGAAATAACTGTAGCAAATATTTCATAATCCACGATAGTAATGCTGCCAAGCTGGGATTCTTTTTTTCTTTTTTTTTTTTTTTGTATCATCCGAATATTGCAGTCAAACTGATAATGTAATGGGAGGGGAAGGGGGTGGGGTGTGCGGTGATGATGGGCTATAAAGTTTTTGGAATTTGAGGGTTCATGGCACCCATCAAAAGGGGTCTGGGGTCCTCCCCAGAAAATTTTTGAATACCTAGAAGCCATCTAATAAAATTTTACACATTAACTTAAACTCTTACATAAGTCAGTTTCTGTATGATTCAGAAGAAAAATGCACTAACTTAATGCTTTTAAACCTGGATCTCTGGGGGGAAAAAACTTTTCTGCATGCACGTCACAGATCACAGAATGTCAAAGAAATTCTGGGCCCAGTTGTTCAAAGCTAACCACGTCGTTAGTTAACGATTCGTTAAAATTTACATCGAGTGATACGCAAATATTCTGAAATTTTTTGCTGAAAAAATGTGAGTAGCTTTTGCAGTGCAAAGTGCAAAAGCTACTCACATTTTTTCAACAAAAAATATCAGAATATTGTATATTGAATCCGCTAAAACAGTTAATGACCCTTAACGAGCTCGTTAAGCTAACGATGCTTTGAACAACTGGGCCACGTTTTACAAAATCATTACAGGGAATTTTAATTTGGCAATCACAGATGACAGGCCATTTTGCTGTCACAGGGGGCAAGACTTTTTTACTGTTTTCATACAAATTAAAATTAACAATGTCCAGTCATACATGACTGGTGAGGGCGAATCTGTGGGGCTTTACATTCACATCCAACCCCTGCCTAGAAGCCAAATTATGCATTTTTGACAGTTCAATTTTTAGAGATCACCCCTGGCTGGTGGCGGGAAGTATGTTTTTGTGAACTGTGGGTAAGCTTTCATGTAAACTTCATGTATCCCTTTTTCAAGGAAGGTGGATCTCAACTAAGGATTTATGTCATGTATGCTCTTGACAGAGTCATGGGGGAATCCAGGGGAACTTTGAATTTCTAGAATGCAGGAGAAGCCATCTAACACAATTTCATATCTTTATTTAGGCTTATTCTTTATTTAGTTATTTGTCATTAACCAGTTTTCTGTATTTTTTTTCTGCTATTCTTTAAAATTTTCAGATTATTCTTTATACTTTAAGCTTCATTTTTCTCTAATCAGGATTTTTTTTCACTAAGACCTAAAATAAACAAGAGGCCCACCGGCCACAACTCGCTCACCTGAGTGAAACCGCCACTGCAGACATGCAGATGGCATGCAACATTTTTCCAACACTCTTATGACAAGGCAATGGCTTAAACAGTTTTTGAGACATCTTGCTTACAAGGTTAAAATGCTCAAATTTTCAAAACGCCATAAGTAAAAAAAAGTTCAGATATTTTTCAGAAGTCATTTGGTTCATCTACTTATCCTGTCCGTTAAAGTTTTTTTTTCTTTCTATTTTTAGCTCTGGCAACCATTTTGTTCAGCAGAGCAGAACCATTTTAGCAATTTTGACAAAGGGGCATAAGAGGTACATTGATGTGAAATTATTTTGAAATCTTGCCACTGGTCACGGAGATGTCATTTAAAGGTTTTCTATTTTTAGCTCTGGTGACCATTTTGTTCAGCAGAGCAGAATCATTTTGGCAATTTTGGTAAAGGGGGATACGAGGAACAATTCTGTGAAATCATTTTGAAATCAGGCCACTGGCCAAGGAGAAGAATGTTTAAAGGTTTTTTTTCTATTTTTAGCTCTGGCAGCCATTTTGTTCAGACGAGTATAACTGTTTTAGCAATTTTGGTAAAGGGCCATAAGAGGAACGTTTCTGTGAAATTACTTTGAAATCAGGACACTGGCTGCGGAGATGTCTTTTAAAGGTTTTTTTTTCTATTTTTAGTTCTTGCCATCATTTTGTTCAGCCAAGCGGAGCCATTTTAGTAATTTTGGTCAAGGGCCATTGGTAGAATACTTCTGTGCAAATATTTTGAAATCAGACCATTGGCCAAGGACGAGATGTTGTTTAAAAATTTTCTATTTTTAGCTCTGGCAGCCATCTTGTTCAATGGAGCAGCACCATTTCCACCATCTTGGATTTTCGATCTACACAATTTTAGCTTGTTTCGATCCAGAAGTCATCCTCATGCTAAAGAGCAGGTTTCGGCCCAAAGCGATCTAAGGTTTGAGAAGAGATGTCGAAAATTGATTTTCAAGATGGGGCTGTGGTGGCCATCTTGGATTTTCTATTGGCTCATTTAGTATTTTGGGTCTCATAAGTGCCCTAATGCTCATCATCAAGTTTCAATCCAACTGGATTATAGAGGAGATGCCCAAAATATGAATTCTCAACATATTCCCCATAAAAATGTATAGGGTCCATACAAATGCACATGGAAAGCAAATTTGACCTTGCCGTAAAAAGGTCAAATGTTAACTTAGGACCATCATTTTAGCAATTTTGGTAGATCTCCTGTCCCCAAGGATCTATGCAAAGGAAAAAGGCCCCAGGGCTTATTTGGTTCTGGAGAAGAAGATTTTTAAAGGTTTTTACCATATAAGGGCATGGCAGCCATCTTGGTCAATGGATCACAACCATTTTAGCAATCTTTCGTTCCCCGAACCTAAGGAAGCGCCACATGAAATCTGAGCAGCATTGGCCCAGAAGCTTCAGTCGTTTAAAATTCTCAACATTTTCCCCATACAAATGTATGGTGTCCATACAAATGCATAGGGAAGCAAACTTGACCTCGCCGTAAAAAGGTCAAGCATCAATGTGCAACAATTATTTTAGCAACTTTGGTAGTCCTCTCGTCCCTGATGATTTGTGCAAAGATACAGCCCCAAGGCATCCTCGGTTCTGGAGAAGAAGATTTTTAAAGGTTTTTACCATATATGGGCATGGTGGCAATCTTGGTCAACAGACCGCGACCCTTTTAGCAATCTTTCATTCCCCCAACCTAAGGAGGCTCCACATGAAATCTGAGCAAAATTGGTTCAGCGGCTTCAGAGGAGAAGTCATTTGAAAATGTTAACGGACGGACGTATGCATGGATGGACTAAAAGTGATCACAATAGCTCATCCTGAGCATAGCTCAGGTGAGCTAAAGTGTGTGTTTCAGTTTACCCAACCATGCCTAATTTTTCACCCCCGACCCTTAAGTTTTTTTTTTTGATGATTTCCCTGTTCGGCCATATTGTTTTCCTATTAACCTCATATAAAAACTTTAAACAAAATAAAAATATTTTCCAACCTACCATCCCTATTTTAAAATGCCATGTAACCTGAAACACACATATTTTTTATTTGGCCTAATATTGCTTAATAGAGCACTACCAAAGGCTTCTCAATGTCGAGTTGACTGGGACCCAGACCACCCGTCTTATCAATCACCAGTGGAAGGCCTGTCCATCCCAATCACCACTGATATGGTTTACGTTAAGAAGGCTATTTCAAAAATGAAGGGGGGGCAAAGCATCGGGCCCATCAGGCATTGTGGTGGAGATGATACGAGCAGCTGGTGACATGCAGGGGTCATCCTGGAGCTTTCAGAGAGGGAGAAGTTTTGCGACAATGTCAGGATTTCAGGGAGAAGTTTTGGTCCAAATTTTGGATTTCCCTATACATTCTATACAATTTCAATTCTCCCTCAGCTCAAGATAGGAAGAAGTCAGCCAGCTTTGGGAGACTTTTTCTCCCAAATCGCCCTCTAGGATGACCCTTGGACATGGGCGCCTCCATGATCTGTGACCTCGCGGCCGCAATCATCTGCGATGGCAAGGTACCCTCTGACTGGGAGCAGAGTTTCATTGTCTGCTTCTACAAGGGAAAGGGGGATGCATTGGAAAGGGGCAACTACTGCGGTCTCAAGCTGACTGAGCAGGTTATAAGGTCATAAAAGTCCTGGAGAGGATTGTGGACGGCCTCATCAGATAGTTGGTGTCAATCGACGATTCCCAGTTTGGCTTCATCCCAGGCAGAGGCACTCTTTGTTGTCAGGCAGCTGCAAGAGAAGTATCTAGCTGCTAACAAGAGACTCTACATAGCCTTCGTAGACCTGGAGAAGGCTTTTGATTGAGTACCTCGGAAGGTCATCTGGTGGGCGCTGAGAAAACTTGGTGTGGAGGAGTGGATTGTGTGACTGGTGCAGAGGATGTATGCAAATGTGTGGGTACAGTGAAGAGTTTGAAGTGAAGGTCGGTGTTCACCAGGGTTCAGTACTCAGCCCACTTCTCTTCATCATTGTGCTTGAAGCCTTATCACGAGAGTTCCACACTGGGGTCCCCTGTGAGGACCTCTATGCCGATGACCTTGTTATCATCGCTGAATCCCTCGAGGAATGTGTCGGGAGGCTCTTGACTTGGAAAGAAGCAATGGAAAAGGAAGGACTGAGAGTAAATGCAGGAAAGACGAAGATCATTATATGCTGTACGGGCCTGGACCTCCTGCAGAGTTCAGGCAAGTTTTCATGCACCGTCTGTCACACTGGAGTGGGTAGCAACAGCATCTTCTGCAACGGCTGCAAGCACTAGGTGCACAAGAAATGCAGTGGACTCAAGCACTTGACAAAGGCCCTGACTACAGATGTAAACACTGTGCAGGGAACTGCACGCCTCTTGGATGGCAGACCACAGAGGGAAGTCCAAACCAGACCTGACAAGCTGGAGGTGGTAGGTTCCTTTTGCTACCTAGAAGACATGCTCTCAGCAGCAGGTGGCTGTGGACTTTCAACCACAACATGTGTGAAAACCGCCTAGAAGAAGTTCAAGGAGCTGCTACCAGTGCTCTCTTCACGCCACCTCTCTTTCAAGACGTGGTCTGGTGTACAGCTCGTGTGTGGAGCGCAATGCTCAATGCCAGTGAGACTTGACCATTGACAAAACCAAACCTCCAATGTCTGCAGCGGAATGACAGGGCAATGATCATACAGATCTGCAATGTCAGGCCACAAGACATTGTCACAACCAGGTCCAATGAGCTACTTGCGCGACTTGCCATTGAGGATCGGGACCTCATTCTGAAGAAGACAAGGCTCCGCTGGTATGGAAATGTGGAACGCTCTAATGGTGCAGTCAAGACAGCCTTTCAGATACAGGTTGAGAGAAAGCATGGGCCTGGGAGGCCCAAGATGACATGAAAGCAGTTGACAGAGATTGCAGAGACTGGAAGCTCTCAGCTGTCAACCCTCACGACAGAAATATGTGGAGATCTGGTGCAAGATCTGCCATGCATGAAGCAAGCCACTGATGTGGATGTTGCCCCTGTACCTTCATGTTAATCAAAATTCCGATTATGGTATGATATGATGATTTCTCTTATCAGTATAAAACATGGCCATTAAACCCCATCCATACCCTCATGTACTGTGACACCCTTATCTTATGAGTGTTATGGGCAGGTCTTCCTGGGTAGAAACGAGTACTAAGCAATGTGGAAAAAGGGTCTTGCTTAAATACACAACACTTGGTGCTCACTGGGGTCGATTCTGCTAACTCTCGATCTTGAATCAGATGCTTTACTACTGCACCACAGCGCTCCACAATTCGATCTTACTAATTTTGGATCTGCAATCAGATGTGCTAATGACTGCACTGTATTGAGCCTGTCATGTAAATATTTTGACAGCAGTGCCCGAGAAATAAAAGTAAATGAAAATCAGGAGCAGCTGGTTTGTCATTCTGGCTGTCAATCTTCTAGCATATTGGCCATTTATAACCATAAATTACCAAGTTATGAATCTTCTCAAAATTTTAACCTTTAGAAGTTATGCTCCTGACTGCTAAATGTATGTTGTTTTTTTTCTCCTACCATATACTCCCGCATATACTCTGAGACAGTCACAGCTGACTATAACCCCAGAGGACATTTTGATGGTTGAGCAACCCCCTGCCCCCACCCCACCCCTCCAAGACAGTCACATCTGACTATACAGTGCTTGCACTAACTGTCAAAATCAGGAAGTCCCAGGACTTCCTAGCTCCAATATCTGGAAGTCCTGGTGATCAAAGTTTTTCACTCACTTTCAGAAATTCAACCTCAGTATTCTTAGACTCTCATTTATGGAGTAAACCTGCCAATGTTAAGCTAAATTACACATAAATTCATTCTAAATTTTTGTTATAAATGACTAAATATCTTTAAACAGTGGGAGTCCCAGACTTCCTGGCACTGAGTTTTTGAAGTCCCAGGGCAATTTTTGGGAGTCTCTGAACCCCAGACTTCCCTTAATGCAAGCACTGGATTATAACCCCAGAGGACAGTTTGATGGTCCCATTCCCCCGAAGGCAAAAGGGAGCTGTATATAACACATAATAGTTTCATTCTATCAAAATTAGTCCCATTGTGTCTCTTTTATGCACATATGTGTTTCAATTACTAAGAATACCAAAACGAAACCAGAAACCAGTGTCATAAATGTAAATTGGACTCTTTCCCTGTATTTTTAATGGTCCGTTTCAGTATTTCGGTTTCGTTGCGGTAAGTGTAATTACCCTCACTCACTGATTTTTCAGGCCCACTCTGCAAGAACTGACATTTACAAGAGCTCATTCTTCCCTCTACTTTCGAGTATTGAACGTGAAATGGGTCCCCAAATAAATTTGCCCATTTAACGAGTCGACGAAGGAAGACAAAGGTAGTAATATTATTTCTATCTTCCCTCGTGAACAGAGATTTGAATACCTTCCACCTAGCTTCGATTATTTCCTCTGCTGAAGGTGCAGAGGTTTACCTCTTTGGTGAGAGCTGGGGACTAATTTGCCATATCTAAGGTCCTGGCGAATGAATGTCAATAACAGATGCAAAAAATCTGATTCTGGATATGTGCATTCAGCGGTATTCTTAAATTACAGTGGATATAGCGGAGTAAATATCTGACTGGTTCTTTGTCAGAATTTGCTTGTCCTTAGCAGTCTAGTTGAGGTTACCATACTTTTTCAAGAGTGAACTCACTTGCTTGCTAGTTGTGCAATTCGACAAAATTTGAAATAGCTCCTTGCAATCTTCTGGATATTTCGTCACATTACAGTGAATTTTCAATTGCTTGACCTTCAAATTCGTGATCAAGACGCATGAAGTAATATTTACAGATGATCAGATGTAATGATCGTACCTAAACGAACTAAAAATACCAAAAACAAATCAATCAAAATAATTATGAAAATATTTAACAGGTGCTTTGTTGTCATAAATTTTCAAAACATGTATGTGATTGGTCACATTTTCGTAAAATAGCCAATGAAAATCTCGCTATATTTATCCAATCAAAGATATATTTATCCAATCAAAGATAAGTTTACATCGTTCGAGCTAGTTGTAGGATCGCCGTGTCAATAGCCCCGTGAAACAGAAAAGAAATTTCAAGCTCAATAGGCGATCACAACCGAGGTTTGGGGTGAGACGTGAGACCACTTATCTGCTACATAGGCTCGTCAGCAGCAAAACTTTTCACTCTGTATAATGTATGATATATCATGATTTTTTCTATATAATATTATGGACTGACGGTTCAATGTACAGAATACAGATGTAGATGTGAATAACAAAATAAAATAATAATAATAATAAAAAAAAAAAAAAAAAAAAAAATAGCGAAATAGCTGTATTAACACGTACTTGAGTTAATCAATCGTCTCGCGTTAGGTAAATGACATACTCTTACTAGAAGTTCTCCTTATCTGGCCTTTTTTTTTTTCGTTGTTGTTCTTTTAGCGTCTTTTTGCTCTTTTTTGTTTCTCATTTAGCGCTTATAGTACCCAGCAGACACATGACGTCTATACAACGTCGCCTCAACGTCGATGTGCACAACGTCATGACGTTGCATCGACGTTGAGACGACGTTGTATAGACGTCATGTGCCCGCTGGGTATGTGCAGTTTTTACTTAGTGCAAGGAGACTATATTAAATTCGATTTAAATTCAGGTTATATCACCATTTTATTATCTTAAACTATAGAAATATTATAAAGTTGTACGAAAACTTCAGCTATAGATGTTCGAGAGGAAGGATTTATCGTCGTTTAACCATTACCACTCTCTGAGCTAATTCAGCAGATGACAAAGTAGTTGCGGTCATGGTACCTAAGCCGTAATCCAAACTCATAAATCCATAAACGAATGACGAATCAGAATGTTCAGACCAACAGACGTGGACCCCAGAATAAAGGGTGTAATCAGGCGTCCGCGGATAGTAAGCATTACTTGGTAGGCAAGCTTCGCCCACCATGCCCATAGGCCTGAACGAAACTGATGATATTTTCTTATTTTTGCCAGAAAATAGGCTTTGAAAACACGTCAAAATCTATTTTCTGGAAAAATAAAAAAAATATTTTAGATTTCGTCTGCTGATTTTTTTAATTTAGCATGCCAAGCGTTAAGACTACTTGTATTTATTTCACAGACAAAAACTAATATTGGATTTTTTTTTTCTATGGCTTTTGATCTTTTTGCCAATTTTTCGATGTTTGGTACTTTTTATGATCAGCCTGTGCATCCGCTTAGTTTTATCAGTCCGATATATTTTGTCTTTTTGTCATATTATATCATATCGTACACTGGAATCTCAGAGAGTCTGGAATAAGCTTGATCCTGAGGTCGCCCTTACCAGTGATCCTAACTCTTTCAAAGATAGACGGTCGGGACGATCTCATACCAGTCACCATAAGTCGCAAACACATTTTTTAACCTACTTTTAAATTCACTCATCCTGCACTAACACTTTCAATCTATTTATCATGTCTCACTTTTGCACTTTCTATCCCTTCTAAAATCTGACTTTTATTTTTGCACATAATACTCGAAAGAGGGTGCTGCAGTATATGAAGATAGATTGATATCGTCCTTTTGCCTAGACCGGCCTTCCAGCCATTGGGTAGCTTCCAGTTTTTTTTTTATCTAACATCTTCGATCGCTATTCCGTCAGATATGAAGGCACACGTAGGTATCCGGGGTTACCTTTTGTCATCCTACGTCTTTTTGCATCCTTTTTGCTCGACATTTATTGCGTATTTTTTAGTGTATACTTTTTTCTATATTTTGGCATCTTTCTGCGCTTTTTGTCTAAAAAAACTTTTGTAATCTTTTAACAGCTAAAATGTTAAGAAACTAGAGCTGTTTTTAACAAAAAAAAAAAAAAAAAAAAAAAAATGCCGCACCCCAGCTGCCACTCATATATAGAAAGTTTACCCATACTAATTGTGTTTATCATCATTGCAGGCACGTACGCAGAGGGGGTGCGAACCCTTTTCTTGGAAACTTATTTCAAAATCATACGTTTTTTTTTTTTTTTTTTTTTTTTTTTTTTCAGCAGAAATTTAATTTACGCCCCTAATTTTAGAATTTTAGCCCCTAAATCAAACTTTTCTTAAGATTCACACCCTGTGCAAAATATCTGAAATTTGCACCTCGCTTTTTTGAAAGTCGGTGTACTGGCCGGCATGTTTGTTGTAACTCAGTTTGTTCAATGATTTTTAAAACACAAGCAGCTGTTTAATCCTTTCATCAGAGTTTATGAAGTTAACTGTCCAAAAGAAAGAGGCCATTGTCTGAAGAAAGGGTATTAAACAAAAATAAGAAACAAAAATGAAAGCTTACAGAGATAGGTTATATGCAAGTCGTGTCATTACAGATAATCAGACTGTACAGCTCCAAGATCCAAAGTTTCTGACTCAGCCTACATTGGACGCTTCAGTGATCCTGAGTATCGACGATCTGGGAAAGGAGAGGCTGGGGTTGCTGGAACTGTATTCTATGGGGTACATATCAAAAATCCACGGGAGGCGTATTGTGGCCCTCAAACGGGCATCTGGTCTTTGACCTTGTATTGAGGAGACAGCATCTGGGGTCAGTTTGTAAACGTCAAGCCACACACATGTAAATAAATACCACAAATTGCATTGAGCTCTCTTGCGAAACATTAATATACATTGAAGAACTTTATACCTCCAAGAGGGTGCACCGAAGAAAAAAAGCGGTGGAACACTAAGAAACACAGAACAGAACAGAATGGCAAACACAATGGACAATGTATTATAATTACGCTAAATATTGGGACACCTTAACCAATTACCGTAATTATCTTAAAATTTGAAAAAAAAAAAAAAAAAGTTCATTTTATCATCTGACGAAAAAAGTGCAGGCAGAATGGCAAATAGTGTAGACCCTAATCAGACGGCGTTTTTCGGAGCAGTCTGATCTGGGTCGACGTACACGATTTGCTCAGGCACCACTGTCGCAATACTGTGGTTTATTAACGGCAGATCATGACAAATTTTCATGATATATCTTGAATCGTTTTCTACTTATGCAACGGCAACGGAACTACCATTGTCAAATTTCAAAGGAGAATAACTCCAAAAATATAAAGACAAGGGTTATGGTCACCTACCCCTCATGCTAAAATATTGCTTTTCTGACTTATTTGCTGATGATTTGACAATCCATACAAACAGTCCGGATATAAGTGTTATAAATTCAGAGATACAAACCGACTTAGATAGAACAAAAACATGGAGAAAACAAAATAAAATGACAATACATTGTATAAAAACTAAATATATGTTATTATGAGCAAGACATAGGCTCGATGACAGCAGTGAACTGAGCTTATATATTAACGATAATTGTATTGAGAAAGTTACCAAACAGAAGCTTCTTGGCGTATTTATAGACGAAAACTTGTCATGGGCACCGCATATTGACCATCTTTGTTCATTGATATCAACTAAAATTTCTCTTCTTAAACAATTGGCTGAATATGTCCCACAGAACATTCAGAAACTATTTTACCAAAGTTATATTTTACCTCTGTGTGATTATGGCTGTAACACATGGGACACCACATCGAGTCAAAATATCGAAAGACTTTCAAAACTGCAAAAACGAGCTGCCCGCATTATTTTGCAAGCTGAATTCAGAACGCCATCTGCTACTATGTTCCAAGAGCTCGGATGGCTGACTATACCTAAAAGATTATAATAAAGCTATTTTAACTTATAAGGCACTAAATAATATGACACCAATATATATTACAAATCTATTAAAGCCAATGTCAATCGCCCATGAACGATCATTGAGATCATCTTCAAACGGCCTCTTATCTGTCCCAAGATCAAGAACTGCACTATACGACCGCTCTTTCTCACATTCTGCCTCTCGGTTATGGAACTCAATGCCGACATCTCTAAGGACAACAAACTCACTAAATGAATTCAAAACATCTCTTAAACAGCATCTTTAAATGTTTTTATTTGACATATACGCATACAATTATAACTTTTATCATAAATACGGAGTGTGCAATTTCCATTTCGATGTTGCGTTAATGTAATATTTTTCACTTTGTGAGCTATGAAAACTTTTATCAAGCTTGTTCCTAAAATCTATTTAATTTCTATCTCAATTTTAACTTTTAGGAACTCAAAACCTATTATATTTTATCCAGTTTTAAATACTTTCCGACTTCTTGCATCCTGTACAAGAAACACAGTTCTTATTGTTGTATAAAATGTAAATATGTATGTATATGGTTGCATGTAATGTTTGAGTTTTACGTTATTTTATGTTCAGTCTGCTATACATCTTTTATGGAGGGCCACTTGGTAGAATGGCTGTTTGAGCTAAA
Organism: Anodontia alba; assembly: GCA_964016985.1. NCBI lineage: Eukaryota > Metazoa > Mollusca > Bivalvia > Lucinida > Lucinidae > Anodontia > Anodontia alba. The sequence continues at coordinate 104,925,993 of OZ024828.1, forward strand.
AGTGTTACCCTCTAAAAACATTGTATAAATAAAAAATAAATAAATAAAGTTCTTGTGGTCTGCATGTCGTCTGATGATGTTTTATATTTCTATGAAGTTTCATGAAAAATACCCAGACCGGTTTTCAATTTATAGAGTAGACACGCAACTATTATTGTCAAATTTCTGAGGGTAATATATACACTCCCAAACTATATAAACAAGAGTTACTCTGCTGGTCGTCTGATGATGCTTTATATTTCTATGAAGTTTCATGAAAATATCTTTAATGGTTTTCAAGATATAGAGCCGACACGATTTTGTGACAAACCGGCGGACGGACAGACAAGAGTTACGGCTATTGTCGTCTGCACGTTGTCTGATGATGCGTTATGTTTCTATGAAGTTTCATGAAAATGTCTTGAACGGTCTTCAAGTTATAGAGCGGACAGGAAATGACCATTGTCAAATTTCAATGGGGCATAACTCCAAAAATGTATAGACAATAGTTACGGTTCTTGTGGCCTGCACGTCGTTTGATGATGCTTTATATTTCTATGAAGTTTCATGATACGATCTTGAATGATTTTTAAGTTATAGAGCGAACATGAAATTACCATTGTCAAATTACGAAGTGGAACAACTCCAAAAATGTATAGACAAGAGTTGTGGTTCTTGTGGTCTGCACGTCGTCTGGTGATGTTTTATATTTCTATGAAGTTTCATGAAATTTATCTCGAACGGTTTTCAAGTTATATAGCGGACACGATTTTGTGACAGACAGACAGGGACAGACAGACGGACAGATAACCAAGGCAAAAGCAATGTTTCCGCCCTTTCAGGGCGGGGTAGGTATAATGCTTAAACTTGTGTAAAACAGAATATTTTAGAAATGTAGGTGGAAGGAGCCAGCTGAAACAGAATATAATGTATTTAAAATACTTGTATTTATTTTACGGAATCGAGACAGTTCCCCGACAAGACAGTTCCCCGACACAGTTTTTTGAGACAGTTTCCCGACAGATTTGAAGACAGTTCCCCGACACTTTTATTCAGTCAAATGACCTGTGACTGATAATTATACATTTATAACTAGTAATTATGGGTTCACCGACGTTTTTGAAGACAGCTGACCGACAGATGTTTTACATTGCATTTATACACCTGATACAAAAAGCGTAAGAAATACATGCGAGACTATGAGAATATCAAAATAGTTTATTATTTTTGCACTGGAGTGTATACTTGTAGTTAGGAAATTTTTTCAGATGTTCATAAATTGTATCGTTTTATCACGGTGATGATATATAATAATAATGATCCACGTCGTGAGAAACTCTTCTAATTGCATGTGCGAACAACAAAGGCGCAAATCAGTCTGCGCATCCGCACAGTCTGACCAGCGCCTTTTTTGTTCGCTGCTTGTATAGTATAATTATTTAAGGCTGAAATATATTTATGGCTAACGTATGTGACTTCATTTTCAATCCCTTTTTATTGCGAAATAAAGAGTTCAGCTGCTTTATAGTCCTGGCGTCGAATCCTGGGAGAGAAAAGGTCCCCGTCAATCACAGGCACAAATAATCCAATCACAATCCATCACTTATCTATAATTATCCTTAATTACCCATAATTACCAATTATAATTATCAGTTACAGGTCATTTGACTTTGAACAAAAGTGTCGGGAAACTGTCTTCAAAAGTCGGGGAACTGTCTCCAAAAGCCATGTCGGGGAAGTGTCTTGTCGGGGAACTGTCTTGTTCCCTATTTTACAGGCAGTAAACTCGAATATAATATGTAGTTATATATTATAACATACTTTAATAGACTGTCGACTCATAAAATGGATCTTTTGCTATATTTTGGCGTTTTTTAGGTTTATTCCGGTGTTTAACACATTTTATACTGAATAGACTCCCCCACACTATATATTATATGGTGGCTATGGTGGCATATTTCTGCCACGAGGTAGCTAGATAGCTATCGCGATAATATTCTTAATTTTAGTTTTCCTGAAAACATTATCGCAATAACTTGAATTATCTGGATATGTTTTTTAATTTCCAGAAAATATTTTCACGCAAAATTTCGTGATACTGCTCGGAACTGACATTAGTATCTAGATAAAATTATCGCGATAATTTTTTCATGGTAGCGAGGTAGCTATAAATAGAACACAAGCGGATATGACATTCTGGGATTTCTACGCACCGATTGGCGATTACCAAGTACAAAATCTTACCTTAAAAGTCGCTGGTAAATACCCTCGGTGAATTTCAACAGTATAAACATTATTATTATTATTATTATCAGCACCATCTAATGTTACTTTGGTATGTAATAAGAACAAAGAAATAGAAAAGCCTGTGTATGTGTAGGTTTATGCTGATAACAAAGATATGGGTCAATATGTGCATTCGCGCACTATGATATGGACCTTTGTTGTTTGCTACAATAAATAGATTTAGCTAAGAAATAGATAATCCTGCACATCTGTGGTTTGGGCTGATAACAAAGATGGATCAGCATGCGCATTCGCGCACTGTGATATGGACCTTTGTTGTTTGCTGCAGTAAATAGGTTTAGCTTCGAAACAGACAAGCCTGCGCATCTGTGGAGTTGGGCTTATAACAAAGAAACGGATCAGCATGCACATTCGCGCACTGTGATATGGACCTTTGTTGTTTGCTGCAGTAAATAGGTTTAGCTTAGAAATATACAAGCCTGCACATCTGTGGAGTTGGGCTTATAACAAAGATTCGGATCAGCATGCACATTTGCGCACTCTGATATGGACCTTTGTTGTTTGCTGCAGTAAATAGGGTTAGCTAAGAAATAGACAAGCATCTGTGGGGTTGGGCTGATAACAAAGTTACGGATAAGCATGTGCATTCGCACACTTATGATTTTTTTCTTCATTATTACTATAAAGAAACCTAAGTCAGCAATCTATATGCAAAAGAATTCTGCTGCAATAACAGGAAAAAATATTAGTAATAGTAGTTGTATTAATATTACCATACTTCCTTTTTTCCAACAACTGCACTAGCATACTACTACTACTACTACTGCTGCTGCTGTTACTACGACTACTACTTCCACTACTAGTACTACTACTACTACTATTACTTACTACTACTGTTTCTATTACTCCTTCTACTATTATCATTACTACTACTAACACTACTACTGCTGCTGCTGTTTTTGGTTGATCATTCTTTAGAATCTTTGTTTTTCTGTAATAGAATTTATACAGTGAGAAAGCTTCAGGGCTTTTCCTTATAGTTTTTCATACATGTATGTTTATAAGACACTCTCTTGTATGTATTATTTCATGCATATTGTAAAGGTGTTTGTATGGCGATGAGCTGTACCATGCTCAAGTCAAAATAAAATTCTAAAGCTGGAGAAATCTGCTGATCCGTATCTTTGTTATCAGCCCAACTCCACAGATGCGCAGGCTTTTCTATTTCTAAGTTAAACCTATTTAGTGCAGTAAACAACAAAGGTCCATATCACAGTGCGCGAATGTGCATGCTGATCCATATCTTTGTTGTCAGCCCAAACCACAGATGCGCAGGAATGTCCATGTTGATCCGTATCTTTGTTGTCAGCCTAACCCCACACATGTGCAGGCTTTTCTATTTCTTTGTACGTATTACATGCCAAACGAAACATTATAGATGATGCTAATAATAATAATTCTTATTATTATCATTATTATTTTATTCAACCTAGTTCGTATTTTCTAACATTATATTTCTGTAAATAACACAATTAACCTATTTTGCATTTGTACGCACTGTCTGTATGGGTGTTTACCATTCGGTACATTTCTGTAGATTAGGGACATTGTGGTTATTATCAAATTTTCTACCTGTTCTATTTTTAGAAACATAACAAATATATGAAAATCGTAAAATTCAACACTTTAACGTTTCTGTTATAGCTTCAGCTAGCCATATATAATTTATTTTTGTATTTGAAAGACCTGTGTAACAAAGAAATTGATTGTTTATTGAACATTATAGAAAAAACTTTAAAAAACCGGAGACTGGATGGTCCGTTGGTTTCATAACCCCTGAAACGGTAAATCGGAGTTTAAAAAATTACTACAGGTCCGATCTAAATTTCCTTTTTGTTGGATAATGTATATTTAATACTTCATAATATAACCCAAAATGAACAAAGTTAAAAATATATTAGTCTTGCAATCCATGATAGAAATTTTGGTCACGGTGCCGGGTCTCGGGGTCGGGTATGAAAGCCACGGCCGAGCTGCCGAGCCGTGTTTTCTTTAATTTGTTCAAACAAGTTCAAGATACTTATTTCTTTTAATCTCATATTATCATATATGTAAAATGCTGTATTCACAATTAAATTTTGTATAATTACTTGCTTATTTATGACGTAATATCCAATTTTCCATTCAACAGGGGTATGAAAGCCACGGCCGCGAGATATATATTTTGGGGTCGGGTATAAAAGCAAAGTCCGATCCGATCCGCCGATCACTTTTCTGCCGATCATAAATTTTATTTTTGTCATTTTATCTAAACTACGATTCAAATGTCCAGTATATCAGTTTTATATTATCATACATTGCTTAATTAAATATTCGACAAAAGATATTTCTTTTTTCAACGCTTTTGGATTTGATTTTTAAGCAGTTTTCTGTCTTCTAGGGGTATAAAAGCCAAGTCCAGTAAATATAAGAAAATCATAGTTTTCTCAGTAGTGAAGCTAATATATACAGAGATCAGCTCTGTCTCAGAGAATAAATGGTCACTAGAACATAATTAGTTTCTTGCATATGAAAATTATGTCATATATAAACTATTTTAGCCTTTTTTTCTGTCCATCTTTGCTTTGCATGGATACTATTCTAAAAATAGAAACGCCGGACCGCAATGAATATGAAAGCTACAAAATGACCCAACTACTATTGTACAAAAAAAAAAAAAAAAAAAAAAAAAAAAAATAGACGAAAAAGGAGAAATAACATTAATACAGATATTAATATCTATTAGATATTCTTAAAACACAAATAACATTAATACAGATATTAATATCTATTAGATATTCTTAAAACACTATCTTCCGCGGTAAGAAAATTCACCCATTTCATCTCATTTCAGGACGTTGTTGTATGTAACGTCATTGTTTACAGGTCTATTAATAGATGCGTCTAATTTGATAAACAAACGGGAAAAAAAAACTGATTATATTGAAACATATGTATATGCTTGTTGAATCACAATGCACATGAACTAAAATTTCAGCATTTATAGTTAAGTCTGTTCTATAAAAGGACAAAACAGAGATAAAAAATCAAGAAATCTCTCTCGGCTATTTTTTCTTCCGAGCTTGGCTTTTATACCCCTGAAAGGGTCACCGGAATAACCGAAATCACCGAAATCCCCACCGAAATCACCGAAATCACCATCGAAATCACTGAAATCACCATGGAAATCACCGAAATCACCATCAATGGGTGGGGTGGGGGAAGGTATGATAGGTAAGGGTGGATCCGGATAGGGTAGGGATGGGTTGTTTGTTAGGTAGGGGCGAGATAAGTTAACCCTTAATGCGCCAAGAAAAACTGCATCTGAAAATGTCGTCTGTTTATGTCGTCTGCTGAATATTCTTGCAAACTTTTCAAACCTATTTTTGCATACAGGCGAACAGTGTGGACCCAGATCCTAAAGGAGCAGTCTGATCTGGGTCCACACTGTTCGCAAAAATGACTTTTAAAATCACAAGCAGATGACAAAGCAGACGACAATTGTACTGTAAAGAATTCGACATAATATGTGCTATATTAATATGATTTTTATACAATTATTTATATATTTTATATAAACAAATGTTTTGATATTATTGATTATACTATCCCGAGTGTCCCTATTGTCTTAACAATTTCTTAATTACAACTGTAATTTCTGACACAAATGATAAACGATATTTCATGGACATATATTAAAAAATGGAGATAAATACACCCCACCTACGTAGGCGCGTTTGGGGATACGGGTCTGCATGAACACGTCTTGTTTTTCTGACGTCTAGTTGATTTATATATTTCTTTTTCATTCATTCATTCATTCATTCATTCGTTTCCTTCCTTCTTTCCTTCATTCATTCATTCATCCATTCTTGTCGGTGATTCTTTTGATATTTTTCAATTTACAGTGATGATCTAATTACGGTGATTTCGGTGATTTCCACTGGGAGTTCGTTACACTACTGGTCCGGGCCCTTCGATAACCATACTCAGCTTGCATAACACAGCATACCCTGTCGTAGTCCTACCACCTTACCCCTCCCCAATCATATGACAGTATGATTTGTGCCCAGAACTTTATGAAACAACGGTGATTTCAATTATTTCCACCGAGATTTAGGTATAAAACTCGCCACATTCGGGGCCACATTCGATAGCCCTTATATACTCACCCTACGTAACCAAATCCCACCATAACTTAACTTCTACACACCTACCAACCCCACCACACCCAACATCACTCCACCCCACCCCTTGATGGTGATTTCGGTGATTTCCATGGTGATTTCGGTGATTTCGGTGGTGATTTCGGTGATTTTGGTGATTTCGGTTATTCCGGTGACCGCCCCTGAAACGAGAAAAAATTACTCTCAATCAAAAACTAGAACAGCGATTTTAATAATATCATTGCTGTAAATTACAGTTATATAATATGATCATATAAAATTGATATACTGGACATTTAAATCATAGCTTAGATATAATGACAAAAATAAAATTTATGATCGGCAGAAAAATGATCGGCGGATCGGATAGGACTTGGCTTTTATACCCGACCATATTTTGGCCATTTTGTGAAAAAATGGCGATATTTTATAATCTGAGTATTGGTCAGAGTTTGCAAAAAGATATTCAAAACAACTTTGAATCATTATAACATGCAGAAACTGTTTATTTTCCCATAATTCTTCTTTTTCATCCAAATAACCAGGATCGGCAGGATCTAAATATAGAACAGGGAACACTAAATGAAAATAACCGAAACGGAAAGAAAGAGCATTGAAAGGACCTAAACTTAACAATTACATATAATACCGGTATGATGACCAGAACGAATGGGAAAAACTATTAAATTAGTTATAGATGTGGAGTCATAAATGACTTTATTATTAGATCACCTTAGCCTTTAGGCCCTTCCAACCGTCTCGGTTATTTTCGTTTAGTTTATGTCTATTCTATTTTTAGATTCTGCCGATTGTCGTTATTTCGAGGAAAACGAAGAAAAGTGGGATTTTATTTTCAAAACATTGTCTTCATTTTATCAGCTTGGATATAATTTCAACATAATAATGTGTCGGTGAATTGTCTTCAAAAAGTGTCGATGAGTTGTCTTCAATTGTGTCGGTGAATTGTCTCCAAAAACCGTGTCGATGAGTTGTCTTGTCGATGAATTGTCTCGATTCCTGCTCGGCAGCTCGGCCGTGGCTTTCATACCCGACCGGGTCTCGGTCACGGGATTCCGGTCTGTGGGGTTTCATACCCGACCATGCAGATTTGGAACGGAGATCGTACGAATAGTTGCTATTGGGCACGATCTGTTTTCTTCCAGACATGTGTTGAAGGTGTCAAAGAGGTGAAAGTAAACAAATGTCATATTTAACTGCATTCATTGTCACCTGACAATACGAAGGGACCTATAGCAATGAACCTCTTTTGCCCGTGCGTATGTGCACGCGTGTCAGTGTGTCCGGCTACCTGTATTGTTTCCCCAAACTGACAACGGCTTCGCTACCTGGCAGTTTCGCGCCTTTAGTTTTCGCATGAATTAAGTTTTATTACTCAGTACCCTTTTCAGTGAAGGAAAAATAGACACTCACCATAAATTAATCCGGGATTGTATACATTTTATCAATAAATTTTTCAGTGCTGAAGAGTTGTGTAAGCTCGAATTTCAGTGTAAACCCCTATCCCAAACGTAGGCAAGGGGTGGAAATTTAGTGTCTGAACACACGTTCAGTTGTGTCATTTGCAGGCTTGACATGAAAACGGTGCACCGTCCTTCAGCTCGGGAAGTTAGCTGGAGGCCCCCTTTGCAGAGAAAGTCACCCCCTCTGCAGGTTTAAAAATCCTTGGTAACTCAAAAGGGTTACTTGTAGGCCTTCATCCTGCCTACTGTGCTTTCAACATCTTTCAGAAAGTCATTTTTTGCTTGGTACTTTACACAAATGAAGTTAATTTGCAAACTTTTATCATGATTTAATGCAAAACCATTTGTCGTAACAAACTAGTCACAGTTTATTCTAGGCATTGGTTTTTAAAAAATGAAATATTTTCCCTTTTTCCCATAGTAAAAACGAAAGCAAATTATGCAGAAATCTGTAGGGTAGGTAATTTGGAGGCAGATTTTCAACAAGTTCCGTTTGTTCAATTTTTCTGAAATTTTCACAATATTGTTATGAAACATCAATCATTCAAATTCAGCAAAGAAAAGAAAATATTTTTTAGAGAAAAATTCCAAAAAATTGCTTTACTATGGACATTGCATAGGTCAGACCAATTTTTGGCCGTAAAATTAATTTTATGGTACATATTTGAGAACAAAACACAGAAACAGAAAAGACAAATGGTTTCTGATAAGATATGGTCAATCAGAACAAAATATTTTCATTTAAAATGAAACACCAAGCAAAAAACGTCTTTCCAAGTGATGTCGAAAGGCGAGTAGATGTCTGTGAGAGCAGGGTCGCATGATAAACCGAAATCACTGTGGAAATTACAAAAATCACCAATGTAGATGCTCAAAAATGGGTGATATCTCGAATTAAAGTTGTTTTTCATCAAATTTAATTAGTATCAGGATATTACAATTGACTGTGTAATTAATCTGAAAATTCTGTTTGCCTAGACCAAAATGACCACGCCAAAATCACCATGGAAATTACCGAAATCACCAACGTAGGTGCCCAGAAATGGGTGATTCCTTGAAATAAAGTTATTTTTGTCAAGTTTAATTAGTATATTTCAGGATATATTACAACTAATTTTGTAATTCAGGGTTCAAATTTATTTTTTTTGACAGCTTGCTAAAATTAGCAAGTGGCATTATTTTTTACTTGCTAAACCTTTCAGCCAACTTGCTTTTTCACACTTATAAACACTGTTAAATGTGGCTTTAAACCTTAGCACTGTGGGTAAAAATTTCAGCAGACATTTTAGAATATTTTTTTCTTATTTTTCCCAGAAAACAGGTTTTGACATTACATGCAAATTGTCTCCTATGGAGACAATTTGCATGTAATGTCAAAACCTGTTTTCAGGGAAAAATAAGTATAGGAGACAATTTGCGTGTAATGTCAAAACCTGTTTTCTGTGAAAAATAAGAAAAATATCATCATTGCTTTTGGAAAAGAAATTGCAAAACTTCAGCAACAATGCCTCAGGTTCTGCCAATTAAAGAGAATCTTTCCAACTTGCTAGAATTAGCAAGTGATTGCAGCTTGCTATTTGAGGAATTTAACCAGCATTTAGCAAGTTAGCAAGTGCTAAAATTGATCCCTGAAATTAAATGGAAAATTTCCATTTGTCTAAACCAAAATCACCACACTGAAATCACTGAAATATAGTAGCCTCTAGTCTTTTGCTCAATATTGTATGAAATTGAATACAATATTGTATGAAATTATATTAACAAATTAAAGTTCTAATTTAGATATTGTATTTAAATATTAATCTTTAGATACAGGTCAGTCCCGTTATTAAGTGCTGGTCTGGGTGCCCAAATGCAGACTGCGTTATAGGCAAGGCGCGTAGTAGCTTCGGACCTGACTGCTCGGACCTTATAAATGTTGAGATGCATGGGACACACATATATACACCATTTATTTTTAAAGGTGTCCTATGCAATGAACAAAAGAATCATTTAGAATGTCCTAAAATAATTTTTTGTTGTATAAATCATGTGACAAAATCGGTTAATATTACTGCAAGTGCAAATGCCGCCGCCATTTTAACTCTGACTAATCACATGGCTATTAGGTGTTTACCAGTCACATGTCCATTTAAAGAAACAGAATTTGTTTTATTTCCAGTTACACCAGATGATTCACCTGAAATGTCAAGACTTTATTCTCTGGAAAAAAAAAAGAGGGGTAAATAAATAAATAAAAGTAAAATTGTTTTCTGCTGCAGTTGTGACTGGCACTTTAAGGTTAAGGGATTATAAGCGTCTGTAAAGAAAAAAAGACAAGCTATGCTGGTCCTTTTCTGCAAATCAAAGCATCCCATTTTGTTACTTTGATCTAGTGGGTGGGGAAACGGAGACCCGTCGGAAAACAAATTGGGATGCAGGACGCACTCGCGTTATATCAGTATCTGTGTATAAATTATGCGAATACTAACGGGACTGACTTGTATGATGAAATAATGTTATATTTCATTGCTATTAAATTAGCAGTCTGAAAAAATAACACTTTGTGTTTAATCCAAATGGCCCTTTTAAGGGCCAGTCACTCACCCTGAAAGAGTAACTGAATGATGTCAATAATGTTCTACAAATCTCGCCAGTTACTCAGTCTGGAAGAGTAACTGAATAATGCAAGTCTTTGTTTCGTAACAAAAACATAGGTTGTGGATACTCGTTAGAACCGCACTGTCGAGGCAATTTGGCAATGATTACCATTAACTTATGTGTTTAGCAGAATTCCAAATCTTTTCAGTTTTACAGCCAGATCAGACTGCACAGATGCATGGCAAACACTGCAGCATATAATCTGTAACTGAAAGATGTCAGTAATGTTTAACAATTCTTGCCAGTCACTCAGTAAGAAAAGGCCACTCTTTGTTCCGTAACAAAATTACATAGAATATGGGTACCCGTAATAACAGCAAGGCTGAGGCGATGTTGTAAAGTTTATCCGCTAAACTTTTCATTTTTACAGCTATATTAGACTGCACGCATGCATAGCAAATCGTGTAGACCATGATCAGAGCCGTAAACAACAAAGGCTTTTAACAGACTGGGTAGATGCACAGCAGACTGCTCTGAGACTTTGTATATACATTTTGTATATAACAAAATGCATCAATTCTTTAGACCACGATCAGCAGATTTAAATATAATATATATGCTGAATGCATACTGTCAAAGCTGCAAACACCAAAGGCACTGATCAGGCTGCGTGGATGTGCAGACTGCTCTGCGACTGTATGCATATACCAAAACGCATCTATTCTCGAGACTACGTTCAACAGATTTCAATATAGTATATATGCTGAATGCATTCTATAAAAAGCATGCATATACCAAAACCCTTATATAAAATGTATACCCTCCACCCAGGGAAACCCGATATCGGGATATCGGAGGTTGCGAGATTTCGGAGGTAAATAAATTATGTCATCCAGCGACAGTGTATGTACTTATCCTCTTTTAATGATCAAAAAAGTGCTTCTAGAGGATAAGCAACGTAACCTATATTTTCTCAGTTTAATAGTTTAATATATGAAAATGGCATTTCAAGATAAAGTATCCTCCTATTTATTCAAAATCACGTTTGAAAAGGAAATTTCATTGTTTTTCACCCAAATTCCATTTTCAGTTGTTTATAGCTTTTATCCTGTAAAGCTTTTTCATTGAGTATGTATGTCTGTATAATCTAGAACCTTTCTATAAATTATACAAGAATTAGCAGATGTGAATAAATTACTAAAGTGGCAGATTTTTTAGATTTCTTTAGGGTTGTTGTCATATCTATTGGTAACAGGATGTCGGAGGTGCGATGCAGGGATGTCGGAGGACAGATTTATATTGGTTATCGGGATATCGGAGGAAAGGAAATTTTGTGTTCTTCTTAAAACGGCTACATCTTTTCTGAAACGTGATCTTGCCTGGTTTAATATATTGAAGACGATTACCTGAATCCTCAGGAGTGGCATGTAGCAAGCGAACAAAGCGTTTATGCTGACTGGCAAAGAATAAATGAAATAATGTGCCACAGACTTATCAAGATAAAACATCAAGATAACCAGCCTTCGTGATGAAAACCCCGGTAACAAACACGACTTCACATAGAAAAAGTGGGGATTGCAGGGCTATAAATCTTTTTTTTTTTCTTGTTTCTGCTCTAAAATATGTATTGTGGTACTCTTAAGAACCACGTCGTTTCTGCTCTAAAACATAGGCTGCGGGTTATCGTTAGAACCGCCTCGATGAAAAAAAATAATAATACGAAAATTAACAGTTTTCTTTCTGAAAAGTTTGTATTTTTAAGACATGAAAATTTCATTCTGCATGTTTTCATATTTCTTCATCACAACGTTTTGTGCCTTTGGTGAGTTTCCAGGCCTATACACAGACTTTTGAAATGGAAGGGGCGGGTGTGTGAATTCTTGGCTATTCTTATAGGGGAGACAGATGCCAATAAAATGCCGATGGGGGATGCAAAATTAAGGAATGTAAAGTGATTTTATGGCCAAACCTTCATGATTTTTCAAATAATTGACCCGAAAGGGTTACAGGTCTTGTTTCATCGTTTGGTCGCTCAGGCATTCCATGGATTTTTCACTTACATTTAATTTAGGCTTAAAAACCCAGGCCCGTAGGTTTTGAAATGGGTATGGTGTGACCGTACGGAGGCGTGCAAATGCTCAGAAAATCTCGATTTAGAGGTGAAAATTAGGGGTGTAACCTGTGTTTTCGATGAAAATCTGCTTAATTTTTTAAACAATTTGTCCACAATGGGGGCTACGTTAGCCAACTCCCCCCACACCCCGCCCCCCCATCTGCTTGATTTTGAATAAATTTGTCCACCCCCATCCCCAACCACCACACACACGCACACACACGCACGCATGCACGCACGCATGTGCGCGCACAGCGCGTATGGAAGAACACGTTACAAAATCTGCAATATTTTCTATTGATAGCAAATGAAAATGACAAAGGTCTCCTCGATGCAACTCGATACAACTCATATAATTATTATATCACGCTAGCAAATTTATGCGGTGAAGACCCCTTGCAAATCTCACTTATATTAGGAAAACGGGATTACAGGGGAATGTGTAATTTTTTTGGCTGCTGCTTAAAAACCTAGATAAGCGGTCTGTCCGTAAAGATTTGTAGACAACAGAGGAGCTGAAAGCCTGTATGGTATAGACTGGGACTCAGAGGTATGCTTCTTAACAGATTGTAAACACTTTTAAAGAGCTCATCGTGTGATAGGTATACAAATGTCAGCCCGATGGACGAATGAGCACCTGTTGTTAACTTTATTATAGAGTTTTTGTACTGATATTGGTGAATATTGTGCCGAGTTGGGATATTGCTATAAATAATTGATATATCATAGATTTACAGTGGTAACGTTACGTTTATTATTTCTGATCTGATGGCACTCGTTGGCACCACATCGGCGCTGCGGTTCTTATGAGTTTCCAAAATCAACATTTCAATCGAAACATAGGTAGGAAAATATCACGTTTCACATACAGAACATCATTTTTGCAGCGAAAAGCTGTTTTATTGCATATAAATTCTTAAACGTAATGGCATTGGTTCTAGTAATATTATTCATCACGAAAACATGCCTATGTAATTTTGACCCCCTTAAACCCCACTTTTATATAGTAAAACTGGGGTTTACAGGGGTATACATTATTTTTCTTATTTCTGCTCAAAACATATTTTGTGGGTACTTGTAAGAACCGCCTCGCCGAGGCAGTTCTAACGAGTACCCACAATCTATGTGTTGAGCAGAAATATGAAAAATATCAGAGTTTTTTATCTGAAAACTTTCAGTTTTTGGAGGTGAAATTTTCTGTATATTTGAATAGGCATGTTTTCGTTATGTTACATTAAACACTCCTTCAAACCAATCAAACCCTATTAAAATTGCTACAAAAAGAGACACAAGTATTTGCACACAGGCTTAGCACCTTATTGTGCGATTAGGGTTTTAATTTATATTGCTTTTTTAGACAGAACTCACTCCGTCAATTTTCAGTGCCTCCGAAATCCAGCAACAGTTCATCCGAGATCCACAGCATCATGTGTCAATGTACCTCCGAATATTCCGTTATCCAAAATTTCGCAAGTACTTGCTTTAAATTTCATCCGGAGGCGTTATTTTTTGTTAATAAACTGAAACAACTTTGAAGACAGTCTTAGAAAAGATAAGTCCATCCTTGGGCAATAATAAACCAACATGTCATTTACCATGATCGGGCTGGTAGCCGTCGAAAAGGCAAAAAATGAGATGAAAAATAGATCATCTTGGTTCAAATGCCGTTTTCACCACCACAAAGTAGCTGAGAAAGGAAATATTTGTTTTAACGTATTCATTATTATGTCTCTAGAACGAGCAACTCAGCTTTTTTATCGACTGATTAAGAAATAAGCTATCAAAAATGGATAAATACATGCCCTGTTGCTGGATGACGTCATTTGTTTACCTCCGAAATCTCGCAACCTCCGAGATCCCGATATTGGGTTTCCCTGGGTGCCTCAGGGCTCAAATAGATATATCCAGACTTGGACCCAAAATACACTAAACTAGTAACTACGGTACAGGTATTGTATTTATTGGAAATAATGTTGTCTTGGCTGAGTTTTCATAATTTTGTAGGATGATGTTTAAATGGTCATATTTCAATTATTTCTCCAAATATCTGAGATTTGTTTTCAAAAAGCAATAGTTCAATATATTACCTTTAAGACTGCAACATTATATCTATCTAAAGAAAATCTAACAGTTTTTGTAAATATCAACTAGAAACCTAGATACCCACAATAGCTGTTTTCATCATTTTTAACAGAAAATCATTAGAAATTCACCAAAAATAATGGTGTAACTTCAATTTTATTAACTGTGACTTAACTTTTTTCATTGGAAGGGGATTGGGTCAGTAGATGTCAACATGGGAAAAAGGTTTTTATGCCTTATGCTGTTTCATCAACATATTTTTTTTTCTTATTTAAAAAAATTAATACAGTAAGCATGCCTATATGTAGACAGAAAATATCCAGACCTGCATGCGCATTCACAAAACAAGAAATCTTGGTATGTTTGTTGGCTTTATTATACCCCCGACATACGAAGTATGTGGGGGTATATAGTTTTCGCTTTTCCGTTCGTCTGTTCGTCCGTTCGTTCGTACGTACGTTCGTTTGTTCGTTCATACGTTCGTTTGTCTTTCCGTCACAGGGTCAAAGTTTTTGCGTTAAAGTTTATAAGACCTCATATTTTAAAGACCCTTTGATGGATTTAGTTCATATTTGGCATGATGGTAGATATAGATCTAAAATTTTTATTAGCACCATCCCCATCCCGGGGGTTGCCTTGGGGTCAAGGTCACGGACTTAGAAGTTTTGTAAAAAAAGTCACAGGGTCAAAGTTTTTGTGTTAAAGTTTATAAGACCTCATATTTTGAAGACCCTTTGATGGATTTAGTTCATATTTGGCATGATGGTAGATATAGGTCTAAAATTTTTATTATCACCATCCCCACTCCGGGGGTGACCTTGGGATCAAGGTCACAGACTTAGAAGTTTTGTAAAAAAATCACAGGGTCAAAGTTTTTGTGTTAAAGTTTATAAGACCTCATATTTTGAAGACCCTTTGATGGATTTTGTTCATATTTTGCATGATGGTAGATATAGGTCTTAAGTTTTTATCAGCACCATCCCCCAAGGTCACGGGCTTAGAATTGTCATTAAAAAAGTCAAAGTTTTTTGTGTTTATGTTTAAATAGCTGTATCATCAAGACCCTTGAGGAATTTCATTTATATTTGACATGTTGGTAGATATCAGCCTAGCATCTTACTCCACATGATCCCCACCCTGGATGTGACCGAGGTCAAGGTCACGAACTTAGAATTTTCATATAAAAGTAAAATTTTTGCGTTTAAGTTTATATAGCCATATCATCAAGACCTTTTATTAAATTTCATTATCCCCTAACTGAAAGGTTGAGCTGATATAGCTATCAGCAAGGAATCTGTTCGTCTGTCCGTCAGTCCGTTGAAGTATTATTCGTTCATACTCTATTTTTGTCTTAGGGTCAAAGTTTTTGTGTTAAAGTTTATAAGACCTCATATTTTGAAGACCCTTTGATGGTTTTCATTCATATTTGGCATGATGGTATATATAGGTCTTAAGTTTTTATCAGCATCATCCCTTCCCCGGGGGTGACCTTGGGGTCAAGGTCACAGACTTAGAATTTTCATAAAAAAGTCAAAGTTTTTTGTGTTTAAGTTTATATAGCTATATCATCAAGACCTTGAGGAAGTTCATTTATATTTTACATGTTGGTAGATATTGGCCTAGCGTCTTACTCCGCATGATCCCCACCCCAGGTGTGACCGAGGTCAAGGTCACGAACTTAGAATTTTCATATAAAAGTAAAAAATTTTGCGTTCAAGTTTATATAGCCATATCATCAAGACCTTTTATTAAATTTCATTATCTCTTAACTGAAAGGTTGAGCGGATATAGCTATCAGCAAGAAATCATTTTGTCTGTCCGTCAGTCCTTTGAAACATTATTTGTTCATACTTTGTTCATATTTTTAAGACCTTTGATGGATTTCATTCATATTTGGCATGATGGTAGATATGGGTCTAAAGTTTTTATTAGCACCATCCCCACCCCAGGGGTGACCTTGGGGTCAAGGTCATAGACTTAGAATTTTCATAAAAAAGTCAAAGTTTTTTGTGTTTAAGTTTATATAGCTATACCATCAAGAACCTTTGAGGAATTTCATTTATATTTGACATGTTGGTAGATATAGGGTATGACCTTCAGGTCAAGGTCACAGACTTAGAAATTTCATATAAAAGTAAAAAAAATTGCATCTAAGTTTATATAGCTATACCATCAAGACCTTTTGTTGAATTTCGTTATCCTCCTACTGGCAGGTTTAGGGGATATAGCTATCAGCAAGGAATTCATCCATCCTGCCATCTCCAGAGTCAAAGCTACATATTTTGTGCTCATTAAAAACTGGCGGTAGCGCTGGTCGGGGGTATACGTGCCCCACTGGGCACTTTGTCTAGTTTACAGATGGTGACTCATTTGGAAATGGGAAAATTATAAGACTAATACTTATCGAGCGACAACAGCAACCTTTACTATTCTCTGGGCTATTTCGGCAGATGACAAATTGATGATATTGACAAATGAAAATAGCATTGACATCTCGTGCAAACTGTCTCCTAGGAGACAAATTGCATTGAATGTCAATGCCTGTATTGTGAGAAAAATAATAAAAATATTTCATAATGTCGTCTGCTGAAATTATACACAGCATACTAAGTGATAAAGAAAGACTCCTAATAGTATACCATATTTACTCTAAATAATGGGACACCTGTTCTTCCCATACTTGCCCTATAATATGTAATCTGTTCCATTACAAGTTGATGCATTTAAGATATTGCTGGATGAGCGGCAAACAGTGTAAACCCTGATCAGATGCCATGATCTGCGGCTTCTGATCTGGGTCTAAACTGTTTACTCAGGCCTGGCTGTCCCAATCCTTAGGTTTATTACGGTAATTTTATCAGCAACAGATCATATATCGAAGACGCTGATCAGACAGCGCTCATGTTACATCTCATTTTTTATGACAAATATAGTCAACATCAAGTGAAAAAATATCTTTGGGACATATTATGCATACTAGCTGTCTGGGCCGAGATCATCCTGCAGATTCACACAGTCTGTTGCTTAAAACAGTGCAAATGTTCATTAAACATAACATTTAGAACGTACACTTGCACGAAAGGTCAAGTGCCTTGAGGGGGTGGTCAGGTGGTGCAAAGGTGTCATGTATCTTACATCACTGGGGCATCCAACTGATATTGGCTTACAATTGGGCAAGACCTGCTGTCCTTATAGCAGGTAAGGGTAGAGGGGGAATGTTTTACATGTGTTTCTTCTGTTTCTTCACTTTCATTCCTGTTCCTCTTTTTTCCCTGTTCCTCTCTTTCATCTCTCCTACTATCTCTTCTTTCTCTTTTCTCCCTTTCTCTGGGAGGCGACACAAAATGACCCACAAGGGTTGACGTGTCGTTAAACCCCAACACAATCAATCAAGTACCATGAATAATGAAACTTTTAGTTTACTACTCCATCTCTACATTGTTGATTCCTGTCTACTTTGGTGATTTCGGTGATTTCTCAATCCAACCCCTCTGTATATTGATGATTTCATCAATTTCTATAACCTACTCCTATCTTCAACAGTGATTTCGGTGATTTTGCTGATTTCCATACCCATCCCTATCTATTTTGGTGATTTCGGTTATTTCCACAGTGATTTTGGTGATTTCTCAATGCAACCCCACTGTACATCGGTGATTTCAACAATTTCTATACCCTACCCCTATCTACAACGGTGATTTTCGTAAATAACTGCACTCTACCAATCACTACATAGGTGATTTTGGTGATTTCCATATCCTATCTATTTTTGTGATTTCGGTGATTTTCACGGTGATTTCTCAATGCAACCCCTCTGTACGTCAGTTATTTCAACAATATCTTTACCCTACCGCTATCTACAACATTGATTTCGGTGACTACTCTACCCTACCTATCTCTACATTGGTGATTTCCATACCCTATCCCCATTTATTTTGGTGATTTTGGTGATTTCTCAATCTACCCCCCTCTGTATATCAGCGATTTCATTCAACAATTTTCATACCCAACCCCTCTCTACATCAGTGATTTCGGTAACTTCTCTACCCTACCCATGTCTACTTTGGTGATTTCGGTGATTTCCATACCCTACCCCTATCTATTTTGGTGATTTCAACAGTGATTTCAGTGGTGATTTTGGTGGAGTTACCGGCGAGAGCATTATGGCAGTATGTAGAGATACGTAGATAGATAGATAGATAGATAGACTAGCTTTCTCAATGAATGCAGCCAAATATCTATCTATCAATAGTCTTTTTATACGGCTATTGCCCTCAACTGAGTATTATGATCCGGTGTCCCCACAACATGCATAAAAGTAAGATGTTAAAAACATAGCAGGACAGAAAATAATGAGTAAAAGTGCTTTAGTGTTAGTGTACATTATACAGACTGAATTAAAAGTGAAGATAAAAACAGTGGTAGTAGAGTTTAGGGTTTGAGGTGGACCACCTGACTGATAGCAGGTTTAAAGCTGTCGAAGTCTGTCAAGGTGGCAATGGGCACTGGGAGTCTGTTCCACTGAACAACTGTAAGAGGATAAAAAGAGTACCTATAGTAATCTGTCCAAGCATATATCTGTCTTGAATCAGCATGCGGTTGTTTGAGGGTACGCCAGCCCAGTTTCCTGAGCATGTCTGTGATGCTGGAATACGGTGAGTAATCACCAAGGACCCTACAAACTGCCATTCTCTGTACCATTTTGATCTTATTCATGTCATCCTGGGTCTAGGGGTCCCAGACTGGAACAGCATACTCCAGCAGAGGACAAACAATACCCTAATATGCTCTTTCCCTGAGATCATTTAGATTTCAGATTTCTTTGCTAGAATCCCAGGGACTTGTTGGCTGTGCTTGTGATTCGGGAGATATGGGGCTTCCAGGAAATGTCATTTGATATGTCAACCCCTAAATATCGGGCACAGGACACAGCCTCAAGTGTTTGGTCATTTAGTGTGTATGTTGTAGGTAAGGAGGATCTTGACCTGGTTACATGTATTACCTGACATTTTGAGGGATTAAATTCCATATCCCATTCAAGCTCCTAGTCTTGGAGTATATGGCGGTCAGCTTGGAGTTGCCGAGACTCAGCAGGTTTAGATATAGCAAGGTAGGCCGCTGTATCATCATCAAAGAGTCTTACTTGGGATTTGACCCTATCTGGCAGGCCGTTAATGTAATCCAGGAAGAGAATTGGTCCAAGGACAGAGGCCTGAGAGACACCTGATGTTACTGGTACTTCCTCAGAACAATCCCCCTCAAGGACCACAGTCTTCAAGGAATACCTTGATCCCTGCAAGGGTGTTGTCTCTGATGCCATTTCCATGTAACTTGTAGATAAGCATTTCATTGTTGACTTTGTCAAATGCTTTGTTGAAATCTAGCAATATGACATCTGTCTGCATACCATTTTTATGCCCCGCCACCAAAAAAGTGTTAATTTTGAGTGTCCGTCCGTCCGTCAGTGCCCCCACCATTCGTCTGCCCGCAACTCCTCCTACAGTTTTAGGCCAGTCCTTTTCAAACTTTACAGGTGCTTTTAGGATGGTCTGAAGATATGCATATGGTTTTTTTTCAGAATCCTGAAGTTATTTTTTATCACATTTTTCTTCATTTTTAACTTAGACTTTTTTCGAGCCCTAATACTACAGAAATGTATGTACCTTGTATGCGCAACTCCTCCTACAGTTTTAGGCTAATCCTTTTGAAACTTTACAGGCGCTTTTAGGATGGTCTGAAGATATGCATATTGTTTTTTCAGAATCCTGAAATTATTTTTTATTACATTTTTTTCATTTTTAACTTAGACTTTTTTCGAGCCCTAATACTACAGAAATGTATAGGGAGTATGTACTTTGTACGCGCAACTCCTCCTACATTTTCAGGCCGATCCTTTTGAAACTTTACACACGCTTTAAGGATGGTCTGAAGATATGCATATTGTTTTTTTTCAGAATCCTGAAATTATTTTTTATCACTTTTTATTGCATTATTAACTTACACTTTTTGGTGTTTTTTTTTTTTTTTTTTTTTTTTTTGAGTTATGAAATAACTGTTTATTGCTTCTCATCATGTTTAACTTAGATTGTTTTCAGCCCATATACTACAGAAGTGCATAGGGAATATGTCCCTGTGTGGCGGGGCATGGTGCATGGCTTGCAATTTTATTTGTATTCTAGTGGAGTTCCTATACAAGTTTAATGAGGTGGGTTTCATAGGATCTTTTGGCCCGAAAGCCATAGAGGATCTTGTTCTCATCCAGATGTCTCACTATGTTGGAGGTAATTATTTGCTCTAGTAACTTACATAATATGCAACTAAGGGATATCAGCCTGTAATTTGATGGACTTGATTTGTCTTCCTTCTTGAAAATGGGCGAGAAATTTGCTTTGAGCCAGTCTGATGGTAAGGAACCTGGAGAAAATTACCTGCAATACTGGAGCAATTTCAAGGCTGTGTTTTAGCAACAGAAGTGGTTAAATCCTGTCCGGTTCTGGTGCATTGTTTGGTTTTAAACCCTGAAGTAACTTTATAATGCCGTTTACAGAGATGTGTATTTCGTTCATGTTACGGTAGGAGTTTTTAGCTTCAGTTAGTACACTGTCCTGTCTAATATTACCTGTATCTTGTAAGTCTTTCACTTTCTGGATGTATAGCTGTTTCAGGCTAAGAGGAGACTTCGATGTGAACACTGACTGAACTGATCATTCAGCAGATTAGCTTTTGTTACATTATCAGTAACTAGCTGCCCTTCTTTTTTTGAGAGTCCTGCCGACAGTTTTTGAGGTAGGAGAAGAGTTTTTTAGCTAACCTGGGCCGAAGGCTTATAGGATAGTGGTCCGTCCGTTGTCCGTCAGCGGCTTTGACCAGTAATATCTCCAGTCTGCAAACTGATCTTAGTCATTTCTCATCTGTAGCATGCCTCTGGAGGGGGCCTGATGGCATAAGCTCTCATGAAAGTCCAATGAAAACTATGGTTGCTATGGCAACCACAAGGTTCAATAGACTTACACTGGGAAAATGTTTGTCATCACCATAACTCCTTCAGTTTTGATCAGATGTTCCTAAAACTTGCAGATAAGGTGGATATGGCTGAAATCTCGGTCAAGTTTGAAAACTGGCCCGAACAGATCATTAATCTTAGAGAGTTACATCCACTTGATTGCTGAAAAAAGCTTCTGTTTGACTTTGTCATCAATGTAACTCCCTCAGTTTTGATAGGATGTTCCTGAAACTTACAGATAAGTTGGACATGGATGAAATCTTGGACAAGTTTGAAAACTGGCCAGATCGGATCATTAGAGTTACATCCCCTTGATTGTTGAAAAAGCCTCTATTTGACTTTGTCATCAGCTTAACTCGTTCAGTTTTGATCGGATGTTCCTGAAACTTGCAGATAAGATGGACATGGATGAAATCTGGAACAAGTTCGAAAACTGGCAAGATTGGATCATTAATCATAGTTACTTTACCTTGATTGCTGAAAAAGCCTCTGTTTGACTTTGTCATCAGCATAAGTCATTCAGTTTTGATCAGAACTTCCTGAAACTTGCAGATAAGATGGGCATCTATGATATCTCAGACAAGTTCAAAATCTGGCCAGATTTGATCGTCAGTCTTAGAGTTACATTCCCTTGATTGCTGCAAAAGCCTCTGAATACTGTGGCTATTTTTAGAAAAATGTCATCGCTCTAATGCCTACTTTTATCAGTGAATATTAATATAGCTTCACACAAATGTTGGGAATTGTAATATCTCGAGCAAGATTGACTTTTTGGGTGCTGGGCTGAAGGTCAAGGTCACCGTGGCTATTTTTAGAAAACTTTGTTATGGCTGTATTGCCTACATTTATTGATGGATTTTAATTATAACTTCACACAAATATTGAGTATGATAATATCCTTAGCAAGTTCGACTTTCAGGGTCCTGGGATCAAGGTCAAGGTCACTGTGGCTATTTTTAGAAAAACTTTGTCATGGCTCTAGCGCCTATATTTATTGATGGATTTTAATGTAACTTCACACAAATGTTGGGTATGATAATATCGCGAGCAAGTTCGACTTTCAGGGTCTTGGACTGAAGGTCAAGGTCACTGTGGCTTTTTAGCTCACCTGAGCACGAAGTGAGGTGAGCTATTGTGAGCACCCTGTGTCTATTGTGCATTGTGCATCGCCCGTCATCAACAATTTCTTTAAATGACATCTCTTAAACTACTGATCCAATTTCCTCCAAACTTTACAGAATTGTTTCACTTTACCAAAATTGCTCAAATGATTCTGCTCCATTGAACAAGCTGGCCACTAGAGCTAAAACTAGAAAAATATTTAAACCACATCTCCTCCATGGCCAGTGGCTCAATTTCAAAATAATTTTACAGAAATGCTCCTCTTATGGCCATCTACCAACATGAAATGGTTTGCTCGGCTGAACAAAATGGCCACCAGAGCTAAAAATAGAAAAACCTTTAAATGACATCTCCGCAGCCAATGGCCTGATTTCAAAATAATTTCACAGAAATATTCTTCTCATGGCCCTATACCAAAATTGTTAAAATTTTAAAAATGGTTCCGTTTGGCTGTACAAAATGGCTGCCAGAGCTAAAAATAGAAAAACCTTTAAACAACATCTCCTCCTAGGCCAGTAGCCGGATTTCAAAATAATTTCACAGAAATGTTCCTCTTATGATCCTTTACCAAATTGGTTAAATGACTGCCAGAGCTAAAAATAAAAGAAAAAAAACTTTAAACATCCTCACCTAGGCCAGTGGCCTGATTTCAGAATTATTTCATAGATATGTTCCTCATATGCCTCTTTACCAAATTGCTAAAATAGTTCTGCTTGGCTGAACAAAATGGTCACCAGAGCTAAAAATAAAAAAAAAAAACAACCTTTAAAAGACATCTCCTAGGCTTGTGGCCCGATTTCAAAATAATTTCACAGAAATGTTCCTCTTATGCCTTTTTACCAAAATTGCTAAAATGGTTCCACTCGACTGAACAAACTGGCTGCCAGAACTAAAAAAATAGACAAGAGACGTCTTTCCCTGCTGGTGCTTCACAGAAGGTCTTTGTTCACAGGGTTTTCTTTCCCTGCTGGTGCTTCACATGGTCTTTTTTCCCTGCTGGGGTTTCACAAATTTCCAACGTATAATTTTTGCCATGGCAACCAAACAAAATGGCCACCTTTAATCGACATCTCCCAAACCATGACACCATCACTTCCACAAGCTGTCTTGAGCTAAGCGATCCAGGGCCTTATGGACCTCTTGTTATTATTTGGTCGTGAATTGTTACTGGACAAAGAGTCATCGACAGTACCTACCAGGCTATCAATGTACATGCAGTTGTTGTATGAGGTCCTTACCATACAATCCACCTCATACTTTACCTGCTTAAAGCGCTGTGGGTCCTCTTCAGATCCAGATTTCTGCTTCTGATACAAGCTGTCATGTAAGCTCATTTTCCTTTTAATTTGTGGGTAACCCAGGGCAGGTTTTCCGGCCTCTAGGCACATACTTACTAATAAGCATATCAATCTCGCCCTTAACCCTTGTCCTGCTGAGCCTTTGCAATCAGTCGAGATCCAGATCAGTTGGCTTCTTCAGAAGCCAACTGATCTGGATCTGCACTGTTTGCCATTTACTATGTGAATTTATATCAACAATAAGGATCAAATAATCTGATTGGCTGAAAATTAGAAGTGGGTGTGACATCTTAATTTATTCAAAAAATTAGAAGTGGGTGTGACATCTTAATTTATTCAGCAGGACAAGGGTTCAATTCTTGCCATTATGCTCTGTACTCTTACCATCACAGGTGAAAAAGAAGAAGATTGATTATCTAGTATTTCTTGCTTAATACTTCCCAGTCTGCCTTAGAGTACAGATGCACATTTCTGGATATAGAATGCTTAGTAGCTCAGAGGCAGGAAAGAAAAGTAGAATACAGCAGGCCGCTGATCATTCAAATTAGTGCCAACCTCAGTGGCTCAGTTGGATGAGTGTCCGACTGGTGATAGGAGGTTGTATCTTCGACCTCTGCCTGGTCGGCAACATTCTTGTGTGGAGATTGATCATGAAATATTTTCTACGGTCATTCTCTCCCTTCCGCTGATTCAAGAAGGGCAGTTGTCAGTTTCTGGGGGAAGAATGTGCACATACTGTTGAATGGTTTAGAGGACTAAGCCTGCCCAGTAAAAGTGTGGTTAGATAAACTAAACTGACCGCACTCGACATGACCCCATTGGGTTAACTGGACTGTAAAATCTCAACACAAACACAAAATTCAAATTAGCAGTAGATTTTACCAGAGTCGTCAGCTATGAACTTTTACCATAAACTTTTATCTGTCTAAATATTCGATGTAATATGTAAATAGAAAACACAACCATTAACATTTGATTTTATATCAATGGTGGAGGAGAATTGTTACTCAACGATCTATGTTTTTGCACCTTTTCGAGCTTTTGCAGCTTGATGGGTTTTACACCTTGCATTACGGCTAAACATATAAAACAGGCCCAGCATAAGATCTATAATCATGCAGATATGAATGGTCTAACTGACCACATGACACAATTTAGAGATGGCATCATTTCTGAGGACGTCACAAAATAGCAATGAATGACATGTCATTTAAGACTGGAAAAGTACATACTATCAAAAATGACCAAGACAAAATACAGTCGATCATGGCTACCTACAAGGATCTTGAAAGTGACAAAAAAAGGGAAAAAAAAGAAAGATTCATCGTTTTGCATCAAGAAGAGTATTTCTCCTGTTGCAGAATGTTTACCCGATCCTCAACTACCATACTTCTCTCTTCCCTCTCATCTGCTAGCTCTTCTGTCCCTTTATTCACTTTTTCTGGGACACAAAATGACTTATATGGGTTGATGTGTCATTAAACAAGAACTCAAAAAAGCTAAACTATGTGACAAGTTCCTTTAACTCATTCTAGACTGAATGAACTCTCCCACATTATATATTGGAAGATTCTAATTTAGATTTTAGGTGTGTCAGGCTATGTGATTTAGATTTTCCTAGAGAAAAGTGGTTGAAGTATTTGCAAACAGTGGAGACCTTGATCAGACACCACATTCTGCAACATCTGATCTGGGTCTGCACTCTTTGCCATTGACCCTTTTAGGTGTCTCCAGACTACAATGGGTTAGATACCATGTGTCATATGAAAAGCTGTCTTCAGGGCATATGCAGACAGTGAAGCTCTAAATCAAACAGTGAAGCTGTGCAATCTGATAAAAGCCTTGACTTTGTATCATGGTATAGAGATAAACTATTTATGCTAAACATTCAGACAAGGAGGATTGAGCAAACAATGTAGACCCAGATCAAATTGCTCCTAAAGGAGCAGTTTGATTAGGGTCTACACTTTTTGCCATTCTATCAGTACTTTTAGAAACATCTAAGGATAGTTAGGTAGATCTAGATACAGTATTTAGGATTGTTTTGGAAAAGAAAAGTCCATTTTATAGCTAAACATCATGAAAACCTGCCCATATAATTTTGACCCCCTTAAACCCCACTTTTATATAGTAAAACTGGGGTTTACAGGGGTATACATTATTTTTCTTATTTCTGCTCAAAATCATAGATTGTGGGTAATTGTTAGAACTGCCTAGAACTGCTTAATCAAGGTGGTTCTAACGAGAACCCACAATTTATGTTTTTGAGCTTAAATAAGAAAAATATCAGAATTTTTTTATCTGAAAATTTTCATTTTTTGGTGGTAAAAGTTTCACTATATTTGAATAGGCATGTTTTCGTAAGTAACATGAGATTATTTGCGGTAATATTGAAGGATAAGCTCCCTTCTTATAACCAATAAATATGGTATAGGAGGAGTGAGCCAGGAAAATCATTAACAAGTGTAAGAACTCTATCAAATTTGGTGTACTGTAACCTGAAATAATATGGGCTGTACCACCTCATAATTACGGTAAGGAAAAGTATTTTGTGATAATTCTGGGATAAGTTTCTCCAGTTCTCCATAAAAACATGTTGTGGGTAATCATTAGAAGCACCTCAGCAAGGCGCTTCTAATGAGTACCCACAACTTATGTTTTTATGGAGAAATAAGAAAAATTATCCCAGAATTGTCACCAAATACGCCTCCTTAACAATTCCTCTGATATTCTACAGTATCAATGATTCAGTCAGCTGACAGCAAAGTCTCTGATTACTGACTGTGCAGTTGTGCAGTTTGATATGTGCCTTTGCTTGCCACTTATGCCCCAAAGGCCTGCTTCATATGATCCTACTCAAAATAAGGCTTGACTCTTCACATCAATTGCCCTGACAACTGGCATAAAATTTCACGCTCTAGTTTCTATTTCTCTGAATATATACAAGTACAAAACTGTTTGATGTTTCATGTTAAAGGATGACCATACACAAGAAGTGACTGCACAAGCCAGACCTTTGTAAGTTGTTCTTTGACAGCAGCAGGACATAAGAGACTGCTCCTCCTGTATCTTTCATTGGATTCTTTTGAAATTTTGTGGATTTTTCTTCCTTTGATGTGAAGGTGTGCACCTGATTTAGATTTTTGATATAGCTATTTTTGACAAAGCTGTCCATCATCACGAAAACATGCCTATATAATTTTGACCCATTTAAACCCCACTTTTATATAGTAAAACTGGAGTTTGCAGGGGTATACATTATTTTTCTTATTCCTGGTCAAAAACATAGATTGTGAGTACTTGTTAGGACCACCTCACCGAGGCAGTTCTAACAAGTACCCACAATCTATGTTTTGAGCAGAAATATGAAAAAAATCAGAATTTTTTATCTGAAAATTTTCATTTTTTGGTGGTAAAATTTTCAGTATATTTAAATAGGCATGCTTTTGTAATGTTTAGTCTTAGAATTTTCATCCATGAAACTCACAACTTTCCTCCATCTTTCATTGCTCATCTTTCCTATATATAGCACATTATCTAATTATGATTTTTATTGACAGGTTTTTTTTTTGACAGTTATGACCCTTTTGGATGTAGAATTCCCATCAGTGCAGCTTATGTCTGGAACTCCTCCTACACCTATCAATGGGCTTTTGAAATTTTGCAGATTTGCTTCCTATGGTGTGAAGATGTGCATTTTGAATTCATTTATTTTTTTAACAGATGTATCTATTGATGTCCTTTTTGAAAATGAAAATTAGCTCTGAATCTACACTGTTTGCTCTGGCATGTCTGTTTGAGTACTGCTCAAACTATACTGTAGAGGCAAACACTGTGAACACTGAACAAACACTGCATTCTGCAGGGTCTGGTTGGGTCTTCACTGTTTGTCCAGGCCTCTCTGTCAGAATTCTTAGGGTAAATACTGTATTTTTTTAAATACAGTAAATTTATTTTTTTTATTTCTTTTTCTTTTTCTGCAGGTAAATCTGAAGAATGAATTGAATGAGAAGAAGAGATGTACAGCAGAACTTTAGCAAAGATTTTAAACAAAGTACCAGGAAAGGCTCTCAGACACTACAGATTCTTGCCGTTCTTTTTTGCTCTAGGTGCTTTATTGGAGTTCTCTATGATAAAATGGAATGTTAATGGTGTCAATTTCTGTAAGTAACTTCATTGCAGTCCTGTTTGAAATTCAAATACCTTATTAATCCGCCTATAAGACGATTTGTTTATAAGACGGGGGCTGTTTTTGGGCCCTTTCCAGGCAGGATTTTGCTTTTACTTAATTATAAGACGGGTTAAAAAAGTCGCCTGTCGGAGATATTCCCTGCCACACAGAAATTCCTAAAGTACAATTAAAAAAACTTCCAACACCACTTACAAGCATGCATACCGTATTTAACTGTGTATAACACGCACCTTATTTACCCAGAAAACGTTTATAAAAATCCGATGTGTATTATTAATAGGAACACCAAAATCGGGACAGAAATCGCCAAGATAATCGGTCGCGAAAACTCATGACATTCACGATCGCCCGTTAAAAATGCGAAATAGAATGATTGCTATGAGATATTCATGATTTTTTATACCTATCTCGCCCATACCATGGTTCTGTCAGCTCAAAACAAGCAACTCCATCTGATTTGCAGTAATTTGATATCCTTTTCATGTCCATGCTCTTTTTGTTTACACTTTTTAATTTTGCTGATCATGTGATCTCTTCAAAGGGAAACTACTCAAACAGGCATATGCATATGAATATGTATTGATTACCGGACTTTGAGAAGTCTCACACCGTAACTTGAATAAATCAGCCTGCACAACTGATTTATTGTAGTTCAAACTAGGAAATGAATTTGGTAGAACAAAAATATTGGCACAAACGATCATACATTGAAAAAATAAAAAAGTATTTAATTTTTTGCAATTATTAAAATTATTGATAATAAACAAAACCAACTGGGCGTTTGAGGTAGGTAGATCGGTCATTTGTATTTTATCTTTTATTTTCTTACGATATGTTTATCTTTTTTTTTTTTTTTTTTTTTAAACTTTTCTTCCAACTTACCAAAAAAAATGTTTGAAATAAACAATGTTTATGATAAAGAAAAAAAAAAAAATACCAGCATACATCTGTGCACTTAATTGGTTAATTGGCAGTCAGAATGACAACTAGTCGACTTTAGTTGTTGTTTGCATTGCCCTGAGGCACTGAGTTGATAATTTCACGTCTCAGTTATGAAAGTGACACAAAGTGACACAAAGAAGGTGTTAATTATGAGAACACAAAAGAAATAACTACATTTTTATTGTCATAGCGTCTGCAGTGGGGAAGCAAAGAACTGCCTACACTACATCAAGTTGCCTGAGGACCATGGTAACAGAGCTGCACAATGAAAATTCAGTTAGCATTATCGTAAATTCTGCCTGTTTCTACTCTAAACCTTCCGAATTCGGCCATTTTCAACTCAATCCTAGTGAAATTTGACACACTTAGTATCTGGTTACTTAGTAAATAATGCACGGATAAATTCTTTGTGTTTTACATAGGAACATCTTTTTTTTTTATTTCAAAACTATTTAACAAATATTCAGTGCGTGTTATACACGGATGCGAGTAATACACAGAAAAATTCGGTACTTCTCCTAAAAAATTACCTTGCTGCTATTTCTATGAAGGGACGAAGGTAAACATTATATCCTTCTACCGGTTTTGAAGATCGGCATTTTCCGTGACCACGTGGCACCACCGGACTTTGCCGAAAATACCGATATGGCCAAAGACCTCGATTATAAGACGGGTCTGGATTTTTGGGGGCTTTTTTTTGGAAAAATCCCCGTCTTATAGGCGGATTAATACGGTAAGAAGAGGACAAATAACAAAGCTGGAAGCATCAGGTGGCTGAGTGGTTAGAACCCACCCCCACCCCCTCAGATCATAAGGTCCCAGGTTTGAATCCTGCTAAAGGTGGAATTCAGTTCATGGCTGTATGGCACTTCATTGCACAGAGCTTTTCATTAGAGTCCTTCCATCATCTCAATATGACTTAAATAATGTTGAAAGGGATGTAAAACACAAAACCATCATCATCATCAATAACAAAACTAACAACCAACAGCAGTGCACTTTTATTTAGACGGATATGCGTTTCTGGCTACAAACCCATCATCAGGATTATTTTGAAAGAACAGATTATCTACTGAAGTACTAATTTTGTGGACCTTATGATCTTATCAACAGTACAGTCAGACCTGCGTTAAGCAAGCACTTAAGGGAATGCCAAAAAGTGGTTGCTTAAGACAGGTGATTGCTTAATGCAGGGTAAATTCACATTTATTTGACTTTTAAGGGAACTTAAAATATGGCCTCTTAATAGAGGTGATTGCTTAATACAGATAGCCTTTAAATCAGGTTTGCCAATATAGTGACATAACAGTAATTTTAAATATTTAAGAGTTAAAACATACCATAATAGTTTATTACATCAGTAAGTGTCCATGAAAGTCTGTTTGTTCACAGATGGAGAATTTAATTGAAAGTTCCATATTTACAGTTGTGCTCAGTCACACACATGCAAAAGCTTAGATCAACATAGCCCAAGAGAAGACATTTTTTTTAGCCAAAATGCATTGGTATTTTTCTTTTACAGCATGAAAATATATGTTGTTGGTACATATGTTTTGGTACATATTAGAAGTACCTCAGTGTGTGTTTTCATGGAGAAATAAAACTTACCGTAATAACCCGAAATATTGGGACATCAGGCAAGAGCAAACAGTGTAGACCCAGATCAGATGCCACAAAATGTGGCATCTGATCAGGGTCTACACTGTTTGCCACTCATCTAGCACTATTTTAGATACATCAACAGGTAGTAAATAAGACTTCTTTTCCAAATTTCAGGACACAAATGGGAAGGAGTTAAGGTGTCCCAATACTTAGGGTTATTACGGTGTCTGAATACTCCTCGTTTCGTAGAGCTATAAATTATGTGGTGTAAAGAAAGGGCCTTAACCCTTAAGGCACTGAGCAAGATTCTAGCAGACGACATTCTTGTTACAGTTTGCTTAGAACAAAGACAAAGACCAGCATGAATATTCCGTGCAGTCTCATCTGACAGATCAGGTCCCAGTTGTTCAAAACTAACGATGTCATTAGTTAATGTATTGTTAAAATTTTGATCATTAAACATGGCATATACATTAATATTTTTGCTGAAAAAATGTGAAAAGCTACTCACATTTTTTCAGCAAAAATACCTGTGAATTAGATATTGTACTTATTAGAACAGTTAACATTTAGACCACTAAGGAGCTCTCAAAGCTAACGGTGCTTTGAACAGCTGGGCCCTGGCTTCATAGAACAGTTGATGGTGTGTCTGACTGCAGATTCAGGGATTGCAAGTTCAAATCCCAGCATAGCCACATAACTTTCATGGAGATTGATCATGAAATTTTATCTATGGAAGTCCAGGTCAGACCTAACAAGCTGGAGGTGGTAGCTTCCTTTTGCTACCTAGGAGACATGCTCTCAGCAGCAGGTGGCTGTGAACTTTCAACCACAACATGTATGAAACCGCCTGAAAGAAGTTCAAGGAGCTGCTACCAGTTCTGTCTTCATGCCACCTCTCTTTCAAGACACGTGGCCCTGTGTACAGCTCTTGTGTGCGGAGCACAATGCTCCATGCCAGTGAGACTGGGCCATTGACAAAGCCAAACCTCCAGCATCTGCAGTGGAATGACAGGGCAATGATGAGACAGATCTGCAATGTCAGGCTGCAAGACATTGTCACCACCAGGTCCAATGAGCTACTTGTGTGGCTTGGCATTGAGGATCTGGACCTCATTCTGAAGGCTCCGCTGGTATGTACATGTGGAACACTCCAATGGTGCTGTCAAGACAGCCTTTCACATACAGGTTGAGGGAAAGCGTGGGCCTGGGAGGCCCAAGATGATATGGAAGCAGCTGACAGAGAGGGATTGCAGAGAGTGGAAGCTCTCAGCTATCAACCCTCATGATAGACATACCTGGAGATCTGGTGTGAGATCTGCCATGCGTGCAGCAAGCCAGCTATCTGGAAGGGGGCCCAATGATGTGGATGTTGCCCCTGTACCTGCATGTTAATCAAAAATCCGATTATGATGATGATATGATTTCCCTCATCTGCTGATTCAAGAAGGGCAGTTGTCAGTTACTGGTGAGAGTATATGCACAAAGTACAGGTTAACTGCTTAGAGGACATCCTGCTGAGGAAAAAGTGTGAGTAGGTTAACTGACTGATTTGACATGACCTTAACTGTGTTAACTAGGCCGTAAAACTCCAAATTAAACAAACAATTATCCACAAGAACACATATTATAGATACTCATTAGAAGCACCATGACAAAGGTCTTCTAATTTGTACCCACACTATGTTGTTTTCTTGAATACGGTAAATAAGAAGTTTTATCGCGACACCCCACTTATCTAGAGCTTTGATAAATAACCAGCTGATCTTGGTATTCACCATCTATTCATGGTGGTAAAGGTCCTATTATAGCTTGTATAAAAGTACAGGAAGAGCTATTGCACTACAGTCGGCGTTGGCATTGTCGGAGGTGGCGTTAACAAAAATGTTTAAGTTTTACATCAAAGTTTTTAAGACTTCATATTTTCTAAATCCTCTGATGGATTTAGTTTATATATGGTATAATTATAGATGTTGGTCCAAATTTTATTGAGCCCTATCCACACCCCTGCTCATGACCTATAGGTCAAGGTCACAGACTTAGAAATTTTATGTTAAAGTTTTGCGTCGAAGTTTTTAAGATCTCTTAATTTCTAAATCCTTGCATGGATATACTGTAGATTTGGTATGATAATAGATATTGGTTCAAAATTTTATATGGCACTACCCTCACCCCTGCTTATAACCTAAAGGTCAAGGTCACTGACTTAGAAATTTATATTAAAATATTGTGTTAAAGTTTTTAAGATCTC
The DNA here is from genome assembly GCA_964016985.1 of Anodontia alba. Lineage (NCBI taxonomy): Eukaryota > Metazoa > Mollusca > Bivalvia > Lucinida > Lucinidae > Anodontia > Anodontia alba. Next base: position 104,959,090 of record OZ024828.1, read on the forward strand.
TTAATTTCTAAATCCTTGTATGGATTTACGAGGGTGAGTCAATAAGTAACCAGCCTAACTTATTTCCAGTTGAGGTCCACCTCTTATTTTTCCATGTAATTGCCCTCTAGTGTGATGCACTTAGACCAACGGTGTTCAAGTGCCATCAGCCCAGAACTGAAAAATCAGGGTCCTTTCCATTGACCCACTCCTCAACTGCCGTCACGACTTCTTCATCAGACTGAAAATGAAGTCCATGGATATCCTTTTTCAAGTTTGGGAATAGGAAGAAGTCGCTAGGAGCTAGATCAGGCAAATAGGCAGGATGTGGTATTAATTCATACCCGTTTCGCTCTTCAGCATCCATTGCAACTTTGCAAGCGTGGACTCTCACGTTGTCCTGTTGCAGCAAAACACCTTTAGAGAGTTTACCTCGACATTTTTCACGGATGGCTGGTCTAACAAGTTTGCATAGAACACTCCAATTATTGTACTTCTCTTAGGTAAAAAGTCCAACTTAATAACGCCTTTTTGGGGTGGTCGGGTGGTGCGAAGGTGTCATGTATCTTGTGTCACCGGGGCGTCCATCTGATACTGGCTTACAGTTGGGCAAGGCCTGCTATCGTTGCAGTAGGTAAAGGTAGAGGGGGAATGTTTTTATTTCTTCTGTTTCTTCCCTTTCATTCCTGTTCCTCTTTCTTCCCTGTTCCTCTCTTCTACTATCTCTTCTATCTCTTTTCTCCCTTTCTCTGGGAAACGACACAAAATGACCCACAAGGGTTGACGTGTCGTTAAACCCCAACACAATCAATTAATAACGTCTTTTGCGTCCCAAAATACTGTGGCCATTACCTTGCCAGCAGATGGTTGCGTCTTGAACTTCTTTGGCCTCGGGGACCCAGGCCCTACCCACTGACGACTCTGAGCTTTATTCTCAGGCTCACAATAATGAACCCAAGTCACATCTACAGTTACCAGACGCAAAAAAAATCATCTTTTGACCTAAAACGCTTCAACAAGGTGCTGCATACTGATGCTCTGGTTGCCATTTGCTCATCACTAAGGGATTTGGGGACCCAACGGGCTGTTAGCTTGCGCATACCTAAATGACCATATAAGATTGTTGAAATGCTACCTTGTGAAATGCCTAATGCCTGCGCTATTTCTTCCACCTGAATTTGCCTATCAGAGTATACCAGATCCCAAACTTTCTTGCACATTTCTTCTTTGGTGGCATCCAGTTGGCATCCAGACCTGGCTTCATCTTCTAAAGACATTCTACTGCGTTTGAATTCCCCTACTACTGCATTTGAATTCCCCTACCCAGAATTCAACCTGAGCATAAGATGGTGCAGAAGACCCATAAACATTGGCTAACTCGCCGTGTATTTCCTTGCCTGTTTTACCTTTTAAATACAAGTACCGAATTACAACATGGTACTCATCTTTAGATAAAAAGCGTGCCTTTGCATCACTAGCCATGTTTGACGTTCAATATTTTATTAAAGAATGACTCAATACGCGTGTAATTTTGTACCCATGTATAAATCATATATTGAAACAAAGCATGAAAATCGTGACCGTCTCGGTCCATCGGAAATGGGATAAGCTGGTTATTTATTGACATGCCCTCGTACTTTATATTTGGCATGATTATAGATATTGATCCAAAATTTTATTCGGCACTATCCCCACCCCTGCTTATGACCTAGAGGTCAAGGTCACAGACTTAGAAATTTATGTTAAAGTTTTGCTTGTAAGTTTTTAAGATCTCTTAATTTCTAAATCCTTGCATGGATTTACCTTCTATTTGGCATGATTATAGATATTGCTCCAAAATTTTATTCAGCACTATTCCTGCCCTATAACCTACAGGTCAAGGTCACAGACAGAAGAAATTTTATGTTAGTTTTACCTCAAAGTTCTTAAGATCTTTTATTTACTCAGCTACTTTTCAAATCATGCTATTTATATTTGGTATACAGATAGCAGCTAAGGAAGATGTTCATCGAAAATTATATCGAGTACCATGTCTTCCACCCTCCCTCCCCCACCTCCCCCTGCCCCACTCGCCTCCCCCCCCCCCCCCCCCACACACACACACACACACACACACTAACTGTGATCAGGATTTTAAGGTCATAGTCTTCATTTTTTATTTGATTGATAAGTTCAGGCAAGCTATCCTGTCTGGCAACAGGTCTTGTTTCATGTTAATTCTGACACAGTTTGATTCTATTTTTAGACACAGTCTACAAACAGAACCAAGTTCACAAAGAGGCATTAAGACAGATAGAATTTGAAAAGCTCAAAGCTGCCGTGGAAGAAAAGTTAAAACAACAGGCTTAGTTTTGTTGTGATATACACAAAAAGGTTTGTAAAAAGCTCTTAACAAAAATTTAAGGGACAGGGAACACTATGAACATCCTGCAGTTGTAATCCAAATTGCAACATCTACAACTTCTTACAATTGGTTTACTAGTGTTGCCACTGATCGATCATCAGTCACTTTTGCCTCTTGTGACTGATAATTGGAAAGATCCTTTATAGTCAATTGATCGGAAAATTCTATTTTTAGAAACATATTTTTCTCACATTTTATTTTTATAGGGAAGTTATAAAGAAATGAAATTTAAAGCTGTCTATTTGGGTCATTCCAGATTTGCAGTCAGTAAAAGTGAAAAAAAAAAAGAAGATAAAATAGCCTTAAAAAAGACAACCTAAAAGTACTGATACAGTCGAACCTCAATGGCTCGAACATCTTTGGGACCATGGAAATTTGTTTGAGACATGGGTAGTTTGAGCCACTGAGGCACCAGTTCAGGAAGCAAATAGCGATAATTTAGGGAAATCTTTTCGATTTTCTACACACAATGAGGCGATTCTATGAGTACACACAACATACAATTCCATGATAAAATAAGAAAAAATCCCTAAATATTTGTTTTCTTGAGCTATTGGAAGAATTTTGTAGGGACTGAAAAATTTCAAATCATCCACGGTAAACAAGCCATCCGTGTCCGAGCCATTGAGGTTATACTGTACTTAAATTATTTCTCCATGAAAATATATGTTGTGGGTACTCATTAGAAGTGCCTCTACAAGGCACTTCTAATGAGTACCCACAACATATGTTTTCATGGAGTAGTAAGAAAAATATTATCTGGATACCCCTTTTATTGATCTGTAGCAATGAATAAGTACCTGGAAATGGGCTAAATTAAGAATGAAAATATTTATATATTATTAATCGATGATCAATGAGCGACTGTGAAATTCAATCTGATTCCCAACACTATAGTTTACACTCTGTGATATAGTCACTAGTGACAACCTGAGGTCCTGGCCAGTAATATAGTCAACCCTCTTTTTATACTGACACTCGCTACAGACACATTTGTTATAATAACAGGCATGACACTTTTGCTCAAGAGGTGACAGTTAATCAGAAATTATGCAAGAAAATTATCATATTTACCCTAAGTATTGGGACACCATATTTACTTAACCATACTTGTCCTAAAATTTGAAATAGTTCATTCTACTACCTGTTGATGTGTCTAAAATATTGATGTATGGTTGGCAAACAATGTAGATCCTGATCAGACGCCGCATTCTGTGGCATCTGATCTGGGTCTACACTATTTGCAAAGACCTGCCTGTCCCAATACTTAAGGTTATTACAGTATATTCAATACTTAAAGAAACATAGGATATTTGCTAGCATCACCTCCCTGAGGCAAATCTAACAAAATCCAAAACTTATGGGGAAATAAAACAAGGCGTATCTTTCATATACTTCTGCTCATTAACCCATTTTAGACTGAATAAACCCTACAAAAGTATATATTGGGATAGTCCAATTTCAATTTAGGTTATGCCAGGCAATTTTTTCTAAATTTTCATCAAGTTGTTTTGAATATTTGGCCATATAGCCATAACTCCTGAGAAGGTACTTTACTCATCCAAAAACAGCTGTTATTTCTCCTCAAAAACATGTGGTATTCATTAGAAGCACCTTGCCACATATGTTTTCTTGGAGAAATATTTATAAAGCTACCTCCACTTTTCTGGAGAGCTGGCTTAATGGCATGTAATGTAGACCCTGATCAAGGGCATTTTGGTCTGGGTCTACACTGTGCCCTAGCTTGATTACTTTTAAATACAAGTACTGTATTTACATTAAGTATTGGGAACCTTAACACTACCATACTTGTCTTAAAATTGGAAAAATTCCATTTACTACCTGCTGGTCTAAAATAGTGCCGGATGAGTGGCAGTGTAGTCCCTGATAAGACACTGCATTCTGTAACTTCTGATCTGGATCTAGACTGTTTGCTCAGGCCTATCTGTCCCAATATTCAGGGTCATTATGGTACCAGTTATTCATGTTCTGATGTCTTTTAAAATTCTGACGTCTTTTAAACTTACGGACATCTTTTAAATATACTGACATCTTTTAAATATACTGACATCTTTTAAATGATCCAGCACATGGCAAAACGTACAAAATGGCATGTGCACTCAGTGAAGACTCAAATCAGCCTAGACATCTGCCCAGTCTGATCAGAGTCTTTGCTGTGCATTCATTAGATAGCTAAGGACCCAAGCTTTGTTCATGCAGACAGCGAAGACTGATCAGACTGGGTGGATGCCCAGGCAGATCTGAGTTTTCGCTGGGTGCACATGCCATTTCTAGGTTTGTCATGTGCTGGCTCAAATGATAAATACCCGGACTGAAACACTTACTGTATTTGTTCCATATAATCAACATGCTGACTTACAAGTCTCTTCTGATGATACATGTATTTATAAGAAATGTAGGGTTAATGGCCTTTAGGAGCAGTTCAGTCTGGGTCTGTACTGTTTGCTCATATCTGTCAGGTAATTTTGGTTAAATACTGTAGTCTCATAGAACTTGTTAAGGAGAAATATGTGATGATAATTCTGGGATATCATATTTACCCTAATATTTACCCTGGGACACTTTAGTTCCTTACCATACTTGTCCTAAAATTTGTGAATGTCTATTTTACTACCTGTTGAAGTGTCAAAATTAGTGCTGGATGTGTGCGGCATCTGATCAGGGTCAACACTGTTTGCTCAGGCCTGGCTGTCCCAATATTTAGGGTAATTGCGGTAACTTCTTATTTCTCAATAAAAATGTATGGTGTGGATACTAATCAGAAGTGCCTTGGCAAGGTGCTTCTGATGATTACCCACAACAGACTTCTTTCTGGATAAGTGGAAAAAATTATCCTAGAATTATCACCAAATACTCCTCCTTAACAAGTCCTCCAATTTGATTACTTTTTTTTTTTTCAGGTGAGAATCTAGTGACAAGATGCCTGCAGGGGTATCATGGGGTGTTTATTCTCGATTTGTGATTGCATCTCTTCTCACCATGTTTGCTGGTTCCCAGACGGTTCATTATATATATAAACCATTAGATGTAAGTATGCATGCATTGTTCTAGATCAAATCAGAGGACTTGGTAAAGAGAAGTATTATGATTATAATTTGGGGATAATTTTCTGGTTATCCATAAACATATACTGCGGATACTCATCAGAAGTCCGATTCCTGCATAATGGGGACTTGAAGGACTTGTTAAGGAGTATTTGGTTATAATTCTTGGATGATTTACTCTTTGATATTTTAATGTTTTCTGTTGTTTTTTTTTAGCTCACCTGAGCCAAAGGCTCAAGGTAAGCTATTGTGATCAGTCACCCTCCGTCGTCTTCGTAAGTCCGTCTGTCCACAATCTTTAAACAACATCTCCTCCTAAACCACTGATTGGATTTTGACCAAACTTCACAGAAATGATCCTTGGTTGGTCCTCTTTCAAAGTTGTTCAAATGGTTCCGGTCCATTGCATATCTAGGTCACAAGAGCTATAAATAGATTTTTTAACTAAAAACTTAAAAAAATCTTCTTGTCAGAAACAACTGGACCGATTTCAATATAATTTTGCAGAAATGTTCCTTTGGTGATGCTCTACCAAGATTCTTCAAGCCATTTGGATTCGTCAAAAAACATGGCCGCCAGGGGGCGGGGCTTATTTTCCCTATACATCTATATAGAAAACTTTAAAAATCTCTTGTCAGAAACCACTGGACCGATTTCAATATAATTTTGCAGTAATGTTCCTTTGGTGATGCTCTACCAAGATTGTTCAAGCCATTTGGATTCGTCAAAAAAGCATGGCCGCCAGGGGCGGGGCTTATTTTTCCTATATATCTATATAGAAAACTTTAAAAATCTTGTCAGAAACCACTGGACCGACTTCAATATAATTTTGTAGGAATGTTCCTTTGATGATCCTCTACCAAGATTGTTCAAGCGATTTGGATTCGTCAAAAAACATGGCTGCCAGGTGTGGGGGGGGGGGGGGGGGGTGGGGGCTTATTTTCCCTATATATCTATATAGAAAACTTTAAAAATCTTCTTGTCAGAAACCACTGGACCGATTTCAACATAATTTTGCAGAAATGTTCCTTTGGTGATGCTCTACCAAGATTGTTCAAGCCATTTGGATTCGTCAAAAAACATGGCCGCCAGGGGGCGGGGCTTATTTTCCCTAAATATCTATATAGAAAACTTTAAAAATCTTCTTGTCAGAAACCACCAGACCGATTTCAATATAATTTTGTAGAAATGTTCCTTTGATGATCCTCTACCAAGATTGTTCAAGCCATTTGGATTCGTCAAAAAACATGGCCGCCAAGGGGGCGGGGCTTATTTTCCCTATGTATCTATATAGAAAACTTTAAAAATCTTCTTGTCAGAAACCACCAGACCGATTTCAATATAATTTTATAGAAATGTTCCTTTGATGATCCTCTACCAAGAATGTTCAAGCGATTTCGATTCGTCAAAAAACATGGCTGCCAGGGGGCGGGGCTTATTTTCCCTAAATATCTATATAGAAAACTTTAAAAATCTTCTTGTTAGAAACCACTGGACTGATTTCAATATAATTTTGCAGAAATGGTCCTTTGGTGATCCTCTACCAAGATTGTTCAAACCATTTGGATTCGTCAAAAAACATGGCCGCCAGGGGGGCGGGGCTTATTTTCCCTAAATATCTATATAGAAAACTTTAAAAATCTTCTTGTCAGAAACCACTTGACCGATTTCAATATAATTTTGCAGAAATGTTCCTTTGGTGATCCTCAACCAAGATTGTTCAAGTCATTTGGATTTGTCAAAAAACATGGCCGCCAGGGGGCGGGGCTTATTTTCCCAATATATCTATATAGAAAACTTTAAAAATCTTCTTGTCAGAAACCACTGGACCGATTTCAATATAATTTTGCAGAAATGTTCCTTTGGTGATGCTCTACCAAGATTGTTCAAGCCATTTGGATTCGTCAAAAACCATGGTCACCAGGGGGCAGGGCTTATTTTCCCTATATATATCTATATAAAAAACTTTAAAAATCTTCTTGTCAGAAACCACTGGACCGATTTCTATATAACTTGACAAGAATATTCCCTTGCTGATCCTCTACCAAGCTTGTTCAAGCCGTCATGATTTGTCAAAAAACATGGCCGCTAGGGGGCGGGGTTTATTTTCCCTATATATCTGTTTAGACACCTTTAATAATCCTTTTGTCAGAAACCACTGGACCGATTTCAATACAGTATTGCAGGAATGTTTCTTTAGTAACCGTCTACCAAGATTGTTCAAATTGTCACGATTCTTCAGAAAACATGGCTGCCAGGGGGCGGGGCTTATTTTCCCAATGTATCTAAATAGAAAACTAAAAATCTTCTTGTCAGAAACCACTGGACCGATTTCATTATAAGTTGAAAGAAATGTTTCCTTGTTGACCCTCTACCAAGATTGTTCAAGTTATCATGATTCATCAAAAAACATGGCCGCCAGGGGGCGGGGTTTATTTTCCCCTATATATCTATATAGTAAAGTTTAAAAATTTTCTTGTCAGAAACCAATGGACCAATTTCAATATAGCTTGGCAGGAATGTTTCTTTGGTGACCCTCTACCAAGATTGTTCAAGCCGGCATGAAAAAAACATGGCCGCTAGGGGGCGGGGCATATTTTCCCTATATATCTATATAGAAAACTTTAAAAATCATCTTGTAAAAAATTGTTGGATAGAGTTCATTGTAACTTGGCAGGAATGTTGCTTTGGTGACCTTCTATGAAGATTGTTCAAGCCCTCATAATACTTCAAAAAACATGGCTGCCAGGGGGCGGGGCTTATTTTCCGTATATATCTGTATAGAAAATTTTAAAATTCTTCTTGTCAGAAACCACCTGACCGATTTCAGTATTACTTGGCAGGAATGTTGCTTTGGTGACCCTGTACCAAGATTGTTCAAGCAATCATGAGTCGTCAAAAAACATGGCTGCTAGTGGTGGGGCTTATTTTCCTTATATATCTAAATAGAAAACTTTAAAAATCTTCTTGTCAGAAACTACTGAACCGATTTCAATATAACTTGGCAGGAATGTTCCTTTGGTGGCCCTCTACCAAGTTTATACAAGCTGTCATGATTCGTCAAAAAACATGGCCGTTAGGGGTGGGGCTTATTTTCCCTATATAGCTATATATAACACTTTTTGTCAGAAACCACTGGACCAATTTCAATATAACTTGGCAGAATTGTTCCTTTGGTGACTTTCTTTCAAGATTCAGTTCAAGCCATCATGATGCATGAAAAAAACATGGCCGCTGGGGAGTAGGGCTACAAAATTTATACAAAAATCTTAGAGCAGTGAACTTGGCTGAAACTTCAACAGTAAGTTTGCAAAGCTGTTTGCTCAGGTGAGTGATATAGGACCATCATGGTCCTCTTGTTTTCTATTTTTTTGTTGTTTTTTTTTTTGAAAATATGTTGGTAATAGATAGGCCATGCATTTGCAGACTCCTATAGTAATCACTGTTTGTCTGTCCATCCAGTTTTTGTTTATTGGCATACCTCCTGTACTGGGCATATCTCCTGTACTGTTGGCCTGCCAATTTCAGTGCAGGGATTGAGAAATTGCTAGTTTTTTGGTCTGAAGCTGATTTTTCATGTGCTGGACAGAATTTGACTTCAAAAGGACATCTAAAATTTGGTCCATAATTGCCAAAACCAAACATGGCCAGTTGTCAGTGAAATACAGTACCTTTTTCAGCTTTTGGATCACTTTTCAGAATGAAGCGTCCAGAAATTTGACAGGCTCTGAGTAAACAACTGACAGGATTACGCACAGACCCATCAAATAAACGTGTCAATTGTTGGATTATTTCAGTGAGCATGGACAATGCAAAGATGTATAAAAATGGTTTCTTCATGTTGGAAACGAGTGAAACTGTAACTTATTGTATATGGAAACAACCCAAAACTGTACTTAAGCATCTCAGAAGCTACATGCAGTTTGCTGGATAGATTCTTCAGGGCTTACAAATGGTATCTGGCCAACAGGAATAATCATTTTGTTAAGCAAGTTGATGTTGCACAAAAGTGATAAGGTACCATGTTGCTTGTCACTGCTAGTCATAAAAAGAAAAAAAAAAAAAAAAAAATGGGGGGGTGCATTCGTCTCAGTGACAGAAATAACTTAAGATAATAAAAGAATACCAGTTGATTATCTTATTGCACATTGGAAGTATGCACACCCGAATTGGCTGCAAATATACCATGCCATTCAGCGCATCAGTCTTGCAGGTATACAGACTGATCAGGGTCTGTGATGTTCTGATTTTGCAACAGGTAAATTTGTTTGCTTGTCAAAGTGTGCAACGTGTAGCATGTGTTTGTTTTAGTCATCATGTTTGTCATCGCCAAGAAATGTTATCATCATGTCTAATATATTTGCAGGGTTTTCAAGAGCTGATAGAGGAGGAGAAACAGAGGATATTGAAGGAACAGGAGACATTGTCACAGAAAGAATAGCTGCTGCTGCTGTGCCAATTTAGAAAACAATTTAAATATTGAAATACAACATTTTAAAGTGTCTATTTTTCACCAGAACAATCAAAATTCTTATTTTCCTCAGCAAATAGAGTTTTCCATTTCATGTAAACTGGAGACATTTTTGGATGGGTTTTTAAAAAATCTGTCTTTTAAGATAGCAATGTCCGGGCGGGCAGGCATTGGGCGGGCGGGCATCGTCCAAGGTTTACCTTTTAGTTAACCGTTTTTCAAAGTTATATGTTACCTTTATTCTTCAATGGATTGCTTTCATATTTGGTACGGATGAAGAGGAGGGCCAGCAGATGTTTCACATGCAAGAGAGACAACTCTTACTTTCTTCATTGTTTAAAAAGCCTGTCCATAATGCCATTAGGCGTTTTTCTTGTTTATGAAGTGTCACACCCTATTTTCAGATGAAAGCAAGAAAATACGATTCAGCAGCAGAGACCTTATGGACAAATGATCTCTATTTATTTGACTAACAGACATCATGGGATGTTTACATAGAACATAGCTCTGGATAAGAGGGGGTATCCACTGTATATTTTTCCTTACTTCTTCATGAAAATATATGTGGGTACTCATTAGAAACGCCTTGGAAATGTTTTAAGAAGTACCAATAACATATGTTTTTGTAGAGAAATAAGAAAGATATTGGTACTGTTTGGTTGAAAAAAATGCCTGTTCTGGAGGTATGATAGAACAATAGTTGGCCAAAAGGGAGTCATCAAGTGCCAAAAGGGAGTATAATGTTGAAAATCCCCGTAGATTTATAAGTTGTAGGTGTGCAAGAAAATTGTGAGAGTTCTGTTTGTCAGATCATACAAAAATTATTTGGTTGGAAAGCTAATTGAACAATCAAATAAACATAATTTAGTCACTGATTTACATTGTGTAAGGTGAAAAAAAAATTGAACAGAACTCAGTTTTCTAAAATTCATATTTTGTATTGATGTCAGTGGTGATGGTGACATCAGAATTATGTGACAACAAAATTCACACCTCTTTAGTAAAGAATCTCAACTCCCAATAATAAGGAAAATATCATAGCTCCAGAAAAGGGGTTTTGGGGGGGTGGGGTTTGACCCCCACAAAAAACGTGGTGCTCATAGAAGTGCCTTACGGAATAATGAATACCCACAACATTATGTTTTAATGGAGAAATAAAATATTTTCCAGATATCCCCTCTTATCTGAAGCTATGAAAATCTGAGGTAATCATATCTTTTAGCTTTCAAACAATACCAAAATCCATTGCGATCTAACTGAAATCTTATGAATGAATTTCTTCTTGCACACCCACAAATGCAGGTAATTCTATGAAGATTTTCCGAATGAGGATTCACTTTTGGCCAAGTACTGGAAGTAATTTGTGAGAACTGTGAACATGATTTTCACTAAAAGAAAATTTGCTAATGTTTGGATTTTAGTTGTGTGTAACAATATACTCCTCAGTCAGTTATGTTTGCCATTACAGAACTTGAAATATTATAATTTATTTGAACATTTGTCTCTTTATTTCTTGTTCTCATTACGACTTTGAATCTTTGCAGTGCAGGGGGTGGTCGGGTGGTGCGAAGGTGCTGTGTATCTTACATCACTGGGGCGTCCAACTGATATTGGCTTACAGTTGGGCAAGGCCTGCTATCCTTGTACAAATGTAGTGGGTAAGGGTAGAGGGGGAATGTTTTTATTTCTTCTGTTTCTTCACTTTCATTCCTGTTCCTCTTTCTTCCCTGTCCCTCTCTTTCATCTCCTCTACTCTCTCTTCTATCTCTTTTCTCCCTTTCTCTGGGAGACGACACAAAATGACCCTCAAGGGTTGACGTGTCGTTAAACCCCAACACAATCAATCTTTGCAGTGCAGAGTCAGATGAGACAGCTCAAACTGAATACTCTCAACTGGTTCTATGCCATTTGACATTCAATCTCTGAATGTCATATGAGCTACACCTTAACCTTGGTCCTGCTGAACCCGAATATGCCCTGCCTTTGCAATCAGTATAGGTCCAGATCATTTGGGATCTTAGAAGCCAACTGATCTGGATCTGCAACTGTTTGTCATTAAGTATGTGAATTTGTAACAACAACCTGCATCAAGTAATCTGAATGGCTGAAAATTAGAATTGGGCATGGCATCCTAATTTATTCAGCATGGGAAGGGGATAAGAAAAGGTGTCTTTTGAGCATGTGCATTGCAAACAGTAAAGATCCAGATCAGCCTGCAAAGCCTTAGATTCTCTGGACTTTTCTGTGTTGTTGTATTCTACAGTATGACCTCACAATCAGCATCAAAAAGACCGAGGTGGTTTATCAACCAGCACTGGGCAAGCCTTAAAAGGAGCCCACAATTACAGTGAAAGGTCAAAGATTGCAAGTGGTAGACAAGTTCACCTACCTTGGAAGCACATTGTCAAGAGTCATGCACATTGATGATGAAGTCAATGCCAGAATTGCCAAAGCTAGTGCAGCATTTGGCCGACTACATGGTAGTGTTTGGGATCAAAGTGGAATCGGGGTTGACACAAAGCTGAAAGTCTACAAAGCTGTGGTGCTGCCAACACTATTGTATCCATGCGAAATGTGTACAGTTTACCAACGGCACGCCAAAAGACTGACCCACTTCCATACAAGTTGCCTTAGAAAACTTTTAAAGATTAAGTGGCAAGACAGGATTCCAGACACAGAAGTCCTGAAAAGGGCAGGGATGCAGAGTGTACATACTCTTCTGAAACTGGCACAGTTAAGATGGACAGGCCATGTTATCAGGATGCATGAGGAACGTTTGCCAAAGAAAATCTTCTATGGAGAACTAGAAATGGGCAAATGCTCCCATGGTGGTCAGAAGAAGTGATACAAGGACACCCTCAAAGCCTCCCTCAAGGATTTCAACATACTAACAGAAACCAACTGATCTGGATCTACATTGTATGCAAAGGCAGGGTATATCCGGGTTCAGAAAGGACAAGGGTTAACAGTCAGTCAAAAAGACTGCAAAAGTCTGGATTTAATCTTGAGAACAAATTGTAGGTGTAGATTGAACATATTATTCCTGCAGCAGACATACTTTTTTGCTCAACTAGGCTTCGTTGGCGATGTTGAAGATATATCTGACAATGAATTCCAGAACAAAAGTAAGGGAGTTAAGAATTGTCTATAAACATTCTGCAAGCAACCTCTGTTGTAGAACAGAGATTAAGGCATATGTTAAATTGATGTCTGCTCTTCACAAAATTAGTTAAAAGTTTGTCAATCCTTAAACGTTGTGATATGACTGAAAAATTGTTGAAAGTGACATAAAACCAGAATAAAACAAACAATTGTCATTCCTGATGTTACATACTTGTGCTACTGTACACCATATGACAGCCGCATGGTGGTTAGTTACACTGTAATGTTGGTACTCTCAATGACCATAGCATTGTTGATAAACCATTTAAAGTTAATATAGTATTACCTAGCAAACTGTCACAAATTGCTTGGGTCACTCAGAGGACACTTAAAATGCTAAGAAAACCCGCATCTGAAACTGTCGTCTGTTTATGTCGTCTTCTGAATATTCTTGCAAACCTGTTTTTGCATAGAGGCAAACGTGGACCCTGATCAGACTGCTCCTAGAGGAGCAGTCTGATCTGGGTCCACACTGTTTGCAAAAATGACTTTTAAAATCCAAAGCAGACGACAAAGCAGACGACAATTGTTGTGATTGGATACTCCAAGGGTTAAGGAGGAGTATTTAATGTTTATTCTGGGATAATTTTCTTCAGTTCTCAATAAAAACCTATGTTGTGGGTATGAGGGTCCTGCAAAAAGTTTTGTCACTGGGTTCGGATTACTTCAGTGCTATGTTTTATCAAACATATTTTTTTTACAAACCTTCAAAGTATTCCCCCTTTACTGTAACACTTTTTTGTAACCTTTTTACCCAGTTGCGAAAAGTAGATAAATAGTCTTCTTTTGGTATCTGTTAGAAACACTGATAAATATCGCTGCCAAGAGAACTTCTAGATGTAAACTTATTTCCAGAAAGCATTTTCTGAAGCCTTGGAAATAAAAAAAAAGTCACAGGGAATAAGGTGGATGGTTTAAAACCTTCACCTTTTCAGAAGCCAAACGAGGCCCATGGGCCACGAGTCGCTCACCTGAGTGACATAGCCACTGCAGATATGCAGATGTTATGCAACATTTTTCCAATCCTGTCATCGCAACTAATGAAAAGATCATCATTTAAGCAGTTCTTAATTTTGAAGAATATATATGGCATGCCAATCAATTGAGCCTGATCATTTGAACAAACTCTAAATGGCAGCCAGCTTAGATTTACGATCGGCACGATGTTAGCTATTTTTGATCTACGAGTCATCCCAATGCTTTCTACCAAGTTTCGAGTCAACTGGCCTTTCGGTTCAGGAGAAGAAGCGAAAAATAGATTTTCAAGATGGCTGCCATGGCAGCCATTTTGGATATCCGATTGGCACGATGTAAGCTTTTTTTGATCTACAAGTCACCCCAATGTCTCCTATGAAGTTTGGAGTCAGTTGGCCTTTTGGTGCAGGAGAAGAAGCTAACTATAGATTTTCAAGATGGCTGCCATGGTGGCCATCTGGGATTTCGGATCGGAACGATTTTAGCTACATTTGATCTACAAGTCACCCTGATGCTTCCTACTAAGTTTCGTGTCAAGTGACTTTTGGGTTTAGGAGAAGAAGTGAAAAATAGATTTTCAAGATAGCCGCCATGGCGGCCATCTTGGATTTACGATTGGCATGATTTTAGCTATTTTTGATCTACAAGTCACCCAAATGCTTCCTACCAAGTTTCGAGTCAACTGGTCTTTCGGTTCAGGAGAAGAAGCAAAAAATAGATTTTCAACATGGCTGCCATGGCGCCCATCCTGGTTTTATGATCGGCATGATTTTAGCTAATTTTGATCTACAAGTCACCCCGATGCTTCCTACCAAGTTTGGAGTCAACTGGCCTTTCGGTTCTGGGGAAGAAGCGAAAAAAAGATTTTCAAGATGCCATGGCAGGCATCTTGGTTTTCCGATTGGCACGATTTTAGCTATTTTTGATCTATAAGTCACCCCAATGCTTCCTACCAAGTTTGGAGTCAATTGGCTTTTGGGTTTAGGAGTAGAAGCGAAAAATAGATTTTCGAGATGGCAGCCATCTTGGATTTCCGATCGGCATGATTTTAGCTACTTTTGATCTATAAGTCACCCTGATACTTCCTAGCAAGTTTGGAGTCGATTGGTCTTTCTGTTCTGGTGAAAGAGCGAAAAATAGATTTTCAAGATGGCGGCCATCTTGGATTTCCGATCAGGGCACGATTTTAGCTATTTTTGATCTACAAGTCACCCTGATGCTTCCTAGCAAGTTTGGAGTCAATTGGCTTTTCGGTTCAGGAGAAGAAGCGAAAAATAGATTTTCAAGATGGTGGCCATGGCCGCCATCTTGGATTTCGGATCGGCACAATTTTAGCTACTTTTAAACTACAAGTCACCCTGATGCTTCCTAGCAAGTTTGGAGTCAGTTGGCCTTTCGGTTCAGGAGAAGAAGCGAAAAATAGATTTTCAAGATGGCGGCCATCTTGGATTTCCGATCGCAACAATTTTAGCTATTTTTGATCTACAAGTCACCCCGATGCTTCCTACCAAGTATCAAGTCAATTGGCCCAGGGGTGTAGGAGGAGTAGGCTTTTAAAGCAATTGTTGACGCCGCACGACGGATGACGGACATTGACTGACCACTATAGCTCAAAATGAGCACTTCGTGCTCAGGTGAACTAAAAAGACTTAACAACCTCACACTTATGAGAGGAGGTGTTTCATGTAAAATTTGGACTCCTGTCCATCCTTTGCTTGGTCGTTTCTTATTGTAACAAGTAAATTGGTCAGTGTATATGACTGCATCTATTTCAATTTGAAATAACTTGGTCAGTTGGAAAGCAATTTGAACAAAATAAACGGGTATCGTTAGCTATTCAACACACCATTCAAGTGCAGTGAAGCATTTTAAAACATACCTGGGTTAAAAACAAGGAAGCCTATTAGTGACAGAACTTTTTGCAGGACCCTCGTACTACCTGGAAGTGCCTCACTGGGACACATGTTCCTGCATCAGATGCCAACTAGGCCTTACCAGATGTGCTCAGTAAAATTATCCCAAAATTATCACCAAATATTCCTCTTTAACCCTTAGCACTCTTGATAATAAAAATAATGGAGACCATTTTGAGGGTTGAGCGCAAGACTAGCGTAAGTCAGATGGTTGTTTTTCCCCAAACCTAATCTCCTCACCATGAAGGCATTATGAAGATTACAACATTTCTTTCTGTAAACAATGAAAATCTAGGTGCCATTGCTCATATGAGCAATGGCACCTAAATTTGCATTGTTTACAAAGGGGTCCAAGTTGCCCCTAAACAAGGGTTTCAAAAATATGTTTGAGTTACAATAGTCTTGCGCTCAACCCTCGATTTTTATTAAATGTCAAATCATGTTTTCTTTGAAAAATAAGAAAAATATCACAAATTTGAAGTCTGCTAAATCAGCCCCGAGAGCAGTAAATTTGAATGGGTCATGTCATTTTACCTGGATTAGAAATACACATAACACAATGTATTGTTCGCAACTTTATTTACGGTCAACATAAACTATATGAACACAGCTCTGTATTGTGGTGAACATGTACTTTTCTTTTTCATAAACACCAGGTACTTCTGCTATTAAGGTACAAAACTGAAAACACTAAAAAGGTAAATATTTATTGAACACTACTTGAACTTTTATGAATCCATAGGTTTAATAAAACACTGCACTGCACCATACCTCAGTACAGGAACCCGTTCTCAAGTAGCAATGCCGGTAAGTAATGAATACACTACGAATATAAACAAATAATACATTTTATATAAATCACCATTTGAATAGAGATGAAAAAAAAAAAAAAAGATAAAAAGAGTTATGAGGAATATATACTGGTATTTATTTCTCCACAAAAACATGTTGTGGGTACTCATTAATTGCACCTCATAGAGGCATTTAAAATGAGTACCCACAACATGTTTTCATGGTGAAATAAGGAAATAGCAACAATTTTTGGTTGAAAAATGTGCTTTATCTCGAGCTATGAACTTTTCACAATGAAATTGAGAGGCTATAAGTATATCAGATTGCCATAATCATGTGGTGCTGTATAAGTACAAAACTATTCAAAATATTGTGACTTACTTTCTCATTTTTCACTCAATATCACAAAAGCCAGCCACAGTAACAAAAACAGTCATATGTATTGGTGTATTTGTAATCACCAAAAATTTAAAAAGATGGCCCTGTATTGCTCACCTGATTACCAGACACATATCGAGTCAGTTGGCTTTTTGGTTCAAGAGAAGAAGCTCAATATAGATTTTCAAGATGGTTGCAATGGTAGCCATCTTAGATTTACAATCAGAACTATTTTAGCTTTTTTTTATCTACATGTCACATCGATACTCCAGTGAAGTTTCGAGTCAAGTGGCCTTTCCGTTAAGAAGAAGGAAATCAGAATAGATTTTCACAATGGCAGCCATGTGGTCATCTTGGATTTCAGACTGGAATGTTTTTAGCTCACCTGAGCTATGCTCAGGATGAGCTATAGTGACCACTTTTTGTCCGTCTGTTAACATTTTCAAACGACAACTCTTCCAAAGCTATTGAATTGATCTGTTCCTAACTTGATAAGAATGTATCTTGAGTAGGGGTCTTTAACAATAGCTAAAATTATGGTGATCTGCCTTTTGGTTTGATTGCCATAGCAACAGAAAGCTCCCATAGACTTATAATGGTAAAATGGTTAAATTGCATTTTCTCCATTACCAGTGAAGTGATGTGAACCATATTTGGCAGTTATGATCACTGGATGATTGTCTGCCCAGCTCTTGTGTTTTATGACCTGTGGCCAATTTGTTTGGTTGCCATGGCAACTTTAAATTGAAAAAAAAAGGACTTTTTTAAATGACATCTCCAAAATCACTGAAGCAGTATGACTCTAATTTTGTACAAATGTTGCTTGGGTAAGGACAATTAAAAATAGCTAAAATTATGGTGATCTGCCTCTTGGGTTGGTTGCCACGGCAACAGAAAGTTCCCATTGACTTATAATGGAAAAATGGTTAAATTGCATTTTCTTCATAACCAGTGATGTGAGTCATATTTGGCAGTTATAATCATTTGATGATTTTCTTCCCAGTTTGTGCATTTCATGGCCATTTTGTTAGGTTTCCATGGCAACATTAAATAAAAAAAAAATTTTTTTTTTTTTTAAATGACTACTGTTCCAAAACCACTGAACCAGTACGACTAATTTTGTACAAATGTTGCTTGGGTAAGGACAATTCAAAATAGCTAAAATTATGGTGATCTGCCTTTTGGTTTGGTTGTGATGGCAACAGAAATTTCCCATAGATTTATAATGGTAAAATGGTTAAATTGCATTTTCTCCGTAACCAGTGAAGTGATATGAACCATATTTGGCAGTTATGATCATTGGATGATTGTCCACCCAGTTTATGTATTTTATGACCAATGGCCGTTTTGTTTGGTTGCCATAGCAACATTAAACTTAAAAAAAATAATAATAAATGACAGCTCCACCAAAACCACAGGAAGCAGTTTTGCAAATTTCATTACTGCTTATAAAGAATCAATAAAACTGAGACTCCCTTTTTCTTATCTGTTGTTTCTCAAGGCAATCTTTTTCTAATCTGTTGTTTCTCAAGGCAATCTTTTTTACGTTTATATTTCCCTGCTCCTGTTCTGTTTACAGGTATAAAATCATGACATTTTTGAACAACTCTTCAGAAACCACAGCCAATTTCCACCAAATTTCACACTGATCCTACTTTTGAAATGTGATTGAGAGTTTGTTCAAATCATTACGCTCCACTGACTGTCCAGCCCATATATTCTTCATCAAAACTAAGAACTCCTTCAATGATGATCCTTTCATTAGTTGCAATGATAGGATTGGAAAAATGTTGCCTAACATCTGCATATCTGCAATGGCTGTGTCACTCAAGTGAGCATGTTGTGGCCCATGGGCCTCTTGTTTATTTACAAGTGGCCCCGATTCTTCCTATCAAGTTTCGAGTGAACTGGTTTTTGATTGACTGAGTTGGAGTTTAACGACACGTCAACCTTTGTGGGAGAAGAGAGAAGAGACACCAGAGGAGATTAAAGAGAGGGACAGGGGAGAAAAGAAAATGAATGAAAGTGAAGAAACAGAATAAATAAAAACTCCCCCTCTACCTTTTACCTGCTGCAAGGATAGCAGGCCTTGCCAAACTGTAGGCCAATATCAGTTGGATGCCCTGGTGACGTAAGATACAGGACACCTTTGCCTCACCCAACTACCCTTTAAGTGAAGTGGCCTTTTGGGATGAGAAGAATTTCAAAATAAATTTTCAAGGTGGCAGCCTTGGGGACCCTGATATTTCCTACCAACTTAGTACCAAGTAACGTGTCGGCCTTTCAGTTCAGGAGTAAAAGTTCAAAATAAATTTTCAATATGGCGGCTGAGGTGACCATCTTGGATTTTGGATCAGAATGATTTTAGCTAGTTTTGAGCCGCAAGTCACCCCTATACTTCCTATCAAGTTTTGAGTCAAATGGCCTTTCCGTTTAGGAGAAGTTCAAAATTAGATTTTCAAGATGGCAGCTTAGATGGACATCTTGGTTTTCCAATCGATCAATTTAACTATTTTTGATCTATAAGTCTTCCCGATACTTCCTACTAAGTTTCAAGTCAAATGCCATTTCTGTTCAGATGTTCAAAATAGATTTTCAAGATGGCAGCCATCTTTTCAAATCCAAAGATTTTAGTTGTTTTTGCTCTATATGTGATCTTAATATTACCTACCAAGTTTCTAGTCAATTGGCCTCTCGAAATCGTAAATTGAAAAAAAATATATATATATTGAATTAATGCAGTTATTAAAAAACAATAATAATAAACAAAACCAACTGGGGTTTAGAGGCCGGCAGATATCTCAGTTGCAATTTTATCTTTTTTGTTTTTTTACCATGTGTTTATCTTTTCTTTTTTCTTTTTTTTTTTCCTCCAACTTGTCAACAAATTGTTTGAAATAAACACTGTTCATGATCAAAAGATACCACCAGCATAGATCCTCAGCATAGATCTGTGCACTTAACTGGTTAATTGGCAGTTAAAATGACAACTATAGTCAACTTTAATTGTTGTTTGCATTGAGTGATAATTTCATGCTCAGTTAAGAAAGTGACACTGAGAAGATGTTAACTACGAGACATACAAAAGAAATAACTACATTTTTGTTATCATCACGTCGCAATGACAAAGCAAAGAACTACCAACACTACATCCCGTTTACTGAGGCCCACGGTAACAAAGCTGCATAATGAGAATTCAGTAAGCACTATCATCAATTCGGCCTGTTTTGATTTGTAACCTGCCGAGAGTCTGGCCATTTTCAACTCCATCCTTGTGGAATATGACATGTTTTGCACCTGGGAGCTGAGTCAATAATGCAGGTAAAAGTACTGTGTGTTCCTCATAGGAACATCTTTTTTCCACAAAATCTTGTGCAAAAATTTGCTGCATGTAATATGCGGGTGCGAGTAATACACCGTGAAATTCCAAAATTCTGTAATCAGACATGCAACACAAGAAAATCAGCCCAGCTTGAAGTTTTTTTGTTTATGAATATACAAAGCTGTCTCTATGCTGTAACAAAACCAGAATTTACATTATCCATACATACAGCTCTTGATACGAGAAGTACTGTAAATGTCCTAAACTCTCCTAAACCAAAGTGTCTGACAAAATGGCATATGCAAACAGCAGATCCAGATCAGACAGATCCTGAAGAAGCAGTCTGATCAGGGTTTGTGTTTGCAATGTTTACTATTTCACTAAGTAGTCTCAGAAATAACTGCATTGAAAGCAAAATTTAGGCAAAAAAGGAATGGAATAAAGTGTTCAAACTTTTAGGACTTTTACCAAATGCAGATAAGTACTGTCCTTGTTTCTCCATGAAAGCCTACATTGTGGGTACTTTTTAGAAGTGCCTCTGGAAGGTGATTCTAATCCATACTCGTTTTCATGAAGAAATAAGAAAAACTAGAAAAGGTCTTTTAGAAAAAAACAAATGTTCCCCCCAATGCCCCCACAGTTGTCATTCTTGTATGCAACATTTCATCCCGTCCTGTTCTACATTTGTACCAAGCAACATCAAAATATTCCATAGGGTATTGTGTTACAGAGCAGAGACAAGAAATCAAAGTCAAACATAAGAAGGGGAGATAACTCCAAAACTAAACAAAGCCGAAGTTGTCATTCTTGTATGTGACATGTCGTTTGGTCCTGTTCTTCATTACTACCAAGTATCATCAAAATATTCCAATGAGTGTTCGACTTACATAGCGAACACTAGATCAATGCATAATCAGTGTCAAATATAACAAAGAGAGATAACAGCAAAAGTAAGGAACATGTAGTCTTGTCCTATTCTACAGTTCTACAAGGGACCTTCAAAATATTCTGAAGCGTATTCCAGTTACAGAGCAGACGAGAAATCTATTTCAAACAAAACAAAGGGAGACAACTCCAAAAGTAAGAAAGCCAGAGTTGTCATTCTTGTATGCAACATGTTGTCTGGTCTTGTTCTACATTTCTACCAAGTATCATAAAAATATTCCAAAGGGTCTTTGACTTACAGAGCGAACACGAAATCAATAGATAATCACTGTCAGACATAAGAAAGGGAGATAACGCCGAAAGTAAGAAAGGCAGTTGTAATTTTGTATGCGACATGTCGTATGGTCCTGTTCTACATTTCTACCAAGTATCATAAAAATCAATGGATTATCACTGTCAAATATAACAAAGGGAGTTAACGCCAAAAGTAAGAAAGGCAGAGTTGTCACTCTTGTATCTGACCCGTCATCTGGTCCTGTTCTACATTTCTGCCAAGTACCATCGAAATATTCTGAAGGGTATTCAAGTTACAGAGCGGACACAAAATCTTCAAATAAAACAAAGGGTGATAACTCCAAAAGTAAGAAAGGCAGAGTTGTCATTCTTGTACATAACACGTCATCTGGCCCTGTTCTACAGTTCTACCAAGTATCATGAAAATATTCCAAAGGGTATTCAAGTTACAGAGAGGACAAGAAATTTTACGCCATCGCTGACAGGATCTGATCTGTCCCATAAACAATATGTCTCCCCACTCCCCCCCCCCCCCCCCCCCCCCCACCCCCCACCCCCTTTGGTAGGAAAACATTTTGGCTGAACAATGTGTCAAAAACTAGGCATTATCAATACACAAATCAGAAAATATCTCTCTTTAAAAATACTTCTGTTGCTTCCGACATGTACATTATTAAAACAAGAGGCCCATGGGCCACAATTTGCTCACATGATAAAAAAGGCTATTGCATATCTAATGCCATGTAACTTCTTCCAGTATTGCCACAGCAACCAGGACACAACCATACCGTAAAAAGGTCAAAGGTTACTCTAGTACCATCATTTGAACAAACTGAGTATACTTTAGTCCCCAGTGCTGTATACCTAGATTCAGGCTCAAAGCTTTCTTAGTTCTAGAAAACAAAGTGTTTTTTAAGTGTTTTACCATATATGGGCATGGCAACCATCTTGTTCAATGGTGCAGAGACATTTGAACAAAATTGTCATGTGAAATCTTGTGAAAATTGTTCAAGGAGTTTCAGAGAAGAAGACATTAAAAGGTGTCACAATTTTATACATGTACATAGCTAATAACCCCCAGGGATAAAATTTTGATAGGAACTAACAAGTTATACTACTTTAATCATACAGTGTATATTTCGGCCATAAGTCTTTTAATACTTTTTTAGAAAATGACTTTTCATCATTTTCCCCATTCAAATGTTTGGGAGTGCAAATTTGACCTTGCCGTAAAAAAGGTCAAAAGGTCACCTATAGCCATCATGGTAGACCTCGGGTCCCCACTGCTATACACCAAGATTCAATCCCAAAACTTTTTTTGGTTCTGGAGAAGGATTTCTGAGTGTTTTTACCATATATGGGCATAGCGTCTATCTTGTTCAATGGCGCAGAACCATATGAACAAATTGTCAAAACCTTTTCAACAGAAGGCCCATTATGAAATCCGATGAAATTGCTCAAGCTGTTTCAGAGAAGATGTTAAAAAATTACACAATTTTATACATGTATATCACCCGGGGCAAGGGCAGATATTCCCTAGGGGACAAAATTTTGATTGTAACTAAAAAGTTTTACAAACTTAATCTTATGTTATAAGTTTCGGCCATTAGCCTTCAATACATTTTGAGAAAATGACTTTTTAACCTTTTCACCATACAAATGTATAGGGACGCAAATTTGACCTTGCCTTAAAAAGGTCAAAAGTCAACATACGGTCATCATTTGAACAAACTTGGTAAACCTTGAGTCCCCAAAGCTTTACACCATGATTCTTCCCCAAAGCTTTCTCAGTTCTGGAGAAGAAGATTTTTAAGTGTTTTTACCATATATGGGCAAGGCAGCCATCTTGCTCAACGGTGCCGAACCATATGAACAAATTATCAAAACCCTTTCGACAGAAGGCCCCATGTGAAATCTGGTGAAAATTGCTCAAGCTGTTTCAGAGAAAAAGAGGTTTAAAAGTTACACACTTTTATACATGTACATAGCCCAGGAGCAAGGGCAGATAACCCTCAGGGAGAGCAGAAGCAAGTATTTCCATGTGACATGTTAAGAGTTATTTCGCTTCATTTTTCATTTACATATCAACAGAAATATTTATGTTTAAATATTAGGACTTGATAGTCATCTTTTCAAGTCTATTGGTTTTATCTCTAACATAAAGATATTTGCCTCCCTTCTCATTGGGGCTATTCTTTAAGGTAAGGATTTGCTCCCTCTGAGAGCAAATTCTCTAATCATGTTTTTTAGTTTCAAATACTAGGCAAGCAACTTTCTGTGTGTTTGCAAAAGCTGTCTCCCTTTGCAAAAATATTTCACCTTAAAAGTATTCACTGAAATCCGAGCTTGGAGTTATGTATCATCTCAAGCCAAGACCTAGTTCTAAGAAAAAAAAAAAACAGATAGATGTCAATCCTACTATTGTCTGCTTTCTGCAGCAAGCTCAGTTTTGACTCCATCACAATTTTTCTACATCAAAGTGTTTCTTTTCATGGGTCTGTCTGTTTTGAGGCCATGATTTTGTGTAATCTGCTGCCTTTTCTGAATTCTCTATGGCTTTAGTATCCACTGAAGTATTTACAATACTGGAAGATTTATCATCATCCTGAAAAAAAAAAACATATGCATTTCTATACAGTAAAACCGCTATTAAGACCACCTTTGGTACTGCCTAAAAGTGGTCTTACTAGCAGGGCGGTCTCAATTTTGAATGTAGAATATAGCTCTACATAAAGTGTTTTTTTTTTTCAACCAAAGGTCCTGATATTTTTCTTATTTCTCCACAAAAAACACCTCAACAAGGGGCTTCTAATGAGTACTACAACATATTTTTTGTGGAGAAATAAGAAACATATCATGCAGACACCCCCTCTTATCTGGAGCTTTGTAGAATAATTGGAAATAAAAAGAACATTTGGGACTGGTCTTAATAGCATTGTGGTCTTATTTTGAATGGACTTAACAGCGGAATTTTACTGTATTTACATAGTTCTAGATAAGAAAGATATCCAAATTTATACTTTTCTTATTTCTCCATTCAAACATAAATTAACTAGTTAACATTTAATTATACTAGTCAACTCCTCCTCCCACAGGCACTTCGGATGGGTACTCAAAAGATACATTTTCATGAAAAATACCAAATTAGCCATAAGCAGGCAATGCAAATCCAGATAAGACACCACAAAATATGGCATCTAAATACTTGTAAATCATTTGCCATTGATCCAAGCAGGTAGTAGAATGGATGTCAAAACTTTAGGACAAGTATGGATACAGGTTAAGGGTACTAGTGCCTTATCTAGAGAAATGGACTATTTACCATACATACCATATCTGACCTAACTACCACACTGTGCACTTAGGGTTTTCAAAATTACTGGGAAAACTTGTAGTAATATAGCAGATAGTGAGCAAAGCACACATGCCCCAGCCATAGCTATCAGGTATGTTGAACCAATTCAGTAGATGCAAATTTCCCTTAGTATTGCATAGGAGAGATGGGCAAAAGGAAAAAATCATAGCATCTTGGTTTTTTCTTACACAACAAACTTCACCAGTGTCATGGTTAGGGTTAGGGTTAGGGTTAGCTGTCATGGTGTATATAAAATTTTAAGACTCTGGCTCTAATAGCAGGTGAGAAATCTGTGATGCATTTTTATGAGAAAGAAATAAAACAGACAAATAAAGAGGATGATAAACTTGAGGATGCTGATTCTCTCTTACACAATACAAGTAGTTTGTACCCAATCTTTGTACCAAATTTCAAAATCCTAGGTGTAGTTGTTCTTGAGAAATCTCTGACACAAATTACCCTATGCATTACATTGGAGTGAGAGATGGAAAAAAAAGGAAAAATGTAAAAAGAAGGCAAAATAAATTTCAACATCGTGGTTTTCTTTTACACAATATTCTTCAACCCTCTATAAGTGTATTCAAAATTTTCAGACTCTGGCTTTCAAAGGAGCTGAGAAATTTATGATGAAAAATTTTACTGGGGAAAAAAAGGAAACATTGACAAATAAAGGGAATGATAAGCATGAGGATGCTGATTCTCTCGTTCACAACAAAACAAGTCATACCCAATGAATATACAGAATTTCAAAATCCTAATTGCAGTAGTTCCTGAGAAATCGTTGGAGAAAAAGAAAAAAGGACAAATAAAGGGAATAAATAGTCTGAGAATGCTGATTTAGTCTTACATAATACAAGTCATACCCAATGTTTGTACCAAATTTCAAAATCCTAAGTGCAGTAGTTCCTGAGAAATCTTTGACAAAAAAAAGTTTACACACAGACACAGACAGACAGACAGACAGGCAGATAAACCTTTTTATGGAAAAAGACAAAAATTATATATCCCCTATATATTTTGTACGGCAGGGGTATACAATTATGTATCTACCTACTAAGGGTACACTTTAAAAAAGTTCAGCAAAGGACTTATTTGATGATGTTTATGGGATTTTTTTTTCTGATTTTCTTTCTAAAAGCATATGTTATGGGTACTCATTTGAATTGCATCAACAAGAGGATGCAATTCAAATGGGTACCCACAACAAATGCTTTTATAAACAAATAGACAAAAAGTACACAAGCTATAATCTGAAGACTACAGAATTGCTTAATTGTGTGCTTATAGGGGTATGTGCAGTAAATAGGTCAAATATCATATTTAAACATACACACCTGAGCTAAACAATGCAGTCCCAGATGTTTTGTCAAATAAAATACCTCATCTAGAAGTTATATTTACCTTACATATTTAGACAGACACACCCCAGCAAAAATTGCAGACCCAGGTCTCCTGATTTAGTGCTAAAGCTTAGAGATATGAGGGGTAATCTCAAGACCACCATTATATTGTTTTACAGAACCTTGTCATTTAACTGATCAAGAATCATGTTTGGCTTGGTTTCACATGAATGAAGATTTCTTCAAATAATTCATCAAAATTGGGCTGAAGCATTCAATAAAACTGGCAGCAGCACTAGCAACACAGGACTGAGACATTCACACAACTCGGCCAAGGCATTCACAAAATTTGTCTGACATTCATAAAATTGGGTTGAAATATTCTTAAAACTGGACTTAAACATTAACAAAACAGGACCAAGGCATTCACAAAACTTGACTGAGGCATTTATAAAATTGGGATGAGGCATTTACAAATCTAGATTAAGGCAATCACAACACTGAGTTCAGGCATTCATAAAATTGGGCTGGTGCATTAATTTAAGTGACCTGTTTTGGAATCATTTGACTGGACTGGCATTCAAAAAATCTGGACTGAATCATTTGTTAATTATGGCTGGTGACTTCATAAAATGGCCAATACATACTGAGGCATTTATAAAACATTTAAAGTAGATACTTTTTTTTCATAAAGGAGGCAAAGCAATTTTACATCCCCACCCATTACAAAATTGTGGCAATTCCCCTTAAAACTGGTGTGTCTTTTTTGTCGACTTCAGATGATAGCTGTCAAATCACTAGAAATTTCCTCTTTAAAATTCTGTGCTCAGTTATAATAAAAACATGAAATGATAATACCCCGCCACTACTGTATCGCCAGGGATGAAAGGTAAACAGATAATTGAGAGATGGTGAGCAGTATTAACCCTTTCAGCCCGGCAGACCAAACCCAACACCTGTGTAAACAATGTAGCTCCAGATGAGACAGCTCTTAATGAGCCATCTAATCAGGATCTTCAGCTTACCAGTCTGTTTTTTGATTTTGACTGACACTATATGTGTAAAAGGATGTGCCTTATTCATAGATGGATGAGCCCACTTGAGAAACTTATGGGTGAGAAGAGTTAACACAAACTTGCCTCCAAATCAAATCTCTTCTTCAGTCTCTCCTTGATTAAGGCACCCTTGATTAGAAGCTTCCAGTTGGCATACACTCGCTTCTCTCTTTTCTACAATAAACAAACAGTATTAAGCCAATCATTCATCTACTCCTATATATAATATAATATTTGACAATATAGACGATGGTCATGATTTCTAGATAAATTCTCAAAAGTAACATTTCACTTTTATTTTTTTTGCATACCTTCAAGGTATGATGAATAAGAAACCTAAAAATGTTTAATCCATATAAATATTTCCTTCCTCCTCTGTTTTGCATGAATAGATTGCAAACATGCACTTTCAAACTGCACACAGACTTGTTAAGGAGGAGTATTTAGCATAATTCTGAGGTCATTGTTTTTATTTCTCCATAAAAGCCTCTCTTGTGGGTAGTCATAGGAAGTTCCTAGCCAAGTACACTACCCCTTTATAACACTACTACTGTGATCAAGAGCAAAAACCATGTTATCCAAACAATCATGTCATATTGAAATGTATAGATTAAATAGAAAAATGAGCCTTTACATTTGTAAGTTTGGATACATCCCTATTGGGATCCACCTTTAAAGTGTGTTATACTGGGAACCATCTTATAAAGAGGTTCCTGTGTACATACAACATACGCTCTTTTATTTATTTCATGTGAACACTGACAACACTGTCTAGTCTGTGTATACATGCAATCTTACCAGGTGATGCAATGTTTCATATGTGCAGTCAGCTCATGTTATCTCAAACAGTGGTAACTCAACCAGTTCTTAAGCAAAATAAAGGGTAACAATTCAACTTCTCTTATCTCAACTACTGTTATCAAAAAAAAAAGAAATTCTGGGCCCTTGGAGTTTGAGATGATGAGAGAATACATTTTAAGACAAATGGATACACATGAAAGTAGGACTATGTTGTCATTCTGATAGGGAGGAACTTCTGAAGACAGGAAGTAGCTTCCCTGCTGTTTGAAACCCTTTGAAACTGAAGGCTACTCCGTAGGACAATATACAGATTCACATAAATCATAGACTTTCCTCTGAATTCCATCTGTAGACTGATTTGTTTTTGTATAATTGAATGTCTAATTAGTTTATGCATTTGTAACATTTATATAAATTAAATATGTTTAAACCAAAGAAAAGAATTTTTAGAGTAGTCCTACAAGGAGAAGGGAGGCAAATACTTCCCTGTCAGATCTATTACCCCTGGATGATGATAGGTGTTTGATGTTTTACATTTCTTTCAATACAGTGAACCCTCATTACAATGACAGCATTTGTTTCCAAAGATGTTGCCATTATAATGAATTGGTTGTTGTAAAGACTCAATTATGGACAGAATGATATGTAAGAAAGACCTTGTTTTATTTTTATATCCTCATAGCACATATGCTTTGGATATTTGTTAGAATTGCCTCAATGAGGCAATTCTAACAAATATCCAAAACATATGTTGCTTGAAGCCTTCATGCAATGTTCTTGCACAATTTCTCATTAACTGTCACCTCTTGAGCGATGTTTTCGTGACATTCAAATTGTCATTATAACAAATTTTGTCATTGTATCGAATGTCCGTATAAAGAGGGTTGACTACTATTTATGTCAGATCAAGACAAGGGGTGATAATGAAAGTCTCTGAGCAATAAAGCTCTGTATAGTCATGAGCTGAATTCCACCTCTAGCTGGATTTGAACCTGAGACCTTATGATCCAGTCGGGAGCACTAACCACTTGGCCAGCCGGGCACTTCTGCTTCCTTTAGAAGTGTATTTATACCACATTAGTAAGTACAGACAATCCTCTTTATACCGACACTCTATACAACCATGAAATTCATTATAATGACAATTTGAATGTCATAAAACCTTCGTTCAAGAGGTGACAGTTACTGAGAAAATATGCATGAATATTGCATTAAAACTTCAAGTAACATATGTTTTGGATATTTGTTTGAATTGCCTCAGTGAGGCAATTCTAATAAATATCCAAAACATATGTTCTATGAGGAAATAAGAATAAAACATGGTCTTTCTTACATATCATTCTGTCCATTTAGGATTCTTTACAACAGCAAATTCGTTATGATGGCAACATGTTTGGGAACAAATGCTGTCATTGTAACGAGGGTTTACTGTAGAATGAGAAGCTCAGCAGGTTCAGAAAGAAGACCCTGAGCAGACTGTGGGTGCACAGACTGGCCTGACTTTTCTTTTATTCACACATGGAATATGGGTATTTTTCACAAAATATTGCTTTCTCCATACCTCCTGTTCTTTTTCTCGGATAATTTCTTGTTCCTCATCCCAGGCTGCCAGTAATATGTCCTTGAACTCCTCACAAACAATCCAACCATCCATTCTACAATAACAATGAAATGATTATGCAAAGTATATGGGGATTTTGCATTTATAACAAATTCTGATTTAAACTGTTAGACATTAGACATCATTTTTCACCAATTTTCAATAATTATGGCCCTTATCATAGGTGTTCTACATAATTTCTGAAAGAGTTATTCCCCATTTTTGACAGTGTTTTTTTTTTTTTTTTTTTTTGCTACGGATAATATGCCAGCAGTACATACAGACAAATCTTACCCTTAAAGACCTAATCACAAGTGAGCAGATGACATTTTGATTTTTTTATTATTTTTAGAGGAAATAAGACTTGACATTTCTTATGAATCACCTGCAGATGATTCACATGTAATGCCAGTCTTTTTTTTGTCCAAACGGTACAAATAATTAAAATGTCATCTGCTGCAGTTGTGATTAGCACTTATTTCACTGACAATACAATGCTGACCATGTGATGTGGTCTATTTCTCTGATTATATGATGAAAGTAATACTTACAGCGGATGAGAAAAACCACAGTGATGTTCCCATCCAACCATAGCAGGGGCACAGTCTATGTCCAACTTCTTTGCTACTCTGTTCAGTCCTGGAACTGTAAAAGAAATACATGTATTAAACTAATTATTAAAAGAAATCTTATAAATGTCAAAATGTCACTTTTTCAAAACTGAAATATTAGGTGACAAAAATAATCTCATTTCACCTTATTTCTTAAATAATTAAAGTGCTGCAAGCATGGCACCATGCCCCGCCACTGCACTTACATCAAGCAAGTGCAATAACTCTGTCAAAAAGAAAGTGCCTTAGTCTTTACCTAAATATTATCAACACTGATGCATGTACATGTGTTAATTTTGGATAAGTTCAATGTTCAAAGGGCAATAACTCAAAAAGTAGGCAAACCAGAGTTACTGATCATGTGTTCTGCAAATCGTCTCATAGTGCTTTACATTTGTGTGAAGTTTCGTGAAAATACAGAGCAGACACGAATACATAGCAGAAATGGCTATTTTCAAATATCTACTATGTTCAAAGGGCCGCATTCCAACAGTGGGTTAACCACCCTTTTTTTTTGTTCTGCATGTTGTCTCATAGTGCTTTACATTTGTGAGAAATTTCATAATATCTCAAATAGTTTTCAACTTATAGAGTGGACACCAGTGCATGGTAGAAAGGGCTATGTTCAAAGGGCAATAACTTCAAAATTATGCAAACTGGAGTTATGGTTCATGTATTCTGCATGTCCTCTTATAGTGCTTTACATTTATGTGAACTTTTGTGAAAATATCTCGGATGGTATCAGAGTTATAGAGGGAACACGAATGATGGAAGCATTGATGGACAGATGGACTGACAGACAGACACTCAAAATTTCAGAGTCTATAACATAATACCCTCGCCACTTTTTGTGGTGGGGCAAAAAAATGTCAAATAATAAAACCATGCTACAATCGAGAGGCAGGCAGATAACTTAGTCAAAAATTGACAAAATCTGCCCATTTGAAACCACAAACCAGATCTCCACAATATCAATAAACTTACCAAGTTTAGTGAAAATCCATTGCAATTTACTGAAGTTATCATCCAAAAATGAAAATACCGACAGATGGACGGACAGATGAATGGATACAGGACATCCAACATGAAACTATAATATGATGGTGAGGCAGTTTAGGCCATTTTTATACCCCAACATATAATGATGGTAGGGTCTAAAAATGGACTTAACTGCCTCACATCAGGTTTCTGGTGAAATCTTAAAACATGAAACACATGAAAACTACTCATCTTAATGCTCTGCTTAGGAGGAATGGATACACTTTCAGCATCTCTGACAAACTTGGTTGCCTCCCTTATGAAAAGGGGTGTACTGGAAAAAGAAAAACATTGCTCCAGGGTAGGTCCCTTTTCAGAAGGGGATTGGTTTGCAAAAAATCCTTCAAGATTTTAGAGTAGACCCCTTTTTGTAAAGCACTTGGTGTGCAAGACGTCATCAAGAGCATGTTCTTACTCTTTGCTAAGTGTGTTTCTCTAGACTTACTTTGTAAGTGTACAGTGCCAGCTGGTAACATCGATGGTAGGAACAATTCAACATTGCCATGAGCATTTCTTGGTACCTTGCCCTGTGCGAAAGAAAATATAATTAAAATCATGCTTTTACAATATTTACATTACAATAGTGTGTGTTTTCTACAATATAAGGGATATGATCATTAAAATCCTTATTCTTTATAAAAAAAAATCATCTATTATTTATTTCTCCACAAACAAATATGTTGTAGATAAGTATCAGAACTGCAAAGAACACACTTTTGTTGAAAAATTCTCAACAAAAATAAAAGTAAGATCTCAATTCTCCTCTTATCTGAAACACTGACTTACATTTGTTCTAAATAATATGTACAGTATGGCAAAATTACAACTGTAAGAACATGTCACTCCAGACATTCATAATAAATTTTCAAGATGTTGTATTTATAATGTATTTCAGGGGAGGCAACTCTGTCGACATTGCTTTTGCATCCCTTCTAAAAAACAGTTTACTCTAAAAGGAAAGAATCAGTTTCCATCCTCTCTTCAAAAATGTTTACACTAAAACGAAGGGGGAGCAAATTCTTTCTTTTTAGAGTAGACTCCTTTTCAAAAAGAAAGTGATGCACAAGAAAGCCAGTTGGAAGTTTTTTCTGCCTTGTAAAATTGCAGAAAATCTATCCAGTGTAAAAAGTCCTCAGAATTTCATTGGCTAGAAATCTGTTTCAAAAATAAACTGTAATGCACACACATTATAGTAAAATTCCAATGTTAACCCTTGTCCTGCTGAACCCAGGATATATCCTGCCCTGGCAAACTGTGTAGACCCAGGTCAGCTGGCTTCTGAAGAAATCAACTGATCTGGATCTGCACTGTTTGTTATTAAGTATGTGAATTTGTATTGACCTGGATCAAATAATCTGATTGGCTGAAAAATAAGAAGTGGGTGTGGCATCTTAATTTATTCAACAGGACAAGGGTTAATAAGATGACTTTGGAACTATCTCAAAGTGGTTTATTAATAGGGTGGTCCTGATATAGAATACAGAAAATGTCCAAAAATTTTGAACACTTATTTCATACTTTTTTGGCCAAACTTGCTTTTATGCAATTGTTTCTAAAAACATTTAGTGGAATGGCAAACAGTGTAGACACTGATCAGACTGCTCCTCTAACCTGGGTCTACACTGTTCGCATACACCATTTTGTTCAAAACCTTCAAAAACATACAGGACTGACAAAAGCTGGTCGAAATTGTGGAGTGGTCATAATTTCAAGTGGTCATAATAGCAGAATTTTACTTTAAACAAGAACCATTGTGATTAAAGTATTCAAGAATGTTGCTTGCAACAATTTTGAATGATTCTTCAAGGGTTAAAATCTACAAGGTCAAAAGATTGTTCAGGCAACTTGTATCTATCCTGACTAGAATGCGAACAATGTCTGGTACAGGAACAGTCTACTCTGCACATGCATAATTTCAGCATGCTTGAAGACCAGTTTTCTCATGATATGGTTATTTTCACTTTCCAGATATAATTATACATAGTTCCAAATATGTCTTTTTTCAACCAAACAGTACTGATATTTTTTTTATTTTGCCAAAAAAAACATGCGTTGCGGGTACTCAATAGAAGGACCTCGGCAAGGCACTTCTGATGAGTCCACAACATATACTTTCATGAAAAAGTAAGAAAAATATCTTGTGGCTACCCCCTCTTATCTGGATCTATGTTTATATGTCTAGAAAAAATTCAAACTTGTGCAACAGTCAAGGGTTGAGCGCAAGACTATCGTAAGTCAGATGATTGTTTTTCCCCAAACCTAATCTCCTCACCATGAAGGCGTTATGAAGATTACAACATTTCTTTCTGTAAACAATGAAAATTTAGGTGCCATTGCTCGTATGAGCAATGGCACCTAAATTTGCATTGTTTACAAAGGGGTCCAAGTCGCCCCTAAACAAGGGTTTCAAAAATACGTTTGAGTTACCATAGTCTTGCGCTCAACCCTCGAACTGTTGTCAAATGGGGGAGTAAAAGGCAAAATAGCTAAAGTGCAAGCAATAAAATACCAAATTTCTCATTATTGGAGGAGTTATAAGCATAATAAAGATTAACCCTGGTCCTGCTGGATATGGCCTGCTTTTGCAAACAGTGTAGATCCAGATCAGTTGGCTTAAGAAGCCAACTGATCTGGATCTGCACTGCTTGACATTCCTACGAGAACTTGGTTCCACGATCTGGACCAAGTAATCTGATTGGCTGGCAATTATAAGTGGGTGTTGCATGACAATTTTTTTGTTTGTGTTAAGGTTTTATGGCTCAGTCAACTCACTGGGTCACTGGGTCATGTCAAGCATGGTCAGTTTACCTAACCACACTTTTTTCTGTGCAGGCTTAGTCCTCTAAGCAGTTATACAGTACTTATGCACATTCTTTTGCCAGAAACTGACAACTGCCTTCTTGAATGAGTGGGAGGAAGAGAATGACCATAGAAAATATTCTTGAATCAGCATGGCGTGACAAGGATTAAGATTTAGAACAGTACTTACATCAACAGCTGGTGGTGGGATATAGACTTCTGTCTGCCAGCGACCAAACACTTCCAGATCTAGAGCATCAGGGTTCTCTTTAGGTTTATTCTGAGGAAAAACATTTAAATTACACTCCCAATCAAAAGTGTGTTTTATTGAACATTTTAATCATCCAATGGTCCAACCATGTATATTTTATCACAGATAAAGCAGTATTCAGATCTTTTTTAATTTTTTACTTACCAAAAACAAATCTTGAATATTCAGTTGAAAAGCATCTTATCTACAGCTCTATACAATGTTTTGCTGTGTCTCAATCTCATGAGAAACCAGAATTACTTATACTTGTACACATAATACATGTAATTAGATTACTATTCTAAATATTTTTTCATGAAATTTGCATCCAAAAATATAGACATCTGAATCATTTTTTTTTTCAAAAAACAGTTTCTACCCTATTTACCTTAACATACTTATCCTAATATCACATTAACCTCTTTATAACATGATTCATTATAAGACGGTTTTAAATACAACACGGTTCAAAGATGGATCCCAAAAAATGTATAGATTATATAGAAAAAATGACCATAAATGGTCATTTTTCTATATAATCTATACATTTTAATTTGGCTATAACATGGTTGTATAACTTTATGCTTTGGACCCCAACAATAGTGTTATAAAGAGGTTGTGGTATACTTGATGCCATGGTAAAAGAACTGCTAGATGAGTGGCAGACCCTGAGCAGACGCCAAGTTAGTCAGCATCCTGGGTCTAGACTGTTTGCTCAAGTCTATCTATTCCGACCATAGCTCTTGATAAGGCGCTTTTGTTTTCAACTAAAGAGTATCTATATTTCTCTTATTTCTCAATGAAAACATATGTTGTGGGTACTCATTAGAAGTGCCTCAGCCAGGCACTTCTAATGAGTACCAACAACATACGTTTTCGAGAAAACTATTTATTTGATACCCACACTTATCTAGACCTATGTCCAATACTTTGGGTAAATGTGTTATACAGAAGCCCTGTCAGATATTGTTGTCTCAAAACATTTGCTATGGTAACATCAGCTTTCAAGTCAAAACAAATCACATCAGGATATTGACAAAATGACCGACATTGATATAATGGTTAGAATCTCTGCTAGTTAACTATTTTTACTTGGCATGGTTTAATACTTACCCACTTGGGCCTTGACTTTACATGCTTATATGGTTCTTCTCCAACCTAAAAGCACCAAAAGAACGTTTAGATGATGTACTTGCTCTAGTTACGATACACATTCAGGGGAGGTAACTCTGTCAAATATATTTTGTTTCTCTTCTGAAAAGAGGTATACTCTAAAAGTGGTATACTCTAAAAGAGGTGTATACTCCAAAAGAGGTATAGTCTGAATACAACTGGTAGGTTTTCCACCATGTATAAGGAAAACACTGACATTATACATGACACAAACACACAACCTGCAGAGTATAAGTGAAAAATAGTCTTGATAGCAGACCAAAATTAACAAATTTTGCTACTACAGATATAAATATTTTAGAATTACTATTTAAAATCTAAATAAAAATGATATTTAAAAGTATTTGCGTCTCCTTTACAGTAACTACTTAAAATTTAACCATGCCCCAAGGTTATAAAACATTTTTCATGCTCAACTCAGCTAAGCATGAAATTTTCTCTGCTAATAAATATGAAAATGCCAATAATAGTTGGCATTTTCATATTCATTAGCAGAGAAAATCTCATGTTCAGCTATGTTTAGCAACAAAGAATTTGCACTTGTTAGTTATTTGAGATTTATTAACATGACAAATTTCATGCTGAGCATGAAAAAATGTTTATAACCTCGGGGCCAGAAAATATCTAACATATAAACACTCATCTGGAATTTATTCCCAGGAATTTTACTGTAGACTGCTAAGTCTGGATATGATACATTGTACGAGTCTTTGTTCTATCAGATTACTAGCTTTTGTCTAGTGATACATTTTGTAAAGATCACAAATGTAAGTCTGGAAATATTACATTACATGAGTAAATCACTCACATAATTTTTAGCAGAGAACATGTGCTCATACTAAGATGTACAATACCACCAAATTTGGTGTAACTACATCCATAAGTATGGAGGTGGGATTTCGTAACAAGGGCTATAACTCTAGAAATACTGGCTCACAAGCAACAATTATGGCACATCAGTTTTCTGAACTTTCCAAGACTGTGCTAAAGATTAATGCGATTTCCAAGTGTCTCTGTGCAGAAGCAGTGAAGACTGCAAGAATGCTCTGACTGATTTGATCCTTTACTGTTTACATACACAGTAAACCCCATTTTTGCCTGGCATGTCACGTACCACAAAATTCTTCTAATCCATGAAAAAAATCTAGCTTACCCTTACAGCTCTTCCTTCCTTCAGCCAGTTTTCACGTGAGTGTAGCTGCAACATAAGAAATACAAGAATTACTACGAAACTGCATAGGTAGTTTTCTCATGTCACAGTTCATACAATATTCTAAATTACGTGGACCACAATGTGAAATTATGAACCTTATGATGTGTACACAACAAAGACAAATTAGCATGCACAACTGCACAGTCTGACTGGAGTCCATGCCAGGTACTCTGTAGGTAGCAAAGAGCCCAAGGCTTCTTGGGGTGGGCAGTGAAGACTGTTCAGACTGCACAGATAAGCAGGCTGCTCTGAGACACATCTTCTCATTAAGCAGCTCATTTCTGTTCACTTTAAATAGTAACTTTCTTATGGCAAGTGAACAGGTATTTTATCAGTGTGTAAATACTGGTTAGTCACCCACAAACTGATTAAAGACTGGGTTTGCAATTTTCAACTCACTGATGTGTTCCTTGCTTTTAAAGGATGGAACATTCTTAAGTTTATGAACATATTTGAGTTTGCTAATGAGTTGTTGGTGCTTACACAATAATAAAATTCACAAAAACAAAATTAACTAGTAACAGTTTTTTCGGAAAAACCGGAGGAACCACCAACACCCACCTACCCAATCCCCATCCCCCTCCCCCACACGCCCCCCACCCCCACCCACAGAGAATTTTCAGTTTTTCTACTGCTATGACCATGAAAATTAGGTTATGGTCCCAATTATATATTCATGAAAATTTGGTAAGAATCCAACCACTGGTTCACAAGACAAGAAAGTCTCATGCCGACACCAACCCCAATTTGATCCCCACCAAAATAAATGTGTCCCCCTCCCCATAGGTTGGGGGAAATAATTTCCTATAATTCATATTATGTTGAAAATGTGGATTAAATAGCCCATTTTAGAAATTTTCACACAGAAAATAGTTCCAAAATTCCTGGGCCCAGTTGTTCAAAGCATCGTTAGCTTAACAAGCTCATTAGTGGTCAAACTGTTAACTGTTCTAGTAAGTACAATATCAAATTCACAAGTATTTTTGCTGAAAAAATGTAAGTAGCTTTTGCAAATGCAAAAGCTGCTCACATTTTTTCAGCATAAAATAGCGTATACACCATATTTGATGATCATAGTTTTAACAATATGTTAACTAACTACATCATTAGTTTTGAACAACTGGGCCCTGTTCAGTAGGGTTTTGAATTTATTCTCAACCAATCAAATTGTGCCAAATTAATATAAGTCTGATTAACTGGAAAAACGAAGACTTAACCCTTGTCATGCTGAATAAAAAGATGCCATACCCACATCATTCTCAGCCAATCATAATCCTTGATGCAGATTGTCGATATGAATTCAAATACTAAATGGCAACCAGTGCAGATTGAGATCACTTGGCTTCTTCAGAAGCCAACTGATCTGGATCTACACTGTTTGCAAAGGCAGGGTATATCTGTGTTCAGCAGGACTTGGGTTAAAATACTTACAACATGGACACATTCCCTGGCATACACTGGTTCTCCTCTGATATATCCAAGCGGTACAGCTGTATCTGGGTAAATAGCTTCAAACTTCAATAGATGTCTCTTCAACACATAACTGAAATAATGAAACCATAATTTATAACAAAAAAACTTTATAACTCTAATTAACCCTTTTACCCCCAAGTTTCTGGCACAGGCTCTTCCATCTCTGAATTAGGACACATCCATTATTGCAAATAGGGGTTTCAGTCAGAAATCAATAACAGAATGGCAAACAGTGTTGATCCTGATCAGAAAGTTCTGCACTGTTTGCAAAGGTATCTGTTTTGTCTGTATGGATAAAACGGTGAAGTCCAAAGAAGTAATTTTATTTTTATTATTCTTCAAAATCATATCTGTTGTTGCATCTCATGAGATTTTGTGACATAATTTTATGGGGAATAAATGCGCATGGAGATTTTTCTATCATTTTTCAATAGGATACAATTATTGCAGACTTAAATTTGCTTCCCTGGTATCAAATCCTTTAAGCATTGTGGTTATTCTTTACGGAAAGAACTTGCTCCTATTGGGAGCAAGTTCTTTCCTCTAAAAACAGCCACACTTAATAAGGCAGGTGAATTTTTTAAATGGAGTTATTTCCATTGGAGGTGTAGCAATTTCCTATAGTGTGATTCCACAACATATTTTGCCATGAAGATAAAATATTTATTCTAAAAGCCATACCTATCAAAAATTCTGTGTTCATGTTTCCAAATTCAAAACTCCAGCAAAACAAAGATAATATAAGGACACAATCTTGGAATTATGTGGACCGTGCAATGCAAAAAAGGTGTTTCAGAGCATATATGGACAATGACTGTCCAGATCAGCCTGCCCATTCTCACAGACTGTCAGGTCCTTTGCTTGCAGAATCAATGGATATGGCAGAATGTTTCTACTGAGGGTAGGTAATGGTCTTGATGAGACTATGCTGATGTGAAGGTTGATCAGAATCTAAGCATTTCACATGTGTTTGAAAACACTTTTGCACTTGATGCTGTTCATAGGTGTCCTGAAGTCATTAAGATTCCAAGCCCAATATTTAAATGCATAGCACTCTAGGTAAAGTTTACAGCAGATGACATACTGTAATACGATGTTTTTTTCTTATTCTTCCCAGAAAATAGGTTTTGTTATTTCATGCAAGTTGTCTCCTTAGGAGCCAATTTGCATGAAATATCAAAGCCTATTTTCTGGGAAAAATATCATCAGTTTGTCATCGGCTGATTTTGCTGAATTTACCCATATCATGGAAAGTGTTATCATTCTATGACCAGTATTTACGGAATTTTACATACACAGACAAAATAGCCCAGATTAGTCTGCACATTCATGCAATCTGACCAGAGCCTTCATTACCTATTTAAAAATTCAATGGATACTGCAGGACATATTTATAAATTGAGGTATCTGATCAGTCTGCATGTATGTGCGGTAAGATCTGAACATTCCATGTTCACATATGGAATACAGGCATTTTTTATCACATTACATATAATGTATCTTTTATTTAAAAATACTGTTTTAATACCAACACAACATATTCATGTACACTCTCATAGCTCCAGATATGAGGTGGGGTATCCACATAATATTTTTTCTTATTTCTCCACAAAAACATTTATTGTGGCTACTTATTAGAAGCACCTCAGTGAGGTGCTTCTAATGAGTACCCACAATATATGTTTAGAAAAAAAAAGAAAAATATCAATATTTTTCAGTTGAAAAAAAAACAAAACAAAACATCTTATCTGGAGCTATGACATTTATTTTAATAACCAGGGCCCAGTTGTTCAAAGCGTCGTTAGCTTAACGAGCTCGTTAAGGGTCATTTCGTTAACTGTTTTAGCGGATTCAATATACAATATTCTGATATTTTTTGCTGAAAAAATGTGAGTAGCTTTTGCACTGCAAAATTTTCAGCAAAAATTTGCAGCATTTTTGCATATCACTCGATGTAAATTTTAACGAATCGTTAACTAACGACATTTGAACAACTGGGCCCAGAGTAATAAGTTCAACAAAAAAGCTCCAACTTACAGTGGGTGATTTTTAAATGCAGCTACACTGGTTGGTAAAGGTCTCTGTAAAAGGTGGCTTTGTATTTCTCTTTCCTCCCTTTCATCCATCTTTCTATCAGCAGATTTGTAATAATCAAGCGTCTCTGTCCACCAATCTTCATCAGACCGGAATTTACGAGTGTTTGTCAGCCACTGGCTGGCATATCTGGCTGTGACATCCTTCACAGTGCCATCTGTTTACAAATGAGTAGATGAAAAGTGTTTTTGCCTTCTTCAAGCTTTACCACTCTCTGTGCAGATTCAGCAGAGAGCAAATTGATGGTTTTTCATTTTTTTTCCCAGAAAAAAGGCTTTGATATTTCATGCAAATTGTGTCCTCAGCAGAAGACAATTTGCATGA
The DNA here is from genome assembly GCA_964016985.1 of Anodontia alba. Lineage (NCBI taxonomy): Eukaryota > Metazoa > Mollusca > Bivalvia > Lucinida > Lucinidae > Anodontia > Anodontia alba. The sequence goes on from OZ024828.1 coordinate 104,999,856, forward strand.
AATGCCAAAGCCTGATTTCTGGGAAAAATAAGGAAACATTACAGTCATCTGCTGAAATTTTTACCCAGCATGCTAAGTGATAGTTTTAAGTGACACGAACACTACTCAAATTATCGATATTTTGTTGCTGAATATATGACATTTTTCAATAGTAAGAATTTTCATGTTTGCATTTTCTTTTATGTCTGTCAATATAAGCTACCATTTTCATATTCTGAAAAATTGTAACCAGGCATTGGGGAGATATAGCACTTTAATATATAGATTATCTTACATTTGTGTTCATTTCATATGAAATTTATGAAACAAGCTCATATGACTTTTAAATTGTATTATATGGCCATAGAAGTTGAACCTTTTACAAACAGAAAACATTACATTGTCACTGACGCCTTGATGATGTTACATGCCAGTAACCAAATGTTATGTAATATGTGGCAATATCGTTTTTATGAAATAACATTATCCACTAAATACTAGCACTATCATATAAATCTGAATGTATAATCACAAATATGATGTGGTGCAAAAATAAGAAAAATTTTTCAAAATTAAAGACTCATTTCATACCTCCAGACAAGAGGGGGTATCCAGACAGTGTGTTTCTTAGGTCTCCATAAAAATATATATTGTGGGTACTTATTAGAAGCACCTCACTGAGGCTTTTCTAATGAGTATCCCTAACATTCATTTTTGTGGAGAAATAAGAAAAATGTCAGTACTTTTTGAATGCAAAAATTTTCTTGCACACCAGATAAAGGAAATCCTGGATTTAACCCTGGGAAAGAAATCCTTATCCTACCCAAGTTATCCTACCCAGGGTGAGATAAAAATTGAGAATTCTCACTTGTTTGGTTGTAACGGAAGTTACATACACCATTGTTAAGGTTTATGTCACTGAACATAATGACACCATTTAAAGCCACAGTAATGACATCACAATAAAGTACAGCAGGCGTCAGCAATCAAAGTGACTGCATAATTAAAAAAATCTATGTTCAGAAATGACAGGTGTGCAAGAAAAAGAATCTGTAATGGGTGTGAGAGGTATTTAGAAAAATCCATCCCTTGCGATCACAGTCTGGCATAATGAGGCAAGCCTTGTGATGCCAGACAGTGATCCTCGTGATGGATTTTTCTATCCCTCACACCTATGATAGATCCTTACAACCTTACCCAGAAATATGTCATTTATTGCCTTATCTGAAGCTATGCATCAAGCACACATACCTTCACTAAACCCAACAACATAGTGGACTGGTGGTGTAGCATTGTGTTCTACTGAGTAAGGTTTATTCAGCTTGCAGGTAACACAGTCTATACCTGTAAAAAATGGTTCAGCCTTTAAAACATTCAACTGAAGCAAACAGATACAACTTTAAGGAAAATAACTAACATGGAAATATTTAGCCCCCCTTCTAACTGGTGGCTTCTCTTTAAAGAAAGAATTTGCTCCTACAGGAAACAAATCCTTTGAGCAAATTCTTTCCTTTTGAAAGTTTTCAAATGGTAGGGAGACAAAATAACCACAGATTCATTTCTCTTAAATATGCTGTATCAGGCAAAATGCATGTTACATATATGCAAACTGTGAAATTCCAAATCAGCATGTGAATCTGTGTAAACTGATCAATGTGTTTCCTTTCACAAACTAGACGTGTCCAAAGTACATAAATGCCCCCACCCTTTGCTCTTTGCCTATATGGCAACAGCATCTAGATACATAAATTTCAACAACTTTTTTCCACATGCTCAATCTGAATTTGTTATACATTTTGACCCCTATCCCACCCCAGGGCATGACCCAGGGGCAACTCTAGCACAGAGTCTGTGTAAGTAACATTCCAAGTTTCAGCTTCCTAGCATTAAAGGTACCAAAGTTATGACCTCCAAGAGAAACACAGACGTAAATATCAATATAAATTTGAATGCAAAATCTGACCTGTTATACATTTTGACCCCTAGCCCCATCCCAGGGCATGACCAAGTGGCAATTCTAGCACTGAGTTGAAGGTTTAGGCCTGGGTAAGTAGCATACGAAATTTTAAACTTCCTAGCATAAAAGGTACCCAAGTTATGACCTCCAAGAGAAACTCAGACATAAATGTCAATGTAACTTTGAATGTAAAATCTGACCTGTTATACATTTTGACCCCTACCCCACCCCGGGGCATGACCCAGGGCAACTCCAGCACAGTTAAAGGCTTTAGTCTGGGTAGGTAGCAAACCAAATTTCTACTTCCTAGCATAAAAGGAAAGTTATGACCTCCAAGAGAAATGCTGATGTAAATGTCAATATAAATTTGAATGTAAACTTACACATTTGTTAGATTCTAGTTACAAACATAACATATGCACATATGGATGTAACATCAAGGAGAAATACTCTATGCTCAACTGCTGCCTTTGGCAGACAGGGGCATAAAAAATCTATAGCGATTTTCATATTTACTGAACACTCACTCATACAGACTAACCATTTCTTATTAACAAAACAATATGTTTGTTCTGTTATCACATTACTTTATATCATTCTATCATTGAGATGCGACAGAACCACTTTCTTTTGCATGCAAAGGTCACACAGGGTCCTTGCTAAGAACATTTTAACCTCTGTGTGACTTATATGTAATAGTAATATTCTCAAACACACACACACAAAAATAAATCACTGAGAAATCAAAATGCAAATTTCTCTAGTCATGTGAAAGTTTTATGTGGAGATAGTATAAAAAAAAAATCAAGATATCCCGCTTATCTGACTTAAGATAAAATAAATTCTTTATTACCCAATCATAAGACAATTTAAATAAAATGTCCACCCAGACTTTCAGAAAAACAGTTTAAAAGGACTGAAATACTTGGTAAATTTTCTTCCAATTTTTTTTTTCCAAGGAAAAAAACTTTTGTGACTTGCTGTTTGCTTTCCTATACATCAACCCCCTTCTGACAAGGATCTACTCTAAAAAGAAAGAATCTGCTCCCAAGAGGAGCAATTCTTACCTTTTAGATAGGACCACATTTCAGATGGGAGACAAAAACAATTTTAATAAAGTTGCCTCCCACGAATGTGTATGCATTTCCTTTAAAATTTTTCAGAGTACTTACAGACCCACTTCTGTTCTTTTTGTAAGAAAACTTCAACCCATTCATCAGCACCTGCAGGAAAACCAGAAAATAACATTTTCACCCCTGAGTTTCTGAAGTGGTTTCTATTTCATTTTCTTCTTCTCCCCATATGTACACGGTCCACTCTGGTGCACTGTTGCACACTGAAAAGTCACCACTACAATTGCTAAGCAGCAGACTACTGAATGATCTTTCTTACCCAGAGGAATTGTTAAGGAGGAGTATTTGGTGATAATTCTGGGATAATTTTCTCCAGTTCTCCATAAAAACATATGTTGTGGGTACTCATTAGAAACACCTCGGTGAGGTGTTTCTAATGAGTACCCACAACATATGTTTTTATAGAGAAATAAAAAAAAATATCCCACAATTATCACAAAATACTCCTCCTTAACAATTCCTCTGTTACCATAACCATTACAGCTCACTATGCTAAAACAGCAGGTGATAAATGTGTGATATTTTTGTGCTTTTTCGGCAAAGAGGCAGACATTTTATTTAATTCTTACAGCAAAAAATTCACATGAAATGTCAACCCTTACTGGTATATGCACAAAAAAAACATAGAGTGCCATCTGCTGCTGTTGTATCTATCTATTTAGGATTTAAATGGTCTCCTTTAGAGACAAACAAATCCCTGTTTTACCATGAAAGATTAAAAAATACCTCACATTGCTGCCAAATGATATTTAAATGGAACAGATTAAAGTTTAAACACTTAAAAAGAAAAATAAATCAAAATGGCTTCTGCAAATTTTCTTCTGTAACAATATATTTATTAAATAGAACTTACCTTGTCAGTAAGGACATTTAAACACAGCCCCAGTTAAGACTTATTTACCAAAAAGTATTTTCTTAATTCTACACAAGAACATATGTTGTGGCACTGCTTAGAAGTGGCTATGTGAGGCACTTCTAATTAAACCTACAATGTATGTGCAGAAAACAAAAATAATTATCTGGATAACCATCTTATCTAACTACATGCTTAACTCTTTTCTTTTGCTGCCAAATTTCAGATGACATTTGTCACCTTTTTTTTTTTTAAACAAACCATTGCTTGGAAAGAAGTTTATATGTAAAGTTGAAAGACTGAACATCAAACAGCATAGATCCAGATGAGACGGCTCATTATGAGCCGTCTCATCTGGATCTATGCTGTTTGCAAAAGCCTATCATTATAGCCTATGGCAGTGAAAGAGTTAAATTAACAGATGAAAATTAAACTCATTTTTTCCACCTGTTACCTGAAAATATGGCCCAATATAAATTTACATGTATATTCAAACTGTCTCTTTTAGAGATACTGTTATCAAAACATCAAACATCATATTTTGTTGGAAACAAGAGGATTTCTATACAAATAATCTATGAAGCCATTTTTCTGCCATCAGCTAATATTTAACAGTTAAAAGCACAAGTAATTACCATGGTTATTATCTCCTAGCTCACCAGAATCAGATGACAGAACTTTCTTGTTTTTACTGGCTGGTGACACTTTCTTCAATGCCTCAGTCCTCACCTGGAAACTTTCCTCTGCAAAATCACCATCAGAACTGAAAATGATAGGATTTGAGGCTCAATGATATGAATATCACATATATAGCTACTCACATTTTTTCAGCAAAATATTTCAACATGTAAATTTTAATGAATCGTTAACTAACTATGTCGTTAGTTTTGAACAACTGGGCCCAGGTTTTAAAATCATGAATTATTAACATTTTGCAAAGAAGCAAGTATCATCTGAAAAAGCCTCAGCACTCCCGAAAAGTTACTGAGAGACATTCTATAAATAAATAACGTTCAGAGATCACAAACTGAAATATATTCAGTCTTATAAACTTTTGTTTATCTTTCCTATGATGCTATGACCAACAAAAGTATTTTTTAATGAAAAGAAAACAGAAATATACCGGTAGTTAATTTTTTCATCATAGTTTTTGAAAAACCAGTTTCCAAATACATGTATGTAGCCTCATCTGCTCGTGCTGAAACTCTTGAATCCAAACACATATTTCATTATATATATGCCTGCAGAGTAATTTAAACATACTTTATTTTAATGAAAATATGTTTTGGACCATATACATGTATTTGTTGGAAATAGGCAAAAGGGTTATCAAGTTCCAATTTTAACACCTTTTTTTCTCCCTAAAGTTTCCCATGGAATATGCCACTGAACCAGGCTACTTTTGATTCAGACTTGTATCACTTGCCAGGCATAAATGTCAGCTTCAGTCATCAAGAAGTCTCACAAATTTTTTTCTCATGATCAAAATATAGCTGAAGACAGTTTGTTCGATCATGAAGACCCTGCTTGGTAATTATACTGATGACACTGATCCAGAACCCTAAATGCTTAGCATGCTGGGAAAAAAAATTCAGCAGATGGCATTTAGAAATATTTTCCTTATTTTTCCCAGAAAACAGACTTTGACATTTCACACACATTGTCTCTTTAGGACACAAGCTTATTGTCTTCTGAGTAGAAAGTATTATTTCTATAATTCTTTCTTATTTTCCAGAAAATAAGCTTTGACATTTCATGCATATTGACTCTTTAGGAGAAAATAGGCTTAGCATCTCATGCAAATTGTCTACTAAGGAGATAATTTGCTTGAATTTTCAAAGCCTGTTTTCTCAAAAATAAGAAACATATCATCAATGTGTCATCTGCTTAATAAACCCAGAAAGACGTAAAAGTTAAATATCAAAATTGTCCTAAAATTCTACTAAGACGATTTGATTACCTAGTTATATGTCTACGAAGTACATGTTTTGGCTGAATGGCAAACACTCTTTTAATAGCAATCTGATCTAGGTTTACACTGTTTGCTCAGATATGTTTGTCTGAAAACTCAGTTACTACAGAATATGTTCCTTCTTCCCTTGTTCACCCATTTTAGACTGAATCAATGCCTCCACAGTATACATTTGAAGAGTCCAATTTCAATTTTAGGCTATGCGATTTAGATATTCCTGGCTAACTATTTGCAAACAGTGAAGACCCTGATTAGATGCTGCATTCTGTGGCATTTTATCTGGGTCTGCAGTTTGCCAATTACTTTTGGGATCTTCAGACTTAAACGGGTTAATTATATCAAGTAAACAAAAGATAAAAGAAATTTTAGACAAATAAATATTCTAACAGGCTTCTCATTACTTTACCAAAACATATGTTGTGGGACTTATAATGTACACTATAACCTCTTTATAACACAGTTCATTATAAAATGGTTTTGGATATAACCGGTTCAAAGATGGATCCCAAAACTATAGATTATATTGAAAAATGACCATAAATGGTTTTTGTTTGGATATGACACAGTTGTTAACTAACACAGTTTTTGCTATGGACCCCAACAATAGTGTCATAAAGAAGTTGTGGTGTACATGGATGTTTTGATGAAGAAATATGAAAAAAGGCAAAAAAGAGTAACCAAGAGACTCCTTTTATCTGGTGCCTTGTTAAACATGTTATATTGGAACTTCTTTACAAGATGGTTCAATATAAGATAGTTTCAAATATAAGACGGTTTAAAGGTGGACCCCAAAAGTGTTGTAACCAAACAAAAATGTATAGATTGTACAGAAAAATAACCATTTATGGCCATTTTTCTATATAGTGTATACATGTTTTGTACATAATCTAAACATTTTTGTCTGGAAACAACATAGCTGTTTAGCTCATACTGTTTTTGTTTTAGATCTCAGCGACAGTGTTATAAAGTGGTAGTGATGAACTTACCTTTCAATGTCTTCTTTCAGTCTTATTTCTTTTCTTACTGTCCCAGATGTTTTTCTCTTTGCCTTCTCTGTTTGGTTATTATCACTATCATGACTCTCATCACTGTCATTTTCAACAGGCACAAATTCATCAGCAGAATCATCTACTTCATCTTCACCATCAATATAAGTACTGGCTTTTATTTTGGAAGCACATGATCTTCTCAACTTATTTTTAGTTCGAAGTTGGTTATCGCCAACTTCTTCCTCAGAATCACTAATCAAATTATCCTCTTCCTTAACTTTCTTTGAAGTCCTTTTCTTCAAAACTTCTTTTCCTGGCTTAGTTTTCTTGGTATCCTCATGAACTTTGTTTGCTTTGTTTTTGTTTGCTCCTCTTTTAGGCTTGTCTCTTTTATCAGATTCAGTTTTTGGTTTTTCCTTACTTTTGGAATTCCCAGATGTTCTATCACCTTTCTTGGTTTTGTTATCTTCCAATGAATCCATTTTCTTTGGTTTACTAATTTTAGCAGGATTTCCTGATCGTTTCTTCTGCGAATTTGTGTCCTGTAAGAGGTATACAAAAAATAGAAGAAACAAGAACAGTGTTTTCAGAGAAAACATATGTCTCCTCCCGTCTCCAACATTCTAAGTTCATTCATGCTGACCTGGCAAACAATGTCAATGTCACCAAAATCTAATAAACTCACAAGGGCATGCCTCAAAGCAAGCTGCAGGTCAAGTTTGACCTGAATCCATGCAGTGGTTCAAGGGATATAGTGTTGAAAAGCTTTTTTTTTAAACAACTACAGGGTCCAAGCTGACCCAGAAATTTAGGGAGAAGTGACTTCTCTCTCCTGGGAAAATAGGGAAGTTTGCTAAGGAGAAGTGGTTTCGGATGGAGGACGGACGGCAGATGCATGGTTATACTATAAGCTCCTATGAGCCTTTGGCTGATTTGTTTTTTTTTCCCTATACTTCAATATCTGACCAAACAATAACAAAACAAAAATAAATTTACAACAAAAAAAAAAAAAAAAAATGCTGCAAGAAAATTTTTGCAAAGCTTTAACTTGTTTTATACTGATTTTATTTTTTTCATTTTGTACTTCAAGGGAGGCCACTTAGAAGAGTTTAATTCAAATTAATCCAAAATCAACTTCATTTATAAGTTTTGATATTAGTCAAGCTTCCTATAATTCTATATCATTCAATAAACTTATTTATAAAGATTTATTTGTTTGTCTGTGGTGAGGTTTTACGGCCCAGTCAACCCAATGGGGTCATGTCAAGCGCGGTCAGTTTACCTAGCCACACATTTACTGGGCAGGCTTAGTCCTCTAAGTGGTTAACCAATATTGTGCACATTCTTTCGCCAGAAACTGACAAATGCCCTTCTTGAATCAGCGGAAGGGAGAGAATGACCGTAGAAAATATCTAAAAAGATTTATAAAGAATTAATAATGGCAACATTTCTGTGCAAATCTAATAAAGAAAGATGAAAAAAAAAAACAAAAAAAATTGCCCATAAGGCCATAACTTTAGTTATTTACAAAAAAATATACCAATTTGATATAAAATAAAAGTTGCACACTATTTTGGCGCTGCCTCTATGTGACTCAGTTGCCTGGTAGTGTTAAAAATCTGAAAATTGAACTGAACTATTTTCACCTTCCTACATGAATTTAAAAGCATGGGTATCCTTGACAATTGTTTGTCTATGAAAGAATTGACCATTATGGAGTCGTCAAATAAATGGTCAGCTGGTTTGTCGGAAGACTCAGTTACATTTGTACTGATTTATTATCGGATTTACTTTATAGGTGTCCTATCAAAACACTTTATCAATATGTTTTTAGCGACAGATGTAAAGGTAATATGACGGTTTGATTTTGATCAGACTGCAGTTAATCTAACGAAGGTTAGTCTGACAGATGAATTGTCCTGTTTGATAGAAATGGTCAGTTGGAGAAAAATACCACAGAAAAACTTTCTCGTCAAGAGATTTTGCTTTCTGATCAGGAGATTGTACAGTCGGGGGTTACGACAAAATCGTAAGATATCACATGTATGAAATTCCGCCAGAATTCAATTTTTTTCGCAACCAAATATGTTGGCATGTTCAGAATGTCAACTCAAAACTCATTACACACATATATACCTCCTCAAAATTTACACTTTCTAAACTGGGATACACAATTGATAGCACATGATATCCTAATCTTGTGTCGCTTACCTGTTGAAAATCCATTTTCATTGGATTCATAATGGTGATAGGCGGAGCTTAGGAATGTGGCATGAGTCAGTGATTCACAAACCATTTCACATCATTGTGCCAGCTATTCATGTGGCTATTAATTGATGTTACTGATGTTCAATCAACTGTTTGTTTACGACACTATCAATTGATTATATAATCATCGGCATCAGTGTCATTTTACCGTTACTATTCACCAGGAAGACACTGGCAAAAATTTCAGGGTGAAGTTTTTTCGCTTTTCGAGCCCAAGTCAGCAAAGTGAGCTCCCAGAGGGTGATTTCTTTGCCCAAGTCACCCTGTAACTTATTCCCTGAACTAGTGCAAGTCCTGTGGTGAATTTGCAAACTGTGTCAAAATCACCAAAATACAATCAGCAATTAAGACCATCCTTGTGTCTGTCATCATTGTAATAATGTAAGTGGTGACACTGAAGACTAGGTCAGTCACAAAAATCTAATCAGCAATTAAGACCATCCCTGTTATACTACATACCATGTCTGACCATAATTCATTCACTGGTTATCGGGAAAGAAATTTGAAAAGGTTTGTTTTAATAATGTAAGTACTGTGGTAACCTTGAAATTTGGGTCAAGGTCACCAACACCTAATCAATTCATCATCTTGTCCCAATGATAAATCTGTGCAAACTTTATAAAAATTCTCTTTCTGATTCAAGAGAAATCATGCAGACGGTTTTCAGTCAAGCAGTGACCTTGAAAAACTTTCAGTTCATTACCTATTCCAATGATATATCTAAGCAAATTTGGTAAGAATTCATTTATCAATTCACGAGATATTGCACACAGAAAAGAAAGTGAGCTTAAATTTGACAGTTTTAGTCCAGCAGTCATCTTGAAAATTAGGTCAAGGTCAATCACTTCATCATCTGTCCCAATAATATACATGTATCTATACAAAAATTGGTAAGAATCTACTTACTCTTTTATGAGATACTGCACAGTCAAGTAAGTACCACACCAATGCCAATGTGTTCCACACCCAAAAATAATTTGTCCCCCTCCCCTTTGGGGTGTGTGTGGGTGAGGTTGGGGGCGGGGGGGAGGGGGGTGGAGGGAGATATAGCCAGCTTTCTGGCAAACCAAAGCTTATACTAGCCTAATGCTCACATACACACAAATAAATGGCTAGAGTCTGGCCGCCAGACCACTTCAATTCTCAACTGATTGTGAGTTTTGAATGTTGACATATGACATAAGGCAAATTTTTCTGCATACAAACTTGTACATTACAGAATTTTTATCATTTAATTATAAATAGTTTCATGTCTAGTTAGATCTAAAAAAGATGTATGCTTCAAGTGAAAATCAGCAGATATTTAATGGTCTCTGGGCAAATTCAGCAGATGACAATTTGATGATATTTCTTTTATTTTTCCCTGAAAATGGCCACTGACATTTCATTCTTTTCTTATGCAAAAGATCCTTCTGACAAGTTGAGCAAATTCTTTCCATTTAGAGTAGATCCTTCTAACAAGGGGAGCAAATTCTTTCCTTTTAGAGTAGATCCTTCTAACAAGGGCAGCAAATTCTTTCCTTTTAGAGAAGATCCTTCTAACAAGGGGAGCAAATTCTATCCTTTTAGAGTACATCCTTCTAACAAGGGGAGCAAATGCTTTCCTTTTAGAGTAGATGCTTCTAACAAGGGGAGCAAATTCTATCCTTTTAGAGTAGACCCTTCTAACAAGGGGAGCAAATTCTTTCCTTTTAGATTTTTAGAGTACATCCTTCTAACAAGGGGAGCAAATGCTTTCCTTTTAGAGTAGATCCTTCTAACAAGGGGAGCAAATTCTATCCTTTTAGAGTAGACCCTTCTAACAAGGGGAGCAAATTCTTTCCTTTTAGAGTAGATCCTTCTAACAAGGGGAGCAAATTCTATCTTTTTAGAGTAGACCCTTCTAACAAGGGGAGGAAATTCTTTCCTTTTAGAGTAGATCTTTCTAACAAGGGGAGCAAATTCTTTTCCTTAAGAATAAATCCTTCTAACAAGGGAAGAGGTTTCGTGTGCAAGAAAACAAATAAGAAGTCATAAAAGTTGTCTCCCTTGGCAGAAAAGGCAAAAAAATCTACCAAGTGTACCCAGTTCCCTTAATAATGAAATTAAACAGGGCCCAGTTGTTCAAAACTAATGATGCCGTTAATTAACATATCATTAAAACTTTGATCATTAAGTATGGCATATACGTTAATATTTTTGCTGAAAAAATGTTAGTAGCTTTTGCATTTAGCTACTCACATTTTTTCAGCAAAAATAACTGTGAATTAGATATTGTAATTACTAGAACAGTTAACATTTTGACTACTAATGAGCTTGTTAAGCTAACAATGCTTTGAATAACTGGGCCCTGATGTCTTGACTTACCTTTTTTGCTGCTGTCTTTATTGGTATTGGCTGAAGAGACATGATAAGTCTTGTTAAAAAACCTAATTGTCTCAACAGAATCACACAAACCTGGAAAAGCAATACCTGTTACAGTCTATACAACAGGAAATTTTATTTCTCCTCAGTAACTACAGTAAATGTCCTAAAATTTCTAAAACTGTATTCCATACTTATTTGGGTAAATTTTGTTTTTAATGTGTGTTTCACCAAATACAAATTGAAATAGCATACAGTGAAGACTCTGATCAGACTGCTCCTGTAGGAGCAGTCTGATCTGAGTCTGCACTGTTTGCCTATGCATTTTTGTCAGACAAGCTGGTTTACTAAATTTTAAAACACTGTAAATTTCATTTGTTCCAGGATATTGTAAGATCTAGTAATTTTGTGGAACAAAAAGTAAAAAAAATAATTACCTCCTATATTAAGTGTCAACAAGGCACTGTGAAGAAACGACAAGCATTCTGTAAATTTCATAAAATACTTGTAAATTTCAACCTTTCACTGTTTTAGTAAAAAAACACCAGGAAACAAGATGCTGGTAAAATTACTATTTGCTATTTTAACAGTGACCTGAAATATTATGCAAAAAGAAATAACATGTCTCAAAGAAACTTGGATTATGTAGACATGCATGCTCTCTCCCCTATTTATGCTTAGTTTATATTCATTAACAGACTTTTTTTTTAATTACTCACTGTTGATAATGATAATTATTTGGTGTTTTATATACTTTTCAACATTATTCAAATCATATTATCTCTTCTGAAATGGCTGAATGAATGGTGTTTCAGTTTGGTCCACTTTCATTATCACAGGCTGGAAGCTACACAGGCAAAAATATTGTTGATGGCAGACAGAAATGTATGAAAAACGAAAATGTGTGTAAAACAGAACTTACCAAAAATAATGGTAAAATCATGTTTTGTGAAACTGAAATTTTAGCTGAGCACGCTAAATGTTAAATGCACCAACTACAGTGTTCAAAGGTTTCAAAAGCAAAGATCCTCCCTGGCGCCTGATCTGGATCTCTGCTGTCTCAATATGCCCAATGACTCAAATCAATACTGGGGATATATTAGATCATGAGAGTTTCAAATTCATGAGTATGTTACTTTTCAAACTTAAGTGAAAATGAAACAAAGAAAACGCCATGATCAGCCTGTCCAATGGTAATTAGCACTACGCAGGCTATGGGCGAAGTCTGCAGACAATAAACTGATGATACAATGTACTTTTTTTTTTTATATTTTTCAAAGAAATCAGGATTTGATATTTTCTAAAGAGACAAGGTGTGCGCAATGTCAAATTCTATTTTGTGATAAGAGAAAACAAGAAAAAATATTTCAAAATGTTATCTGCCTAATTTTTTACCTACCGTAATAACCCTAAGTATTGGGACATATATTCCCTTGCAAACAGTGTAGATACCACAGAATGTGGCATCTGATCAGGGTCTACACTGGGAACAGGGCCATACAGACAGCAATATTTTACATATGTCAACAGGTAGTAGAATGGAATTTTTTAAATTTTAGGAGAAGTATGGTAAATAGATAAGGTGTCCCAATACTTAGGGTAAATACTGTAATATGTTAAATAGATAAGGTGTCCCAATACTTGGGGTAAATACTGTAATATGTTAAGCATTAAGATGATTTTTTTCTTCTGATGACCACAGCTCTAGATAAGGCACTTTTTTTTCTACCAAAAAGTATTGATATTTTTCTTATTTCTCAATGTAAACATACCATATTTGACCAAATTACCACACATACCCCTATAAGCACAAAGTCAAGCACTTCCCTAGTCTTCAGAATACAGCCAGTGTACTTTTTGTCTACTTCTTTATATAGGCATATGTTGTGGGTACCCATTTGAATTGCATCAACTTGTCCATGCAATTCAAGTGAGTACTCACAACATTTGCTTTTCTAAAGAAAATCATATCTTTTTTGAAAGTGTACCCTTTGTAGGTAGATAAATATTTAACTACAAGTTTTCCCAGTAATTTTGAAAGACCTAAGTGCATGATGTGGTAAACAGGTTGAATAAGGTACATTGTGAATACTCATTAGGAGCACCTCAGCATGGTGTTTCTAAAGAGTACCCACAACATATGTTTTCTGGAGAAATAAGAAAAACATTTACACGATACTCTCTCTTATCTAGAACAATGTGTTGGCTCATGTTGTTATTACCAAGACAAATTCTAATCTACCAGTCACACATCTCTGCTGAAAGCTCTTCTCCAACCTTTTCTTCTGAAAATGTAAGTAGAAATTAGCTAACTAAACTTGGGACCAAATAATTCTTCACCTATCTTTACAACATCTGCAAAGTTTGAATACCAAGGCTAGTCTGTATATCCAGTGATAGGTCACACACACACACACACACACACACACACACACACACACACACACACACACACACACACACACACACACACACACACACACACACACACACACACACGAGTGGACACATATACACACTCACATCTCCAAATATGATACTTTTTCTTCAACAAAAAAAGCTATGATATTTTTCTTATTTCTGCACAACAGGTTATAGGTACTCATTAGAACTACCTCAATGAGGTGTTTCTAATGAAGACCCACAGTATACATTTCCGTGGAGATTTAAGAAAAATATTATCTAGATACTCCTCTTACCTGAAGGTATGCACACATCAATAGATCCAGATCAGAGGAATAATCAAAAGACAACTTCTGTTACTTGTGCTCCAACACACACTTTGTAGATATGGCAAATGTCCTAAAATTTCACACATCAATTTATCTGATAAAATGGCACATGCAAACAGTGCAGACCCAGATCAGACTGCATCTTCATGAGCAGTCTGCTCAGGGTCTACTCTGTTTGCCATTCCACTATAAAAACAACTGCTTCAAAAGCCCAATTTAGGCCAAATAAAATGTGAAACAACTAGACAAAGTGCCCAGTGGGGCATGTATACCCCCGACCAGCGCTACCGCCAGTTTTTAAAGAGCACAAAGTATGTAGCTTTGACTCTGGAGATGGCAGTTGTATGCTATATGTTATAACATTGAAAAAATTCAATCACACATAAGCCCTTGACCTCAAAGGTCAGGCACAGGTGCAGGGATTGAGCTAAATAAAACTTTAGCGCTATAACTATCACCATAGACCAGTGAAATCAATCAGTCTTTATAATATATGCAAAAATGACATTTGTATGAAAGGTCTGTGACCTTGACTTAAAAGCCATGCCCCAGCTTGGGGATGGTGCCGAGAAAAACTTTAGACCTATATATTCCATCATGCTTAATATTAATGAAACCAACAAAAGGGTCTTCATAATATGGCTACATGTATATAAATTTTAATGAAAATTTTAAGGTCACCTGCCTACCCAATGCCCTCTACATATCGGTAAAGCATCACAAAAATATCTTAAAGAAATTTTTGAGTTATTGCCCGCACAAGATTTAAATAACCAAGGGAGAAAACTGCAGAATGGAGTCAGAGTGTCATTCTTGAATGTGATATGCCTACTCAATGTCCTGTACATACTGGTGAAGTATCATGAAAATATCTTAACATGTTTTAAAGTTATGGTTCGCACAAAATTTTTACAATTCTTGAGACAAGGGGAGATAACTCATGGACCTAGTCAGTTAGAGTTGTCTTTCTTGTACCTGACACCCTACCAAATGCCCTCTACAACCTGACAGTTTCCTGAAAATAGCTCAAAGGGTAGTTAGGAGTTATGGTGTGCACAATAATGCATTTATGGACAGTCAGATGGATGGATGGACGGATGGATTCCATGCTGATAGCTATATTCCCTAAGAGGTAGGAGGATAATGCAATTCAACAAAAGGTCTTGATGGTATAGCTATATAAACTTAGATGCAATTTTTTTTACTTTTATATGAAATTTCTAAGTCTGTGACCTTGACCTCAAGGTCATACCCCGGGATGGGAATGATGCTGAGTAAAACTCTAGACCTATATCTACCAACATGTCAAATATAAATGAAATTCCTCAAAGGGTCTTGATGGTATAGCTATATAAACTTAAACACAAAAAACTTTGACTTTTTTATGAAAATTCTAAGTCCGTGACCTTGACCCCCAAGGTCACCCCCAGGGTGGGGATGGTGCTGATAAAAACTTTAGACATATATCTACCATCATGCCAAATATGAATGAAATCCATCAAAGGGTCTTCAAAATATGAGGTCTTATAAACTTTAACGCAAAAACTTTGACCCTAAGACAAAAATAAAGTATGAACAAATAATGCTTCAACGGACAGAAGGACAGACAGACGAACAGATTTCTTGCTGATAGCTATATCCGCTCAACCTTTCAGTTAGGGGATAATGAAATTTAACAAAAGGTCTTGATGATATATCTATATAAACTTAAACGCAAAAATTTTTACTTTTATATGAAAATTCTAAGTTTGTGACCTTGACCTCGATCACACCCAGGGTGGGGATCATGTGGAGTAAGACGCTAGGCCGATATCTACCAACATGTCAAATATAAATGAAATTCCTCAAGAGTCTTGATGATATAGCTATATAAACTTAAACACAAAAAACTTTGACTTTTTTATGAAAATTAAGTCCGTGACCTTGACCCCAAGATCACCCCCAGGGTGGGGATAGTGCTGATAAAAACTTAAGTCCTATATCTACCATCATGCCAAATATGAATGAAATCCATCAAAGGGTCTTCAAAATATGAGGTCTTATAAACATTAACACAAAAACTTTGACCCTAAGACAAAAATATAAAAGTATGAACGAATAATACTTCAACAGACTGATGGACAGACGAACAGATTCCTTGCTGATAGCTATATCCGCTCAACCTTTCAGTTACGGGATAATGAAATTTAACAAAAGGTCTTGATGGTATGGCTATATAAACTTAAACGCAAAAATTTTTACTTTTATATGAAAATTCTAAGTTCATGACCTTGACCTCGGTCACACCCGGGGTGGGGATCATACTAAGTAAGATGCTAGGCCGATATCTACCAACATGTCAAATATAAATGAAATTCCTCAAGGGTCTTGCTGATACAGCTATATAAATTTAAACACAAAAATTTTGACTTTTTTACGAAAACTAAGTCTGTGACCTTGAACCCAAGATCACCCCCAGGGCGGGGATGGTGCTGATAAAAACTTTAGACATATATCTATCATCATGCCAAATATGAATGAAATCCATCAAAGGGTCTTCAAAATATGAGGTCTTATAAACTTTAACGCAAAAACTTTGACCCTAAGACAAAAATAAAGTATGAACGAATAATGCTTCAACGGATTGACGGACAGACGAACAGATTCTTTGCTGATAGCTATATTAGCTCAACCTTTCAGTTAGGGGATAATGAAATTTAATAAAAGATGTTGATGATATGGCTATATAAACTTAAACACAAAAACTTTTACTTTTATATGAAAATTCTAAGTTCGTGACCTTGACCTCGGTCACACCCGGGGTGTGGATCATGCGGAGTAAGATGCTAGGCCGATATCTACCAACATGTCAAATATAAATGAAATTCCTCAAGGGTCTTGTTGATATAGCTACATAAACTTAAACACAAAAAACTTTGACTTTTTTATGAAAATTCTGCGACCTTGACCCCAAGGTCACTCCCAGGTGGGAGATGGTGCTGATAAAAACTTTAGACCTATATCTACCATCATGCCAAATATGAATGAAATCCATCAAAGGGTCTTCAAAATATGAGGTCTTATAAACTTTAACACAAAAACTTTGACCCTGTGACGGAAAGACGAACAAACGAACGAACTAACAAAAGAATGTACGTACGTACGAACGAACGGACGACCGGAAAAGCGAAAACTATATATCCCCACATACTTTGTATGTCGGGGGTATAATAATACACTGCCACTATCATGTGGTGGGCAGTAAACTTAGCAATCCCTAACAAGCTCTGGAACAACCTTCCATCTAATGTAAGTAACAGCCCAAACCACAGATTATTCCAAGCAAGGATTCTAAACCTCCTTATCTAAACCTCCAACAGTTCATCCTTTATTCATCATCAGCATCATAGAACAAATTATTATGGCAATTTCACAGATCTGTTCTTCATAACCAAAACACGAAATTCAATATTCCACTGAAAATTACGTACTGGTCTTGGTTTTCAAATTGATCTCTTATTCATTTTTTTTTTTTTTTGTCATTTTTTACACATGCACGCCATGTTTTTGTTTGTTTGTGTTGAGGTTTTACAGACCAGTCAACCAAAAGGTGTCATGTCAAGTGCTGTCAGTTTACCTAACCACACTTTTACTGGACAGGCTTAGTCCTCCAAGCGGTTAACCAGTATTGTGCACATTCTTACGCCAGAAACTGACAATTGCCCTTCTTGAATCAGCGGAAGGGAGAGAATGATCGTAGAAAATACTTCATAACCACATATGATCATGCACTCCATGTAATATTCTTATGAGGTGTTTGGATTACTTGGCAGATTCATACATGTATTCAGATTCATGTTAGGACAGAAATTGAGTACCATATCATCAGAGTGGTCCTCTCCACTGATCTTCAAAGGAAATGCCTTTTTCATCCATGTAACCATGTAGGACAACCCAGAAATATCACACGACTTCACAGATGCTATATTTAGCTCTCTTGTTGCCATGGAGATAGACATAGCCTGAGCTTCTAAAGTTTCATCCAAACACACATTATTCAGGTAGAAACCCCGTGATAAGAGGCATAATAAGTGCACCTGAAAATGTAAAACAAAATAATTCAGAGGACGGCAAACTGATGACAGTTTCCTTATTTTTTCCCAGAAAACAGGATTTTACATTTTATGCAAATTGTCTCAATTGGAGACAATTTGCATGAAATGTCAACATCTGTTTTCTGGGCAAAATAAAGAAAAACATTTCAATATGTTGCTGAAAATTTTACCCAGAGTGCTAAGCATGAAGGGAACTGGATACACTTGAGAAGTTTTCCTCCATTTCTGATAAAAGGGACAACTTCTGTGACTCACTATTTTCTCTCCTGTACTCCAACCTTCTAGAAAAGGGAAAATGAATCCATTCCCTTTATGCTAAAGACAATATAACATAACACAACATAAATAAATATTTCTTTCTACTCTAGGCATAAAATAAAGGCTTAAGAATCATGACCGGGTTCTTTATTGTACATATTCAAAATTGCTCCAAAATCTATATACTGTAGCTGTCATAGTATGCATTATTTATTTTTTTTAAGTCTGTTACCTGATACAGGTACAGTATGACATCACATGATATAGCAATATTCTGTTACAATCTGCCATGTTAAAACATGCTAATGCATGTTAAAACATGTTAAACCTCAAAGCCTTTTGCTTTTTTCCTTATTATCACAAACATCAATCTCAAAATATCTGCTTCACCATTCAGTGATTACAGCATATTTCATTTAGTTGCTATTAAACTGCAATGTATTCAATGTCTTTTTTTGTCCTTCTAAGTTTACTCTCAAACTAATGTTTGTATCTCAAGTGACTTACAAACTTACTTATTTCATTTTGTGGTTTCATTTTTTTTACAAGAAACCTCATTAACTTCAAAACACCAGGGCCCAGTTGATCAAAGCTAACGATGTAGTTAGTTAACGATTTGTTAAAATTTACATCGAGTGATATGCATATTTATGCAAATATGCTGTTATTTTTTGCTGAAAAAATGTGAGTAGCTTTTGCACTGCAAAAGCTACTCACATTTTTTCAGCAAAAAATATCAGAATACTGTATATCGAATCTGCTAAAACAGTTAACGAAATGACCCTTAATGAGCTTGTTAAGCTAACGACGCTTTGAACAACTGGGCCCTGATGCACAGATCTAGATAAGAGGGAAGTATCCACATTATATTCTTCTTACTTCTCCACAAAAATATGTAGTGGATGTGATGTTTCTAATGAGTACCCACATCATGTGGTTATGCGGAGATGTAAGAAAAATATCAGTACTTTTCGGTTGAAAAAGGGCCTTATCTGTAGCTATTCTGATGTCTTACTTTATGCATGCTGATATTAAGTTCTCTCTTGTATTTGTTTATCTGCCTCTGGAAGTACGCCTTGATATCAAACTCCCTCTTCTTTCTGCAACACAATGCATTTAAACACCAGGGCCCGGTTGTTCAAAGCGTCGTTAGCTTAACGAGCTCGTTAAGGGTCATTTCGTTAACTGTTTTAGTGGATTCAATATACAATATTCTGATATTTTTTGCTGAAAAAATGTGAGTAGCTTTTGCAATGCAAAAGCTACTCACATTTTTTCAGCAAAAAATTTCAGAATATTTGCGTATCACTTGATGTAAATTTTAACGAATCGTTAACCAACAACATCGTTAGCTTTGAACAACTGGGCCCAGAAGAAAACAATTAAACAAAATGCCCATCGCCATAACATCTCACGAGGCAAACTGCCATTACATATCTGCAGATGCCATGCAACATTCTTCCAACATTGCTACAGCAAATATTCATAAAAGTGGATTGTTTTTAAAAACATAAGAGTCAAAGGTCAACCATGATTTGAAGAAATTTGGTAAAGCTCACATTCCTGATGCTATACACCAATATTCAGCCTCAAAGTTTTCCTGGTTCTGGAGAAGATTTCTTTTTCCACATATAATCATGGAAATCATCTTGGTCAATAGAACTAGACCATCAGAATAATAATTTTAAACCCAACTTCAACAGAAGGCTCCACATGAAATTTAGTGAAATTGGCGCTGCAGTTTCAGGAGTGAAATCTTCAACAATCCCATCCCTAATGCTACATATGTTTACCAATATTCAGCCTCAAAGCTTTGTTGGTTCTACAGAAGATTTGGTTATAGTTTTACCATATATTGGCATGATGGCCATCTCAAAAATACAAGAAATTTGCTATTAAGCAGTGCTAATTAAAACAGTATACACCACCCCTCCCCCTCACTCACACAGTTTAAAATCTGCTGAAAATTGGCCAAGCTGTTTCAGTGTAGTTGATTAACCCTAGTCCTGTTGATCCTGGATATGCCCCGTCTTTGCAAACAGTGTAGATCCAGATCAGTTGGCTTCTGAAAACGGGGGTGGTCGGGTGGTGCGAAGGTGCTGTGTATCTTACATCACTGGGGCGTCCAACTGATATTGGCTTACAGTTGGGCAAGGCCTGCTATCCTTGTAGTGGGTAAGGGTAGAGGGGGAATGTTTTTATTTCTTCTGTTTCTTCACTTTCATTCCTGTTCCTCTTTCTTCCCTGTCCCTCTCTTTTATCTCCTCTACTCTCTCTTCTATCTCTTTTCTCCCTTTCTCTGGGAGACGACACAAAATGACCCTCATGGGTTGACGTGTCGTTAAACCCCAACACAATCAAATGGCTTCTGAAAAAGCCAACTGATCTGGATCTGCACTGTTTGCCATTAAGTACATGTATGTGAATTTGTATCAACAACCTGAATCAAGTAATCTGATTGGCTGAAAACTGGAAGTGGGTGTGACCTCTCAATTTGTTCAGCATGATAAGGGTTAACAATATCATCATTTAATACATGTATTTAGTACAGGGGCATATAACCCCTGTGGGATATAACTGTAAGTGAAGAGCCTTGCTACTTCAATTATATACTCTAAGTTTCCACCCTAGTCTTCATGAAGCCCCTATATTAGATTAGTACACTGTTTGCTTAATATGTTATCCTCCTAAAATATATCATTATTATTATTATTATTATTATTATTATTATTAATATAATACATATTGACAAAAAGACTTTTCAACATTTTCCACGTACAAATGTAAAGGAAGTAAATCTATCCTTACCGTAAAAAGGTAAACGGTCAACCTTGGACAAGGATTTTAGCAAAATTGGTAGACCACTAATCCCTGATGTTATATTCAGCTACATTTTTTGCTTTTGAAGAAAGAAGATTGTTATGTGTTTATTACTTAATATGGCATGGCTGCCACCTTGGTCAAGGGAGCATGAGCATTTGAACAAAATCTCAATACCCTTCCAAAGAAGGCTATGAATGAAATTTGGTTAAAACAAGCCCCAGCAGTTCCAGAGGAAAAATAATTTGACAATATCAAAATAAGTCAGTTTAAATTTCTCATCTGCTAATATTGCCTTGATCATGCAGAGGGTAAAAGAGCCACAATGATATGCTCAGGTGAGTAGACATAGACACAGACCCAACACCATTTAACTTCTTCCTGTACTTTTATATATGGGAATTAAAACATTTTTTTTTAACCGAATACTATACTAAAACAAAACCTTGGACATTAAACTGATCTGAATACCTCTTCTTGTAGATGACAGGAGCTTCCAGAGTTATCTCTACTGGCTTATCTGGAACCTGTGACTTCACAGGGCTGTTTCCATGGTGATCTAAAAACAATGACAATATCTACAAACAGTAACCATAGCTCTAGTTAAGGTTCAACAAAAAAGATTTGACATTTTTCTTCTTTCTCCACAAAACCATATATTGTGGATATAGAAAAGAGCCTCAGTGAGGCACTTCCAATGACTTCCCACAACATCTGGGTCCAGTTGTTCAAATCTAACAATGTCGTTAGTTAACTTATCATTAAAACTTTGATCATCAAATATGGCATATGTGCTAATATTTTTGCTGAAAAAATGTTAGCAATGTTTGCATTTGCAAAAGCTACTCATATTTTTTCAGCAAAAGTACCTGTGAATTAGATATTGAACTTACTAGAACAGTTAACATTCGAACCACTAACGAGCTTGTTAAGCTAATGACGCTTTGAACAACTGGGCTTTTTTAAGCAGATATAAAAAACTTTTACCTGATAGCCTCTCTAATCATAAATCTGGAGTTACATGTATAACCAACATAATACAGGAAGATTAATACTTAGCATACTGGGTAACTAAAATATTCAGCAGATGACATATTTTTCCTTATTTTCCCAGAAAACTAGTTTTGACATTTCATGCAACTTGTCTCCAATGGAGACAATTTACATGGAAGTCAAATCCTGTTTTCTAGGAAAAACAATGTCATGGTTTTATTGTCTGCTGTATTAGTCTAAAATGTGGTGAAGGTGAGGAAACCAATGTTTTACTGTATGGGTGCATCAAGGCCCAACCAAGTCAACATGCAAAATTAAAATACAGACTTCTGTAGTTATCCTACATATTGAGACTCCTTACCATACTGGGCGCAGTTGTTCAAAACTAACGATGTCGTTAGTTAACATATCTTTAAAACCTTTATCATTAAATATGGCATATACACTAATATTTTTGCTGAAAAAATGTGAGTAGCTTTTGCAAAAGCTACTCACATTTTTTTCAGCAAAAATACCTGTGAATTAGATATTGTACTTACTAGAACAGATAACATTTTGACCACTAATGAGCTTGTTAAGATAATGATGCTTTGAACAAATGGGCCCAGATCCTCGGTTGTAAAGCAGATCAAATCATGCACAAGGGCTGATCTAATTTTATTCTAACACATTAAACATCGAAGAAAACTCGTTTGTTTCCTTCAGATTCTCCCTAGTATTTGCCATTATTGAAAAGACTCCCACAAACTCTTTTGACTGTATCTCATGCATTTGCTTGTTTTTACAACATAATTTATCTAATGCTTGAAAATGACAATATACCGACTAATGTCAAGGATACTACAAGTGACATCAGAAAAATTTGACGTCATGAAATGGGGGTTTTTCACATCACACTCTTCTGCCAAAAACATTGTTGCACAATAAAATGTTTTCTTACCATTGACTACATGGGTGAGGTGTGTTAGAACATGCTAACAGAATTTAGAACCAGACTGTAAATCCTCATTCACAATTTAACACTTAACTTACCTTCAACATCCTCCCATTCATTTTCACTTTCATCACTTTCATTCCCTTCATCACTATCATCATCATCTGATATGATTTCATCATCATTAGAATAAGATGTAGATGGCTGAACTAAAGCCCCTGGTCCTTCCATGTGCAGCAATAATGCAGTTATGTCAGACTGGTCAACAGATTCCAAACTTTGTGGATGACTCTGGACTAGTTCCTGCTTTTGCTGTTTCCTTTTTGTTTTCATCCCCATTGTTTCTGAATTACTTTTGACTGGGTCCTGCTTTTGCTTTCTCTTTTTTGTTTTCATCTCTGTTGTTTCTAGTGACTTTTTCCTCTTTCTGTCATCACTGACAGTCATTTCAGTTTTTATCTTTGATTTGATTTGATCACTATCTTGATCTTTTGCCACATCCCTGTATTTTGTTCCTTTATAGTCTGGTTTCTTTTCATTCTTCATTTTCTTTGATGACGACTTTTCAACAGCTGTGATGTTTGCATCAATGGATTTCCTCTTCTTAACAGGTTTTATCACACATTCTTTTTTCTCTTTTCTGATCTTAATATCAAAAACATGTCTAACAGGCTCCTTATGTCTTGTTGGACTCAAAATAAGTTCTGAAGAGCAAGTTTCCACCCCTGAATGAGGCATTTTGTCCAATTTTGTTGATATTTTGTTGCTGAGAGGTACAGATTTTATATCTTGGACTTCCTCAAAATCAGAATCAGAAGAACTATTTACCTTTGGTTTCAAAGTTTGGACATTAGAATGCAAAGGTGTAGACAGCTGAAGGAGTTTAACTTTTGCAGACATGGATTTTTTATTATCTTCACTCTTCCTCTTCCTTCTTTTGTTGTGAATATGACTTATTTCCACATTAGAATCACTTGAAAAGTATTCTGAAGTCGCTTTGTCACCATCTATTTCATCCACTGATGCTTCTTCACTATCAAGAACTTGTTCTAATTCACTATATTCCTTCTGAAGAGCAGATTTTGTCCTGTTATCTTGTCTTTCTGTTTTTGTTCCCTTGCTCTTCAAACTACCTTTCATAGGTTTATTATCTTTGGTTTGTTTATTTTTCACTGTGACATCAGCTTGTGATTTCTTTTTTGTTATTTCCAGGTCTAGTAAAAACTTATCACTGACATTTTGATCTTTCACAAACTCACAATCTTTATTTTCCCTAATCTCAGTACCTTTCATCTTCTCACTTTTCATCTTGTCAATACCTTTCTTTGTGTTTTTAACTCTCTTAACACTTTCTGAAAGTTTTGTCATTTTTTCAACTTCAGCTTTGTTTTTGCTTTTCTTTGTTTGCATACAACTCTCCGCATCAGCTTCATCCTGAACAGTTGTCTTGCATTTTTCATCAGCATTTCTTTCAACATCAAAAGCTGTCTTTTTCTTCACTTCTCTCTTCTTTGAAATTTTATCACTTTGTTCAGAGTAAACACCATTATCCATCCTTTTGCCATTTACAGGAGTTTCCTCTTTTTGTTTTTGACTACATTTACTTCCAGACTTTAATGCCCTTCTTCCTGGTTTTGTTTGAGGAACCTTTGAATTGCTTTCCAATTCTTCTTGTACCATATGAGGCTCTTTAGATCTAGAACTGCGTCTAGTTTTTAGCATCTTTGTGGTTTTCTGTTACTTATTGAAGTAAACAAATCTGTAAGAAAAAAGGTAACATAATAAAGACAAAGGCATGTACAAATGTAAATAACATCTCCATATTTATAAAACATTATCTTATTTTATATTACCATATAAAACAATGGAAATATCTGCAAAAAGTAAATTTGTACACTATTATTACTATAAAAGAGTGTTATAACATAGAAAAAAAGTTCAATATATATTGCCAGTACCATGTAACATTTTGATCCCTCTAAAATGTGACCAAAGGGTCATAACACTATGATCTGTGGGTTAAAATATCATTATGATATTCTGACCCCTTGTTACAATTAGGTATGTTAGCTGGGTTCTTTTCTTAAATGTACAAATATATTAAAAACACAAAGTTCTGACACTCAGCTTTATTAAAGAGAAGCACATCTTAACCCTACAAAGTCCTGTTGAAAAGTGAAATCTTAAGGTAAAATTAAAGAAAATCACAGACTAAATAAAAAAAAAGGGAATATATCTTTGATACCAAGCTGAAAGATTTGCAATTTAAAGCAGACTAATTTTCATGCTAGCACAACAATGAACCTTTTAAACTGACATTTTCGAAGTGACCCCATCTTCCAGAATAATATGCACCATATCAAACTAGCCCCTAATTGAAGATAAACTTTCAAATGTCAACACATGGAACTGACATACAGCTTCCAGTCCAAGACAAAATAACCCATATTCATAACACCCATCTTTTTTTGACAAGAGTTTTGAAAATAAGATATAAGCATTTCAAATTTGTAATTAACATGAAAAGTAGTAGGAAAAATTAAACCTGAAGTTGTACATGTTGTCCATTAAACCTAGCACAACTGCAGCAGACAACATCTTGGCATATTTCTTAAATCATTTTTCAGAGAAAAAAGGCTTGATATTTCATGTGAATCTTCTGCCTGGCAGATGATTTGCCAGTTTCTTAGTCTTTGACTAATTATGGATACCCAATTTTAGACTGCCAACATCAATACTGTATAGATAATTTAAACTTTAAAGCACTGATGACAATTGCAGCAGATGAATCAAGATTTTTTTTATTGTTTTTTTTTTTGTTTTTTTTTTTTGTTTTTTTTTTCAGAGAAATAAGGCATCGCATTCTATGTCCTGTGAATTGTCTGCTAATCAACTGACAATCAACCACCATGTACTCTCTCTCTCTCTCTCTCTGCCAGAAATGGGATTCTGATCTTTTTTATGAGCTTGCTTTTAATTAGCCATTTAGTCACTTTAGTAGCAACTGCAATCGGAATGTGTAGTGCAAAAACGTGCCTTCAGGCATATGCAGACAGCAAAGGTCAGATCAGCCTGCGCATCCACACAGTCTGATCAGTGCCTTCGCTGTCCACAAACAGAATCATTGCATACTGCAGAATGTTTCAGTGGAGAGCAAATGTATGAAAGTTGCCATCCACAATTTTTGGTCACGTGGCATAACATTGTAATCACGTGAACAGTAGCCTGGATGAAACCAATAACATTAAAAAGGTCTAGATAGGGTGTGGGTGTATGATTTTAGTAATTGGGCTGCATCATCACCTTAACCCTATCCCCTAAATATTTCTTGCAATTTATGTTATCAAGGCTCAAGGCTCTATGTAAGAATCATTGTAGGATTTCCGGCTTCTAAAATGGATTCAGGCTCAATTAGATGAAATACATGTATATTTTCCCACTTATGGCAGCCCTTTGATTCAGAATCAGAATATTTTTTTACTAGTGATACATCAATAGACATTCATTCACCAGGGCTAACGATTGCAAAGACTAGTCTCTAGATCTCATAAGTGATGTGAATCTAGCGACAGGGTCCTCAGAACTTTCAGCAGAGGAGATTATAGATGCAGGGAGTGCATTCCAATCCCTAATGGTATCTGGAAAGAAACTGTACTTACAAATGTCAGTTCTAGCATATGGCACTTGAAATGCCACTGGATGCTGATTCCTGCTGTGCCTATTTGGGGGTTGAAGGTCGTCAGAAGGTATACTTGCTCTACATTTCAGACCTTTGAATAGCAATATGAGTTTACTACCTTTGCATTTCTTGTGAAAAGACTCCCACACTAACTGTTCAAGAATGCCAGTCATACTTCCAGTTTCAGAGTTGTAGTTTCCAGTCACAAACCTAGCTGCATGATTCTGAACCTTTTCTAATTCTTCCTGGACTACTATTCCACGTGGGTCCCAAACAGGGCTAGCATACTCCAGGATTGGTCACACCAACTCCTTGTATGCCGTCTCCTTAACATCTTGGGGGCATGACGATAGATTACGTCTTAAGAAACCAAGAGTTCTATTTGCTTTTGTGCAAACATTGCTTACATGAGTATTCCATTTCAAATCCTTAGAAACTGTCACACCGAGGCATTTAATATTATCCACATTTTCGAGGACTGTTCCTTCTAAGGAGTAAACTGCACTGATCTTTTTGATCCACTTCCTAGTAAGCTGCATAATGTTTCATTTCACGGGCTGAAATCTTGTATCCCATTTCCTGGCCCATTTGCCCAGTTGATCAATATCCTTTTGGAGTTTCGGTGTGTCTTCAGTGAGCACTATCAATCTGACGATAGCAGACACAGTCATCAACGAACAAACGAATCTCAGATTCTATTCCACGATGTCATTTATATACAAGGAAAACAACAGTGGACCAAGAACAGTGCCTTGCTGCACACCAGACAAAACAGGTGCCCATTGAGAGTTTGCTCCACTGACTACGCCTTTGTTGCCTATTGCACAGAAATGAATCAATCCATACTTAAGTTTTTCCACTTATGCCATATCCATGGACATTGCATTTCAGAAGTTCATGAGGAGGAGTGTCAAAGGCCTTCTCGAAGTCCAATATAAATGTATACATATACTTGACCTCCTGCATCCAAAATTTTGGCCCAATCATTTATTACTCTGATCAAATGAGTTTCACAGCTATGTGGTGATTGACGGGACTGTCGGCCCAGTTAGCTCGGTAGAGCACCTGACTTGCAAGCAGGGGATCGCGGGTTCGAGTCCTGCATTGGGCACACTTATTCCTCCTTAGTTTACTATAATGGTGACGAGGTAAACTGGTGAGTGCAGGGAAGGGCTAGAAACTGATAGTATGTTCAGTTGATGCCTTGCGCTAAAAAGTTAAAAGGGGGAGGAGTGTGGTGACTGGCGGGACTGTCGGCCCGGTTAGCTCAGTTGGTTGAGCACCTGACTTGCAAGCAGGGGGTCGCGGGTTCGAGTCCTGCATCGGGCACACTTATTCCTCCTTAGTTTACTATAGCTACGATTCTTCCTGAAAGCATGTAACCTGTCTGACAGAAGATTGTGTTCATCAAGATGGCCATAATATTTGTACATACTATGTATTCAAGCATCTTGCAAGGAACACATGCAAAAGAACACTGGACGGTAAAGCTCTTCAATTATGATGAAAAAATCCTGATTCTGACGAGAATGAATAACGAGTTTTCGTGATGTTTTAATCATTATCACTGTAAATACTATGACAGCATATCTATGCATAAAATATCAACATACCATCCATGTGGATCAACAAGTAAATTTGGTTGGTTTCACTCCCTACAAAAATGCTCACTCGGCATGTTTATTGTAGCTGTTTATTTATTTACATAACACATGTGTTTTGCCTGGCTCCGATCCCATACATCAAAATGGATTCAAAGCAGGGAACCTGACATATGTTACTAGCATACAGTATAAAGGTTGGCATGAATGTAGGAAAACGTTTGTATTTTGAGGGTACACACGAATTTCGGTGTACTGTGCTTTCGACATCCTTAGGAAAAAATGTCGTTATTCCAAATGAAAAAATTGGTATATGATGGCAATGTCTAATCAGATAACATTTGTCGCTTCTGTTCCCGTGCTTTACTTTCAAATATTTATCGCAAAATTAATTTTATGCCAAAAATGGCTTATAGACATCTTACAGACGCGTGACTCAAAGAAATGAGGCCCTCCCAGGGGTTATGGGGAACAGAGGAATAATGTCATTTGCTTCAGGGGAACAGGGGAACACGTCTAAAAATGAAGGGAACAGGGAACAAATGTAAATTTTGGGGAGCAGGGAACATAGAAAAATAAAATTTTGATTTTGGGGAACAGGAGAAAATGCTGAAATATTTCAGGGGAACAAGGGAATAGGTACCACCTCTGGGAGAGCCTCAGAAATAAATGGGGAAGCTCTGAGATAACAACAACAACAATGGGTCTGACCTATGCAATTTCTATGATAAACTGACTTTTGGACAAATTTATCGAACAATATAACCTAAATGGTTCATTATTGTTTTCTTTCTCTTTCTTGTTCTTCTTGTAGATTTCACTTTCCTGTTATCGAATTCAGAGCACCTTTAGAATATGTCTGCCACTTTATCATCTAGCTATCTGTAAATATTCCAGATATAGATATGCTTAATATGATCCATGAACTTACCTAACCCTAAACTAATCCTAAATTCATTTTAATCAGTATGAGCAAGAGCTTATTAGATTTATATGCTACTTGGTACGAGTAATGGGAATCTTGAACAATCTAAGATTAAGTTCACAAAATCTTTCTTACTACTAACCCTAACTTCATTTTAATCAGTAATGGGAATCTTGAACAATCTAAGATTAAGTTCACTAAATCGTTCTTACTACTAACCCTAACTTCATTTTAATCAGTAATGGGAATCTTGAACAATCTAAGATTAAGTTCAGTAAATCTTTCTTACTACTGGAACTGGACTGCCTCACTACTGAAACTTGAATGTCTCTGGTTTATTTCTATACAGTTGATAACTATTGATTTGACATTCGAAAAGAGCTGTTTTCTCTGATTCATACTACGCAGGACAATTAAGAAAAAGAAAAGGTAAGGGAAAAGTCCAGGGAGTGCCACAATCACAAACCGCAGCCCTACCCAGACACCAAGAGGAAGAGGAAACCGACAAAACCAAACAAGCACAAATCAACAAATGTACGAAAAACACTAAGATTAGCTCTCTCTTCCTCAAGCGAGGTAATTGCAATGCTAAAAGGACTGAAAACACAATAACAAAATAACACAAGGTAAGACATAAAACAAATCTCCTTGTAGAATAACACCAGGAAGCCTGTGAGTTTAGATATGCACACATGCCATAAGCTGTGGACTAAAATTTGTGAGATAAGGCAAAATTTTAAGGGATATTTGACAAAATTCTGTGAGATTTTGTTAAACATCATTTTGGAGCTCCCCCAGTGAAATCTAAAGTTCTTTTTTCATGTAAGAAGCTTGTGAAAACCACAAGTGTGTGATTTATGCTCATTTCTTCATAAAATCTGTTGTAAAATGGGGTTCTGAAAATTCTGTGAGATTTGAATTTTTAATGGGAATTGCTTTCCAGATGGGCCAAATTCTGTGAGATTTTTCTCAGTGTGAGATATGGCATGTATGGATCATATGTCTTCATTTTCTATTCCACAACATTTACAGGTAGGATGGTACATCGATGGACTGAATTTATATTTATCTGTCTGGAATAAGTGTGTTCCTGTGAGCATTCTACATTCTGTGATGCCTACCAGCAAAAGTAAACATCTTCAGAACCAGTTACCCCAATTACTGACTCTAATCTATTTTAAGCCTTTAAATATGTTGTTTTTATTCGTACCGTGCTATGTGATACATTCTAAGTTTTTTTTAATGTTGTATAACTTGTATGCTGATTTTACCGAATTAACATCAATCAATCATCAATCAATCAATGACTGGAAGAAAAGTTCTAAACGTTTTGTAGCTGTCACCTCTTATTTACCGTATATTCGATCGATATTTAGTCTATACCTCTATTCACCTGCGCTACGCTTCAGTGACTGCCAGGTAAATATAATATGTCGTTTACCTCGACTGGTAGGGGATTACATCAAAATAAGAAAAATTGATTCAACGTTTCAAAAACAGTTTTATTTAAAGTTCCATTTGGTGGAGAATCTGTCTGGCCACCACTATGTGCCAAAAGTCAACCTGTAGGAAATGCGGAAAACCAACTTGGGCAGGTAAGAAAATTGAAAATGCCTAATAGATCTCGAGATACAAAGCGGATAGTTATAAATGATGTTCTGATTTTTCACATGATATATATATAGTTGTAGCTTTGTGTCATCTTGTTCCCCTGTTAGCATCAGTGCTTTTGTAATGGCAAGCTGTTTTACTATTTATTATGCAAAATAGATAGCTTTGATATTATATCAAATATCTTATATAGGATATAATCTAATATAAGATATTTGATATAGATCTACTAATTCAGATATCTTATATACTATATTAGATATCTTATATCCTATATCAGATGTAATATATGTGATATTTAATTCCACATATAAGATATATGATTTACCATGTAAGATATCTTTTTTGTTAAATAAGACGTCTTATATATTAATATAGATATCTGATATACTAAATAAGGTATCTGATATACTAAATGAGATATCTTATTTGATTAAATAAATGAGATATCTTTGTTAGTAAATAAAATATCTTATATCATATTTAAGATATCTGATATAGCATATCAGATATCTTATATAGCATATTAGATATCTTATATGTCAATTAAGATATATGTCAATTAAGATATATTATATAGCATATAAGATATCTTAATTGACATATATTTATATCAGATATCTGATGTAATATATCAGATATCTTATATATTATATAAGATATCTGATATAAACGACTTGCTGGGAAGCCGTTTTACTATTTAATATGCATTATATTAGATAGGTAGAGTACAAATACTATCCACTTGTTTGTGAAAATGTTGTAGCCACATATTAGAACAGGACCCTCATTACCATAGAATAGTAATTAAAGTAAACTTTTGAATACCAGTTTCAAATAAAATGTCTTCTGTCTATCAAAGATACATGTAGATTAATCTTTACAACTCTCTGGGCATTCAGCAGATGACAAATTGTTGATAGATTTTTCTTATTTTTCCCACAAAATAGGTTTTGACATTTCATGTAAATTTCGTCTTCATCGGATTTTTGATTAACATGCAGGTACAGGGGCAACATCCACATCAATGGGCCCTTTTTCAGGTAGCTGGTTTGCTGCACGCATGGTAGATCTCACACCAGATTTCCAGTTATGTCTTATCATGAGGGTCGATAGGAGAGAGCTTCCACTGTCTGCAATCCCTCTCTGTCAGCTGCTTCCATATCATCTTGGGCCTCTCAGGCCCACGCTTTCCATCAACCAGTATGCCACAGGCAGTCTTGACTGTACCACTGGAGCATTCCACATGTCCATACTAGTGGAGCCTTCTCTCCTTTAGAATGAGGTCCAGATCCTCAATGCCAAGCCGCACAAGTAGCTCATTGGACCTGATGGTGACAGTGTCTTTTGGCTTGACATTGCGGATCTGTCTGATCATTGCCCAGTCATTCTGCTGCAGACGTTGGAGGTTTGGCTTTGTCCATGGTCAAATTTCACTGGCATGGAGCATTGTGCTCTGCACATAAGAGCTGTACACATGGCCACATGTCTTGAAAGAGAGGTGGTGGGAAGAGAAAATTGGTAGCTGGTCCTTGAATTTCTTTCAGGCGGTTTTCACACATGTTGTGGTTTGAAACTTCACAGCCACCGACTGCTGAGAGCATCTAGGTAGCAAAAGGAAGCTACTACCTCCAGCTTGTCAGGTCCAGCTTAGACTTGCCTCTGTGGTCTACTGTCCAAGGGGCATGCAGTTCCCTGACACCGTGTACATCTGTAATCAGGGTCCTTTGTCAAGCGCTTGAGCCCACTGCATTTCTTGTGCACCCAGTGCTTGCAACTGTTGCAGAAGATGATGTTGCTGCCCACTCCAGTGGGAGACAAATTTGCATGAAATGTCAAAGCCTATTTTATGGGAAAAACAAAAATATTTCAAAGTGTTTTCTATTGAGTTAAGACAGATTCAGATGAATAGAGATGGCTATGTAGCAAGATATTGATACACTTATAGGTTAGACCAAATAAAATCAAAACCCTGAAGGAACTGTATTTGTTCAGTACAACTAAAAATGCTGGCACATGTTGATCTTATTTTACCACAAAATAGGCTTTGACATTTCATGCAAATTGTCTCCAGAGGAGACAAATTTGCATAAAATATCAAAGTCTGTTTTATGGGAAAAATAAGGAAAATATTTCAAAGTGTTTTCTTTTGGATTCTCTTACAGAAATATAAGGCCTCTGACTCAAGTTGTAGCTACAAAGCCACAATTTAGTGGCTTTATAGTTGCAACTGCTAGCAGCTTTATAGCAGCTTTGTCACTTTGGCCATACCCAGGGGGTTGGACCAAAAATCAGACTATATAGATAAACAACAACAAATTACATGGGGGATATATATATTAAAGGATCTCAAACGTTTGTTGGGATATTAACCCTTGTCATGCTGAATAAATTAAGATGCCACGCAACCGGCATAGTGCCTCAGTGGTAGAAAATCCGCTTTGTGAGCGGGAGGTTGCAGGTTCGATCCCCGGCTGGGTCATACCAAAGACTTTAAAAATGGTACTAGCTGCTCTTTCTCTTGGCACTCAGCATTAAGAAAGTAGAGCTAGAATTGGTCAGCTCAGTGTCAGTATAATGTGACTGGGTGGAATATCATGTCAAAGTGTCTGGGGCGTGATATTTCAGTGAGGCAGCACTCTAAAAGTGAGCATTGAGCTCCCTGCCACATCCAGACACCGTCGCTATATGACTGAAAGAGATTGAAAGCGACGTTATGCCCAAATCAAACAAACAAAAGATGCCATGCCCACTGCTAATTTCCAGCCAGTCAGATTACTTGATCGGGTTTTTGATAGAAATTCACATATTTAATGACAGACAGTGCAGATCCAGACCCAACTGATCTGGAGCTACACTGTTTGCTAAGACAGGGCATGTTGTGTTCAGCAAGTGAAGGGTTAAGATGCTCAAAATACTGGCAAGTTTATTTTTAGCAAAAGAAGCAGGTTGATGGCTGGTTTACTGATTTGTTTTGGAATATAAATATCAATGTCTGAAAGATCACATCCTAATTAAAGGCTCTTTTTCTAGTAGACCTACAGAATTTTGCATTTCCAAATGCAAATTTTTTAAATACATCATCAAAATGGATAATACCTGCTGCATGGCTTTTCCGTATCAACCATACTTGTACCTGATTCCTCAACTAAAGCCCCATAGCCCACAACATGGTCAGCCTGCCACTGTTCCTTTTGGAGCAACTTCTGCAGAAATTTTATTCCCAGTCAGCCTTATAGGCCTTCTGACCCTTCTAGCATCTAATCGTGGCTTTTCCTTGCCTGGCATTCTTCAGATGAAAGAGGTTCTGATCAGATTTAAACAGACCTCAACTTTTCTTTTGCTTTGCAAAAGTATGGCCTCAGGAAAAGGTAGTGAACTTTAAGTATTACCTCTTGAGTGACATCACCGATAATGTCACTTGTGACATAAAATAAAAGTTCTGACTTTCTAAAATTTGTGGCTATCTTCTGGCTATTAAAAGCTGCTAGTGGCTCTGTTTCTGTCTCATAACTATGTTTGAGTTGTGGATAGCTTCTTACTATTAGAAGCCACTAGTGGCTTTTGATAGCAAGTAGTGGCTGACATAGCCGGTAGGAGCTGATACCATCGACAATATTGCAGCATTATAGCCACTAGCCCCTGTCATTGGCTACTTTCTGGCTGGCAGTTGTGGCTACTAAATTTTATATAGACGTTATTGCAGCTACAAAGCCACTTTAAAGCTGCTATCTTTTCATTGCTGTAAGAGATATATATGGTCTCCTAACCATAATTCACATAAAATTTTGCATAGTCAGTTTGACTAATTTTTGATGTGTCTAAAAAACTGATAAAACACCAAACAGTTTAGACATTAATCAAACTGCTCCTGTATCTGGGTCTGTATATACACTGTCTGCTCATATTTAGCATGAATATGGTTACATGACTATTTTACCCAGAAACACCTATTTTTTAGCTCATCTGAGCATGCTCAACGTGAGCTATTGTGATCACGCTGTGTCCGTCGTACGTGTGTTGTCCGTCGTGTGTCGTCCGTCATCAACATTTACCTTGTTCACCCTCTTGTTTCAATCTTCATGAAACTTTACCATAATGTATGTCTTGGTGGTATCTAGGTCAGGTTTGAATATGGGTCATGTCTCATCAAAAACTAGGTCACTAGGTCAAATTTAAAACCTTATTCACCCTCTAGAGGCCACAGTTTTGCATCAGTCATCATGAAACTTTACCAGAATGTTTGTCTTGATGTTATCTCAGTCAAGTTTGAATATGGGTCATATCGGGTAAAAAACTAGGTCAAAAACTAAGTCACCAGGTCAAATTGCTTTAAAACCTTGTTCATCCTCTAGAGGCCACAGATTGGCTTCAATCTTCATGAAACTTTACCAGAATGTTTGTCCTGATGATATCTCAGTTAAGTTTGAATATGGGGTATGTTGGGTCAAAAACTAGGTCATTAGGTCAAATTGCTTTAAAACCTTGTTCACCCTCTAGAGGCCACAGCTTTACTTCAATCTTTGTGAAACTTAACCAGAATGATAGTCTTGATGAGATCTCGGTCAAGTTTGAATACGGGTCATGTCAGATTGATTTCTTTAAAACCTTGTTCACTCTCTAGAGGCCACAGTTTTGCTTCAATCATCATGAAACTATACCAGAATATTCATTAGCTCACCTGAGCACAAAGTGCTCAAGATGAGGTATTGTTAAGACCTTGTCTGTCATATGTGGGTCGTCCGTTGTCAACATTTTCCTTGTTCACCCTCCAGAGGCTCCAGTTTAACTTCAATTTTCATGAAACTTTACCAGAATGTTTGTCTTGATAATATCTAGGTCAAGTTTGAATATGGGTCATGTCGGGTCAAAAACTAGTTTAAATAATCATCATGGATATTGCTCAAAATGTTTGTCTTGATGATTTTTAGGTCTAGTTCAAAACTGGGTCACTTGGAGTCAGAAACTAGGTCACCAGGCCAGATCAAAGGAAAATCTTGTTGACACTGTAGATATCACATTTTTGAGTAACTTTCTTAAGTTTTTTCATTTAGGTCAGTTTCTCAGTAACTATTGCTCCTACAGCCAGTGATACCTAGCACATGCATACATCTCAGCATGGTCTCTTGAGTGCAGTCACCCATATTGGACCTTGACCTCTATTTCACAGTCTATTGGACATGCTATATTGTCTTACTTGTTAATATAATCATTATGAATTTTGGTCAGAATGTTTGCCTTGATCAATTCTAGGTCAGGTTCTCTTAAGTGCTATGATACTCAGGTGAGCGTTACAGGGTTATCATGGCCCTCTTGTTTATTTATTTATTTATTTTTTAGAAAACATGAAAAACACAAATGCTAGGTTTCATCAAAAAAAAAAAAAAAAAGATAGGTGAAAGCCATCCTATACACGCACATTTTTTGTTTAGCCTTATTTGCAAATTAACATATGAATAAAACCATTAACATAACTCAAGATAAGGCATGTTTTCCAACCAAAAAGTATCGACATCACTGTGATGTCCGCCATACGTGTGGACATGGGAATGTGTGGACGTCTGTCAACTTTTGCTTGTGTACATTCTAGAGGGCACTGTTTTTATCCAATATTCATGAAACTTTGTCAGAATGGTTACTTATATGAAATCAAGGCCAGGTTTGAAACTGGGTCATGTCGAGTCAAAAACTATGTCACAAGGTCAAATCTTAGAAAAACCTTGTGTACACAATAGAGGTTTCATTTTCCATTGAATCTAGTGATACGCGTCAGAATGTTTGTTTAAACAATATCTAGGACAAGCTTGAATATAGATCATGTTGATATAAAAACTAGGTCACTAGATCAAGTCAGAAAAACCTTGTGTACACAATAGAGGCTTCATTTTTCAATGAACGTTCATAAAAGTTTGTCAGAATGTTGTTTTGACAGTTTCATGAAACATCGTCAGAATACTTGTCTTGATGATACCTCATTTAAGTTTAAGTTTGAATATGGGTCATATTGGATAAAAAAATGAGGTCACCAGATGAAATTTTGTTAAATTCTTGTGTGGTCTCAAGCCAGTTTTATGAAACTTCATCAAAATGTTTGTTTTGATGATACCTTGGTTGAGTTCAATCAGATGTGGGTCATGTGGGGTCCAAAACTATTTCACTAGATCAGATTTTGTTAAAACATTGTGTGCACTTTGAAGACCACAATTTTGCTCCAAGCTTAATGTTACGTCATCAGAATATTTATCTTGATGATCTTTCAATGAAATTTTAATATAGGTCATGTCAGGTCAAAAACTAGGTCACTAGGTGAAATTTCTTTAAAACCTCATGTGCACCCTAGATGCCACACTTTTGCTTCAAACTTTATGAAACTTCATCAGAATATTTGTCTTGATGATATCTTTGTCAAGTTCAAATGTGGGTCTTGTGGGGTCAAAAACTACATGTAGGTCACTAATTCAGAGTTTGTTAAAACTTTGTGTGCACTCTAGAGGCTACAGTTTGCTTCAATATTCATGAAACCTCATCAGAATATTCGTCTTGTTGATATCTTGATCAAGTTTGAAAATGGGTCATGGCAGATCAAAAACTAGGTCACTAGGTCCAATTTCTTTAAAACCTTGTGTGCCCTACAGAGGCCAGAGTTTTGCTTCCATCTTAATGAAACTTCATCAGATTGTTTGGGTTGATAAAATCTTGGTCAAATTCAAATGAGAGTCATGTGGGAACAGAAACAAGGCCACTATTACAGATTTTGTTTAAAAAAAAACTTGTGTGTGCAGTAGATACCACAGTTTTGCATCAGTCCATGAAACTTCATCAGAATATTTGTCATTCATGATTGAATATGGATCATGGGGATTCAAACTGAGGTCACTGGGTCAAATTTCATTAAAACCATGTGTGCACTCTAGAGGCAAGAGTTTTGCTTCAGTCTTAATGAAACTTTTTCAGAATGTTTGTATTGATGGTATCTGGGTCAGATTTGGATATGGATATGTAAAAATAGGTCGCTAGGTGAGATTTCTTTAAAACCTTGTGTGCTTTCGAGAGGTCACAATTTTGCTTCAGTCTTCATGAATCTTTGTCAGAATGTATGTCTTGATGATATCTCAATCAAATTTGAAAATAAATCATGTCAGGTCAAAAACTAGGTCACTATGTTAAATTGCATAAAAATTTGGAGTGTACACTAGAAGCCGAAGTTTAGACTCTTTCTTCTTAATATGTCATCTGAATGTTTGTCTTGATAATATCTTATTAATCAGATTCAAATACAGGTCATGTGGAGTCAAAACTTATGTTACGAGGTCAAATTTCTTTAAAACATTGTATGAATTTAGGAAACCACAATTTTGCTTCCTTCTTCTTGTTACTTCATCAGAATGTTTGTCCTGATTATATCTCAGTCATATTTGAATATCGGTGATGTGGGGTCAAAACAAGGTTTTTAGGTCAGATTTCTTAAAAATCTTCTTTGCACTCTATAGGTCACAGTTTTGACCTGATTTTCATGAAACCACCAGAATGTTTGTTCTGATGATATCTTGGTCAATTTTGAATATGGGTCATGTAGGTCAAAAACTAGGTCACTAGGTCATATTACTTTAAATCTGTGTGTGCGCTAGAGTCCTCAAGTGACTTAGGTGAGCAATTAAGGGCAATCTTAGCCCTCTTGTTTGTTTCAGGAGAAATAATTTGCATGAAATGGCAAAGCCTATTTTGGGGGAATATAAGAATAATATCATCGATATGTCTTCTGTGGAATTGGCCCAGAGAGTGGTAATGGTTAAGTTACTTATATAAAGTATTTAGTGAAACTCATTATTAACCCTTAAAATTCCAGTCACAACTGCAGCAGGTGACAGTTTTTATTTTGTTTTATTATTCAGAGAAAATAAGTCTTGAAATTTCATGTGAATTGTCTGCCAAGCAATATCAAGACTTGTTTTCTCTGAAAAATAATAATAATAAAAAAAACAACAGGATATTATCTGCTACAAATTCTGCTTGGCACTTTAAGGGTTAACCATTACTAAACTATTCTTTTGGCTAATACAGCAGATGACAGATTGGTCATATTTCTTCTTAGTTTTCCCAGAAAATAGGTTTGGCATTTCAACCAGATTGTTTCCTTTCTTAGGAGATAGGCTTTGACATTAGGAGACGGTTTGCATGAAATTTCAAAACCTATTTTCTGGGAAAAATAAAAAAAATATTTATTCTAAATGTCATATGCTGAAATCTTCTACTGCAGGTTGTGGTCGACACATTGAAATTGTTCTAGATGGAATTCCAGAAGAGGAAAGATGCAGCTGTCGCAAGGACAAATCGAAATGTACTATTTTGTAGCATCTCAGAGGTATGTATAAAACTTTTACTCTTATGGCTTAGTTTATTTATTATACCCTGCCACACAATAGTGGCTGGGTATTATGGTTTCACTTTGGTTGTCTGTGTGTCTGTCCATCTTTCCGGGCCAACATCAAGATGTTTGGGGGCTGTTTTCAACATGATAATGAGGCTGTTTTGAGCTTTATTCCATTTAAATTGCTTTAGAGTAGCCCCAAAACCCCTATGGAAATTTAACATTGAGATAACCCCTAAACCCAAAATGTTAGAATGTCTGTCCGTCTGTCATACGTCTGTCCATATTTATGACCCCCCACCATGTGGGGGAGGACATATTGTTTTTAGTGCGGATCCCGGCGGCAGCGGCGTGGCCTCTTGTCTGCACTCTATCTCCTTATTGAATGGACAGATTTTGGCCAAACTTACAAAAATATATCATTGGAGGGGGAAAAATGCTGATTAGATTTTGGTGACCTTGACCCCATTTTCAAGGTCACAGGAGGACTTAGATCGTTGAAAAATGGGATGTAGCCTCTTGTCTGCACTCTATCTCCTTATTGAATGGACAGATTTTAGCCAAACTTACACAAATATATCATTGGGAGGGGGAAAAATGCTGATTAGATTTTGGTGACCTTGACCCCATTTTCAAGGTCACAGGAGGGCTTAGATCTTTGAAAAATGGGATGTAGCCTCTTGTCTGCACACTGTCTCCTTATTGAATGGACAGATTTTAGCCAAACTTACACAAATATATCATTGGGAGGGAGAAAAATGCTTATTAGATTTTGGTGACCTTGACCCCATTTTCAAGGTCACAGGATGGCTTAGATTGTTGGAAAATGGCTTGTCTGCACACTATCTCTTGAAGGAATGAATAGATTTTAACCAAACTTGCACATCTGCATTGCTGGTACATTAAAAAAACTGTTTAGATTTTGAGGGCCTTGACCCCATTTTCAAGGTCACAGGAGGGCTTAGATTGTTGGAAAATGGTTTGTCCGCACCCTATCTCTTGTAGGAATGAATAGATTTTGACCAAACTTGCACATGTACAATGCTGGGACATGTAAAAGAACTGATTAGATTTTAGTGACCATGATCCCATTTTCAAGGTCACGGGAGGGCTTAGATTTGTTGGAAAATGGTTTGTATGCATCCTATCTCTTGAATGAATCAATGGATTTAACCAAACTTGTACAGCTATATTGTTGAGACATGGAAGAGAACTGATTGAATTTTGGTGACCTTGACCCCATTTTCAAGGTCACAGTAAGGCTTAAATTTTTGGAAAATTGCTTGTCTGCACTCTATCTCCTAAATGAATGAATGGATTTTGACCAAACTTCTACATCTTAATTGTTGAGACATGGAAAAGAACTGATTAGATTTTGATGACCTTGAACCCATTTTCAAGGTCACACTAAGGCTTAGATTGCTGGAAAATGGCTTGTCTGCACCTTGTCTCCTGAAGGAATGAGTAGATTTCGACCAGACTTGCACAGCTATATTTTTGGGACATGCATCAGAACTGACTATATTTTGGTGACCTTTACCCCGTTTTCAAGCTCAGACTAGGGCTTAGATTGGTGGTAAATGGCTTGTCTGCACCCTGTCTCCTAAAGGAATGGATTGATTTTGACCTAACTTGTACATCTATATTGTTGTGACATGGAAAAGAACTGATTAGATTTTGGTGGCCTTGACCCCATTTTCAAGGTCACAGTAGGGCTTAGATTGTTGGAAAATGGCTTGTCTGCACTGTATCTCTTGAAGGAATGGATGGATTTTAACTAAACTTGCACAGCCAAATTGTTGTGGCATGGAAAATAACTAATTTTATTTTGGTGACCTTGACCCCAATTTCAAGGTCACAGGAGGGCTCAGATTGTTGGATAATGGCTTGTCTGCAGGCTATCTGCTGAATGAATGGATGGATTTTGACCAAACTTGCACAGCTATATTGTTGAAACAGAGACAAGAACTGATTAGATTTTTGTGACCTTGATCCCATTTTCAAGGTTACACAAGGGCTATGATTTTAGAAAATGGCTTGTCAGCACCCTATCTCATTGAAGAATGGATGAATTTTGACCAAACTTACATATAGGTACGAGGGGAGTTCAATAAGTTCATAGAACTCGGTATTTTTCTATACAATTCAAGATTTCTTTTTTCATTTTTGTGCAGTGTAAACCTTTGTCAGTTGAATGATAACAGCTGTTCAGTCAACACGTACAATTTTTGCTCTTTTTGTTTGAAAACCTATACCCATAGGCAAAAATGGAAAGTCAGAATATTGAGTTCAGAGCAATCATAGAGTTCCTCACTAAGGAGGGTGCAAATGCCAAAGAAATCCATCGGCGCATGGCTGATGTGTATGGTGATAGTAGCCCAAAGTATTCCACAGTGGCAAACTGGTCAGCAGAATTTAAACGTGGGCGAGACTCCTTAGAAGATGACCCAAAGCCAGGTTGCCCTGCTGATGTCATCAGCCAGGAGATGATCGACCATGTTGAGAGACTTGTGGTAAACAATCGCCGAATCAAAGTTGCTGAACTTGCTTCAGAATGTGGTATTTCTAATGGAAGTGTTTACACTATAATCCATGAACATTTAGGCATGTCAAAAATATCTGCCAGGTGGGTACCCAGAAACCTGAATATGCAAGATTGTCAGCAAAGGGTGGAGTCAAGTCAGTAACTTCTGGAAGTGTACAATGCCAATCCAGAAGACTTTCACACTCATATTGTAACAGGAGATGAAACTTGGCTTCACCACTGGGACCCAGATACTAAAAAAAGAATCCATGCAATGGAAGTGCCCTGGCTCACCCCCACCTAAAAAATTTCGTACCCAACCATCAGCCGGCAAGGTAATGGCCACCGTGTTTTGGGACTCCAAAGGGATTATATTGATAGATTACAAGCCTGCTGGTACTTCAATTACAGGAAAATACTATGCCAATGTCATTAAACAATTAAGGGTTGCTATTAAAGAAACACGAAGGGGAAAGCAAGCTGCTGGTGTCCTTCTTTTGCATGATAATGCCCCTGTGCACAAGTCCAGAGTTGCACAAGCGGCTATTCATGAGCGTGAGTTCGAGCAGTTTAATCACCCGCCATACGGTCCAGACCTGGCCCCAAGTGATTATTATCTGTTTTGAAATTTGAAGTCCCACTTGCGTGGAACGAGATTTCGGGATGATGATGAGCTCAAGGCTGCTACAGAGGCTTGGTTTGAGGACCAAATAGACGACTTTTATTTCAAAGGCATAGACTGCTTAAAAGAAAAGTGGGCCAAATGCATTGAAGTAAAGGGGAATTATATTGAAAAATAATGTTGAAACCATCTTCCAATCTGTGAGTTAAACCCCGAGTTAAACCTACGAACTTATTGAACTCCCCTCGTATATTGTGACCTTGAGTTTATTATAGATACAATCTATGATATAGAGATCTGGGCTAATAGGCTAATTCCGTCAATTTTTGACAGAGTTATCTGCCCACAACACATCCATATTTTCATTTCCAGACAATAACTTGAGAGTAAATATCAACAGATTTTCACCAAACTTGGTATGTGCATTGATATTATGGAGATCTGGTTATACCCCCAGCATACGAAGTATGCCGAAGGGGTATATAGTTTCGTCAGTTTCATTAGTCCGTCTGTCCGTCTGGATGTGATTCCGTCCATTAACCTTCTATAACCAAGTTTTACTTCGAATTTTTTTGATTACTTATAACTCTGCAGCCAAAAACTTTTCATATTTGGTATGTGGGTACCTGGGAGGGTTCTCTTCCATTCTATATCTATGGACCCCTGGGTCATGCCCCAGGGAGGGGTTAGAGGTCAAAATCTAGGACACCCCAATAAAGTATATTGCAGTTTGTTTATACAAACAACCTCTTATAAAAGAAGGATGGGCATCAGACATGTTTATCACATCAACATTCAATGTAATAAGGTCAAGGTCAATGTGACCTTATTTTCATGCTTCAGTGATTTTGACGTATATTTTGAAAAATAGAAGGGAAGGCAATGACCAGGAATCAATACAATTATCCCACACCTCCCATCAGAGACATCAAAGGGAAAGTAACACAAACACGAAATAACTAGACCCTAATGGAAACATCACTAGCAGAAAGCCAAACGGACATTACTTTCCCACAAAGTGGCAAGTGGCTAACCAAAACAAAAAGATGTAAGCGACACACACATTCAAAGACGAACTATAACAATAATAAACCATGACAGAAGAACCACCTTGGAAATGTCAGTGAAAAGTATTTCACTGGGGGGCTTAAATCGATTTTACGTGGCCACTATCCTCGCCCTTACTTCTTCGCGGTTTAGACACATAATTTGTTCAGCCTGCATGAAGGCTTCCTAACTCATCAGTGCTACATCTCCAAGAACACAAAAAATCAACTAATTACAGAGATGAAACAACAATGAGGACTCGACAGCAAGAAACAACTGAAATGCTGGAGCAAAAGAAAACCAACAGTTAGACTCAGGAAAACCAAGAGCCTATTTCATGGTTTAATGCCTCAATAAAGTAGTATGTTGCAGTTTGTTTATACAAAGAACTTCTTAAAGAAGGATGGGCATCAGACATGTTTATCACATCAAGATTCAGTGTAATCAGGTCAAGGTCATTGTGATCATATTTTCATGCTCCAGCGATTTTGCCTTATATCATGAAGACTATTTCATGGATTAATGTGATACTTGGAATATTGGTTCTGTGTGACACCATGATTGACAGC
The DNA here is from genome assembly GCA_964016985.1 of Anodontia alba. Taxonomy (NCBI): domain Eukaryota; kingdom Metazoa; phylum Mollusca; class Bivalvia; order Lucinida; family Lucinidae; genus Anodontia; species Anodontia alba. The sequence continues at coordinate 105,044,127 of OZ024828.1, forward strand.
ATAACAAATGTAGGTCACCTTGACCTATATTTCATGGTCCAGTAATTTTGCTGCATATCTTGAATGTTACTGTTTGTCTGTCATTTCTGACAATGACCAATCCCAATCAACTGTGTGATGTATTATTATTTGTGTGTTCTAAGATGGCTGATGAGACCAATCTTAGCTCTAAACTGCCTGTTGCAGATAGAACAAGAGAGGTCTGAGGAAGAAAGCTCTGTTGGTGATGCCTTAGCTCTGGCTTTCCGCTGTGCACGTTTCTGCTCGGCTTTGCTGATTCTTTTTGCTTCTTATTCACCAGCTCCCCTTCTTATGAGGCCTCGCCACTTTGTACAATCTTGTGCAATCTGTTCCCATGACTCTGTTGGTATGTTGAAGTCTTTAAGGGAGGCTTTGAGGGTGTCCTTGTATCCTTTCTTCTGACCACCATGGGAGTGTTTTCCTACTTGAAGTTCTCCATAGAGGATTTTCTTTGGCAAACGTTCATCTGGCATTCTGGTAACATGGCTTGTCCATCATAACTGTGCCAATTTCCTTAGAGTATGTATACTCTGCATCCCTGCCCTTTTTAGGACTTCTGTGTCTGGAATCTTGTCTTGCCACTTGATCTTTAGAAGGTTTCTAAGACAGCTTGTATGGAAGTGGTTCAGTCTTTTGGCATGCCTTTGGTAAACTGTCCAAGTTTCGCATGCGTATAATAGTGTTGGCAGCACTACCGATCTGTATACTTTCAGCTTTGTGTCAAGTCTGATTCCACTTCGGTCCCAAATACTTCCACGTAGCCGGCCAAATGCTGCACTAGCTTTGGCGATTTTAGCATTGACTTCATCATCAATTGGCACAAATATTGACAATGTGCTTCCAAGGTAGGTGAACTTGTCTACCACTTGCAGTCGTTGACCTTTCACTGTGATGGTAGGCTCCTTGTAAGGCTTTCCAGGTGCTGGCTGATATACTACCTCAGTCTTTTTTATGCTGATTGTGAGATCATAGCTGTCACATGAATCAGATACTTGATCCACACCTTTTTGCATTTTCTCTTCTGTTGGAGCACCCTTTGCCATGTTATCAGCAACGAGGAACTCGTCTAGCACCTCTGTCTTGCAACCTTCTTAGGTTGAAAAGTTTCCCATCAAAGCGATACCTAATAGGTATACCATTGTCACCATCCTGGAAAGCATCTGTAAGCATGGCAGAAAACATGCTGAACAGTGTTGAAGCTAGTACACAGCCTTGCTTAACTCCATTTGTCACAGGAAATGGATCAGAAAACTCACCATCATTTTGGACCCTTGCAAGCATACCATCATGGAACTGCCGCACCATTGCTATGAATTTGGCAGGACAACCAAGTTTTGCCATAATTTTCCAAAGTCCCTCACAACTGACTGTGTCAAATGCTTTGGTAACATCTTGAATGTTAATTGGTGTATGACCATCATTATTTGGGATTATGAATTAGTATGATCCAACAGCTGACCTAAAAGTAAATGTAGGTCACTGTGACATATTTCATAGTCCAGTGATTTTATGTTACATCTTGAAGATAATTTGATGTATTACCATCATATTTTGGGATTATGTGACCTATATTTCATAGCCCTGTGATTTTGTCTTATATCTCCCACTATTTGATACCTAAATGTCGTATTTACATATAATGACACAGTTTGACTCAAACTTTCACCTCAAAGTAAATATAAATCAGTATGACCTATATTTCATGGTCTAGTGATTTTGCTTAATATCTTTTAGATTATTTAATGGATTAACATCATAGTTGGTATAATGCACCAGTGTGACCAATCAGATTAATTTCTCCAGTATAGTCTTGAAGACTATTTACTCCAGGACAGTTGTACTTGGGATGATAGATCAGTGTCACTCAGAGACTGATATTGTAAACTTTATCTTGCCTTATATCATTGTCATTAACTTTAAAATATTTTATAATTAAGAAATGGCGCCGGCCTAGGGTATTCATGACCCTCTGGGCACTTGCTCTAGTTTTGGATTGCAAATGGGCAAATTTCGTCAATTTTTGACAGAGTTATTTGACCACAACACATCCATATTTTCATTTATGGACAATAACTTGAGTAAATGTAAATGGATTTTCTCTAAACTTGGTATGTGCATTGATATTGTGGAGATCTGGTTTGAGAATGCTAATGGGCGAATTTCGTCAATTTTTGACAGAATTATTTGTCCGCGACACATCAAATTTTTGTTTCAGGACATTAACTTGAGCAAATCTCAACAGATTTTCACCAAACTTAATATGTGCATTGATATTGTGGAGAGCTGGTGTGCCATTGGGTATATTCCATCAATTTTTGATAGTTATCTCCCCATGACAGGACAGTGGTGGGGTGTTATCATTTCACGCTTTTATTTTTTATGCTGAGATGACTTAAGCAAGTAACAAATAAGTCATATTTTCTTCTCTTTGACAACTTTGAAGTTTCCGGGTAGCGAAGTGGTTAGCACTCCTGACCACGGTTCATGAGGTCCCAGGTTCAAATCCCACTGGAGACAAGATTCAACTCATGACTAACTCATGACGCTTCATTGCACAGAGGCTTTCATTATCACCTTTCCATTGTCTTAATATGATTTAAATAAGGTTGAAAGGGACGTAAAACATGAAACCATCATCATCATCATTTCTTTCTCACTTTGAAAAAGTTGAGGTTGCATATTGCCTTTTCTTGATTCATTCATCTGTTTATCTCTATTCATCACACTTTGGTTGGTTTCATAATTGATGAAGGGTGTATGCTTGAGCACTTTGGGTAAGATTTTCAGCAAGACAGCATTTTGAAATATTTTTTAATTTTCACCAGAAAACAGGTTTTCTGATCCCGTTTTCTGGTAAAAATAAGATAAAAATTCATTGCTTTGTCATCTGCTGAATTAGCCCAGAGAGTGGTAAAGGTTAATTTTGAAAAAGCACTGGTAATTAATGAGATATTTACACTGGATTGTTATGATAGAAATTTAACCCTTGTCCTGCTGAATAAATTAAGATGCTATGCCCACTTCTAATTTTCAGCCAATCAGATTGTTTGATTCTGGATTTTGATACAAATTCACATACTTATTGACAAACAGTGCAGATCCAGATCAGTTGGCTTCTTTAGAAGCCAACTTATCTGGATCTACACTGTTTGCAAAGGCAGGGTATATCCGGTTTCAGCAGGACAAGGGTTAAGTATAGTTCCATAGTCCTAGAAAAGAAGGGTATCCAGATGAATATCTTTGTTAATGCTTTGCATGCTGGGTAAAAATTTCAGCAGACGACATTTTGAAATATTTGCATTTCTTATTTTTCCTAGAAAAATAAGGAGACAATTTGCATGAAGTGTCAGATTCTATTTTCTAGGAAAAATAAAAAAAATATCACCAATTTGTCGTCTGCTGATTCTGCTCATAGCCTGGTAAGTGTTAATTTGCATGAAGTGTCAGATTCTATTTTCTAGGAAAAATAAAAAAAATATCACCAATTTGTTGTCTGCTGATTCTGCTCATAGCCTGGTAAGTGTTAATTGTTCATGAAAAAATATGTTGTGGGCTATCCATTAGAAGCTCATGATTGAAACACATTGAATGTGTACCCAAAATATTTTTTTTTGTGGGAAATAATAAAAATATCGATACTTTTTGGTTGAAACAAGTAACTTATCTAGAGCTATGAGCCATCAAGAGAGAATAAGGAATATTTACACACCGCCAGAGTAAACATTGACAATAATTGTGTTGTAGTGTCACTAAAAGGATTCTTTAACAGAAAAAAGAAGGAAAATTTTTAATAATTTACTTTAGTGATTCATTTGACTACGTATCTTTACATTACTACATTACGAAAACACGCCTATGCAAATATGTAGAGAATTTCACCTCCAAAAATTGAAAATTTTCAGATAAAAACCTGAAATATTTTTTCATATTTCTGCTCAAAAAGATAGATTGTGGTACTCATTAGAACCGCCTCACCGAGGCGGTTCTAACGAGTACCCACAATCTATGTTTTTGAGCAGAAATTAGAAAAAATAATGTATACCCCTGTAAACCCCAGTTTTACTTTATAAAAGTGGGGTTTAAAGGGGTCAAAATTATATAGGCATGTTCTCATGATGTAAGGTCTTCAAAACCAAATTGTCAGGAAGCAACAAAATAGGTTTATTATATTCTTTATTAACTAAAACATGCACACTTAACTTTCCATGTTTAGATATTTGGACTTGTATGCCTCAGCAAACAGTGTAGAGCCACATCAAACTGCTCCTGATTGCCATTCAGCCAGTACATGTTTTTTTATTAGACAGGGCAGCCAATTCATGGACATATTCAAATTTTATGATAAGTGCAGCTTTAAATACTTAAATAAATTTCAGTGCAAAACATGAGAATCCCACGCTACATGTATGTCATAATCATCAAATACAGGAAATATGGTATCTGTTTATTACACCAAAAAGCATGAGAAAATGTACACCAAGGCCCTTTTGAAAAAAGTGTCTACCTTAAACTGAAAGGATTTGCAGATTCTTTCCTTTTAAGAATAGACCTCTTTTCAGAAAAGAGACAAAACATTTTTGATAGTTGCGCCCTTGAAATTGTATCCATTATTATTTCATCAAGTTAATTTTTAGTGGGCTTTAGGAGTTATCATGTTAATCTGTCAGTCGGTCCAAGTTCTGACTTTGTGGAGCAAATTACTACAGGGTTTGCAGCTGATTAACTCCTATGGTCCATTGCTGTAAATGATCAAGAATCAAAAATACAAATTTCATAAAGCTACTAAAACTAAAAAAAAAAATTTATGTCCTTTTAAAGGAGATTTTGAAGGACGTTTCATATGGCTTTTATAGAAAAAAAAAAGTTTTATTGTCCTTTTAAAGGAAAAGGGGATATCATAAGACTTAACTAAAATGAATAACAAAACAAAAAAAATCTTTTGTACTGTTATTTTACAGGGAATTTCATGACTTTTTACACGCCTGTTTTTTGGCCTGGGCTTGGCTTGCCAAGCCGAAGGCCAAAGGAGTCATACCAAAATTTCAACCTCTGCCAAAGCATTTATGGAAAAACCCAAGTAAAAGTGCAAAGTACCGCTTGCATCTAAGCTGAAAAAAAAAACTGTGAAAATAAAAATACATGTACATTTGGGTTTGAACATAATAATTAGATTTAAGTTTACAACAAACTTTGATAGATGTGCGATGTTGATCGTACGAAACTGTTTGACTAAGATGTTTGAGCCCTGATGAGCTTATTCATAACTGCAAATTAGTACACTGTAACATTGACAAGAAAACATGATTGTTTAGGGAGATAGCCAGTCTAGGTAGCCGATAGTAGAACAGAAAAGTAGGAGTATTTGCGTATCTGGAAAGCTGAAAACAAAACCAAAAAAAAATGTCAACCAATTTTGATATTTGAAACCATATTGTGCCTCAAATCTTTCGATAACTTTCGGGATTTGACCCATTTTTCACACATGCATAAATAAGGTTGGCCTTTTACCATTACCATTGGGATTATTCAGCAGACGACAAATTGATTTCTTTATTTTTTCCAGAAGATAGGTGTTGTGAAAGCTCAAGAAAAAGAATAAGCAAAATATTTCAATGTGTCGTCTACTGAAATTTTTACTCCGAGTGCCAAGCGTTAGTTTGATAATATTTTGTTGGATGTTTGGTCTTTAATTGCCTGTCATCTCGACAGATGAGTTGTTCACAACCATAGATAAGAAGACAATTTTAATGATATTTTTTGTCATTTTTTGTTGCAAAACATATGTTGTGGGTACTCTATAGAATGGCTTCCATGAGGCAATGCTAATGGGAACCCACAATGTATATTTTGTCGCTAAAAACACTAAAATGCTAACTATATCTCTAGATGAAAGGGGTTGGGGTGAATATTTTCTTATTCCTCCATGAAAACATATGTTGTGGGTACTCATTAGAAGTGCCCTGCTGAGGCACTTTTAATGAGTACCACAACATATGTTTTCATGGAGAAATGAGAAAAATGTCCAAACTTTTTGATTGAAAAAAAGTATCTTATCCAGAGCTATGGTAAAAAGAACTAACTGAAAGTTTTGAATAAAAGTTTATGAAAACCTGTTGACAATAGAACACTATTCTGATGCCCAGGCCTCCAGCACCTGCAGTGCACTGATTAAAACAGGATGTATAATGTTACGGGGTTTGGCATCCATCTGTCTGTAAACTTTTCTTTTTCTGGCTGACTCCTCCTACAGTTTACATCCAATCAAGCTGAAACTTGATTTGTAGTTAGACCATGATGTGGAGAATGCATATTGTTTTGAGGTTACAGTCCGTCAAACATTAGCAGAGTTATGCCCCTTTGAAATTTTCTGTAAACTTTTTTGTTTCTGGCTAACTCCATCCACAGTTTACAGCTGATAAAGCTGAAACTTGATTTATAGTTAGACCTTGATGTGAAGCAGTGCTTATTTGTTAAATATTAGCAGAGTTATGCCCCTTTGAAAATTTCTGTAAGCTTTTCAGTTCCAGTTAGCTCCTCCCACAGTTTACCTCTGATCAAGCTGAAACTTGACTTATAGTTAGATCATGATGTGGAGCATATTGTTTCTGGGTTACAGTCCACCAAATATTAGCATTGTTATGCCCCTTTGAAAATTTCTGTGAACTTTTTTGTTTCTGGCTAACTCCTCCTACAGTTTACATCTGATAAAGCTGAAACTTGATTTATAGTTAGACCTTGATGTGGAGCAGTGCTTATTTGTTCTATCAAATATTAGCAGAGTTATGCCCCTTTGAAAATTTCTGTAAGCTTTTCGTTTCCAGCTAGCTCCTCCTACAGTTTACCTCTGATCAAGCTGAAACTTGACATAGTTAGACCATGATGTGGAGCAGGGCATGTTGTTTCCAGGTTACAGTCTACCAAATATTAGCAGAGTTATGCCCCTTTGAAAATTTCTGTAATTTTTTGTTTCTGGCTTACCCCTCCTACAGTTTACATCCAATCAAGCTGAAACTTGATTTATAGTTAGACCATGATGTGGAGCATGCATATTGTTTTGAGGCTACAGTTCACCAAATATTAGCACAGCTATGCCCCTTTGAAAATTCTGTAAACTTTTCATTTCTGGCTAGCTGCTCCTATAGTTTACATCAAATCAAGCTGAAACTTTGTAAATAGTTACACTATGATGTGGAGCAGTGCATTTTATTTAGAGGTTACAGTACACCAAACATTAGCAGAGTATTGCCCCTTTGAAAATTTCTGTAAACTTTTTTTGTTTCTGGCTAACTCTTATAGTTTACATCCAATCAAGCTGAAACTTTGTAAATAGTGACATCATGATGTGGAGCAGCTCATATTGTTTCAAGGTTTTAGTCCATCAAATATTAGCAGAGTTATGCCCCTTTGAAAAATTTTTGTAATTTTTTGGTTTCCAACCAACTCCATTTACAGTTTACATCTGGAGCATTGAATGGTACAGGAGTCAGTATATCGAGGGTTGAGCGCAAGACTATGGTAACTCAAACGTATTTTTGAAACCCTTGTTTAGGGGCAACTTGGACCCCTTTGTAAACAATGCAAATTTAGGTGCCATTGCTCATACGAGCAATGGCACCTAAATTTTCATTGTTTACAGAAAGAAATGTTGTAATCTTCATAACGTCTTCATGGTGAGGAGATTAGGTTTGGGGAAAAACAATCATCTGACTTACGATAGTCTTGCGCTCAACCCTCGATATGTGATCATATGTGCTACATCTTATTACTTGCCACGGGTGTATGATGCCTCCGCTTGCAGAGCTCTTCTTGAAAAAAAGTTTTATTGACCTTTGAAAGTGAATTTCTTAAGACAGCTACAAAAAAAAAAAGAAAGCTTTTTACTGTCCTTTTACATGGAATGTCATAAGACTACTTTAGAAAAAAGTTTTACTCTCCTTTTAAAGGGAACTTCATAAGACTATTATAGAAAAAGTTTTAGTCCTTTCAAAGGGAATTTCTTGACAACTTAAGAAAAAAAGTTTTTATTTTACTTTTCTTTTAAAGGGAATTTCATAATACTACTTAAGAACAGTTTAATTGTCTTTTTTAAGACTACTTTAGGAAAAAAGTTTTACTATCCTTTTTGTGGAGAGATACTGGTAAACTAATTTGACAACAGCTGTATACATGTACTAGAGTTTCATATAAAGAGGAAATAGGATTGTATACATGTAGATGCAACTGATTTACTGATGTGGTCAGTTACTCACTCCATTACTGTAAAGGATCAAGACATGAGGAACTCTATTAATCAGCAAACCACTAGTCTTAAAATTTCTCTAAGTTTTTCTTTAATGAACATTAAATTCTATATGAGGATATCAATTTCTAATTTTGTTCCAAAACCTTGCTTTCATTGTCTGTGCTTAATTTGATAGACAAGTGTGACGACAGTTCATGTACATTGTCTCTATGTGAAATAATTGTAATAAAAAACTATTTTAACTCTTTTGAAAAGTGCCAAGCAAAATTGTATCAGATGACTTTACAGTTTATTTTTTCTTTTTTTTTTTTTTTTATTCTTTTTCAGAGAAAATAAGGCTTGACATTCCATGGGAATAGTCTGCTCACAAGACTTTTCCCATGAAAAATCAGGCCTTGTTTTCCCTGAAAAAAAAAATTAGAAATGTTTTGAAATGTCTGCTGCAGTTGTGACTGGCACTTTTAAGGTTAAAATATTACCTGCTGTTATTTAAATTAACAGGTTAAAGGTTACAACCTTTTTAGTGTGGCTATATAAAAAAGACAGATATGGTAAATGTCCTAAAATTTTGAACTCTTTATTCTATACTTTTATGGCCTAAAATTTTCTTTTTAAGCAGTTGTTTCTTGAAGTACTTCATAGAAATGACAAACAGTGTAAACCCTGATCAGACTGCTTCTGATCCACTCCATTATTTGCATATGTCATTTTGTCAGAAACTTTGATATATGAAATTTTTGCACAACTACCGTAATAACTTGTAAATAAAACTCAGTTTCCTTTCATTTTCAGATGTGTTTAATATGATGTGCCTCACATGTACTCACAGATCAGCTCATGATATTACATCACCAGCCATAGTGGCGAGACAACCGACTATATCTGTAGTGCCTGTTATCTGTAGTGCCTGTCCCACAGTTAGTTTGTTGTTTTTTTTCTCTTCAACATATAGTGTTTTGAGAACATAGTGCTTTAAGAACATATAGTGCTTTGAGAATAATGTGAGACTGAGCCACTTTCTTTGTTCTCTTTTTTGCCCTTTTTGCAGCAAATTATTTCCTTTTAGTGTGAATACCTTTTTAGAAGGGAGGTAAACAATTTTGACAGAGTTGCTTCCCCTGAAAGTGTATTCATTTCCAGTAACACTTTGCATGCTAGGCAAACATTTCAGCAGACATTTTGAAATATTTTCCTATAACCCAGAAAATAGGGTTTGATATTTCATGCAAATTGCGAGAAATGTCAAACCCTTTAATCTTGAGTGCAGGGACTACCATCAATTTGTTGAATATACCTAAAGAGTGCTAAAGGTTCTAGTTAACTATTTAGAGGACTAAGCCTGCCCAGAAACAGTACGAGTAGTTTAACTGACCACACTCGACATGACCCAAATTAGTTGACTGGGCCGTAAAAGCTCAACTCAAACAAACAAACAAAGGTTAAAAGGTAAGAAATACAGTAAAGATTGTTCAGTTTCCATAAATAACAAAATACTATATGTTGAAGAGAAAAGGTCCAATTATCATTGAATCTCAATAACTAGTATAGTATTGTATTAGAGATTAAAGCAGTTTTTGCATGAAATGCGATGTGTGTATGTTGATAGCAAGCTATGATAGTATGTGTTTTCACTCTTAGTAGGCCAACCTTATTCCTTCTGGGCCACTGTTTATAATTGTTCCTAAGTTAACCCTTAAAGTGAAAAGCAAATTGGTAGCAGACATTCTAAAATTGATTTTCTTATTTTTCAGTGAAAATAAGATGATATTTCATATGACTTGTCTGCTGGGCAGATGATACACATGAAATGTGAAGCCTCATTTTCTCAGAAAAATAAGAAGAAATTTTAAAGTCATGTCTGCTGTAGTTGTGATTAACCCTTGTCCTGCTGAATAAATTAAGCTGCCACATCCACTTCTAATTTTCAGCCAATCAGATTGCTTCATCCGGATTTTGCTATAAATTCACATACTTAATGGCAAACATTGTAGATCCTGATTATTTATATCCTCATTGTAGATTCTGAAGAAGCCAACTGATCTGGATCTACAATGTTTGCAAAGGCAGAGTATATCTGGGTTCAGCAGGACAAGGGTTAACACTTAAGGGTTATGATAACTTTAAATTTAAGGATGGAGATTTACAAAGCATATTTTGTGCTTTCACATGAAAGCTGATTCTCTGTGATAAATTAACTCTTTGTATGCTGGGTAATTTTACATGCTTTTTTATTGTCCATGGATTTTTTTTTAAAGTTAACTTTTTCAAAAAAACCTTTCAGGAATACCATCAGAGTTTCAAACAGTTTGGATCCAGATCAGGCCCGACATTTTCTCGGGCCTGATCTGGGTCCAAACTGTTTGCAAAGATAATCAGTAGATGACAAAAGTCATCACTAGCAGGGAAAGAGGTAATAAATCCAGTTCGATATCATCAACTAAACAAGCATAAAGCCATTTATTTTAATTGATTAAATATCTTTTTTCATATCTTAAAATTTCAGACCTTAACTCTCAAAGCACCAAGCAAAATTTGTAGCAGATGACATTCTAATTTTTTTTTTTTTTTTTTATAGAAAATAAGTCTTGAAATTTCAGGTGAATCATCTGCTTGGAAGACGATTCACATGGAATGTCAAGACTTCCTTTCTGTGAAAAAAAAAAAAAAATTAAAAGTGTAGTCTGCTGCAGTTGCTTTAAGTTAGACCTAAGGAATGATTGTAAATGGGGGCCATGTTGTGTAAATTCATGAATTTTGTTTTAAATAAGTACAATATTCTTGGGCTTAAAGAGTCTTATGATTTTGCATTTTTGCAAGGTTTTATACTAAATGATGGTTTTCTTGTGCCATGTGTTGTGTATGTATGACCATCTATATTTATGAAACCTTTCACGAAGAAAAGATGAAAACAAAACTTACTGCTAAAGTTGATCTTTTCTCTTGTCAAAATTTATTTTTTGTGATGTTTTTAAATATGAATTTAAAACAAATATCCTGATAAAAGTTATTCAGGTGAATGACCACAATTTTCTCCTCATAAATGGATTTTCATATTTCTGTAATTTTTGCCAATTAGACAAAAAAAAATTCCCAAATGGTTACTTTCTGACCATAAACTCAGTTCACTTCAGTCAGTCAGATGTAAATACAGTCAACCCTCTTTATACTGACACTCGACACAACGACAATTTCATTATAACGACAATTTGAAAGTCACAAAACCTTCGCTCAGGAGGTGACAGTTACGGAGACATTATGCAAGAGTATTGCAATAAAACTTCAAGAAACATATGTTTTGGATATTTGTTAGAATTGCCTCAATGAGGCAGTTCTAACAAATATCCAAAACATATATGTTCTGTGAGGAAATAAGAATAAAACAAGGTCTCTTTTTATATACTATTCTGTCCACTTAGGATTCTTTACAACAGCAAATTCATTATAATGGCAACTTTTTTGGGAACAAATGTTGTCGTTGTAACGAGGGTTCATTGTATATGAACAGCCTACTTCAAATATACGGAAGAACAGCCTAGGTTCAATAAAGAGTCCATCTGTAAGGTTGTTACACAAACTTTTTCTTGCAGGTTTGTTAGGTCTGCTGCATGTAAATAAGCTTTTAGAATAAATTTAGACACAGACCATACATCTCTAGTGGTGCAGACTTTGTGTTGTTTACAAAAAAATAGATAATTACTTGGTAATCATTGTTTATACTTTATTTTCTCCATGCATAATACATGTATACATGGGGATATTTTGATAGTGCACATACTTTACCTTTAACCAAGTGTTGAGCAGACAAAAAAGTTTTTGTACAGTCCTTCAAGGTGGGACTTACGGAAAATATTTTCAAACAAACTGGAATTCTCTGAAATTCACAACTTGTCACTTTACTCAGATACAGCAGGAGGCTGAAGTCATTTTTAGAAGTTGGCAGTCATTCTCCTAAAAATTTTCATCAGGGCGTATTTTTCATAAATCCAGTATTTAAAACAATATCTCATAAATGCAAATTAAAAAAAAGTAATAAACTGACTTTATACAGAGAAATGTGTTTTCTGGCATGTGTAGACAGCAAAGGCACAGATCAGCTTCTATAGGGAGAAATAAGTAAAATATTATATGGATACCCCTCATATTGATCTGGAGCTATGAATAAGTACCTGGATGAGGACTAAAATAAGAATGAATATATTTTTTTACAGTTGACTATTAGCTGATTATCTGTTGATTTTACAAAACTGAAGATCAACTATGACAGTTTGACCAAATCCCAACACTACTGGAAAAGGAGTTTGCAAAGTTTTGATAAGATTAACGATCTGATGCACAGCCTGGGAAAAAAGCCCTTATGCCAAACTTGGGTAGCAAAGACCAAGATCACTTTTTTTTGCAGTTGTGCTGTCAGATCAGGACTTTATTGCCTGCTTACAAAATCAGTGGATACTGTAGAGTATGCACATAGAATGTCCTGAACAGACTGTGCAGGCTGATTAAGGCCTTCATGCACTCTGGGTAAAAATGTTAGTAGATGATTTATTGAAATATTTTTCTTATTTTTCCCAGAAAACTTAACAGTTTTTTGATATTTTATGCAAATTGTCTCCATTGGAGACAATCTGCATGTAATGTCAGATCCTGTTTTCTGGGGAAAATAAGAAAACCGTCTCCAATTTGTCATCTGCTGAATTCCATCTCCAGAATGTGGTAATTGGTTGAAATGATGTTTAACTCCGAGAACCCTGGGTACATGGATTGTAAAATTAAGAGAGAGCACTCCAAGCTTAAATGTGTTACCTCTTAATGAAATACCACTCTAGTGGAAAAGGATTTGCTTCCCTTGTTATGGAAATTCCTTCTTAAAGCAGGGCCACTCTTAAAATTTACTCCAAACTTCAAAGGGCTTCTAGAGGGAATACATATATTTACTCATCAGAGTGATCTCCCTTGGAGTTGTCTCCTGTCAGTATGAGTACTGTATCATAGCTTCAGATAAGATACTTTTTTTCAACCAAAAAGTATTGACATTTTCTTATTTCTTCATGGAAACTTATGTTGTGGGTAATCATTAGAAGCACCTCAGTGAGGCACTTCTATTGAGTACCCACGTTTTCATGAATTAGAGAAATATTTACCTGATACTGTCTCTTATCATGAACTCTGTATATGAAACACTATAAAACTTGATGCCACTTGCATTATATGGACCACTCAATGTCTTTGGGCATAGGCAGACAGCCAATGCCTAGATCAGCCTACGCATCTGCAGAGTCTGATCAGAGCCTTCACTTTCCACTTACAGAATCATTGGACACTATAGAATTTATCAATGGAGAACAAATGCCTGAATAAACTTTGCACATGCATGGGATGAATCTGAAAGTGTGCATTTTGCACATGCTCCAAAACCCATTTTCACTTGGCGTGGCCTATATGTAAACTGTGTATGTGTAACATTGTCACATTATTTGTAAACTGTTTCTATATGTGTAATATTGTCACATTTTTTTTCGGGGTTGCCTTTTGTTGCTGGCAACAACAAGCCCGATAAAAGAACATTTAGAATTTCCTTTTGCTTGTACTACAAGACTATAATTTGTACCATTTGCTGTGCCCATTCTTTGCTGCAGTCATTGGTATTTTAACCCTTCTCTTGCTGAACATGACATACCCTGTCTTAGCCGGCCTCGGTGGCTCAGTTGGATGCGCTGTCCGACTGGAGACCAGGAGGTCGCGGGTTCAACCCCAGCCGAGGTCGGCAACATTCTTTCGTGGAGATTGATCATGAAATATTTTCTACGGTCATTCTCTCCCTTCTGCTGATTCAAGAAGGGCAGTTGTCAGTTTCTAGCGAAAGAATGTGCACAATACTGGTTAACCGCTTAGAGGACTAAGCCTGTCCAGTTAACGTGTGGTTAGGTAAACTGACTGCGCTCCACATGACCCCATTGGGTTGACTGGGCCGTAAAACCTCAACACAAAGAAACATACCCTGTCTTAGCAAACAGTGTAGAACAAGATCAGTTGGCTTCTGAACTGATCTGGATCTGCACTGTTTGTCATTAAATGTGTGAATTTTTATCAAAAACCTGGATCAAGTAATCCGATTAGCGGAAAATTAGAAGTGGGTTATTCAGCAGGACAAGGGTTAACTTTCTGTCAAAAATCCCCTGTTTTACCCTAAGTAGTGGGACAGGCAGATCTGAGTGAATATTGTGGACCCAGATCACATGCCACATACAGTGCAGTCTGAACAGGGTCTACAGTGTTTTCTGTTTGTCCAGCATTTACAGACACGTCAACAGGTAGTAAAATTCTGCTGTCATTCTCTCCCTTCCGCTGATTCAAGAAGGGCAGTTGTCAGTTTCTGGTGAAAGAATGTGCACAGTAGCTGGTTAATCGCTTGGAGGCCTAAGCCTGTCCAGGAAAAGTACGGTTAGGTAAGCTGACCGGCTGGACATGATCCTAATGGGCTGACTGGGCAGTATAACCTCAACTCAATAAAGAAAAAAAAAACAAAAAAACAGGTAGTAAATTGGACATCTTCAGATTTTAAGACAAATATGGTAAGGGGTTAACTGTGTCCCAATATTTAGGGTAAATATGGTATTTCAGTATGTTAAGTGTTATGGTACAATTTGGTGCAATGAACCAATGTCAATCAAGTATTCTTCTGTCCCACCAGCTGTGTATTTTTCTACCCCATGAATTGGATATCATTGTCTTTATGGTATTTACCCTGAATATTCAGATGCCTTAACACCGTAATACACTTGTCCTAAAATTTGAAGAAGTCATTTGAGCTCCTGTTGATATGTCTAAAAGCCACTGGATGAGTGGCAAACAGTGTAGACACTGAGCAGATGCCACATTCTCCACCATCTGATCTTGGTATACACTGTTTGCAAAAGCCAAATACTTAGGGTAAATACAGTAAATGAATTACATGTAGATAAACCTGTGTAAAGCATGCACCAAAGAGAAAGGCAAAAACTGGTTACTTAAGAAGGGGTGCTTGGATAATACAGGTAAGTTCATACATATTTGACTTTTAATGAATCTGAAAATATTTCCTCTTAACGCTTAGCACTCTGGGTAAAATTTTCAGCAGAGGACATATTGAAATAAATTTCTTATTTTTCCCAGAAAACAGGATTTGACATTTCATGCAAATTGTCTCCATCCAATTTGCATGGAATATCAAATCCTGTTTTCTGGAAAAAAAAAACACAAAAAAACAGAAAAATATCACCATTTGTCATCTGCTGATTTAGCCCAGAAAGTGGTAAAGGTTAATGGAGGTGATTGCTTAATACAGGTGGTCTTTATCACAGATTTGACTCTATGCACTCAAGATGCTAAGATTCCAGATGTCATGATTATGCTTAATATTAGGGAACCATAGCTTAGCATGCTGGGTAAAAACTTCAACAGATGATATTTTGATTTTTGTTTTCTTAATTTTCCCAGAAAATAGGCTTTGACATTTTATGCAAATTGTCTCCCTAAGAGAATATACATGAAATATCAAATCCTGTTTTCTGGGGAAAATAAGAACAATAGCAATTTGTCATCTGCTGAATTAGCCCATAGAGTGGTAATGGTGAACCCCTTACCAAATTCTCCTAAAATTTGAATAATTCCAATCGACTAAATGGTGATGTGTCACAGAAGTACTTGCTGAATGGTAAAGATTTTGGAGTCTTTGAACTGGTCTGCACTGTTTGCTCCGGTATGCTTGTTTTTTAGGCTAAATATGGTAGATTTTTTCTCATGCTAAAGATAGTGGTATTTAATGTTACCTCTCCACAAAATGTTTTCGCAGCTTGTCTCAAAACTGGGACATCTCATTAAAATTGTCTCTATTGAGTATTTTCATGTAGAATAAGAAATTTGATCTGATTTAAACTATCTGTAAAACATGAAACATCATCATTAGGACTGTCTGTCCCAATACATAGTGTAAATACAGTACTGTATTCTCCATTGTTGCAAGACTATTGTAGAAGGCAATTATGGTAACTGTCCTAAAATTTCAAACGCCAAAGTTTCTGACAAAATGATGTATGCAATAAAAGCAAAATTTAGGCCATAATGATATGGGATAAAGTGTTTGGAATTTTAGGACATTTACCATAGGTCTAATCTGTTCACTAAGGTACCTTTATCCAGATTTTAGGATAAACACAGTATTTCATTTTCATTTAAGGCTTTGAATGTTTGTAAACAGTGTAGTCTGCACAGGCCACAAGGTCTCCGCTACCATATTTAACCTCAGTATTTAGATACCTGATACACTATTTACTCACCAGGCTTCAAAGCGCAGTTGGTAGCATGACTGCAGATCCAGGAGTCACAAGTTTGAATTCAATCTTGGCCACATAACTTGCATGGAGATTGATCATGAAATCTTTCCTACAGTCATTCTCCTCCTTTCACTGATTCAAGGAGAGCAGTTGTCATTTACTAGTGAAAGTATGTGCACAAGTACTGGTTAACTGCTTAGAGGACTAAGTCTGCCCAGGAAAAGTATTAAGAGTGTTAACTGACTGGCTCAAGGACTTTAACCCATTGTAGTCTGGAGACCCCTTAAAGGGTAATGGGCAAACTGTGCAGACCCAGATCAGATGCCGCAGAATGTGTTTGCAAATTGTTTAGCCATTTTTGTTTAGGAATGTCTAAATCTCATAGCAGGATGTTCCTAAAATTCAAATTGGACCCATCCAATATATAATGTGGGGGAGTCTATTCAGTCTGCAATGGGTTAATAGTGTTGACTGGGGCCGCAAAATTCCAACTCAGACACTGTCCAAATACTATAAGTAAATGCAGTATTTACAGCCATGTCTCTGGGAATAGTAACCATATATATATATATATATGGTATATGATGCGCAACGTGGGAAAAGGCCCTTATGCCATTATACATTCTCTGTCCTCGACATATACTACAGTATCCATCTGATTCTATAAGCGGACAATGAAGGCCCAGATCAGCCTGCACGAATGCATTATCCGCAGTTTGCATAAGGGCCCTTTTTGTGCATTGTGCATCATATCATTTTCCATTATTTTAAGGCCATTAAAAGTGGCCTTGTAGACCTTTGGTCTATGCTATTTGCTTTGACATGTCTGTCCAAGTATTAAGGTTAAGTATGGCACAGTTCTTGATAAATGGGACATCCAGAAATATTTTTTTCTTATTCTCCATAAAAAGATGTGGTACTCATTAAAGCACCTTTGGGGAGATGCTTCTAGTGAGTAGCCATAGCATATATTTTCATAGAGAAGTAAGAAAAAATATCTGTACTGTTTGACTGAAAAAAAGCTCTTTATACAGAGGTATGAATATATATTCTTTTCTGTTAATCCAAAGTCATATTACCAGATGTTAACAGTCCAGATAAGCTGTTTTCAGACATTTTTTTCAACCTAATATTTATGCAGAGGAGTTTTAAGGAGGAGTATTTGGTGATAATTCTTGGATTAATTTCTCCTGTTCTTCATAAAATCATATGTTATGAGCACCCGCAACATGTTTTTCTGGAGTAGTAAGAAAAATTATCCCAGAATTACATGTATCACCAAATATTCCTCCTTAACAAGTCATCTGAACTCAGAAATGTTACTAGAGAAGAGGTAGTTGTAAATAAAGAGTATGATGTGAAATACTGAACCTGATAGATACTCTTAGAGCTATAAGCAGTGTAGATTTACATCTTACCTAGCTTCAGATAGACACACTTTTTTGAGCCAAAAAGTTTGATGTTTTTCTTATTTCTCCACAAAAAACACATGTTGTGGGTACTCATTTAGTGAATACCCACAACATACCCACAACCTGTTTGTATGGAGAAATAAATAAAATATTTTCCTGATACCCCTGCTTATCTAGAGCTATTTATAGTCTTACCCGGCAGGCACATGACATAAATATAACGTCGCCTCAACGTCGATGCAACGTCATGACGTTGCATCGACGTTGAGGCGACGTTATATTTACGTCATGTGCCCGCTGGGTAGTACCTAGCTTAGTGTATTTTTACATATTTTGTATTTGTACCTTGTTTTTGCTTCTTATGGCTAAGCCATATAATATGTAAAATTCTCTTTACTGATTATTTGTGGCACCATCTGATCAGGGCCTATACGGTTTGCCACTTATCCAGCAGTTTTAGGCACATCACAAGTATGGTAAATGTCTGAAAATTTTGTACACCAAAGTTTCTGACAAAATGACACATGCAAAAAGTGCAGACCCAGATTAGATTTTCCTGTAATGTATACATAGCACCAGATAAAGCACTTTTTTCAGCTGAAAAGTACTGATATTTTTTTTCTTATTTCTCCATGAAACATACATTGTAGATACTCATTAAAAGCACCTCACAAAAACTCTGCTAATGAGTACATACAACAGATATTTTCATGGAGAAATAAGATAAATATTGTCTTGCTTAGGCACTTCTAAAAAGAACCCACAATATATTTTCATGGAGAAATAAGAATTTTGTGGACACCACCTCTTATATGGAGCTATGATGTACATTGTTAGACTCTTATATTGCCAATCACAACAATTGTTGTCTGCTTTGTCATCTGCTTCTGATTTTAAAACTCATTTTTGCAAACAGTGTGGACCCAGATCAGACTGCTCCTATAGGGTCCACACTATTTGCTGTATGCAAAATAGGTTTGAAAAGTTTGCAAGAATATTCAGCAGATGACATAAACAGACAACATTTTCAGATGCAGGTTTCCTTGGCATTTTAAGGGTTTTAAATCTCTATGAAAATCTTACATGCTGTATTGTAAGGTTTTCTTTTCTTTTCAATCTGTTTTGGAACCTGTTGATGTGTCTAAAACCTGCTGGATGAGTGGCAGTATAGACCCTGATGAGACATCACATTCTGGGGCATCTGATCTCCATCCACACTGTTTGCACAGGTCAATATATTTAGGGTATATATGGTGATATTTTCTTAATTTTCCATGAAAATCGAGCTTAACAGCTGATGCAAATCATGTCAAACAAGAATTCTCATAAAACTATGATGTTTCCTGCCAAATTGAGAAAACATAATTTGCTAGTATTTTAATGCTTAGCATGCTAGGTACAATTTGCATGAAATGTCAAAGCCTGTAATATCATCTCTTTGTCATCTGTAGAATTAGCCCAAAGAATGGTAAAGGTTAAGGGTTAAAATTTCCATGAATAATTGTAAAATATATTTTTCACTCAGGGTTATGTAACTGTCTGCAGAAGTAAATGTCTTCAGTTTTCCGGTAACTTTGTTACTGTTTTAACATAGTTTTTACCCCTAAATATTTAGACAGGTATCTGAGCAAAAAAGTGTGCAGTTAAGGTCAAACAGCTTCTACATTTTTAATCCTTAACACTTAGCCCTCTTGGTACAATTTTCAACAGAGGACATTTTGATAATTTTTTCTTATTTTTCCAGAAAACAAGATTTGGCATTTTATGTAAGTTGCCCTTAAAAGAGACAATTTGCATGAAATGTCATATCCTGTTTTCTGGAAAAAAAAAAAAAAAAAAACAGAGAAAAATATCACCAATTTGAAGTCTGCTGAATTAGCCCAAAGAGCAGTAAAGGTTAAAGTGCTAAACAAGATTGTAGCAGATGATATTCTGTTTTTAAAAATTATTTTTTTCAGAGAAAATAAAGAATTGGCTTTACATGTGAATTGTTGAGCCTTATTTACTCTGAGAAATTAAAACAAAAATGGCTGCTGCAGTTGTAATTAATGATTTAATGCTTAGCATGCTGGGTAAAATATTCAGATGACATTTTTCTCAAAAAAAAAAAAAAAAAAAAAAAGACATTTCAGGCAAATTGTCTCCTCAGAAGACAATCTGCATGAAATGCCAAAGCCTGTTTTGGGGACATGTCAAAGCCTATTTTCTGGAAAAAATATCGGTTTGTTGTCTACTGAATTTCCCCAGAGAATGGTAGAGGTTAAGGGTGAAGTGACTCCTTATTCAGATTCTAGCATAAGGACAGTAAAGAATTAAAGTGTCTAAATAATTTGGGTAAAATATTGTAGCTAAGACCCAGACCATGCTTTCCATCTGTTCTGACTAGCTTGGGTCTTTGGTGTTCTTCACATATTTGTACCATAGTAACCCCAAATACATGCATTTTAAACATGGTATTTACCATGCTACAAAAACTTGAACAAATTCTTTTGATTAGAACTCCAGATAAAAAGGAGTAGTCATAAAATCAGTTTATTATTTCTCCATGAAAGCATGTTGGTACACATTAGAAGTGCCCTGGTGAGGCACTTCTAATGAGTACCCATGTTTTCATGGAGAAATAGGAAAAATATCCATACTTTTTATTTACAAAACTATCTTAACTGGAGCTATGATTTGTCTAATTGGGGATCTCTGAAATGTGCAGGTTGATTGACAAACTGCAGACCCAGATCAACTTGTTTCTCTAGGATCAGTTTGATCAGCATCTGCATTGTTTACTGTGACATGTATGCCATGTATTAAGGATATATATGGTAACTAAAGATCCCAACCTGGGCCCAGTTGTTCAAAGCTAACGACGTCGTTAGTTAACGATTCGTTAAAATTTAAACTGAATGATATGCAAATATGCTGAAATTTTTTGCTGAAAAAATGTGAGTAGCTTTTGCAGCGCAAAAGCTACTCACATTTTTTCAGCAAAAAATTTCAAAATATTGTATATTGAATCCGCTAAAACAGTTAACGAAATGACCCTTAACGAGCTCGTTAAGCTAACGGCGCTTTGAACAACCGGGCCCAGCCATTCTGTATCTTCAGTTATTATCTTAAAATATTGTTTTCCATGCAGTGAATATTGTTTGTAAATTATGGTTTGTATTTTTTTTTTTTTTTTTTTTTGCATTACATGTATCTATATGTATGCGTTTTACTGTATTATTATTGTTATACAGATATACCTGAAAGATTTTGCTACCATTTCACAAAGGGAGACAACTTCACACAGGCAATTAACTTTCTAATATTAAAACCTTTAGAAATTATGGCTTCTCTGAAGGGCAGGAATTTGTCCCCAGATGGATCATTTTGAAAAATGTAGTCTCTTAAGGAAAAAAATTAGCTCCCAAAGGAAGCAAAATCTATCCTTAAAGAGAATACCTCATTGCAAAGGGTGGCAATTCTATCCTTTAAGAGTGAAAAGGGAGGCACTATTTCCATATTTCTCTTTTAGGTGTATCCACACCCTTAAATGAGCTGCACAAAGCATGAAGCAGCTAAATGAATAATTAAATCTGGGCAAACTCATTATTAAAGCCAACACTGACTTTCCATATTTTACACTTATACATGTTATGGGGTATCCATTCATTTATTATTCTATTTGTCATACTTTACCTTGTGTATTTGAGCTGGGGCTTTGAGATTTGACTTACTAGGGCTGAGGAATAAAACCCCTGTTTGATGTACGAAAAAAATTTCAGATTTTATTAAAATGGGAGTTATGCCCCTTTTTTAAATTTGCAGTTTTTAAGAGACAAGCATGTAGTGGCAGGCAAAGTTTTTTACTAACACACATGTCAAGTTTGCCATTATGTATGTAAAAATATTTAACTTAAGACTTTTGTGAAGCTAAAAGTGCTAACTACTTTGAACAACTAGGTCCTGAATGATGAAGGGATACTCTTCAAAGGGAGAACACTCCAAGTGGCAAGTTATTACCTCCTTTCTCAAAGGGAGACTGCTCTAGAAGAAAAAGAATTTGATTTCCTGGTATATGAATCCTTTCTCAAAGTGGGGCTACATTAAAAGGACAAAATTTGCTCCATCTGATAGCATATTCTGTCCTTTAAGACCAGCCCCACTTTGAGAAGAGAGGTAAATACTTTTACATCAGCATAAGTTCCTTCAGAGATGTACTCATTCACTCCAATCTATACCATTGGCTCAAAGACCCTTTTTTGCTTGACAATAGCTGAAATTATCATTTCTGATATCATAGATATCAGGGCCCACTTGTTCAAAGCATCGTTAGCTTAACCAGCTCATTAGTGGACAAAATGTTGACTGTTCTAATAAGTACAGTATCAAATTCACAGGTATTTTTGCTGAGAAAATGCAAAAGCTACTCAATTTTTCAGCAAAAATATCAGTGTATATGCCATATTTAATGATCAAAGTTTTAATGATACATTAACTAATGACATCAATAGTTTTGAACAACTGGGCCCTGAGCTGCAATGCAAGAAAGTATACCTCATGAAATAGCATTTGACAAAATCTGATACCTTTCATGCCATTTTACTTGCAACCCTTAAAAGTGCTAATCAGACAAAATTTTGATTTTGTTTTTGTTTTCAGAGAAAATAAAGCTTCACATTTCATGTGAAATGTTTGCAATGCAGAAAATTCATATAAAATTCCAAGTCATTTTAGAAGGCAGACAAATCACAGGAAATATCAAGCCTTATTTTCCCTGAAAAAAATAATTAAAAATAAAAAACATAGTATATCATCTACTACAGGTTTGCTCAGCACTTTAAAACTTTTGTCTCAGTGTTTTGCATGCAAAATAAAATATCAGCAGACTTATTATTTTTATCGAGAGGAAATTCACATGAAATGTCAAAGCCTTTACTGGGAGAGGTAAAGAAAGAAGCACTCATTTATCATCTAAATTTCCATCAGTGTTTGAAGAGTTAATGGTCACCTACAGCAGGATAAAGTGAATTCAATAAAGTAGTCTGCAATATATATTTTTAATGCTGTTACACATTACTTGCAATCATTCCCTATGCTACATGTTTTATATATTTTTTTATCTTTTTTATACCCTGCCACACAACAGTGCTAGGGTATTATGGTTTCACTTTGGTCGTCTGTGTGTCCATCCATATTTTCGTTTCCAGATGATAACTTGAGGGAATGTCAACTGATTTTCACCTTACTTGGTATGTGCATTGATATTGTGGAGATTTGGTTTGGGGTTGCTAATGGTCAAATTTTGCTAATTTTTAACAGTTATCTGCCCGCGACATCTGATTTTTCGTTTCCGGATGATAACGAGTAAATGTCAATGAATTTTCAATGGATTATCACCAAACTTGGTATGTGCATTGATTTTGTAGTGATCTGGTTTGGGATTGCTAATGGCAAATTTCAACTGTTTTTTGACAGAGTTATCTGCCCATGACATGTCCATATTTGAGTTTCCGGACGATAACTTAAGTAAATATCAGTGGATTTTCAGCAAACTTGGTATGTGCATTGATATTGTGGAGATCTGGTTCGGGATTGCTAATGGGTACAATAACTTGAGTAAATCTCAACGAGATTTCACCAAAGTTGATATGTGCATTGATGTTGTGCAGATCTGCTTTGGGATTGCTATTGGGGACAGTTCGTCAATTTTTGAGTTATCTCCCCATGACACGATAATGGCAGGGTATTATCGTTTCACAGTTTTATTTCTTTATTAGAATTCTATTTTCACTGTATTGTTATGTATTTGTAGGTATTTTAGTCAAATAAAAAAACAATAAAAAAACAACAATAACTAGAATTGTCTTTCAATTATACCCAGCCGGCCTCGGTGGCTCAGTTAGATGCGCGTCCGACTGGTGATCAGGAGGTTGCGGATTCGAGCCCCGCCTTATTGGCATCATTCTTTCGTGGAGATTTATCATGAAATATTTTCTACAATCATTCTTCCCCTTCCACTGATTCAAGAAGGGCAGTTGTCAGTTTCTGGCGAAAGAATGTGCACAATACTGGTTAACCATTTAGAGGACTAAGCATGCCCAGTACAAGTGTGGTTAGGTAAACTGACCATGCTCGACATGACCCCACTGGGTAGACTGGCCATAAAACCTCAACACAAACAAACATTACTCCCTGTTTATCCTAAATATACTAGAGGCAAAAATCAGTTTACAGGTTATTCACTTTTGATTTGTCATCAGATTTTTACATATCTGCATCAGGGCTCCAGAAAACCGGAAAATAGCCAGTCTGGACTGAAAATAAGAATTCTGGACTGGTTTCAAACACCCCAAAACGCTAATATTTGGGTCCAACAGGTGTGTGCTTTGAACCCCATTTTTTCCCCAACCAACCAATTTTCACGAATCAATGATGTCTAAAAAATCACAAACGGTCAAGTCTTCCCAAATTGACAACATCCACGCACCTTTTAAATGCGATATTATGGTAGTTAAAAGGCTCTAAACGGTCATTTGACATGTATATTGGACAGACAGATGAATAACGGCAACCTACCACAGCACAAATTAATTACATCATTATCTAAACATTGTCAAAAAATCAACACTTCACTGTCCTTTATGCGGTAAACAAGCGATTAACATGAATCATCAGTAACGGTAGTCTGATAATTAATCTGTTTGTGTGACGTGTGAATACACTGAGACTGCAAAATATCAAGTGCAGTTGGCGTGTCCAAAAGATCAAAGGTCGCTTTAACTGAGAGTGATACGGCGTGTCCAAAAGATCAAAGGTCACTTTAACTGAGAGTGATAAAAGAATGCACCGCTTGAACGCACCCGTTTTCTTCCTCTTCTTTTTTGTTTTGATCAACACGGTTTATCGGTCCCAGATTTGATAAATTAATTCCCAAACTGTGTACGTCCTGATCAGATGTCGCATACAACAGTGTCTGATCTGGGTCTTATTGTTTGCTTCTTCTTTTTTTTTTTTTTTTTCATTGATGGCCGTAACACGCGAGTATAATTCGAGGTAGATGTCACGGTAAAAATAAGTAATGCACCACTTGCGCTAGACAAGATTGGTCAGTGCTTAAAATTTAAGCGGTCTGGTCAGATCTTGAAACATTGAAAACTGCAAAAACCCTGCGGAAGTGGAAATAACAAAATCGTCCTTTTTTTTTCTTCTTTCTTTCTTTTTTACATACCTGACTGTATTTATTGATGATGACACCAGCTTTGATCATGCTCATTATACCTGGACTTCCATCATATAACGGAGTTGAGGTGTATTATTTAAAGGAGTTATAGGACTGCCAATTGTCATTAGTTTTCGTGACAGGTATGTTATTAGCTCACCTGAGCACGAAGTGCTCATGGTGAGCTATTGTGGTCAGTCAATGTCCGTCGTGCGGCGTCCGTCGTGCGGCGTCAACAATTGCTTTAAAAGCCTACTCCTCCTACACCCCTGGGCCAATTGACTTGATACTTGGTAGGAAGCATTGGGGTGACTTGTAGATAAAAAATAGCTAAAATCGTTCCGATTGGAAATCCAAGATGGCCGACATCTTGAAAATCTATTTTTTGCTTCTTCTCCTGAACTGGAAGGCCAACTGACTACAAACTTGCTAGGAACTATCAGGGTGACTTGTAGATCAAAAATAGCTAAAATTGTGCCAATCGGAAATCCAAGATGGCCGCCATCTTGAAAATCTATTTTTCGCTTCTTCTCCTGAACTGAAAGGCCAGTTGACTCCAAACTTGCTAGGAAGCATCAGGGTGACTTGTAGATCAAAAATAGCTAAAATCGTGCCGATCGGAAATCCAAGATGGCCGCCATGGCCGCCATCTTGAAAATCTATTTTTCGCTTCTTCTCATGAACCGAAAGGCCAATTGACTCCAAACTTGCTAGGAAGCATCGGGGTGACTTGTAGATCAAAAATAGCTAAAATCGTGCTGATCGGAAATCCAAGATGGCCGGCATGATGGCCGCATTGGCGGCCATCTTGAAAATCTAGTTTTTGCTTCTTCTCCTGAACCGAAAGGCCAATTGACTCCAAACTTACTAGGAAGCATCAAGATGACTTGTAGATCAAAAATAGCTAAAATCATGCCGATCGGAAATCCAAGATGGCCGCCATGGCCGCCATCTTGAAAATCTATTTTTCGCTTCTACTCCTAAACCGAAAAGCCAATTGACTCCAAACTTGGTAGCAGGCATTGGGGTGACTTATAGATCAAATATAGCTAAAATCGTGCCTATCGGAAATCCAAGATGGCCGCCATGGGAGCCATCTTGAAAATCTATTTTTCGCTTCTTCTCCTGAACCGAAAGGCCAGCTGACTCCAAACTTGGTAGGAAGCATTGGGGTGACTTGTAGATCAAAAATAGCTAAAATCATGCGATCGTAAAACCAGGATGGGCACCATGGCGGCTATCTTGAAAATCTATTTTTTGCTTCTTCTCCTGAACCGAAAGGCCAGTTGACTCGAAACTTGGTAGGAAGCATCAGGGTGACTTGTAGATCAAATATTGCTAAAATCATTCTGATCAGAAATCCCAGATGGCTACCATGGCCGCCATCTTGAAAGTCTATTTAGCTATTTCTCCTGCAACGAAAGGCCAACTGACTCCAAACTTCGTAGGAGACATTGGGGTGACTTGTAGATCAAAAATAGCTAAAATCGTGCAATCAGATATCCAAGATGGCCACCATGGCAGCCATCTTGAAAATCTATTTTTCGCCTCTTCTCCTGAACTGAAAGGCCAGTTGACTCGAAACTTGGTAGGAAGCATTGGGGTGACTTGTAGATCAAAAATAGCTAAAATCGTGCCGATCGTAAATCCAAGTTGGCTGCCATTTAGAGTTTGTTCAAATGATCACGCTCAATTGACTGGCATGCCATATATCTTCTTCTTCAAAATAAAGAACTGCTTAAATGATGATCTTTTCATTAGTTGCGATGACAGGATTGGAAAAATGTTGCATAACATCTGCATATCTGCAGTGGCTATGTCACTCAGGTGAGTGACCTGTGGCCCGTGGGCCTCTTGTATTTTTATTTTTTTTTTTGAAAATTGGCTCATTGATGACGTCATCGTCATCTGCTGGACCGATTCAGATTTCAGAATTTCCAGAGCCTTGATCTGCATAAATCATTTGTGTCATAGTTTAGAACAATTATTTGCATAATTTGTAACCATTTTCAGGTGATTCTATCAAAGAACAAGGAAATGGCACAGACTGAAACAAAAAAGGGGTCTGAATCGATATTTGCACATGAGTAGCTTCCCTTTAGACATGCGTTTTGGATGATGGAGATTACATCTATGCATTTTTACGCATTTAATCGATAAAAGGATAAAACAGCTGTAAGGTATGTTTCACCTTCAAATGCATCACGGAGTACAGTGTCAAATTTCTACATCAAAGAAATGAGTGTTTTTGACATATACATTCCTCTTCTGGTAGAATGCATGCATTTCTATGGGGTGTTCATTGATAATTTCTTTTCAATAAACAATTTTAGGAGATCTAGTCTGAAGTAAGCACAAAGACACAAGGCCATCAATGTTTACGAAAATTCCAAGTTAAAATGTCCAACATCAAAAGAGAAGCAGACTGTTTTAATTGCCTACCATTATATCATATTTAATGGGAGATAATTTGAGATGGGTAAACATTCAAACTAGGTTTGCTGCCATTCAATGGGAATTTCAGATAAAATAAAGATGGGGTTTTACTCAAAGGCATTTGTGAAATGCAAAATGACATTTGTCTTATATGAAGCGAGTTTTGACTGAAAATACCATTTAATTTATGACTGCAAAAGAATAAGCTTTTGTGTTTTACAAAGTTGGACACTTGACAAAAATGACAATAAAAATTTTTATACACTTAACACCAGTATTCAGAAAAAAAAATGCTTATTTTTTTATGGCCTCAAAGTATATTTTGGATGCTTAAGTTTTAACCATACTTCTATAATTTGAACAAGTCTGGCTACCTATCAATTTCAGAAAACAGGAGACAATTTGCATGAAAGTCAAAGCCTATTTTCTGGGAAAAATAAGAAAAAATATCAACTTGTCATCTGCTGAATTTATCCAGAGAGAGGTAACAGTTTTATCAGAAACCATTTATCTTTTCTGTTTCTGCACTTTGTTTACAAATATTTACATTACTGTAAAATTAATTTTACAGCCAAAAACGGGTACAACCTATGCAATTTCTACAGTCAAACCTGTCTTAAGCAGCCACCCATGGGAAGCTTAAAATTTGGCTGCTGAAGGCAGGTGGCTGCTTAATACAGTTCAAATATATAAGTCTACGAATTTTTGGGCAACTTTCCTCTGGCTGCTTAATACAGGTTGGCTGCTTAATAGAGGTGACCACTAACACAGGTTTGACTGTATAATAAATTGGATTTTTGGAAAAATTGTATTAGTATATTTTTGCTTATGAATTAAAATTTTTGATGTACCATAGCAATATTGTGAAAATTTCAGGAATTTTAAATGAGTAGCACTTGTTGAAAACCTGCATCCAATCTACCTACTGTATTGATTTTTGCATAATTTGCAGCCATTTTCACATGCGAAAAATGGAAATTTTTCAATTATTTTTAAAACTGCTGAATAGAATAAAAATTTTGGTGCATATGTAGTTATGATAAAAGGTCTTGCATTGAATCATGATAAAAAATTGCAAAATTACTTCTGTGTAAAATGCCAGGCAAAAAAAAAAACTTTATGAAAGATGTGTAACACACACTAGTGGAGTTGAATGCCTGACATGGAATCCTTGGATTGCAGATTCAAATCCATGCGTCAGCCAGGAAACTTTCAGGCCATTAGGATAAGATCATTCTTGAAATGCTCTGGATTGAGTATTGAGTCAACATGGTGGTGTTTGTAGATGGACAGCAACTCTGTAAGTGCATGGAAGGTCCATGAAAGCAAGGCTGTACAAATGCATGAAAACATGCATGATTCCTGTCTAAAATAGTTTAAACATTGTTCAAAGGGCCATAAACCCTCAAAGTCACCACTACCATTAAGGCACACCTACTATATGATACAAATAATACTACAAAATACTTTTTGTTTTAAACTTTATGCCAATTTCATAAAGACTAAAATGGTGTTGGCCATTACCATAATAACCGTAAGTATTGGGAGAGATAGGCCTTTGCAAACAGTGTAGACCCAGAACAGATGCCTCAGAATGTAGCATCTGATCAGGGTCTACACTGTTTGCCATACATACAGCAATATTTTAGACACATCAAGACGTAGTAGAATGGACTGTTTCAAGTTTTAGGACAAGTATGGTAAGCAGTTAAGGTACTTAGGGTAAATATGGTATCTGCCGTTTTTAGATATGCTACTTAGAATGAAATAATAAAAAAGTATTGTGTTTTAACCCTTAAAAAGCTAATTAAAACTGCAGCAGATGATATTTTGATTTTTTTAATATTATTTTTCAGAGAAAATAAGACTTGGCATTGTGTGAATCGTCTGCTAGGCTAGGCAGACGATTCACATGCAATGCCATTGTCTTATTGTTTTCTCTGAAAAATAATAACTAGAATGTTGTCTGCAGCAATTCTGCTCAGGACTTTAATGGTTAACTGAATATGTAACAATGACCGCCAGCTTGAAGGTGCCTAAACCTAAAAATGTAGATTGTTTATTTTTCCCTCCAAGACTCATCACAAAGTATGTCAAATCCAAGCCCAAACTGTGTGCCCATGGAGTCACGGAAGACTTGCTAAATACAAATTATTACTTCAGTAACATGATCTGATCACATTTTTTTGGATGTTCCAAGATCACAGGATCACATGAGGAATTTGCATAGAGTGTGATCCTGAAATATGGAAACATCCACCAGATGTGATACAGAGCATCAGATCACATAACTGATGTTAAGCTTTATTTTCTCAGGAATAATGTGGAACATGAATGATGTGTGCTACAATTTTGAGTGGTGCTTAAATAGGCACTTGGATCAGCTGAACTCATGGGAGAATCGCACATACAGTCGGACTTCGATGGCTCGTTTACCATGGCTTATTTGAACTCATTTTTGAGTCCTTACGGAATTTTTCCGATACTCAAGAACACATATATTGAGGGAAATTTTCTTATTTTATTTTATTATGGAATTGTATGTTGTGTGTACTCATTAGAATTGCCTCATTGAGGCAATTCTAATGAGTACACACAACATACTATTATTTTGTTGAAGATCGAAAACATTTTCCATAAATTATCGCCATTTGCTTCCTGACCTGTTGCCATGGTTAAAGCGCATTGGCTCGAACTACCATCTCTCGAACAAATTTCCATGGTCCCAAAGATGTTCGAGCCATTGAAATTTGACTGTATATCACTTCAATGCCATGACATCAGTTTAAACAAGCCGCTTGGGAGAGGGTGTGGTATGGATCTGGAAAAATAGAGACGCTCAAATGATCCAGCTTTTCAGACAGTACTCCGATATTTAACTTTCATATACTTTCAAAAGAAAAAGAACCAAAAAACAAAAAACCAATAAAGAGACCACCTCATGAGCTCCTATGTAAACAATGACGTTGTGTATCTCATCTCTCATCAGGATTCTAAGGAGATACTGCAAGATATGTTTTCACTGAGAAACTCAGAAATGTATTAAAGTTGTTTTATCTCAAACAGTAAACAGTACCTTAGATAAGCTGCTTTTTGGGGTATTTACCCAATTAAAGTCTTGAAAAAAGCAATTAGAATTAAATACCATGGGGTAAATACCCAATTATCAGTATTCTTGCACCCATTAACATAACAGGGTACCCAAAGGAAAAATCCTGATACCCAATTCAATGAGAAATGAATGAGTAAAAATAGCCCAAAATACCCAATTGCTTAAAACTTTATCTAGGGCACTGAGTAAACTAACCCATTTTAGTCTGGAGACCCCAAAAGGGTAACCGACAAACAGTGCAGACCCAGATCAGATGCCACAGAATATGGCATTTGATCAGTCCAATGTTTGCAAATAGTTTAGCCTTTTTTCTCTAAGATTAACTTAATCACATAGACTGACATACCTAAAATTGAAATTGGACTCTTCCTGTGTATAGTGTGGGGAAGTTTATTCAGTCTAAAATGGGTTCATAAGTGTCCTAATGCCATTTTTTTCATGTAGTGGGCTAACTACCCTCTGCAGTGTTTTCCTTTGTATTACATGTATTTATAGTGTTAGTGTTGGTATCTGTCGCAGAGTCATTCATATGAGCTGTTCTGTACAAAACAAACACTCCTGCAGCCAGTCCACCAATATTGATACCCATCGTCTTGGTTCGGGTCCAGTATCTACTGCAGGACTGTAGTGTCTGAAACACAAACAATGAAGCTGTTCTGATGTTTATGTGCTATCACAAGAAGGGCATTTATACAAACCTCTAAATATCATATACATTGTACAACCTAAATATTCAGAGATGCATGACTGCATAAACTGTGTATCAAGTTCATTTTAATCCAAATTTGGAGACAATTATGAATTGGAATATTTAGAATAAATTTTTGAACAAATTAAAGGTGGGTAGTCAATGCGGTTTGATGCTTCAATAGTATGTTCTATAGAGAATATCATAATTACCCTAAATATTAACCTATGTATGTTCAATGAATTTTTCTACCACACTGTTCGGACAGGTCCATCTCCAATTTAAGAGGTGTCTGTTTGATTTTATTTTTACTTTTTTTTTTTTTTTTATAAAATTCCTGTATTTAATGCACTTTCTCTATTTAAAGGACAATAAAAAATATAACTGTGTGCAGACATTGGACATTCTATAAGGGAACAGCATAGATCTTGATCAAACTAACTAGAGACATGGCACATACACCCTGCCATGCAAAAAATGCTCTTTATTGATGAAACTTTATCATGCCTTGAGAAAATCTATTATTATAATGGAAATATTATCAAATGATCATGCTAAAGCCTGAAGATCTATCTAAACTCATATTGCAGATCATATAGGATATCAGAATTTTCCAGAAATTTCATCAGGTGATTATCAATTACTAGTACCATATTTATCTTAAGTATTGGCACACACAACAGTTCTAAAATTTTAATAAACGTCAAAAAGATTGCCTTTGGAAACAAAGAACACACTGGGAGTCTCGGTTTTATTGAGACTCTTCATAAGCAGTAATAAAGTTTTCAACACTGCTTACGCCCTCTAGAGTATACATGAGCAGAACTCCATTTTCAAATATACCACAATGGGTCCAATGATCCTAAAGGAAATTAAATATAATCTGCAATATGGTGATGTACGGGGAGACGTTCTACTGCTGCTACATGGCACTAACACCAGCTGCAGTGTAGTAAAATAAACGTCAAAAAGATTGTCTTTGGAAACAAAGAACACACTACTAATTAGAAAATGGGAGTCTTCGTTTTATTGAGATGCTTCATAAGCAGTAATGAAGTAACTATCTGGGCCCAGTTGTTCAAAACTTAGCAAAGTTATTAGCTAACATGACTTTAAAATTTCTATCTTGAAATATGGCAAATACACTGATATTTTTTGTTGAAAAAAGGTTATTACCTTTTGCTTTGCAAAAGCTAATCACATTTTGGCAGCAAAAATATCAACGTATTTGAAAAAAATACCTTAGTTACAATAGTTTATGAGTTTGTTATTAATGAGCTTGTTAAGTTAACAATGCTTTGAACAAATGGGCTCTGTCGGTATGACTAACTCGAATTCCGAGAATCAGATGTGTTGCCTGCTTAAAGCGCCAACTATTTGATATGAAAAAGGAAAAAACCACTGGTCCTTATAATCACTCCTATCCTATAAGGCAATCACCCCACACCCCCTCACTACAAACTTCGAATGAAATCAATGCATTCCTTCAAAAGTTATTAAGGGGAAACAATATCTTTACCTTGTATTTTTACAAAATCTAAATTGAAAAAGGGCCACAAGTTGGCCAAAATTTTGGGGATAATTACTAATATCAAACTTGACCTGTATTTTACAATGATATATCCTTCTGCAAACTCTCAATAAAATCAATGCATCCATCATATTATATCATAATCGGATGTTTGATTAACATGCAGGTACAGGGGCAACATCCACACCAGTGGGCCCCCTTCCAGATGGCTGGCTTGCTGCACACATGGCAGATCTCACACCAGATCTCCAAGTATGTCTATCATGAGGGTTGATGGCCGAGAGCTTCCACTTTCTGCGATCCCTCTCTGTCAGCTGTTTCCATGTCATCTTGGGCCTCCCAGGCCTTCGCTTTCCATCAACCTGTATGTCAAAGGCTGTCTTGACTGCACCATTGGAGCGTTCCACATGTCCATACCATCAGAGTCTTCTCTCCTTCAGTATGAGGTCCAGATCCTCAATGCCAAGCTGCACAAGTAGCTCATTGGACCTGGTGGTGACAATGTCTTGCAGTCTGACATTGCAGATCTGTCTGATCATTGCCCAGTCATTTCGCTGCAGACACTTGAGGTATGGCTTTGTCAATGGCCAAGTCTTGCTGACATGGAGCAGTGTGCTCTGCACACAAGAGCTGTACACACGGCCACGTTTTGAAAGAGAGGTGGCGTGAAGAGAGAACTGGTAGCAGAACCTTGAACTTCTTCCAGGCAGTTTTCACATGTGTAGTGGTTGAAAGTTCACAGCCACCTGCTGCTGAGAGCATGTCTCCTAGGTAGCAAAAGGAAGCTACCACCTCAAGCTTGTCAGATCCGACCTGGACTTTCTACTGTGGTCTGCCATCCAAGGGGCATGCAGTTCCCTGGCACCATGTACATCTGTAGTCAGGGTCTTTTTTCAAGCGCTTGAACCCACTGCATTTCTTGTGCACCCAGTGCTTGCAGCCATTGCAGAAGATGCTGTTGCTGCCCACTCCAGTGCGACAGATGGTACAAGGAAACTCGCCTGAACTCTGTAGGAGGTCCAGTCCCGTACCGCAGATTATGATCTTTGTCTTTCCTGCATTTACTCTCAGTCCTTTCTTCTCCATTGCTTCTTTCCATGTCAAGAGCCTCCTGGCACATTCCTCAAGTGATTCAGAGATGATAACAAGGTCATCAGCATAGAGGTCTTCCCAGGGGACCCCAGAGCGGAACTCTCGTGATAAAGCTTCAAGCACAATGATGAAGAGCAGTGGGCTGAGTACTGATCCTTGGTGAACACCAACCTTCACTTCAAACTCTTCACTGTACCCCTCACCAACACGGACACGGCTCCGCGCATTTGCGTACATCCCCTGCACCAGTCGCACAATCCACTCCTCCACACCAAGTTTTCTCAGCGCCCACCAGATGACCTTCCGAGGTACTCGATCAAACGCCTTCTCCAGGTCTACAAAAGCCATACAGAGTCTCTTGTTGGCAGCTAGATACTTCTCTTGCAGCTGCCTGACAACAAAAATTGTGTCTGTAGTGCCTCTGCCTGGGACAAAACCAAACTGGGAATCGTCGATTGACACCAACTGTCTGATGAGGCCGTCCACAATCCTCTCCAGGATTTTCATAACCTGCTCTGTCAGCTTGAGACTGCGGTAGTTGCCCCTTTCCAATGCGTCCCCCTTTCCCTTGTAGAGGTGGACAATGAAACTCTGCTCCCAGTCAGAGGGTACCTTACCATCACGAATGATTGCAGCTGCAAGGTCACGGATCATTGAGGCGCCCATGTCACCAGCTGCTCGTATCATCTCCACCACTGACTGATGGGCCCGGTGCTTTGCCAGCCTTCGTCTGTGAGACAGCCTTCTTAACCATATCAATGGTGATTGGGATGGGTGGGCCTTCCACTGGTGGTTGATAAGACAGGTGGTCTGGGTCCCAATAAAACTCAACGTTGAGAAGCCTTTGGTAGTGCTCTAGCGTGGCCTTATGCCTTGAGTCTTCGCTCACTGACATCTTTCCTGCATCATTCTTCACAGGTTTGTCACCAACAACATCAGTGTTCTCTCTTCTAAACTGGTTAGCAAGGCGGTAGACTTCTGAAGACTTGGGGTCAATATTCTTGTAGACCTTCTTGTCGGCTTCTTGATGAGCATGGTGCACTGCATGTCTGGCATTTCGTTTGGCTGCATCGTATGATGCCCTAGTGCCTTTACCAGCCTTCCAGACCTTGAAAGCTTTCCGCTTGGCAGCAATGGCCTTTTCCATGTGTTCCTTCCACCAGCAGGTTTCACGATGCCAATGGTGTGGCCGAGTTGTGCCACACACCTCCTCAGTTGTCTTGAGCAGTCCAGTCTTGATGTTGTTCCAGATATCCTCAGTGGCTCCATCAGCTACACCTGCAGATGTGCTCACATGCAAGTTGAAGACCTCCTGGAAATGATTGCTTGTCTGAGGGTCTTTAAGCTTCCAAACTTTGAGGTGAGAGGTGAACTTGTGCTTGGATTTTGGTGGCACATCAATCCTCATGTCGCATACAAGAAGCTGATGTTGCAGAGCTACTTCCTCACCAGGGATCACTTTTACATCTGTGACAAGTTTGCGCATGGTCCTACGGAAAAGGATGAAGTCTATCTGCATGGCTACGTTTCCCGACTTGTACGTGATGAGATGGCTGTCACGTTTCTTGAAACATGTGTTCCCAAGAAGCAGGTCAAATGCTAGGGCGTACTCTAGGATTCTCTCACCCTCAACATCTGGTTCCGGCCTGCCATACCCCATCCCACCATGCACTTCCCTGTATCCAGTGCCTGCATGGCCTACATGGCCATTCCAATCTCCACATGGGATCAGAAATTCTGATGCTGGGATCCTGGCAGTCACAGCACGCAGCTGATCAAAGAACAGGTCCATAACCTCATCACTTAGACCACTCTGTTGGGCATACACAGACAGGAAGGTAACCACACGCTGGCCAACAATGAGTTTCACTAAGATGATTCTGTCGGAGACTCTCTGAACCTCAAACACTTTTTCTATCCACTCTTCTGCCACAAACACTCCTACACCAGCAGTGCCTATGTCGTTTCCTGACCAGTAGAGCTTGTGCGGAAGTTGCCACCACAGTATATGGTCTCCTGAATGCCGCAGACATCCACTTTCCTGCGGGATAGTGTTTCCACTATCTCGCAAACTCTTCCTCTCAGAGTGTTCACATTGAGTGTTCCCACCCTGAATTTCCTCAGCTGCTTGCTTGATTCGCCACAATGGCCCAACCCTGCCTCCCGCACCGGACAGGAGGCCAAGCCGGAGACATTACCAACAGAACTTTTGTGTCTGTTGGCACTACCTATCTCTTAATTCTGATCTTGTGCTTGCCATGAAAGATTTTGGAACAAATGTTTTTATGGAATCGCCTGTCCCAGCTGACATCCCAACTCAGTTCTTTTATGGCATCTGAGCATGCACGCCATTCCCACACTCGGGCAGTGTGCTTTGCCGTTGTCCTTATAAAGAAAGGATCGTCCACCAAACCACAATAGCTAGAACACCAAGCCATCGGTCTGCAGATGATTGCTGCCTAGCTCTGCCACCCAGGTTGTGGCAGCCTCGTAACCCTGAAGGTGGGGAGACAACTGTGATAGAGGGCAGCCTCACATTCCCACACTCATGTTGAGTGTCACAGCTGGATGCAGTTTTACGTCATACCAAGGACATAAAAGTTATTGAGTGGAAACCAATATCAACACACCTACAAAAACCAAGTCGAAAAAGGGTCATAACTCAGCCAAAATTTTGCGCATAATTACTAATATCGAACTTGACCTGTATTTTACAATGATATATCCTTCTGCAAACTTTCAATAAAATCAATGCATCCCTGCAAAAGTTATTGATCGGAAACCAATATCAACACACCAACAAAAACTAAGTCGAAAAAGGGCCATAACTCAGCCAAAATTTGGCGGATGATTACAAATATCAAACTTGACCTGTATTTAATGCTGATATAAAGTTCTGCAAAGTTTGAACCAAATCAATGCATCCTTTTAAAAGTTATTGAACAGAAACGAAAAGTGTGACGACGATACCGACGATGATGACGACGCTGACGATGACGCGGACAGACAACATGATCCCTATATGTCTGCCATGCTACGCAGGTGACACAAAAACTGTGTGTCATGATTTGGGTCTACACTGTTGACTCTGACCTATCTGTCCTAATACTTAGAATAAAAAAGGTTCAGAAAGTCTGCACCAAATGCATGTTAATGGTATGGGCTGATTATTTTTACTATCATGTTTATTATTATTCTAGTATACACAGCACACATTATGAAAACACGCCTATTCAAATATATTGAGAATTTTACCACCAAAAAATGAAACTTTCAAATGAAAAATTCTTGTAGTTTTCATATTTCTGCTCAAAACATAGATTGTGGGTACTTGTTAAAACCGCCTTGGCGAGGCAGTTCTTACGAGTACCCACAATCTATGTTTTTGAGTAGAAATAAGAAAATAAATGTATACCCCTGTAAACCCCAGTTTTACTGTATAAAAGTGGGGTTTAAGTGGGTCAAAATGATATAGGCATGTTTTCGTGATGTATGAGTATGTTGCCAACCAAATACAATTTTACTATGGATATTTTCTGAGGACTTCAGAAAATAGTCAAGATGGGTGCTATGATAGCTTTAGTTTCTTTTAGAATGTCATGGTATTTGTCCACAATAAACAAAATACAATTACAACATCTGGGCCCAGTTGTTCAAAACTAACAATGTCGTCACATTTTTTCAGCAAAAATAATTGTGAATGAGGTACTGTAGTTACTAGAGCAGTTAACATTTTGACCTCTAACAAGCTCATTCAGCTAACGATGCTTTGCCCTGGAAAGCACCAGTAACAGGGTAGGTTTGGCTCTCATATCTTACATTCAAATCAGTAAAGTATAGCTTCAGACAATGCCAGTATTCAGATGGTATTTTTTTTTATATTTTGAAATATATCTTGTAGGAACTCATTTGAGTTATCTTGCAAGAAGGCAATTCAAATGAGTAACAAGACAGGTTTTGGTGCAAAAATATCCTTAACCTTTACCACTCTATGAACAAATTCAGCAGATGACAAATTGATATTTTAACCCTTGTCATGCTGAATAAATTAAGATGCCACGCCCACTTCTAATTTCCAGCCAGTCAGATTCCTTGATCCGAGTTTTTGATAGAAATTCACATATTTAATGACAAACAGTGCAAATCCAGATCAGTTGGCTTCTTCAGAAGCCAACTGATCTGGATCTACACTGTTTGCTAAGACAGGGCATGTTGTGTTCAGCAAGAGAAGGGTTAAATCCTGTTTTCTGGGAAAAATAAGAAAAAATATTTCTAAATGTCTTCTTTTGAAAATTTTACCCAGAGTGCTAAGCATTAATTGTCACCTTAGTCACAGCTTTGGTGAAGTCTTCTCATGAGAATTCCTTTATACAGAACCTTTTTTTATTGTTCTCATAACATCATCTTCTAGAGATGACTTAAATACTGTTGATGGGCAATCAGAAAAACAAAATATTAAGTGTCTGCTTATTTACATCCCAAACTTAACCCTGAAAATGTCAACATCAGCAGACAACAATATAAAATATGTTTTATCTTTTTGTCTGAAAATGAGGCTTCTTCTGGAGCCCAGTGTGGTATCTTCGAAAATGGAGTTATCTCATGTATATGCTAGTGGGCATAAAGAGTGTTGCAAACTTCATTACTACTTGTGAAGAGTCTCAATAAAACCCATTTTTTGTCTGTAATGTGTTCTTTTCAAAGGCAACTTTGTTTGTTTGTTTGTGTTGAGGTTTTACGGCCCAGTCAATGCAATGGGGTCATGTCGAGCACGGTCAGTTTACCTAACCACACGTTTACTGGGCAGGCTTAGTCCTCTAAGCAGTTAACCAGTATTGTACATATTCTTTTGCCAGAAACTGACAACTGCCCTTCTTGAATCAGCAGAAGGGAGAGAATGACCGTAGAAAATATTTTATTATCAATCCCCACAAAAGAATGTTGCTTACCCGGTGGGGGTTGAACCCACAACCTCCTGATCACCAGTCTGATCTGCATCCAATTGAGCCACTGAGGCTGGCAAAAGGAAAACATTTTATAGCTTTATTGATATACATTGG
Source organism: Anodontia alba (assembly GCA_964016985.1). Taxonomy (NCBI): domain Eukaryota; kingdom Metazoa; phylum Mollusca; class Bivalvia; order Lucinida; family Lucinidae; genus Anodontia; species Anodontia alba. Next base: position 105,083,228 of record OZ024828.1, read on the forward strand.
CAGATGATTCACCGGATATATCAAGCCTTCTTTTCTTGGGATTTTCTTTTTTTCAAATGTCTGCTACAATTATGATTAGCATTTTATGGGTTATCATGGTTCAAAGAAAATTCTTATATTACCTGGATCATACACTTCTTGTCCTGAGTTAGCAGACACACCCTGCCAGTTACAGGCCGAACAACTCTTGCCATCTCCATGAGAGCACTGGGATATAACCTCCAGTTATCTGTCTTAGAACCAAGTCTGGAAGAAATTTCACATAATCAAACATTACCTTGCAGCATTCAAATACCTGAATCAAAAACATGACATTGTAATTCTACTCCTTATTTTCCCCTTTATCAAGGGCATAAACCTGAATAGCTTAACTTACCTGGATTAAAACAAACCAGGACATACTACAACTCGTAGTTATCAACATTGCTATCATAAAATGATGTCTTTAAACATTCCTTTTCCCCAGACAATTCCATAGTGGAAGAGTCTGCCTTTTGCTGTGATCTCTGCTGAGACTATAGAGAAAATTAAGGCTTTCCTTTAAATTCCTACATCAGAAGTATGTGTTTACCATAAATAATTTTAATGCCTAATCCAATTCCTGTGAATTTTTCTTCTCTGCTATTCTAAATTTAGCCATTCAAATGTCTATGATAATAATCAGAAATGAGCTACCACAACAGTTCATAGCAGTCTCTAGCCAAATTTAACAAACAGCATTTTTCTCCTGACAATAAGACTTCAAATACAATTCAATTAAAAGGCTGAATATCTGAAGCATGTCAGAGACCTTTCTCCTCAGTTTTTCAAATCCTCATATTGCAACAATAAAATTTCCATAGTATGCCAAGGGTTTACAGTAAAAGTGATTTTCATATACAGTTGACTCTCACTATCTCGACCGTGCTTATCTCGAATAACCGCTTATCTCGAAGTGAAAATCTGGTCCCTGCCTAAACATGAAAATCTAACAACAGGTAAAAAATATTGTGGAAAGGAGAAATTGCTCCTAAGGAGCAATTTCTCCTCTTTTCCACAATATTTTCAATACATCTCTAACTTCAAGAATCTAATTACATATATATTTGTTAAATGTGCTTAATCGAATTATTTTGCCCTCAATTCTGCAAATCTGATATGTTGAGGTACGGATATCTCGAAGTATTTCAGAGAGTCCCTTGGAATTTGAGATAAAGAGAGTCGACTGTACACGAAAAACTAGCACAATTACAAAGTTGCTAGAGAGCAATTCTTATGCTTTACTTTACCAGTTTACCCATTTAGACTGAATAAACTCCCCCATACTATATACTGGAAGAGATGAATTTCAATTCTAGGTGTGTCAGGCTATGTGATTTAGATAGTCCTGGAGAAAAATGGTTAATTTTTTTGCAAATAGTGGAGACTCTGATCAGATTCTGCATTAATATTCTGCATTACCAATTGCCCTTTTGGGGGTCTCCAGACAAAATGGGTTAATAGCAGTTTTGCCAGACTATTAATGGATGAGTTTTTATGTACATGTATGTATTGCTGGTACTTTTGCTTACCGAATGTACTCTTAGTATTCAGACACTGCAACCCCTTGCCTTACTTGTACTAAAATTTGAGCAAGTACAATTTACTATCTGATGTTGTGTCTAAAAATTGCTGGATGAGTGGCAAACAGTGTAGACCCTGATCATCTGGGTCTACACTGTTTGCTCAGGCATATCTATCCGAATACATATGATAAATACGGTATGTTTATAATCAAGTATAATATGTTATCACATACCTTACTCCAAATGGCTGAAAATAAAAGAAAAAATAATTATTTGAAGAATTATGCCGACTAGCAAGAGAAACAACTGACAAACAAGTCTGAAGAAGATTCGATCAGAAATGAAATCGCTTTCGTCAGGACAACATTTTTCGCAAGTTATGGGGACCTCAAGGGCAGGTAATTCTCATGCCAATAGTCGAAAGTGGGCCAAAATCGAAATTGTCTGAGATTTTATGCCTGTCCTTGCTATCTGCAAGATTGATGAAGATTTGATATCTTCTGGACAACATTTTATCCATTATATATCTATGTGAGACTAAAGGGCAAGTAACTTTTATGTGAATGGTCAGATTTCCATGAAAAGCTTAATATTATGGATGCCTCACCAGAGGCATGCTACAGATGAGAAATGACTGAGATCAGCCTGCAGACTGTGCAGATATAACTGGTCAAAGGTGCTGACGGAAAGGGGAATTGGTGGGGGCAATGACAGCTATCTATAAGCTCACCTGGAGCCTTCGGCCCAAGTGAGCTAAAAACTGGTAGCTGCAAATCTAGTTGTGTAACATTTTTATATTGTGCCAATGTGCTAGACAATAATATTTAAAGGGACTCTGTGCTCTTGGTATATATTTCTGCCATTTTTTTTTTTTTTTTTTTAAAGGGAGATCATTTTTTTTACTCCTTGTTTGCTTTTCTGCACACCAAGCCCTTTCTGAAAAGGAATATACTCTAAAAGAAAAGATTGCTGTCCTCCCTTGGGAAAAGGGGTCTACTGTAAATGGAAAGAATTTGCTCCCCTGGTACCAGTTTTTAGAAGGGGACAAAACCATTTTGGAGCTGTCTCCCCTATAAGTTTCATTACCTTTTAATGAACTCCACTAGGCAAAATCGATGCTGGGTTAAAGCAGCATTTTAATTCAGAAATAAAAGTACTTGAAACGCCCTAAATTTCATACACCAAAATTTCTGACAAGATGGCATATACAAACAGTGTAGATCCGTATCAGATGAGTGGTCTGATCTGGGTTTACACCGTTTGTCATTTCACTAAGTATCTAAGAAACAATTGCATACAAAGCAAATAGCAGGCAAAAAAAGTACAGGACAGTGTTAGAAATTTATAGACATTTACCATATAAGTAATAACATTTTATTGTGTCAAAAAAGCATACATGTATAAAAAACATGTTAGGGTAAATGTCCTAAAATGTCATACACTAAAGTGTCTGACAAAATAGCATATGCAAACAGTGCAGACGTTGATCAGACTGCTCCTGAAGGAGCAGTCTGATCAGAGTCTACACTGTTTGCCATTCCACTAATTATTTTCAGAAACAATTTTTGCATAATAAAAAGCAAAATTTAGGCATAAATACTATCAAATAAAGCGTTCGAATTTTAAGGACATTTACCGTATCTTTAATGAGCCATGCCATGAAAAAAGATGTCTTCAGGGGGTAAGTGGACAGCAAAGATCCAGATCATCCTGTCCATGCACACAATTTCTTCAGGGCCAGTGCTGCTCACTTACAGTTTTATAGATCAGACAGCATGGCAGGGCATTCTGAATCTTTACTATTCACTTTATTCATGGCTTGGCTTGTAGTACATATACACTCCATCTTCGTGCTCGTAAGTCGCATGATCCAGACATAATGAACAAATATAAGAAGTTCAGAGCACATGTACAGAAGGTGGTAAGAGATGCATATTGGAAGTATGTTTTCAATATATTCTTTTTATCTGATAGCAAACCAGATCCTAATAACCCCTCTAATACTGAAAAAGCTAAAAGGTTTTGGTTATTTGTAAAGTCCAGTACTCAAGATGCATTTGGGATCACTTCCCTTCGTGAAAATGGAATTCTTAAGACAGACCCTAAGAATAGGGCAAATATTTGTAATGCCCAATGTCAGTCTGCTTTCACTAGGGAAGTAGACACTGGTTTACTCCCTAAAGGTATTAATTAGTCCTTTCTCCACAATGGAGGAAATAACTGTTGACCCTAAAGGGGTAGAGACACAGTTTGAAAAGATTAATATACATAAGGCTTCTGAGCCAGATGGCTTGAATGCCAGGGTATTTAGGGAGTGTAGATCTGGGATTGCCCCTGTTCTGGCCTATATCTACAATGTGTCATTTGCCCAGGGTTATGTACCAGACAAGTGGCGACAAGCGAATGCTGTGCCTATATATAAAAAAGGAGAAAAATATGATCCTGCTAATTATAGACCTGTGTCACTGACCTGTATCTATTTTTCTTCTGTTGCAAGACCCTGGAGCATATTATTGTCCATAATATAAGTAAGCACTTAGCCTTAGAAAGCATTCTTGCTGACTGTCAGCATGGTTTCCGAATGCAGAGGTCTTGCAAAACCCAGTTGGTCCAGTTTTTCCATGATTTTGCTAGCAACCTCAATGGTGCAGTAATCGTGGACCTAAGCAGACGGAGGTAATCATCATGGACTTCGCTCAGGCCTTTGACAAGGTACCAGACAGGAGGCTATTATATAAATTAGATTAATATGGGATAAGAGGAGCCACCCATATGTGGATCAAATCATGGTTCTGGACGTTCCCAATGTGTTATATTAGAAGGTCAGGCACCCGATCCAGTCCGAGATCTATCCGGGGCCCCTCAAGGTTCTGTTCTAGGACCCGATCCTTTTTCTGATTTTTATTAATGACATTTTTTTTTTTTTTTTTTTTTTTTTGTATATTAAACTTTATTAATTATTTGCTCGTTACAAATTACTTCCATGGGATCCGAGCTCTCCCTGGAGTAAACAATCTATTTCTATAAAAAGAAATCAATTTCTTTCCATTCATCCATGTGAACTGCCATCATTCTCATTGTATTTGTTTCTTTTTCTGTCTATAGTACACCTTTTACACTGTAACTCATTCACATTCATTTATACATTTTTTTTTTATATAGTAAAGGTAGTTATAGAGGAAGAGAATGTTTTAATACATATTATGTCCTGTTTTCTTTTTTTTATATATATTGGCCAAATTTATATTCCTCTATCCAATTTTATACATTGTTTCAGATCCTAACATGCATTACATACAATAGCAAAATCTAACCATTTGTACAATTAACAGACTCATTTTTTTTTTTTTTTTTTTGCCAGGCAACACTTCTGGAAGGGCTGGGGTGGGGAAATTTTGGGATATGCCCAGTTTTTTTAGAAAATGTTTTTCTTTTTTTCTTTTTTGTTTTGAATTTTTCTAATATATATATATATTTTTTTTATGTGTATTGTTTGTATGCTTGGCTTTTATTAATGACTTAACGGATAACTTAAGGTCTTCAGTTCGGCTATTTCAAATGACTGTTTTATATAGGAATATCTTATCCCCTCAGGATTGTGCTATTCTCCATGAAGACCTTGATAGACTTGCAAGTTGGGAGGCAGAGTGCCAGATGAAATTTAATGTTGCCAAATGTCATTCTATGAGAGTGATGCAACACCTCACCCACAAACAAATTCAACACCAATACACTTTACATAATCAGACCTTGGTAGAAGTTCAGTCTGCCAAATATCTTGGTGTTACAATTACAGATAACTTAGATTAGGGTTAACACATATCGGAAATTTCTTCTAAAGCTAGTAAAATCCTTGGATTTCTCCATCGAAACCTCTCTTTTGCACCTCGAGAAACCAAGGAGGTTGCATATAAAACCTGTGTGCGCCCTAAACTGGAATATGCAGCCACTGTTTAGAACCCATACATTAAAACTCAATGTAGTCAACTTGAGAAGATGCAGAGGACTGCTGCTCGCTGGACTTGCAGGCGTTGAAGGAACACAAACCATGTCGACGATATGCTGGATGAGCTGCAGTGGCCAACCCTGGAGCCCGGAGGGAGCAGGCCTCTAGCCTTCTTTCATAAAATTCCTTATGGCCTGGTAGATATTGATAAGGCTAAGTATCTGACTCCTACACCTGGATTGAGACATACTAGAGTGTCACACAACTTACAGTATACACGATGTCTTTCATATTCTGATGCTCTTAAAAATTCCTTCTTCACTCGTACTATTCCATTGTGGAATGGTCTTTCACTGAGGAGTCTAAAGTACTAATTTAGACTTCTATAACAGAGGTATGTGCTTTAACATGCCTCTGTTTAGCTTATTGTAAATAGTTTTAATGGTCCAACAAAATGTTCACCCTCTTTTTTGTGCTAACTTCTAAATTAGCACTGCACACCATGACATAATGATCAGAGCTGATCAAGTCTATAAAGAGAGATAGATAGGATGTTTGATGTTATAGATGTAATATTGGAAAATTGTATTATTCCCCTAAGACAAACCTGTCACAGACAACCTATATGCAAGCACTGGAGGATGAGACTAAAATGACTCTTATCATCTTGTCTTGGACTATACTGTTCACTAATTAAGCACTAGTTTTAGGCAAAAACACGTATGAGATCACTGAAGTCTCAAATTGGTCAGGCACACAGTGAAAATTTAATGGATACCACAATACAGATATGATACTTTTTTTTTCTACCTAAACTATTGCTAGTTTTCTTATTTCTCTTTAAATTTATATTGTATGTGTCTCACTGGTATTTCAGATGAGTATCCACAACATGTTTTCATGGAGAAATAAGAAAAAACACTTACCTGATATCTAACGCTATGCACACCAAATATTTCAATGGAAAAATGAAAACAAGAGGGCCATGATGGCTATGGACTGCTTACCCGAGCTCAAGATGTTACACAGCTTGAAGAAGTGATGGGGTCACTGGTTTAGGAGATGTGGACTAAAGACTCTTTTTTTTCTATATTTTTTGCTCTAGCACTTATCTTGTTCAATGGAGTGGAACCATTTTAGAAATTTTGGTAAAGGGGCAAAAGAGGAACATTTCTATAAAATTATTTTGAAATCAGGCCAGTGGCCTATGAGGTAATGTTGTTTAAAAAAATCTTTTTTTTTAGCTCTGGGGGTCATTTGGTTGAGCCGAGAGGAACCACTTTAGCAATTTTGGAAAAAAAGGCATGAGAAGCATTTCTGTGAAATTACTTTGAAATTGTATAACTGGCCTTAAAAGAGATGTTGTTTAAAGATTTTTTTATTTTCAGCTCTGGCAGCCATTTTGTTCAGCCGTGTGGAACCATTCTAGAAATTTTTGTAATGGGGCATAAGAGGAACGTTTCTGTGAAATTATTTTGAAATGAGACCATTGGCCTAGATGTTATTTAAAGATTTTTTTTTTCTATTTTCAGCTCAGATGGCCATTTTGTTCAGCCAAGTGGAACCATTTTAACAATTTTGGTAAATGGGCATAAGAGGAACATTTCTGTGAAATTATTTTGAAATTGGGCCACTGGCCTAGGAGATGTTGTTTAAAGGTTTTTTTCTGTTTTTAGCTCTGGTGGCCATTTTGTTCAGTGGAGCAGAACCATTTTAGCAACTTTGGTAAATGGGCGTAAGAGGAACATTTGTGTAAAATTATTCTGAAATCAGGCCACTGGCCAAGGAGATGTTGTTTAAAGATTTTTTCCTATTTTTAGCTCTGGTAGCCATTTTGTTCAATGGAGCAGAACCATTTTAGCAAGTTTGGTAAAGGGACATAAGAGGAACATTTGTGTGAAATCATTTTTAAATTGGCTCAGTAGTTTAGGAGGAGATATCATTAGAAGAAATTGCTGACGACACATGACGGATGACTGACACAGGCCGATCACAATAGCACAATAGCACCTTGTGCTCAGGTGAGCTAAACATCAATATTTTTGGCTGAAAGTCTTTAATACAAAAGCTATGCTAATGGCATGGGCCTTGCCTGATGGGACTACAATATTTCTTCCATAAAATGGCTCATAACGTAGCTCTACATAGACTTCTTTTTTTTTCAATAAAAAAAATGCTGATATTTCTCCATTAGGCCAAACTCTGTGAGTACTGATTAGAAGCACATCGCTGAGGCACTTATGCTGAGTACTCTAAACCTTTGTTTTAAAGATGAAACAAGAAAAATAGGTATGTGCACATAGAAGACATGTAGACCTTTGTCATAAGTAAATTTCAAGCTTAGCCAAGTTCTTTACCAGATCAGTGATAAATACATCCACACTGTGGCTTCTTAGAGGTAGATTACAGACATCCCACTTTATTACATCCACTTCCAGAGGCTTCCTATTGGGAAAAAAAGAGTTATATTGTTATATAAAGGTGTTTTTTTTTCAACCAAAAAAGTATTGAAAATTTTCTTGTTACAAGTATCTTGCCAAGGCTCTTATAATGAGTACAGTAAATGTCCTAAAATTTGTAAACCAGTTTCAGAAAAAGAAATAGTATAAAAAGCAAAATTTAGACAAAAAAGTATTAGAATTAAAAGGATTATTACTAAGGCTCATCTGATAAAAATATCTACTTCAGTCCAACAAAATACTAGTAGTAGTAGTGATCTTATTTATTAGAGTGTTGTATATCCATATATACATATTACATGTTTAAAAGGCATATAATATATTGATATCCAGCCCAAACTGACATAGGACACTTTACTTGTATAAAACAGTCACATGATTTCTTAAACCTTCTCATGCACCTGCACACACTATTTCAGATAATTCAACTGATCAGAAACAACAAACCTTTTTAAATATTTCTTTGAGTACACCACAACCTCTTTATAACACTATTGTTGGGGTCCATAGCATAAACCGTATTAGTTAAACAACAGTGTTATATCCAAACAAAAATGTATAGATTATATTGAAAAATGACCATTTATGGTCATTTTTCAATATAATCTATACATTTTTGGGATCCATCTTAGAACCCTGTTATATCCAAAACCGTGTTACAACGAACCATGTTGAGGTTGAAGTGTATCTCTTACTACACTGGAGAAGTGCACTACCCATTGCTCTACAAGACTCACAACATAGACCATGCATACATTCCTTGGTATGGTGATTTAACCAAACATTATAGGAAGAAAGATCAGGGCAATTAAGGCGGGTCTTAACATGATGTTCCTCTAACTATTCAATTACCACAGCTAAATGATGAGCTGGTGCATGATCATGTAAGACAGATACCACCCACACCTGTCCATGGACCTTTTGTAACATAGTGCTGAATCACAAAAGTCAGAACTTTCTCCTTGTAAAATATTCTAATTACACTAGTGTGCTCAGGCACAGGGACCCGTACCACTATTCCATCAGTGTCAAAAAAAAACAAGAGCTGTCATAGGACAGCGTAGCTCGCCTGCTGGGTACATTTTATATTGTAACATTTTTATCATTAAGAAATTCAAAATGTATAATAATAATAAAACACAAACCCAAAAGGCAAAATCACTGAAGCATGAAATATAGGTCACAATGACCTAGATATAGTAAGTGGTCATTCATTGGGTCACATGGAACTAATATCCCAAGTGTGACATTTATCCAACAAATAGTATTCAAGATATAAGGCAAAATCACTGAACCATGAAATATAGGTCACACCAACAGAGATATATTTTGACGTCAATAATCGGGTCACAAGGAACTAATATCCCAGGTGTGACATTTATCCAACAAATAGTATTCAAGATATAAGGCAAAATCACTGAACCATGAAATATAAGTCACACCAACAGAGATATATTTTGACGTCAATAATCGGGTCACAAGGAACTAATATCCCAGGTGTGACATTTATCCAACAAATAGTATTCAAGATATAAGGCAAAATCACTGAACCATGAAATATAGGTCACACCAACAGAGATATATTTTGACGTCAATAATCGGGTCACAAGGAACTAATATCCCAGGTGTGACATTTATCCAACAAATAGTATTCAAGATATAAGGCAAAATCACTGAACCATGAAATATAGGTCACACCAACAGAGATATATTTTGACGTCAATAATCGGGTCACAAGGAACTAATATCCCAGGTGTGACATTTATCCAACAAATAGTATTCAAGATATAAGGCAAAATCACTGAACCATGAAATATAAGTCACAATGACCTAGATATAGTAAGTGGTCATTCATTGGGTCACATGGAAGTAATATCCCAGATGTGACATTTATCCAACAAATAGTATTCAAGATATAAGGCAAAATCACTGGACCGTGAAATCTAGGTGACCTGGACCGTAAAATGTAGGTCACCATGACCTTCGCTCTCTTACACTTAAACCGATGTCACATAGTTAGCTGATGTATAACCAGTTGTGTCTATAACCTGTAGGCATATAAGATTTTACAAATGTGTCCTAGATTTTGACCCCTAGCCCCACTCCAAGGCCCACCCTGAGGTATGAACCCAGGGGTATGTTCTTTTGGAATCTCAGAAGACTCCTCCAGGTACCCAAATTCTAAATATGAATGCTCTATGAGGAGTGAAAGTCAAGATATAAGAATTTGAAAAACTTTAACACAGTATTACAAAGGTGTCCTAGATTCTGACCCCTAGCCCCACCCAGGGGCATGAACCCAGGGGTTTATTCTCTTGGAATCTCAGAAGACCCTCCAAGGTACCTAAGTTCCAAATTTGATGCCTCTGTGAGGAGTGACTGTTGAGATATAAGCATTTGAAAAACTTAAACGCAGTGTGACGGGAACAGGAACGCAAACGCGGACGACCGGGGTGACTACAATAGCTCTCCTTGTACTTCGTACAGGCGAGCTAAAAAAGAGTGTACATAGTGTGCCAGACAAAGCTACTTCTATGAGCAATCTGAGATCTCTTAACATTTTCATTGACTTTGTTGTTCTCTTTATTCTCAGGTTTATCACCTGTGACAATGTCTCTTAGATATGTTTGGTCTCTCTGCTTTTAAACATAGTGAGAAGTTGTGAAGATTTCTGTACTTGGTCACTCCTGCTCCTGGGGTACCCACTGGGTAGAAACCTTCTTCAACCTCAGCCTTCCTGTACTGGACAGACTCTAATAAATATCTTACAGCCCTTTTTGAAACAATGTGGAAAATGTATTTCAAATATTTAACCCCTTGTAGTCTGGAGATCCCTAAAAGGGTATTTGGCAAACAGTGCAGACCCAAATCAGATGCCATAGACCACAGCATCTGATAAGGGTCTCCACTGTTTGCAAATAGTTCAAGCATCTTTCTCTCAGAATATCTAAATCACATAGCTTGACATACCTAAAATTGCAATTAGAATCTTCCAATATAAAGTGTGGGAGAGTTCATTCAGTCTACAATGGGTTAATGGGACTGGATATGCTTGGTATGTTTTCTACCATTTATTACAACAGAGACAACTTTTGGGACTTCTTATTTGCTCTTCTGTACACCGTCCCTTCTGAAAAAGGGTCTTTTCTAAAAAGGAAGAATTTGCTCCCTAGGGGAGAAAATTCTTTCCTTTTAGAAAAGATCCCTTTTAAGAAGGCAAAAAGCATTTGGCTAGAGTTGCCTCCAATTAATTGTACCAATTCCCCTTAAGGATAAAGGGCTGAAAAGTAACAGAAGCCAACCTAGCTAGATCTATATCCAGTATATGTCTTACTTGTTTTCCTTCTCTCTTTCTTCCTTCTGAAACTGGAGGTTATCACTGGTTCTCCAAATACATTTCTTAGAAATATCACCACCTATGTTATAGCAATTTGACCATTCCAAAGCAGACTGAAAATTTAACAAAAAACACAGAATAACAATTGCAGACAGCAAAAACCCAGACCTGCATGTGTATACATGATGTCTACATAATCACAGCTTTTGTTATCTATTTATAAATCTATCCATAGCATGTATGAACAGAGAGCAAAAGGAGCTGATGAGACAGCAGATACACAGTATGATCTAGCGAAGAGTTGAATCGGAGTTTAATGGCCCAGTCACTGTTAAGGTTATGTCGAACCAGTCAGTTAACCAACTCACTTTCCTGGGCAGGCTTAGTCCTTTAAGTGGTTAACTAGTATTTGTGCACATGCCTTTGCCAATAACTGACAACTACCCTGCTTTAATGAGAAGAAGGGGGAAAATGAACAAAATGATTTCACGATCAAACTCCATGAAATGTGGCTGAGCTGTATTTCAAACATGTGACTCCTGGATCTGCAGTCAGACATGCTACCAACTCTATGTAAGAGGGGTAGCTAGATATTTTTCTTATTTCCCCACAAACACCAATGTCCTGCAGAGTCATTATACATGCCTAGGTGAGGTGCTTCTAATGAATTATCCATAACATAGGTTTTCATAGAGAAATCAGGGCCCAGTTGTTCAAAGCATGGTTAGCTTAACAAGCTCATTGGTGGTCAAAATGTTAACTGTTCTAGTAAGTACAATATCTAATTCACAGGTATTTTGCTGAAAAAATGTGAGTATTTGCAAAAGCTACTCACATTTTTTTTTCAGCAAAACTAAGTGTATATGCCATGTTTAATCATCAAAGTTTTAATGATATGTTAACTAACAACATTGTTAGTTTTGATAACTGGGCCCAGAAAAATATCAACACATCTGAGCTAAAAAAAAGGGTGCCTTACCTACAGCCGTAATCTGAATCTTGAACACGCAGTCTATGACACATTTTTACCTTGTGCTCCAGTAATAAATCTACATGTACACATTCCACATGCAGTCTATGACACATTTTTACCTTATGCTCCAGTAATAAATCTACATGTACACATTCCACACAGTCGATGACACATTTTTACCTCCTGCTCCAGTAATGAATCTACATGTACACATTCCACATGCAGTCGATGACACATTTTTACCTTGTGCTCCAGTAATGAATCTACATATACTCATTCCACACGTAGTCGATGACACATTTTTACCTCGTGCTCCAGTAATGAATCTACATGTACACATTCTACACACAGTCGATGACACATTTTTACCTTGTGCTCCAGTAATGAATCTACATATACTCATTCCACACGTAGTCGATGACACATTTTTACCTCCTGCCCTAGTAATAAATCTACATGTACACATTCCACATGCAGTCGATTACACATTTTTACCTTCTGCCCCAGTAATAAATCTACATGTACACATTCCACACACAGTCAATGACACATTTTTACCTCCTGCCCCAGTAATAAATCTACATGTACACATTCCACACACAGTCCATGACACATTTTTACCTCGTGCTCCAGTAATAAATCTACATGTACACATTCCACACGAAGTCGATGACACATTTTTACCTCATGCTCCAGTAATAAATCTACATGTACACATTCCACACAGTCGATGACATATTTTTACCTCGTGCTCCAGTAATAAATCTACATGTACACATTCCACACAGTCGATGACATATTTTTACCTCGTGCTCCAGTAATGAATCTACATGTACACATTCCACACAGTCGATGACACATTTTTACCTCGTGCTCCAGTAATAAATCTACATGTACACATTCCACACACAGTCCATGACACATTTTTACCTCGTGCTCCAGTAATAAACCTACATGTACACATTCCACACGAAGTCGATGACACATTTTTACCTCGTGCTCCAGTAATAAACCTACATGTACACATTCCACACGAAGTCGATGACACATTTTTACCTCGTGCTCCAGTAATAAATCTACATGTACACATTCCACACAGTCGATGACATATTTTTACCTCGTGCTCCAGTAATGAATCTACATGTACACATTCCACACACAGTCAATGACACATTTTCACCTCCTGCCCCAGTAATAAATCTACATGTACACATTCCACACACAGTCCATGACACATTTTTACCTCGTGCTCCAGTAATAAACCTACATGTACACATTCCACACGAAGTCGATGACACATTTTTACCTCATGCTCCAGTAATAAATCTACATGTACATATTCCACACAGTCGATGACATATTTTTACCTCGTGCTCTAGTAATGAATCTACATCTACACATTCCACAAAAAAATTGATGACACATTTTTACTTTGCTCCAGTAATGAATCTACATGTACACATTCCACACAGTCAATGACATATTTTTACCTCGTGCTCTAGTAACGAATCTACATCTACACATTCCATAAAAAAATTGATGACACAATTTTACTTTGCTCCAGTAATGAATCTACATGTAAGTAAAGTAACAAAGCTCTAGATAAGGCCCTTTTCAAGCAAACAAAACAAGGTTGTTTTCTTATTTCCATGTGTTGTTTGACAATACTTAAGTCGAGTAGACTCCTTCCAGTCTGGTGCGAAGGAAAGTAAACAGGAACTCAAAAAAGTTGTCTACTTTGTACAATATGGCAGAAAATCTACCTAGTGTACATGTATCAGTTATTCAGAAATAAGACCTGAATATTAGACAAATGGATGTGCAAACAGATGGACATATGGATAGAGGGAAAACCAAATGCCTAAATCGCATCTGCATGAGATGGACAATTATCAGCCACCTCAACTGGATCTACACTGTTTGCAAAGGTATCTGTTTTGGTGTTCAAAGATAAAAGGCTAGACTGGTACTGTATTTACCTTAAATATTCAGACAGGTTAAGCCATTGCTGTACTTATTCAAAATTTTGTTTAGGACCTTTATGGCCAAGTCATGTTGAGCCGGTCAGTTAACCTACTCACACTTTTCCTGAGCAGACTTAGTCCTCTAAGCAGTTAACCAGTACTCTGTGCACATACTCTTGCTAGTAAATGATATTAAACAACTGCCTTTCTTGAATCAGCAGCAGGAGGAGAATGATCATAGAAATAGTTGCACTTATCCCGATATTTGATAACCTCGTGATGTGTCTAAAAAGTGCTTGCAGAACCAACCAATTTATCTGGATCTACACAGTTTGCTCAAGTATTTAGTGCATGGCATATAATGGAACTGTTATTTCTAGGTGATTTTAGAATTATACCAGATAAATACTAGGACAAGCTCCTGTGGTTGTGCACATACACACCAATATCAGGTTTGAGAATAGCATTGCGAAAACTTTAATAAAAAAAATTAACATAAGCCTTTAACCTTGACCTCAAGGTCATCCATGAGGATCGGGAAGGTACAACACTGAACATCAGACCTGTACTTTTGTATTGGCGAGCTAAAAAGGGGTCTCCAAATATTCTTACTTCTCTATGAAAATATGGGTGCTTCTAGTAAGTACTCACAACATATGTCATTATTGTGGAGAAATATGAAAAATATCAATAATTTTCAGATGAAAAAAAAAAAGTGCCTTATTTGGACCTATGATGAATTTTATGAGTCTCTATATTACCTCTATAGGAATGCTGCCAGACCCACACATAGGATCACACACAATGTCACCAGTTTTCACCTCACACAACCTGAAAGTTAGACAGTAGACTTTACTTGAATTAATCAGGAATTTAAACCTCACTTTATGTCAATAAGTAATCTAAGTGAGAAAACACACCTTCTGACAAAGACTCAAATCAGCCTGCACAGCTATGCATCTATGCAGCCTGATCAGTATCTTCACTGAATGTATGAGGCAAATGCACAGGCTGATCAGAATCTTTGCAGGGTGCACATATCTGAAAGCATGTTTTCTGATATTGAGGCTCATTTTGTTGCTGATCATCCTAAGAAAACCAATATATAACCATACAGTCATGCTAAAAACATTTGCATAACAGGACTCTGAGGAAATTAAAACACAATCCACAGATCAGTTATCATTTATAATTATCAATGTGTGTACAACATGCAGACATAGCTCCAGGTAAGGGGAATATTTTCAGGAGAAAAGACAATTCATTTAGGCAGCAAAACTCAGTACCCACAAGTTATAGTAGTGCTAAGAAAATGTCCCAAATTATCGTTATATAATTATAGTATTTTCTATAGCTGTGTACACCTTTGTGTTAACTTCTTAAAATCTCCACCTCTTCAGTTCTGTAAATTTATGTCTTTTAAACATGAAAACCCACCAATTTTAGAATGTTGCTTAACCCATTGTAGTCTGGAGACCCCTGAAAGGGTAACTGGCAAACAGGGCAGACCCAGATCAGATGCCACATTATGCGGCATCTGATCAGGGTCTCCACTGTTTGCAAAAAGCTTAGCCATTTTTCTCTGGGAATATCTAAATCTCATTGCCTGACATACCTAAAATTAAAATTGGGACTCCTCCAATTTTTGTGGGGGAGTCTATTCACTCTATAAAGGGGTCATAGATACTATCTTTACAAACAAAAATGTTGAAAATCACTTGTAAAAATTCCTATACATTTAGATATGTGATAATGGTGCCTAACTATGACAGCTCCAGATCAGGGTACAAGCTGGCCGAGAAATTTAGAAAGAAGTGACTTCTCCCTCCTGGGAAAATAGGAAGAAGTTTGCTGAGTCTAGGGAGGTGGTTTCGGACGGATGACGGACGATAGAAGCATGGGGAAAATGTTGTCTGTTGAAATGTTTACCCAGCATGCTAAGCATTAGTGCATTATATTTCCCTCTTGTAAACTGCATAAAAGAGCCAACACTTAAATTCTAGTCGTAAGTTTATTATATTTATGCTATTTTCTTATTTTAAAATAAAAACATATGTTGCCTTACTGAGGTGTTTCTAATGAGTACCCACAGCTGTTTTCGTGGAGGAATAAGAAAAATAACGTGGATACCCTCTCTTATCTGGAGCTATGTGGCTAGCAATGTCTATGGTCAGGCCTATCATGTTCTTGTCTGTGGTTTTCTTGTGGTCTGGCTTCGTTGCCATTGACTCCTTGACTGTGTTTTTTCACACTATTATATGTGTTTCACTGTGCTGTCTCACAGATGAGGTAGAGGACTCCTATGGGGTCCGGACCCCTATGGGGGTCGAACATATGCTTGTAATTTGGAGCTGCATCAGAAATGAGGTTCTGCGTGAGTAAAACTGGTTTAGCACCCCCACCCCCTCCAACTCTCCCACCCCAGTAGTTTTCCTACTGACCATTCCAAGGCAGTTCCTCTGTTGCATTTGTTCTTTGTGCATCGGTGGTTTTATATATGGCATTTGTTTTGTCCTTATTTGTTCCTCATCTCTCCTTCTTTTGATGCCTCAGGAGGGCTGTGCTTTGTGATTGTGGTATTTCCTGGGTATCTTTACTTATATTTTTGCTTTCATTAGTAAAATTACTAAACACAGTATTTTGTGATGTCAAAATATTTAGTTTTAATTTTACTTGAAAAATTAAAACTTAATAATTACTTTTCAGTATCTGACTTCAGATTCGTAACTTTGGTCATATTTAAACAATATAATAGCAATATACTAGCAAATATTTTAGAAATTCTTAGACTTTATACAAACTAATGATATGAATGATTGTAAGTTTTGCAGAGTGCTGATAAGATGTTTTGTCTTGACAAACAAAAAAAAATATTTATTTGATTTCTCTACAAATCACTTATGTTGTGGGTACTCATTAGAACTCTATTTCCGAAATGCAATTCAAATGAGGATCCACAAATTATGTTTATGAGGGGAAAAAGGAATGTACAACTAGGTATTCTTATTTCTTCAAGAATATATGTTTTGGATATTTGTTAGCATCACTTCACTGAAGAAATATATGTTTCTTGAAGTGTTAAATACAATGTTTTTGCATAATTTCTGATTAACTGTCTCCTCTTGAGTGAAGGTTTCATGCCAGTCAAACTGTCATTATAATGAACCTTGTTGTTGTATCGAGTATCGGTAGAAAGAGAGTTGAATGTGTGTGTTTTGCCAAGATTTTTTTTTTTTTTTTTTTTTGTTGAGTTTTACGGCCCAGTCAACCCAATGGGGTCATGTCGAGCGCAGTCAGTTTACCTAACCACACGTTTACTGGGCAGGCTTAGTCCTCTAAGCGGTTAACCAGTATTGTGCACATTCTTTCGCCAGAAACTGACAACTGCCCCTTCTTGAATCAGCGGAAGGGAGAGAATGACCGTAGAAAATATTTCATGATCAATCTCCACGAAAGAATGTTGCCGACCTCGGCGGGGGTTGAACCCGTGACCTCCTGGTCTCCAGTCGGACACCGTATCCAACTGAGCCACCGAGGCGACTATTTTTTTTTTTTTTTTTTTTTGCCAAGATATATGGCAAGATATTATTAGAGATCATGATCAGACTGCATGGATGCAAAGACTCCCTAGTTTCTAAGGTGGTCTGCATAGTAACTTTCTGGTTATATTTTAGATTATTCATTTACCTCAACATGTTGTATGCTAGAGTTGGTCTCAAGGTTGTTGGTCCAAAATTCCCAATATTTCTCCTGTGCAAACTTTCTCTCGTCAAACCAATACACACAGTAACTTCTTCATCTTCAATATTCAACATAACCTCAATATTAAAGTTCTTCATTTCCACATTCCAGCCAAAATATCGATATATTGCACCACCAAAATTAGAAGCTGCAGTCATAGAATCAAAATTATGTTTATCACCTACTCTGTTACAAGTCACTCTAAATGCAGGCTTCTGTGGGTCCCATGGATTTATACGAGTTCTGGGTTTTTTAAGTTCAGTGCCTTTTTCTGTAATTCCCTCAATTTCAGTCTTTTCTTTTTCTTTATTAGCATTATCTTTTATTGATAATTCACTCTTTTGTATCGTGTCAGTGTCTCTTTTCCCAATATGATTTACAGTGTCATCTGACTGCATGATCTGTGCGCTTTCAGAAGCAGTTTCTGATTCATTATCAAGTGTGTTTTTATCACTTTCATGTTTACAAACATTAGTCTCAACAACGTCTACTTCTTTAGTTTCAGATAACTGTTCACCACAATCTGACTTTGTTTCAGTTTTGTTGTGTGTTCCTTGCTGCTTTCGTCTCTTGTTTTTCTTTGATTTCTTTGAAGTCTTTCCTTCACTTTTACTTTGTCTTGGTGGTGGTTCAGTTACTTCTCCAAAATCATCTGTAATAATCTCTGGAACATCGGCTATTGGATGTTCAAATGAGAAGAATTTTCTCCAAACCAATAAACCATGTGGCCAATCAACTTTCCCAACAAACTGTCGCAGTCTCAGTAGATTTTCATGCTGAAATATTGTGTTGAGGTTTTATGGCCCAATCAACCCAATGGGGTCATGTCGAGCACAGTTAGTTAACCTAACCACAAGTTTACTGGGCAGGTTTAGTCCTCTAAGTGCTTAACCAGTATTAGTATTTGCACATTTTTTCACCAGAAACTGACAACTGCCTTTCTTGAATCAGCATACAGGAGTGAATGAAAATATTTCAGGATCAATCTCCACGAAAGAATGTTGCTGGGCAGGGGTAGAACAAGCAACCTCCCGATTACCTGTCAGATGCGCATCCAACGGAGCCACCGAGGCCAGAAATATAACCATATTTGAACTGGAGTATAGAAAATCTCTAAAACAACATCCAAACAGTGAAAACGTAAGAGCCTGTGCAAATATGTATAATTATTAGGAACTACTGTTTGTTCTTCAGTCTATAGTCATAATGCTACAAGTATGAACAACTCAAGTCTTCACAGCGCCAGAGGTATCAACATAGTATTTTTCTTAACCCTTGTCCTGCTGAACCCAGATATAATCTGTTTTTGCAAACTGTGCAGATCCAGATCAGTTGGCTTCTGAAGAAGCCAACTGATCTGGATCTGAAGAAGCCAACTGATCTGGATCTGCACTGTTTGCCATTCAGTATTTGATTTTGTATCAACAATCAGGATTAAGTAAACTGATTGGCTGAAAATGAGAAGTGGGTGTGGCATCTTAATTTATTCAGCATGACAAGGGTTAAATTCTCCATGAAAACACTGAGGCACAACAACACATATTTATTGTAGAAATAATAACAATATCAGTACATGTAGAAATAATAACAATATCAGTACATGTACTTTTCAGTTGAAAAAATGCTATATCTGGAGCTACAGTTACGAGCCTCAGAGGCATACACTCTTTGGTCTTTCACTGTTTCTGTACAGAAATTTATAGGTTTGTAGCTTGTTTTCAACCAAAACAAAAAGTAATGCTATTTTTCTTACCGTATTTCTGAATGAAAACATACACAGTGGGAACTCATAATGAGTATTTCTGAATGAGAACATACAATCTGGGTACTCATCAGAAGTGCACCAATTAAACACTTCTAATGAATACCCACATATATATTAAGAAAATAAAAGAGTTTTATGTAAATACAACATGAATCCTTCTCCAATATTTATAGCTATGATCTTTAATGCCATAAAGGAAATATTTAGAAAATATTTTGTTAATTTTGCATGAAAACTTATCTTGTGGATGGTCCTTGGAATTGCCCTAAGAATATCCTAAATTATCACCACTACTATTACCTAATCTGGAGCCATGATATCCTAAAGGGCCCATACCTGCCCATAGCTCTAGGTAAAAGTGAGTATCAGATAAGTATTTTTCTTATTTCTGCACAAAAACATATGTTGTGGGTAGTGTTCAGAAGCACCTCGGCAAGGCGCTTCTAATGAGTGCCCACAACATAAGTTTTCATGCAGAAATAAGGAAAATCTCAATATCTTTGGATTGAAAAAAGCATCTTCTCAATAGCTACATATGATATCCTAAAAGGCCCATACCTGTCTGTAAATCTGTGCAGGTCAGGTCAAGACTGTTACTGTTCCCACATGCAGTACATAGCTAGACAAAGTAACAGATTTAGTACTCATATTTAGGGTATTTTTTTTTCAATCTTTAAACTAGAAAGAACTGTCTACCAAACGGAGATCTAGATAAGAGGGGTATTCAGATTACATTTCTTATTACTCCCAAAAAACATATGCTGTGGGTACTCATTAGAACCACGTTAGAATGAGTACCACTAAAGTATGTTTCAGTGGAGAAATAAACAAGAGGGCCATGATGGTCCTGGAAGGCTCACCTGAGTATCATAGCCCTTAGCCAACTCAACCTAGAAACAGATTGAGGCAAACATTATGGCATAAATTCTTGATGATTATATTAACAAGTAAGACAATGTATCATGCCTAATGGACTGTGGAATAAAGGATGTCAAATATGGATGACTGCATTCAAGAGGCCATGCTCAGATGTACGCAAGTGCAAAGTATCACTGCTGTAGGACCAACAATTACTGAGAAACTGACCTTAACTGAAAAAATTTAAGAAAGTCACTGGGCTGTGAAATATAGGTCAAAGTGACTCAGTTCCAAACTTGACATAGAAATCATCATAACAAACATTTTAAGCAAGATGCATGTTACTCACTTAAAAAATGTGACCTCTAGAGTGCCAACAATGTTTTCCTTTGATCTGGCATGGTGACCTAGTTTACCCCAAGTGACCCAGTTTTAAACCTGATGTAGAAATCATCAACACAAACATTTTGAGCGAGATTCATCATGATCACTTCACAAATGTGACCTCTAGAGTGTTAACAATGTTTTCCTTTGATTTGCCCTGGTCACCTAGTTTTTGACCCAAGTGACCCAGTTTCAACCTTGACTAGAAATCATCAAGACAAACATTTTGAGCAAGATTCATGATGATTGTTTCAAAAATGTGACCTCTACAGTACAAACAAGGTTTTCCTTTGATTTGGCCCAGTGATCTAGTTTTTGACCCTAAAGGACTGTTTCAACCTTGACCTAGAAATCATCAACAGAAACATTTTGAGCAATACATGTATTCATGATGATTACTTCAAAAATGTGACCTCTGGAGTGTTAACAAAGTTTTCCTTTGATTTGGCCTGGTGACCTAGTTTTTAATCCCAAGTGACTCAGTTTTAAACTTGAACTAGAAATCCTCAACACAAACATTTTGAGCAAGATTCATGATGATTACTTTAAAAATGTGACCTCTAGCAGGGCCTGACAAATCCATTGCCCAGCTGCCCGGGACAAGTCCAAATCTTGGCTGGGCAAGTGATTTTTTATTTCACTTGCCCAGAAAAATGTATAGAATATATAAGGAATATTGTTATTCCAAGCTATTTTCAAGCTGCTGTGGACTGCCGGGCAAGTGGTTGAAACTTGAATTTGTCAGGCCCTGCCTCTAGAGTGTTAAGTTTATTTTGTGTTGAGGTTTTACGGCCCAGTCAACCCAGTGGGGTCATGTCGAGCGTGGTCAGTTTACCTAACCACACGTTTACTGGGCAGGCTTAGTCCTCTAAGCGATTAACCAGTATTGTGCACATTCTTTCGCCAGAAACTGACAACTGCCCTTCTTGAATCAGCGGAAGGGAGAGAATGACCGTAGAAAATATTTCATGATCAATCTAGAGTGTTAAGATTTTCCTTTGACCTGGTGACCTAGATTTTGACACCAAGTAATCCAGTTTAGATTTTGATCTAGATGTCATAGGGATAAAACATTCTGAGCAAGTTTCATTAAGACTTGGTCAAAATTGTAGAGTGTTAACAAACTAATTGTTGACTACGATGGATGACAGACATAGTGTGATCACAATAGCTCACCCTGAGCATTCGCTGAGGTGAGCTAAAAAAAAATATTAAATTGGTTACGTTGGAAAAAAAAAGTGGTTTTGGTTCTCCAATGAGCATCCATAATATATGTTTTGGTGCAAAAATAACAAACATTACCTTCTGAATATTCATATGGAACCTGTTTTACAATGCTGAAACTTTCTAGATTTCCATATCTTTTTCAAACGAAAAAGTACTGCTATTTTCTTATCTCTTCACAAATTGTATCTCATGGCTACTCATTAGAAGTGCCTCAGCCAGTACCTACTAAATATGTATTCATGGAGAAATAAGGAAAATATGTATCTGGATACCCCTCTATCTGGATTTATGCTAGTGACATTATAGGTCCAGATAAGAGTGGGTATCAGGTAAATATTTTTCTTATTTCTACACAAAAACATATGTTGTGGGTACTCATTAGAAGTGCTTCACTGAGATGATTCTAATGAATACCCACAAAATGTTTTCATGGAGAAATAAGAAAAATATCAATACTTTTGGATAGAAAAAAAAAACCTTATCAAGGGTTATGGCTAGTGCCTCAGTTCATCCATTAACTTTTAGCTTTCTTCTGGGAAAAAATATGATCAACAGATGATATTTTTCTTATATATATATTTCCCAGGAAATAGGATTTGACATTTTGCACAAACACTCTCTAATTTGCTTGAAATCTCAAGCTCTACTTTTTTGGGTAAATAAGAAAAATGTTTTAAATTGTTGTCTGTTGTATTTTTTTCTCAGAATGCAAAGCATTAAAATATTTCCCAGCAAAAGTAGAGCATGAATAAATGTCCAACCTTTTTTCAGACGGAACTAAGCTAGGAAAATGATCACAACTGTCATCTGCTAATTTGTCTGCAGTTGGCTGAAGTACCTTATCAGATAGCAGAACAATTTGCTGAAAATATGCTCCAGCTGCAAGAGTTCTCTTATTCAAATTGTGCTTCGAAGTTGTTAGACGACAACCTCTTTATAACATGGTTAGTTATAACACGGTTTTGATATACCATGGTTCAATGATGGATCCCAAAAATGAATAGATTATATTGAAAAATGACCATAAATGGTCATTTTTCAATATAATCTATACATTTTGGTTTGGATATAACATGGGGTTGTATAACTAACACGATTTATGCAATGGACCCCAACAATAGTGTTATGAAGAGGTTGCGGTGTATACGGTAGATTTCCTATTAGTTCGAACAGGTAAAAAATAAATATTGATCCCGATGTTCGAATTATTGGAAAATCAGTTTCAGAAAAAAAGCACTGTTCGAACTATTTGAAATTTCGGAAAATCTCAGATAAGGACCCTCTAAATGAGACATGATCCTTCCTAAATGCTGTCTGTTGTAATTTTACTCCGAGTGCTAAATATTAAATGCTTTCTTTCGTCTTATTTCCTTGCCAGTTTTACCTAATGGACCAGTCCAAAATGTCTGTTTAATTATTTTTGAAATTCTGGTGTACATCCTAAGGAAAAAATGTCTTTTCAATAATATTTATGTTTTAGTGTTGAATATTTGGGGATGGATAATAATTTGGAATCTATTATGATTTTATTAGTATGTATTAGTAAATTTCTGTTAAGGGAACGGGGGAAGTTTCTGAGGTAAACATCATTATAGCTTTCTCCCGGTTCGATGGTCAGCATTTTCTGTGAATATGTGGCACCACCGGACTTTCCCAAAAATACCGATATGGCCCAAGACTTTTTTTGTTTAAAAGATGGGTCTGAATTTTCTGAGACATTTTTTGTGTAAAAAATCCCTGTCTCAGTAGCAGATTTTAACGATATACATGTACAGTTTACGAACCATAAGAAAGAGAGTGGGTGAACCGATTTATTAAATATATTAATGGATTAATTAACATTAAATTTTCACGTGTTCGAACTATTTAAAAATCAGTTTTAAAAAACTAAGGGACTGTTCGAACTAATAGAGCAATTTTCGGGAGGTGATTTCAAAACAATAAGGGTGTTCGAATTATTAGAGTGTTCAAACTAATAGGAAATCTACCGTAATGTTATAATAAGCTGTATGTAAACATTAGCCAATATGTTAACCCTTAAAGTGCCAAACACAAATGCAGCAGATGACATTTTGATGGGTTTTTTTTTTTTTTTTTCAGAGAAAATAAGTCTTGACATTTTATGTGAATCATCTGCTTGGAAGATGATTCACATAAAATGTATAGACATATTTTCTCTGAAAAAGAAAATCAGAATGTAGTCTGCTACAAATTTTGCTTGGCACTTTCAGGGTTAAGACTATTTTTAAAATAGGATTTAACATTTCTCTTGAGAAGATCTGCATGAAAGGCCAAGTCCTGTTTTCTGCAAGAATTTGTTGTCTGCTGAATTTCTGCAGAGAGTGCTAATTATTAAAGTATTCAATCAGCAAGGCAAATTCTGGACAGCAACTAGGGAATCAAGTTACTGGATGAACTGAGGTGTTAATTTCCCTCAAAACTTACTTGCTCTTATGGTTTGTATTTTTCATTTAGATGCTAAAGATGAAGAAAAAGTGAAGAAAGTTCTGAAAATCTCACTGGCCCTGCCTTAGAATTTACTCGCAAATGCGAGCAGGCTAGTGGAATTTTACATCCCCAGTGAACTGGAATAAAAAAGCAGTTATCCTAAAAAAAAATGCCACAAAACTTCCCCTCACTTCGTAGCTTTTAGATACATCAAAACATAGTCAAATTGACTTGTTCAAATTTTAGGACAACTTCACAAGTATGGTATGGAATAGTCAACATGTCCAAACAGACAATATAAATATGGTACTTTTTCTGGTTGAAAAACTTTCATCTAGAACAATTCATATTGGCTCTCATAAACTAACCTGATCTTCGGTGAACCCAAAGTGAGGCACATGACTGAGAACAACTCGACAGTGATCTACGCTTCTAAGATCAAGCACCTGAAAGACAAAGCATACTACATGTCATGAACTGTATTAACCCTAAATAAAGTACCCATGATATATTTCTTTGGATAAATAAGAAAATTTCAAACTTTTGGCTGAAACAGTGCCTTATCTGGAGTTATGTTGTGCCATATGGAGACAGAGCCAAAGACTGCAAAGGCAACATAATAATACCCAGTTATTTTCTCTCAATTATTGCAAAATTTTATCTTTTTTTCTCCAAAATGTAATGTATGAATTCAAAAAATATCTCCACAACCCTTAACTTATGATAACTTCAAGTACAGTAAAGTAAGTAAGTATGTAAGTAAGTAAGTAAGCAAGTAAGTAAGTAAGTAAGTAAAGACTTTATTTAAAGAGGGTAACTACATTTAGCAGACAACAGCTAATCTTCCATGAGGCCCTCAGAGTTACAAAACATGAATTTACATAAAATATACAGACAAGTCAAATTGATGGTTTTAAAACAAACACAAGTTCTCTGGCCACAACACAGCATGGGACTGCCATATTCAGCATTCCCTGGTGCATCGGTCAAGCATTCAATGGATTATATATATATATTAATACATATGAAGAGTCAGATATAGCTGGAAATAAAAAACAAGAGGGCCATGATGGCCCTGTAATGCTCACCTGAGCAACATAGCACTTTGAGAGCCTGATCTAGAACTGATCAAGGCAAACATTCTGATCAAAGTTCAAAATGATTATATTAACAAGTAAGACAATGTAGCATGTCTAATGGACAGTGAAATAAAGGTCAAGGTCAAATATGGATGACTGCACTCAAGAGGCCATGCTAAGATGTATGCATGTACTAAGTATCACTGGCTGTAGGAGCAATAGTTACTGAGAAACTGACCTAAACACAAACACTTCACAAGTACCAAATATCACTCTGTAGGACCAATAATTACTGAGAAACTGACCTAAATGGAAAAACTTAAGAGAGTCACTGGACAGAAAACTATACATCACCTTGAAATCATCAAGACAAACATTTTGAGCAAGATTCATGATGATCACTTCAAAAATGTGACCTCTAGAGTATCAACAGGGTTTTCCTTTGATTTGGCCAGGTGAACTAGTTTTTGATATCAAGTGACCCAGTTTTAAACTAGACCTAGAAATCATCAAGACAAACATTTTGAGCAATATTTATGATGATTATTTAAAAAATGTGACCTCTGGAGTGTTAACAGTTCTCTGCTGATTTGGCCAGGTCACCTAGCTTTTGACCCCATGTGACCCAGTTTCAAACCTGACCTAGAAATCATCAAGACAAACATTTTGAGCAAGATTCATGATGATTGCTTCAAAAATGTGACCGCTAGAGTGTTAACAAGGTTTTCTGCTAATCAGTTTTTGACCCCAAGTGACCCAATTTCAAACCTGGCCTAGAAATCATCAAGACAAACATGTTGAGCAAGATTCATGATGATTGCTTCAAAAATGTGACCATTAGAGTGTTAACAAGGTTTTCTGCTGATTTGGCCCTGTGACCTAGTTTTTGACCCAAAGTGACCCAGTTTCAAACTTGACCTAGATTTAATAGAGGCAAACATTTTGAGCAAGTTTCATCAAGATTGGGTCAAAACTATGACCTCTAGAGTGTTAACAAGTTTTTCCTTTGATTTGACTGGTGACCTAGTTTTTGACCCCAAGTAACCCAGTATCAAACTTGACCTAGATTTCATAGAGGCAAACATTCTGGCCAAGTTTCATCAAGATTGGGTCAAAACTGTGACCTCTAGAGTGTTAACAAACTAATTGTTGACGACGAATGACGGATGACGGACGACGGACATAGGGTGATGACAATAGCTCACCCTGAGCTTTTGCTCAGGTGAGCTAAAAATAAAAGTCTGGCTCCAGATAAGATTTAAGTATGGACTGTTTATTTACCTCTCCAAACACTCAACAAACACTGTAGTGCCTATCTAACTCACCATGATTGGGTGACTCTGACAGACTTCCCATGGAGAAGTAAGAAAAAGCATTTGTTCAATGCCCCTTTTATGTGATGCCATGAAGAATCATGCAGATGACTAAATGTCAACATATATGCTAAAGCATTTTTCAGATGAAGAGTAACAACACATATTTATTTCAGATATATGAATACTGTAACATTTTCCTCTCTGTCACACCTGACTATGTAGGATATTAGTACTCTCAATTCAGTCATACAATACACCAAGAAGTGGGAAAAAAAAATATATATATATATATATATATTCAGAAACAGGCAGGCATTTATAAAAAGTGAAGTAAAATGGATATACACTACAACAACAACAACAAAAAAAATGCTTTGGGACTGCTGAGTGACCATTTTCCCATGAAAAATAAAGTTATAGCAATCTTGATAGCTCAGCCAGTTACTAGCCATTTCAAACACCTGTTATGAAATGTTTCTAGGGTTTTGGCACCTTTAACTTCATCAGGCAGACTGTTCCATATCAAAAACCCCGAATATTTCATACTTTGCTTAAAGTATTCAGTTCTAGGCTTGGGTGGGACAAAACAACCTGAGGTAGTAGACCTCAGAACAACAGAGTCATTAACCTTGTTATGTAAAGTCAAATTTTTGGAAATATAAGTAGGTGTTATCTCATTATATACTTTAAACATAAATTTTGCTTTTCTCAGAAAGAGACGATCATAAATCAATAAAATTTTCAAAGCATTCATGGATTCATAGGTACAGTACAGCTCAGGTGTTTTTTCAAAATCTCCCCCGAGCCAGTGGGGAGTGGATTCGAGTGGGAAGGATTAAATTTTAGCATCCCACTGTGGTTTCACCCAGGCCGGTGGATCCGCTGCGTTCCCACGGTAAAAATCGCCTGATAAAATTACTTTCGAACAGGTAAAATTCGATGCGATTATGACAGGCAATTGAAACAGCCGCGGGGGCCACGCGGTGTTTCCGCGATGAAGTGAGAAAGCTGTTTCCAAAGGGGTGTGGCTAAAGCCAGTCTTACTTTTTCGGCATGTACGGTTGAATAGGATCAAACTGCTGACCTGATCAAATCAGTCTTTTCAACTCAAAGTGTGACAGCAATTAACAAATTTTGATTGGTAGCATTCCCATTCACCATGAGCGTACAGAATTGTTGGTATCTACGTACACAAAATGTACCGCAAATTTGGTGCATAAATTGCAATATTCGTACGTCCTGCTTGAGTCAGTTTTCGCTCATCAGCATCCTTTTCAATATTAATAAAGCATCAAAACACTGCGATTGCCGACGGACAATAATGAATGCGTATGGCCAGTGCATAGAAACGGGTGAGTTTTCCAAATTGCCACATTCCGATCCCCCAAAATTAGGTTTATTCCCTTGTTCTCTTGAAATATTAACCAATGCTGCCCTGTTCCTTGAAATATATTTGGGTGTTCCCTTGGTCCACAGAAAACCCTGGCAGCCCCATTCACTGTTTGAGTGGGTAACATGCGCCGCAACAAAGCTCCATATTAAAAAGTACCGAATTCTGTGGCTTTGTTTGGTCCGGCCAACAAGTGGGTGCGGCATGGTCATTTTTATTTAATGTGCCTGTATTCCTGTAACTGCCTTTTCCCATGCAACAACCGCACGCGCTCAATATAAATGACGTACTGGGGTAAAAGACCGAGAAATTCTCACTCGCCGTCAGCAACCGCACGTGTCAATATAAATTTACTTAAAAGGGCACTTCTGCTATCAAAGAGGCATTGAATCAATAAGACAGCCCATGCAAAAAGGGTGTCTGTCATACAAAAAAACACACTTTACGAACCCACGGGGCCACAGAAGCTAATGACAATTCAAATGAGTGAGTGAGTTTTTTAACGTCCCACTAACAGCTAGGTCTTACGGAGGTGTGGACCTTGGTTTAAAGTCCCATATGAAAGAAGCTTATGATCAAACTCATGACCCCTGGGTGACAAGGCGCGCAGCTTTACCACTACACCACCGAGGCACCCTTTCCCAATATTTCAACCCGTTAAATGACTAATAAAAGGGCTGCAGACATTTCACCATGCCCACCACTGCATTTACATCAAACAAGTACCATAACTCTGATAATAAATTAATTAAGTTTCAAGAATATATCGCAAACAGTTCTCAAGTTACAGAGCAGGACACAAATATATTACAGAAATCACTAAAATAGTTTCGGTATTCAAAGGGCCATAACTCCAAAAGTAGGCTCTATCGTCAAAGTATATGAAAGAAAAGAAGGGCAGTGTCAGTTTCTGCTGAAATGATTAATAGCTTATGAATAAGCCCATCCCGGAAAAGCGTGCGGGCTCGACAAGACAAAAATAGTATTGACTGGGCAGTTTAACTCCAGTTCAAACAAAAATTACATCGGTACAAAGTTCTCATGTCTGAATTATGATTTACAATGTACGAACTTTGAAACGGATAAAACCTACAATACTACAATGTACGTGCAACCAACAAAAACTCAGGTTAGTCTGTGCATCGACCCACTAGATAAAGCAAGTTTCTTGCATACTGTACAATCAGCGAAGGGTCTGAACAGAACGTGCTGTTGCAGTCACACTGTTTATTCTGCTTTGGACAGCCCGGCTATCGACGGTAAATATGATCAGCGAATGCTCTTATCAGAATGTGCAGGCGCCTACTGACCCGAGTCTTCGCTCGTTGCACAATACGTTTTGTTACACCCAGTGATCATAGGAGGTACTTACTTAGTGAAGTCTCTGGTCAGACTACTGAGATCTATTGATGTGCAGTCTCAGAGTGTGCAGGCTGATCTGTCTCTTTGTACAAGTTTTATTGTAGGTTTTGCCATGCACAGACTCATGCGCGAGTTGTTTGTGCAAACCTTATCGCTAAGCACCCTGGGTACAATTTTCAGCAGACGACATTTTGAAATATTTTTCTCATTCTTCCATGAGAACAGGATTTGCACTTCATGCAAATTGTCTCCACTGCATGAAATGTCAAATCCTGTTTTCTTGGTAATGAAAAGAAAAAAAAAAAGAAAAATGAATTCAATCTGTCGTCTGCTGAATTAGCCCAGAGAGCCATTTTGAAGACGCTTTCCCGCCGATGCGCTAGGTTTATACAATGCGTCTCTTTTACTCGTTAAATAAATTACGGTCTTGGTTTTGCATATCGCATATTGAAGCCACAAAAACAGAACACTTTACATGGAAACGAAAGTTCTGAAGATTGCTGTTTAAACCAATAAATATAATGTTATTAATGTTTTATACTGTAAGAGAATAACGTAACATAGTATTCATTTGTACCTTGATAAATGCACGGTAAGGTACTCACACTGCAGGTTTTACTCTTTTAAGGGAGCTAACTGTAATTGACTTAAAAGGGAGTTAACTGCAATTGCTTTACGAGTATGATCTGTGCGAAATGGAATGGGGAAGAGCATTTTTTATGAATCCCGCCAAACCAGAGGGGGCATGCTTATACAATAAGTGGTTAACCAGTATACTGAACACCCTTCCGCCAGAAACTTGTAACTGCCAATCTTGAAGCAGTGGAAGGAGCGAATGACCGTGGCAAATACATGTGTTTCATGATAAATTGCTCAATCTGTGAGGATCGAATGCACAATCCTGACCAGCGGAGATTAATGTGTCCACCTACGAGGCATTATTCCTTTTTTTTTTTTTTTCGGGACGATGCTCATTGATCTCCAAATAAAAGCCTCTAAGATAGCGGAAGCGCCCCTTTAACAGCCCAGGTACAAGGTAAGAAATAAACAGAAATACGTTATTTTTTATTTCTTGTTTTATTCATTAATTCTTTTTTTTTTTTTTGTTTTTAATCTCTAGGTAGAAATATTTCTGTATTTATTCAGCGGCAATGCAAATGATGCGTAAGCAAAATAAAGGTTCCGATTTCCTCCCCATGCAAACTCGGAAAATTTAGAGCTGTCAATTATTCTGACGTCACTAATCTTTCATCGTGAGCTCGCCAGGATAAACTTTTGCCCAGCGCGGAGTTCTACAGGTAAGTGGGTGGTATTGCGGAGGGAACTCGGCAGAAACGCGGTGGACAAAAAATCCGTCACGGAGGGAATTGGAGTGGGGTATCGGGAAGATCCGCGGTGGGCTAAAAAATCAACCCCACCGGTTCGGGGGGGATTTTGAAAAACTACCTGAGCTGTATTGTATCTTCAACATTATAGTCAAGAATAACTTGACAGTCTGATTCTACTTCAAAATAGTTAACTGAGCTAACCAGGACAACAATCCTGCCAATCACCAAGCTTCTCCCCCTTTTAACCCTTCTCTTGCTGAACACAACATGCCATGTCTTAGCAAACAGTGTAGATCCTGATCAGTTGGCTTCTGAAGAAGCCAAATGATCTGGATCTGCACTGTTTGTCATTCAGTATGTGAATATGTATCAACGATCTAGATCAAGTAAGCTGACTGGCTGGAAATTAGAAGTGGGTGTGGCATCTTAATTTATTCAGCATGAGAAGGGTTAACATTTTTTTTTCTTCAAGTGCCAGTCGTCAACTGACCATACATGTACTACTGTCAGTTTCTAGCCTCAGATCTGCACATAAATCAACCAACCCCATGTTATTCCACATTTGGCGCCATTAAAGTAAATTAAGAAGGAAAAAGTATGCCCGATGCAGGACTCGAACCCATGACCCCCCTGCTTGCAAGTCAGGTGCTCTACCAACTGAGCTAACCAGGCCGACAGTCCTGCCAATCACCACAAAGCAAAACGCAGATAAAATTCTAGTGGCTCTTCGGACTTGAACACCGCTCAGTCGTAAACAAGCACCTGTTTCGCGTTTTCAACCGGAATTCTTATGTTGATTTTGCCTCTTGAAACTTTTGTCACAGTTCCACACTTTTCTTCTGCCTCTTCTTTAGCCGTTGGCTCAAACCCTGTAGCTACCGTCGCTTCTATATTACAAAACAGCGAAGAATTTTCTTCGCTGTCGCAATCACGCACACTTTCGTAGGGCGCAGCCATTTTAACGGTCACGTGATATTATTTACACGGTGCTGTGTTTGTGTGAGTTTCACTTTCAGTTGTGAAGTTGTGTGTGGCACAACTATTTTCTCCATTGTGGTCGTGATCATAAAAAAAGTTGATGTTGTGAATTAAAAGTTAGTTAAAAGATGCGATAAGAATCAAATGAGGACAGAACTGAATGAAAATGTGGTAAAAAATGAAGTTTACTTTCCACAAAATTGCTTATTCAATTTTGCTTTCATACATTCTTGTATCTTGCTACACAGGATATATTTTGTTTAGAAACAGAGAATGGAAAGAAAAATATCAACAGGAGAAATACAGGCAGATGTCAGGTAGATTTTTTTCTTAATAAGGTTTAATACTTCTTTGATTTCTTTTTTTCCAGCAAAAAAAAAAAAAGAAAGAAAAAAAAAAACACAAAAAGATCAAATGAAACTGAGAAGTTTATTTTTTCAATTTCATGCATGGCAACAGGTTCCAGATAAATTGCTAATTTGTCTGTTATTTAATCAATCCCATCACAATGTCATGACAGTTAGAGTAATTTTAGGAGGAAAAAGTATGCCCTATGCTAGACTCGAACCTGTGACCCCCTGCTTGCAAGCCAGATACTCTACCAACTGAGCTATTATAATGGACTGACAATCCTGCCAATTAATTACCACACTCTTCTCACTTTTAAAAAGTGCCAGGTATCAATGACCTTGGTGCTGAGTCAGTCCGGCAACTATCTTTTGAGGAGATTGATCATGAAATATTTTCTATCTTCATTCAAGGTCCTTCTGCTGATTGAAGAAGGGCTGTTGCCAGTTTCAGATAAAAGAATGTGCACAAGTCCTGGTTAACCGCTTAGCTGACTAGAGGACTGAGTCTGCTCAAGAAAAGTGGTTAGGTAAACTGACTGTCTCTACATGACCTTTTAAATATTGACTTGGATGTTATTACAGTGCCTGCATTAAGGGAAGTCTGGAAGTCAGAGACTCCCAAGAGTTGCACTGGGACTTCCAAATATCAATGCCAGGGAGTCTCTGACTCCCTTTTAAACATATCCTACCATTTATAAGAAGGATTTAAAATGAATAATGTGCTATCTGGCTTAAGAATGGCTGTTTTTTTCTCAAAAAATGTCAGTTTAATAATATTTAAGTTAAATTTCTGTAAGTCATTCAAAAGATTTATCAGCTGGGACTTCTAGATAATGGAACTAGGAAGTCTTGGGACTTCCTGATTTTTTAGTTAGTGCAAGCACTGTGTTAAACTCCAACCCAGCCAAATCATCTGAATGTGTTATTGTTTTCTAGCCTTTCCCCACACTCACCAGTTTACCTTGTTGTCATTAAAGTCCTTTTAGGAGGAAAAGTGTGCCCGATGCAGGATTATATGGCAACCCTCTTCTTGCAAATCAGGTGCTCAACCTACATGTACTTTGCTAACCAGACTGACAGTCCTAATCAGTTTCTGATCACTACCTTGAAATAATATTGAGCTCTTTTACATATGTACCAAAGCTCTAGAAAAAAAAATGCCTGCTTGCATCTTACTATATATATGTTCTGTGTGCAGTGTTTAGTGCACAGCCTCAGGTGCTCGTGGTCCTGTATGCTGTGTGGTTTGCTGTCCTAGGTTTGTCATATTTACCTTTAATATTCCGACTCTTTTAGAACCAGTTGATGTGCCTGAAAACTTCTGGACGAATGGCAAACAATGTAGGCTCTGGTCAGACACCACATTCTGTGAGATATTATCTGGGTCTACACTGTTCAGGCCTGTATGTCTGAATACTTCTGAAGCCAAACTAATACAGTATTTTGTATGGATTTGCCTCAAAGAACCCATTTTGCTCTGCATGGCTGAACAAATTTTACTTTTTTGACATACATATACTTGTTCTATATAGAATGATTATTTTAATTTAAAGATAATTGAACAATCATATACTGTTTGCTGCTGGCTGCTGAGTGACCATTATATAGGCTTTGATTTAAATCCTTCCACTTTTGATTTAGGCTTATGAAGGTTGATTGTCTGCCTTTCCATTTCTCTCCTACTCATTTTCAACTTTCACAAAAGGGTTACTACATCGGGGTTGGAGATATCCACATCCTCACATATTTCTTATGGGAAGGATGGATCTGCACAGTGTGGATAAACAATGTAGGTGCTTCTTCTCTTCTTAGTTTTGTATTTGATGTCATAGCTCTTGATAATGTGCTTTTTTTCAACCAGAAGTATCTATATTTTTCTTATTTCTCAATGAAAACATATGTTGTGGGTACTCTTTACTCTTTAGAAGCACAGGGGTCATCCTAGAGGGCGATTTGGGAGAAAAAGTCTCCCTAAGATGGCTGACTTCTCCCTATCTTAAGCTGAGGGAGAAGTGAAAATGTATAGGATGTATAGGAAAATCCTAAATTTGGACAAAACTTCTCCCTAAATCATGAAAGTGTCGCAAAACTTCTCCCTCTCTGAAAGCTCCAGGATGACCCCTGATTTCAAGCATCTCAGTGAGGTGCTTCTAATGACTACCCACAACATCAGTTGACAAATTAATTATCTGTTCTCTTAATTTTTTTTTCCCAGAAAATATGATTTGACATTTCAGTCCAATTGTCTCCTTAGGAGACCATTTGCATTAAATGTCAAATTTTGTTTTCTGAGAAAAATAAGAAAAATATTTCAAAACCTTGTCTGCTGAATGTTTGACCCAGCATGCCGAGTGTTAAACTTTGTATATTGCATCAAAGAAAAATACCGTATTTACCCAAAGTATTCGGACACCTCGACTCCTTACCATATATATTCTAAAATTTGAACCAGTACAATTCACTACCCGATGTTGTGTCTAAAAATTGCTGGATGAGTGGCAAACAGTGTAGACCAAGATGAGACGCTGCAGAGACACAGCATTCTGCGGCGTCTCATCTGGGTCTAAACTGTTTGATCAGGCCTGTCTGTCCGAATACATATGGTAAATACGGTACTTTTTTTTATGTCCCCAACTTCAAGGAATTTGGATACAAAGGAAAAGTGTATAGATTTTATAGAAAAATTACAGTTTATAATACATAATCTAGATCTATACATTTTTGTTTGGATACAGCGTATTTTGGGGTCTACCTTTAAACCATCTTATGTTTGAAAGCATCTATCATGAACCCACTTATAAAGAGGTTCTAGTGTATTAAAGGTAAGTCCAGTTTTTGTTCTGATGAAATCCCCTACAGTACAGCCCCGTTTATATGCATTAAGTTTACACCTAGAATAACAACTTATGCAGAGCCCTTTTTATTGCAAAATGCACTACAGACCATTGTTAAGCTTATCATAAACTTACAGTTTTATGTTGAAAAATACCATATTGCTCCAAGTATTTGGACACAAAGTATCTTCTTGCCATATTTGTTATGAAACCTGAACAATTTAATTTACTTACTAATTGATACATCAAAATTGTTCTTGAACATTTATGAAACAGTATATACACTGATCGGACATCACCTCTGCCATATCTGATCTGGGTCTATATTGTATGCTCAAGCTGTCTGTCCAAATATTTAGGATAAAAATGGTAATTTTATTTGTTATAAGAAGAATTTAGCTTGACACAGATTCATGAATTTTATTCTTCTTTTGCCATGCTACATGTTCATGTACTAGAAGTGTTAATATTAAGTGTTTTCATGCATGTAACCTCTTTAATAACATTGACCTATTGAAAAAAATGAATTATGGGGAATGTTTAAGAGCTTTTACCTATATGGAAGTAACTGAAATAGAAATATTTGCCTCTCCTACTCATTTGGAATTACTCTAACCTCTGGGTGCAAATTCTTCTTTAAAAGGGTAAAAGGGAACAAATTCTTTCCTAAAAGAGTAAGAGGGAATCAGTTCCTTTCTTTAAGAACAAGAAGGAACAAATTTACGGAGTAGCCTCCATTTAGAAAGGTTTCAGATTATAGGGAGGCAAGTTCATGGTTGCAAAAGTTGTCCCCTTTTTTTATAAAATGGTAGCAAAATCTTTCGAAAAAAAAAAGAAATTGCCAAAGAATTAGGATCCATTCATGGAAAACTGTCTGTGAACAGCAAAAAAAACCCCAAAAAAACAACTTGAAATCTTGTTGAATTAGTTATTAACCCTTAACGCTTACATGTACCACTCTGGGTAAAATTTTCAGCAGACAACATTTTTTTTTTATTAATCTCAGAAACAGGATTTGACATTTTAGGCAAATTGTCTCCAATGGAAATGTCAAATCCTGTTTTCTGGGAAAAGTAAGAAAAAATAAAAATGTTAATTTGTTGTCTGCTGAATTTCCCAGAGTGGTAAAGGTTAAACCTCCAATCACAACTGCAGCAGACAACATTTTGATTCTCTTGTTTTCCATTTTGAAAAACAAGCCTTGACA
Source organism: Anodontia alba (assembly GCA_964016985.1). NCBI lineage: Eukaryota > Metazoa > Mollusca > Bivalvia > Lucinida > Lucinidae > Anodontia > Anodontia alba. The sequence goes on from OZ024828.1 coordinate 105,119,718, forward strand.
TTTCATGTGAATCATCTGGCAAGCATTTTTTATTTTTCAGAGGCCTCTGAAAAATAAAAAAAATTAGAATGTCACTTCAAGTCTTGTTACAAATTTTGCTTGGCACTTTAAGGGTTAACAGGTGAACATAACAGACATTTAACCCTTGTCCTGCTGAATAAATTAAGATGCCATGCCCACTTCTAGTTTTCAGCCAATCAGATAACTTTATTCGAATTGTTAATATAAATTCACATACTTAATGGCAAACAGTGCAGATCCAGATCAGTTGGCTTCTGAAGAAGCCAACTGATCTGGATCTACACTGTTTGCAAAGGCAGGGTATATCCGGGTTCAGCAGGACAAGGGTTAATACATAATCAGGCCCATAATGAGTTTATGACATGCTGAAAATGATACATTTACCCTTAAAGTGCTAAGCAATATTGAAGCAGACAACATTCTAAATTGTTCTTTTGGTATTATTATTTTTCAGAGAAAATAAGACTTGTTATTTCATGTGAATCTAGGCAGATGATTTACATAAAATATCAAATGTCAAGTCTTATCTCGTCTGAAAAAGTTTGCTGCAGTTTTGATTTGCGCTTTAAGGGTTAATAGTTTATTCCTAATCTAATAGCCTGTTATGTAATCGTATTACTACAATCTGAATATGCATTACTTGATTCACACAGCAAACAAAGTGCCATGCACAATCTGATCTAAGTTTGCACAATCTGATCTAAGTTTTGCACAATCTGATCTAAGTTTTTGTATCTTTATATGGATACTGTAGACTACATTTGAAAACAAGAGAATGTCCTGATAAGACTATGCAGATATGCATGTGATATAATCTGCACCTTTGATGTTTGCATGTCATTTTCTTGCATCACACACCATATGGAATCCTTTATTTCGCTCCAGCCCTGCTTTTTGTTTATTTATGCCCCCAACTTTGAAAAAGAGGGGGAATATTGCTTCTGTCTTGTCCATTCGTTCGTTACATTCATTCTCCACACTTTCTTGTGCATAGCATAACTTTAGAACCATGTGTGCTAATGTTATGAGATTTCATGTATGGATTCCTCATGAAAAAAAATAGGTGACCCGTATTTTTTTTCTTATCCGAAGTATCTCCCATTTTAGAGTTATTTCCCTTTTAATAAAATTACATTGAAATCTCATTAGCAAGATATCTCAAAAAGTATTTGAGATCCTTGATATTTGGTATACTGATTGGGACTGAGGAGGAGACCACCTGATTAAATTTTCAACCAATTAATTAAAATGTTGTTGGAGTTATGACCCTTTGCAATTTCTGGCCATTTAATGTTGTTGCTTTATTGTGCATAGCATAAGTTTAGAACTATGTTTAAACCTGATTAAATTTTCAACCAATTAATTGAAATTTTGTTGGAGTTATGGCCCTTTGTAATTTCTGGCCTTTTAATGTTGTTGCTTTATTGTGCTAAGTTTAGAACCATGTATGCGAATGTTTTGAAATTTCATATATGGATTCCTCATGAAAAAAATAGGTGACCTGTATTTTTTGTCATATCTGAATTATCTCCCATTTTAGAGTTATTTCCCTGTTAATAAAATAATATTGAAAATTCATTAGCAAGATATCTAAAAAAAGTATTTGAGCTAGAGCATTGATATTTTGTATACTGATTGGGACTGAGGCAGAGTTCACCTGATTAATTTTTCAATTTTTATTTGAATTGTTGCCCTTTGAAATATCAGCTTTTAATGTTGTTGCTTTCTTGTGCAATTCATAACTTAAGAACCATGTATGGTAATGTTTTAAAATTTCATATGTGAATTCCTCATGAAAAAGTAGGTGAGAAGGAACAAAACGTTGGGCCTGATCTGGATCCAAACTGTTTGACACACTGATTCTGGTATTTCTTGAAAGATTTTTTTTAAAAATAATTTAAAAAAAAAAATGCACAGATGACAAAAAAGCATGTACATGTAAAATTACCCAGCATGCAAAGAGTTAAAATTAATTTGCTGATATGGTAATCTGAGCGGTCTTGAGATGAGTGCCTCTGACTTCATATGGCGAGGTCTGGGGTTTGAATCCTGCTGGGGTGGAATTCGTTCATGACTGCAGGAACGTCATCTCAAAGAGCCTTTTTTTATCACTCTTCCAGTGTCTCAATAAGGAGCAACAATATGTTAATCTTTAAAGCGCCAATTACAACTGCAGCAGATGACATTTTGAAATATTTTTTTTTAATTTTTCAAAGAAAACAAGTCATGATATTTCATGTGAATCGTCTGCCAAGCAGACGATTCACATGAAATATCAAGACTTGTTTTCTTTGAAAAATTAAGAAAATAAAAATAAATGTTGTCTGCTACAAATTTTGCTTATCATTTTAAGGGTTAAAGCATTGCTATAACAGCACTATATTACACATCAAATTGTCACAGAAACTTGTACTTTAACCTTTACCACTCCCTAGGTTAATTTAGCAGATGACACTGGTGATATTTTTCTTATTTTCACAGGCATCCAGATTTGATATTTCATGCAAATTGTCTCCATTGGAACCAATCCACTGGGGACAGTTTGCATGAAATGTCAAATCCTGTTTTCTGGGAAAAATAAGAAAAAAAATATTTCAGTATGTCCTCTGCTGAAAATTTTACACATTATTAGTGTTAAGGATTGAAGGGTTAAGTGTACCTACATAGACAGAATGGATGTAACATATTTCAGTAACCATATATGAACAGATAAGGGTTGTAAATCTCCTGAGGAAATTATCTGTTGTATATTACTGGTACTGTAAAAGCTCTATTCAGAATTGCAGCTGACAGCATTCTAAAATATCTTTTTTTTATTATTTTTCCGGGAAAATAGGGCTTGATGATGTATAGCCATGAACATATATGAAACTGCTGGGAAATTATATGGCATAGTGATGACAGGGACAGTTCCGCTCAGTCACGATAGCTCCACATATACCACTCTTTTCTTTTTAACCAAAAAGTATGAATATTTTTCCTATTTCTCCAAGAAAATGTATGTTGGGGGTACTCAGAAGCACATCAGCAAGATGCTTTAAGTGAGTACTCACAACATACATGTATGTTTTCTTGGAGAAATAAGAATGTTTACCTGGGCCCAGTTGTTCAAAGCATCATTAGCTTAACAAGCTCGTTAATTGTCATTTCGTTAACTGTTTTAACAGATTCAATATACAATATTCTGATATTTTTTGCTGAAAAAATATGAGTAGCTTTTGCACTGCAAAAGCTACTCACATTTTTTCAGCAAAAAATTTCAGCGTATTTGCGTATCACTCGATGTAAATTTTAACGAATTGTTAACTAATGACATCGTTAGCTTTGAACAACTGGGCCCTGATGCTGATCTTATGTGATGTTATGGTCACTCCAGAGCTTGCACTAACTTTCTGAATCAGGAAGTACATAGGACTTCCAAGGACATGATCTGGAAGTCCAGCTTATTAAACTTTTTTACTTACTTCCAGAACCTAAATATTCTTAAATTCCATTTAGGAAGTAAAACTGCCATTCTGAAGCTAAATTTAGTACAAATTCATTCTCAATCCTTTTATATAAATGGTGAGGTATGTTTAAAAGTTGGAGTCCAAGACTTCATGACATTGATTTTTGGAAGTCTCAGGGCAATTTTTGGGAGTCTCTGACTTCCCTTAATGCAATCACTGGTCACTCTCTGGACATTGCAGACAGCCTCAGTGGCTCAGTTGGATGTGCATCCAACTGGTGATCACTAGATCGCAGGTACGATCCCCGCCAGGTCTGTCAACATTCTTGATGAAGTACATGTATTTCCTACGGCAATTCTTTCCCTTCCACTGATTCAAGAAGAGCAGTTGTCAGTTTCTGGCAAAAGAATGTGCACAAATACTGATTAACTGCTTAGCGGACTAAACCTGTCCAGGAAAAGTGTCGTTAGGTAAACTGACTGACTCAGCATAACCCTCATGGGTTGACTGGGCCGTAAAACCTCAACTCAATCTATCAGTCAATTGGACTGTGAATGGATTTTAAAAAACAGACTGTGCATGCTCTAATCAGACTGTCCATTCATTTTTGGCAAATGCTGGAAGATAGGGGTTAAAGCTGAATATAAAATTGAACCAGATAACATTTGAAATAGTAAGCAAATATTTGTGTTAGGGCTTGTAGCTCTGGATAAGATGCTTTTATGTAAAAAAAAATTTTTTTTCCTTATTTCTCAGCCAAAATATGTGTTTACAGTTTTTGGGTATTCAATAGAAGCACTGCTGGGCGCCATAGCACAGTCCGGTTGCATGTCTGACTGTAGATCCAGGAATGCCAAGTTCAAACCCCATCGCAGCCACCTAACTTCCTTAGAGATTGATCGTGAAATAATTTCTATGGCCAACCACCCCTTGGGCTAAGTCAAGAAGGGCAGTTGCCAGTTACTGACCAAAGTTTATGCCCAAACAGAGTTGGTTAACTTTGTGAGTAGGTTGACTGACTGTGCTTGACATGCCCAAATGGGTTGACTGGGCTGTAAAACCAGCTCGAATAAACAATATAGAAGCACCACACTAAGATGCTTCTAATGATAATGAGTACCCATGAATGCCCCTCCCAGTTGCTTCTAATAAGTACCCACTAATGTTTTCATGGAGAAATAAGAAAAAAAAACAAAAAAACTTTTTATCTGGATACTCTACTTGTCTGGAGGGGTGACTTCATTCAAAGAAAGTTTATTAAATCTTTGCATGCTGGGTAATTTTGCATGCTTTTTTTTGTCGTCTGCGGATTTCTTTTTTTAAATGAACTTTTTTTTTTTTAAAAATCTTTCAGGAATACCATCAGAGTGTCAAACAGTTTGGATCCAGATCAGGCCCGACATTTTGTCGGGCCTGATCTGGGTCCAAACTGTTTGCAAAGGTTTTCAGCAGATGACAAAAGTCGCCACTAGCGGGGAAAGAGTTAAAAACCAATATACAAATATTCAACAGTGTATCTTGTCATATCTTGTGTTCACAGCCTATTTTGAGATCAAATGGTGCTTTTATTTGAAAAGGGATCTTAACCTTTACTAATCTCTTGGCAAAATCATCAGATGACAAATTGATTATGTCTTGTATTTTTTTCAGAAAACACTGGATATGACATTCCATGCAAATTGTCTCCATTGGAAACAATTTGCATTGAATGTCAAATCCTGTTTTCTAGGAAAAATAAGAAAAACAATATTTCTGTATGTCCTCTGCTGAAACTTTTACCCAGCATGCTAAGCTGTAAGAAACTTAAAATCTGCTTATCAAAAAACTGTATTGTATGGGTGGAGCAAATATGTCATGATAGTTATCCTAACATGTGCCATAGATCATTTAAGGTGAAAGAATACACTGCTAAAGGGAGTTCATTCGGATCATAAAGTATTTACCTCCCTAAGGGTGATACACCATAAGGAAAGAACGGAATATCTTCCCTTGAACAGAAGACTCATTAAGGTGGTTTATTTGGTGTTAATTCTGGGATAACTTTTCTTATTTTTCCATAAAAATATGTTGTGGGTACTTCTAATGAGTACCCACAATATATGTTTTTATGGAGATATTGAGAAAATTATCCCAGGCTTATTACCAAATAATCCTCATGTGATAGGGCAAAATTTCGTAAAGTATATTTATTATGATTAATAAGTTACCTGCATACAGGTATTGAATAATGGGGTATCACAGCTGGTTTGCTGGCACAAGGTCTGACTGTCTGATAGGTTATATTTCATAACAACATGTCATCCAGCCCTGGCACTATTTAAATTGACTCCTCTACAATGTACTAAACCATGTCCTCATGGAAATTGGTCATTAGACAAACATTAACAAAACCATATCCACATGGATAATGACCCCTCATCCAAGCGTTTTGTGAGGGATGAGGGGCATTATTGGAGTTAAAGCCGGAGGCTGACCATGTATACTTAGCATTATACCTGAATGTGAAGAAATACTACGCTCTTTTAAGCAAACAAATCTGACAAACCCACGTGACGTTACGGATAAATATCGGAAGTCGAAATCAGCTGTTCATAATTAAAAGCAAGTTTTTGTTGCCGAACATTATATTAGGGTGGGTCACCCAGAAAACCAAAAGAGGATGAAAATATGCATCCAAAACAAGTAAGTACATGTAAATAACTTTTTGAGGTGGGTTGTATACATGGTCAGCCTCCGGCTTTAACTCCAATAATGCCCCTCATCCCTCTCAAAACGCTTGGATGAGGGGTCATTATTTTCCGTAAAGCCTCCGGCGTTCCCATGTATACTTAGCATCTTTAAATTAAGGCAACAAAACTAACTATAAAAACCCATATATTAGATCATCCTTTGTAAAATAAAATAAGGATGAACTTTTAGACAGGTTTTAATATATATCTGGGCAAAATTACCCATACAGTTGATCCTGATAGTTTTTATGTTTTACATATACTTTCCACTAACTGTAACTACATAATGAAAACAGTCATATTTATATATATATATCAGGATTTAATATTAATATAGCGGTTATTACTAATGCCTTGTTATTAGCTACAACTAAGTCTTAAAAATTATCCTTACTGTCTCGGCTACAACAAATCTGTAATTACTACTGAATTCTGTATCAATATATTGTTTATAGATCAAAACTTTATGTACCACTCAAAACTGCCTGTGCAAAATTTAAATTTTGCACTCCAGTATCTCGAAAATAGAACTTATAAAAGTTTTTAGCTGATGACCAATCAGCAGTCTTTAAGATTTCCTTTATGGAACAACCATGAAAAAGAGCTGCGGAAACAGAAGCAGATCTGAAAGAATGTGCTTTAAAAACACTGGTATCAATACCAGACTGTTCAAGGACAGACTTCAGCCATCTAGCAATTGTACTAGAACAAACTGCTTTGAATGAGCAGTATGAGACCAACAACTTTCGAGACTTCCTGCATGACTTTGTTCTGTCAATATATTCTAATAGGGTGTGCATGACACAAATGTTTTCATTGTCATAATGTCTGAGCTCCAAACTAAAACTTTTTCCCTGTTTAGAAGTTTTTAGCAAATCTTTAAAAAGAAACACAACTTTCTCATCCATTACCCTCATCAAGTCTAGACTTAATGCTTCCAAAGTTTGAGCTCTAGCAGCTGTAGATAGAGCAATTAAAGCAGTCAGCTTAAAAGTCAACAACTTCAACGACAGTTCTGATAAGGGGACAAGAGAACATAAAAAATTAAGTACTTTGGAGACATCCCAAGTAAAAGAATATTTTGGTGCTGGAGGATTCAAATTGTACAAACCTTTCATAAATTTTGACAACAAGAAAGGATTTTTACACCACTTGTTATCAAAAAATATAAGAGTCTGCAATAACATGGATTTATGTGTATTCAGAACAGAGTAAGATTTTCCTTCCTTCATCAAAAAATGCAAATACATTAAAACTATATTTTCAGACGTACTAAAGGGATTGAGACCCCTAATAAAACACCATAAATACCATTTGTTCCAGGCCAAACCGTATTGTTTTCTTGTTCCTTTCCTCCATGAGTTGACGACAATCTCAGTAACTGGTTCTGAAAAGCCTTGACCTTTAAGCTGTTCCCTGATAACATTACTGCGACCATCTTTAATTTCTTTGCCAGTGGATGAACTCTGTCTTTGTTGTGGGGAAGTGTTAGTAAGTCTCTGTGACATGGCAGCCTGATTGGATAAGAAATCAAATTTTCTGATAACAGTGGAAACCATGCCTGAGATCTCCAAAGTGGGGCAATAAGTATTGCCCTCTCTACTTCATCTTGGATAATCTTATTGACAACTTTGCCAATCATATTGAAAGGAGCAAAAATATATGGAGACAACCCATTCCATGAAAAGGAAAAAGCGTCATTTTTATATGCCCCAGGTTCTGGAAACCAAGAAACAAAAGTATTTATTTGCTTGTTTAGCCTGGATGCAAAAAGGTCTATGTCAGGTAAAAAATACTGTTTACAAATTCTTTCAAAAATCTGCCTTTTCAGCCCCCATTCAGTCGAGTCTGAAAAGTGTCTCGATAAAAAATCGGCCCTGACATTGGATAATCCAGGTACATGTATAGCGGAAATAAAAATATCCTTGGATACACACCAATCCCAAATATTATGTGCCAACAGATCCATTTTTCTTGAATTCATTCCTCCCATATCATTAATATAGGAAACTGCTGAAACATTATCAGACTGGATCTCTATATGCCTTTTCCTCAAAGAGGAATACAAAGATTGTAAAGCATAAAAAATTGCTAACAATTCTAGATAATTAATAGAAAATTGTTTTTCATGCTGGTTCCATCTGCCATTTGCTTCTTTACCAGAATCAACATCATAAGATCCCCAACCAAAAGATGAGGCATCTGTTTTACAAACAAATTCAATTTTACATGGTCTAATTCGTTTTCCATTTTTCTGTTGAACATTGATCTTCCACCATAATAATTCTTGCTTAGCCTGATCAGACAGTGTTATAGTGGTATCAAAATTTCCACCGACTTTTAAACCCAAAATTTTGTCCCTTTCAAGATTTCTATAGTGTAGTGGTGCCTCAAGAACTGCGAAAAAAGTGTTAATAATAAGGCCTATAAAACTAGCTAATTGTCTGACTGTCAAGCTTGATGTATCCAACAAAAAGTTTGCAAAATCAATAATTTTTTGTACTTTCTCTTTTGTGAGAAAAACCATGAACTGAACAGAATCTACCACAAAACCAAAAAAGATAATTGTCTGAACTGGAACCAAAACAGATTTCTTTTTGTTTATTGTAAAACCCAAAGATTCTAGCACACTAACCATTGTATGAGTATTTTCAGAACATTTTTGACTATTCTGGTCCATATTTAATGAGTCGTCAATATAATAGGAACATCGAATACAGTGTTGCCTAAACCATGCATAAATGGGTCTCAGTATTTTTGTGAATATTTTTGGTGCCGAGCTTAAACCAAAGGGGAGACAACTAAAGGAAAATAACTGACCATTCCATGAGAATTTTAAAAATTTTCTATAGTCTTTATGAATCGGCACAGCAAAGTATGCATCCTGTAAATCAATACTTGTGAAAAAATCATTCTCCTGAATAAGGTCTAACACAATATTAAATGTTTCTTGTTTGAAATGTTCATATTGAACAAAAGAATTCAAAGATTTTAAATTAATAATAGGTCTATATTTCCCGTTTGATTTTGGAACTACGAAAATATTGGAAATAAATTGGTCTGGTTCCCATTGGGAAAATTCTATAGCCCCTTTATTCAAAAGTTCTTCAATCTCCTGATTCACAATACTTTTCTGTTCAGCAGAAAAATTGATTTGCTGTGGAATTTTCAACTGAAAAGGTTTTTCACAAAATTCTATTTCATAACCAGAAACAGTATTTAAGAGCCATGGATCTTTAGTATATTTTTGCCAATTTTTAAGACAAAATTGTAATTTCCCTACTGAACTTACCTTTTCTCCTACTGAGGTGATTCGTTTGGGGGACATGACACTGTGGCTGTTGCCATCTGCCTTCTGCCCCTGCCTGGCACAAAACCTCTCTGGGTACCTCTATATGTACCATATCCCCTAGTATAGCCCTGCTGATACTGGGCTGGATAAGGCTGGTATCTCAAACTGCCTCTTTGATTCCTTACAAAACCACCTCTAAAATTACCACGACCTCTGTAGGGTCTATATGACTGAAAACTGTCTTTAGCAATAGAAATGCCAGTCTCACAATTTTTTATATCTCTTGCCACATCGTCGCCAAACAGTTTTGTTGTAATTGGCATATTAATGTTACATAAATTAAAATACTTCTTTTTCAAATTTGGTCTTATCATATACCTACGTCTAAGAGACAAATTATACTGTACTTGCCCCATGAGTGTTATCATGTCTGAAAAGAGAGTTTTTGCCTCTGAATTGGAGCTAATCTGTTGCTTTAAAATTTCAGCTAACTTAATAGCTGGTACCATGCCAGCAGCCACAAGATTCTGTATATCGGCAAAGCACTTATCATAGCTGTGGGCTCTTTTATTTAGAATTTTCCACACCTCATTATTGACAATGGGGGCAGCCAGCTTTTCACAATTTTGTGGGATTTTATATTTCTGCACAGTATTGTCAGTTACACACTGTGAGGTACATGCAGTGTTTATCAAATTTGCCAAGGACTGTGGAATTGCAGACCCCTTTTCTGGCACTTTCAGTCTGGGTAATTCCCAGTCAAAATCATAGTCTACCTGTTCATTTTCATTTGCTTCAATGTCATTTTCCCTTGGCGACTCAAAAAGTGCATCCATCAAATTATTGCCAATGTTGACAGGCTGTAAAGGTTTTCGTTTGTGCCCTTTTGACCGGTTGGGGGCTGACGCCAGCTCCTCTTCAGAATCCTCATTCGATACTTCTATGTGCAAATTGGGCATGTTGTTCAACGTGTCACCAAAAACACTTTGAATATCTTCCTCATCCGCAAAATCGCAGGATTCGAGAGGAGTTGAAAACATGCCTAATTTTTCTTGCAATTTAGAAATATCTTCAGGGGACAAATTATCAATGTCAATCAAATTTTTACCTTTCTGTGAAGCCGTCTTCGACGTGCTTCCCTTTGTGCTTTTACTGGTGCTTGATTTTGCCGTCACCGACGAGCAAGACACCTGTTTATTTTTTGTTTTCTTTTTGTTTTTCCCCTGCGTATTAACGCCATTTTGAACTGCCACATCGACAGGATCAAAGCCGGAGAACTCCGAATCATTGGGGTCAGAAAGGAGAACTTCGTCCCCTTGGTTTGCCATTATTTTAAGAATTTAATTTAACCTGGACAGCGTCCTAGGTTGGCAAAAAAGAAATTCAGAATAGTAGAATAAATTTCAAGTAAAATTCAAGTCCAAATTCAACTAAAAATACTCACAGGTTCGAAAAAGCGTAGCGAATTCTGTCACGCCAGGTACAAATATGAACAGCTGATTTCGACTTCCGATATTTATCCGTAACGTCACGTGGGTTTGTCAGATTTGTTTGCTTAAAAGAGCGTAGTATTTCTTCACATTCAGGTATAATGCTAAGTATACATGGGAACGCCGGAGGCTTTACGGAAAATAATAGTGATTTTTTTTCCTTGGAAAAATACTAACAATTTTTACCTTTAAAATATACAGGTAAATATCAGCATGAAATATTTGTCTAACTCTTACTATTATATATTCACATGTGCCTTTGTTTTAATTAGTTGTACCATAATACCGGCACAGTGGCTCAGTGGTAGAGCGTCCGCTTAGTGACTGGGAGGTTGTGGGTTCGATCCCCTGTCGGGTCATACCAAGACTTTAAAAATGGTACTAGCTGCTCTTTCGCTGGCGCTCAGCATTAAGAAAGTAGAGCTAGAACTGGTCAGCTCAGTGTCAGTATAATGTGACTGGGTGGAATATCGTGTCAAAGTGTCTGGGGCATGATATTTCAGTGAGGCAGCACTCTAAAAGTGAGCATTGAACTCCCTGCCACATCCAGACACTGTCTCAATATGACTGAAAGATTGTTGAAAGCGACATTAATCCCAAATCAAACAAAGTACTGGGACAGACTAAGGCCTGTGCAAACAGTGTAGACCCTGATCAGATGCTGCAGAATGTGACATCTGATCAGAGGTCTACACTGCTACTCATCCAGCAGTATTTCAGACACATCACTAAGTGGAATTTTTTTGTTCAAAGTTTAGGACAAGTACGGTAATGACTTAAGATGTCCCAGTATTTAGAATACGAGGGTCCTGCAAAAAGTTTTGTCACTGGGTTCGGATTACTTCAGTGCTACGTTTTATCAAACATATTTTTATTACAAACCTTCAAAGTATTCCCCCTTTACTGAAACACATTTTTGTAACCTTTTTACCCAGTCGCAAAAAACATATAAATAGTCTTCTTTTGGTATCTGTTGGAGACACCGATAAATAGCGCTGCCAAGAGAACTTCTAGACATATACTTATTTCCAGAAAGCATTTTCTTAAGCCTTGGAAATAAAAAGAAGTCACAGGGACTCAGGTCAGGTGAATAAGGTGGATGGCTTAAAACTTTCACCTTTTCAGAAGCCAAAAAAGACTTAATATCCTCACACTTATGAGAAGAGGCGTTGTCATGTAAAAGGTGGACTCCTGACCAACCTTTGCTTGGTCATTTCTTATTGTAAAACTCTTTCACTTTCTTCAATACAATCGGCCAGTGACTGTATGACCAGATGGACAAGGCACTTGAACCACTGGCCCACTTGAATTAAAGAAAAGTGTGAACAGCATCTTTGTCGAACTTACAGTTCTCTTGGCAATACAATTTTGATCTTTTAGCTTCCATTGCTTATTATCAGCCCTTCTTTTTGGCTCAAACATGTGCACCCAGGTTTCATCCCCTGTTAGAAATAACCTGAGTATTACAGCCTTTGTATGTTTTCAAAAGTTCCCAGGCACATTAAAGGCATTGTGTCTTTTGCTCCTCAGTGAGCAAATGAGGTACCCACCTAGTGCAAACCTTTCTCAGGTCCAAAAACTTTTTCAGAATTGTTTACACACTGCCTTCTGATATGCCAGTACAACTAGCTATACCTTTGACAGACATTCATGCATCCTGTTCGACCTCAATCTTTACAGCAGCGATGTTAGCCTTGGTAACAGAGGTTTTAGGCCTTCCAGGACGGGTATCATGTTCAGAAAATTTCCCAGCTTAAAAAGCTTTAACCCACCTAAAAACTGCGCATTGAAATGGTCTGAGGTCCATATATACATGTACCATACAATTCATTAAATATGTGCTTTGAATTTATATTAAGCCTTATCGGCATTTAATATAGCTACGAATTTCAGTCTTCTGGTCCATGTTCCAATGTAACAAGTAAATTTGTCAGTGTATATGACTGCATCTATTTCAATTTGAAATAACTCCATCAGTTGGAAAGCAATTTGCATGAAATAAACGGGTATCGTTAGCTATTCAATACACCTTTCAAGTGCAGTGAAGCATTTTAAAATATACCTGGGATAAAACAAAGGAAGCCTATATACCGTACATACGGTAGGTAGTTCTGCGGAGCTGTCACAGAGCAATAGATAATTTTTGGGACATTTGGGTATTTTACTCCACAAAAGTTAATTATCTAAATTGAGTAAATTCTTATTTTCATTTTTGGATTTGAGTAAAGATAACACCAAAATTGGAATAAATTGGATAGAAAACAGAAAGAAAGGGTACTAAAATGCCTTAAATTGGCATTAAAGCATCATCATTATATCCAATCTAATATTAGTACAGTGCTTGTGTCATATGAAATATGAGGACACCTTTTATGCACAGAAACCTTAATATAAATTGTTATCATGTGCTTTTCTGGCCTTAAGCATTTAATTTTTACCCCTGAATTTGGAAATAATAGGATACTCTGTCAAATATATTGGGTATCAATACCCCAGTTTTTGAAAATAATTGTGTATTTGTTCAAAATAGTTGGGTATTTTTACATAGATACCCCTCTTATTTTTTCCTCTGGGTGTCAGTTGCTTCATCTTACTTCAATGAAATCCCACACTCAACACTGAAGCTGATTTGAAAACCAGCAGTGATGTAAGAATACAAATTATAGCCATTATGAATGGGTTTTTAGGCTTTCTGGCATGAATTTAAAGTGACTTGATACCCGTCATAGTGAGAGCACTCGAAGCTGAAAAAAAATTTCTTCCCTTTTCAAAGGGAGATCAATCAGGTAGAGGAGAATTGCTTTCCTGATATATGCATCATTGATACACTGGACTGATTTTCTGCCCTTTCTAACAAGATAGATAACTTTTGTGACTTCCTGTTGGCTTTCCTGGATACCAAATCCCTTCTGAAATGGGAGCTATTCTAAAAGGAAAGAATTCGCATTCTTTCCTGTTAGAGTAGACCCCTTTTGGAAGACAAAAAACTATTTTGACTGAGTTGTCTGTACTGAAAAAGTACCTGTTTTCCTTTAAGGGGCCTGCAACTTTGCTCCTTTAAGAATACCCAACTTTGAGGAGAGAGACAAATACTTCCAGTCCAGAGTGATCTTTCTTGGAGGATTAATTGTATCTCATAGCTCGATATAAAAAAGAGCATAAGGTAAATGTTTTTCTCATTACTGCATGAAAGCATATGTTGTGGGTATTCATTAGAAGCATCTCATTGAACATATGTTTTTTTGCAGAAATAAGAACAAATGGTTGAAAAAGCACCTTATCTGGAGCTATAGGAGACCACTCAGGCAGAGGAGAATTGCTTCCCTTGTATGACATTGTGGACCTCTTCTTAAATGGAGCTACAGATTTGTCCCTTTAACCCTTGCTATGCTGAATAAATTATAATGCCACACCCACTTCTAATTTTCAGCCAATCAAATTACTTGATCCAGGTTGTTGATACAAATTTGAATATGTGATGGCAAACAGTGCAGATCCGAATCAGTTGGCTTCTTAGCCAACTGATATGGATCTGCACTGTTTGCAAAGGCAGGGCATATCTGGGGTCAGCAGGACTAGGGTTAAGAATACATAGTGTTAGAGGGAGACCAATGCTTCAAGTCAAGGATGACCTTTCTTGGGTCCTGTCTGTCCACCTCAGCATGGTCAATTTAACGCTTTCTAACTCTCATTCCTGCCTGGTTTGGTTATAAGACTCACCCTACTGTCTTCAGTTACTGTTTTAGAAAATTCAGCCATGTTAAGTGATGGGTATAGGATTTCATTGATTGATACATTTAACCATCAGATTGGGCAGATTTTATCCATAACTGGCAATTTTCTGTCTGTAAACACCATTTTTCAAATCCACACATAATGCCTTGATTAAAGATCAAGTCTCATGGATATTAGGAAATGAAGTAGCAGACAGTTTAGATAAGTACAATGACATCAGGCGGGATAGATAAAGATATATAAGCCACAACATGAATAAAAGACCCTTAGAGACAAAGTATTTGATTTTCTTAGTGTTAGTGTTAGTGTTAGTATTTGATTTTCTTAGTGTTCTTAGTTTCTGTGTGGTTAGAAGTGGAGTGGGGCTTGTTGGGGGGTGGGGGGGGTGGGGGGGGGTCGCATGGATGGGGAAGAGGGGTCATGTGGACATGGAATATGTTTTTGATCCTGGATATATATATATTCTCAGTAAAAATGAAAACTTTACATGGTATTATACCAATTTATACATGTTTGCCTTTATAATAGAAACTCTAGAAGTACATTAAATCATAAGCCGATCAATACATAAGACAATGGCAACAGTCTCGCTCTGGTGAATTGCGCACGAAGAACCCAAGCTTAGGTTTCAGTTTTTAACCTCTCTCCATGCTGTGGTTAATTTCCATTCACTTCATGTACGCATTCTTACAGATAAACACTTACTGTGTAGCAGCTATAAGAAAAAACAGATTTGTTTCATTCATCGACATTGTACAGAAATGCCACAACTTTCTGAAAATCAACGTAACCAGGCCATTGGTATGCTTCAGGCTGGCATTGCACAACATTTTGGATGCTCTCGTCAGACTATCCATAACCTCAATACCAGGTTTGCAATCACTGGTTCCGTCCGCGATCGTCCGCACCTTGGTCAACGGTGTGTGACGTCACAACAGTATGACCGCTATATTACGCTGACGCATTTGCTTAACAGATTTTTACCAGCAACGGCAACTGCTAGACAATTAGGGGTAAACGCCCAAACAATCCGAAACGGTCTTAGACAAAACAACATTCCTATTTGAGCTCATAGACAGTACACTTTTCCGATTCTCACTGCCCGCCACAGGGCCGCTAGACTGTTATGGCCTCAACGTCACCTGCACTGGACCCGTCATCAGTGGCATAGCGTGATTATCAGTGATGAATTGTGGTTCTGAATAAGCCATGCTGACGGCAGGGTCCGTGTGTGTTGATGCAGAAATGAAAGATATGCTCAATGCTGTGTCAGGGAATGGGATAGATTCAGGGGGGGTGGGGGGGAGGGAGTGTTATGGTATGGGGAGGTATCATGGGCAACATCAAGACATATCTTGTGGATGTACAGGGTAATTTCAATGCTCAACTCTATGTTAACCTCCTGAATAATAAATAACCTCCTTCCATTCCTGCAGAATTTTGGACCTGACAATGCCAGACCCCATACTGTGCTCGTAACTGCAAACTTTCTGGCACAAAACAACGTAAACGTTTTACCTTGGCCGGCTTTATCCCTGGATATGAATCCTATCAAGCACATTTGGGGTGAAGATTGCTGTCCTGGATGTGCCTGGATATTTTTTTCTTTTTCATAATGTCTTCTTGCACTCCACCCCCAGCTTAAAAATCAAATATTCCATCTGTCAAAGGCCATGATCAGCCTGTGTTGATATATTCCACAGTGCCTGTTGATTTTCTAAGTACCTTTTTATCCCCCCTGACCGAATTGGTTTGTGAGGATACAGTGATCATACTGGTGTCCGTCCGTAGACACATTCTTGTGCACTCCATATTTACTCTTAGACCCTTTGAGATATTTTGATAGTATTTGGTAGGTATTTGATAGTATTTGGAGGTCAGGGTCAGTAGGAGTGTTCAGTGCAACTATCACAGCTCTCACTTTCTAATCATTTTGTAGTTATCTCCCCTTGATGATTTTTTGTAGGTACTGCTTGTGTGCATTGGAATGTTTGGTAGAGTTGTGGATCAAGTCCAGGAGGTATGCAAGAATGATGACTGGCTTCTTCACTTATTGAGTTTTCTGCCCTTGAAACTTTACCTCATACAGTTTTAAGGCAATTTCTTATAGTGTGCTCCATAATTCCTACTTCCTTGCACATATATTGATAATACTTGGAAGGATTGTACAAAAGGTTGTAAAGGCATGTCACATACAAGAACCACACCTCTGAATGCCAGTTTTGGAGTTATCTCCCCTGACTATTTGGTAATAGACATTTGTCGATCGTGATGATTCCAACTCCATTTTTTTTTTGTTTGTGTTTAAGGCCCAGTTATCCCATTGGGGTCATGTCGAGCGTGGTCAGTTTACCTAACTACGCTTTTACTGGGCGGACTTAGTCCTCTAAACTGTATATCAGTAAATCAGTATTGTTCACATTCTTTTGCCAGAAACTAAACAACTGCCCTTCTTGAATCAGCAGAAGGGAGAGAATGACTGTAAAAAGTATTTCATGGTCAGTCTCCATAAAAGGATGTTGTCGACCCGGGGGATGGTGGGGTAGAATCCTCAACCTCCTGATCACCAGTCAGACACACATCTAACTCTTGGTAGGAGTGTGTACACGAGATTGAGAAGGCATGTCACACACAAGAATAACAACTCTTTAAGTGCCATGGCTTTTTAGCTATCTCCCCTGACAGTATTTGGCAATACAAACCTTGTGATTGTGATAACTCCCAACACCCTTTTAGATATATTGATGATACTTGGTAGGATTGTACAGGAGGTTGAGAAGGAGTGTTGTGTACAAGAACCATCCATTTAAGTGCCATGGTTTTTAGTTCTCTCCCTTGACAGCCTTTGGTAATAGAAACCTTATGAACCTGATGACTCAAACACCCTTCCTTATACATTGTATATTGATGGTACTTGGTAGGATTGTACATGAGGTTGAGAAGCATGTTCAATTGTTGTGTATAAGAAACACAAATCTGGGTGCTGCCTTTTTTTAGTTATCTCTTTTTGACAGGATTTGGTAATAAGAAACCTTTTGATCGCTGTAACTCCAACACCTTTGAGATATATTGATAATACTTTGTAGGATTGTACAGAAGGTTAAGAAGATAAATTACATACAAGAACCACAACTTTTGATGCTGCACAGCAGTTTTTGAGTTGTCTTCCCAGAGAGTATTTGGCAGTTTAGAAACCTTGTGATCACTGTAACTCTAACAACACTCTTGGAGTGTATTATATTAATGATACTTGAAAAAATGAACACAAGTTTGAGAAGGCATGTTGCATACAAGAACCACAACTTAGGATGCTACCGTTTTTTAGTTATCTCGCGTGACGGTATTTGCTAATAGAAACCTTGTAATCACTATAACTCTGGCACCCCTTGAGATACATATCCTTGCAAATGTCTTGTTGATATTTTGCATAATGTACTTGAGGATTAGAGGGTGTGTTGTATTTCTAGTGAAATTTCTGTGTATGCGTACAATTTTCTTGAGGCTATACTGGCTTTCAGTCTGCGGGATCTGCTATCTCTTCCTAGTTCTGATGGCTATTTTCACCAGTTGTTTTCAGACAGACAGGCTCAGCAGAACCTGTAGGTCTAGATCAGATGCTGCAGAATACAACATCAGATTAGACTTTACACATCAGATTTTAGCACATCAGTAGCTATTAAAATAAACATGTTCAAATTTCAGGACAAATATGCTAAGAAAGTAAGATGTCGGAATATTAACATTTTCACTTGGCATGCAGGTAAATATTTCAGCACATACATTTTGAAATATTTTTTTTCCCAGAATATAATATTTGACATTTCATGCAAATGGTCTTAATAGGAGACCATTTGCATGAAATATCTAATCCTATCTTCTGAAAAAAATAAAAACAAATATCACCAATTTGTTACCTGCTGACCTTGTCCATAACATGGTAACTGTTAAGGGTTAATATGGAGGCAGCAAAGGTTCTGATCACTGATCTGGGCCTTCTTTGCCTGCATATATGTGATAAGAGCCCTTTTTGTGTGTTTTTTGTGGCCTGTATCTGTAACCATTACCACTCTCTTGACACTTTTTTTTATTCATGTTGATGATAGTTTTTCTTATTTTTTCTCCAGAAAATAGAGTTTGACATATTTCATACAAATTGCCTCCAATGGACAATTTACGTGAAATATATATATAAAAAAAAAAGTCAAAATGTCATCTGCTGGAATTTTTACCAGCATGCTTTGCATTAGACCATACCATAGTGTGCTCTTGACAATATCAGCAGACATGCTTTCGATGAAAAAGGGTTGATGGCAAATCAGAGCTTTTTTTCATCCAGAAAACATAGCTTGACATTACATGCAAAATGTCTCTTTAGGAGATTTTGCTGGAAATATCAAGCTGTATGTTTTTTTCAAGCAAGAATCAGAAAAGTAGTTAAAATGCTGTCTGCTAGTATTTAAATTCAGCAAGTTAAGGGTTAAGTATGTGTCTCCTGATAAAAAAAGATTGTGGACAAATGTTTGGTTGCCTTATTATGGAAGGATTTTTGTTTTGTCTGCTTTAGCGAGCACGAGCAACAAACTGGTCTGATTTTCCAGCATGAAAGCTGTTGATAATGTTGATGTCAGACAAACATTGTTTATGTGAGCTGCAACTAGAACAAAGGCATATATGAAATCCTCACCCCACCTTCCAGCCCTTAAACTTAATCA
The DNA here is from genome assembly GCA_964016985.1 of Anodontia alba. Classification (NCBI taxonomy): domain Eukaryota; kingdom Metazoa; phylum Mollusca; class Bivalvia; order Lucinida; family Lucinidae; genus Anodontia; species Anodontia alba. The sequence continues at coordinate 105,139,146 of OZ024828.1, forward strand.
GTGTATGCATCCCACCACCCTAGGTCACCTGCAGGAAACTAGGCCACCATAAACTACTTACGCAAAAGTCGACACCTGGTCATGTTTTCAAGGTCAGTACGTCAGTGCATGTTTTTGAGGTCAATGTATGCATCCCACCATGCAGGTCAGTACATCAGTGCATGTTTTTGAGGTCAATGTATGCATCCCACCCTGCCACAAAACCAGGCCACTGTGACATACTAGTATAAAAATTGACACCTGCCCAGGTTTTCTGGGTCAGACTTGAGTCTCAGATTCCTTAAAGCATGGTTCAGGCCACAGAACTTACATCAATGTGTATCCCTTTACTTCAGGTCACCTGCCTGAAAACTAGGTCACTGTGATGTACTTTTGCTTGAAAAGCACAGTTGGAACAATCTTAAATGTTTTAGTGGTCCTACATGACCTGAGGTGTTTTGATCTTAGTAATTTAGGAAACAGTCAAAATATTTCCTCACCCTTCAGCAAAAGCACTCATTATAGCAAGTGGATGAGTGGAATTTTCCAGCAATGAAATGTCCAGACCAAGAGTCTAGAAAATATAACGAAAATATTTAAAAAAATCTGGTCCTGCTGAACCCGGATAGGCCCTGTCTCTGCAAACAGTGTAGATCCAGATCAGTCTGGATCTACACTGTTTGCTATTAAGTATGGGAATTTATATCAACAACCTGGAACAAGTAGTCTGATTGGCTGAAAATTAGAAGTGGGTGTGGCATCTTAGTTTATTCAGCATGACAAGGGTTAAAAATGCATTTTCTGTGTTCAAGGCTTAACCCATCTCTTGCTGAACACGACATGCCCTGTCTTAGCAAACAGTGTAGATCCAGATCAGTTGGCTTCTGAAGAAGCCAACTGATCTGGATCTGCACTGTTTGTCATTAAATATGTGAATTTCTATCATAAACTCAGATCAAGTAATCTGATTGGCAGGAAATTAGAAGTGGGCATGGCATCTTAATTTATTCAGCATGAGAAGGGTTAAAATTGTTAGCATTGATCAACTTCTTGTCTGAAGCTTTGACCATTAATATTGGCCAGGGCACTTGGCATTTGTAACTGCCTGTCAACAGATAATAAATAGGTTGAAGATATTAAGTCACAGAATCTGTATTCCTTGACTGAGGCAGACAACAAAAGGGGCCTTATGGTTTTCCAGTTTTTAGCTCGCCTGTACGAAGTACAAGGAGAGCTATTGTAGTCACCCCGGTCGTCCGCGTTTGCGTTTGCGTTCCCGTTCCCGTCACACTGCGTTAAAGTTTTTCAAATATTTATATCTCAACAGTCACTCCTCACAGAGGCATCAAATTTGGAACTTAGGTACCTTGGAGGGTCTTCTGAGATTCCAAGAGAATAAACCCCTGGGTTCATGTCCCTGGGTGTGGCTAGGGGTCAGAATCTAGGACACCTTTGTAATACTGTGTTAAAGTTTTTCAAATTCTTATATCTTGACTTTCACTCCTCATAGAGCATTCATATTTAGAATTTGGGTACCTGGAGGAGTCTTCTGAGATTCCAAAAGAACATACCCCTGGGTTCATACCTCAGGGTGGGCCTTGTAGTGGGGCTAGGGGTCAAAATCTAGGACACATTTGTAAAATCTTATATGCCTACAGGTTATAGACACAACTGGTTATACATCAGCTAACTATGTGACATCGGTTTAAGTGTAAGAGAGTGAAGGTCATGGTGACCTACATTTTACGGTCCAGGTCACCTAGATTTCACGGTCCAGTGATTTTGCCATATATCTTGAATACTATTTGTTGGATAAATGTCACACCTGGGATATTAGTTCCATGTGACCCAATGAATGACCACTTACTATATCTAGGTCATTGTGACCTATATTTCATGGTTCAGTGATTTTGCCTTATATCTTGAATACTATTTGTTGGATAAATGTCACACCTGGGATATTAGTTCCTTGTGACCCGATTATTGACGTCAAAATATATCTCTGTTGGTGTGACCTATATTTCATGGTTCAGTGATTTTGCCTTATATCTTGAATACTATTTGTTGGATAAATGTCACACCTGGGATATTAGTTCCATGTGACCCAATGAATGACCACTTACTATATCTAAGTCATTGTGACCTATATTTCATGCTTCAGTGATTTTGCCTTTTATTTTTATTACTATTTCATGGAGAATTGTCATACCTGGATTATTATATCTATGTGACAAAATGGATTACATACAAATACATCTAGGTCAGTGTGACCTATATTATATGGTTGAATGATTTCGCCATATAACTTGAAAATTATTTCATAGATTATTTCGTTTTGAATTTCTTAATGATAAAAATGTTACAATATAAAATGTACCCAGCAGGCGAGCTACGCTGTCCTACGACAGCTCTTGTTGATTCTTCAAATGGGCATGTGCAGTCCCCTATTTGGACTACAGACATGTTTTTTTGCATGAATCTTCCTCAAGGTCTCTACTACATGTCTGTGAATTGCATGGGCTCTGGTGAGGCTGCACTTATGCACAGACTTATCTGAGCCTTTGCTGGTCTTCTGTGTGATAAATACCCTTTTCTATTGTGCTGGCTCATTTCTTGACCCAGAGACACACCATGTAAAAGGGTGTCTGGCACATGTGCAGGCACCAAACACCTAGAACAGTCTGCATATTTCTACACAATCTGATCAGGGCTTGTCTGTTCATAAAACAATGAGGTACAGTAGAATATATTAAAAAACAGCAAAGGACCTGATCAGACTGTATGGCTTTACAGGTTGATCTGGCTGTTTGCCATGAGTGAATGCCAAGAAAACTCCTTTTCATTTGGCACAGGCTGATTTATCAAGTTCCAGTAATTTAGCTAAAAACAGTATTAATATGCTTCTAACAGAATATTCAGTATTAAGGGGGAAATGGATACACTTTCAGGGGAGATAACCTTCTAAACTAATTTTGTCCCCTTCTGAAAAAGGTTTCTTTTGGAGTTGAAATGTTTTAAAGTAGACTTTTTTCAAAAGGGAATTAATGTAAAGTAACGCAAACAAGAAGTCACAGAAGTTAGCTCCCTTTTAAAAATGGCAGAAAAGTGTATTGTCCCTTTAATGTGAGTTTCATTTTTCGACAGAAAGGTATCTTATGGCTTCTATGATTCTAGTCCAAGAAGATGCTTTATGTTTTTTTGTAATTTTAGAGGTATATCCCCACACCAATGGGGATGGGGACCTATTTTTTTTTTTTGTGGGGGCAGGGGGTGGGGTGGGGGGGCTGGGGGAGGGTGGAAATTGTGTCTGCATTGGTCTCAGTGTCGGCAGTCCCATAACCTGTTTGGAATGCTGTACCTCTTGAACCAATGGGTGGATTCTTTCCAGGACTGCATGGATATATCATTTGGATGGGGGCAATACTTATTAGATTTTAGTGACCATCACCTAATTTTCAAGGTCACAGGGGAGAAAAGATTATCAAATTTTGTCTAAAACAGCTTTTCAATGTGCTATTTTCAGAACCATTGGATAAATTCTGGACAAACTTGATACATAATATAACTGGGATGGTCTTAATTGCTGATTAGATTTTAGTGACCCCTTGACCCAATTTTCAAGGTCATCATGGGACTTGCACTATTTATGCTATTAAAATAAACCTTTGCCACACCTTACATGTATATAGCTCCATAACCAGTTGTTGGATTCTGGTCAGACTTGGTACAGGATGATATCTAGTAGAACTGGGATGGTCTTAATTCCTGATTATAATTTAGTGACCTTGACCCATTTTCAAGGTCAGCACGAGGCTTGCACTGTTTAAAAAGCTTTTTGACACTATATATCCTGACCCAGTGGATGGAGTCAGGTCAAATTTGACCAGCAGATTTTCATTAAATTTGCATAGATATATCATTGGGACATACGGTTGAGTTGATTAGATTTTGATGACCTTGACCTTGTTTTCAAGGATGGCATCTAACTTAGAATGTTAGAGTTGTGGTGGGGCATCTGTTTTCTGTGAAATCAAATTTCTAGTCTACCTAAGTTTTGGAACAGACAGGCATGAGAAAGAGTGTTGACACCACAGAAAGAGGCATCTGATCAGGGTCTACACTGTTTACCATTCATCAAGTAGTTTTCAGACACATGAACAGGTATACATATGAATATAACTTTGTCCAGTGACCTGTGAATTTTCTATTTGACAACCAGAAGCCTCAGATCACCAGACAAGGTTATATTTTTATCTTGAGTGAAACTGACCTGTTCAAATTTTTAGAAATAGAAGAGTAATGAGCGACGGTATCCTATTATTTAGAGTAAATAATTTGGAAAGCTTTGTTTTGAATTATTCATACTTGTGAGAAAATGTCTACTCAACAGGGATAAGAGCTTACCTTAGTCACTAATATTTTGACAGCTTAACCCTGAAAACTACCAAACAAAATTGTTGTCAGTGACATGTTGAAATTATTCTTTTTGTTTATTTAATATCAAGGAAAAGATGGCTTAACATTCATAATACATAAAATGTCAAGTCATTTTCTCTTAATAATGATAATAAAAAATATTTCAGAATGTCAGCTGAGGACAGGGCCTTTGCAAACAGTGTGGACAGATCAGATGCCACAGAATGCAGCATCTGATCAGGGTCTACACTGTTAGCCATACATGCAGCAATATAAAAGACATATCCTGCTGAGGCACTTCTAATGAAAATATCAGTACTTTTTGGTTCAAAAAAGTGCTTAATCTTGAGCTATGACTTATAAGGGGAAACTGGTTAAATATGTTATCTCCAAAACTGCTGAACTGCTTTGAAAGAAACATAAGTTACATAACTTCTTTAGAAAACTACAACCTGCTGTAGGTATGTGTTTGTGACAACACTCAGGTAAGCAATTTGTGGCCCTTTCACCTCTTGCTTTTTTCATATGGAGATTAGAGGCAACGTCAGAAAACACACCTTTGGACTTTTGAACACCCAGCGAAAGATCAGATTGGCCAAGGATGCAAAGTTCCTTCATTCGGACAACAAAGACTGATCAGACTGTGCGATTGTGGAGGCTGATTTAGTCTTTCTTGGGTGCACATATCAGAAGGTATGTTTTCTCATGTTGTGGCTCATTTTCTTCTGGTTTTGAGATCATTATCACAATGTTATTATGTCATTATTTTCTATTAGTTGTGGTTGGTACAGAATTACAGAATCTTAAACCTTGCCATGCTGCCACCCCAACTTCTAATTATCAGCCAATCATATTACTTGATCCAGGCTGTTGATATAAATTCACATACTTAATGACAAACAGTGTAGATCCAGATCAGTTCTAAAGAAGCCAGCTGATCTGCATCTACATAGTTTGCAAAGTCAGGGCGATCCAGGATAAGCAGACCCAGGGTTAAAGTCTGTCTGCTGAATTTAATACTAGCAGAGGACAGTTTAAAAATACTTTCTTCTCTTTTTTTTTTTTTGAAAAAAAATTTGAATTCATGTAAATTGTCTCACAAGACCATTTGCATATAAACTCTCAAACCTTATTTTTACAGAAATAAAAATAAAATATTGTTTTCTTTTTGTCTGCTAATTCAACCATCAGTGTGTTAAAGGGTAAAATCTCCTCAGATTAATCTTTAGCATTCTCTGGGCAAATACATCATTTAACAAATAGATAATATTTTCTTTCTTTTCCAGAAAATGGGGTGGGATATTTCATAGAAGCAAGTACTTTAGAGGCAATCTGCATAAAATATCATACCCTGTTTTCTGAGAAAAATAAGAAAAATATTTCAAATTTTGATTTGCTAAAATTTAATTCCTAGTATGCCTAGTGTGAAATTGCCAATTAGAGTTGAATTAGGAGGTTTAAAGTTGTTAGGAAGTGATTGGAGCTTGTAAACTTTAGATGAAAGAAAAAGTTGAATAAAAACAGTGTCAGTTTTAAGAACATCTTATGCATAGACAAGTGGTTAGAGCATTTAATGACTGCAGTGCTACAGGTTGGGGTTCGAACCCACTCAGACCATTGAGTGAAAAGCTCTCTGTTCACGCAGCAGTGAATAGGTACCTTTTGGATGTGAGACTGCACTACCTTTCATATGCTGTATTCCAAGACATGGTGGGCTCTAACTCCCACTGCCCTTACAGTCGCAAGACTAAGAGGCACCTTTACCTTCAAGTGCCCATTGTGTCCTCAGAGAAAGCAAGAGAGTTTTCATTATGTTCCCAATATTAGTTTGTATACCATAATAATCATAAGTATTGGGACAGACAGGCCTAAGCAAACAGTGTAGACACAGATCAGACACCCCAGAACTTGGCATCTGATCAGGGCCTACACTGGTTGCCGCTCATCCAGCAGTCTTTAGCTATGTCAACAAGTAGTACTATTAACAATGGATCAGAAAATTCACTCTCCGGGTACTAGTAAAATGACAAGTGGTACTATTAACAGTGGATCAGAAATATCCCTCTCCAGGTACTGGTAAAATGAGAAGTGGTACTATTAACAGTGGATCAGAAGTATCATTCTCCAGGTACTGGTAAAATGAGAAGTGGTACTATTAACAGTGGATCAGAAATTTCACTCTCCTGGTACTAGTAAAATGACAAGTGGTTCTATTAACAGTGGATCAGAAATTTCACTTTCCAGATACTGGTAAAATGAGAAGTGGTACTATTAACAGTAGATCAGAAATTTCACTCTCCAGGTACTGGTAAAATGAGAAGTGGTACTATTAACAGTAGATCAGAAATTTCACTCTCCTGGTACTAGTAAAATGAGAAGTGGTACTATTAACAGTAGATCAGAAATTTCACTCTCCTGGTACTAGTAAAATGACAAAAGGTACTATTACCTAACAGTGGATCAGAAATTTCACTCTCCTGGTACTAGTAAAATGAGAAGTGGTACCATTAACAGTGGATCAGAAATTTCACTCTCCAAGTACTGGTAAAATGAGAAGTGGTACTATCTACAGTGGATCAAAAATGTCACTCTCCAGGTACTAGTAAAATGGGACTAGCTGAGATTTTAGGACAGGTTTAGTAAGGAGCTAAGTTATCCCAATACTTAGAGTAAATATGGTACATACATACTCAAATACAGAGCAAACTGAATGATATATTTAACCCTTGTCCTGCTGAATAAATTAAGATGCCATGTCCTTGTTTTAATTTCCAGCCAATCAGATAACTTGATCCGGGTTTTTGATAGAAATTCACATATTTAATGACAAACAGTGCAGATCCAGATCAGTTGGCTTCTTCAGAAGCCAACTGATCTGGATCTACACTGTTTGCTAAGACAGGGCATGTAGTGTTCAGCAAGAGAATATTTAACTTATGTATTCAGACAGACCTGAGCAAACAGTGTAGATATCAGATACTGCAGAAAGTAGCTTCTGATCAGAGTCAACACTCTTTGCCACTCATCCATAAGTTTTAGATACAATAACAGTCAGTAAAATGAATGTTTTTTAAGTTTTAGGGCAAGTATGGTAAAAAGTTGAGCTGTCCCAATATTTTGGGTAAATAAAATATGTACCTGATATTACATGTACAAACACAGAAAGATTGAATGATAATTTCCCCATTTTAGCTCATCTGAGCCAAAGGCTCGAGGGGAGCTTTTGTGATTACTCACTGCCCATAGTCGTCCGTCTGTCCACAATTTCTTTAAATGATATCTCCTCCTAAACCGCCGAGCCAATTCTAACCAAATTTCACAGGAATGATCCTTGGGTGATACTGACTGATTATTGTTCAAAGATTTGGAATCCGTGCAGGATTCTGGTTGCCATGGCAACCAAAAACCTTTAAAAAATTTCTAGTCAGAAACCACTGGACAGATTTCAACATAATTTGGCAGTAATGAGTAATGTTTCTTTGGAAACGCTCTACCAAGATTATTCAAGCCATCATGATTCGTCCAAAAACTTGGCCGCCAGGTGAGGGGGTGGTGGGGAGGGGAGCTTATTCTCCCTTATATATCTACAAATGTATATAGAAAACTTTAAAAATCTTCTTGTCAGAAGCCACTGGACCGATTTCAGTATAATATATCAGACATATACCTTTTGTGGCCCTCTACCAAAGTTTTTCAAGCCTTGCTGATTCATTAAAAAACATGGCTGCCAGGGGCGGGGCTTATTTTCCCTTTATATTTATATAGAAAACTTTAAAAATCTTCTTGTCAGAAACCACTGGACTGATTTCAATATAATATATCAGACATGTACCTTTTGTGACCCTCTACTAAGATTGTTCAAGCCATCATGATTCATCAAAAAACATGGCCGCCAGGGGTGGGGCTTATTTTTCCTATATATCTATATAGAAAACTCTATAAAAATCTTCATGTCAGAAACCACTGGACAAATTTCAATACAATTAGGCAGAAATGTTTCTTTGGTAACTCTCTACCAAGATTGTTCAAGCCATGATTCATCAAAACTACAGGGCCACCAGATGGAGGAACTTATTTTCCATCTATATCTATATAGAAATTTTGAAGATCAGATACAAAAAATTGAGGCACTGCTTGCCATTTACAGCATTGTTGCTTTGATTTATAGGACCACCATGTCACTCTTGAACATAAGATTTATACAAAAATCTTAAAAGTAGTGAACTTGTTTTAAACTTCAATAGTAAGTATGCAAATCTGTTTGCTCAGGTGAGTGATATAGGACCATCATGGTCTTCTTGTTTTTATTGTTGATGAATGATAGTGCCTGAAAATTATACTACATCTGTACTCACCAAAACGTATTGCTGGAACAATGATATTAATGCTTAGCATAGGAGATTAACCCTTCTCTTGCCGGAATTAAAATGAATCAGGCCTGTAAGAGGGGGTACCTCTACTTGAGAAGTCATTACCCCCTGAATTTTACCTCGACTTTCATGAAATTTTCACGTATAATTTGCCGATCCTAGGTGGCCATTTTACCGGAGAAAGAATGGTCACGTGACTAGAAAGTCACGTGACAGTCATGTGTAAACCGGGAACCGTTTAAGACACTTAAAAAAAAAAAAAAAAAAAAAATAATTACAAGAGCCCAGCGCCTACTGTGTACTATTGTGAATGAAACGAGTGACATACATAGGTTCTACTGTTATTCCTACTTATTCCTCACTGGAAATGATTCAGGTGTTATGGGCTTTTTTTCCAGAAAAGCCTGATCAATCTGTTGAAGTGAGTGCTGAAATTAATGGCAGCTTGAAATTTGGTATTCTCGGTCGTTTTTAGTGTGGGTAAAATCCAGCACCTGACTATCTAATGAAAAGTGGCGTGTTTGTATGAAAGTAGGTTCACTCCTGTATGAGAACACTTGCTCTGAATGGTTGCATGTGGTATATTGTAAGTATGACGGGCTTTTGAGCTGGCAGACCCCCCCAGCGTGACTATTGTCGCGAAAGGCAAGATAAGGGTTAAATAAGGAAACACTGAAAGACATTTATTTGGCTTTAATTGGTATCCTTTAGATTTTTCACTACCCTAATCCTGGTTTCACAGATCATTCACCTTTGAAGTTCTTTATAATCCACACTGACTTGATTCACACAAATAAAAAATGGGGAAGTGTCTGGCATTGTGGTTGATAAGACTGGTTTGTCTTATTTCAACACCAAAGCTTGTATTCTGGTTACTCATTAGATTCACCTCAGGGAGGGGTTCTAATGAGTGTCACAATTCATGTTTTATTTTTGAGAAATAAGACAAATATTAGTATTGGTTCTCTTTTAGTAACCAATTTTAGTCTGGAGACCCTAAAAGGGTAATGGGCAAACAGTGCATACCCAGACCAGTCATTTTGTGGCATCTGATCAGGGTCTCCACTGTTTGCAATTTTTCTCTAGGAATATCTAAATCACATAGCCTGACATAGTCCTAAAATTGAAATTCAACTCTTCCAGGATATAGTGTGGGTGAGTTTATTCAGTCTAAAATAGGTTACAAAATAAAAAAAAAAAAATAAAAGTGCCTCAACAAGAATATGCAAATGAAACTTTTGAAGGGATGGCCCTGCCAATGTTATAGCCCTCACAAAACAAGGTTTTATTATACCCTTCGCAAAACAAAGTTTTATTATACCCCCTGAAAAACAAAGTTTTATTATATACCCCATGCAAAACGAAGTTAATGGGGTTGTGGGGGTTGGGGGTGGGGGGTATGAAGTTTTATAAGGTATACTATTTTCAGCATGTCCGTCATTCTGTGATTCTGTCATTCCGTCGATAATTAAGGGTTTGCTCTATAACTTCACTATAGCTTTTGTCCGATTTTTTTAAATTTTCACCACACCTTGACCATCTGACAATGCACATGTGATAGGAAAATAGGGACAGAAGGTTCAGTATAATGCCTCTTTGTAATTCTTTAAATACCAGGTAAGATGTTTGTATTATGACTGCATACTTTGTGAAATCAACTTCTCTTAACAGCTTTCGTTGGATCTTTTCAAAACTTTGCACAAATATTACAGACATAGTGAAGATATGCATGTGCAGGGCTGCTTATCATCACATGTATGCTCAACTATCAGCGCTTACAATTTCCACTCTGTTTCAGTTATGCGCTGAATTTTCACCCCATTCATTACGATATTTGAACACTGTAATGACCTTTATAGTTCAGTATTTCACCAATAGTCACTTGGTATTGCTCTCAGCCAACCGTTCTGTAACACGACTAGGTATTAGCTGATTTTCTCCCACACAAACGCTGTTGTCAAATTCAACCGGGGGCTTTTTTTGTATATGTTTTGAAATCTTATATTTACAATTTGTCTGCAGTTTGTTCTGCGAAATAAAACAATAACTAGGTTATTCAGATTCTGAAGAAGCCACTGATCTGGACTGACACTGTTTGCAAAGTCAGGGCATATCCAGGTTCAGCAGGACAAGGGTTAATTTAAGAACATAGTATCAACACCATATCAGAGAAACAGATATGGTGAGGGTTTTTTTTTTGGTTTTTTTTTTGGTGATAATTAAGGGATAATTCTGTATCACCATTCATTTGTCTCATTTCTAATGAATACCCACAACATACAGGGTTTTCCCTCAGGGTTTGAAACTGAGGGTCCCAGTGACTCATTGCTCTTGAGTTAAGGGGTCCATAAATTAGATTTAGGTGTTTATTGTTTGAAAGAAATGAACTGTTTTCCAAATAGTTAAATTTCTTGTCCTTTAGGTACAAAACAAATCAAAATTCAAAGCCAAAAATAAATATGATCAAGTTTACACTGATGATAAAAGCATCAATTAGGGCTCTTATCCCTTAGTTCTGGGAGTCCAGAACATGATTTTGGGGGTAAAATACTGCCAAAAGCAAGTCAGGGAAAACCCTGAACATATGATTTTATAATGAACTTATGAATGTTATCCCAAAATTATCACCAAATACCTACCTGATCTGTTGCTCTGCATAACATAAATAAACTGACAGCAGTTGATGTGTGTTTGTATCACGTGGTAGCTAAGCGGTTTGGTTGTAACAGGTGCTCTGATTGGCTGTTCAGCTGACGTGGACTAAGCAATTATCAATGAAATGGTGGAAGATGAAACAGGTTTGTCTACGAAAGAATTGAGTAAGCAAATCTTTCTGCAAACGAGTACTCCACATGTGGAACCCGATGTTATGAAAAGAAAATTGTATGGAGATCTTCCAGATGTGGTTGTGGAGAGTCAGTTTAGGTGGCATTGAAAGTGGGTGTCAGCTGAAATATGGCTGACATTTTGGCACGATTACCGATTACCAAAATCGGGCAATGTAATTCAACCGCTTGTTTAGGCTCCCATATAATCAGACCAGAATTGTAGTCCTTTAAACAAATAGGGAACAAAAATTGTTTTTCTCCCAATGCAAGGGTGGTCAGATTTTGCCGTTTTGGTGACAGACAGGCATGTAAAACTCCAGTTCTTGGAGAGATTACAAAGCTCTGGTTTAAAACATCACCAGTTCAGTGAAAGTTTAACATGTAACTGTGTAGTTCAAAAGAAATATTTCACATTCTTCTGCCATTGCACAGAAACTAGGAATTTTGTTGATGGGTGGTGCATAAGGAGAGCAGTGGAGAGTAAAAGGATGGGTGGTGATTGAGAAGACCATGGTTTTTCGACACCGTATGTTATACTACTGGTTGTGTTTTACGTATGATTTTGGATCCAGTTACAGCAAATGTGTTCCTGAAGCCTATTTTTCAATCCTAGTGCTATTATTTCTCTTTTTTAGCTCACCTGAGCGAAAGGGTGAGCTATTGTGATCACCCTCTGTCCATCCTCCATCATCATCCCTTGTCCATCGTCCGTCATCAACAATTAGATTGTTAACACTCTAGAGGTCACAGTTTTGGCCCAATCTTGATGAAACTTGCTTAGAATGTTTGCCTCTATGAAATCTAGGTCCAGTTTGAAACTGGGTCACATGGGGTCAAAAACTAGGTCACCAGGTCAAATCAAAGGAAAATATTGTTAACACTCTAGAGGTCCCATTTTTCAAGCAATCATCATGAATCTTGCTCAAAATGTTTGTCTTGATGATTTCTAGGTCAAGTTCGAAACTGGGTCAAAAAATAGGTTACCAGGCTAAATCAAAGGAAGACCTTGTTAACACTCTAGCGGTCACATTTTTGGAGCAATCATCATGAATCTTGCTCAAAATGTTTGTCTTGATGAGTTCTAAGTTACATTTGTAAGTTCAAAACTAGGTCACTTGGATTCAAAAACTAAGTCACCGGCCCAAATCAGCAGAATATCTTGTTAACACTCTAGCAATCATCATGAATCTTGCTCAAAATGTTTGTTTTGATGATTTCTAGGTCAGGTTCAAAACTGGGACATTTGGGGTCAAAAACTAGGTCACCAGGCCAAATCAAAGGAAAACCTTGTTAACACTCTAGTGGTCACATTTTTGATGCAATCATCATGAATCTTGCTCAAAATGTTTGTCTTGATGATTTCTAGGTCAAGTTTGAAACTGGGTCACATGGGATAAAAAACTAGGTCACCTGGCCAAATCAGCTGAAAACCTCGTTAACACTCTGTGAGTCACATTTTTGAAGCAATCATCATGAATCTTGCTCAAAATGTTTGTCTTGATGATTTCTAAGTCGAGTTTGAAACTGGGTCACTTGGAGTCAAAAACTAGGTCACCAGGCCAAATCAAAGGAAGACCTTGTTAACACTCTAGAGGTCACATTTTGAAGCAATCATCATGAATCTTGCCCAAAATGTTTGTCTTGATGATTTCTAGGTCGATTTTGAAACTGGGTCACTTGTGGTCAAAAACTAGGTCACCAGCCAAATCAAAGGAAAACCTTGTTAACACTCCAGAGGTCTCAAAATGTTTGTCTTTATGATTTCTAGGTCTAGTTTAAAACTGGGTCACTGATGTCAGAAACTAGGTCACCAGGCCACATCAAAGGACCTTGCTGACACTCTAGAGGTTACATTCTTGAAGCAATCATCATGAATCTTGCTCAAAATGTTTGTCTTGATGATTGTTAGGTTAAGTTTGAAACTGGGTCACTTCTGACGTGTATTTCACAGTCCAGTGACTTTCTTAAGCTTTTCCTTTTAGGTCAGTTTCTCCTACAGAGTGATATTTGGTACTTGTGAAGTGTTTGTGTTCAGGTCAGTTTCTCAGTAACGATTGCTCCTACAGCCAGTGATACTTAATACATGCATACATCTAAGCATGGCCTCTTGAGTGCAGTCATCCATATTTGACCTTGACCTCTATTTCACAGTCTGTTAGACATGCTACATTGTCTTACTTGTTAATATAATCATAATGAATTTTAATCAGAATGTTTGCCTTGATCAGTTCTAGGTCATGTTCTCGAAGTGCTATGATACTCAGGTGAGCGTTACAGGGCCATCATGGCCCTCTTGTTTCTTTCTTGTTGAAAAACTGTGGTCTTCTCAATCATCACCTATCTCTTTCCTCTCCACAACTCTCCTTACACACCACCTGTCAATAAAATACCTAGTTTCTGTGCAATGGCAAAATAATGAAATATATTTTTTCAGCCATTTTGCGACAACTGCACTTAGTCAGTGATGGTTAATAGTAACTTTGTGAAATCAACTGTTCTTAGAACTTTTGTTGGATCTCTTTACACATACATTACAGACATATTGAAGATGAGCATGTGAAACTTTGATGCTGAATAAATATTTCTTCACAAAATTATAGCATTTTTAACTTAGCCATTTTAGGACAACTGCACATAGTCAATTATGGTTAACCCTTGTCCTGAACCAGGATGCGAGGGTCCTGCAAAAAGTTTTGTCACTGGGTTCTGATTACTTCACTGCTATGTTTCATCAAACATATTTTTATTACAAACCTTCAAAGTATTCCCCCTTTACTGAAACACATTTTTGTAACCTTTTTACCCATTCGCGAAAAGCAGATAAATAGTCTTCTTTTGGGATCTGTTGGAGACACTGATAAATAGCGCTGCCAAGAGAACTTCTAGACGTATACTTATTTCCAGAAAGCATTTTCTAAAGCCTTGGAAATAAAAAGAAGTCACAGGGACTCAGGTCAGGTGAATAAGGTGGATGGTTTAAAACTTTAACCTTTTCAGAAGCCAAAAAAAGACTTAATAAACTCACACTTACGAGAGGAGGCATTGTCATGTAAAAGGTGGACTCCTGACCATCCTTTGCATGGTCGTTTCTTATTGTAAAACTCTTTCTTTTTTCGTCAGTACAGAATTCTTGTAGAATCAGCCACTGACTATATGACCAGATGGACAAGGCACTTGAACGACTGGCCCACTTGAATTAAAGAAAATTGAATAGAACATCTTTTTCGAACTTATGGTTCTCTTGGCAATACATGGGCTTTTTTGATCTTTTCGCTTCCATTGCTTATTATCAGCCCTTCTTTGTGGCTCATACATGTGCACCCAGGTTTCATCACCTGTTAGCAAGTTAGAAACAACCCGACTATTACAGCCTTTGTATGTTTTCAAAAGTTCCTGGGCACATTTAAGGCGTTGTGTCTTTTGCTCCTCAGTGAGCAAATGAGGTACCCACCTAGCCCAAATCTTTCTCAGGTCCAAATGCTTTTTCAGAATTGTTTGCACACTGCCTTCTGATATGCCAGTACAACTAGCTATATCTTTGACACACAATCGCACATCCTGTTTGACCACAATATTTACAGCAGTGATGTTAGCCTTGGTAACAGAGGTTTTAGGCCTTCCAGGATGGGTATCATCTTCAACAGAAAATTTCCCAGCTTTAAAAGCTTTAACCCACCTAAAACTGTGCACATTGAAATGGTCTGAGGTCCATATACCCAGTATACCACATAATTCATTAAATGTCTGCTTTGAATCTATATTAAGCCTAATGCGGCATTTAATATAGCTACGAATTTCAGTCTTCTGGTCCATGTTCCAATGTAACAAGTAAATTGGTCAGTATATATGACTGCATCTGTTTCAATTTGAAATAACTCCATCAGTTGGAAAGCAATTTGCATGGAATAAACAGGTATCATTAGCTATTCAACACACCATTCAAGTGCAGTGAAGCATTTTAAAATATACCTGGAATAAAACCAAGGAAGGCTATTAGTGACAGAACTTTTTGCACGACCCTCGTATACCCTGCCTTTGCAAACATTGTAGATCCAGATCAGTTGGCTCCAAAGAAGCCAACTGATCTGAATCTGCACTGTTTGCCATTTAGTATATGAATTTATAGCAACAATCCAGATCAAGTAATCTGATTTGCTCAAAATTAGAAGTGGGCATGGCATCTTAATTTATTCAGCAGGACAAGGGTTAATAGTGTATTCTTTGTGAAATCAACTTCTCTTACACCTTTTGTTGGATCTTTCCAAAACATTGAAGATATGTTACAGACATATTAAAGAACTGCACATGCAACTTTGATGCTGATTTTTTTTTTTTTTTTACTGGACAAAATGGCAGGATTTTTATGCCCCGCCACTAAAAGTGGCAAGGGTGTTATGTTATACCATCCAAAATGTTGAGTGTCCATCCATCCGTCATTCATGTCCGCTCCATAACTCTGGTACTCTCAGAGATATTTTCACCAAACTTCACACAAATGTAAAGCACCATGAGACAATTTGCAGAACACATGAACCATAACTCTGGTTTGCCTACTTTTGGAATTATTGCCCTTTGAACATTGAACATAGCCATTTCTACCATGTACTCGTGTCCGCTCTGTAAGTTGAAAACAGTTTGAGATATTTTCAGGAAACTTCACACAAATCAAAAGCACTATGAGACAAACATGCAAAACACATGAACCGTAACTCTTGTTTGCCTACTTTTGAAGTTATTGCCTTTTGAATATTGAATATTGCCATTTCTACCATGTACTCATGTCTGCTCTGTAAGTCGAAAACTGTTTAAGATATTTTGATGAAACTTCTTCCAAATGTAAAGCACCATGAGACAACTAGCAGAACACAAAAAACGTAAGGCTGGTTAACCTACTTTTGGAGTCAGGGCCCTTTGAACATAGTAGATATTGAAAATAGCTATTTCTGCTATATATTCGTGTCTGCTCTGTAAGTTGAAACCATTCCAGATATTTTGATGAAACTTCACACAAATGTACAACATTATGAGAAGAGGTGCAGAACACAATGGTAACTGGTTAACCTACTTTTGGAGTTATGGTCCTTTGAACTTTGAAAATATTGATTCTGTAATATATTTGTGTCCACTCTGTAGTTTGAAAGCTGGTCGAGATACTTTCTTGAAACTTTATGCAAATGTATATCACCATGATACAATTTGTAAAACTTAAGCACCGTAACTCTGACTTACCTGCTTTTGGAATTACCGCTCGCTCTTGAACATTGTCAATAGTGATCCAAGTCATATACGTGTGCCCTTTCTATAACTTGAAAATGGTTTCAGAGATTTTCTTGAAGCCTTGCAAAAATGTAAAGGGACATAACATGTTGAACACATTTTATTTTTGACAGAGTTATGGCACTTGCTTGATGTAAGTGCAGTGGCGAGGCATGGTGCATTGCTTGCAGTGCTTTTATCAACTTTGCCATTTTATGACAACTGCAACCCCACCTCCACCCCCACCCCCCCCCCCTGTCCCACTCCCCGCCCCCCCCCCCCCCCCATCCCCACCAATCCCAACCTGCGGTGCTGTGGGGAGGGGGTACACTGTTTTCAGGTTGTCTATCTGTCTGTCCATCCATTACATTTTTCTTTCTGAGTTGAGGGTATCTAATAAGCCCTGCTTATTGACATTTCTTGTTGGCTTTTGACTGGAATATTCTTGCCTCACTTGAAGCAAGTTCAGGGGTTGGCCTTTTCTTATCTATCCCATGTTCCTTTTCTATTCTGTCTTTGTAGGTTGACAGCTTGACATGACTGAAATATTATTGACAGGGCTGTTAAGTTGCAACTCAAACAAACATAACAAATATATTGAAAAATTTCTATCCTAAAATGAATTAATCAAAAGGCATGCATCATTGTCTTCTTCAAACATCTTGTTTACTCAAGCCTTTCCAACTAGAGCATACACAGTTTGATCAAGGTCTATGCTGTTTGCTAACAGAATCTTCATCACGAAAATACTTATATAATTTTGACCCCCTTAAACCCCACTTTAATATAGCGAAACTGGGGTTTACAGGGGTATACATTTTTTCTTATTTCTGCTTAAAAACATAGATTGTTGGTACTCATTAGAACTGCATTGGTGAGGCAGTTTTTAATGAGTACCCACAATCTATATTCTGACGAGTACCCAAAATCTATGTTTTGAGCAGAAATATGAAAAATATCAATTTTTATCTGAAAACTTTCAGTTTTTGGTGGTGAAATTTTCAATATGTATTTGAATAAGCATGTTTTCGTAATATTAAAGCCCATACATTTAGCATTTACAGCATAATCCATGTTTTCACTGTGCAGATTCACAAGCTAATCTGGGTCTACAATAGTTGCATAATTTGTCATAAGATCATTTTTTATTTGACATGGCTCAATTATTATTGTCTTCTAATTTTGTCATTAGTGCTATAAAGATTATATTCTATTTTCAGAAAAGGCAGGGGTCATCCTAGAGGGCAATTTGGGAGTCAGCTGGCTGACTTCTCCCAATCTTGAGCTGAGGGAGAAGTGAAAATGTATAGAATGTATAGGGAAATCCAAAATTTGGACCAAAATTTCTCCCTGAAATCCTGAAACTATCACAGAATTTCTCCCTCTCTGAAAGCTCTAGGATGACCCCTGAAAGGGAATACCAAACTGTGTTTATAAAGATAAGAGTTTAATTGCCTTCTTTTGCAGCTGTGTTAAGGTTAAAATGATATATTTGGTCCTTTCTGCCAGAACTTCTTGATAAAATGAATGAAAAAACAACAACAAAAAGACAAAAATATATTGAGTGCAACACAAGAAAAGAGATATTTTACCTTATTTAGGCAAAGACAGCTCAGATCAGTCTACTGGAATATGAATAAGACCTACTAACATAATCAATGGATTTCGTAGGATCTATTATCTAACAGAGAAGCAGAGAAAACCCTGATCAGACTATGCAGATATGCAGTCTGATCTGGACCTCCCCATACTAAGTAAGGTAGCACATCATGTGGGATTAGTATGGAATTTTAACCTTGTCATGCTGAATAAATTAAGATGCCCTGTTCACTTCTAATTTTCAGCCAATCAGATTACCTGATATGAATTTTTGCTATAAATTCACATACTTAGTGGCAAACAGTGCAGATCCAGATCAGTTGGCATCTTCAGAAGCCAACTGATCTGGATCTACACTGTTTGCAAAAGCAGGGTATATCCAAGTTCAGCATGACAAGGATTAATGCTTAGTATGCAGGATAAACAATTCAGCAAATGACATTTTGATTTTTTTTTCTTATTTTTCCCAGAAAATAAGATTTGACATTTCATGCATATTTTCTTCTAAGAAGTAGCATGGAATTTTAATGCTTAGCATGCTGGGTAAAAAAATTCAGGAGATGACATTTTGAAATATCTTTTCTTATTTTTCCAAGAAAATAAAATTTGACATCTCGTGCAAGTGTGACTTCAACTTGCATGAACTTTTAAATCCTGTTTTCTGAGAAAAATAAGAAAAATGTAAATTTGATACCTACTGACTTTGCCCATAGTGTGCTAAGTGTTGCAGGTTCAGCCATCAAATTTGGCACAATGTTAAATAATAGATGAAGACAAGGCAGGTCTGATTGATGAAGTTTCGATATATGGACATTTATTTGATCAGTGATTGGGTCAAACTGCATATATCAGGTGGGAATATATAATAAAAAACAAGTTAGTCTGTGCTGCCAAGTAATCTAATCAGGAACTGCATATTTCCTGTGTGCTGTTTCTTGGTCCCATAGAATCAAAATTGTTACTCCTAACCATTAAAACTTCCTTCAGAATTGTTGCAGATAACATTTGAAATTACATTTTGTTCTATTTTTCTGATAAGGCTTGACATTTCCTTAAATTTCCAGTCTGGTTTGGGAGGTATAGGGTGGGTGGGTGGTGGAGGTTGGACTGGTTTCTTCTCTTTTCTTAGGTTTCTGGCTTGTACGGTCTTTCTTGTGGTTTGTTTGCTCTAAATTCTTCTTGGTGGCTTTGGTAGGCTGTGATTGTGGCTTTTCATTACGAAAACACGCCTATTCAAATATACAGAAATTTTCACCTCCAAAAACTGAAAAAATTCAGATAAAAACGCTGATATTTGACATATATCTGCTCAAAACGTAGATTGTGGGTATTCGTTAGAACCGCCTCGGCGAGGCGGTTCTAACAAGTACCCACAATCTATGCTTTTTAGCAGAAATAAGAAAAATAATGTATACTCCTGTAAACCCCAGTTTTACTATATAAAGGTGGGGTTTAAGGGGGTCAAAATTATATAGGCATGTTTTCATGATGTCCTGAACATTGTCTATACTAGTTATACCCTTCCTGCGAACTGTGTTTGTGAGGCCAGGGTATACTGTTTTCACGTTGTCTGTACATCCCGCTTTCCATCTATGTGTCTACCTGTAACATTTTGCTTTCTGTAGGGATTGATACTTTCTTGTTTTCACACAAATGTCAAGACATATTTTTTTTGGAAAAATGGGAAATTTTTTTTTGGAAAAGTGTCTGTTCTTGTTGTGACTGGCACTATAAGAGTTAACACGCTATATCTATGAAAAAAAAAAAAAAAAAAAAAATAGAAAGAAAACATTTGAAATGATTTTTTCTTATTAAAAATAGGGCCTTCTATCATCTCAGAATGACTGCAATACTGTTGAAAAAAGAGAACTAAAACAAATTCATCACCATCATCATCATCATCATGACAGTATGCATGGCTATCATATCCCAAAATAAGACATTTTTTTTTTTCAAATAATAAAAAATATAAGTGAAGCTGACTCAGGAAATGCCACAATCATGAAGCACTGCCTTCCTGAGGCACGAGAAGAAGGAGAGATGAGGAATACATTATGACAAAACAAATGCCACATATGGAGCCATCAATGCACAAACAAAGAAGAACTGCAAACGAGGAACTGCCTTGAAATGGTCAGTAGAAAAACTACACTTCAACCTCTTTATAACACGGTTCATTATAACACGGTTCTAAGATGGATCCCAAAAATGTATAGATTATATTGAAAAATGACCATAAATGGTCATTTTTCAGTATAATCTATACATTTTTGTTTGGATATAACACGGTTGTTTAACTAACACGGTTTATGCTATGGACCCCAACAATAGTGTTATAAAGAGGTTATGGTGTACTAATTTTATTCTCATGAAACTTCACCCTTGTCTCGTGATGAAGCTCCAAACATTGATTATATACAAACAGAAAGCATGCAAAGAGGCAGCTGTCAAATAAGGCGACCACAATGCTAGCATCACAGCAAGAAAACAGAAAGCGAAGTGGGCAGATGTAAAGTAGGTGACCAAAATTCTAGAATTACAAAAAAAGATGATCAACACCAAAATATCCACCTTGGAACACACAGCAGTATAAACAACTGCAGGGCAGGGCGGGGTTGGTGGGTAGGGGGTTGTTAAATCACAGGGGTAGGGGCTTAAACCAGATTAACTTGAGCAAAACCTCAATTTTTCCAGAACATTACGCTTTTATGGAGAAAGAAGATACAGTATTCAACCTAATCACTGCACCGTGCGCTCAAGTTTTTCAAAATTACTGAAAAACCTGTAGTAAAATATCTTCCTAATAAGGGCACACCTTGAAGATATATTAGCAGAGGACTTCTCGGTGGCATATTTAATGATGCTTATGTGATAGGTGTTCTGTGTTTCTTGTAGAAGCATATATTGTGGGTACTCATTTGAATTACCATGACAGGTTTATGAAAGCATATGTTGTGGGTACTCATTTGAATTGCCTCAACTTGTCAAGGCAATTCAGAAGCATACCCACAACAAATGCTTTTATAAAAGAACCAGATAAAATTATAGTGGTTTCAATCTGAAGAGCTAGAAATTGCTTGACAGTGCGCTTATAGGCGCATGTGCAGTAATTAGGGCAAATATGGTAAATATGGTCAATACTTTTTGGTTGAAAACAGTGCCTTTCCTGGAGCCTGGTGTAATAATGCTCTATTGCAATGTGCTGCTGTAGAGGTTAAAGCATATTTTCTGGGAAAACTAAGAAAAATATTTCAAAGTCTTGTCTGCTGAAATATTTACCCAGCATGCTAAACATTAATCTGGATCAAAGCAGTTGGTATTTGCTGTAAGGTTACTTACTTGTTATGAATCGCCTGTAATTGGATTTGCCTGCCACTGCAATAGTATAGTGTCAAGATAATTCATTTTACCAGTCACCTAGTTTACAAAATGAAGAAAATTAATGTTTAATTTATGTCAAATCAAGCAAAGTTTTCATCTACTGTGGACTGTCTGGCTCACACAATATCTGTTTACTCAAGCAGTAAAATGATTTTACTATATCAGAGTCTATCTTTCTCCCTGCATCATTTTGCAAATATAATGTTTTTTTCCCATATCAGTTATTTTTATATCTGATGGCTGCATTATTATGTGTTTTCTAATTTATTCTCATATTTGATCAAATTTACCATATTTATCATAAGTATTGGGAGAGACAGGTCTGAGCAAGATCAGATGTTGCAGAATGCAGCTTCTGATCATTCTAGATTATTACTATATTTGACCTAATTACCGCACATACGGCACCTGATCAGGGTTTCCACTGTTTGCAAATAGTTAAACTAATTTTCTCTAGAACTATCTAAATCACGTAGCCTGACATACCTGAAATAGAAATTAGAATCTTCCAATATACAGTGTGGGGAGTTCATTCAGTCTACAATGGGTTAACAAGTACTCTGCAGTTTGGTAAGGAGCTAAGGTGTCCCAACATTTGGGGTAAATACAGTAACCTCACTGACCCTTCCATATAGTTCACTGACAAGTATACATCAGCAAGTGACCATCCAGAATGGAAACACTAGTGAAAATCTAATAGGAAAGTCTAGACAAATAATTACATTTAGATTTTATTTCATATGTTTTAGTCATTTTGGTATCATAGATTTTGGGAAGTATGTTGCAGACATTTTGAAATATTTTTCTTGCTTTTGTCACAATGTGTAACTGGGGCTCAACATTGTGACTCAATGTCTCCTTTGGAGAAGAGAATTTTCAAACTATGTTGAGCCCTAAATTTTGTGGCAAAATTATGAAAAACTTAGCTATCACTGACTAATCCTTACACGGCCAATCACAACAACTGTCGTCTGCTTTGTCATCTCCTTGTGATTTTAAAAGTCATTTTTGCAAACAGTGTGGACCCAGAGACTGCTCCTCTAGGAGCAGTCTGATCTGGGTCCATACTGTTTGCCTGTATGCAAAAATAGGTTTGAAAAGTTTGAAAGAATATTCAGCAGATGACATAAACAGCGGATATTTTCAGATGCAGGTTTCCTTGGCATTTAAGGGCTAAATATGCCTCCCAAAATGCATTGGGCATCAGTATAAATTCTTGTGGATACAGACACGCAAGCCTTATGCAGGGTTCATATGACATATTATGCCCTAAGTATTTGAACAGACAGGCTTGACTAAACAGTGTAGACCCAGATGCAGTAGAACATGGTTTCTGAGCAGGGTCTGCACTGTTTGCCTTTCATCCTTCAGTTAGTGAAGCAAACAACTCTCAAGATGCATCATTAATTCTGAACAGTAGTTCATCATTATCAGTATTTAGAAGTAAAATGTCCATTTCTATTTCTAGGGAAAACTTAGGAGAAAAAATGTGTGCTAATATTTTAATTCAGCATGTATGCACACAAGTTAAACCACATTACTACCTTAACTACATTAATGTTCTCATGCAGATCTGTCATATTTCTGACTTAAACCAAACCAGTGATATAGGAGCTTTATATCCCCTTATATGGCTCTATCAATTGTTGAATAATTTGTCATGGGATTACATAATACTGCTATTAGATAGAGAAATCTACATCATTTACCTCAATTTATCAGAGCTTAATGAGGCAGGGGCATTGCAAATGAGGGATAATCTTCCTTTATCCTTTAGCACACCCTTGATGTTAGGAGCAGATACCAATAAAATAACATTTCTCTTGTTTTCACAGAAATATGATTTGACATTTCATTTAAACTGTCTCCAGTGAAGACAATTTGAATAAACTTTCAAACCTTATTTTCTGTGAAAATTAAGAAAATGTTTTTAAATGTTTTCTGCTACTGTTTAAATTCAAAAAGTGAAAGGTTATATATAAAGGGGCCAGGTCATGAAAAAACATGTCTTACACCATATATAAACAGGAAAGACTCTGAAAATACTTTGCTGCATTTAATCTGGTAAGGGGCCACTTCTAATGTTAAGATGCCACAAATGTTCTTTGATATTTATGTGTATATTGAAGTCTCTCAAAGGCTGCAAGGTGTGGCATTACTACTAGTCCTTGTACTGTTCATTCCTGGTATAAGGCATATTTTCCCATCCCTTGGGTGCAATAATCATGTTTAGCTCAACTGAACTGTTATTAATATGGTCAAAGGAGATTTCTGGTTGCTTAAGAAGCTGCATCTGGTATGTTAACCTTTACCACTCTCTGGGCAAACTCAGCAGATGACAAATTGATGGTATTTTTCCCAGAAAATAGAATTTGAAATTTCAATCAAATTGTCTAGAAGCAGTTTGCATGAAATGTGAAAACCTTCTGGGTAAAGTAAAAATATTTTGAAATATTGTCTACTGAAATTTTTAGCCAGCATGCAGAGCATTAAGTAAACAGACTGTGCAACAAAAGATTAACATCATTGGTGACAAAACTGTAATTATAGAAGAAGTCTGAAGTCATTATTATCATCTCTTAGTTATTATGTTTAACAGATAAAGTGAAAAAACTTAACCTGTGATATTTTGATTTTTTTTTTTTTTTTTTTTTTTTTTTGTATTTTTCATAGAAAATAAGGCTTGATGTGACATGTGAATCATCTGCCTAGCAGATGATTCACATGAAATGTTAAGTCTTATTTTATCTGAAAAATGATTTTAGAAAAAATTAGATGTTGTGTGCTTCAATTCTGCTCAGTGCTTAAGGCATCAACAGCTCGATGGCAGTGAATAGTGAGAGAATCAGCAGAATAATTGTGTTGGCTCGGTTGATAATTTCTGGAATTTTTTCAGATTTTCAGATAAATTTTATCAGTGATTGTTGTTTTTACCTGTACAAAATATATTGTGATTGAATTTCCACCACTTTCCAAACACAAAGTGAAAACTGGATGGTTTGCTTCAAAAAACAACTTTGTTTTTGTAGATTTGCACATTATCCCATTGTTAGCTTGCCTTTGGAAGCAAAGGAGTGCTAATATAAAATGTCTTTGGTTGAGAGTGAAGATTATTAAGAGAATCTGTCATTTTGTCATGTTGCATAAGTAAATGGGGCAGAAATTTAGATCTGCTATCTATATACCAGACACAAGGATAGTAGCCTATAAATTTCAGCAGCAAAAGATAGAAGTATAGAATGTTTGTCAATATTTTTTGCTGGCACGATTTTTTCCATCAGTAAGGAAAAATATTGCAATAAAGAGTGATCACATAACATAAAATATTTTTCTTGCTTTATTATAGGGGCTGCTCTTAAAGGAAAAAAACTGCTATCAGAGAGGGAGCAAAATCTCTCCTTTAAGAGTAGCCCCAATTTTGGAAACGACACTAAGGTGAATTTGTTTGGACTTTTCCTAGGTGGGCATAAAAATAATTCTGTTTAGGCTATGCCAATGATAGCAGTAAACATGGCTCTTGATAAGATGGTTTTTTTTAATCAATCCAAAAGTACTGATGTTTTTCTTATTTCTCCATGAAAATGTGTTGTGGGTACTCATTAGAAGCACCTCAGTGAGGTGCTTCTAATGAGTACCAACAACATATATTTTTGTGGAGAAATAAGAAAAATATTTACCTGATACCCACCCTTATCTAGACCTATGTAGCAGTAAACTTGATTTGATTTGACAACTGATCCTATATTTGTGTTCAAAGAGGTTGATTTTGCAGTCACACCTTACCAGGCATTTCCAAGCTTTATTGATATTTGCTGCAATACCAAGCTGTTATGTTACCCATACCACTTTCCATACAAAATTGCAAATTGCATTGTTAAAAAGACATTTTAAATTAATAGTATTTCCTTAAATTCCAATAAAATAGGGGACACCATTTTATATAGGAGATGATTAACATGAAATGACAAGCACTGTAAAGTATTTTCTGGGAAAATTAGGAATTCTAGAAAGATAATTGAAAATGTGATTGTTATATAAATCAAATACACCCACTCACCAAGACACCCTCCATATTAATTTTCAGTAAGAATTGTCACATCTGCAAAATTGTCTGTGAAGTTGTTAGCTCGCATGGAGCGAAACTCCAGATCAGCTTATGCCATCGCCTGTTGTCTGTCATCTGTCTGTCAGTCTGTCCATTCATTTGCTTTTCACAGTTTCAACAAGTCCTCTGAAACTGTGGAATAGATTGATGCAAAACTGGGTTTGGGGCATTGGGCAACTTGCAAATAAAAAATTGTACCGATCCTAAATCCAAGATTTGAACTTCTTGTTTTAAACTGAAAGGCCAGTTGACTCGAAACTTGGTAAGAAGAATTGAAGCAACTTATAGATCAAAAACAGCAAATATTGTTTCGCTAAGAAATCCAAGATGCAACAGCCGCCATCTTGAAAATATATTTTGAACTTCTTATCTTGAATCGAAAGGCCAGTTGAAACTTTGTTGGAAGAGGTGGGGTGACTTCTAACAAAATATAGCTAAAATGGTTTCGATTGGAAATTCAATATGGCCACCACGGCTGCCACCGTGAAAATTTATTTTGAACTTCTTGTTCTGAACTGAGAAGGCCGATTGACTTAAAACTTGGTAGGAAGAATTGGGTTGACTTGAAGATAAAAAATAGCTAAAATCATTTGGATAGGAAATCCCAGATGGCCACCATGAACATCACCTTGAAAATCTTGGACTGAAAGGCCAATTGACTTGAAAATTGGTTGGACGTGTCAGGGCGACTTGTAGACCAAAAATAGCTAAAATCGTTTCAATTGGAAATTCAAGATGGCCATCTTGAAAATCTATTTTGAACTTCTTGTTCTGAGTTGACTCGAAACTTGATAGGAAGAATCAGGGCAACTTGTGGATCAAAAATAGCAAAAATCATTTCGATTGGAAATCCAAGATGACTGCCACAGCCGCCATCTTGAAAATCTATTTTTGCTTTTCCCCTCCTTTTCCTCTGTTACTATCTTTCCTCTCGTCTACTAGCTCTCTTGTCCCTTTTCTGCTTTCTCTGGGAGACAACACAAAATGACCCACAAGGATTAACATCAGTTGTTTTGAAACCTCATATACCATAATTATTTACCTTAAGTATTAGGACACCTTAAAGGTTGATACCGGAGCTACTTTAGATGTTATGAAAATCACAGGAGCTTCACTTTTGTTTCAACTTGATATTCCCAATTGTTGTTTTGATGATTATATTGTCCATAAAATTAATTAGAATAAGTGTTCTGATATTCTAAGTTTCATGAAAATAATTTATGCTCTCATTGAGGTTCTGAGGAATCTGTGCACTCATTGTGAAAGAAATGTACATGCTTATCATAAAATACATAAAAATACAAATATACCAAAAAACTTTTAAAGTAATTAGATTATATAATTACTATTTAATTGATAACATTTTTACTGATGTTATCTGATTTGAGTCTACTCTGTTTGTTCAGGCCTGTCCATTTAAATACGGTATACACATTGAAGTCAGTTTGACCATAGTTTTGACCCCTGCCGAATTGGGGCTCATGAAATAGATGAGCTGCTTGGTGCTATTGCAGCAGAGCTGCTAGGAAGTAAAATTCAGAGACAACATCTCAATAAAATAAAATGTTGTTTACTGGAATGCTAAATCACAGCTCAACTCGACCATAATATATGTTTTCCAGATTTGGCAGAAGATGACACTGACTGGAATCCTTGGGGAGAGGAGTTTGAGAATGAGCAGGAGGTAATCTCACATCATGAACCACCAAAGATTCTCTGGAACCTGGAACCAGCTAAAAACAGCAAATCCGTCGTCAGGGGAGGCAACTCCACTGGCATGTTCCATGTTGAAATCTGGGGCAAGGCTGCAATAGGTAAACTTTGCATGTATTAAAATCTGTTACTCTCACCATAAAGTATTTACCCTTAAAGTGTCAGTCACAACTGCAGCAGACAACATTTTGATTTTTTAAATTTATTTTTTTTTTATTTTTCAAAGAAAATAAGGCATTCATCTGGCATTCCCCAGGGTTCTGTGTTAGGGCCCATATTGATTTTCAGCCAAATACTTAGGAGTTAAAATCCAAGATATAAAATCACGGATGTACTCAGGTGGGGTCAACACGTCAATGAAATTACTAGTAAGGCTACTCAAATACTAGGTTTCCTTCATGTAAACAAACTTTTGCATCAAAGGAAACCAAGGCTGCTGCATACAAAGCTCTGGTCCGGCCCAAACTTGAATATGCAGCACCTGTTTGGATGCCTATCACCAAGTAGATATTAATAGAATAGAAAAAATGCAGAGGACTGCTGCGCATTGGACCTGTAGGTGCTGATACAATCAGAGTTCTTGAAGAACTCCAATGGCCAGATCTGCAGTAAAGATGACAGCAGGCTTCTCTGTCTCTATTCTACAAAATCCATAACAATCTTGGTCCCATCCCTTTCAGTATCATCATCCGATCTCTTATACAAATGGTTTTAAGAACTCCTTTTTGGACTGGTTTTTCAAAAATCCGTCCTTTAAAATAGCGATTTCCTGGCAGGTTGGCAGGCATCGGGCGGGTGGGCATTGTCCCAGGTTTGCCTTTTGGCTAACCTTTTTTCAATGTGATATGCTACCTTTTTTTTCAGTGGATTGCGTTCATATTTGGTAGGGATGAAGAGGAAGACTAGTAGGCATGTCAAGTGCAAGAGAGACAACTCACTTTCTTCACTGTGTACTTACCTCCCCTGAAGTCATCCTCGGTTTACCTTTTGGTTACTTTTTTCAAAGTGATATTTTACCTTTATTCTTCAGCGGATTCCTTTCATATTTGGAAGGGATGAAGAGGAGGACCAGTAAGTTTGTCGTGCAAGAGAGACAACTCCGCTTTCTTTGTTATGTACTTAACCACCCCTGCAGCTGAAATCTTGTGCAGGCCATAATTCCCATACTGTTCAAGATAATTGGATAATATTTGGAAGGGACACGTATATCAAGTCAAGTAGGAGTGTTGCATGCAAGAAGGACAACTTTTGCATGCTACTTTTCAAGTTACCTTCTCTGAACAAATTTCTAAGCCAAATTTTTGTGCACTCCATCACTTCTTAATGGTTTGAAAAATGTTGATTTGGTAGAGGCATAGATAAGGGCCAGAAGAGGTGTTGTATGCAAGAGTGTCAACTCTTATTGTCTCCTGTACTTATCTCCCATGAAGTTGCCCCAAGTTTATCTTTTAGTTAACTTTTTTATTATCAATGTGATATGTTATCTTTATTCTTCAGTGGATTGCTTTCATATATGGTAGGGATGAAGAGGAGGACCAGTAGGTGTGTTGTGTGCAAGAGAGACAACTCTCACTTTCTTCATTATGTACTTATATCCCCTGAAGCTGAAATCTTGTGCAGGCCATAACTCCCGTACTGTTTAAGATAATTTGATAATATTTGGTGGGACATATATCAGGTCAAGCAGGAGTGTTGCATGCCAGAAGGACAACTCTTGCTCTCTACTTTTTATAGTAATCCCCCCTGAACAAATTTCTAAGCCAAATTCTTGTGCACTCCATAATGTCTTAATGGTTTGAAATATGGTGATAATATGTGGTAGAGGCATAGATAAGGACTAGAAGATATCACTGCAAGAGAGTCAACTTATCTCCCCTGAAACCGAAATCTTGTGCAGGTCATAACTCCCATACTGTTTGAGATATTTGATAATAATAGGTAGGGACATATATCAGGTCAGTTAGGAAGTTAGGAGTGTCATATGCAAGAAGGACAACTCTTGCTTTGTTCTTTCTAGTTATCACTCCTGAACAAATTTCTAAGCCAAATTCTTGTGCACTCCATAACTTCTTAATGGGTATCCCCGCGCTTTTTGGAGAAAAAGCGGGGATATTGTGATACCAACCCCCCCACTCCCCACATTGCTCCTAGAACATTTAAGCTAGAATCTCGAAACTTGCACAGGCGACAGCCCTATGGATGAGGACTGGAGGAACACATTCGAAATTTTGATGTGCAGGGAGATATGTGATGGCGCTGGTGCAGGGACATGCGATGGCAAGCCATCGACTTGCTCTAGTTTGATATATTTTGATATTATGCAGGTTGTACTTTCATTTACTGAGCCTCTTCTATATACTTACCAGAGACCACATCAGTTACCAGCAATTTTTGGATAAAATTTTATTTTTGGATGGGTTTTTCACAGAAAAATTCTGTCCTTTAAAATAGCATTGTCCAGGCGGTCAGGCGTTATCAGAGGTTTACATTTTGGTTACCCTTTTCTCAAAGAGATATGTTACCTTTAATCCTCAGTGGAAAAACCTGTCCATAATGCTGTTTATATAATAGGCATTTTTCTTGTTCCCACAGACAATTTGCAAATTGGAATAACCTTACAACCGAAGCTGTCTCTTCTGAGATAGTGGATGGGTTTATGGTCAAATATAATATCCTAGGGTTGGGCAGGGGCTAGGTATGGATTGCCTGCCTCTGGGGACTTCTTGTAAATAGTTTTAATCTGCTGTTGGCTTTGTCACAAATTCTTTTTTTTTTTGTGCGTGTATGATAACTTAGTGTCACATCACAATACCACAAACCTGCCATCATGGTCGTAGTTGACCGAGAGCAGTATCAGGAGAAAGAAAGGCAAATGATAAACATGAAATTCATATCTTATTTTCTCTGAAAAATAAAAAAAAAAAATGCTGTCTACTATGCTTAGTGCATTCAGAGATATTTAACAAAATGAATATGTAATTGAACTCCTGAAATTAGAGATATGTTGAAAATATTGTGGTAAAGAGGAGAAATTGCTCCTTAGGAGCAATTTCTTCTCTTTTCCACAATATTTTGTTACCTGTTGTTAGATTTCCATGTTAAAACAGGGACCAGATTTTCACTTCGAGATAAGCGGTTATTCGAGATAAGCAAGGTCGAGATAACGAGGGTCCACTGTATTTGCATTGAAATGTATTTTGTGGTTACTTACTGGAATTATCTGTCACATCCAGGCACGATTGTACCATATTTACTCCAAGTTTTTGGAAAGTCACAATTCCTTACTGTACTTATCATAAATTTTTAACTCATCCATTTCAATACCTGTTGACATGTTGAAAAACTGCTTGATGAGTGGTAAACAGTGTATACCCTGATGAGATGCAGCATTTTGCTCAGGCCTATCTGTCCAAATACTAAGGGTATAGGGTATACACTGTTTGCCACTCGTCCATCAGTTTTTCAACATGTCAATAGGTACTGAAATGGACAGGTTAAACATTTTAGGATATTGGCTTCTGCAGGGGGCAACATTTGGGTAGGGCTTTTCCAACCCTTTCTTTCTGTCAGTAAGCATCTCGGATTATTTTATACCATAGGACAATGCACCTTTAAGACGTACAACACTACAGTGCCTTAGATAAGCTGCTTTTTGGGGTATTTACCCAATTAATATTTCTAAAAAGCAATTCAAATTAAGTTTATGGGGTAAGTACCCAAATGTCAGTAATTCTTGCTTCCATTAACAAAACAGGGAAATGATTCATTTATTCAAATGAAAAATCCTGATACCAGTTAAGTTAGAAATGGTTGGGTTTAAATATCCAAAACTACCAATGGCACAAAACCTTAACCCTTGTCCTGCTGAGCCCGGATGCACCCTGCCTTTGCAAACAGTGTAGATCCAGATCAGTTGGCTTCTGAAGAAGCCAACTGATCTGGATCTGCACTGTTTGCCATTAGGTATGTGAATTTACAGCAACAATCAGGATCAAGTAATCTGATTGGCTGAAAGTAAGAAATGGGTGTGGTATCTTAATTTATTCAGCAGGACAAGGGTTAACTAAGGCACTGACTTAATGCAGATTTCTTGTTTTGCTGATAGTACAGCACCTCCTTAAACAGTTTTCTTGTTTCACTAGTCCCAACAGATCTAACACTGTCTTACAGAGATTTCTTATTTCACCAGTAGCATCCCCAAATAGATTCAGTTCCCCTGTTGAAAGATCATGTTTTCTAAGAAATTTTATGGAAGTGTTTCTTTTTCAGTATGGTATTTTAGTCTGTAAAGTTCAACTCATATAGTACTATGTAAATATAGCAGAGCAGAGAGATTATTACAGGAACTTGTTGTAATTAGAAGTCTTGGACTGAAAAACCAGTTTTCCCATAAATCTCATTAAGGTGCTTACTGTGTTTATCCTAAATATTGGGACACCTTAACTCAATGCCATACTTGTCCTACAATTTGAGCAATACCCTTTTACTACATGATGTTAACCCTTTGAGTCCAGCATAAGTTGTAAATCAGGCCTGTAAGAGGGGGTACCCCTATTTGGGAAGCCATTACTTCCTTGATTTTACCCAGATTTCAATGACATTTTCACACTTATTTTGCCTATCGTATTTGGCCATTTTACCTGAGAAATACTTTTAGTCATGTGAGAGTCTTGTGCTATTTAGAAAGAAGGTGGGGTGGGAGGCAGGGGGATGGGGGGTGGGGAGGCAGCATACATAGGTTCTACTGTTGTTCCTATTTCCTCACGGGGGGGGGGGGGGGGGGGGGGGTGGAGGGCAGCATACATAGGTTCTACTGTTGTTCCTACTACTTCCTCACTGGAAATGATTTAGGTGTTATGGGGTTGTTTTTTTTTTCAGAAAATTGTGATAAAACTGAAGGAGGGTGTGCTGAAATTTGTGTCAACTGGAAATTCAGTATACTCAGTCTTAATTAGCCTGGGTAAAATCCAGCACCTGACTTTTTAATGAAGAGTGGCATGTTTGTATGAAAGTAGTTTCCCTCCTATGTGGGAGCACTTGTACTGAAAGGTTGCATCTGGTGTATAGTAAAAATGACAGGCTTCAGAGTTGGCATACCCACTCCTTGCCCCTCCCCCCACCCCCACCCCCAAAACAACAAATGCCATCCCCCGCATGTTAATGTTTATCTAAAACAATGCTGTATGAGTGGCAAATAGACAGACAGTACATTTTGTGGCATCTGATCAAGATCTAAACTGTCTCACGCCTGTCTGTCCCAATACTTGGGCTTATTATGGTATCTTTTCAAACAGAAATGCATTGATATTTTTTGTTTCTCCATGAAAACATGTGTTGTGAGTATGCATCAAGTGTCTTGCTGAAGTGCTTCTAATGAGCACCTGCAACATAATTTTGTGTGGAGAAATACAAAATATAATTATGAGAAACTTTTCTTATCTGGAGCTCTGTTTTTCCACACCAGACCAGTCTAAACATTTTTGCTGTCTGGTCAGTAGTTTTACTGTTCACCAGGTAGTCTGTGTTTTGTTACATGAGTAGTAAGGACTAACTAAACAGTATTGATGATAGCTAATGGACACCAAGTTGGTTTTTCTACTTACAGCACAGGGGTCCTCAGCTATGTATTAATAAATCCTAATGAATATTGACTTACCAGTAAATCCTGTAATTGGATCTAACCAGTACCATGTTGCGGGCAGAAATTGGTGGATATATTTTGTTTCTTTTTTTCTTTCAAAATAGAGCCACAGCTGTGGAAAAGGCACATTTTGAACTTAATAGTATTCATATTTTTTCCTCTTATTTTTTAAAGAAACCATATACATGTAGAATAATATAGATACTCATTAGAAGTACCTAAGGGAGGTGCTTCTAATGGAAATGAGTACCAAAACCATACATTTTTGTGAAGAATTTTCATATTGTTCAAAAACACCTCTGTGGGTAGTCATTAGAAGTGCCTCGGTACGCACAGCATATGTTTTCTTGAACAAAAAAAACCAACATATATATCTGGATACATTTTATAGCTGACCAAAGAGAGCTTAACATTTTATTGACATCACAGAGTCTACAGCAGATCCGCTGATTTCAGAGTACTAGTAATTGTCAAACTGTTTGCTTATTACAGACAGTTTGAATGAAATGCCAGATTATGAGATCTGATCAGCTGTTTGTTTTTGCCTACTGCAGGAATAGATGTGATTAATG
The DNA here is from genome assembly GCA_964016985.1 of Anodontia alba. Taxonomy (NCBI): domain Eukaryota; kingdom Metazoa; phylum Mollusca; class Bivalvia; order Lucinida; family Lucinidae; genus Anodontia; species Anodontia alba. Next base: position 105,173,006 of record OZ024828.1, read on the forward strand.
TAATTACCACATAGGAACATAAAGCTCTTGTCCTTTGGGAGTACTCAGCTGTAGTTGTTATCAGTCACTGGTCAAAAGTGGCGACATTATCTCGGATGACAGTATTTTTTGTTCATGATTCAGTAACATTTTATGTCCAGGCTGTAACTCATTAACCCTCAGGAATATTTTCAGGAAACTTCACACACATACTAAGCTTGATGTGTCACAATCAAGAAAGACAACTCTTGCCCTGTTGATCCTTGAGTTATCAACCCTTGCCAGAATTGTGTGTGGTAGGGGACATTGGCCACATTGTGGCAGTCACCTGTCAACAAAAGGTGTTTTTAGTTTAAATAATTAGAAAACTGAATGTCAGGTAGTATATGTTCTGATCATGTTCATTTTGAGCTATTCTGGCTCTGTTTGGAAGTCTTGTTATCACCTCTTTTTTGTAATAGCATATGAGCCAGCGCTTGACAAAACCTACAAAATGGCATATGTGCCCAACGAAGACTCAGATCAGCCTGGGCACTTGTCCAGTCTGATCAGTGTCTTTGCTGTCCACATGGAGAAAGTTTGGGTCCTTAGCTACCCATTGAGTGCACAGCAAAGACTCAGATCAGACTGGGCTTATGCCCAGGCTGATCTGAGTCTTTGCTGGGCACACATGCCATTTTATTGGTTTTGTCATGCATTGGCTCATACTTTATTTATCCTAAGTATTCAGGTATACATGTCTGAGCAAATGGTGTAGCCCCAGATAGTATGCCACAGAACATTTGCTTCTCATCTAGCAGTATCTTAGACACATCAGGATTTGGTTTTGATTTGGGGTTAATATGTCTAAATAAGGATTTATTAGGACTTGTATTTGATAAAATGAGCAAAAATAATTATGCCAATTTTGACATTTCTGGCGACTTTCAGTGCTTGGCTGGTTTAGCCTCCACCTGAATACCAAAACGATACTGATATATGTGTAAATTTTGTCACAGGCTACAACAGGTTTCAATACATTTTTGGTGTACCGGCCAAGAGTTGTTAAAAATGCTAAAAATGGTATTTTTGCAACTGTTCCCCAAAATTTGATCTCTGTTTTTTAAGTTAGGTGTTTTTAGTTCACTAAGGGGCCTTTCAGAAAAAAAGAGTACCCAAACTGTAAACTACAACCGTTCCATTAAATGATTACAGGGAAAGCCAATTGATTAACAGACTGATTTTTTTCAGCAAATTTTAGGCATCCTTAGTACATGTCGTCCTTCAGGTCAAGTATAGTAAGGAGTTAAGGTTTCTGAATACAAGGGCATGTCAATAAATAACCAGTCTATCCCATTTCTGATGGACCAAGACGGTCACGATTTTCATGCTTTGTTTAAATATATTATTTATACATGGGTACAAAATTACACGCGTATCGAGTCATTCTTTAATAAGATATTGAATGTCAAACATGGCTAGTGATGCAAAGGCATGCTTTTCATCTAAAGTTGAGTACCGTGCTGTAATTCGGTACTTGTATTTAAATGGTAAAACAGGCAAGGAAATACACGGCAAGTTAGCCGATGTTTATGGGTTTTCTGCACCATCTTATGCTCAGGTTAAATTCTGGGTAGGGGAATTCAAACATGGTAGAACGTCTTTAGAAGATGAAGCCAGGTCTGGATGCCCACTGGATGCCACCGACTAAGAAATGTGTAAGAAAGTTCGGGATCTGGTATACTCTGATAGGCGAATTCAGGTGGAAGAAATCTCTCAGGCATTAGGCATTTCACACGGTAGCGTTTCAACAATCTTACATGATCGTTTAGGTATGCGCAAGATAACAGCCCGTTGGGTCCCCAAATCCCTTAGCGATGAGCAAATGGCAACCAGAGCTCAGTATGCAGCGCCTTGTTGAAGCGTTTTAGGTCAAAAGATGATTTCCTTTTGCATCTGGTGACTGTAGATGAGACTTTGGTTCATTATTATGAGCCAGAGAATAAAGCTCAGAGTCGTCAGTGGGTAGGGCCTGGGTCCCCGAGGCCAAAGAAGTTAAAGACGCAACCATCTGCTGGCAAGGTGATGGCCACAGTATTTTGGGATGCAAAAGGCATTATTATGTTGGACTTTTTATCCAAGAGAAGTACAATAACTGGAGTGTACCATGCAAACTTGTTAGACCAGCTGAGAACCGCCATCCGTGAAAAACGCCGAGGTAAACTCTCTAAAGGTGTTTTGCTGCAACACGACAACGTGAGAGTCCTCACTTGCAAAGTTGCAGTGGATGCTGTAGAGCGAAATGGGTATGAATATATACCTTATTCTGCCTATTCACCTGATCTAGCTCCTAGCGACTTCTTCCTATTCCCAAACTTGAAAAAGGATGTCCGTGGACTTCATTTCCGGTCTGATGAAGAAGTCGTGACGGCAGTTGAGGAGTGGGTCAATGGAAAAGACCCTGACTTTTTCAGTTCTGGGCTGATGGCACTTGAACACCATTGGTCTAAGTGCATCACACTAGAGGGCAATTACATAGAAAAAGAAGAGGTGGATCTCAACCGGAAATAAGTTAGGCTGGTTACTTATTGACTCACCCTCGTATTTAGTGTAAATTTTGTATTTATGAAATTCAAAGACAGAATGTCAGACAGCTTAAAACCTGTCAGGATGGTGCTGTGCTGTTTGCATAATTCTTCTTGTCACCTGTGCATCATGCTGAAAACCTGAGCAAAGTGTGTAGAACAGTAAAGAAGATGACCAGAAAGAGCCACAAATCACAGAATGTACGAGGGTTGTTAAAAAATAACGTGGACTTTTACTCTCACTCAATTGGCAATTGAGCTACATCGATAGAAATGATATCATCATAATTTGCTACATTCGTGCTAATTGCGTATTAGAAATTCAGATGGAAATATTCACAAATAACATGCACACGATGTTTGAAATACCATGGTAACACGTCCTCAGAGCACGTCCTATTTTGCTGTCAGATTCAACAATACACATTTAGTTAAATGCATTTATAGCTTGAAAATCAGCTTAAAATTTCGCGATGTCGCAACATGATGTTTGGCGGACTTGTCGCATAATTTGACGTCATTGCGACTAGGTGAGGCACTTCTAATGGGTACCCACAACATTTATTTTTATGGAGAAATAAGAAAAATTATCCCAGAAATATCACCAAATACTCCTCCTTAACAATTCCTTAGGTAAACAAACAGTGACATACACATGATAAAGTCAAACCAGCAAAAAGCAAAGCCGGCAGCTCCTTCTTCCCCTACAAGGTGATCAGACAGGATCCACCAAACACAGCAAAAAAAAAAAAATAAATAAATAAATAAACAGATCAGGTGCCACAGATCTGGGTCTGCAATGTCACTCATCCATCAGAATATTAGAGACATTACTAGGTAGTAAAATAAACTTGTTCAGCAGAATGGTAAAAGAGTTAAGGTGTCCAAATATAAAGGGTTATTACAGTAAGCCCATTATAAAGGGTTATTACAGTAAGCCCATAAAGGGTTATTACAGTAAGCCCATAAAGGGTTATTACAGTAAGCCCATAAAGGGTTATTACAGTAAGCCCATTATAAAGGGTTATTACAGTAAGCCCATAAAGGGTTATTACAGTAAGCCTGTTGATTGTGGCACGTGGTCTTGTGGTTGACAGTTTGTGCACTGATTGCAGGGGTTCTTCTTGCAGTCTGATAGTGTCATTTTTCTTTTCTGCCTTATTATCTCTCATTGGCCTCATAGAGCTGAAATAAGTTACAATGACTGTTAAAGCCCAAAACATCCATCCATCAAATTTTCTATCCAAACAAACCATTAAATGATAATTTTGTGTGAAAATAATATGTCATAATTATGTTTGAAATACATCAGTGTATGAATCACTGTAGTCCTGCTGAACCCGGATATACCCTGCTTTTGCAAACAGTGTAGATCCAGATCAGTTGGCTTCTGAAGCCAACTGATCTGGATCTGCACTGTTTGCCATTAAATATGTGAATTTGTATCAACAATCTGGATCAATTAATCTGATTGGCTGAAAATTAGAAGTGGGCGTGGCATCTTAATTTATTCAGCATGACAAGGGTTAAATTAACCAACAAATGATTGATAGTTTTCTTATTTTTTTTTTTTTTTCTAGAAATGTTATTGGCCTTTAAATTTCATGCATATTCATTCTGTAGGAGACATTTCAATGAAATATCAAGCTCTTTAGAATTCTACAAAAGAAAATTAAAAATATATATATATACATTGTAACAAGGCTGGAAGAAAAAATATTTTAAACATTTGTCTGTTAATTGTTGTCCCCTTACGTTAGTCAAAGGGGACTATAGTAATGGGTTCGTCCGTCCGTAGACACAATCTTATCTCCACAACTCCTCCTACAGTTTCCAAGGGATTTTGTTGAAACTTTCCAGTTATTGTTCCCATGACCTGAAGATGATCATATTTTATCGAGGTCTTGCGCGACTGATTTTTACCAGAGTTATAGCCCTTTGGCAATTTTTCAACAGTAAGTCTTGTCTCTGCAACTCCTTGCAGTTTTCAATGGATTTTAGTGAAACCTTCCTGTTTTTGTTGCCATGACCTGAAGAGGATCATATTATACCAAGGTCATGCTTGACTGCTTTTTACCAGAGTTATGGCCCTTTGTCAGTTTTAGCCATTTATCAACAGAAGTTCTTGTCTCCGCAACTCCTCCTACATTTCTCAAGGGACATTGATGAAACTTTCCAGTTATTGTTTCCACGACCTGAAAATGATCATATTTTATTGACATCATGCTCAACTGATTTTTACCAGAGTTACGGTCCTTTGGCAATTTTTTAACAGTAAGTCTTGTAATTCAATGCTTTTCAGTAAAAGGATTTAAAACTTGCAACCCTTTACAAACATAGCCATGACGTCGGGGGCGGCTTGCCCACAGTGGACTTTTATTAATATATAATAAAAATATAGAAGATGTCCAGGAAAAGCCGTAATTACAAAGCATAGCCTACCAATGACACCAAGAGGAAGAGCCAACAAGTCAAGACAGACAATACATATGCCACAAACCAAAGAAAAGCAAAATAAGCAAACTGGGCCCAGTTGTTCAAAGCGTCGTTAGCTTAACGAACTCGTTAAGGGTCATTTCGTTAACTGTTTTAGCGGATTCAATATATAATATTCTGATATTTTTTGCTGAAAAAATGTGAGTAGCTTTTGCACTGCAAAAGCTACTCACATTTTTCCAGCAAAAAATTTCAGTATATTTGCGTATCACTCGATGTAAATTTTAACGAATCGTTAGCTAACAACATCGTTAGTTTGAACAACTGGGCCCAGCTCTCTCTTCCCTAACAAGGTGATCACAGTGCTAGACAGGATACACTTAATGCAACAATAAAACAATGAACAGGACAAAATAGGATCAAGGGCCGCAGCGTGTCCAAGTGCCTTCTCACTGCGGCCTTGGTTACACAAAGAACAAGTAACACCAGAACCACTGCGGTAGAACAGTCACTAGTAACTATAGTTGACTATTTCACCAAAACAGTCATGAAATAACTGTTTTATTACCCAACTAATGCTAAAACATTATTGATTTAGCCAATGAGCGCTGTTTTAATTGGCACACAATGTTGGCACATCAATGTCGTTCCCGTGAAAATCGATGTCACCAACCATGGTGTAGTCAAAACTATTGCCCAGTGCTTTTGCATTGGGTTTAAATGGGTGATGTCATCAACTGTGTTATAGTCAAAACTACTGGACGGCTTGTGACATCAACATTTAATGATTTCGTTGACGTAGCACCAGCGTGCACCAATAATAAACAGTCTAAATAGACAAAACTATTTCATTGAGCTATGTATAGTGTTATATATAGGGTGTTTGATTATTTTAAGTATCATGTTTACTATGTTTCTATAAATAGAACTTTCTGAAAAACAACATGTCAACAATAACATGTTTTTATGTTCTTGATTCTGAACTGAGTTATTTTTGGCATGTCATAGAATATTTAGAACGTTCTTGACTGAACCTGGAAAATGAGTGATGCCTCTAGTAAATTCTTTTTATAAAGTGTTCTTTGATATTATATAAGGAGAAAAGATTTTCATATGGGCATCTTTGTATACTTTCATCGGAAAATATTCTATACTGGATTACTTTAATATTTTATTCATTCTGGGCTTGAATTCTGAATTCAGGAACTTAAAATTGTGGGATCAGAAACTGTTATTCAAAGGATTTGTTTTTATAAATTCTTGTGGATTATTTCTGAGGGATTTTGTGACATAAACTTGAAAGGTACTGTTTACTTACATTCTTTTGTTTTGAATCTTGTCTTATTTTTTATGAATAAATATTGTTAATAATTTTAAAGCTTTTTGCTGGTTTCACTTTCATTTCTTTCTCGTTACGCCTGGCTCGTAACAATAGTAGGTTGGGTATTAATAAAAACTAAATCATTAGATACAAATGTATAAATATTAGCAGATGGCATTTTCTAGGTTTTTCATGACATTGAGATCCCTATTTCTTAGAGAAACATTACAAATTTGTTGTTATCTAAGAGTTAATGACTGTGCCCAAGATGATGTTTTTGTTTATCTTGCCTAAATACAGATGTCCATCCGCATCATACTTGCATTCGGATTTTGTATTCAGGATTTGTAAAGCAGCAGATGACATTTAAATTTTAGTTTTATTTTACTATTTTTTTTTTTTAGAAAATAAGAGGTAATATTTTATGTGAATTGTATGCTTTTCTCTAAAAAGTAGTTGAAAAAATGTTATCTGTAGTTTGGCAAGCATTAAACAGAAAGCAATAGTAAGCAATGATAATACTTTTATGATGGTAAAATTTTTGTATTTGGTGTGCTCAGAAGGGTTGTTGATGAGACAATTTCTTTTAAGAATTCATAATTCAAGTTTTCTTTGCAAAAAGAGTGAAAAATGAAAAATATGTATTGGAATTCCAACACAGCACTGATAATTTGAGATTTGATTTAACCATTAGCCTGCTGAATTTAAACATTCCTGAACAACATTTTTAAATAATTTTCTTATTTTCCCTGAAAATAAAGGTTTGGCATTGCATTCATATTGAATTAAAATTGAATAAAATGCAAAACTATTTGCTGCCAAGATTAAAAATATCACTCAGTTGTCATCTGTTAATTTGTCCCTCAACGAGATAAAGGTTAATCAGTGGAATTATGGAAGCGGAATTGCTGGCATAAATCAACGACAGTCTGCTACTGTTGAGTCAATAATTGCTGATGAAATTTGACCCGATATGATCTAACTGTCAACTACTGTGCCGGCTGGTAGATTGATGTGTTACAACATAGCTCTTGACAAGGCACTTTTTTCAACTGAAAAATATTGATATTTTCCTTATTTCTCCACAAAAATATATGTTGTGAGTACTCGTTAGAAGTGCCTGACTGCAGTGCTTCTAATGAGTTCTACAACATGTTTTCATGGAGAAGTAAGAAAAAATAATATGTGGATAACCACTCTTATCTGGAGCTATGCATAAATCATTAAATCATAATATAATATTTCTGATAATCCAGTTCCAGTTTTATAAGCAGGAGACCTACAGCTGGGCACTGTATTTACCCTGAATATCCTAGCACCATAACTCCTTACAGTTCTTATCCCAAAATTTGAACAAGTTCATCAGGAGCCTACATTTGGCGTAGCCTACAGAAATCACCCTTCCTCTGTCCATCTGTAGACAATTTTTTGTCATGCTCACATTGCTGATGACATTCAGTGTATGGTAACATATGATGACTACAGTGTATCACATGCTTTAAGTAGGGCACTGTGACCTACATTGTCACCTCTGATCTACATTCAAATAAATCTGCAGTGAAGATCTGCTGTGTAGATTTCCTGTACTGTTTAGTGTAAGTTCATCAAACTTTGTGTATGAGTACATTTAATAAAATCGATATGTAGCTTACTATATGTAGGTCGCTGTGACCGGCATTACCTATTTTCCAAAAAAAAAACAAAAAAAAAACATCACAGGTACAAATGTATATCTCATGTACTGTTTGACCAAGGCTGATCAGTTTTAGTGGGTGGATACATCTAGTGAAGCCATCACATACCACAAGTAGGTCACTGTGACATATATGTTAATCTCTGACCTGCATTACAGACCTGAAAAGCCTGATCAGGGATATAGCTCCATAACTGTATGGCTTAGCTGATTAGATTTTGGTGTCTGGGTACATCTAGTGAAGCCACATCTATAAGTAGGTCACATACATTTTGGTCTCTGATATGCATTAAAGAAAAGAATGATGCCACTCCAAATCTTCTGTACTGTTTGGCTTAGGCTGACAAAAGTCTATGTATGTATATATTTTATTTTCTAATATGGTGGCTGTTTCAAAGCCAAGAAAAAAAAAGAAAAAGCTTTGAATGGTCAGAGAAGACTTGGATTAGAATACATACACATCTATTGAAGTTGTGTTGTATACCATAAATAGGTCACTATAATCAGTATGGTGACCTCTGACCTGTATCATATACTACAGAAAAAGACTTATCCTCAGTATGTCACCTATACTGTATGGCACAGTATCATGTTTGGTATATGGGTACATATCCTGGAACTGGATGTCACATATCAAAAGCAGATCACTATGACATATATATGGACCTATGCCTTACATTACATAAAAAAAAGTTTTTTATACCCCCAGCAAAATGAAGTATTATGGGGGTATACTGTTTTCAGCATGTCCATGATTCTGTTATTCTGTCACTCCGTCATTCTGTCATTTCGCCGACAGTTAAGGGTTTTGCTCTATAACTTTGGTAGCCTTTGTTAGATTTTGTTAAAATTTTCCCCACACCTTGACCATCAGACAAGACACATGTGATAGGAAAATAAGGCAGAAGGATCAGTGTTACAAGAGTTAAACCTCTTTGTAATTCTTTAAATAAGATGTTAAATTTGTATTATGACTGATAGTGCATACTTTGTGAAATCAACTTCTCTTAAAACTTTTGTTCGATCTTTTCAGAACTTTGCACATATATTACAGACATAGTGAAGATTGCATGTGGGAGTTTGGTGTAAAATAGTACTTTTTGACAAAATGGCAGGGGTTTTAACTGAGCCATTTTACGACAACTGCACGTACCTAGTGAATGATAATTGACAGGGCATACTTTGTGAAATCAACTCCTCTTAGAGCGCTTTGTTAGATCTTTTGAAATCTTTACACATACATTACAGACATATTGCAGATGTGCATGTGCAACTTTGATGCTGAAAAAATATTTCTTCACAAAATGACAGTATTTTTAACTGTCATTTTGTGACAACTTCACCTGGTGAATGATGGTTAATACACCACAACCTCTTTATAACACTATTGTTGGGGTCCATAGCACAAACCATGTTAGTTAAACAACCGTGTAATATCCAAACAAAAATTTATAGATTATATTGAAAAATGACCATTTATGGTCATTTTTCAATATAATCTATACATTTTTTGGGATCCGTCTTTGAACCGTGTTATATCCAAAACCGTGTTATAACGAACCATGTTATAAAGAGGTTGAAGTGTAGTGTATACTTAGTGAAATCAAGTCCTCTTACACTGTTTTTTTTTTGATTTTTCCAAAACATTGCATATATGTTACAGACATACTGAAGATATACATGTACAAGTTTGATGCTGAAAATTCTTGTTTTAATAAAATGGCAGTTTTTTAGCTATTTTACGACAACTGCACTTTTTGACAAAATGGCCTGTTTTTTTAACTTAGCCATTTTACAACAACTACACCTAGCCAGTAATGGTTAATAGTGCCGCATACTTTGTGAAATCAACTCATCTTATAGCTTTTTTTGGATCTTTTCAAAACTTTGCACATAAATGTACATTACAGACATAGTGAAGATATACATGTGGGAGTTTGATGCTGAAATTTGTTTTATTACAATGGCAGGCTTTTTAATTTAGCCATTTTATGATAACTGCACCTATTTTCCCTTTGTTAGTCTTGAAAAGGCATTTTTGGTTTTTCCTTATCTTGATAAATGATTTAAGGAATCTTTGTCGGTCAGTCCATTATGTTTTGCTCCTAGCAGGGGATATCTAATAAGCACTGCTGATTGACCTTTCTTGTTTTGTCTGTAGTACATCTTCTATATTGTTAGACTTCATCTGACCAAATTTAGATACATGCGATTACAAGACTTTGCCTTCTTCTTAATTCTGTATTTATGATATTCACATATTAACCCTTGTCCTGCTGACTAAATTAAGATGCCATGCCCCCTTCTATTTTTCAGCCAATCAGATTATTTGATCTGGATTGTTGCTATAAATGCAAATACTTAATAGCAAACAGTGCAGATCCAGATCAGTTGGCTTCTTCAGAAGCCAACTGATCTGGATCTACACTGTTTGCAAAGGCAGGGTATATCCAGGTTCAGCAGGACAAGGGTTAATTGCTATGTAAGGTTGCTGGTAGGTCCTTTGTTGACTTGTCAGTGTTCTAGTTTTCCTGGCAAATGGTGTAGACCCTGATCAGACACTGCTGTGTCTGATCTGGGTCTACAGTTTGCTCAGGCCTATCTGTCTGAATACTTCAGGTAAATACAGTAGTCATTAGGGTTGAAGCAAAGAATAGAGAGGTTTTCCTGAAATTAGGCAGATTTGAACATGCTTTTTCAATGTATTCTGTGGATTTGTTTCTCCTTTGATCAACAGAGGGAAAAGTTATGACATTTGGGAGAAGCTATTTCTGAAATAGCACTCAAGCTGTCAACTTGTCATAGTTATAGAGAATATAATTGAAGATAAACAGATTGTTATATTTTTTTTCTAGAAATTAAATAGGACTTGAAATTTCATATTGATCGATTTGTCAGAATGAAAATCAAGTCCGATTTTCCAATCTTCCGGTATTATATAAGAAAACATGCTTTTGAGAAATGTGTTCCAATATTAAATTCACCATTCTAAAGGACACTGAGAGCCATATGCGAATCAGTAAAATAATTGTGGTCAACCAGTCATATTCTTCAGGGCCTAGCTGTTCAAAGTGTCATTAGCTTAATGAGCTCTTTAGTGATCAAAATGTTAACTGTTCTAGTAAGTACAATATGTTATTCACAGGTATTTTCGCAGAAAAAATATGAGTAGCTTTTTGCAGCAAAAGCTACTCACATTTTTTCAGCAAAAATATTAGCATATATGCCATATTTAGTGATCAAAGTTTTAATGATAAACTATGTTAACTAATGACATCGTTAGTTTTGAACAACTGGACCCAGATTATCAGTTAAATCTTAAACCTTATCTTGCTGTTAAAAGTAGGCACTGCTATGTGTTAGATTTTTTTTTCCATGATATTTTTGGCATACCCCATAGCAGATGAAAAAAAAATCAATTAAATTAGATTTTTAAAAATAGGCAAATAAAACCTATATAACTGATTACCTGATTTGATTAGTTGAACTGAAACTATTGTTTTTATTGATTCTAATTATATACCCAGTGATGTAGTAAATTAAAGAGTTTAAAATCAGGAAACACAATCACTCTTCTGGAATAAATGAATAGAGTTTATAATATAGTGTACCAGAATAGAGTAGATTAAATTCTGTTTGACAGTTCTTTTGTAATTCACATGTCAAGTGATCTTGGTAAATTGAATTGTATCTAAAATTTTATAAGCCTGATCATAAAGGCAAGATTAAATTGAGTAACATTTGATTGAAAATAAAGATAGGACAGTAACTTTTCAGTCCATTTAATCCTACCATATTTACTCCAAGTATTTGGATTATTATGAACAAATAGTGTGACACCTACATTGCTCCAGGTGAGGCACTATTTTTTCAACCAAAAAGTAATGATTTTTTCTTAGTTCTCCATGAAAACATATGTTGTGGGCACTCATTAGAAGTGCCTTGGCAAAACATTTGTGGGCACTCACAGAGGCACTTCTAATGAGTAACCACAACATACATTTTCATGGAGAATTAAGAAAAATATCATGCAGATATCCCTCTTATTAGCTCACCTGAGTACAAGGTGCTCAAGGTGAGCTATTGCGATGTAAATCGTGCATTGTCTGTCGTCATTTTTGTGGTGTCATTAATTTGCTTTAAATGCCTACTCCTCCTACACCCTGGGCCAATTTTCGAAACTTGGATAGGAAGCATTGGGGTGATTTGTTGATCAGAAATAGCTTAAATCGTTTGGATCAGAAATCTGAGATGGCCTCCATCTTGAAAATCTATTTTACACTTCTTCTCCTGAACCAAAAGGCCAATTGACTCAAAACTTGGTAGAAAATATCGAGGCAGCTTGTAGATCAGAATAGCTAAAATCGTCCATCCAAGATGGCTGCCTTGGCCACCAACTTGAAAATCTATTTTGCACTTCTCCTGAACTGAAAGGCCATTTGACTCAAAACTTGGTTGGAGATATTGGGACAGTAGATCAAAATTAGCTACAGTCATTCTGATCTGTAATCCAAGATGGCTGCCTTGATTGCCATCTTGAAAATCTATTATCCCCTGTAGCTGCCATCTTGAAAATCTATTTTGCGCTTCCTCTCCTGAACCAAAAAACCAATTGTCTCGAAACTTGGTTGGAAGTATCAAGGCAACTTATAAATAAAACAAAATAGCTAAAATAGTTCCAATCAGAAATTCAAGATGGCTGCCAAGGCCACCAGCTCAAAAATCTATTTTGTGCTTCTTCTCCTGATTCAACAGGATAATTGACTAGAAACTTGGTAGGAAGTATTGGGGTAACTGGTAGATCAAAAATAGCAAAAACTGTTTCGATCAGAGATCCAAGATGGCCACCATCTTGAAAATTTATTTTGCACTTCTTCTCTTGAACCAAAAGGTGGGGCAACTTGTGGATAAAAGATAGCTAAAATTATTCCGATCAGAAATCCAAGATGGCTGCCATCTTGAAAATCTATTTTGTGTTTCTTCTCCTGAATCGAAAGGCCAGTTGACCCTAAACTTGGTAGGAACTATTGGGACAACTTGTAGATCAAAATAGCTAAAATTGTTCTGATAAGAAATCCAAAATGACCGTCATGGCTGCCATCCTGAAAATCTGTTTCGAAATACTTCACCTTAATGGAAAGGTCAGTTGACTCAAAACTTGGTAGGAAGTATTATGGGGACTTGTAGATTAAATATAGCTAAAATAGTTCCGATTGAAAATCCAAGATCAGAGTCTGCACTGTTTGCCAGTTGACCACCCCTTTTTGAGATAGGGTCCAAAATGGATTTTTTTTTTTTTTTTTTTTTTTTTTCAAATTTTAGGAGAAAAAATAGTTTGGTGTTAACCCTTAAAGGCTCCATATTCCTCAAAACTAGACATTTTATTATCCAAGAATGGTTTAATAAATGATATATGGTATCAATACAATCATAAAATGTGGCACATGACAGCCTGTAAAATTTCAGTTAGTCTCTCTTTCTTGAAATGAAATGATTTTTTATCAAATCTCTGAATTAATGTTGGCAACATTAATTCAGAGATACGATAAAAAATCATTTTGTTTATGATTCAGTTCAAAAAGGAGAGACTGACTGAAATTTTACCGGCTGTCAGATGCCACATTTTATATTCGTATCAATACCATATATCAACTTATTAAACCTTTCTTGGATAAAAAATGTCTATTTTTGAAGAATATGGAGCATTTAAAGTTGCTAATCACAGCTACAGCAGACGACATTTGACCTTTTTTTTTGTATTATTCATAGAAAATAAGGCTTCACATTTCAGATGAATCATCTGCTAGGCACATGATTCACATGAAATGCCAAGTCTTATTTTCTGGAAAAAAATCATAAAAAAAATTTAACATGTTCAAAGTGTAATTAGCATAAATACATGAGGGTTATGCTATAAGTCTGGAGGCCATTCTATTGTTAATAAAAGGACCATGCCACAGTAAAAGGTCATTTATTAGAAATGAAAACAGTGTACTAAATATAATTATGGACACCATAATACCTTATCATATTTGTGCTAAAATTTGAACATTTCCATTAGACCACCTGCTTATGCATAGGTCTACATAAGAGTGGGTATCATGTTAGTATTTTTCTTATTTCTCCATGAAAACATGTTGTGGGTACTCATTAGAAGCGCCTTGCCAAGGAGCTTCTAATGAGTACCCACAACATACATTTTTGTGGAGAAATAAGAAAAATGTAAATACTTTTGGATTGACAAAAAGCATCTTATCAAGAGCTATTTAATGTATTTAAAAAAAAGAGCTGGCTAAATGGCAAACAATGCAAACTTTTAAATCAGGTTTAAGGCCTCCAGCAGCTCTGTCTGTACATAGCAACAGATAAGGCGCTTTTTTCATCAGAAAAATGCTGATATCTTTCTTATTTCTCCATGAAAACATATGTTGTGGGTACACATTAGAAGCGCCCCACCGAAGCACTTATATGAGTACCCACAACATATGTTTTCTTGGAGAAATAAGAAAAATATTATGTGGATACCCCCTCTTATCTGTAGCTATGAGCTCAACCGTCCCAAGGTGGTATTTCTGGTGCAGATTTTTTTCTCGTGTTTTTTTTCTTTTTTGTTGTTTTTTTGGTTTAATTTGAAACTTTGAGGCTTTTAAGTATTACACTCTACTGTATTTACCCTAAGTATTCAGACACCTTAACTCCTTACCATATTTGTCCTAAACTTTAGAATGTCCATTTTTACGACCTGTTGATGTGTCTAAATCAATGCTGGATGAATGGCAAACACTATAGACCCTGATCATTCTGTGGTTCTGATCTAGGTCTGCACTGTCTGTTTGATTATGTAGGTATCTTTTTATGGAGAAATGCACAAAAGAAATTCATTCTCTCGCTTCTCCAGAAACAGTTTGCATGTATGATAATACATATCATAGCTCTTATAAGGTGCTTTTTTCAACCAAAAATTGTTTATATTTGTCTTATTTCTATGTGAAAACATATGTTGTGGGTACTCATTAGAAGTGCCTCAATGAGGGGCTTCTAATGAGTACCCACAACATATGTTTTCACGGAGAAATAAGGAATATATTCACCTGATACACCTCTTATCTAGAGCTATAGATATTGATAGAGAGTATTTCTTTGATGGAGCACATTATTTTGTAGAAAATATTTATGATTATTTTGATCCGACTTGGGCAGATCTGTTTGTCTACCAAACTTGTATTAAGGAGAAATATAAGATAAATATCTTTACTAAATGGAAACTAGACGTTTCTTGAAACTGATTATTTTGGTGAAACACATCACAGAAACGGATAATTGAAAATTTCCAAATATATGACCATATTCAGCTTAATTTTAAATCCCTGGTTTACCATTTTTCAGCTTTTATGGCATGTACTGCATAAAAACAACCAATATCACAATATTCTGTGTACCAATAAATATCTGTAAATTAACCCTTGTCCTGCTGAATAAATTAAGAAGCCACATCCATTTCTAATTTACAGCCAATCAGATTACTTGATGAAGGTTTTTTATATATACTTAATGGCAAACAGTGCAGGTCCAGATCACTTGGCTTCTTCAGAAGCCAACTGATCTGAATCTATACTGTTTGCAAAGGCAGGGTGTACCCGGATTCAGCAGGACAAGGGTAAGGAAGTAAAATGAACGTGTTTGAATTTTAGCACAGGTATGGTAAGGAGTTTGAGATATCCAGATATTTAGGATAAATATGGTAATATGAACAGACAGGCCTGAGCAAACAGTGTAGACCAAGCTAGGATGCCACAGAATGCTACATCTGAGCAGGATCTACACTTTTTGTTACTCAGCCAGCAGTTTTTAGACAGTTATGTAGTAAAAGACTTGTTTGAATTTTATGACAAGTATGGTAAGGAGTTAAGGTTTCTGTAACTTGTGTAAAGTATATTTGGAAAGTTTCATCCTTCTCTGTGTTAAATACTGTCTGTATATTTGTGTATTCATAAAGTTATTTCCCTTTACAATTTGTATCTATTTCACTATGGAAAATGCATAAATTTGACAATTGAATGAAACGTTTTTATAATATTTGTAATAGTTTCCAGTCTTTTAAAATTCATTAACTATTAATAATTCTGTATGACTGAAATGTTGTCCTGTAAAACAAGATACATTTAGATGCAGCAGAAACCATGAAACAGGGCCCAGATGTTCAAAGCATAGTTAGCTTAACAAGCTCGTAAATGGCAAACTTGTTAACTGTTGTAGCTAAGGTATTTTCAAATACAATGATATTTTTACTGCAAAAACGATTTTTTTTTCAGCAAAAAATATCAATGTATTTGCCATATTTCAAGATAGAAAATGTCTTTCACTCCTGTTCCTCTTTCTTCCCTGTCCCTCTCTTTCATCTCTCCTACTATCGCTTCTCTTTCTTCCCTTTCTCTGGGAGACAACACAAAATGACCCAGAAGGGTTGATGTGTCTTTAAACCCCAACACAATCAATCAAAAGCTAACAACGTGGTTAAGTTTTGAACAGCTAGGCACAGGTTTTGATCACACATAATCCACTGTGTGGGTGATAGGGTGGTGAGCCCTCTTGCTAAAATTTTCAGAGGGTGGTCATCATTGGCTTTTGGCAGAAAGGTTCTTGCAACACATGAAGCAAGATCAGGAGTTAAGGCCTTTTTTTTGTCTATGTATCATACTCTTCTTTTCTCTGTCCTTTCTCTGGAAGAGTCTATGTTTTTTTTTTTGTTTTTTTTTTTTTTGACAGGGCCATCAACTCAAACAAACAAACAATCTACTTGCTTTCTCTTAAAAGATAAGGTTGTTGTTATTGTGCAGATTTTAACACTACCAGGCACCCAAGGCACATGGAGGCTGCGGCAAAATTTAATGCATACTTGGTGTAGCTGTTTGTCACCAAGCACCTCCCTGTCCGCTTTATACTCAACATCGGGCACGTTCAGCATGAGCTAGGTATACCAATGATCCGAAAATTTTCTTGACCTGAGCAGTATTCAAAACCACAAGCTTCTGCTTGCAAGTAGAGAACAGTAACCACTAGCTACCAGTATTTGAGCATAGACCATATATACTTATTATGTTTAGCTTTCATACAAACTAAATATATATTTTCAAATGTCTTTGATGAATTAAGCACAAAAATCGATGCTTCATCGCATGTAAAACATATACTGAAAGGAAAAAGAAATGCAGGGTAAATTTTATTCCTAAATTTCATTCAAGTTTGAAAAAGTTTGTTAAATATTTTACTATGATTACAAAACGGTACATGTACGGAACAAAAGTTCCAAATTTCATTGGTTTGTGATCAACAAGTCTCGAGTTATTGAAGTTCATTGGTAGCTACCCCCCAAGTCTTGAAATCAAAATCAAACTGAAAATCAATATCGGGTACTATCCTCGGAGGATAAGTTGACAGTGACGTCACTGGTTGTTTATATTGTTAGACGAAGACATGGAGGCAGCTGACAGAGAGGGATTGCAGAGTGGAAGCTCTCGGCTGTCAACCCTCATGATAGACGTACCTGGAGATCTGGTGTGAGATCTGCCATGCATGCAGCAAGCCAGCTATCTGGAAGGGGGCCCACTGATGTGGATGTTGCTCCTGTACCTGCATGTTAATCAAAAATCTGATTATGATATATGATGATATGAAGTCCATTTTAATAAATAGGTAAACGCCATCCGAATAGCTACCTTCAGTAAATATTATAAGCAGTAGTATCCGTAAATCTGCAGTAGCTCAGTGGTAGTTTTCCTAAACTACAAATTAGTTTTCCTAAATTAAAAATCTGGACATTGTAGGTTCGAATCTTAGTGTATCATTATTTTTTTTATTTTAATTTATACTTGTTAAGAATTAAATATAAAAGAAAAATATGTTAAGAAAGAAAATGTATTTTGCTATTATCAGTTATGAAATTTTTAGTGTAGCCTTTTAAAGGTTAAATAAAGCCAAGCAGAAAACCGGTAAGTCTAGTTAACTTTTAGTTTGAATGATTACCACGTGCTGACAGTAAGTGTAAATACGTATGGAGACAAGAAAGTTTTTGTAAAAATGTCAACAATGCCATAATAATGTCTAATAATATCTATTTAAAATAATATAATATATATCATACAAAAAAGAACCATAAGCGAAGTAAGTATTTAGAAGAAAAAAAAAATGAGGTACTGCTAGGATCTTGTGTAATCATCTAATCATTCATCCAGAGTGCTCCGCTCTACCGTCTGTGCTATTCCAACATACTAACTAAAAATATACATATAGCTACAAGATTGTATACAACATAAAGTTAATGGTAACAGTAATGTTTTCCTGATAATTCATGCAAAACCTGCTTTACTCAGGTAGAATGGTAGGTGCCGTGACATCACTGTCAAATTATCTTCCGAGCACTATACATCTAATGAATCATTATATCCCATATATAAATAATAATTTGACCTGACCTATCCTCTAAAGAAGAATTTTTTTAATGCAAATCTCCTGTACTGTTTGGTCTAAGCCCACAATTTGAAAATTTGTGTATTGTTTCATATATAAATGTTCTTGTTTTTTGTTTTACATATCATAAGTAGGTCACTGTGAAATATATACTGACCTCTGACCAATATTACAGAAAAAAACACCAACAAAAAAACATGTCTTGGGTATATCACATATACTATATGGCCTAGGCTAAACCAATTCTTTGTGTGGGTATATCTGCTGAAGACCATGCATACCATGAATAGGTCAATGTGATCTACAGTCAGAGGCCAAAAGTAATTCCACAAAAATATTTTCTCATAGACTTTAATGCATTTTAATGTTTACAAGACACTTAATATTGTGTAACAACGTAAAGAAAATACTGATGTTCTGTAATGAATGAAAAGATAAGTGATGCATGCCCAAAATATATGACTTTGATAAATATCGGATATCTGTCTTCTCAGATACAACAATTTAAATTATGAGGAAATTTTAAAAATGGCAGATTTCCATTGACGTCAATGTTGACATCGCTCAAGAACTGACAAAAGTGTCTTGCACAAAATTTAATGCTTTGTCTCTCAAGTTTGCATAGAGAAAATCCAATGAGAATCACAATGTATATTACATAAATCATCCAGCTTTTAAATGGTGTGAACGTTATAAAGATATAAACGATTATTTTTTTCATTATTATTTTTTTGTAAACATGAAAATGCATTGAACTCTGAGGGATTTTTGATGCTGTGGAATTACTTTTGATCCCTGACTGTATATTTTGACATCTGACCTATAGTACAGAAAAAACTTTTTTTATGTTCTGTATGGCCTATGATGATCAAATGTGGCATGTGGGTACATCTAATGAAGACACAAATCATAGTTAGATCTGTATACAGTAGTCTATATTTTGATCTCTGACCTGTTTCCTAGTGCACTGTACTGTTTGGCTTAGCCAAACTTTTGTCTATGGGTTTATCTAGTGAACTTGTTATTGGCCGGCCTCGGTGGCTCAGTTGGATGCGCCGTCCGACTGGAGACCAGGAGGTCGCGGGTTCAACCCCCGCCGAGGTCGGCAACATTCTTTCGTGGAGATTGATCGTGAAATATTTTCTACGGTCATTCTCTCCCTTCCGCTGATTCAAGAAGGGCAGTTGTCAGTTTCTGGCGAAAGAATGTGCACAATACTGGTTAACCGCTTAGAGGACTAAGCCTGCCCAGTAAATGTGTGGTTAGGTAAACTGACCGCGCTCGACATGACCCCATTGGGTTGCCTGGGCCGTAAAACCTCAACACAACAACAACTTGTTTTATTGCATACCAAAAGAAGTTCTCTGTGACAAAGGTGATGATGTCAGATCTGTATTGTACTTATTACTGAAAAAAAAAATCTGTGCTGACCCTTTATATCTACTGAAGCCGGTTTGTTGCATAGGAAACACAGGTCATTGCGACATACATGTATGTACTTATGACCTACATTACAGAATAAAAATGCTTGTTTGGGCTATATCTCTTGTTACCTCCCATGACCTAACTTGGCTATGTAGCCTAGTTAGAAAACTACATACTTAGACAATATTTTCTCCTATAATACTTTATTGCACAGCCCGCAGAAGCATTTTATAGCAAACTTGTGACAGGTTCATTTTATTTGGAAATAGTATTTTCAGACAACAAAAAGTAAGGTTATATCAAAATTAGTTCCGGTATCAACCTTTAAATCTTCAAATCTTACTTGTAACCATGGCATCACAAAGCTGATAAATCAGATAGATATAGGCTGGTAAGTTTTATCAGTAATCTGTTTTAGTATTTAAATGGGGTTTTATTTTTATTTGGACATTATCAAATTTTAGCTTTCCTAGTATGTGGGTGGTAGGGTATTGGTAAGGGCCAGCTGCACATGTGGTAGATGAGTGAAGGGGCTGTTAGTATTACGTCTGTTTCTGTTTGTTTGTTTTTTTCTCAGTGAAAATAAGGTTTGATATTTCATGTGAATTGTCTGTAGCAGAATTCATATGAAATGTCAAGTTGTTTTTTTTTTCTGAAAAATAAGGGATTTTTTAGAAAGTTGTCTGCTACAATTTTGCTTAGTGTTTCAAGGATTAATTACTGTAAATAATTGCCATTTTTGCAGCCAAAACTGCTCTGTTTTTTTTTTTTTTTTATAATTTAAAAAAAATGTCTATATTAAATTGGCTTAATAAGTTTGTTGAATTGACAATGTCTAAATAGTGCTGGTTGAATGGCAAACTGTGTAGACCTTTGATCAAACTATGACCAGTTTGTTCTGGATCACCACTGTTTACTCAGATTTGTCTGTCAGAATATGCTATACTTGCAGCAGGTGGGGGAAGGGGGCATGCTAGTAATTCTTTTATTTTTGTATTGTCATTTGTTTTTTCCTTCATTCTCTCATAGGTCTAGATAAGAGTGGGTGTCAGGTAAATAATTTTCCTATTACTCCAGAAAAACATGTTGTGGGTACTCATTAGAAGCACCTCAGGGAGGTGCTTCTAATGAGTACCCACAACATATGTTTTCATGGAGAAATAAGAAAAATATCAATACTTTTGGATTAAAAAAAAAACAACAGCTATGACTGCTTCTATTTTTTCTCTTTCCTCTCTACCACAGGGTGGCTACGCACTCTGGAAAACAGGGAAAACAGGGAAAATGGTGAAAAAAAAACCCTGCAGGGAAAAATCAGGGAATTTGAAATTTTGCTGAAAATCAGGGGAAAATCAGGGAATTTCAAAAAATCTTATCTTTGTAAGGTCAAAATATTCAAATTTTATAGCTGTTCAGATGTGGCTACTGGTGGTTTCTTTCTGCCATATGCTTAAAATACCTGCAGATCTAATCTTACTTAAAGGTGGAGTACTTGTTAGGTGGAGTACTTGTTTGCTGTATATTCTGTTTTTTCTTTTTCTCATTCCGAAGTGGACATTTTATTGCAAACCCAATGTCTGTCATTAAATTTTGATGCAAAAATATACATCAGTGCAGTTAGAAGCCAAAACGGAATTGAGCAACCGTTGCCCCAGAGCTCAAGTAGAAGTGTGTATGTATGCACCAATATCATATTCTTAAGAATGTATCAAGAATAACACAATGACTATAACAAGGGATATAATTAGGGTGTTTTACCATACCATTATGGCTGTATGTAGTACTGTGTACATACATTTATACTGGGGTTCACAAAAAACAGAGTCCATAATATTAGGTTCATGTTTCTGTTGGGATCATTTGCAGCTGGGAAATTCACATATAGTTAGTATGATACCTGGATCAGGGCATTCGCTTTATCCTGTTCTTGCCCCAGGGTCCAGCTTCTGGAAGGGACTAAGGGTCATGGCAGGAGCCATTGCGATAATATTAAGGTTTTTAATCAGGGAAAATCAAATCAAATCAGGGAAAAATCAGGGAATTTGATTGCTAAAAATGTGTGGCCACCCTGCTACCAGCTCTTCTATCACTTTACTCCCTTTCTCTGGGAGATGATACAAAATGGCCCACAGAGGTTGATATGTCGTTAAACAGGTACTCAAACTGTCAGAACATGTGCATTAAATAAGGTACCATAATAACTTTAACTCTTAAAGTGCCAGGTAAAATTTGTAGCAGACAACATTTTTTTTTTATTTTGTAAGTTTTTCAAAGAAAACAAGTCTTGATATTTCATGTGAATCGTCTGCCAAGCAGACGATTCACATGAAATATCAAGACTTGTTTTCTTTGAAAATTTAAAAAAAATAATAATAAATGTCGTCTGCTGCAGTTGAGATATTGGGACAGACATCCTGTGCAGATGCCACAGAATGCAGAGTCTGATCAGGGTCTACACTGTTTGACACTCATCCAGCAGTTCTTAGACAAATTTTAGAACAAGTATGGTAAGGAGTTATAACAAATATGGTATTCCATAATAACCCTAAGTATTGGGACACAGACCTGTGCAAACAGTGCAGAATGCAGCATCTGATCAGGGTCTACACTGTTTGTCACTCATCCAGCAGTTTTAATACACATAAATGGGTAGTACAATGGTTTTGTTTAAAATTGTAGGGCAAGTATGGTAAGGGGTTAGGGATTTCCCAATATTTAGAATTAATACTGTAGCTAAACAATATGATACATGTATTTCTTATCTTTTCTCTGAATACAGTTATTTTAAACAATGTCTCATTAGATTATTTGAATGACATGACAAGCTTATTTTTAGGGAAAAATAAAAAAAAATACATTTAAACTTTTAAACTAAAAGTACCAAATTTAAATATTATCAAACAATATTTGAAAGGTTCATTTCCTTTTTTTCCAATTTAATGCTTAGCACTCTGGGTACAATTTTCAACAGATGACAAATTGTTGATGTTTTTCTTATTTTATCCCAGAAAACAGGATTAGACATTTTATGCAAATTGTCTCCTGGTGATATATTTTTCTTATTTTCCCCAGAAAACAGGATTTGACATTTTATGCAAATTGTCTGCAGGAGACAATTTGCATGAAATGCCAACTCCTGTTTGCTGGGAAAAATGAGAAAAATATCACCAATTTAGCAAAAAAAAAGGGGGTCAAAAGGGGACAACTAGTATAGAGTGGTAAGGGTTAAGGTAAAAAAAACTATTTTCACACACACAAAAAAAATAAAAATACAAATTTGTCCTTTGCATGTTTTGTCATACTGTATTTACCCTAAGTAATCAAACAGACAGGCCTAAGCACACAGTGTAGACCCAGAGCAGATGCTGCAGAATGATCAGGGTCTACACTGTTTCTCATTTATCCAACAGTTTTTGACACTTCAACAGATAGTAAAATGGACTTGTTCAAATATTTTAAGCCCACTATGGTAAGGAACCAAGGTGTCCAAATATTTAGGGTAAATAGGGTAAAGTATACATGGTGTTAAGCTGCCATCTGCTAATTTTTGTCTTCATCAGGGTCAAGGTTGTCTTAGACTTTGACAGCCTCATTTGGGATTGTATTGATCTCCATACAAACCATTAACACAATGGCAAAAATGCTTATCGGCAGACTGAAAAGGAAATAAGAACTAACTCTAATATCTTTTTTGTCACTTGCTACATTTTAGATAAGAAATAAGACAGCTTTAAAATTTGGTTTTCGGACTATTTCTGTCCAGACAAAGTATTGAGGCCTCAGGATGGGCAGACTATTGCATTGAATAGTTACTTCTCTTAGCTCTGTTTTATTACTGTCAAGGAGAACCACTATCAATCCATCCAGCCAGCCAGCAGTCCATCCATCCATCTGTCTGTCAGTGCATGCTGTAATAAAGTACTGGAGCAGCAAACAATACAGACCCAGATCAGATGCCACAAAATGTAATATCTGATCAGGGTCAGCACCCTTTGCTTCTCAGCAGCAGTTACACTACCTTGTTTGGTGTCTAATTGTAGATCTTGATGAGAACTTTAAACCATTACCACTCTCTCGTCAGATTCAGCAGATGACAAATTGATGATATTGGGGATATTGTGAATGCCTTCATCTGTCCGTCCGTCAGTCTGTCACACTATATCCTCTTGAACCACTGAACAGAATTAAACCAAACTTGCTACATGACTTCCCTGCATAGTAGGGGTGTGCTAGAGTAACATTATTTTTTCTATCCATCCATCTGTCTGTCCATCAATCCATCCCGCTTTCTCCTCCTAAAAGACTGGGTGGAATTTAACCAAACTTGCTACATGACTTCCAGATGTGATAAAGGTGTGCAAGAGTGCATTATTTTTCCATCCATCACACTGTTAGCAACATTAGCACCATCTCACCGCTGTGGTTCGAGCCTCGCTCGGGTCATATGTGGGAAAGCCAAGTTCTGCTTACGGATGGTCAGGTGGTTTTTCTCCGGGTTCTCCGGTTTTCGCCCACCTTCGATGAACGATCGGCTCGATATAAGTGAAATATTCTTGAAAGGGCCGTAAAACCCAAATCAAAAAAACAAAAAAAACAAAAAAAAAAAAACAAACATTAGCACCAAGCACCAAGCCTGGGGATTTTGTGATGGCATCGCATCGACTGCACAATCTAGTTATACGCCCGTTTGAAAAACGGGATGTATTATGTTACAGGGTCTGGCATCCATCCGTCTGTAAATTTTTTTGTTTCCGGCTAACTCCTCCTACAGTTTGCATTCAATCAAGCTGAAACTTGGTATACAGTTAGACCATGATGTGGAGCAGCCCATATTTTTTTTCGGGGTTCAGTCCACCAAATATTAGCAGAGTTGTGCTCCCTTGAAAATTTCTGTAAACTTTTCGTTTCCGGTTAACTCCTCCTTCAGTTCATATCCGATCAAGCTGAAACTTGATTAATAGTAAGACCATGTGGAGCAGCGCATATTGTTTCGAGGTTACTGTCCACCAAATATTAGCAGAGTTATACTCCTTTGAACATTTCTGTAAATTTTTCGTTTCCGGCTCTCCTCCCACAGTTTACATTCGATCAAGCTGAAGCTTCGTAAATAGTTACACGATGATGTGGAGCAGGGCATATTATTTCGAGGTTACAGTACACCAAATATTGGCAGAGTTATGCCCCTTTGAAAATTTCCGTAAACTTTTTGCAGTATATTGTTTAGAGGTAATAGTGTGCAAATTTTATTTTATAATAGGTATATTTTGTTTGCAAGTAACTTAAGTTTTGGCCATATGGGCAAGTTATTTATTTATTTTTTTATTTTTTTTTCATCTTCTTTTATTAGATTTGCAGGGAAATGTTGCCATTATTACATCTTTATAAATAAGTTTATTAAATGATGTAGAATTAAGACCCTTGACTAATATCAAAACTTTTTAAACATAATTCTTTTTGGATTTTTTTTTTTTTTTTTTTTAAATACTCTTCTGAGTTGCCTCCCTCCCTTGAAGTACAAAAATAAAATCAGCATACAACAAGTTAAAGCTTTACGAAATTTATTCTTGCAGCATTTTTTTTTTTTTTTTGTTGTTGTTTATTTTTGTTTTGTTATTTTTAGGTTAGATATTGATTCCTACTTCAACAGCCAAAGGCTCATATGAGCTTATAGTATAGCCATGCTTCTGTCGTCAGTCCTCCGTCTGAAACCACTTCTCCATAGATGCAGCAAACTTCTCCCTACTTTTCCAGGAGAGAGAAATCACTTCCCTCTACATTTCTGGGCCAGCTTGGACCCTGAGGTTACAGTTCACCAAATACCAGCAGAGTTATGCCCCTTTGAAAAATTTTAATATTTTTTTTTCCAATTTACTCCACTTACAGTTTACATCCGGAGCACTGAATTATACAGGAGTGAGTTTATGTGCTACATTTTATAACTTGCCATGGGACGTATAATGCTTCCACTTGCGGAGCTGTTGTTTTTCTGATGTTTCCTGGAAAATAGACTTTGACAATTCATGCAACTTGTCTCATCTGGGGAAAAAATATCATCAGTTTGTCGCCTTCTGAATTAACTTAGAGATTGGTAAAAAGTATGAAACCATATTAAAATTATGTCACAAATATATTCACCGTACTATTTGCAAAGAGCATTTTGTTTTTGCACATTTTGTCAAAAAAGTTTGAAAGTGCCAATTTAAATGATGTTTGACGTTTCATGTGAATCATCTGGGCCCAGTTGTTCAAAACTAACGATGTCGTTAGTTAATGATTCGTTAAAATTTACATCGTGTGATATGCAAATATGCTGATATTTTTTGCTGAAAAAATGTCAGAATATTGTATATTAAATCCGCTAAAACAGTTAACGAAATGACCCTTAATGAGCTCGTTAAGCTAACGACGCTTTGAACAACTGGGCCCTGGTTCAAAAAAAAAAAATAAAGGCTCTGTAATTAAGAGAAAAATAATAATAAAACAAATGTCACAAATTTGACATCAGCTATAAGTGTACCAAGTGTCTTAATCCTTAAAGCGCCAATCACAACTGCAGCAGACGACAGTTTTTTATTAATATGTTTTTTATTTTTTTTAGAGAAAACAAGTCTTGACATTTCATGTGAATCGTCCACCCTGTCAAGACTTGTTTTCTCTGAAAAATAAAAAAAAAAATTTAGAATGTCATCTGCTATAAATTTTGCTTGGCGCTTTAAAGGTTAAAAACACATCATCACAGTGTAGCTAGGTGGACATGAGGGCAAGTCTTATCCTCTGCTTTTCAGAAATAAGTAGGAAACACATTAATAACTTCATACTCTTGTGTCATGTATGCTTGGTGTAAGTTGCTCTATGCTGGAGTACTTTGGGTTCTAAAAAGAATTCAAGCATGCATAAAAAGTTTTCAGGAGCTTGAGCATATGCCCCATACTTTACATATGATATTAAGTTTCAACTGTGTTACAAGCACATCAAATATGTTACAGACGTGTTCAGTGCCAGTTTGAGACATGTCATGTATACTACATGCACATTCCGATTTCCCAAGCCTTGGGTCAGACATTTTCTATACACTTCTATAACTTGCCCCAAGCATGCGTCAGTCGCACGTTTTATGTATGCAGTGCACCTGTAACATGCCTGTGACATTACAGACACATATTCTGACATTTCAAATGCCTAAGTATGTTAATAGCTCTGCAGACACAATATCATGAGTACTGGTATAAAAGGTTTGACATTTGTCAGTTTGGCAGTTGAGTTTAAACTTTTCAAGGTGCAAGACCTATATATTTATAGCTAAATTACAACTTGAAGGACCACAAAACACAAAAAGCAAGCAGCTTGTGTGCTGCATTCTTTTTATACACGCTGGTGATGTCAGCAACACCTGACATATGTCATGAACATGCTTTGAACACACCTAAGGTTCTTCACAAGCACACTAGTGCACCCATTCTATGCTTGGGACATGTTCCAGACAGTGATACGTCTCAACTTTTGGCTGTCGCAAGTGTGCGTCACAGTCTATGCTACTAGTACGCCAAAAGCACACACCACAACTGACTCTGAACATGTTCAAGATCAGTTTGACAAGGCAAGACAAGGTCTATACGTCCAAGAGTTCTAAGGAGTTCCAGTGTGTTGGGACTGTCATTTTTTTCAAAACGCCCGGCGCATGTCTGTCTCATATGCCAATGCCAATGTGTGACAGCCCCATGAGAAATGAAGGCAATTTTTTCAATGTTCATTGAAGTATGAACAACATGTGGTCACGAGCAAAGTAAGTGAACCCCAAAGAGGTTCATGTAAACTTTGCTCTGGACCCAGTGTTGTTCATTCTTCAATGAACATTAAATACCGTATTCGACCTAATTACCGCACATGCTCCTATAAGCACACAGTAAAGCAATTAATTAGCTTTTAGATTATAGTCAGTGTACTTTTATCTAGTTCTTTATTAAAACCTATGTTGTGAGAACTCAATTGAATTGCCTCGACAAGTCGAGGCAATTCAAATGAGTACCCACAACATATGTTTTTATAAAGAAAATCAGAAAATAATGTTGCAAAAGCATCATTTAATACGCTACTCATTAAGTGCTCTGCTGATCTTTCTTTAAAGAGTGCCCTTATTAGGTTGATATTTTACTACAAGTTTGTTCAGTAATTTTGAAAAATCTAAGTGATCTAATTAGGTCAAATACGGTAAATTGCCTTTATTACTTATATTATTTTCCATCCATTGTATGACAAAAAAAATCTGGTTCAAGGGCTAAAATTAAACAAGAAAACAGATAGCATGCAGTTTTCCTATTAACAGTGGAACAGCATCATTGATGTTTCACTGTCGCCATTGTCCAGTCATATTGGAGAGAGTCATTGTTTATTTTGACATCACTTAAGAATTATGTGAAGTCACATGAGTCAATGTATTCATTGGAGTATGACCAACATTACGTCTCAATAGTTTTTAGCTTTTTTTCTGTAGATGCATCAATAATGTAAATATTCACATATGATAAGTTAGTCTTGTCCTCTGTTTTTAATGAAGCATTCAGGTGGCCAAATGGTTGGTTCACCAGATCATGAAGTCCTTGGTTAGAATCCCACTAAAGATGGAATTCAGCTCATAACTGTACAGTTCTTCATTGCACAGAGCCTTTCATTATCATCCATCCATCGTCTCGATATGACTTAAATAATGTTGAAAAGGATGTAAAACACCAAACCATCATCAAACATATTGATATGCAAATTTTGCCCTCTGTTTTTCACATATGATCTGTAAGTCTTACCTTCTTGTTTTCCATATATAATATGTAAGTTTTGCCATATTTGATGTATAAGTCTTGCCCTCTGTTTTTCACATATCATAATTATGTAAGTCTTATCCTATTGTTTTCCATATGATATAAAAGTTTTGCCATTATATGATATGTAAGTCTTGTCCTCTACAGATATATGTCTTACCCTCTTGTTTTCCATATATAAAATATGTAAGTCTTGCCCTGTATATTTCATAAATGATATATAAATCTTGCCCTCTGTTTTTCATATATGATATGTACGTCTTACCCACCTTGTTTTCCATATATGATATGTTAGTCTTGCCCTCAGATTTTATACATCCATCGAAAGTATTATATCGTCACATTGTCCGTTCCTCTAGCTGTCTGTCTGGTCTGTCTGTTAACTTTTCGTGTCTGCTCCATATCTCCTTCATTGATTGAAAGATGTTTTTTAAACTTTGTTCAAATGTTCACCATAACAAGACAATGTGCAGAACTCAGAAATCAGTCCTGTTAAATGAAGGTCAAGCTCACACTTCAAGGTCAAAAGTCAAATGGCAATATTTCATATCTGCTCTATAACTTTTAAACTGTTTAAGACATCTTCATGAAGCTTTGTACAAATATTGTACAAATATAAGGCATGATCAGACGATGTGCAGAGAAAAAGAATCATAACCCTGTGTAGCGTGAAACCGGGTCTCCTACGAAGTCAAGCACCGCGGTCACCCATCCAGGTACTAACCACGATCTCCGTTGCTTAACTTCATAAAAAAGCCAGTCACTCTACCAGTGTCGCCATAAAAGCCGGCTTCCACAGCGAGGCTGTAGAAGTGATCTATATACCTATTCCGTTACATTTCTCCCCCTCTTCTCTTGACTTCGTCCCGAAGTCACACACGCCTCACAAGGCAAATCCAAGGGCGGAGCCTATGTAACACACTAAGGATACTGCCTTCCATCCCACCGCTGCCACCAATGTAGCGTGAAACCGGGTCTCCTATGAAGTCAAGCACCGCGGTCACTCATCCAGGTACTAACCGGGATCTCCGTTGCTTAACTTCGTAAAAAAGCCAATCACTCTACCAGTGTCGCCATAAAAGCCAGCTTCCACAGCGAGGCTGTAGAAGTGATATATATACCTATTCCGTTAGACCTGCTTTCATTCTGACATAATTACAATATGCCCCTTTGTTTATTTCATACAGTGAGTTTGTGTTCCCATGTCTGCAGTATAACTTTAAAACTGTTTAAGATTTCTTCATGAAACTTTGTACAAATATAAACCATGACCAGACGTTTTGTAGAGAAAAAGAACTATAACCCTACTTTCAGTTCTGATGTAATTATGCCCCTTTGTTTTCAGGCAATATTGCATATCTGCTCTATAACTTTAAAACCTTATAAGATTTCTTCATGAAACTTTGTACAAATATAAGGTATGATCAGTTAATGTGCAGGGAAAAAAAATATAACCCTACTTTCAGTTCTGATGAAATTATGCCCCTTTTGTTTATTTCATAGTGAGGTTATGGCAGTTCAATATCTCCTTCACCAATTGGAGGATTTTTTTTATATGCCTGTCAAAAGGTGGGTTTTATTATGTCCTGACATTGTTCATCCATCTGTCCATCCATCTGTCTGTCTATCTGTCCATTAACTTTTCATGTCCGCTCTATAACTCCTTAACCCATTGTAGTCGGGAGACACGTAAAATTGACAAGCAGTGCAGACGCAGATCAGACGCTGCAGAATGCGGTGTCTGATAAGGGTCTCCACTGTTTGCAAATAGTTTTAGCCATTTTTCTCTAGAAATATGTAAATCTCATAGCCGGATGTACCTAAAATTGAAATTGGACTCTTCCAATATATAGTATGGGAGAGTCTATTCAGTATACAATGGGTTAACGGATGGAAGGATTTTTGTGAAATTTTGGGCACATCTACTACTAAAAATCCCTACAGGCGTATATTGCCCCTCTCAGCGGAGCTCTTGTTTGTTCATATATGGTTTGTAAGACCCAGTTTTCTGTCATGGTCCGTCTGCGTGTGAAATGAACAATTCATTGTATGGGCAGGTCGTAAAAAAAGGATAATGAAATTTGAGAACTGTGAATGGCTGTTGGAAAATTTCCTACAATGAGATTAGCGGTAAATGCCAAAACATGGTAGAATCAGGGGACTTGATAAGGAGGAGTATTTGATGATAATTCTGGGATAATTTTCTCCAGTTCTCCATAGAAACATATGTTGTGGGTACTCATTAGAAGTGCCTCACTGAGACACTTCTAATGAGTACCCACAACATATGTTTTTATGGAAAAATAAGAAAAATTATCCCAGAATTATCACCGAATACTCCTCCTTAACAAGTCCACTGGTAGACTAACTATAAATGTTGCAAGTAATTTCATGTTCATCAAAAATTCATCGTTCCTCAACAGCTTGTTCTCTAAAGTAAACATGAAATTGAATTTTTGTGTAAGCTTGCATCTAAAATTACTTGAAACAAAGATTTAAGTTGTTAAGAATTGAAACATCTTACAGAAAACTAATACCGTATTCAACTTAATTACCCCACATACCCTTACAGATGCACTCTTAATTACCCCACATACCCTTACAGATGGACAGTCAAGCAATTTCATAGTCTTCAGATTACAGTCCATGTACTTTATCTATTTCTTTATAAAAGCAATGTTAAGTTACAAGAGACCAGCACCTACTGTGTACTATTGTGAATGTAACAAGTGACATACAAAGGTTCTACTGTTATTTCTACTTGTTTGAATTGCCTTAAAATGAGTACCAGTACGTCATATGCTTTTATAAAGAAAATCAGAAAAGTTCCCTCATGAAGTCCTTCACTAATCTTTCTTTAAAGTTTGCTCTTGTTAGGTGCATATTTTACTGCTAATTTTACCTGTAATTTTGAAAAACGTAAGCACACAGTGCAGTAACGTAGATCAAATATGGGAGGTAGCAACATTTCATTGATGCTGGAACATGTGTTTTTAGAGTGTAATTGAAGTTACTGTATTTACCCTAAATATTTAGATACCTTAATGTCTTAAGTTATTTGTCCTAAAATGATGTGTTATGATGTGTCTAAAAACTGCTGGATGAGTACCCACAACATAATTATGTTTTCATGGAAAAATAAGAAAAATATGTGGATACACTCTCTTATCTGGAACTATGTTACAATTTTCCATTATCGGGAATAGGGATGGTTAAGTTGTGGATGTTCATGATAATGTACAGTGAAACCTGTGGAAGAAAGCCACCTTTGAGACTGACTTTAGTGGTTGGTGTGGAAAGGTGACTGTCTTATAAAGGTACATGTCATGTAATTTTGCTAGCAAAATTACATGACATGTACCTTTATAAGACAGTCACCTTTCTACATCAAGCACTATTTGAAGTTAGTTTCAAAAGTGGCTCTCTTACACAGGTTTCACTGTAGCAAATTATAGCCTCTTGTGATTGCGATTAACCCTTAGCCTGCTAGAAAAAAAAATGAATCGAGCCTTTAAGAGGGGGTACCTCTACTCGAAAAGTCATTACTCCCTTAATTTTGCCTCGAATTACATGGAATTTTCACATACAATTTGCCGATCGTAGGTGGCCATTTTACCAGAGAAGGGATGGTCACGTGACTAGAAAGTCACGTGACAGTCATGTGTAAACCGGGAACCGTTTAAGACACTTAAAAAGAAAAAAAAAAGAAAAGTTACCAGAGACCAGCGCCTACTGTGTACTATTGCGAATGAAACAAGTGACATACAAAGGTTCTACTGTTATTCCTACTTCTTCCTCACTGGAAATGATTCAGGTGTTATGGGCTTTTTTCCAGAAAATCGTGATCAATCTGTTGAAGTGAGTGCTGAAATTAATGGCAGCTTGAAATTTGGTACTCTCGGTCTTTTTAGTCTTTTTAGGGGTAAAATCCAGCACCTGACTATCTAATGAAAAGTGGCATGTTTGTATGAATGTAGGTTCACTCCTGTATGAGAACACTTGCTCTGAATGGTTGCATGTGGTATATAGTAAGTATGACCGGCTTTAGAGTTGGCACACCCCTCCAGTGCGACAATAGTTGCGATTAGCAGCCGAAGGGTTAAATTTAGTAGGCTATAAGAAAATGAGCTGAAGATTTGTTCATTGTTTTTGCATTTTAATCAGAACAGCTTTTATAGAGAAGATCTTTTTCGACAACTTTACCTTAGCATACTGATCCTGAAATTTAAACTGTTGGATTTGACTACCAGGTGCCTGCATAATGTACAGTGTAGACACAGATCAGATGCTGCCAAATGTGGCATTTGATCAGTGTCTACACTGTTTGCCTCTCAGTCCAGGAGATTGTAGACATACCCTAGGAATAAAATAATCTTTTTCAAATTTTAGAAAAGGTATGGTAAGAAGTTATGGTGTCCCAATATTTAAGCTTACTATGGTAGGAGTTGATATGTGAAGCACTAAGGTTCCATTGAAATCTATGAACAGTGACATGTTTCAGCATCACGAAATGGTTAGGGAAACCATAAGACCCTATGTTGGTTAGATGGAAGAAAACTAAACAATTCAGAAAACAGACTACCAGGTAAACAATTTGTCTCCAATTAATTTGACTTTAGAATACCTCTAGATGAAATGACAGATAAGCAAGTTTTCTTTCTTTTTTCCTTGCTTTGAACTTTCAGTCAAATTGTCTCCATTTGAAGATCAAATTTATCTCCTTTTTAGCTCACCTGAGCTCTGCTCAGGATGAGCTATTGTGATCACTTTTCGTCCGTCGTCCGTCCGTCCGTCCGTCCGTCCGTTAACATTTTCAAATGACTTCTCCTCTGAAACTGCTGAGCCAATTTTGCTCAAATTTCATATGGAGCCTCCTTAGGGTGGGGGAACGAAAAATTGCTAAAATGGTCGCGGTCCGTTGACCAAGATGGCCGCCACGCCCATATATGGTAAAAACCTTTAAAAATCTTCTCCTCCAGAACCAAGAATGCCTTGGGGCTGAACCTTTGCAAGAATCATCGGGGACGGGAGGTCTACCAAAATTGCTAAAAGAATTGTCGTACGTTGACGTTTGACCTTTTTACAGCAAGGTCAAGTTTGCTTCCCTATGCATTTGTATGGGAAAAACCTTCAAAAATCTTCTTCTCCAAAACCGAGCATGCCTTATGGCTGAATCTTTGCATATATCTTTGGGAACAGGAGAGCTACCAAAATTGCTAAAATAATGGTAGTACATTGACATTTGACCTTTTTACGGTAAGGTCAATTTTGCTTCCTTATGCATTTGTATGGGAAAAATGTTCAGAATTTCAAACAACTTCTCCTCTGGAGCCTCTGGGCCAATTTTGCTCAAATTTCATATGGCCTCCTTAGGGTGAGGGAACGAAAAATTGCTAAAATGGTCGCGGTCCATTGACCAAGATGGCCGCCACGCCCATATATGGTAAAAACCTTTAAAAATCTTCTCCTTCAGAACCGAGAATGCCTTGGGGCTGAACCTTTGCAGCAATTATCGGGGACGGGAGGTCTACCAACATTGCTAAAAGAATTGTCGTACGTTGACGTTTGACCTTTTTACGGCAAGGTCAAGTTTGCTTCCCTGTGCATTTGTATGGGAAAAACCTTTAAAAACCTTCTTCTCCAAAACCGAGCATGCCTTATGGCTGAATCTTTGCATATATTTTCGGGAACAGAAGGGCTACCAAAATTGCTAAAATAATGGTTGTACATTGACATTTGACCTTTTTGCGTTAAGGTCAATTTTGCTTCCTTATGCATTTGTATGGGAAATATGTTCAGAATTTCAAACAACTTCTCCTCTGGAGCCTCTGGGCCTATTTGGCTCAAATTTCATATGGAGCCTCCTTAGTTAGGGGGAACAAAAGATTGCTAAAATGGTCATGGTTCGTTGACCAAGATGGGCGCCATGCCCATATATGGTAAAAACCTTTATAAATCTTCTTCTCTAGAACCGAGGATGCTTTGGGGCTGAATGTTTGCATAAATCATCAGGAACAGGGGGTCTACCAAAGTTGCTAAAATAATGGTCATACATTGACGTTTGACCTTTTTATGGCAAAGTCAAGTTGCTTCCTTATGCATTTGCATGGGAAAAAACATTTAAAAATCTTATTCTCCAAAACCGAGGATGGCTTATGGCTGAATCGTTGCATATATCATCTGGAACGGGCGGTCTACCAAAGTTGCTAAAATAATTGTCATACATTGACATTTAACCTTTTTACGGCGAGGTCAAGTTTGCTTCTGTATGCATTTGTATGGGCCCCATACATTTGTATGGACAAAATGTTGATAATTTCAAATGGCTTTTCCTCTGAAGCTTCTGGGCCAGTGTCGCTCAAATTTCATGCGGAGCCTCCGTGGGCAGGAGAATGAAAGATTGCTAAAATGGGTATGGTCCATTGATCAAAATGGCTGCCATGCCCATATATGGTAAAAACCTTTAAAAATCTTCTTCTCCATAACCAAATAAGCCCTGGGTCCTAATCTTTGCACAAATTACGGGGGACAGGAGATCTACCAAAATTGCTCAAATGATGGTTCTATGTTGACATTTGACCTTTTTGCCTCCAAGGTCAAATTTGCTTCCCTATTTGTGTGGGCCATATACATTTATATTGAATGTATCGAAGTGACTTGTAGATCAACAGTAGTTAAAATTGTTCTGATTGGAAATCTAAGATGGCCATCATCTGGTTTATATTTATAATATTTCCCTGCCACTGTGCTGTTTACATGTATAAAATCACGATTCTTCAGAAACCACTTAGCCAATTTCCACCAAATTTCACATTGATCCTTCTGTTGAAATGTGATTGATAGTTTATTCAAATGATCATGCTCCATTGACTGTCAGGCCCCATATATTCTTCTTCAAAACTAAGAACTGTTCAAATGATGATATTTTCATTAGTTGCGATGATAGGATTGGAAAAATGTTGCATAACATCTGCATGTCTGCAGTGGCTATGTCACTCAGGTGAGCGAATCGTGGCCCGTGGGCCTCTTGTCTGAATGATACATTGGTCAGGGTTTGGTCAAAGAAGAGGGGAATATATTTCGGAATGTCATTTTCTAATATTTAAATTCAGCAGGTTAATGGGTACTGTAATAATTAGAACTTCTTGCTTAAAATTGTTATTTCTTTGCCTTGATTTAATGGTTGGTCTATTACTGTTCCTAAATGGATTTCCTCATTATGGCTTTGTTTAACAAGATTTCATATCCTCAGATCATGGATGTCCGAACATAAGATCCTGACATTGTAAAAAATATATCCTGTAGATAATTAACATGTAGCCTGCTGGGTAAAATTTCAGCAGACAATCTTTTGAAATATTTTTTTTTTCTTATTCTTTCCCAGAAAATTGGCTGTGACATTTCATATGGATTGTCTCCATAGGAGACAGTTTGCATGAAATGCCAAAGCCTATAGGTAGATTGAAAGCAGATTTTCAATGTTCCCTTTGTTCAAATTTTCTGAAATTTTCAAAATATTATTATGAAACATCAGTATGTAATTAAAAAATCAGCAAAGAAAAGTAAAAAATATTTTCTAAAATAAGAATTTCAAGAAATTCTCTATACCATAAAAACTGCATTGGTCAGACCAATTTTTGGCCCTAAATTTAATTTTAGATAAATTTTGTAGACTAAAATACAGAAACAGAAATTAGAGAAGTGGTTTCTGATAAGGTAATTGTCAATCAAAACAAAACATTTTCATTTGAAATAAAAACCAAGCTTTTTAAAAACATCTTCCAAGTGAAGACACAAGCACAGTAGTTATCGTGCCCAATAGTATTGCAATTTCTAGATTCTAATCAGAGAGAAGAAAAGACACAAAGCACATGAAGGTCTGGCACTTTGCTGCTGTCCATTATCTCGTGTGCTTTCTTGAAGCCTTCTTCAAAGTCCCAAATGGACACTGTCATAATAACAGGTTGTCCTCAGAGCTCAAATCTTGATATAAAATGTGTCACAATTTTGCAATAAGAAAGAAATTGGAGTGCTGAATAAAAGCATTGCACAGCATGGTCCCCCGTCACTGGAAAGCTGTCTGAAACACAATTTCTGCAAGCCAAGGAAGCTGTGTTTATTTTTACCAACATTTACAAGGGGCCATAACTAATGCCAAAAGCAATACATAAATGCCCTTTATGTACCGGACGTGCATTTACTCATCAGTAAGCCACCACACGAATTTCATTTGAGCTGGGTGAAAAACACTCATTATGGCATGTCTACCAACTCACATATTTACCAACAGCCATATCTCTGTAAGAAATAAATCCATTATTTTAATTGAATCTGTATCTACCTAGTCATTAAGCCATTATTTGACTTTTTTTGAATCAGATGAAAGACATGGAAACTAATTTTTATACCTGCCACACAATAGTGGCGGGAGAATATGGTTTCAAGTTGGTCTTCCATGTGTCCAACCATCTGTCATTCTTACTATATGTCATACATGAGCCAGTCCATCCATCTGACAAGCCATCTGTATCTTCATTTCCAGATGATCACTTCAACAGATTTTCATCAAACTTGGTATGTGCACTGATATTGTTGAGCTCTGGTTTGGGATAGCTAATGGTAAAATTCTATCAATTTTGACAGAGATAATTCCCCACCACAAGATAGTGGCCGAGTATTATTGTTTTACATTTTTATTTACCAGGTGATTGCTGATTCACATGAAATGCCAGGCCTTGTTTTCTCTGAAAATAAAAATAAAATCAAGTCGTCTGTTTTAATTCTGATTAGTGCTTTAAGGGTTAGGTCAGTAGCCACAGATGGAATTGCTTCAAAAATAGATTCAGATTAGTTACCCATATTGGTAATTCATTCCTGCAGACTTGTCTGTGATGGTAATTGTAGCAGTTTACAGCTAGTCTTAAATGTCTGCACTGCAGTGATTCTTTCAAAACCTGTCAGTCTTCAAATTAAGCCAATCAGTTTCTCCAAACAAAGCCATTTAAGTAGTTTTAATATTGCTAAGTTTGTTAATGTTTGCCTCATCATGGCTTGACTCTTTACATGCTGGGTAAAAATTCCAGCAGACAACATTTTGAAATATTTTTCTTGTTTTTTTTAGAAAGTAAGATTTGACATTTTGTGCAAATTGTCTCCTAAAGACACTTTGCATGAAATGTGAAAGCTTATTTTCTGGGAAAAATAGAAAAATATCAATTTGTCGTCTGCTGAATTTGCCTTAGCATGGGTTAACATCAGCTGAAAAATCCTTCAGACAAATCACAGTGGGGTTTGGTGGCCAGGTGAAGTAAGGCATTGGTTTTTGTCATGCTGGGGGTGCACAACATTTCCTCGAAAGCATTCGGTCATTACAACGTTTGGTTGAGTACGACATTATGTAGATACGACATTTCGGTGAGTGTTATGTTTGTTTGAAAACAAACGAACAAGTATGAAATTCTGTCAGATTTGGCAACCTAAATTATTTTGATGAGAACTCAGATATTTATCTACCATAACCACATATTCATACAATTGATCACATTTGTTTATGCATATTATATAATAGCCAACAACCAGGCTGAAAATGATTTTAATGGGGGTTGGATACACTTGGAGATTTTTTGCCATTTCTGCCAAGAGAGACAATTTTTGTGACTTCCTCTTTGCTTCACTGAAGGCCTTCTAAGCCCCTTGTGAAAAGATGTACTCTATAGGGAAAGAATTTGCTCCCACTGAGAGCCATTTTTGTTGCACCTGCTTTAGCATGGGTGACTTACGCATGTAAGTTTCCATCTATCTATCTGTCCGTCCGTCCATCCGTTCGTCTTTCCGTCAACATTTACCCTGGCTGTCTTGTGAGCGCAACTCCTTGTACAGTTTTGTACTGATCATTTTGAAACTTTGCATGTGTTTTCTGCATGGGATGAAGATGTGCATGTGATTTGGATATAATTGTTAGATTATTGTTTGTCATTTTTATACCCCACCACACAATAGTGGCGGGGTATTATGGTTTCACGTTGGTCGTCCGTGAGTCTGTCC
This sequence comes from Anodontia alba, assembly GCA_964016985.1. NCBI lineage: Eukaryota > Metazoa > Mollusca > Bivalvia > Lucinida > Lucinidae > Anodontia > Anodontia alba. The sequence goes on from OZ024828.1 coordinate 105,211,748, forward strand.
ATCCGTCCGTCATCCGTCCGTCGTCCGTCCGTCCGTTTTTCATTTCCGGATGATAACTTGAATAAACATCAATGGATTTTCACCAAACTTGGTATGTGCATTGATATTGTAGAGATCTGGTTTGGGATTGCTAATGGGCGAATTTCGTCAATTTTTGACGGAGTTATCTGCCCGAGACTCGCCCATATTTTTGTTTCCGGATGATAACTTGAGTAAACATCAATGGATTTTCACCAAACTTGGTATGTGCATTGATATTATAGAGATCTGGTTTGGGATTGCTAATGGGCAAATTTCGTCAATTTTTGACAGTTATCTGCCTGAGACACGCCCATATTTTCGTTTCCGGGTGATAACTTGAGTAAACGTCAATGGATTTTCACCAAACTTGGTACATGTATGTGTATTGATATTGTAGAGATCTGGTTTGGAATTGCTAATGGGCAAATTTCATCAATTTTTGACGGAGGTATCTGCCCGAGACACGCCCATATTTTCCTTTCCGGACTATAACTTGAATAAGTAACAAGGGATTTTCACCAAACTTGCTATATGCATTGACATTAAGGAGATCTGGTTTGGGATTGCTAATGGGCGAATTTCGTCAATTTTTGATGGAGTTATCTGCCCGAGACTTGCCCATATTTTCGTTTCCGGATGATAACTTGAGTAAACATAAATGGATTTTCACCAAACTTGGTATGTACATTGATATTGTAGAGATCTGGTTTGGGATTGCTAATGGGCAAATTTCATCTAATTTTTACGGAGTTATCTGCCTGAGACACGCCCATATTTTCGTTTCCGGACTATAACTTGAATAAATAACAAGGGATTTTCACCAAACCTGCTATATGCATTGACATTAAGGAGATCTGGTTTGCAATTGCTAATGGGCAAATTTCGTCAAATTTTTACAGAGTTATCTGCCCGAGACACGCCCATATTTTCGTTTCTGGATGATAATTTGAGTAAATAACAAGGGATTTTTATCAAACTTGCTATATGCATTGACATTAAGGGGATCTGGTTTGGGATTGCTAATGGGCAAATTCCGTAAAATGTTTATGGAGTTATCTGCGAGAGACACACCCATTTTTTCGTTTCCGGATGATAACTTTAGTAAATAACAAGGAATTTTAAACAAACTTGCTATATGTATTGACAGTAAAGAGATCAGGTTTGGAATTGCTAATGGGCAAATTTCGTCAAATTTTTACGGAGTTATCTGCCCGAGACGCGTCCATATTTTCATTTCTGGATGATAACTTGAGTAAATAACAATGCCTTTTAACCAAACTTGCTATATGCATTGATATTATCAAGATCTGCTTTAGGATTTTTATCTATCCATTGATAATATCAAGATCTGGTTTAGGATTGTTATCTGTCCCTCCATCATTTTCTTTCCCACATTTTCGCAACGATAACTTTAATACATAAACAAATAATTGCTATGGCGGGGTATTATGCTTGGGGTGTTTTATTCCACATTGTGAACTTAGTCATTTTTCACCTCAATATATAGACAGTGGGTACCTCTTGTGAGCCCAACTCCTCTTACACTGATAGTTTTGAAACTTTGCATGTGTTTTCTTCATGGTATGAGGATGTGTTTGTGGTTTGGGTATAATTGTTAGAACATTTTTTGTCACTTTTTTCCACACTTAACTTAGTCATTTTTCACCCTCAGTATATAGACAATGGGTACCTCTTCTGAGTGCAACTTCTCTTACAGTTTTGTATTGATCATTTTGAAACTTTGCATATGTTTTTTTCATGGTATGAAGATGTGCATATTGTTTGGATGTGATTGTTAGGTTATTTTTTGTCACTTTTTCCACATTGTGAACTTAGTCTTTTTTCACCTTTCATATATAAACAGCTGGTACCTGTTGTGAACACCTCCTCTTATAGTTTTGTACCGATTATTATGAAATTTTGCATGCATTTTCTTCATGGTATGAGGATGTGCATGTGGTTTGGATGTAATTGTTAGTTTATTTTTTCTTGTTTACTTTTTTCCACATTGTAAACTTAGTCATTTTTCACCCTCAATATATAGGCAGTGGGTACATCGTGAGCATAACTCCTCATACAATTTTATACTAATCTTTTTTAAACTTTGCACATGTTTTCTCCATAGTATGAAGATGTGCATGTGCTTTTCACATAATCCTTGCCATAATTTTTGTCACTTTTTTTGTACTTTTTGAACTTCATCATTTTCTGACCTCAGATGTGTAGACAGTGGGTACCTTGTGATTGCAACTTCTCATACAATTTTAAACCAGGCTTTTTGAAACTTTGCACATGTTTTCTTCTGGGTCTGCAGAAGTGCATGTGGTTTAGATATGGTTTTTAAATTTATTTTTGTCACTTTTTCCACTTTAACTTCGTCATTTTCTAGATCTCAGATTTTATGAAAGTGTACAGACCGTGGGTACTTTTTGCGCCCAATTTCTCATGCATCATATGAGAAAATGCATATGCTTTGAATGAAATTCTTATATTCATATAATCCTTGTCTTTAATTTTTGTCACTTTTCCAATTAAGCACTGCTGAGAATGAAATAAAATTATTTAATAACCATGTTCTGATTGTGGCTCCTGTGACTTTTGCCCCAGCAGGTGTGACGCCGCCTTCCGCGGAATTCTGGTATTCTAATAAAGTACACACCTTTTCAGTAGGGGACAAAACAAAAAATTGACAGACTTGTCTCCCTTTAAACTATAAATAATTATATCTGCTAGAGCCCATGATAAGAGATCATTTTTCTTATTTCTCTTTGAAAATATATGTTGTGGGTACTCATTAGAAGGGCCTCAGCATTGAGTACCAAAACAAATTTTCATGGAAAAATAAATATTAATTCTTTTTTCTTAAAAAAAGTGTCTTACCTAGAACTGTGGGAGTAGTATAGGGCAGCACTATGGACACGCGGAATTCGGCATGTCCATAGTGCCGCCCTATACTACTTGTGGGTTTGCATAACTTTCTCAAAGTATGGTAAATATCCTAAAATTTCTTACTCCAAAGTTTCTGATAAAATGGCATCTGCAAACAGTGCAAACCCAGATGAGAGCAGTCAGATCACTGCTTGCTATTTTATTAAGCATTTTAAGAAACAGCCACATAAAAAGCAAAATTTAGGCCAAAAATGTTTGGAATAGAGTGTTCAAAATTTTAGGACATTTACTGTCTGCTGCTAGGCCACCAGTCAGTGCTCAATACTCTGTATTCTGAGGTCCAAGGTGAAGAGAAACTTGGGTAAACCTGTCTGGTATGACATTTCCTAGGATTGAACCTCTAACCTCTTACATAAGAAGCAGACGCCTTGTCAGCTGTGCTGTTATAGCAGATTCTCAATTATTTTGAAATATCTTAGTTGCACGTGAGAAAATATACCTTTAGACATATGTGCCCCACTAAGGACAGAACAGGCTGTAAATCCACACAGTCTGATCAGTTTTTACTGCCCACTTCAAGCAGCCTTGATTCCTTAAGTGTGCCCAAGAAAACTATCAATACTTTTTAATCGAAAAGAAAAAAAACCATGACTGTGTTCTATATCAGTATAGTTGCAAGTAGAGTCCTTTGGGGATTAAACTAGTTATTTCAGTGAACACTTACCATGCTATGGGAAAATTCAGCAGACAACAAACTGATAATATTTTTCTTATTTTTCCTAGAAAAAATGATCTGACTCTTCATACAAATTTTCTCCTGTGGAGACAATTTGCAAGAAATGTCAAATCCTATTTTCTAGGAAAAAGAAGAAAAAATATTTCAAAATGTCTTCTGCTGAAATTTTTAGCCAGAATGCAAAGCGTTTAGACTGGGATCTCACTTCTCCATATTTGTAATTATCTCTGTCGTCTTCGGAAACAGTTGAGACAATTTACTGCTTAACTTAAAGTGACTAGCAGAATTAAAGTAGTGAAATTCAACTATCAGAGGATGCTATTTTCAGAATTTTTTTTTTTTTTTTTTTACCTAGGATGGATGATTCATGTGATATGTGAAAAAAATCTGAAAAAAAAGAAAATCTTGTTTTCTTATTTCTTCACAGAATATATGTTGTGAGTTATCATCAGAAACACCTTTCTGCAAAGCTTTAATTGGCCACTGACATTAGTCGAAGGGGACCATTAAAATGGATTTGTCCCGTCCAGCCGTCTGTCCGAGATTCCATCGTACGTAGACACAATGAGATGGGTAGCTTGTGGAAGCAACTCCTCTTACAGTTTTTAACCGATCTTTTTGAAACTTTAGAGGTGTTTTGGTCATGGTCTGAAGATGTGCATATGGTTTTGGGGTTATTCTCCCTTTATTTTTTATTAACTTTTCCCACTTTTTTGACTTAGCATTTTTTTCTAGGTCAGATTATTATTAGAATTGATACCTTGTGGGTGCAACTCCTCCTAGAGTTTTCCACCGATCATTTTGAAACTATGCATAGTTCTATATGGTCTGTAGATGTGCATGTGGTTGTTGGGTTATTCTCTCATTATTTTTTATCAACTTTTTTCTACTTTTTCGACTTAGTTTTTTCCAGGTTTGATTAGTAATAGAATAGATACCTTGTGGGCACAAATCCTCCTAGAGTTTTCCACCCATCATTTTGAAACTTTGCATACTTGTTCTATATGGACTGTAGATGTGCATGTGTTTTGGGGTTATCCTCCCATTATATTTTATCAACTTTTTCTACTTTTTATACCCGCCACACAATAGTGGCGGGGTATTATGGTTTCACGTTGGACATCTGTGTGTCGTCCGTCCGTCAGCCGTATGTCCGTCCATTTTTCTTTTCCAGATGATGACTTGAGTAAACTTCAATGTATTTTCACCAATCTTGATATGTGCATTGATATTGTGGATATCTGGTTTGGGATTACTAATGGGCAAATTTCGTCTAATTTTTACGGAGTTATCTGCCCAAGACATGCCCATATTTTCGTTTCCGGACGATAACTTGAGTAAATAACAAGGGATTTTAACCAAACTTGCTATATCCTTTAACATTAAGGAGATCTGGTTTGGAATCGCTAATGGGCAAATTTCGTCAAATTTTTACGGAGCTATCTACCTGAGACACGCCCATATTTTTGTTTCTGCACGATAACTTGAGTAAATAACAAGGGATTTTAACCAAACTTGTTATATATATTAACATTAAGGAGATACAGTTTGGAATTGCTAATGGGCAAATTTTGTCAAATTTTTACAGAGCTATCTGCCCGAGATTTTCGTTTCCGCACGATAACTTGAGTAAATAACAAGGGATTTTAACCCAACTTGTTATATGCATTGACATTAAGGAGGTCTGATTTGGAATTAATAATGGGCATATTTTGTAAAATTTTCATGGAGTTATCTGCCCGAGACATGTCCATATTTTTGTTTCCGGACAATAACTTGAGTAAATAACAAGGCCTTTTAACAAACTTGCTGTATGCATTGATATTATCAAGATCTGGTTTAGGATTGTTATCTGTCCATTGATATTATCAAGATCTGGTTTAGGATTGTTATCTGTACCTCCGTCATTTTCTTTCCAGACATTTTCGCAACAGTAACTTTATTACATAAACAGATAATTGCTGTGGCGGGGTATTATGCTTGCGATGCTTTTATTTGACTTAGTTTTTTCAAGGTTTGATTACTATTAGAATAGATACTTTGTGGGGGCATCTCCTAGAATTTTCCACTGATCATTTTGAAACTATGCATACTTGTTCCACATGGTCTATAGATGTTCGATTAGACTTAGAATAGATACCTTGTGGGCGCAATTCCTAGGGTTTACTACTGATCATTTTGAAATTATGCACATTTGTTTTATATGTCTGAAGATGTGTGTTTTGATTTTGGGGTTATCCTCCTGTTATATGGATTTAAAACTCACAACCCTTTACTAACAAAGCCATGACGTCGGGGGACGCTTGCCCGCAACAGGCTTAATATCATGCTTTTGTGGAGAAACAAACAATACTCTTTGGTTGAAACAAGCTTCTCAGAACTATGCATTATATGTTCTGTGGTAGTTTGTAAGATGTTTTAATGGAGATACAAGAACATACCAGTATTTTTGAAGGGTATCATTCTGTAGTCTTGAAGCTCTTCAGCACCTTAACTGCAAAAGATCTATATCAAGTCTCGTTTCATTACAGAACCATGTTAGTTCACCATTTTGACGCAAATGACCCTCATGGGTTGATGTGTCGTTAAACCTGAACTCATCATCATCTATATCAAGTCAGTATTGTAAACAGTAGCAAAAAGTCTTGATAAGTAAAATAATGCCACTGATTCTGTTATCTAATAGAGATCATATATATCATAATCGGATTTTTGATTAACGTGCAGGTACAGGGGCAACATCCACATCAGTGGGCCCCCTTCCAGATAGCTGGCTTGCTGCACGCATGGCAGATCTCACACCAGATCTCCAGGTACGTCTATCATGAGGGTTGATAGCCGAGAGCTTCCACTCTCTGCAATCCCTCTCTGTCAGCTGCTTCCATGTCATTTTGGGCCTCCCAGGCCCACGCTTTCCATCAACCTGTATGTCAAAGGCTGTCTTGATTGCACCACTGGAGCGTTCCACATGTCCATACCATCGAAGTCTTCTCTCCTTCAGAATGAGGTCAAGATCCTCAATGCCAAGCCGCACAAGTAGATCATTGGACCTGGTGGTGACAATGTCTTGCGGCCTGACATTGCAGATCTGTCTGATCATTGCCCTGTCATTTCGCTGCAGACGCTGGAGGTTCGGCTTTGTCAATGGCCAAGTCTCGCTGGCATGGAGCATTGCGCTCCGCACACAAGAGCTGTACACATGGCCACGTGTTTTGAAAGAGAGGTGGCGTGAAGAGAGGACTGGTAGCAGATCCTTGAACTTCTTCCAGGCGGTTTTCACACGTGTTGTGGTTGAAAGTTCACAGCCACCTGCTGCTGAGAGCATGTCTCCTAGGTAGCAAAAGGAAGCTACCACCTCAAGCTTGTCAGGTCCGACCTGGACTTCCTTCTTTGGTCTGCCATCCAAGGGGTGTGCAGTTCCCTGGCACCGTGTACATCTATAGTCAGTGTCCTTTTTCAAGCGCTTGAGCCCACTGCATTTCTTGTGCACCCAGTGCTTGCAGCCATTGCAGAAGATGCTGTTGCTGCCCACTCCAGTGCGACAGACAGCGCATGGAAACTCGCCTGAACTCTGCAGGAGGTCCAGTCCCATACCACAGATCATGATCTTTGTCTTTCCTGCATTTACTCTCAGTCCTTTCTTCTCCATTGCTTCTTTCCAAGTCAAGAGCCTCCTGACACATTCCTCAAGTGATTCAGCGATGATAACAAGGTCATCGGCATAGAGGTCCTCCCAGGGGACCCCAGAGTGGAACTCTCATGATAAGGCTTCAAGCACAATGATGAAGAGCAGTGGGCTGAGTACTGATCCTTGGTGAACACCAACCTTCACTTCAAACTCTTCACTGTACCCCTCACCAACACGGACACGGCTCCGTGCATTTGCATACATCCCCTGCACCAGTCGCACAATCCATTCCTCCACACCAAGTTTTCTCAGCGCCCACCAGATGACCTTCCGAGGCACTCGATCAAACGCCTTCTCCAGGTCTATGAAAGCCATGTAGAGTCTCTTATTGGCAGCTAGATACTTCTCTTGCAGCTGCCTGACAACAAAGATTGCGTCTGTAGTGCCTCTGCCTGGGACGAAGCCAAACTGGGAATCGTCGATTGACACCAACTGTCTGATGAGGCCGTCCACAATCCTCTCCAGGATTTTCATAACCTGCTCTGTCAGCTTGAGACCGCAGTAGTTGCCCCTTTCCAATGCGTCCCCTTTTCCCTTGTAGAGGCAGACAATGAAACTCTGCTCCCAGTCAGAGGGTACCTTGCCATCACGAATGATTGCAACTGCGAGGTCACGGATCATGGAGGCGCCCAGTCACCTGCCCCTCTTATCATCTCCACCACTATGCCTGATGGGCCCGGTGCTTTGCCTGCCTTCATCTGCGAGATAGCCTTCATAACCATATCAATGGTGATTGGGATGGGCGGGCCTTCCACTGGTGATTGATATGACAGGTGGTCTGGGTCCCAGTCAAACTCAACATTGAGAAGCCTTTGGTAGTGCTCCAGCCAGGCCTTCTGCTTTGAGTCTTCACTCATTGACATCTCTCCTGCATCATTCTTCACAGGTTTGTCACCAAAAATATCAATGCAAGAGATACTCTTGTATGCAAGAGATAAAACAGAATTTTTTGTCAAAACAACAAATAAGGGTGCTTATCTGGAGTATTAAAGCTTTTCAGCACCTTAACTGCAAAAGATCTATATCAAGTCAATATGTAAAGAGTAGCAAAAAATCTTGATAAGTAAAAAATGGAGGCCGATAATTCTGTTATTTGAGATTCATTCTACAGGCAGCTTGTTTGTTACCAAATTGATTTTTCTGTCTTCCAATAAATTTGATTTCGGACACATTATGTCGAGGGTTGAGCGCAAGACTATGGTAACTCAAACATATTTTTGAAAGCCTTGTTTAGGGGCAACTTGGACCCCTTTGTAAACAATGCAAATTTAGGTGCCATTGCTCATATGAGCAATGGCACCTAAATTTTCATTGTTTACAGAAAGAAATGTTGTAATCTTCATAACACCTTTATGGTGAGGAGATTAGGTTTGGGGAAAAACAACCATCTGACTTACGTCAGTCTTGCGATCAACCCTCGATGTGTCAGTTAGGCTTTTCTCCCCTTTTTTCTTTGATAGCTTATTGAAGTAGAGCAACACAGTTTGAGATCCACCCTGGGAAAAATCTACATTTACCCATAGCCATGGAACAAGAAAATCCAGGCTCTATTGTGCAGATAACTATAATTTCACATAACTAAGATAAGAGGGGTATATTTTTAATATTTTTTTTTTTTATTTCTGCACAAAAACATAGGCTGTGGGTCAGGGCTGTGGAAATTTTTAAATCTGAATCGGTCCAGCCGATGACGATGACGTCATCAATGAGCCCATTTCCAAAAAAAAAAAAAATATGTGTATATCACCTGTCACGAAAACTAATGACAATTGGCAGTCCTATAACTCCTTTTAAATAATACACCTCAGCTCCGTTATATGACGGAAGTTCGGGTACAACGAGCATGATCAAAGCTGGCGTCATCAATAAATACAGTCAGGTTTGTAAAAAGAAAGAAAAAAAAAAAAAAAAAAAAAAAAAAAAGGTTTTGTTGTTATTTCCACCTCCGCAGGGTTTTCCTAAACTATTTATAAACAACTGATTCCCGTCTTGTATAAGCGCGAAGACGGCGGGAAACAGGAGAGACGGAACGAAACGACTTTCATGGACCTAATTAGGTCTAATAAAACAGGCCTGTGCCACGGGCGGTTTTGCAGTTTTCAGTGTTTCAAGATTTAATCAGACTGCTTAAATTGTAAGCACTGACCAATCTTGCCTAGCGCAAGTGGTGCATCACTTATTTTTACTGTGAAATCTACCTTGAATTATACTCGCGTGTTACGGCAATCAACAAAAAAAAAAAAAAAAAGAAAAAAAAAAAAGCAATCAATTATAACCAGATCAGACGCCGTTGTATGCGACATCTGATCAGGACGTACATGGTTTGGGAATTCATTTATCGAATCTGGGACCGACAAACCGTGTTGATCAAAACAAAAAAGAAGAGGAAGAAAACGGGTGCGTTCAAGCGGTGCATTCTTTTATCATACTCAGTAAAGCGACCTTTGATCTTTTGGACACGCCGACTGCACCTGGATGTTTTGCAGTCTCAGTGTATTCACACGTGTCACACAAACGGATTAATTATCAGACTACCGTTACTGATGATTCGTGTTAATCGCTTGTTTACTGCACAAAGGTCAGTGAAGTGTTGATTTTTTGACAATGTTTGGATAATGACGTAATTAATTTGTGCTGCGGGTAGGTTGCCGTTATTCAGCTGTCTCTCCAATATACATGTCAAATGACCGTTTAGAGCCTTGTAACTACCATAATATCGCATTTAAAAGGTGCGCGGACGTTGTCAGTTTGGAAAGACTTGACCGTTTGTGATTTTTTAGACATCATTGATTTGTGAAAATTGGTTGGTTTGGGAAATGTTGGACCGATTTATTAGCGTTTTGGGGTGTTTGAAATCGGTCCAGAATTCCTAATTTCGGTCCAGACCGGCTATTTTTCCGGTTTTCCCGAGCCCTGCTGTGGGTAATCATTAGAAGCGTCGTCAAGGCACTTCTAAAGAGAACCCACAATATATGTTTTCATGCAAAAATAATTTAAAAAAATGTCTTATCTAGGGCTACGAATTCCTTATATGCTTAGAGACCATAACTTGCCTTAATTATTATGTAAAATTTGAAAAAGAAAAAAAAAATATTATTGTAAAATTAAATAGACAAAATTATAATGTGTCAGTTTTAAAAATCTTTGGTATGACTCCACGAGATTTGAACCATTGACCTCCTGTATTCAAAGTGACTGCCCAACCAGGCCCCAAGGTTATAAAACTTTTTTCATGCTCAATTCAGCTAAATTTTCTCTGCTAATAAATATGAAAATGCCAACAATAGTTGACATTTTCATATTTATTAGCAGAGAAATTTTCATGTTCAGTTATGTTTAGCAAGAAAGAATTTGGAATTATTAGTAAGTTGAGATTGATCGGTTGGACAAAAATGCTCAGCTGAGTTCAGCTTGAAAAAAGTTTTATAACTGTGGGACCAGATCTGTTCAAAGCTAACATCGTCAGTTAACTGTTCATTAAAATTTACATCGAGTGATACACAAATATGGTGAAATGTTTTGCTGAAAAAATGTGAGTGCAAAAGCTACTCACATTTTTTTTTTTGAGCAAAAAGTATCAGAATATTGTATATTGAATCCACTAAAACAGTTAATGAAATGACCCTTAACGAGCTCGTTAAGCTAACGACGCTTTGAACATCCGGGCTCATTTGTCTTTGAAGCAGAGTCTTGTTTGTTTGTATTCTGGATAAAAATTCCAGCAGGCATTTTGAAATATTTCTATTATTCTTCCCAGAAAATAGACTCACATATCATTCAAATTGTCTCCTGCATGAAATGTCACAATATATAAGAAGAATATTTCAAAATATTGTCTGCTGAAGTTTTTACCCAGCATGATAAGCATTAACTGTACTTAGTTTAGAAAAATGTGGATGGCTAAACAGTTTTCCGGAAACCAGCTGTTATTCCATTCTTTGCTTAACGCTTAGCACTCTGGGTAAAATTTGCAGCAGACGACATTTTAAAATATTTTTCTTATTTTTCCCAGAAAACAGGATTTGACATTTCATGCAAATTGTCTCCCAAGGAGACAATTTGCATGAAATGTCATATCCAGTTTTCTGGGAAAAATAAGAAAAATATTTCAAAATGTCGTCTGCTGAAAATTTTACCCAGAGTGCTAAGCGTTAATGTTCTTCCTGTGACACCTTTCTCTATATGGAAAATGCCCGCAAGACCTCTTAAGCCGAGGAATTAGCTTGACAGAGAAACGAGACAGAGGAAATGAGAGAATAATGGTGAGGTTATAAATGACCCTAGCATTAACGGTGATTATACTTTGTCCTGGAGATGTCTCTCTTCAGAACTTCAGCTAAGTGATGCATTCATACGTAGCACTTCTTTTCTATTTTTTCTATGAAAACCATGATAATTCTAATGAATCTCACTGTAACTATACTAATGAAATCTCTGTACATTTGAAGAAAAAAATGAATATTTTTATATGTTAAACAACAAGTTACTTGCAAGCTTCGTCTCCGCTTAGAGGGAACTATGTCTTTTTCCATGTCTAAATGTGTCATCTAAGACTGTCTTCTGCTAAAAACAATTTAATTTCGGGAGAGAAGTAGATTCTTTCAGCAATCATTCTACACTGGAGAAGTGGTGTGTACCTCAAGGGAAATATAATATTTCTGTCACAGTCTGCATGGTTAACCCACTCTCTGGCCTAATTCAGCAGACAACAAACTGATGATATTTTCTTGTTTTTCCCAGAAAATAGGTTTTGACATTTCATGCAAATTAAAGAGACAATTTGCATGAAATGCCAAAAGCCTGTTTTCTGGGGGAAAAAAAAAGAAAAAAAAAATCAAAATGTTGTTTGTTGAAATTTTTACCCAGCATGCTAAGCATTAAGAACAGTTTTAGATGTAATGTTCCAGATTACAAATAGTGCCAAAAAATATCGGCAGACAACATTCTAAAATATTTTTCTTATTTTTCCCTGAAAAGAAGAAAAAGATCACCAGTTTGTCATCTGAAGAGACTGGTAAAGGTTAAAGCACTGGCTGTATATAGGGGTGGGTGGGGGTATCCAGCTACTAGTAAACACTTTCCTCATTTCCAAGAAAAATACATTTTTTGGTATGCATTAGAAGTGCCTCACTGAGGCCTTTCCAATGAAAAAAACAACATTTGTATTCATTGAGAAATGTGTTGTCTTCTGAAAGCATATTTTCTGGGGAAAAGCTGTTGTTTTCTCTAAGAATGATATGTACCATAGTTACACCAAATATTGGTATATCTTAACTCCTTACCATATTTGTCCTAAAAATTAAAGAAGTTCATTTGACTATCCCTTGATTTGTCCAAAACTGTTGAATGAATAGCAAACAGTATGGCCCATGATCAGATGCTACATTCAGTGGATGCCACATTCAGTGGCATCTGATTATGGTCTATACTGTTTGCTAGGGCCTGTCTGTCCCAGGACTTAGGGTTATTATGGTATGCCTATCACTTCTGCTTATTAACATTCATGAAGCAGGAATTACTTATGAATTGACTGCACAAGTCAGTCTGTGAATAAAAACATTATATGAATGTTTTATGATGACCACTGATGAATAATTTGTTTTTAGGCTTCTACATAGAGAAGCTGTGGAAACTTTTCACCAAAACCTACTGATGTACATATAGTTCTTGTTTTTTAACCCTTAAAGTGCCAAGCAAAATTTGTAACAGACGGCATTCAAAATTTTATTTTTTTTTTCAGAGAAAACAAGTCTTGACATTTCATGTGAATTGTCTGCCAAGCAGACAATTCACATGAAATGTCAAGACTTCTAAAACAAGTCTTGACATTTCATGTGATTTGTCTGCCAAGCAGATAATTCACATGAAATGTCAAGATTTGTTTTCTCTGAAAAATAAAAAAAAAAAATAAAAAAAAAATTGTCGTCTGCTGCAGATGTGATTGGCGCTTTAAGGGTTAAAAAAAATTGAGCTTCAGCCTGAGAAAATGACCCCTCATCCAAGCGTTCGTGAGGGATGAGGGGCATTATTGGAATGAGACCTGAGGCCTGGGGCATGTATGACATTAGCAATTAACCTGGCTAGGAACTTCCTGGATGCTCTTTTAAAGATTTTAAACCTGGAGTATATATGGTAATACCATGTGACTGAGCCATATATAACCAGGTATCCATTGTTCAGCACTTCATATTTTCAAAGTTATTTTGTTGCCTTACGTAAATAACTGAATAATGGGTGGGTACACACAAAATACATTCCGTTGTGGAAACACTCTTTCATCTCACCAAAGGGATTGGGTCATACATGCTCGAGGCCTCAGGTCTCATTCCAATAATGCCCCTCATCCCTCACGAACGCTTGGATGAGGGGTCATTATTTTCATTTCGACCTTCGGCTCTCTCACATGTATGACATTAGCATCTTTAAAGTAAGGCAACAAACCAATCAACAAATAATGAAATACCAGCAGAATATAATGGTTTAATTGATGAAAAAGATTCCACTAACTTATGATTATACCAAATTAAAAAACACTTAAACTGAACATATAAAGACAACTAATATATTCAATGAGGAACTTTCCTTGAATGGTAATGGAGAAGTATGTCAAAATATGAATTAAGTTCCAAACTAAGTGTAAAATATATAGTAGAGACTAATATGCAATTATGTGCTGAGTAATGGAAACTGGAAAGCTAAAAAACACTTTCTATTACACATTTTTATACACTTTCAAGTCAATATCAAGAAACTCCAAATTAAGTTGAGTTTCTTCTTCATCCTTCACAGTTGTTATATAATGATAATTATTTGTATATATTTTTTCCCAAACTAGTTACTTTAACTGGTATTTTGTCTGTTAAAATACAAACCATTCTTTCTCCAGAACATATCTAATAGTTAAACATGAAAAATTTTATGAAAAAGAGCTGAAATAAAATTACTTTTCAGTAGCTGAAATAAATCTCTGCTAAATAAGAGAACATATAAGGCTATACACTGTAATATGATTTTTCTGCCTTATAAGAAGGCTATACACTGTAATATGATTTTTCTGCCTTACAAGAAGGCTATACACTGCAATATGATTTTTCTGCCTTATAAGAAGGCTACACACTGTAAAAAAAAAAAATTCTGCCTAAAAAGAAGTGTTCATGATAAATAATAAATTTGTATCAAGTAGAACACAGTATTTGATGTGCACTGCAGATATTGCAAACTGATCTGCAGAATAAGAATTTGCATTATTTTGTTCTTTGAACAGATAAGAAGATAGCATTCATTTTTAAATTATTCCGTAAAACTGTTGGTGTACGTTTGATAAGATCATAGATCATCTGAGTTTTACTAAGATCACATAATGACCTCTAAAAAGCGCAGTTGCTGGTAAAAAACTGAAAGAAGTTATTTTTTATAGTATTATTTATACACTGAGTTTTCTAATTCGAATTTTCTAATTCAGATAATTTGATCTCAAGCACCAATCTAAATGGTACTAAAAACGGTTCAGTTTACGATCAATATAGAAATGCTAATAAATCTCAATAAATTTGGAGTATAAAATCTAACAACAAAATATTAATTCAAGGCTAATTGAGTAAATTGTCTGTATGTAAAAATAAAACTTGATGGCTGAAACAAAATTTTCTTCAATCTTGATTATTTAATGAGTACCCTGTTAATAAAGCCTTTGATCAGACACTCAACTGGTTATAGAAAACAATTATTCACTATGACCTCTGAATGTTGGAGATAAAATGTTATATTTATGGTAAAATTTTATGATAAAAAAGTTCTACTTTAAGGAACAAACAGTTGTACTGAGGCTGTAGATACAAATGAGGATGTAGACAGTACTACTTTTAAACCATGTTTTATGTTCTGACCCAGTTAAGCACAAAAAGTGTGAATGTCAAGAAATTAAACTTATTCAGTGGCTATAATTACCAGATAAACTGAATTCGAATATATTGGAAAAAGTCATTACTTACCCCAAATGAAGAGTTTATTCCAAAACACTAGATATTTTCCCATTTCAGATGATATACTTACCAAAACAGTACTCTCATATTTGTCCTACAACTTCAATCAAACAAAGCAGACAGATGGTCTCTCATCGAAACCTATTTTCAACTGTTACTTATATCATTTCAATTATGCAGGACTAAATCATTCTATTGAAAATTAGAATATATTGACAAACAGTTAAATAAGAAATCAAGTTCTTCACTTAAATATTTTTGGGAACATGAACACTTATTGATTCTTTAATATGGAGGTTAAATACCACAGGTATCTTTTATTACTAAATATATATATGGTCATAACCAGCATTGACCATAAATGGCTTTTAATTCATGAATTTGGCATGGCACAAATAAAAGGTACCAACTGTGCCTTACTTATCAATATACTCCAAAAATATATGGAACTAGCCATAATTTTCTATTGGATAAATAAAATTGGAACCAGCTATTCTTGAAACTCTATATAAGCACAAGCTGTAAATTTTCATCAATCATTGGTTGTTATATGATACCTCCCTTCAATTAAATCTTACTCACATAACAGTCCATGAATCAAGACTTGTTCGGACAGTTTAAAAAACTGCAGAAACAGCTCTAAGTTTGGCCGAAGTTTTGAGATACAAGAAGTCAGCATTGATCCAAATCCAGAGAACTAAGCCCCAACAACCCACAAGGTTGAGGGACTGAAGTAAAGTGAAGTGAAGAAAACTGAAACAGCTATAATCGTGGCCTACAAGACATCAAAAATTGTAATAAAATACATATCAAGTTGCATTAAAGTCTATATATCACGACCATGTGACGGCATGTATGCTGTTAGGCTAGATTACAGAATCAAACTTGACATGATAGTTCTTATAAACTGGCTGTTCATATTCAACTGCTCTTGGAGCATTACCTTAGTATAAGAGTGTATTTTGCCTAATTTGACCACTCAATCAATGGTACACATAAAATTTTCAATCAGACAGCAAAACATAAAATGGGGTTTAAATGACCCTCTAAAAAATTTTTATATGTGAAATGTAAATGAAGACTTTTAAATAAAGATCCCCCAATTAACTGAAAGCAAAATCCAATTAACATTTAAGGATGCAGAAGATTGTGTTTAAGCTATAGGATTATGTATAGCTATGAAGGTATAAGTGAACAGCTCTGTAAATCATGGTCCAAGAGCCACTAAAACAGTCTATATTATTTTGAACATCTTTATTTTTTCTTCGGTGTCAAAAAATTTATTCTATGCATACTGAATGTGCATGACTACAAAATAAGCTCAAATGGGATATAGTACATTCACCTCGTGTTATTTTTTGTTGGTATATAGAGCTGGATATGCCAGAATATAGGCATGGATATGCCTCTATCAGACCATATCTAATTTTTGTACAAAAAAGAAAAAATATTCCAAAATAAAGAAAAAGAAATTTTGATCACCAGCAACCTCCTGAATATGTGAAAAATATAACCAGAATTTTAAAAAAAAAAAAATCTAAAGCAGGATTTCTTCATTTTTTAAAATTTCAGTTTAGCATTGATCCTTTTTAGGCCATATAACTGATTCTGGTCCTTTCTAGGCCATGTAACCATTGTCTTTCTAAGGTCATATGTTGAACTATAGCTCTGGTCCTTTTGAGGCCATATAGATCTTTTTGAGCTTATAAAGTTCTATGAACTAATGTTCTATATGAAAATTGCTTATGCAAATGTATATTTCAGCATAGTTAATCAGTAGCATTATGGAGTAAACATTATAGAAACTGATTCATTCTTTCATTGGAACCCTATGAATAAACTTTCTACATGACCTTTAATTTATTGCTGCTTTTTCAGAAAAGTTTTGTTAAAACTCACCCAACTGAGCCTCCCTATAAATATCATTATTATATATGGGGGGAGGCTTTACTATAATGTATCTTAAATTCATTTCATAATTTCTGTATTCACTCTAAATAATATAGTTTTACATAATGTTCTCTCCACTGAGAAAAACTCTTCCAGTACAGGTTTTTTTTTTTTTTTATAAAACATGCATATACAGTACTATGTAACATAATTTCTTATAAGCCCATTATCTTCCTCGAAGACAAAGCTTTTACAGAAAACAGCTTTCCTATGTGTTTTCTCCTGGGGTGGGGGGTGAGGTAAAGAAAACAAAATCCGTGGTTTCATAGTCAACATGGAACATTTGAAAAAAGATTCAGCCATGTTTTATTGTGTAATACCCTTTATGTCATAAAGGTAAAATTTTACAGTAGTTATCTCAGGGTCACTGTGTAACCAAGCCTAGTACTGTTCATAATACAATATAATTGATACAAGAACAGTATCAACTGAAGAAGAAATAAAATGACTGCTTGCACTACGTGCTAAACAAAATAAAACACTTTATTATCAACAAAAAATTTCACAAATTTCCAAATTTTACTGTGTAGGAGCATCCTTACCTGTCCCTTGCTAAGTTAAACATGAAGTGCTGAACAATGGATACCTGGTTATATATGGCTCAGTCACATGGTATTACCATATATACTCCAGGTTTAAAATCTTTAAAAGAGCATCCAGGTAGTTCCTAGCCAGGTTAATTGCTAATGTCATACATGTGAGAGAGCCGAAGGTCGAAATGAAAATAATATACCTTTGGAACTACGCAGCCAGGCAAGACTGTGATCCATCACAAGAACTTCCTTTTAATCATTGTAGACTGAATGAACTCACCCACACTATATATTGGAAGAGTCCAATTTCAAGTTTAGGTAGGTCAGGCTATGAGATTTAGATATTCCTAGAGAAAAATGGCTAAACTATTTGCAAACAATGAAGACCCTGATCAGACGCATCAGATCAGGGTCTGCACTGTTTGCCAATTACCCTTTTACGGGTCTCCCACCTACAATGGGATAACTGCTATTCACAACATTTTTTTACCTAGAAAAAAATACAAAATGTGATTTTGCATTTTTTGTGTCAAATTCAACCCCAAAATGTCAAATTCAGGCTAACTTTTTGGATTCTAGTTTTTCATCGGCTTTCTGTTAATGTATTTTTCAGACATTTTGTATTTTTTGACATTTCATGTGAATCAAAAACTTGAAAGCACAAACAACACTGATCCAATACATGAACTGCTAATCACAACTGCAGCAAAT
The DNA here is from genome assembly GCA_964016985.1 of Anodontia alba. Taxonomy (NCBI): domain Eukaryota; kingdom Metazoa; phylum Mollusca; class Bivalvia; order Lucinida; family Lucinidae; genus Anodontia; species Anodontia alba. Next base: position 105,230,258 of record OZ024828.1, read on the forward strand.
GATGTTTCGATTTTCAGCTCACCTGAGCCAAAGGCTCAGGATGAGCAATTTGATCACTTACCATCTTTTGTCTGTCCATCTGTCTGTCCGTCTTTCTGTCCACACCTTTAAACCACATCTCTGAAACCCCTGGGCCAATTTTCTTTAAATTTGATGTGGAGCCTTCTGTTAAAGGGGGATTGAAAATTTGTTCAAATGGTCATGGTCCGTTAATTAAGATGGCCGCCACCTTTGACCCTTTTTATGGCAAGATCAAATTTGAGTCTCCATACATTTTGTACGGGGAAAATGTTGAAAAATTATTTTTCTCAAAATGTATTCTATCGTAACCAATCCACCAATGAGAATCCTAGGAGTGAACATGTGATAAACCACGTGACACTGACTTCAGAACAAAAAACTGATTCATGGATGCTGACTAAGACAAAAATTTCAGAAGAAAATATTCAAAAGATTTTATGAAAAAGGGAGAATTAATAACTAAAAAGCGTGTTAAAACCAAGGAAAATTATTGTTCCATTGGCTGCTGATAAAATTGTAATGGATGATATTTATTTTAGCATGTTTTTGTGTGGATTTGATATTCCTGAAAATTTTCAGTTAGGAGTTGCAGACAAAATGGCGACGGAAGGCATGCGAGACATGTTGTGCCTTTGCACACAAATGCATCTCAAAACAGGATTAATGTCCTAACAGATCAGGAAATAAAATATGAAGGAGAAAATTTCATCGAGAGCTCAAATTTTGGGTTGCAGACCCTTGGGCTTCGAGGGCCTCAACAGGCAAGCCTCGTTGATTTGCGTCGCGCAGAAGAATTCTGGGAGTCATTCCATTGTAAACAACAATGGCAAACAACCAGCAATTCCAATGCGGAAGTATAGAATTTGGGATTTTCTCTTGCTGTTTTTCAACAGCAAATAATGCTGAATCAGCAAATGATTGTTTTGCAGCAAAAAACAATGGCTGCACTTATTAATATGGTTGATTATCTGTCGAAATCAATCAGTGGGAAGTGAAATCGTGGTATATAGCATCAGGGACTGTAGATATACCAAGTTTGTTCAAATGATGATTATAGGATGACCTTCAATCTTTTTATGACACAGTCATTGTGTCCTAGTTGCTGTGGCAATACTTGAAGAATGTTGCCTGGCATTCTGCAGATATGCAATGGCCATTTTACTCAGGTGATCGAAATGTGGCCCGTGGGCCTCTTGTTTTTGTAGTGCTCAAGAAAATAAGACTTGGCATTTCATGTACTAGGCAGACAATTCACTTGAAATGCCAATTCTTATTTTCTCTGAAAATAATAACAAAAACAGAATGTCATCTGTTACAGTTCTGTTTAGCGCTTTAAAGGAAATTTCTGATCCTGCCAATTTTCTTTTTACTATATAAAGAGGTGAAATGGGGGTTTGTCTGAATTCTGAGTGAATATAGCATTTCTTCCTATGACTGTTTAAAACTTCAGAAAGAGTTGGGGAAACTCTTTGTTATACCCTTGGCATACTTTATGCCGATGGGTATATAGTTTTTGTCTTATCATTGCTCATTAGTACGTAAGTACATATGTACATTCGTCCTTCTGTTAGTTAAAGAGGAATGCAACCTTAAAAGGTATTGCGATTTAAAGTGAAGAACTTTATTAACAATGAATTTTGACACAAATTTGATAAAAAATTGTGGAAAATTAAGTAAGTTATAGGCAAGTGGATATTTTAACATTGGTGGAATGGGCACCGCCATTTTGAATGTTTAATGAGGTTTCATAAAAATTAAAATTTGTTCCGTAAAGGTAGTTATTCTCATAAAATTGGTTTATTTTGGAGGAAGTGATTGCTAATTGTCACTAGAATTAAAAGATTATAAAAATCTGTAACAAAATTATTCTTAAAAACCCTTTGTAATTTGGTTTTGCATATTTAATTTGGGCTGTGTGATGTCACAAAGCCTACGTACAATATGGCGGCATCCATGACAGCCATTTTAAATATATATTCAAACCACCATAACTTCCTTAATTCTAGGCTGATTTTGAAAACGCTTGCATCAAAATAAATGGCTTGTTAAGCACTTTACTCCAAGATACACTTACAACTTTTATTGTGTTCCCCTTTAACACCTATGTCAAAGTTTTGCGTTAAAGCTTTTATTTCCAAACCTTATAATGGATTTGGTTATATTTGGTATGATGATGAAGAGTTTTGTGTAAGAGTCTATTTTAACTTTAATTTAATGGAAACAACATGGCTCAACCTTGTGACATGGACTTGTGGGTCATGAAGTGAAGGTAACAATGACCTATATTTCATGGTCCAGTGATTTCATCATATCTTGTAGTCTATTTCATGTATGTACATAATATTTTGGATTTATGAATCTGTATGACCCAAAATTTGACCTCAAAATAAATGTAGGTCACTGTAACCTATAATTCATGGTCCATTGATTTGGCCTTATATCTGTAATGGTTTTCTGTGTATGAACATCAGTATTTCAGTTTATGAATCAGTATGACCAAAGTTTAACCTAAAAGTAAATGTAGGTCACCTATACTTCATGGTCCAGTGATTTTATGTTACATTTTGAACACAGTTTGATGTAGGACCATCATACTTTGGGATTATGGGTCAGTTTGACATAACATTTTACTTCAAAATAAATGTAGGTTTTTATGACCTATATTTCATACCCAATGATTTTATCTTATATCTCCAATACTATTTAATGCATAAAACTCATATTTTCAGAATATGAGACATTGTGACCCAAACTTTGACCTCAAAGTAAGTATAAGTTAACATAACCTATATTTCATGGTCTAGTGATTTCGCTTAATATCTTCTAGATTGTTTGATGGATTAACATCAAAGTTGGTATAAAGGATCAATGTGACACATCAGATTGACCTCTCAAATATATGTAGGTCAGTGAACTATATTTTATGAGTCCAGCCATTTTGCTTAATGTTGTACTTGGGATAGTAGATCAGGGTAACTCAAAGCTTAACCATGTAAACCATATGTGGGTCAGTGACCTATATTTCATGGTCCATTGATTTTGCCTTATAGTATTGTCATTGACATAAGAATATTCTTATGTTATTAAGAAATGGTGCTGGCCAGGAGTATTCGTGACTCTCTGGACACTTGCTGTAGTTTATTAAGCCAGCCGCTGAAATAGGGATGAAGCTTAACTTTGCACAAGAACATTGGAAAGGTCCCAAAGTTGAAAGCTTAAACTTAAACCTGTCGCTTATAAGTTAACATACGTATCATTAAAAAGATATCAGCCTTTTTTTCCAAGAAAGTAGGATTTGACATTTCATGCAAACTATCTCCCATTTGCATTACGTCAAATCTTATTTGCTAGAAAACATAAGAAAAATATTTCAATACATTGTTTCTTGTCTGCTGAAACTTTTACCCAGCATACTAAGCGTTAGCCCTTGTCATGCTGAATAAATTAAGATACCATACCCACTTCCAATTTTCAGCCAATCAGATTACTTGATCCAGGTTGTTGATACAAATTCACATACATAATGGCAAACAGTGCAGATCCAGATCAGTTGGCTTTTTCAGAAGCTAACTGATCTGGATCTACACTGTTTGCAAAGGCAGGGCATATCTGGGTTCAGCAGGACTAGGGGAAAAAAGTGAAAATACTCATTGTGCAAATCATGGGTATAGCTAAATATTCAAAGGGACAAGTTAGTCTGGTTAGTCTGTACAGGCTAATAACCCATATCACCAATCACAGCTGCAGCAGATGAGTTTTAATTTTTTATTATTTATTTTTTTTTTCTTTTTTTTTTGCAGAGAAAACAAGTCTTGACATTTAATGTGAATCATCTGCCAAACAGACAATTCTCATGGAATGTCAAGACTTATTTTCTCTGAAAAATAAAAATAAAAATTTTAGAATGTTGTCTACTACAAACTTTGCTTGGCTCTTATTAAAGGCCCATATTCAGGAGGGCCAGTTAATGTTTGTTCCCTGTTTGCATAGATTGCATCCAATTTCTTTGTCCACTGGGTAATATATATCACAGAAACTGTAAATTTGCAGCAATTCTGACCAGAATTGTTGGTAATACAATATTTATTGAATTTGATCCAAATATTGTCTCTGTCCTGTCAAATTCAAGCACCATGAATGATAAATATAATTTGCTTAATTTTGTTATTTACCCAACCAGAATGATGGATATAAGATGTTTAACTACTAGCACTCTCTGGACTTATGTAGCAGATGACAAATTGATGATATTTTTCTTACTTTTCCCAGAAAACAGGATTTGAAATTTCACGCAAATGGTCACCAATGGAGACCATTTGCATGAAATGTCAAAACCAGTTTTTGGAACAAATAAGAAAAATATTTCAGGATATTGTCTGCTGAAAAATTTACCCAGCATGCTGAGTATTAACCATTAGCACTGTCTAGGCAAACTTAGCAGATGACAGATCAGTGATCATGTGGTTTGAGATGCCATTCAGGGCCCAGTTGTTCAAAGCGTCGTTAGCTTAACGAGCTCGTTAAGGGTATTTTCATTAACTGTTTTAGCGGCTTCAATATGCAATATTCTGATATTTTTTGCTGAAAAAATGTGAGTAGCTTTTGCACTGCAAAAGCTACTCACATTTTTTCAGCAAAAAATTTCAGCATATTTGTGTATCACTCGATTTAAATTTTAACGAATCGTTAACTAACGACGTCGTTAGCTTTGAACAACTGGGCCCAGGTTGTCTCCTGATGAGGTAATATTTTTATAATTCTTACAGAAAATAGGACTTCACATTCATTTCTTTACCAGAAAACAGGGCTTGATATTTTATCGAGTTTTCCTTATTTCTTCCAAAAAAATAGGGCTTGAAATTTCTTTTAAAGGGAACTGTGAATATGATTTTAAGCCCCATTTTCTGTTGAAAAAAATAAGAAAACAAGGCATTACATTTCATTGGACTCCAGAAAAGATTATTTGTGCTGATATTTAAATTCAGCATGGTAATGGTTGATTCCCTATATTTACTTAAAATTTGAGGAAATTATTGACTATCAGCTGATTTAACAGTTAAGGAAATTATTGTCTGTCAACTGATTTAACCTTGACGACTCTAAGACTCTAAGGGCAAATTCAGCAGATGACATTTTGATGATGTTTTCCTATTTTTCTCAGAATAAAGTCTTTGACATTTCATGCAAACTGTCTCCTCAGGAGACAATCAGCATGAAATGTCAAATCCTGTTTTCTGGAAAAAATCAGAAAGATATTTCAAAATGTCGTCTGCTTAAATTTTTACGAACATGCTTAGCTTTAATGATATGATTTCCCCTAGACAGTCTTGCCTGCCATGATGATCTAGTGGGGTGTCTGCACTAACAATCCTCAGTGGAACTTTAGGTTAAATGTTAACATGTTTAGCAATGTCTGGGCTAATTCAGCCGGCGACAAACTAACATATATTTTTCTTTTATTTTCCCAGAAAAAGGATGTGACATTCCATGCTAACTGTCCATTTGAGAGACAATTTGCATGAAAACTCAAACCCTATTTTCTTAGAAATATACTCCAAAATGTCATCTGTTGTAAGTTTACCCAGCATGCTTAGTATTGAGAATATATGGACCACATCAAGCAAAACTGATCTTTGATAAAATTGTAGATAAACCCAAATTTTGCAGTGTACAAATGAACATTTTCTTAATTTTTCCATAAAAACATATATTGTTGGTACTCATTTGAACTGCCTCATTGAGAGTTCTAATAATTACATATATGGTCAAAAGAAATAAGACAAAACACAGCTTTTTTTAGCAGTTTTGACTTCATGTCTTCTTCAGAACTAAACTCCATTTTGAAAAACATTTACCACCACCTCTGTTTGTGCAAATTACCTAACATATATGTTGTTGGAGAAATAAGAAAATAGTTATTATAAACTTTTATTTATCTGCAGTCTGCTTCTAGTGTATGCGTTTTGTGAAACAATCAATTGGATAAATTTGCTCATGTGCAGGGTCTCTTCAGAGTCTACATTTTTAGCTCACCTGAGCCGAAGATTGTCGTCGTCTGCCATCTGTAGTCTGTCTTCTGTCATCTAGTCTTTCAACATTTTTGAACATCTTCTCCTCTGAAACCACTGGGCCAAATTTCATTTGGAGCATCCATGGGATGGGGGAATAAAAGTTTGTTCACAGAGTCCAGGTCACATGACCAAGATGGTCACCATGCCCATATAAGGTAAAACCCTTCAAAAATCTTCTTCTCCAGAACCAGTTGGCCGATTGTCGTGAAACTTGGTATGTTGTAGCATTGGGGACTCGAGCCAATCATAGTTTCTTCAAATGATGACAGTAGGATGACCTCAACCTGTTTAAGGCCAAGGTCAAATTTGTTTGCATAGAATTTTGTATGGGAAAAAGTCAAAACCTTGTATTTTTCAGAATCTATTGCAGCCTGTGGTCTGAAAATTGGTAGAGGCAGTGAGCTAAATGAGTAAATGAAACTACATGAGTATTCAAGGTCAAGGTCATTCCTTTACCTTGGCCCAAGGTCATTCAGATATAAAAACTAAAACTTGTTTTTCTTAGAAACTACTGGGCCATTTATAACCAAATTTCAAGTGATTATTTTCAGGAACAAGAAAATGAAAATTAATTGATATGAGTTTGGTCACATGACCAAAATGGCTGCCATGCCCATATAAGGTCAAAACCCTTTAAAATCTTCTTCTGAGTGGGCTGATTATCATGAAACTTGGTATTTAGCATTGGGGACTCAAGCCAGTCATAGTTTATTCAAATGATGACCCCTGGATGGCCTTGGCCTATTTTAGGCAAGGTCAACTTTGGTGGTATAGGCTTATCTATGGGAAAATCAAAACTGTATTTTTCAGAAACTATTCCAGTCTGTGATCTGAAAATTTGTAGATGCAGGTAGCTAAATAAGTAAATGAAACTACATGAGTATTCAAGGTCAAGGCCATTCCTTAATCTTGGCCCAAGGTCCTTTAGATATGGAAATTAAAACTTGTTTTTCTCAGAAACCACAAGGCCATTTGTAACCAAATTTAATAGGAAAGCTTTTAGGAACAAGGATATGAAAATTAATAAAAAAGGGTTTGGTCACATGACAAATATGGCTACCATGCCCGTATATGTAAAATCATATAAAAAACCTTCTTCTGCGGCACCAATGGATTGAAACCTGGTATGTAGTATTGGGGTCTCGGGCCCCATCATAGTTTATTCAAATGATGACTGGTTTGACCATGAACCAATTTACATTAAGGTCAAATTTGGTCGCATATGCTTTCTGTCCTCATGATAGACATACCTGGAGATCTGGTATGAGATCTACTATGCGTGCAGCAAGCCAGCTATCTAGAAGTGGGGTCCTCTGATGTGGATGTTGTCACTGTCTGTACCTGCATGTTAATCAAAAATCTGATGATGATGATGATGATGATGATGATGATACTTTTGTATGGGAAATAGTGGAAATTGTTAATTTTTTGGAAACTATTGTTGCCTGTGAACTTTAGTTTTGTATTTGCAATCAACTAAATGAGTAAATGAAGCTACATGACTATCAAAAGTCAAGGTCACTCCTTGACCTTTGACTTTAGCACAGAATTTAACGTAATCAGCAAATATAGTCATGGTACAGACCCCTAGGGTTGTGATCCTAAGGAGGGCATAAAGCCCCATAACTTGAGCCTGGCTTCCAATAAGCATATTAATGGTCCATGGGACAGTCTTTTATAATTACCTTCAAATTCATTTAAAAAAAACACAATTACGTATTGCTGGCTGCATTTAAGACCCATATTGGATAGCACAAGTGCAGGATGCAATGTTTTGTATCACTTTAAATAAGGGGTATCCATGCAAATAGTTTTTTCTTATTTAGAATATTTACCCTTATATTGGGAGACCTTATCCACTTACCATACTGGTCCTAAATATTGGGAAACCTTATCTACTTACCATACTGGTCCTACAGTATTTACCGTAAGTATTGGGACACCTTATCTACATTGTACTTACCACACTGATCCTACAGTATTTACAAGCATCTACAGTACAATATCCTAAGTATTCGGACTCCTTATCTACTTACCATACTGGCACCCTATGTATTGGGACACCTTATGTACTTACCATACTTGTCCTACAGTATTTATGCCCCCAACTTCGAAGAAGTTGGTGGGGCATATTGCTTCTGGGGCATCCGTCCATCCGTTCGTCACGCTTTTTGATGCATAGCATCACTTTAGATAAGTGCATGCTACTGTTTTGAAATTTCTTATATGGCTTCCTCATGAAAAAATAGCTGACACATATTTTCTTTGACAGGAATATGCCCCTTTCCTGAGTTATTGCCCTTTGAAAAAATATGGTTGCAATATTGTCAGCAAAATATCTCAAAAACTATTAAAGCTAGAGCCTTGAAACTTGATAAATAGACTGGTACTGATGAGCAGACGATCTGATTATCTTTTTAATAAATTTTGAAAAATACTTCATGAGTTATGGCCCTTTGTAATTTTGGGCATTTTATACCTTGTCAGCAAAATATCTAAAAACTGTTGGAGCTAGAGCCTTGAAACTTAGTGAATTAATTTGTATTGATGAGTAGATAACCTGATTAACATTTGAATCAATTCTGAAAAAATACTTCAGGAGCTCTGGCCCTTTGTTGTTTTGGACATGTTTACCTAGTTAGCAAAATATCTCAAAAACTGTTGGATTAGAGCCTTGAAACTTGATGAATAGACTGGTAGTGATTAGTAGACAACCTGATTAACTTTTGAATGAATTTTGAAAAATACTTCATGAGTTATGGCCTTTTGTAATTTTGGGCATTTTTATCTTGTCAGCAAAATATCTAAAAAAAATTGTTGGAGCTAGAGACTTGAAACTTGGTGAATTGATTGGTAATGATGAGTAAATGACCAGATTAACTTTTGAATAAATTCTGAAAAATATTTTATGAGTAATGGCCCTTTGTAAATTTGGGCATTTTTCCCTTGTAAGCAAAATATCTCAAAAAACTATTGAAGCTGGAGCCTTGAAACTTGATGAATAGATTGGTAGTGATGAGTAGATGACCTGATTAACTTTTGAATAAATTTTGAAAAATACTTCATGAGTTATGGCCCTTTGTAATTTTGGGCATATTTATCTTGTCAGTAAACTTTCTCAAAAACTGTTGGAGTCAGAGCCTTGAAACTTCATGAATAGACTGGTAGTGATGAGTAGACAATCTGATTAATTTTTATATAAATTTTGAAAAATACTTCATGAGTTATGGTCATTTGAAATTTTGGGCATTTTTATCTTCTCAGCAAAATATCTCAAAAACTGTTGGCGCTAAAGACTTGAAACTTGGAGAATTGATTGGCAAGGATGAGTAGATAACCTGATTCACTTTTGAATAAATTCTAAAAAATATTTCATGAGTAAAGGCTCCTTGTAATTTTGGGCATTTTTACCTTGTCAGCAAACTATCTCAAAAACTGTTAGAGCTAGAGCCTTGAAACTTGGTGAATTGATTGGTAATGATGAGAAGATGACCTGCTTAACTTTTGAATAAATTCTGAAAAATACTTCATGAATAATGACCATTTGGTAATTTGGGCATTTTCCCATTGTCAGCAAAATATCTCAAAAACTATTGAAGCTAGAGCCTTGAAACTTGATGAATAGATTGGTAGTGATAGGTAGATGAACTGATTAACTTTTGAATAAATTCTGAAAAATACTTCATGAGTTATGGCCCTTTGTAATTTTGAGCATTTTTACCTTGTCAGCAAACTGTCTTAAAACTGTTAGAGCTAGAGCCTTGAAACTTGGTGAATTGATTGGTAATGGTGAGAAGATGACCTGACTGACTTTTGAATAAATTCTGAAAAATACTTCATGAGTTAATGCCCTTTATAATTTTGGGCATTTTTACCTTGTCAGCAAAATATCTAAAAAATTGTTGGAGTTAGAGCCTTGATACTTGGTGAATTGATTGGTAATGATGAGTATATGGCCTGATTAACTTTTAAATAAATTCTGAAAAATATTTCAAGAGTAATGGCCCTTTGTAAATTTGGGCATTTTCCCTTGTCAGCAACATATCTCAAGTACTGTTGGAGCTAGAGCCTCATACCTTGATAAATAGGTTAGTATTGATGAGAAGGGCCTATTGCTTCTGGGCATGAGTAATGACCCTTTGTAAATTTGGGCATTTTCCCTTGTCAGCAAAATATCTAAAAAAACTGTTGGAGCTAGAGCCTCATAACTTGAATAGATTTGTAGTGATGAGAAAATGACCTGATAAAGTTTGTATAAATACTGAAAAATATTTTAGGAGGTATGGCCCTTTGTAGATTGGGCCATTTTTACCTTGTTTATTAGAGGCAAGCATATGGTTGGGGGCAAAGTGTTTTACAAACACAATTTCTAGATACCCTAAGTATTGGGACACCTTATCTATTTACCATACTGGTCCTACAGTATTTACCCTAAGTATTGGGACACCTAATCTACTTACCATACTTGTCCTACATTATTTACCCTAAGTATTCGGACACCTTATCTGCTTACCATACTTGTTTGTTTGTGTTGAGGTTTTACGGCCCAGTCAACCCAGTGGGGTCATGTCGAGCGCGGTCAGTTTACCTAACCACACGTTTAATGGGCAGGCTTAGTCCTCTAAGCAGTTAACCAGTATTGTGCACATTCTTTGGCCAGAAACTGACAACTGCCCTTCTTGAATCAGCAGAAGGGAGAGAATGACCGTAGAAAATATTTCATGATCAATCTCCACGAAAGAATGTTGCCGACCTCGGCGGGGGTTGAACCCGCGACCTCCTGGTCTCCAGTCGGACGGCGCATCCAACTGAGCCACCGAGGCCGATACCATACTTGTCCTACAGTATTTACCCTAAGTATTGGGACACCTAATCTACTTACCATACTTGTCCTACAGTATTTACCCTAAGTATTGGGACACCTAATCTACTTACCATACTTGTCATACAGTATTTACCCTAAGTATTGGGACACCTAATCTACTTACCATACTTGTCATACAGTATCTATCCTAAGTATTGGGACACCTTATCTACTTACCATACTTGTCCTACAGTATTTATCCTAAGTATTGGGACAACTTATCTACTTTCCATAACTCTCTTTCGGTATTTTCCCACCTTATCAGTTTACCATACTTGAAGATATCTCATTGATCCAGTTTAACGCTGAATATTCCATCTGGGGATATTCTGTCACTCTTCTCGTAGGGCTAGGCCAAGTTCCTGCACATTCTAAGGAGAATTCTATAGCGCACACACACGCCGACCAAGCTCATCCCATATCTGCTCGATTGGGTTCAAATCAGGTGAAACTGCTGTCCAGTCCAAAATATTGATGTCATTTTGTGCAAGATCATCTGGGTGAGTGTGGACGAGCATTGTCGTGTTGGAAAACCAAGTTCTGATTCTGATGTTGATGTTGGAGGAGCGGTAAGAGCACAGGATTAAGAAAATCAAGGTCTTGCAGTTTTCACATATTTGCAAAACTAAAACATCAAGTAGGTGTTGCGTTTTTAAAGTCAGCAAGTATACTTACCATACTGGTCCTAAAATTTGAAATAGTCCATTCTACTACCTATTGATGTGTCTAAGATAATATTGTATGGTATGGCAAACAGTGTAGACCCTCATCAGATGCCTTGTACTGCAGCACCATTTGCAAATGTCAATGTGTCACCTACTTAGAATCATGAATCCTTAAAGTGCTAAGCAAAATTGTAGCAGATGACATTTTATTATTATTTTTTTTTTTTTTTCTAAGAAAATAAGACTTTGCATTTTATGTGAATCATCTGCCCAGGAGAATCCTAGCAGACAATTCACATGAAACGTCTAGTCTTATTTTTGCTAAAAAAAAAAATAAATAAATAAATAAAATAAAAATGTCATTTGCTTCAGTTGTGATGAGCACTTAAGTGTTTAACACAAGAACATAATTATGTTATGGGTACTCTTTGGAATTGCTTTTGCAAGGCGATTCCTCAGAAAATTGCATCGGGAAGGCAATTCCAAAACATGTAGTACCCACAGCATATGTAGACTGGCTCCAGTCTCCAGTGACTGAATATTTGTTCTTATAATCCTGTTTGATAATCCACTAAAATGAAACCAAAATAATATCATGACTATAAAGGCTGGTCAAATTAATATCATGACTATAAAGGCTGGTCACTAGTGACCAGCCTTTATAGTCATGATAGTATTTTGGTTTTATTTTACTAGTGACCAGCCTTTATAGTCATGATATTATTTTGGTTTTATTTTAGTGGATGTATCAAACATAATTATAAGAATAAATATTTCATCACTAGAGTCTGGAGCCAGTCTGCATACATTTTTGTGAAGAAATAAGAAATGTATCAGTATTTTACACTTAAAGGTGTCTTATCAAGAGCAAGGTTCACAGGAAAATTTCTTCTTATTAGACTGACTATTAATTGTCCAAACCACAGACAACTGAGATTGCACAAATATGATCAGATTGATATCAAAATTGTTTACAATACATTTAGATGCAGAAAATCAGACAAGCCTTTAAATTAATGCCAGTTATTTTGCGGATTTTTTTATCTTTGATTATAAATGGGCAGCAAAAAGGTTTCTTGAACAGAGATTCAGATCTTGTGCATCTGCACAGTCTCATCTGTATCTTTACTGCCTTTTAACCCTAGTCCTGCTGAACCTTGATATACCCTAGCTGCCTTTGCAAACAGTGTAGATCTGGATCAAGTAATCTGATTGGCTGAAAATTAGAAGTGGATGTGGCATCTTAATGTATTGAGCATGACAAGGGTTAATAGTCTACATAGCTCCAGATAAGGCACTTGTTTTTCAACCAAAAAGTATTGATATTTTTCTTATTTCTCCACAAAAACATGTTGTGATACTCATTAGAAGCGCCTTGCCGAGGCTCTTCTAATGAGAGTACCCACATGTTTTTATGGAGAAATAAGAAAAATACAATGTAGATACCCCCTCTTATCTGGAGCTGTGATAATATCCAGTGTTCCTTTAGGCAGACAGTGAAGGCCTTGGTCAGTCTGCATGCATGTGTAGACTGATCTGGGATTTGGTGTCCTAATATTACTCGGAGACACTATTTTGCTTGATGCAGAACAAATGGGCCTCATCAAGTGAATAGTGTATTCAAACATGCACTAAATGCACAGATTCAGATTCAGCACGAGCATGCACAAAGTCTCATCCAGGCCTTTGCTCTCTATTGATACATTTTGTAGTACCGTATCCAATAATTCTGTTAACAGACAGTGAAGGCCCTGATCAGACTGCACTGATCTAGGCTTTCACTGTCTGCATATGCCCGAAGACACATTTTCCCATAGCGCAGTCCAAATAAAATAACAACATTTTGGCAAAGGATGAAATGTAGTGCTGATATTAGCAGTTTATTAGACTGAATTTTCCATAAAATAAATTGTTAAAGTGCCAATCAAAACTGCGACAAATGACATTCTAAAATACTTCGTTTATTTTTCTGAGAAAACAAGCCTTGCTATTTCATGTGAATCGTCTACTAGGCAGATGATTAGGTCTTCACTGTTTGCTCAGGCCTTTCTGTCCTAATACTTAGGACCTATACAAAGTTTAATATTTCCATCCTTTGTTATATAATCTTCACTGTTTTGAGACAGAGATATAATTGTGTCATAGGTTATTGGTTATCAGCCCCTATCTTCCATCAAAACAGCATGTAAATTGATAAAAGAGTAAATAAAATAAACTGACAACGAACATTAAACAAAATATGGAACCTTATGCTATGGAACCTTATGTGGGAAGTGAAGATTCTGCAGATGTGCAGACTGATCTAGGCTTCCAAAATAAATGGCACCAGTCTGTGTGGCTCCGTTGGTGGAGTGTGGAGAGTTATGGGTTTGATCTCACACTTCATACTTCTAAAATTGGTATTAGCTGCTTTCTTGCTTGGCACTTAACATTCTGAAGAAGAGCTAAGACTGGTTGCATCGGTGTCAGTAGTAGTACCATGTCAGCATAGGCCTTAGATTGTGGGAGGTGGGGAACATCTGTTTCTTCAAAAAAATATTTTTAATTTCAATATGCATAGCTTTAGATAAGAGGGGTATCAACTATTTTTTTTTCTTATTTCTCCATGAAAATGTGTTATGGGTACTCATTAGAAGTGCCTCATTGAGGCACTTCTAAAGAGTACCCACAACATATGTTTTCATGGAGACGTAAGAAAACTATCAATACTTTTGTGTTGAAATATAAGAAAAGAACAACCTCATCTGGAGCTACAATAAGATACCTTTTTGTGTCTTGTAACAGAAATTATGAATAATTCAATGCCTTTTGAATGACAGTCATGGTAGAAAGTGATTAGAAATGAGATAGTGTGTATAATTGATGATCTTGTGTAATTACCGCTTAGCGTGCTGGGTAAAAATTTCTGCAGATTACAATTTGAAATATTTTTCTTGTTTTTTTTTTTTTTGTTTTTGTTTTTTCAAGAAAATAGGCTTTGACATTTCATATGAATTGTCTCCCAATTTTCATAAAATTTCAAAGCCTATTTTATGGGAAAAATAAGAAAAACTATCAATTTGTTGTCTGCTGAATCAGCTGATTCAAGAGTGTTGAAGGGTATACCACTTTTTTCTAAGGAGATAGGTTTTGGCAGCTGGAAAGTGGTTTTTCAGCAATTTTGTTTGGCTTTGTTAAGAAAAAGACAAATGATGTCTTTACCAGATTTGAACAGTGTAGACACAGATCAAACTGCTCCTTTGAGACAGTTTGATCAGTGTCTGTGGAAAATTATGTACACCAAAGTTTCGGACTAAATGGCATATAGAAATAGTGCAGACCAAGATCAGACTGCTCTTTCATGCCTGAAGGAGCAGTCTCATCTGGGTCTGCACTGTTTGCCCTTCTACTAAGTAGTTTAAGAAACAAATGCATAAAAAGGAAAATGTTTGACCTCTAAAGACTGCGATTCGCATCTGTGCCATTTCGGTGAATAAAAGAAGGACAGAAAAAGTTTGTCCCCGCAGTGAAATCATAAGCTTGCAGAAGTTGTTTCAACTTAAAAACTGAAGCAGTTTTTCATGGAATAATGCAAGGAAGCCACTCACTGGAATTTTCCTCCAGCTCTGAACAAATCCAACAACATGGTGGCCAAAATTTTCCTGAGTTCTGCAACCATGTCAGGAGAAAAAATCGCTAGTTCTGACAACTTATATAGACAGTGCTATGTGATAATGGTCTGAAAAATGAAAATAGAAAATTTTTCTTACCAAATATTCTCAAAATTCCCAAAGCACTTCTTCATTAAAACTAAACTCTTCAACATATAACAACTAAAAATAGTTTTCTGTAGACCGTTTTGGATGCTGATACTACGCATTTCAATATCCATTAGACTTTGGTGAGGACGTGACACACAATAGCTGTCTAATGGCAGCCAATTTCAGAAGCATTGCTGCATACTTTGATCAGAAACTGTCCACAAAAACTTGCGTAACTTAAGGCGGTCATTCAACATTAAATCAAAGAAGGTACCTTACCAATTACAAAAAAAAAGTAGCCAAAAACTATGATAGGGTAGCAGGCTGTCGCATCCGCTTATTCCGATCAGGACCTACGGTTTGCTTGACAGCGTTAACAGGACCTAGAAACATTTTTATGCACAGACTGGTCTAGGTCGTCTTATCTAGCCCAAGAAGTAAGTAACTATTTTTTTACGGTTCAAGGGTCTACCAGTTAATACCATAGTGTTCCAAGTAGTAAAAAGCATACCTTATTGAAAAACGCGAAAATTGCTGATCCAGACAAGTCTGCGTAGTCCGACAAGGATCTATTTTAGTTATAGTGCATACTTACAAGGACGGATATTCTTTATGCACAATGTTAGCAGTTTTATTATTTTCACTGGCGCAGCCGATCGAGTTGCGAGTAATTCGTGTAAGATGTACAAATAAAGTCAGTCAGTATTTCACAACAGCTGTGTACCTGGCCAGAGGACAAGTCAATCACAGATTATTTACTGGCTTAATTGTCTCTGCCTACTGAATCGAAACCAATCACATGCGAGATAACTCAGATATCATATGTCAATAATCAGAATTGCTCAATCGACAAGACCGCATTTTGATGTTTGTTTCTAACAGTTTTTCGGTGCAATGACCTCTGTGATGACATCAGAATGTCGCGCTTTGATTCTTTGCACTCGACTGAAAGTCTAATGAATATTGAAACATGTAGTAAGCCTCGCTGATATTGGCCATGTGTTTCTTTCTGTGGAGTCCACTAAAGGAGTCATTCAGTCGATAAAACCTCTACACTATTTGCAGAGACATTACGAACAGTTACTCATAGGGTAAATGGGATACATTATAATTTTCAGAGATTCATATTACATAAAAGTTGATAAACTTTTTTATTTCCCTATTGGTGATGATTAATAATTAGTAATAGAAGATTCTTTACAGGCAAGCAATATGCAACATGTGTCTGCATATGTGGGGTACCGCATAGTTCTAGACAAGGCACTTTTTTTGACCAAAACTTTTTCAAGTATTTTTTTTTTTTTTTTTTTTTATATATTTCCTCAAAAACATGTTGTAGGTACTCAGCAGAAGCACCTCAGTGAGGCACTTCTAATCAGTACCCACAACACATATTTTCATGGAGAAATTAGAAAAAAGTATCTAGATCCCCTTCATCTAGAGCTGCCTTACTGATTTGAATTATCACATGGACATATTCTGTATTGTTCATTCAGTCACATTATTCTTGATGAACTTTAAATACATCTCTATCTTATGTATATAAGTAATTGTATATAAATAAAATCCTTAGTTTGTGTGTGTGTTTGGGTTTATTGTGAATGATTGCTTACCTTGTATATGTACATTTAGAAGAAGTTAGAGATCCAAAATAATTACCCAAAAACCACAACTTGTTCTTGCAAGTTATAGGACTGGGTTTCCGCAGTACTGATTGGTGCTGGAGCCTTTTTTATTAATAATGAAAAAGGAGTGGGTGGCAATCGGGCATATGGCAAACGTATGGCAAATGATCTGGTGTCTTATTATAACAAACTGTATGTGTGCGTGCTTTATTTTGTTTACATACTTTCATTGTTTGTATATATTTTGTAAGCCGGGCCTCAAGGAAGAGTAGTTTGTAGCTAATTGTGTAACCCACTGAAAAAAAATGTCTTTATTATTATCATTATTATTATTATTATTATTATTACACCAAGTCAGATATACCATATTAACCCTAAATATTGGGACACCCTAACTTCTTACCATACTTGCCCAACAATTCTAAACAAAACCATTGCACTACCTATTTATGTGTATAAAACTGCCGGATGAGTGCCAAACAGTGTAGACCCTGATCAGATGCCACATTCTGTGGCATCTGATTTGGGTCTACTCTTTTTGCACAGGTCGGTCTGTCCCAATACTAGGGTTATTATGGAATACCATATTTGTCTAACTCCTTACCATACTTGTTCTAAAATTTGTCTAAGAACCGCTGGATGAGTATCAAACAGTGTAGACCCTATTTTCTTATATCTCCATTGACATGACATTGTCCTATGGATACTCATTGGAGTTGCCCCACAAAGTACCATCACTTCCATTTTTGTGGAGAAATCAGAAAAATATTACCTCTTGTCATGCTGAATAAATTAAGATGCTCTACCCACTTCTTAATGTCAGCCTTTCAGTTTATTTGATCCAAGGTGTTGGTATAAATTTAAATACTGAATTACAAACTGTGCAGATCCACATCAGTTGGCTTCCGGCTTCCTCAGAAGCCAACTGATCTGGATCTACACTGTTTGCAAAGGCAGGACATATCTGGGATCAGCAGGACCAGGGCTAATACCTTTTGGGAAAGACAGTTTGTCTGGAGCTATTGACAAAATCAGATTATCCTGTAAAGAATTCTTTGCTATTCTTTTCTTGTTAAGTGTCAACTTTGGTGTATTTCAAGAAGTCAATACTTCTTCTATGGTGCTAACTGCGTCACCAAATTTCCCAGCGAAATGTAAGCTTCTGTGCTCCATAATTTTCTTGCTCCTGAGGGACGAATCAGCCGAGAAAAAAAATCATTCTTTAGCCCTCCACAAGATAGAATGGGGGTGAATTAATTTGATTTGCCAATTTTTTCTACTAGTTCTTGAACTGAAAATAAATGGAAGAAAACTAATGCATTTAAATTGTACCATTTTGTGTGAGTTACAAACATTCAGTGAATTTTATTGGGAATTGAGCTAGCTTTGGCCTATTATATCATAGTTCTATGTAAGAGGGGGATCACTTGATAAGCTTTTATTAAGACTTTTTAAACCCTTGTCATGCTGAATATATTAGGATGCCACACACACTTCTAATTTTCAGGCAATCAGATTACTTGATCCAGGTTATTAAAATAAATCCAAATACTGAATGGCAAACAGTGCAGATCCAGATCAGGCTTCTTCAGAAGCCAACTGATCTGAATTTACACTGTTTGCAAAGGCAGGGCATATCCGGGTTCAACAGGACAAGGGTTAACATATGTTCTTGATATTCATTGGAATACAGGTAGCCTCTGATTAATTGTTACGCTATCATCTGTCATAGCTTGCAGAAGGACTCAAACACAGCAGTATCATTCTATATTTCATGCTCTAATGAGTGCCACTTTTGGGTTGATTGTTTTCAATTGAGCCATAGTATACAAATGCCAAAATTTCCTTAAGGTACTTGTCCAAGTGATTATCATTGACCGATGTAATCAAACCACGCGTTAGATGAAATCCAGGTAACGATTATTTATAGCTGGGCTGTTCTTGACGCTGTGACATCAGCGCTTGAGGTTACAACAGAAGAGAGTACAACCACCTCAATATCTTCCACATGCCTTATGACTAAGTACTGTATTTAGCCTAAATATTGGGCGACTTCCCTTTTACCATACTTTGCCTTAACCCTGTACCAATCTTGCCCTAAAATTCGAACAAATCCATTTTACTGCCTGTTGATATGTCTAAATACTGCTGTATGAGTGGGGAACTGAGTCAGACAGTTTCCGTGGATGCAACAATCATACCCAGCATACATAGTGGTAATAATGCTTTATCCAGAATATCTGTAGCCATGTGACTTCTTGGAAAGCAAAACAAAATTTCTGGGAAAAATAAGAAAAATATTTCAATATGTCATCTGACGAAGATTTTACCCAGCATGTAAAGTGGTAATAATGCTTCATCCTGGTTTATCTGAAGCCATGGGAGTTCTTGTAAAGATTCTCTATTGTCTTTGATAGTAACAATCTGTTGCTGTCAGATAGTTGTACCATTAGAATGATGGTGTGTTGGTAGCTAAGCTTTTATCTAGAAATTAAAGAGCACTCCCTGGGGAAAAGGATCTTTGCCATATGCAGACAGCAAAGGCCTTGATCAGCTGCTTTGTGCTCAGTCTGATCAGGGCCTTTGCTGTTCAGTTATGGACTCATTGGACACTATAGAATATATTGGTAAAGCATAGATCTTGATCAGATTCTCTGGCTGATCTGAGCCTTTGCTTTTTGCCATTGGTGTAGGATCTTTTTCTCTTGTATGGCTTAATATATTAACCCATTATCTGCCACTGTCTGCCTCTAGAATAGGTTTTTTAGGCTGATTTATGTAACTGGCCTCTTGTCTGATAACACAAATTTGCCCTCTATATCTTACAGGCTGCCTCTTGAGAAACTCTGCCTTATGTCTAGATAAGGAGAGTATCCAGATAAATAAGTTTCTTATTTATCCGCAGAAAAATAAATGTTGGGGTACTCATTAGAAGTGCCTCACCGAGGCACTTCTAATGAGTACTACATATGTTTTTTGTGAGAAATAAGAAAAATAACTATTTTTGGTTGAAAATAGATTTTCTTATCTGGAGTTACGTGTGCCATATGACAAAGAGCAGTTTGGTCAAAGCCCTCATGATAGGCCAAGATTAGATATTTAGTGGAACCCTCCTACACAACAGACACCTTAGGAAAGTACAAAACTGGCTATTGTAGACTGATGGCTGTTGTGGAGAGGTTAACCCAATTTAGTTGGAAAACCCCAAAAAGGATAATTGGCAAACAGTACAGACCCAGATCAAATGCCACAGAATGCAGCATCTGATCAGGGTCTCTACTGTTTGCAAATGGTTCAACCATTTTTCTTTAGGAATATCCAAATCACATAGCCTGACATTATCTAAAATCGAAATTAGAATCTTTCAATATATAGTGAGGCAGATTTCATTCAGTCTACAGTGGGTTAATATATAGTAAAAGTATACTTTGAAAAATTCAGAAAGTGGCTGTTATAGGTAGGTAGCTGTTGTTTGGGAGCTCAACTACTTATTTAACATTTTCATCCCTGAGTTTCTGAAATGGACTTTCTCATCCTTGAATTTGGACATGCTCATTTCGGAAATAGGGATATCATTCTAAAATATTATGTCTAGTTGTCCTCCAAGGCGGCATTTAGAGATGGAGTATAAGTCCATGCAAACATTCATAATGCCAGCATAATATAACTGAAACATTGTTGAAAGGGCTGTAAAACCACTTTCATAATCACCTTATTTGGTATATTCAGTAGCTGTAGGTAAGAGGTGTATCATAGCTACCCTAAATAGTTGGACATTTTAATTTTTTACCATACTATTCCTAAAAGTCCATTTTACCCCTTGTTCTTCTATCCAAAACTTGCTGGATGAGTGACAAACAGTGTAGACTCTGATGAGATGCCAGAGAATGTGGGTCTACACTGTTTGCTCAGGCTTGTCTGTCCCAATACTGTGGATAAATATAGTGTCCAAATGAATATTTTTTTCTTATTTCTTCATTACAATATCTGACTCAACGCATGACAAAACCTACAAAATGGCATGTGCACTTACAGAAGACAGATCAGCTTGGGCATCCACCCAGTCTTATCAGAGTCTTTGCTGTTCGCATGAAGAAAGCTTGGGTCCTTAGCTACCCATTTAGTACACAGCAAAGACTGCCCAGGTTGTTCTAAGTCTTCACTGTGTGCACAATATGCTATTGTTGGTTTTGTCATGCGCTGGCTTATATGGTTTTGGTACTCATTGAAATCATCTCTGCTGGGCAGTTTCAATAAGTTCACTGAACCCTCGTTACAATGGCAGCATTTGTTCCCAAAGACATTGCCATTAAAATGAATTCTTAATGAGCGGAATGATATGCAACAAATTCCATGTTTTGTTCTTATTTCTTCATAGAACGTATGTTTAGGATATTTGTTAGAATCGCCTTGGTGAGGCAATTCTAACAAATATCCAAAACGTATGTTGCTTGAAGTATTGAATAATAATGTTCCTGCATGACTTCTGATTAAATTTCACCTCTTGAGAGGGTTTCCGTGCTAGACAAATAGTCAGTACAACGAATTTTGTTGTTGTATCGAGTGTTGGTATAATGAGGGTTGACTGTACTACAACATGTGTTTTCATGGAGAAATAGGGAAAAAATAGATGAAAAAGTACCTTCTCTAGAGCTGTAGGAATAGTAAAGATCTTGACCAGGCTGCACATAGCTCTTGATAAGGCGCTTTTTTTCAACCAAAAAGTACCTATATTTTTCTTATTTCTCGACAAAAAAATATGTTGTGGGTACTCATTAGAAGTGCCTCAGTGAGGCACTTCTAATGAGTACCCACAACATATGTTTTCATCGAGTTTCTTATTTCTCGACGAAAGTCGAGTTTCTTATTTCTCAACGAAAACATATGTTGTGGGTACTCACAACTTATGTTTTCATCGAGAAATAAGAAAACTACTTACCTGATACCCACTCTTATCTAGACCTATGTGCATGACTAGGTAGATCCATTTGTATTTACAATGGTTTCATGCATCCAGGAATGCTGGCTGCTGTTTCATTTAACTGGTACCATGCTGAATTTGAAACTAAGCTGAGAACTTTTAAAAATGTTTTTATTGTACAGCTTAAAATTTATTCAGATGAGTTCAAAAGAAAACTCAAGTACCAGTTCCTAGAACAAACAAGTCATTTGTTGTCTGCTGATTTTGCCAAGAGCATGCCAGTATTTTACCTTAAATATTTGGACACCTTGTCCTTACAAATTTTAAATTTTGAACAAGTCCACCTGACTACTTGGTGAAGTGTCTAAAATATTCTGATAGAATGACAAATAGTGTAGACACTGATCTGTGTGATAGCCTCCATAGCGCTGTCGATAGCATGTCTGACTGCAGATCCGGGGGTTGCTAGTTTGAATCCCAGCTCAGCCACACAACTTTAGTGGACATTGATCATGAAATCATTTCTTGTTTCATTATCCCCTTCCTGATGATTCAAGAAGGGCATTTGTCTGTTTATACTGGCAAAAGTATTTGCACAAAATACTGATTAACCTTTTGGAGGACTAAACTGCCCAGGAAAGGTATGAGTAGGGTAGCTGAACAGCTCAACAGGACCATAACAGTGTTGACTGGGCCATAAATCTCCAAATAAAAACAGCTTAGATATGTCTGATTGAATGTTTAGGGTAAACACAGTAGTTTTATCTGATGTCTACACATGGCTGCCTGAGTAGTTCTAAACTGGACTACAGAGAGAAAGACAGTCAAGGCCCTGTAAGCTTGCCTTTCTGTGCAAGGACAGTCTGTTCAGGATCATCTCTGACAGAACATTCTTCACTGTCCAATGCTAAGTAATGAACAACCATCATGAGCCTGCACAGGTAAGCATGCTGATGTGAGACTTCACAGTTTGCCCAGGGTACTCTTTCTCCTTGCCACCACTGGATTCTCATGATAGCTATTGAGCCTGATAAATGTCTCTATTTAACCTTTTCCACTCTCTGGGCAAATTCTGCAGACAACAAATTTATATTTTTCTTATTTTTCCTAGAAAACACGATTGACATTTCATGCAAATTGTCTCCATTGGAGACAATTTGCATCATCACAAAACATACCTATATAATTTTGACCCCCTTAAACCTCATTTTTATAATGTAAAACTAAGATTTATAGGGGTATACATTATTTTTCTTACTTCTGCTCAAAAACATAGACTGTGGGTACTCGTTAGACACTGAGACGGTTCTAACAAGTATCCACAATCTTATTGTTTTGAGCAGAAATATGAAAAATATCAGAATTTTTTATTTGAAAATTTTCATTTTTTTGGTGGTGAAATTTTCAGTATATTTGAATAGGCGTGTTTTCGTAATGTGAAATGTCAAAACCTGTTTTCTGGAAAAAAAAAAAAATAAGAAAAAATATTTCACTTTGTCGTCTGCTGCAAGTTTTACCCAGAATGCTGTGCATTAACACTTAGCATGCTAGCTAAGATTTCAGCAGATAACATTCTGGGCCCAGTTGTTCAAAGCGTCGTTAGCTTAACGAGCTCGTTAAGGGTCATTTTGTTAAGTGTTTTGGCAGATTCAATATACAATATTCTGATATTTTTTGCTGAAAAAATGTGAGTAACTTTTGCACTGCAAAAGCTATTCAAATTTTTCAGCAAAAAATTTCAGCATATTTGCGTATCACTCAATGTAAATTTTAACGAATCATTAACTAACGACATCGTTAGCTTTGAACAACTGGGCCCTGAAATATTTTCCTTATTTGTCCCAGAAAATAGGGTTTGATATTTCATGCGAATTGAGAGAATTAGCATGAAATGTTTAACTCTATTTTCTGGGATAAATAAGAAAAACAGTTTGGTGCCTGCTGAATTGGCCCAGAGAGGGCTAAAGGTTAAATACTGATTTGCTGGCCACTTCAGTCTATGTCTTGGTAAAGGCTTAGCATGTTGGGTAGACTAGCTACTAGTCTGATATCAATATTATTTTCATCAATTCTTAATCTCATACTTAATGAATTAAAGGTCACCTTCTGTCTACTGCTTGCCTCACCTCTTTTGAGAGAAGCATCTCATCTTGAAGTCAGAGACCAAATATCAAAGACTGGCTGTACAAAGTGTCATACATAAATTTGAATCAGCTTATAGTAAGTAGGTCTAGGAGCTAATCTATATGTTGGGTAAAATTGCAGCAGACAGCACTTTGAAATATTTTTCTTATTTTTTTCCCAGAAAACAGGATTTGACATTGCTTGCAAATGCTAACGAGACAATCTTATTTGCTGGGAAAAATAAGAAAAAAATTTAAAATGTTGTCTTCTGATTTTTGTACCCAGCGTGATAAGTCTTAAATCTACCTTATTCCAAACATATGAATTTGTGGTCTTGAAATGTCCATATATTTGTGATGTACTATCTTCATGATCTAATTGTTGATCAAATTAAACCCCTACCATCTTGTTTGGCTTACATTCTTCCATTTCTGCACTTTTTTTTTTTTTTGTCTTTTTTGTTCGTTCTTTGCGTAATGCTGTAGCCGTACATTTCTGTCTTTAATCACAATTCACCATTTGCTTTTCAGGAAAGGAGAATAACTGGTAAGAATATTGAAAGCTGCACTAGATTATGTACCTTGAACAGACAAAAGTTGCTTTGTATATGGGGGTCTCAGATCATTTTGACAATTATGTTTTGTTGTTGTTTTGTGAGTCATATCATCATCATATCATAATCGGATTTTTGATTAACATGCAGATACAGGGGCAACATCCACATCAGTGGGCCCCCTTCCAGATAGCTGGCTTGCTGCTCGTTTGGCAGATATCACACCAGATCTCCACATATTTCTATCATGAGGGTTGATAGCTGAGAGCTTCCACTCTCTGCAGTCCCTCTCTGTCAGCTGCTTCCATGTCATCTTGGGTCTCCCAGGCCCACACTTTCCCTCAACCTGTATGTCAAAGGCTGTCTTGACTGCACCATTGGAGTGTTCCACATGTCCATACCAGCGGAGCCTTCTCTCCATCAGAATGAGGTCCAGATCCTCAAGGCCAACTCATTGGACCTGGTGATGACAACGTCATGCGGCCTGACATTGCAGATCTGTCTGATCATTGCCCTGTCATTCCGCTGCAGATGTTGGAGGTTTGGCTTTGTCAATGGTCAAGTCTCACTTGCATGGAGCATTGCGCTCCAAACACAAGAGCTGTACACACGGCCATGTGTCTTGAAAGAGAGGTGGCATGAAGAGAGAACTGGTAGCAGCTCCTTGAACTTCTTCCAGGCGGCTTTATGTGTTGTGGTTGAAAGTTCACAGCCACCTGCTGCTGAGAGCATGTCTCCCAGGTAGCAAAAAGAAGCTACCACCTCCAGCTTGTCAGGTTAGACTTGGACTTCCCTCTGTGGTCTGCCATCCAAGAGGTGTGCAGTTCCCTGGCACCATGTACATCTGTAGTCAGGGTCCTTTGTCAAGTGCTTCAGCATTTCTTGTGCACCCAGTGCTTGCAGCCACTGCAGAAGATGCTGTTGCTGCCCCCTCCAATGTGACAGACGGCACATGGAAACTCACTTGAACTCTGCAGGAGGTCCAGGCCTGTACCTCAGATCATGATCTTCATCTTTCCTGCATTTACTCTCAGTCCTTTCTTTTCCATTGCTTCTTTCCAAGTCAAGAGCCTCCTAACACTTTCCTCAAGCAATTCAGCGATAATAACAAGGTCATCAGCATAGAGGTCCTCCCAGGGGACCCCAGAGCAGAACTCTCGTGATAAGGCTTCAAGCACAATGATGAAGAGAAGTGGGCTGAGTACTGAGCCCTGGTGTACACCAGCCTTCACTTCAAACTCTTCACTGTACCCCTCACCAACACGGACACGGCTCCGCACATTTTGCATACATCCCCTGCACCAGTCACACAATCCACTCCTCCACACCAAGTTTTCTCAGCGCCCACCAGATGACCTTCCGAGGTACTCGATCAAAAGCCTTCTCCAGGTCTACGAAAGCCATGTAGAGTCTCTTATTGTCAGCTAGATACTTCTCTTGCATCACCTAACAACAAAGATTGTGTCTGTTGTGCCTCTGCCTGGGACAAAGCCAAACTGGGAATCGTAGATTGACACCAACTGTCTTATGAGGCCGTCCACAATCCTCTCCAGGACTTTCATGAACTTCTCTGTCAGCTTGAGACAGCTGTAGTTGCCCCTTTCCAATGCATCCCCCTTTCCCTTGTAGAGGCAGACAATGAAACTCTGCTCCCAGTCAGAGGGTACCTTGCCATTGCGAATAATTGCAGCTGCAAGGTCACGGATCATGGCGGCGCCCATGTCACCGGCTGCTCGTATCATCTCCACCACTATGCTTGATGGGCCCAGTGCTTTGCCCGCCTTCATCTGTGAGATAGCCTTCTTAACCATATCAATGGTGATTGGGATGGACGGGCCTTCTAAAGGTGGTTGATCAGACAGATGGTCTGGGTCCCAGTCAAACTCAACATTGAGAAGCCTTTGATAGTGCTCTAACCAGGCCTTCTGCTTTGAGTCTTCGCTCATTGACATCTCTCCTGCATCATTCTTCACTGGTTTGTCACCAACAACATCAGCGTTCTCTCTTCTAATTATTGGCTGTTACTCTTGCATACAATTTTTAGCCAATAAAAGCTTCAAAACAAAATACATACACAGCTTTCTACCTTTTCATGTGAAGGATGAAGACAGGAACCAGTATGGTAGTACAAACCAGTGCTTTGCTCTAGTTATGACCAAGTAATGGGAGAAACAAAACTAGAGTGTTTGATCAACTTTTGGATGAACTAATGAGATTTGATTGGCTGAGCATTATACGAGGATGTTACATGCAATTCACAAAACAGGATGTTCAAGTGATCGAATTCCCTCTGTTGCTCAAGAAGTATTACATTCAGTGTTAAATTATCATGTTTTACATTGCAAGCTAAGCATATGATGCTCTCAAAGGAGAATAAATTTGACATTAGGAATTCATTTCAGTCTGTCTAAGTGTCCTCAGAATTTTTTCCAGTAATCCATACTGTGAGAAAAGGTGTATTCTAGGCATTCACAGTCTGGGCCCAGTTGGTCAAAACTAACGATGTCATTAGTTAATATATCATTAAAATTTTGATCATTAAATATGGTATATACTCTAATTTTTTTGCGTATATACGCTATTATTTTTGCTGAAAAAATGTGAGTAGCTTTTGCATTTGCTAAAGCTACTCACATTTTGTCAGCAAAAGTACCTGTGAAGTAGATATTATACTTACTAGAACAGTTAACATTTTGACCACTAACAAGCTTGTTAGGCCAACAATGCTTCGAACAACCGGGCCCTGAATAATAAGAGTGACTACAGTATTGTTAATTTATCCAATCATCAGTGGCATTACAGTTGTAGTAATTTTTCTGCAGTCAATCTTATTAATGATTTTGATTGGTTATCAAGAAATAAATGAAATTGTTCATGGTTCCTGCTCTCATATTGAGATTCCTGTATATTTGATAATTTCTTGTTGCTGCTGATTTTGATTAATGTAGTGGCTTTTTTGCTACAAAATTGATGTCATTGTACCATATTCATTATTGATCTTTAGAACTGGGACAGACAGACCTGAGCAAATAGTTTAGACCCAGAACAGATGCTGCAGAATGTAGGGTCTGATTAAGAATGACACTGTTTGCCACCCATTCAGCTGTTTTCAGGCACATCATGATGCTCATAGGAAACCCTAAGCATACGGCAACTGTTATTTACAAAGCTGAATTTAAATGTTAGCAGATGACATTTTTGTATGCCATCTATGTATGCAATCTACTGTAATAACCCTAAGAATTGGGACTCCTTATCTACTGATCATAATTGTCCTAAAATTTGAAATAGTGCATTTTACTTCTTCCTGGTGTGCCTAAAATATTGCTGTATGTGTGGCAAATAGTGTAAACCCAGATCAGATACTGCAGAATGTGGTGTCTTATCAGGGTCGACACTTTTTGCAAAGGCCTACCCGTTATCTGTCCCAATACCTTGGGTTAATACGGTAAGTTTGAAAGGAATTTATACCAGATTTACTCCAAATATTTGGTCACTTCTATTACCTGTTGTGTCTAAAAAAATGCTGGATGAGTAGCAAACAGTGTAGAACCTGATTAGATGCCATATTCTGCAGCTTCTGATTTGGGTATGCACTATCCATTACGAAAACAGGCCTATGTAATTTTGACCCCCTTAAACCCCACTTTTATGTAGTAAAACTGGGGTTTACAGGGGTATACATTATTTGTTTTATTTCTGCTCAAAAAAACATAGATTGTGTGAAAAATGTCAAGAGTTTTTTACCTGAAATTTTTCAGTTTTGGAGGTGAAATTTTCTATATATTTGAATACCGGTAAGCGTGTTTTCATAATGAGTCCCAAGAGTTCCTGCAATAGATGTTTAGTCAACAGGTTTGTCTTTTGGTTGGTAGGTTGATCAGTCTGTAGTTCTGTCAGCCTGTTGGTGCAGCTGTTTGAATATGTGAAGCAAATTACTTATATTAATTTTCTCCCGATGCAAGGGTGGTCAGATTTTGGCACGATTACCGATATCCAAAATCGTGCGATGTAATTCAACCTCTTATTTAGTCTCCCGTATAATCAGACCAAAATTGTAGTCCTTTAAGCGAATATGGAACAAAAATCTTTTTTCTCCCGGTGCAAGTGTGGTCAGATTTTGCCGTTTTGGTGACAGATAGCATGTAAAACTCCATTTCTTGGAGAGATTACAAATCTGTGGTTAAATGCATTGCCATTTCAGTGACGGTTTAACATGTAGCTGTATAATTCAAGCAAAAATATATCGCATTCTTTTGCCATTGCTCAGAAACTGAAAAAAAAAAAAAAAAAAAAAAAGAAAAAAGAAACTAGGCATTTTATTTACAGCTGGTGTGTAATGAGAATGGTGGCGAGTAAAAGGATAGGTCTGATTAAGAAGACCATAGTTTTTCAAGAAAGAAAGAAAAGGGGTAATAATGGCACTAGGATTGAAAAATAGGCTTCAGGAACACATTTGCCGTAACTGGATCAGAAATCATACGTAAAACGCGACCAATAGTATGAAATACAATGTTAAAAAAAATGGTCTTCTCAATCACCACCTATCCCTTTACCCGCCAGCGCTCTCTGTACACACTATCCGTCAATAAAATGCCTAGTATCTGTACAATGGCAAAAGAATGTGATATATTTTCACTTGAACTAAATAGTTATATGTTAAACCGTCACTGCCGTGGTGATGCATTGAACCAGAGTTTGTTATCTCTCCAAGAACTGGAGTTTTACATGCCTGTCCGTCAGCTTAACAGCAAAATCTGACCACCCTTGCATCGAGAGAAAAAGGATTTTTTTTTCTGTATTTGCTTTAAGGACTACAATTCCAGTCTGATTAAATGAGAGACTAAATAAGAGGTTGAATTACATTGCCTGATTTTGAATATCGGTGATCGTTCTAAAATGTCAGCCTTATTTCAATTGACACCCACCTTCATGGTTACTTAAATGACTCTCCGCGACCACCTCCGGAAGATCTTTTTACGATTTTCTTTTCACAACACGGTTATGTCTCTTCTTGAACATCTTCTTTACTAATTTGAGATTAATTAACCTTTTCCATGCTGAATAAATTACGATACCATGCCCAATTGTAATTTTTAGCCATTCAGATGGCTTGATCCAGTTTGTTAATACAAATTCACATACTTAATGTCAAACAATGTAGATCCAGATCTGTTGGCTTCTGAAGAAACCATCTGATCTGGATCTACACTGTTTGCATGGGAAGGGAGAGTATATCCGGGATCAGCAATACTATGGTTAACACCTTGTTCCTATGAATGTATTTTGATGTAATAGTCAAAGATATTTATTTAAAGTTTAACATGCTGAGTAAAAATTTCAGCAGGTGACATTTTGAAATATATATATTTTTTTAATTTTTTCCCCAAGAAGATGGGCTTTGACATTTCATGCAAATTGTCTCCTAATTTGCATGAAAGGTCAAAACCTATTTTTTGGAAAAATAAGAAAAAAATTGTCAAATTGTTGTCTCACTGCCATAATAACCAGGTATCGTTCATTTACAAGCCCACTTGAATGCAAACAAAAATGCCATATGATTAAAAGTTTGATAAAAGTATGACAGTGCCCTCTTTAAATACAAAGTCCTCAGAGGTGCATTCCATTTTCTTCTGACATTTTTTTCTTCTTCAGAAAACAAAGTTTGACATTTTATTCAAATTGTCTTTGTTCTTTAGAGACATCATGTCAAGGAGAAACTTCAGCCTCTGTCTTCTGGGAGAAGTAAAAAATGTACTGTAACTGATTTATCTTCTGCTGAATTTACCAAAAGCATGAATTAGCAGACAACAAATTAGTTGTGTTTTTGTTTTTTTGTTTTGCCCAAGAAAATGGGCGTGACATTTCATACAAATCATCTCTTAAGGAGATGAATTTGCATGAAATCAGTGACAAGACCTGTTTCTCGGAAATGGAAAAATGGTCTGAAATGTCATTTGTTATTATTAAACACTTAGCATTTTCAGCAGATGCTATTTTTGAAATACATATTTCCCAGAAAATAGGATTTGACATAGCAAATTATCTCTAAATGATGCTAAAATTTGAACAAGACCTATGGTAGTGATGTTTCTAAATAGTGTGGCTGTAAGCATGCTGGGTAAAAATTTCAATGGAGGACATTCTGAAATATTTTTTCAAGAAAATAGGTTTTGGCATTTCATGCCAAAGGAGACAATTTGCATGAAATGTCAAAGCCCATTTTTCATCGAAAAGAAAAATTAAAATACCTGCTGAATTTGGTTAATGCAAACAGTACCCATCCTACTCAAACTGGTTCAGATTGGTCGAGGTGTATATTATTTCCTTGGATATGTCAGTCCAAGTTTTTGCAGTATATATTGTACAACACACTACTGGAAAGAAAAAAAAATCTTTGATGACAGGCAAGAGATTTGATGTACTGTTTGTAACCAGACAGAGCTCTTAAATTTTGAAAGCAGCTGGCATTGGGGAAAAACTGATGTAATTAAATTGTCTAGAACAAGAGTTACAGCTCAATAAAATAGTATTTGTTTCTTGAAAAATAAGAAGGAAACAAATGGTCTGGTGTCCTGACTTGTGATTATAGTATAACATATCATTTATTACACCACTAAGAAAGGTTTCTGTTTAGGATGTCACAAAATTTATGGGAAAGCTCTCTAATGTAGGTGGACTTTATGGCTTGAAAAATAAAGTGCAGAAGAGTATAGATAGATACCATATTTATCCTAAATACATGTATTGGGACAGACAGGCCAGAGCAAACAATGTAGGCCTAGATAAGACACCACAACATATATTGTGTCATCTGGGTCTGCACAGTTTGCCTCTCATTCTGCAGATTTCAACAGTAAATTGGGCTTACCCTAATAACCCTATTGGGACATTAGGCCTTTGCAAACAGTGTAGACCCAGATCATATGCTGCAGAATGTGGCATCTGATCAGGGTCTACACTGTTTGCCATACATACAGCAATATTTTAGACACATCAACAAATAGAATGGACTATTTCAAATTTTAGGACAAGTATGGTAAGTAGGTAAGGTGTCCCAAAACTTAGCAGTGCTCCAGCTAGCCCTATATTGGGGTGGGGGGGATGGGAGGGTGGGGGGGTGCCCCTCTTGCCCTTTCCTGCCACCCCTCTGCCCTTCTTAACCCTTGTCATGCTGAATATATTAAGATGTCACGCTCACTTCTAATTTTCAGCCAATTGGATTACTGTATCCAGATTGTTGATACAATTTTACATACTTAATGGCAAACAGTGCAGATCCAGATCAGTTGGCTTTTTTCAGAAGTCAACTGATCTGGATCTACACTGTTTTCAAAGGTAGGATATATCCGGGTTCAGCAGGACAAGGGTTAAGCTGCCTTTTGTTTTATTTCAATTCCAGACATAAAACCCTACATTTTGGTGAAAAATTTCATGAAAATCGGACCAAAATTTAAAATCTTATCAATGTTTAAAGGTCAGTGTTATGTGAACTCTATTTTTTTAGGTTTATTGTGGAATGGGATTATATTTTGTAACATGTCTTGATACTAAGCACATCACATGACACATGGTGTCCTCATTCTTGTATGACCGCACAAAAAGTGCCCTACCCAGTGCCCCACTGCCCTCAAATCCTAGCTGGAGCACTGCTTAGGATTATTACGGTATTTCCATTTTACCACAAATAAGGCTACAGTAGGAATAATTTCATTTTTATGGATTTTATGGATGAGTAAACTTTGGTGAGTCATTCACAAACTGAAAAAAAAGCCCAAAGATTTGGGCTTTTTGTTAAGTTTGTGAATGATTTACTGGCATTTACACATTGATAAAATCCACAAAAAAATACATTTTTTATGTTTTCAACGAGGACATACTTACATAGATACCAGTAGTAGCGATAAATTAGGTCATTTTAGAAATGCACAATGAAAATAGTTCCAGGATTCCTGCTCATTGGAACAGAACAGAACAGAATAAAACTTTATTAATCTAACTACTCAGGCCACATGCAGGAGGCGTAAGAGAAGGAAGAAACTACTTAATGAACAAAGCAAGTGACAAAGTTTACAAACAAACAATGTTCACACTACATTCTGTCCACACACAAAAATACATGCATACACACGTATACATATGTGCAGGTACATACATACAGTAGTACTAAGCCAAAGGTTACACCCAGCTCATCTGGTGTTCACTACGCTTAGACATGGAATGAACACCATGTCTGATTGTAGTGAACTCCATGTGCACTAGGGTGCAACCCCATTCTAGCAACTAAGTAGGAAAAAAACAATTCACACACAACAATATCCTATCCCCTCCACCGCCTTCACACTAGTTCACCAGGAATTGGATTTATCAAAGTATAAATCTCATTTTCAAATTGCTCTTGGCCAGTCGATTCGTGCACAACAAATGTGAGCCTATTGAGCTGGAATTACAAGAAGATAAGGTGTGCAAATACTTAGGGTAAATACAGTATTGTGAAATGGAGATGCAGTCTGATGATAGCCTGCACATTTTGTCTATAGAATACGGTAAATTTCCTAAAATTTCGAACACTATTCCATACTCTTTTGGCTTAAATTTTGCTTTTTATGCAGCAGTTTCTTTAAATATTTAGTGGAATGGCAAACAGTGTAGACCCTGATCAGACTGCTCCTTCAGGAGCAGTCTGATCAGGGTCTACACTGTTTGCATGTGTCATTTTGTCAGACATTTAGTGTTCGAATTTTTAGGATATTTACCGTAATGTACCACTTTGCTTATCATGAACATATTGAAGATATCTCACCTCCGTCACATTTTTTGACGAACAATTCAATAAATTAGACATATTGATGATAGTTTGTGAGTGATAAAAGGATTTGCTCTTATTCACAGCCTCTTAGTGGCAAATCATGGTGCTTTTTGCTGTCTTTATTACCCCATTCATAAAAGAACGCAAGAAAACATGCCTTCTGACATGTGCTCCCAACAAAGACTGATATCAGCCTGCACATTCCCGCAGTCTGATCAGAGTCTTCATTGTTCGCATGAAGAAACTTTGCATCCTAGGCTATCCAAAATGCAACCAGTGAAGATTCTGATCAGACTGTGCAAATGGGCAGGCTGATCTGAATCTTTGCTTGACGCACATGTCTGATGGAACATTTTCTGACATGGCTCAAATATTGATGTGATACATTGTATTGGCCAGTCTTTCTGTTGCTGAGACAAATTCATTGCAGTAATAGACAGTTCTGTAGATGGAAAAAGTTCTCCATTTCACTTTTTATTGTGGGTTAATGCAAGTAATATTAGTAATTTCTATGGGAAGTAATTAACACACACAATGATTTTGACAGATTTCTCCTCAAAGTTGGCATTACCATATTTACCCTTAGTATTGAGACATACAGACTTTGGAACAGACACACCTAAGCAAACTGTGTAGACCTAGATCAGATGCTGCAGTAGTATGTTGTGGATTAATGCAAGTAATAGTGGTAATTTCTAAGGGAAGTAACTAACATAAAATTAAGATGCCATGCCCACTTCTAACTTTCATCAATCAGATTATTTGATCCAGGTTGTGATACAAATTCACATACTTAATGACAAACAGTGTAGACCCAGATCAGTTGGCTTCTTCAGAAGCCAGCTGATCTGGATCTACACTGTTTGCAAAGGCAGGGCATATCTGGGTTCAGCAGGACAAGGGTTAAAATCTGCTTACACAGTTGGACCTGAATCAAGCTATTTTATCTCACTTAGTGGGTGGGGAGACATACTGCTTATGTCTTAGATGTTTGTCTGCCCATCACTAAATTATGTCCCCCTACCCTTTTTTTTATCAAACTTCCTTTCATAAAATTCTCTATCACAAAATTGTTTCCACTCTATATCTTAAAATTTGTTTAAGATCTTTTCCTGAAAGTCTGTCCTAGTGTTAAGCCACCATCAGACATTGTGCAGTCAAGTAGATGTTATGGTAATTCTTAATTTTCCCAAAAGGCAGCAAATTCTTTCCTTTTAGAGTAGAATCCCCCTTCCCCCCACCCCCACCCCACCCTGAAAGTGTATCAATTCCCCTTAACACTTACCACACTATGGGCAGATTCAGCAGCAGACAACAAATTGGTGATTTGTTTTCTTAATTTTCCTAGAAAATAGGATCTAACACTTCATGCAAATTGTCTCCTAAGGAGACAGTTTGCATGAAGAGTCATATCCTATTTTGTAGGAAAAATAAGAAAAAATATTTCAAACTGTCTTCTGCTGAATGTTTTACCCAGTATGCAAAGTGTTAAAGTATCAAAATATTTAGGTAAAATATGTCTGCTTAGCCCCTTTATGAAATGTTGATTGTTTTTGTATTTTGTATTTTTCAGGTTTATATTTATGGGAACACATATTAGAGGGACCACTAGAAGAAAAGATGGATGGTGTTTGGAGCTATGGTGCTAAAACTATCAATAACCTCAAATTCAGGTACTGCAGAAATGGTGGTGTACCTTCAAAAAGGGGCACTGCTTAGAGAATCATTGGAATTGTAGAATATAATGATGAGCAGAGAAAGTCCTGATGAAACTGCATTGATGCACTGACTGATCAGGGCCTTCATTGTTCCAATATGGCATATGGTCCCTATTCACAGGTTGAATATAAAGAAGTAGACAAAAAGTACCATGGCTATAATCTTAAGTCTACGGAACTGCTTGACTGAGTGCTTAAAGGGGTGTGTGTGGTAATTAGGTCGAATATGGTATAATTTGCTTTTATTTTAAGGGTGTAATGTCTGGCTGATTCAATATGTTAAACTGAGTGCATTAAATTACAAATGCCATAAAGTGAAATGAGTTTTTGCAGTGTAAAGTGTCAGTTTCATGAGATATTAAGTACAATATATAATTATACTTATATAAGTAATAGTTTATAATAGTGTAAATTTGTTGGAAAACAAATTGAATTTTCAAGCCTGCAATATTTAACAACAAAAACAGCTATTAAAAAGTGAAAAAAAAAGTATGTAAATTATATTGAAACTGAAACATAATGCTTTTGAGTTTAAATTGTTTAAGCACCATTCAGAATTGTAGCAGAGGATTTTCAAAGTTTTTTTTTTTGAGAAAAAATAAGGCTTAACAGTTTGTATGAAACATCTGCTAGGCGGACAATTTGCATGAAATGTCAAGACTTCTTTTCTTGTAGAAATTAAAAAGAGTTATGTAGGTTGTCTGCTATTGTTGTCACTGGTGCTTTATGGACACCGTAAAACCCTAAACATTGGGACAGACAGGCCTGAGCAAACAGTGGAGACCCAGATCAGATGCTGCGGTGTGGTCAGGGTCTACACTTTTTTTGCATTCATCCAGCACTATTTTAGACAAATTAGACATTTTCAAATTTTAACCCTTGTCCTGGTGAACCCGGATATACCCTGTTAACCCTTGTCCTGCTGAACCCTGATATACCCTGTCTTTGCAAACAGTGTAGATCCAGATCAGTTGGCTTCTGAAGAAGCCAACTGATCTGGATCTGCACTGTTTGCCATTAAGTATGTAAATTTATAGAAACAATCTGGAACAAGTGATCTGATTGGCTGACAATTAGAAGTGGGGGTGGCATCTTAATTTATTCAGCAGGACAAGGGTTAAGACAAGTATTTTAAGGAGCTAAGGTGTCCCAATACTTAGGGTAAATGTGGTATACAAGATCTATAATGGCATATACTGATTACAATGGAAATATCATACCACAGAAAGTTTTTGACAGGACTCTTTTTTTCTGCAAAACCTCACCTTAATGCCTTAAAATGTCCAATACCATATTTACTCTAAGTATTTGGACACCTCAGCTCCTTACCATACTTGTTCTATAATTTGAACAAGTACAGTTTACTACCTATTGTTGTGTCAAAAAATTGCTGGATGAGTGGCAAACAGTGTTAGACCCTGATGAGACAACGCATTTTGCGGCACCTCATCTGGGTCTACACTGTTTGCTCAGGCCTGTCTCTCTGAATACATATGGTAAATACAGTAACTTGTATCATGTTTGAAATTCACTCATTATCAAAAGTAAAAGTAGAATGTTTTCCTGGTGGCAGTGTTTCCCATAGACTGGCTCCAGTCTCCAGTGACTAAATATTTTTCTCATAATCCTGTTTGATAATCCACTAAGATAAAACCAAAAAAATATCATGACTATAAAGGCTGGTCTAGTGAACAGCCTTTATAGTCATGATATTACTTTGGTTTTATTTTAGTGGATAATTAAACAGATTATAAGAAAAATTATTTTGTCACTAGAGACTGCAGCCAGTCTATGTTTCCCAGTGTTGAGGTAAAACTTTTACCAGTCTAATGGGAGACAGGAACATGCAGTAAATGTCACTTATATTCAGTTTGATGCTTTGAGGCAGTGAAAATCATGACATCTTCTGTTTAGAAAGATCTGCCAGGGATGGGAATGAATATTCTGAATAACTAATCTTTTGTTTTGGGATAGATATACTTCAGGGCAAACATTGTGGAGTAGTTTGATCATGCAGGTCTGCACTGTTTCCAGTCCTTGAACATATTTCAGACCCATCATAAGCTAGTCAGATTAATTTATTCATCTCCTTGAATAAGTATGGTCAAATGTTATTGTGTCTGAATATTAGGGTAAATGGATGGAGTGTGGGTTTGGTTTTGGAAATGCTGCACCCAGTTTTTCAGAACTAACGATGTCGTTAGTTAATGTATAGTTAAAACTTTGATCATTAAATATAGCATATATACTAATATTTTTGCTGAAAAAATGTGAGTAGCTTTTGCATTTGCAAAAGCTACTCACATTTTTTCAGCAAAAATACCTGTGAATTAGATATTGCACTTACTAGAACATAACATTTTGACCACTATCAAGCGTTAAGCTAATGATGCGTTGAACAACTGGGCTCTGATTTTTATTTTAAAAATTAAATGCGAAGATACCCAGGAAGTGCCACAATCACATAGCACAGCCTCCTGAGGAACAAAAAGAAGGAAATGCGCCGTCCGACTGGAGACCAGGAGGTCACGGGTTCAACCCCCGCCGAGGTCGGCAACATTCTTTCGTGGAGATTGATCGTGAAATATTTTTACGGTCATTCTCTCCCTTCCGCTGATTCAAGAAGGGCAGTTGTCAGTTTCTGGCGAAAGAATGTGCACAGTACTGGTTAACCGATTAGAGGACTAAGCCTGCCCAGTAAACGTGTGGTTAGGTAAACTGACCGTGCTCGACATGACCCCATTGGGTTGACTGGGCCGTAAAACCTCAACACAAACAAACTACAACAGAAGAACTGCTTTGGAATGGTCTGTAGTAAACAACTGGTTTTACCTGTGTGAAACCTCACCCTTATATCTTGATGCAGCTCCAAATAGTACAATAGAAAACAAAGCAAAGTGGGCGGCCATTGAAGAAGATGACATGTGCAACATAATAACAGAATAGATATTAACCCTTGTCCCTGCCTTTGCAAACAGTGTAGATCCAGATCAGTTGGCTTCTGAAGAAGCCAACTGATCTGGCTCCGCACTGTTTGCCATTAAGTATATATATCAACAATCTGGATCAAGTAATCCGATTGGCTGAAAATTAGAATTAGGCGTGGCCTCTTCATTTATTCAGCAGGTCAAGGGTTAACCCTTGCCGTGCTGAATAAATTATGCCATGCCTTCTAATTTCCAGCCAATCAGATTGCTTGATCCCAGTTGTTGCTGTAAATTCACATAATGGCAAACAGTGCAGATCCAGATCAGTTGGCTTCTTCAGAAGCCAACTGATCTGGATCTACACTGTTTGCAAAGGAAGTATATATCCGGGTTCAGCATAACAAGGGTTAACCTTAAGCACTCTTTTGGCAAAATATCAAAGAACTAATGGATATGTTTCTCTCATTTTTGCAGAAATTAGGGACATTTCAATCAACTTGTCTCCCAAGAAGACATTTTGCCTGAATTTTCAAATCCTATTTTCTGGGAAAAATAAGAAAAGTTTTTAAATATTTCATGTACTGGAAGTTTTACCCAGCAGATGAAGTTAAAATACAAGAGATTAAAACCAGTACCTGTTTTCTTTTTGCACACTTAAATAAAATATTGACACATAACAAGTATTTCTTTTTTTTTTTCCAATGAATAATCACTTAAGGAAATGAAATCACTTGTCAAACCTTTTTTTGTTAGGGAAAAATAAGAATGTTAGCATCTTCTGTATTCACATAGCTCCAGATAGGAGGGGGCATCAATTTTCTATTTCACTATGAAAACATATGTTGTGGTACTCATTGGAAGTGCATTATTGAGGCATTTGTAATGAGTAACCACAACATATGTTTTCTTGGGACAAATAAGAAAAATATCAGTACTTTTTGGCTGGAAAAAGCATCTTATCTGGTGCTATGATTCACTTTCAGCATGCAGAGTTGATTTTTGTGAAGATTCATGATTTAAGTTCTTAAATTTTGCTTTGTGGAAATTAGATGTTCTAGCGAATTTTCAATGTATTAGCCTAGTTTCAGAGAAAAATATAGCATGTACTTGTATGTTATTGGAAAACTTTAGACCTAATTCATTCCTCAATTTGTGAAGACCTGTTTGTTTGACAAATGAAGCTATTCTTTAGTATGACATAGATGAAAACTGGGGCATGCCTTGGGAAAACCTACTTTGTTAAGCAGTTGAGTTGGAAACCAGCAAAACATGAAGTTACTACATGTATATTGGACCTAATTACATTACAGTGAGCTTTTTTTTTTTTTTTTTTTTTTCAGTAATTACTGGGAAAAGGTGTAGTAAAATATCCGCCTAATAAGAGCATGCAAAAGAAAATCTAAGGGGGGAGTATTTAACCCTAGTCCTGCTGAACCCGGATATACACTGTCTTTACAAACACTGTAGATCCATATCAGTTGGCTTCTGAAGAAGCCAACTGATCTCTATCTGCACTGTTTGCCATTAAGTATGAGAATTTGTATCAACAACCTGGATCAGGTAATCTGATTGGCTGAAAATTGGAAGTGGGCATGGCATCTTAATTTATTCAGCATAACAAGGGTTAATAATGCTTAGGTGATACATTTTCTGACTTTTCTCTTTCAAAGCATATCCATTCTCTATAAAAGCACATGTTATGTGTACTCATTTGAATTGCCTCAACTTGTTTAAGGCAATTCAAATAAGTACCCACAACATATGCTTTTCTAGAGACCTGGATAAGGATTTATGGGGGTAATACTAAGACATAGAAATTGCTTGATTGTACATGCACTTACAGGGATACATGCAGTAATTATGTAGAATACAATATATACAAATAGCGAAATTCAGGTATTTCGCCACTCTGACCAAGGCCTTTGCAGTTTGAAACAACAACATCGTATATTATATGAAGTACTTAGCATATTGAGCATGAGATCAGATAAAGGGAGTATTCAACAGATAAAGTTTGTTATTTTTGCACCAAATTGCTTCAGCAAAGCAATTCCAAAGAGTACCGCCAGTATATGTCTCCCTTCTGATAAAAGTATCTTTAATAGTTGACATGAAATTGTGGCCTCATCTGCCAGTGGTTGCATCTTCAAAAACATATACTGTGCATAATGCTTGTTGCACAAATAATT
Organism: Anodontia alba; assembly: GCA_964016985.1. Classification (NCBI taxonomy): domain Eukaryota; kingdom Metazoa; phylum Mollusca; class Bivalvia; order Lucinida; family Lucinidae; genus Anodontia; species Anodontia alba. Next base: position 105,270,485 of record OZ024828.1, read on the forward strand.
GTTGAGCTTTTTACACAATTTCTCATATTTGTTCAAATCACCATTCATGTCTTGAAGACTTCTTTCTAGTTTGCAAGTTCTTTCCTACAGTATATGAACAGTACATCAGTTGCTTATTCTGAAGTACATGTACCTAAATTCTCTCTCCATGTCATCCAACCATTCTTACCATGCTTTACCTGTAGTCAACTGGTCTTCTGTGGGTCAGAATGGAAGTGTGCATAATTTTCTCATTTCAGTAGTTATAATGGTCATTGCTTCATGTCCTGCCATATCCGTCATAAAGCTTTTCATTAACCCTAGTCCTGCTGAACCCAGATATGGCCTGCCTTTGCAAACACTGTAGATCCAGATCAGTTGGCTTCTTCAGATCTGCACTGTTTGCCATTAAGTATGTGAATTTATATCAACAATCTGGATCAAGTAATCTGATTAGCTGAAAATTAGAAATGGGCTAAGCATCTTAATTTATTCAGCTGGACAAGGATTAAGATCTGTACTACCTCCTTTGCTTAGGTGCCATAGCTCCAAATCTTTATAATGGTTATGTCAACAGCTCTTCTTGTATCTCTATATTTACCATCTCCATTCTCTTTTTAATCCTTGTCACCAATGAAGTAACTAAAACATAGCTAATATTAAACATTTAATACTTGTACATAAAACTGGATATAATAACCAGGAAAACAAACATACTGTCTAATGTCATGACATTACACTGGTTAAGTCAGATGCAAATATTACAATATGTTTGATGGAAAAAAAATGTCCTAAATTATCACCTCAATGCTTGCATTATGTATATAATCGTGTTCATTTCAGAGGAATTGTTGAGGAGAAGTATTTGATGATAATTGTGCGATAATTTTCCATATTTTTCCATAAAAAAACATGTTGTGGGTACTCATTAGAAGCACCTAGCAGAGGTGCTTCTAATAAGTACCCACAAAATATGCTTTTGTGAAGAAATAAGAAAAATTATCCCAGAATTTTCACCAAATACTCCTCTTTAATGCTTAGCACTCTGGGTAACACTTGCAGTAGACAACAAAATATTTTTCTTATTTCCCCAGAAAATAGGATTTGACATTTCATGCAAATTGTCTCCATTTGCATGAAATGTCAAATCCTATTTTCTGGGGAAAAATAAGAAAAATATTTCAGTATGTTGTCTGCTGAAAATATTATCTACAGTGCAAAGCGTTGATGAGTCCTCTGCGTATCTTGCAGATTCCCCTGGCAGTCTTACTTGTGAATACGGAAGAATACTGGGGTCTTTGTTTGGAGAAAAGTCTGTTGCTTGTTTTTGCATGCAAACTGAAACTACATCAGCAGACAAGATATTGAAATGCTAGTGCTTGATATTTTGTGCAGTTTATCTTCTTATAGAAACAATTTGCATGAAGTGTCAAGCAATATTTGCTGGAAAAAATGTTACCTTAATAACCCTAATTGTTGGGACAGACAGGCCTGGGCAGACAGTGTAGATGCAGATCAGATGCCACAGAACATGGCATCTGATCAGGGACTACACTATTTGGCACCCAATCAGTAGCTTTTATACACAGCATCAGGTATTAAAAAGGACATTCAAATTTAAAGGAAGATATGGTAAGGTTAACCCTAGTCCTGCTGAACCCGGATATGTTCTGCCTTTGCAAACAGTGTAGAAGAAACAACTGATCTGGATCTGCACTGTTTGCTATTAAGTATGTGAATTTATATCAACATTCTGGATCAAGTAATCTGATTGGCTGAAAATTAGAAAAGGGAGTGGCATCTTAATTTATTCAGCAGGACAAGGGTTTAGGTGTCCCAGTATTTAGGGTAAATACAATATCGCTCATTTGTTATCCTTTAATTTCACCTTTGGTATGCAAAGAGTTTGCTCAGGTGTGTCTGTCTCAGTAGTTAGTGTCATTATGTTAATCCTTAAAAAGCGAATAAAGACAGTGGCAGGTCACATCAAATGTCTTGCCTTATTTTCTCTGAAAGTTAAGAAAAAAAAAAGAAAAACAAAATGTCATCTGCTGCAGTTGTGATTGGTTCTGGGTTAAAACCAGTTTTATCATGGTGCTGTGTGAAGTGGGCTTACCTGGATCTTTGCTGATTGCACAGTGTCAGCATATATATTTTCCTTATTAAAGAGAGTATTGCAACCAGTCCATACAATTTAAACTTAAAGTCCAACCTGTTTAATGCAATTAGTCCAACCAGTCTAGTCCAAATAGCCCAGCCAGTCTTATGCAAATGGCCCAACCAGTCTAGTGCAAATAGTCGAACCAGTCCACTCAGATGTTCAGACTGTTCAGGGCCTTCATTTGTACAACAACATAAGCTTGCTTTTCTTTGGATGTGACACAAATAATGTTGGAGTGCCGGAAATCATTGATTTTGCAGGGAAATGATAATTATTTCTCTCAAATTATAATGATTAATTTAATAACTGACTTTTGGAAGTGGTAAATTACAGTCTATATAGAGTTTGTGTGTGGTGAGAATTCACACTTCCAAACCTGCTCATAGAATTACTGTCTGCAGAATGTGAATATTGAATCAAATAGACCCGTCTTAATTGTGGACTTTGGTCCCTAAACTTTTCAAAAAACAGCAACATGCACAGCTGCAGAATCTGATTATCTAAATAATATTTTTAATTGTCTAGATAATATTTTTCTTATTTCTCCATGAACACATATGTTGTGGGTACTCATTAGAAGTGCCTTACCAAGACGCTTCTGATGAGTACCTACAACATATGTTTAATATAGAAATAAGAAAAAATATCAATACTTTCGGGTTAAAAAAATGCCTTATCTGGAGCTATGAACATGTCTCAGTGAGATGACTTTAAATCTAGTTATATGCAACCCCAGAGGAGTGGTTACCATGGAGATTCCTGAGCTGATTCTAAATAAGCATTTGAAATGCAGTATTTTTTGTTAAAAGAGCTGTTTTATTTAATAATGGGCTTTAATTCCTTAACTTTCAAAAAATGGCAACATGTAGCAATCAGATGGCTTTATTTCTTGTTGTATGCAGGTGTTGAAAAACAATTACCATGCCTGAGTAGATTTTCAGTCTGGAAACCCCTAAGAGGGTAATTGGCAAACAGTGCAGACCCAGATCAGATGCCACAGAATGCAGCATCTGATCAGTGTCTCCACTGTTTGCAAATAGTTCAGCCATTTTTCTCTATGAATATCTAAATCACATAGCCTGACATACCTCAAATTGAAATTGGAATCTTCCAATATAGAGTGTGGGCGAGTTCATTCAGTCTACAATAGGTTAAGGGCTGGATACACTTGATAGATAGTTTACAAGGGAGACAACTTTTATGAATTCCTGTTTACACACCAAACCTCTTCTGAAAATGGGACTAATCTTAAAGGAAAGAATTTGCTTTCATTGGGAGCAAATTCTTTCCTTTTTGAGTAGACCGCTTTGCAGAAGTGTGACTCAACAAGTTTGATGGTGTTGCCTCCCCTTAAAATGTATCCAGTCCCCCTTAAACCCTATTTATCCTACATATTTGGACAGTCAGGCCTAAGCAAACTGTGTATGCACAGATCAAACTACTCTTAACCGTTGTCCTGCTGATCCCAGATATGCCCTGGTTTTGCAAACAGTGTAGATCCAGATCAGTTGGCTTTGTCATTCAGTATTTGAATTTGTTTCAGTAATCTGGATCAAGTAAAATGATTGGCTGAAAATTAAAAGTGGGCGTGGCATCTTAATTTATTCAGCACGATAAAAGGTAAATGGAATAGTTTGAGTTGCACCGTTTGCACTGTTTGCCATTCAGTCACTTTGGGACACAAGCATTTGGTAGTCAGATGGACTTTTTGAAATTTTAGATTAAGTATGATAAGAGTCTGAATTTTTAGGGTAAATATGGTGAGTTCTTAGTTACACCATTTTGAACAAGAGTGACCATGGCTCCATAAGAGGCACTTTTATCAACCGAAAAGTAATAATATTTTTTCTTATTTCTCCATGAAAACATATGCTGTGGTACTCATTATAAGCAGCTTGCTACTGTGCTTCTAATTAGTACCCACAACATATATTTTCATGGAGAAATAAGAAAAAATTATCTGGAGCTACGAGTGACTAGAGTGGTTATAGACTATGAGAATTTTCAGAAGATCCATTAGTTATACTTTATTTACTCAGAAAATAGGGCTTGACATTCTCCAGTTCATCCCTTAAGACATTTCCTTCCAGCCATGTTTGAATGAAATATCAATAAATTCTGAGAAGAAGGATAATTTGGAAGTAAAAACACATCAGATAAATGAAAACAGCAGACTTGGTTTCTCTGAATCTGTTCATGAATAGTAATGTAATGTGCAATACTGCCCACTCTTCCTTAGTTAATAAGCTATGGTTGAGGGATAGTCTATTTCTATTTCAAATAACTCCAAATGAGCTCAGTGATCCCAAAGGACCAGTGTATATCAACTACACTAAAGTGAGGCATGGGGACACATTTGTGGTTGCCACACAGCACTTAACATATACTAGTTACCATATTTACCCTTAGTATTGGAACACTGTCCTTACCATACTTATCGTAAAATTTGAAATCATCTATTTTGTTTGTTTGTGTTGAGGTTTTACGGCCCAGTCAACCCAATGGGGTCATGTCGAGTGCGGTCAGTTTACGTAACCACACGTTTTCTGGGGAGGCTTGATGTGTCTATAATATTGCTTTATGTATGGCAAACAGTGTGGACCCTGATCAGATGCCACATTCTTTGGTGTCTGATCTGGATCTACACCGTTTGCAAAGGCCTATCTTTCCAGTACTTACGGTTATTACGGTAGTTCACTGTAGTAAAGATAAATAAATTTTGAGAAAAGATATTCCTTTGGAAGCAAAATGCCATTCTGAAATCCTTAAGGAAGTATTGTATTCAGAAAAAAAATGTTAGAGAAGAAAAAAAAGAATAAAAAAATAAATATTTTCATCCTAAAACAGGAGTTGATACTTCTTGCAAATTATCCTCTTTGAAGAGGAGTTGCATGATATATCAAGGCCTATTTTCAGAGAAAATATACTTTAATATTATCATAATAACAACATCATTTACTGTTTAAAAGAATTTGGATAGACAGGCCGGAACAAACAGTGCAGACCTAGATCAGATGCCACAGAATGTGGCATCTGATCAGGGTCTGCAATGTTTGCCATTCATCCAACAGGTTTTTGACATTTCAGCAAGTATATAGGCAGTAAAATGGACTTGTTAGCTCATCTGAGCACGAAGTGCTCAAGGTGAGTTATTGTGATGGTCAATAACCATCTTCCTGTGTCCGTCATGTGTCGTGTGGCATCAATAGTTTGCTTTAAAAGCCTACTCCTCCTACACCCCTGGGCCTATTAAGTCGAAACTTGGTAGGAAGCATTAAGGTGACTTGTGATTAAAAATAGCTAAAATCATTCCAATCAGAAATCGAAGATGGCCACCATGGTGGCCATATTGAAAATCTATTTATGGCTTCTCCGGAACCGAAAGGCCAATTGACTTGAAACTCGGTAGGAAGCATCGGGGTGACTTGTAGATCAAAAATAGCTAAAAGCATTACAATCCAAATCATGACTGTCATCTTGAAAAACTATTTTGGCTTCTTCTCCTGAAATGAAAGGCCAGTTGTCTTGAAACTTGATAGGAAGCATGGGGAAGCTAAAATCATTCTGATTGGAAATCCAAGAATAGATGGCCACCATGGCTGCCAGTTGATTCGCATCTTAGTAGGAAGCATCAGGGTGACTTGTAGATAAAAATGAGCTAAAATTGATCCGATCAGAAATCCAGGATGACTGCCATGGCGGCTATCTATTATGCACTTCTTCTCCTGAACCGAAAGGCCAATTTATCTGGTAGTCAGGTGAGCGATACAGGGCTATTTTGGCCCTCTTGGCCAAAATTTAGGACAAGTATGGCAAGGAGTTAATATGTCCCAATATTTAGAGTGAATATGATACAATGATTTTGTTGTTAGAATCCTAACAGTTGATAAATGTGATGTACTTATGTTTCTTTTCTTTTTTGTTTTTCAGCTTCAGGACTGGTCCAGGAGTTGTTCCCGAAGCTGTGCCAAAGTCCACTGAAAACCTCATCTTAGTTTTAAATGGTCGAGAGCCGGACAAAGTTGAATTTTCACAAACTTGGCTCAAATCATTGGACAATCTGTCTCAGCTTAAAAATGTTGCTGTGGTGCTATTGGGTGATGAAGAGTGCAATAACGAGTGGATCCAGTCATTCATGCATTATAACGGGGGACCAGTCAAATTTGTTTTTCTTGTGTATGACAGTCCACTGATAGATGACAAAAACTTCTACCAGTGGCCTCTGGGAGTTGCCACGTAAGTCTTTGTTTTTTAGCTCGCCAGACTATGTCCCTGGAGAGCTTATATTGTCACCAGTCATTGACCTCGGCATCTGTCGGCATCTGCGTCAGCGTCCGCGTTAGCACAATGTTTAAGTTTTCAAAGGTATGCATAGTTTTTTAACTGTTTAAGGTACTGCTTTCATATTTGGCATACACGTACCTTAGGGCAAGACCTTTCAATAGCATACACGCCCATCCCCAAGTTAGACCTTGTATGTAAGTCAGGGTCAGTTCTAACTTTGTCATTTACATCCATGTTTAAGTTTTGCATTTAAGTTTTGAAAAGTGTGCATAACTGCTGAAGTATTAGAGATAGAGCTTTAAAATTTGGCCTACACCAGCCTTAGGGTTAGACCTTTCAATAGCACACATTCCTTTTTCAGTTTGACCTTCTGCCTAGGTCAAGGTCAGGTCATACTTTGTCATTTGAACCCATGTTCGAGTTTTGTGTTTAAGTTTTGAAAAGTGTTTGTAACTGCTGAAGTATTCAAGGTACCACTTTAATATTTGGTCTACACCAACGTTAGGATAAGACCTTTCAATAGCACACACCCTCTCCTCAGTTTGACCTTTTTGCCTAGGTCAATGTCAGGTCATTGTCATTTAAACCCATGTTTGAGTTCTGTGTTCAAGTTTTGAAAAGTGTTTGTAACTGCTGAAGTATTCAAGATGACACTTTAATATTTGGCCCACATCTATCTTGGGGTAAAACCTTTCAATAGTACAGGCCCTTTTCTCAGTTTGACCTGTCTAGGTCAAGGTCAGGACATACTTTGTCATTTACAGCTGTGTTAACATTTTGAAAAGTGTACATGACTGCTGAAGTATGTAAGATATAGCTTTCATATTTCGTCCACATCAACCTAAGGGATTCAGCATGTAAGATATAGCTTCCATATTTTGTCCACACCAACCTAAGGGAAAATGTTTCAATGGCATATACTCCATCCCTCAGTTTGACATTCTTCTGACATCAAAGTAAGGTCATACTCTGTCATTTACAGCTATGTTTGAGTTCTGTATTTAATCTTTACTATTTAAAGATTATTTTCTTCTCCGATCAGCCTTTTCGGGAGAGCTGCATTGTCTTCTGACAACTCTTGTTGTCCTTCTTCTATCAGCTAAAAAAAATACTTGGACACTGTAAATTCTTACATTTCCTAACCACTCTCTGGACAAATTCAGCAGATGACAAACTGATGATATTTTTCTTATTTTTCACTGAAAACAGACTTTTCATGAAATGTCAAAGCCTGTTTTCTGGGAAAAGTAAGAAAACGATTTCAAAATGTTGTCTGCTGAAATGTTTAAGACCATTTAATTTAAGCCCATGAATTTTTTAAGACCATTTTACTTTCTGGTTATATGTTAAAGTGCAGACTGAATGGCAGATAATGTTGACATAGATCAATCTGAGTCTTCACTGTTTTCTGGAGCAGAACTATGAAAATTTAGGGTAATATGATTAATGTAGCTATAATTTTAAATAAAAAAAATCAAGAGAAGCTTAATAAGATAAGCTACAGTCAACAGAAGACTTAACAAAGGCGTATTTTAGAACTACTGGTATTATAGATACCGTACTTTTACAATTTTCAAACATAGTAGGAATGCAAATTTAATAAAAGTATCATATTTGTATGCAAATGTATATATGTCATTCCTATTGTAAAAGTTCTGGATTCCCAAAACATTAACCTTTACCACTCTCTGGGCATATTCAGCATGATATTTTTTTTTTTTTTTTTTTTCCCCAGAAAACAGGATTTGAGATTTCATGCAAATCATCTCCTTTGGAGACAATTTGCATGAAATGTCAAATTCTTTTTTCCAGAAAAAGTAAGAAAAATATTTCTATGTTTTCTGCTGAAAATTTTACCCAGCATGCTTTACGTTAAACCTATGTAATATCAGTAATTTGAGTAAGATGAATATTGCAATATCAGATTTTGCAAGGTAGTCATAGCTACAGATTAAATTTTTCAGAAGATAATTATTATTTTGTACTGAAATGTATTTTGTAGGTTTGTACCCATTGGAATTCCATTCACTACCCATGATTGAGATATCTATTGATGCAAAAAGGGGGAAAAAGCAGAAAACATTATCCTATATTAATATTACAACTGTTAAATTCTTAACTCCCTCTCTTTACCTTTATCACTCTATGGGAAAATTCAGCAGATGACAACTGATGATGTTATTCTTCTCTTTTTTTTTTTTTTTTTTTTTTTTTTTTGAAAATTGTGTTGACATTTCATGCAAATTGTCTCCTTAAGAGACAATTTGTGTAAAATGTTAAAGCCTATTTTCTGTGAAAAATAAAAAAAAAAAAAAATTTCAAAATGTCATATACTGAGAATTTTACTTGGCATGCTAAATGTTAAACAACAATTCTTCCAAAACTATATCTTAGAAAACAAAATTTATGTACAAAGCTTCCAAAGGTGAATAATGATGTACTGTCCCAACAAGAATGGCTAATGAAATTGTACCTGTACTGAGGTCAACTTTTGGAACATGCATTTATTCTCCAAAGACCAAACAAAGAAATCTTCAAACAGAATATATTAACAAGTTTAAGCGACCTGCGAAGCAGGTCCCCACCTGCACAGCAGGTAGCGAAGCTTAAGCTCGTACCATACTATGCAGAAGGATTCGCATGCAGCGACTGACTGGTTTCCCAAATCTACAGCGGAGTGTATCAGCTTAATGTTGAACCCGAAAACAAACGCTAATATATGTCCGTTGCCATCAGCCTGGTTTCCGAAAAATATGATGATCATATACGCTCCGCTGCAAACATTGTAAGCCAGTCAGCCGCCGCAAGCAATCTCATTGGCTGTAATGAATTGTATAGCCAATGAAATAGAAGGATACATTTTTTACGTCATTGACACGGATGAATGTGAGACTGATCTGTGTTTTTGAGCGCCATATTTAATCTGTGACTTCTCTCGCATTAAACAACATTTTCGCATATTTAAGTGTAAACACTAAAGTTTTGCCATAAAAAATGGATTACATTCCTACAGCACATAACAGGAATTATGCATGGAGAAAAATTTATCACAACATGATAAAGGTAGGATATGCGGTGATTTCAGTTGACTGGCGATCAGCTGATCGTTCGTGGTATAGCTAAAAGGAGAAATCAACTTGATTTTGCTTCTTCTTCTTTTTTTGACAAAATCAGACTATAAAAATAAATTTTTGGGGCACATGCATAATTTCTTTTTTATTATAAGACTAAATATTTATTTATACACTAATGTGCAAATTTCATGGAAAAAAATTGTTCCATGTTGTGCACTTTGCCTCGGACCTGTTTAAACAGGTTTTGTCTGGTCTGCCACTTTGCATACCTGATGAAAAAAAAAAAAAAAAAAAATGCATAAAATGCTTAAGCTCGTTTCATAGGTAACACCTATTTATTTCATATTACATATTCTGGGCCTGTCATTTAGAACAGCCTGCCAATTAAGATCATTTGATAACGTTGACAAGTTCCATTCTAATTTTATTAAATGGATAAAAATCATAGTATGTGTGTGTGCGTGCATGCATATATGTGTGTTATGAAGTATATTCATGTTGCTATGTCCCCCCACCGAAGGGGAGGGGGACATATTGTTTTTGGTGTGGATCCTGTTTGTGTTGGCTTCAGTGTGACACTTTTCGGCATTGGCATGACACTTTCTTGTCTGCACACATCTGTTTTCTCTGAAAACACTGTTTCTAGTTTTTGATATTTTTTCTTCTTTCCTTATAATTTGTTGAATGTTTTTTGACAGGGTCAAACATGGCTAAATATTTTCTGCTTTTATATATATCTAACAAGTCATGTGCCTTTGAAGGCACATGTTGTCTAGTCATATCTGAACAAGTCTTTAATAAACTGTGTGCCCTGTTGTTCTGAAAAGGATCTTTTTAAGATGTTAAAATTGGGCTTCATTTGATTGACTATAGTACTTTATATTATTTGCCCATGTTTTACAACCCTATTGGCCCTAAGTACTGGGACAGGTCAGATCAGGAAGTGTAAAACCAGATCAGATGCCACAGAGTGCAGCATATGGTCACATTTACAGTGCTAGTCACCACGAAGTTTGTGGACTTAACAGTGGGTAGTGGAATGGACTTACTGAGAGTTTAGGGCATGTGTGGTGAGCGGATAAGGTGTCCTAATATTTGGTGTGAATATGGTACTCCTTTAAATGCTTTGTACATATATGTATTTGTTAGAGGTCTCATGGATGATTAGTTTTGTAACTAAATTTGTTACCCTCTCAAAATAAAGTTGATTATTATTATTATTATTATTATTATTATTATTACTATTAACCACTGAAACAATTTTGAATCTAATTTTGGAAGTTGTTTGGAAAGGAATTCAAAATAGCTAGACTTATGATGGCATACTGGTTAAATGGCATCTTCATCTTTATAGGAGTTATTTGAAATAAAAATTGTTACATGGCATCTGCAGACATCTGTCCACTCTAGGGAGTGAGTCATAGTCAGTGGGCCTCATAATGGTTTTCTTATAGCAGATTTCATATATTTTGACGAAAGACCAATTTGTTTGCAAGAATGAATGTTTGTCCAATTTATTCTAGTTACAGAGATTTTCCTGTAGTAGACAGCTCCCAGTTACCAGTCCACATTCACAGGAAGTTTGTATGTAATTTCATGGGCACAGTCTACCAGAACTCATCAAGACAGGGTCTTCTTAAAGTTTTAAATGACAGTCATACAAGTAATATATGTTATGTAAAGCCTAGGACAAGGTAAGCCATGATTGATTATTGCAATTGCTTGTGGGATTAGCCACAATTACCATAGCCTGAGTAACAGCTCTAGATAGGAGAAATTTTTCAGCCAGAAATTGTTGATATTTTCTATTTTCCACAGACACATTCATTGTAACTTCCTACCAAGACAATGCCAGTGAGTACTCACTAGTTTCTGTGGGGAAATAAGAAAGATATACATATTGATACCCTTTTGTCTAGAGCTATGCTCAATTAAGCCATCTTATTTTATTTGTATCTCTCTCCGCCATATCTGCCTGAATCCACTACTTTTAGCTTTCCACTTGTGACATCAATCACAGCCTAGCATTATAGGTACATAACCCAAAACCAGTGAAGTGTTTTAATTTACACATATCCCTCTTCTGATTTTGGTCGGAATGGTATAGAACTATTGTTCAGGTATGGTTTTAAGCTGAGTAATTTCTTTGCCTCTGTAGAATACATGTAATTTGAAATAAAAAGGTTTCTTTGGACCACACAAAGTTGACTGATAGATGTTAGGATTTTTACAAAAAAAAGGAAACTGTAAAAGACAAAACTAAAAAAGTAACTGCTTGTGTCATATTTTAAAGAAAAAAAATGTATTCTTTCAAGTCATATTTCTTCTGTTTTTGACAATTAAAAACATATTTCTGCACATTATATTTCTTCTGCTATTTTCTAATGAGACAAAAAAGAATCCACACATCTCATTTGAACAGTTTGGTTTTATATATAGCTCACCTGAGCTGTGCTGAGGATGAGCTATAGTGATCACTTTTCGCCTGTTGTTCCTCTGTCTGTCTGCCCGTGTGTGTGCCTGTCTGTTAACATTTTTAAATGATTTTTCCGCTGAAGCCACTGAGCCAATTTTGCTCAAAGTTCATATGGAGCCTCCTTAGGTGGGGGAGAATGAAAGATTGCTAAAATGGTTGCAGTTTGTTGACCAAGATGGCTGCCATGCCCATATATGGTAAAAACTTTTACAAATCTTCTTCTCCAGAGCTCATAATTTGCTTCCACATGCATTTGTATAGGCCCTATACACATTTATATGGGAAAAATGTTGAGAATTCATATACTCCTCTAAAGACTATGATCCAATTGCATTGATGAAGAGCATCAGGGCGGCTAGTAGGCACAAAATAGCTAAAACTGAGCCAATCGAAAAACCAAACTGGCCGCCACAGCTGCCGTCTTGAAAATCAATTTTCGACATCTCTTCCCAAATGTTAGGTCAGTTTGAGCTGAAACTGGCTCTGTAGCAACAGGGCGACTTCTGGATCAAAATGAGCTGAAATAGTGTTGATCTGAAATCCAAGATGGCTGCCAAAGCCGCTCTTGCAAACCACAAGGCAAATTAAGTTTTAACTTATGATGTAGCAACAGGTTGACAGATGAAAAATAGCTAAAATCATGCTGATTGGAAGTCCGAAATGGCCGCCATGGCTGCCATCTTGAAAACCAACTTTTGACTTCTTCTCCCAAACTGTTGGGCAACTTGAGCTGAAACTTACACTCTAGCAACAGGATGACCTCTAGATGGAAAATAGCTAAAATTATGCCAATAGGAGATCAAAGATCGATACAGCTACCATCTTGAAAATCTATTTTTTTTTTATCTCCTCGCAAACCACTCTGTGAATTATGTAGAAACTTATGATGGAGTAACAGGCCAAACAGTAGATATAAAAATAGCTAAAATCGTGTTTAGATATCCTGTGGCAACCACAGCCACACCTTTGACCTTTTTAATGTATGGTCAAATTTGTGTCCTGGTTGTTGTGGCAATACTGGAAAAAGTTGCATGGCATTCGCAGATATGCAATAGCTGTTTTTATCCGGTGAACAAACTGTGGCCCATAGGGCTCTTGTTTTTTTATTACTGGTGTTGTAATAGGCTGTATCTTTGAAGTGCAGATAGGAATTTATTTGATCACTTGTGCCCGGGTCAGCAGCAATGGCAGCAACATAACACTTCTGTTTCTGCTCAGTGACTTGTGTAAGGTTCTAGCAGTTGTTTCTGCTGATTGTTCCAAGGCAGTTAGCTCTTTTGTTGCAGTTCTTTATTTGTCTGTCTATTATTGCTGTTGTTCAATTGTGTCTTTATGCTATAGTGTCTTGTCATTGTTTGTTCCTCATCTCTTATTTTAGTGCCTTTGGAAGGTTATGCCTTTCCTGAGTAACTTCATATATCTTTTTCCAGCTATGGTCTTATGTTTACAAGAAAGAATTTGCTCCCTTTACTTTTGACAGGATTGCACCCCACCCCACTTAACCTTTACAATGCAGTAAATGAAGATTTTCATTTTTAGCAGTTTATATCTGGGATGGTAAATAAAGTGTCTTGTTTGTCAGTTTACCTGTGGAGCAGCTCAGATATGAAATGATGGTTAGTTAAAATCAGAAGTGCATTTATGACACTTCATAAGGCTGTTTTCCTGTTTTTATTGGTCGATTAAAGCTGTAAAAGGCTATTTTGGCACGAAAAGATACTTGGAAAATCTGGTGATCTTTGTAATGGGAAATTTGTATTCCAAATTGCTACCAATTCAGTAATGTTGACTCATATAAATTGGATTCTACGGATGTTTCTAAAAGTTTTTATGTAAGAAAGGAGTTGTTGATATGAATTTATGTTACATCAGATTTTACCTAAATTCAGTTTTGGTAGACAAAATTCATCCTCATTTTTCGACTGCATGTTCTGTTTGGCTGATGTTTAGATAGGATTTCACAGCCACTGCATACAATATTTATGTCTGCTTATAGGAAAATCAATGTGCAGCACATTTTTTTTAAAAGTTTATGCATTTTTATTGGGTAATTAACGTATAATCCATGGCTGAACATGGTACCCATCAGGGGTTTTATTGGTAAAAAAATTAGTAGCTTGGTGCAGTACACACACATACAAAAGAAAATGATTGTTGTAAGGACTAAATATATCTGTTCCCCTTAATTGAATTATGCCTAGCTATCTAGCAGAATGCAGTATCTAATCAGGGTCTACATTATTGCATTAAATACAGGAATTTCTATAAAACCTGGTAATACTAAAACTAATCAGACACCCCTTTTATTGGAAATGGACTGGTACAAAGAGATTAGTTGGAAGAGTCCACCTGGCATAAATGGGTTAAGTCTTCTTTCAGGTGAACATCAAAGGCCCTGATCATACTGCTTAGATTTTCAGGCTGATCTGGGTCCTGCCTGTTTACACAATGTGCACAGTTTGAGAAAACAGCCCATATGCTATACACTGGCAACAAAGGCCACATCAAGGCATGTGAATTTATGAAGTTTTGATCAGGGCAGGGTTTTCCCTTGGTTTTTTTTAAACGAGAGTCCCAGGGACTCCCTTACATAGATTTAAGGGGTCCTTTAATGAGGTTAACACTTAAAGCGCTAATTACAGCCACAGCAAACAACACTTTAAAGTACTTCTTTTACTTTGCAGAGAAAATAAGGCTTGACATATCTTGTGAATTGTCTGCTTAGCAGACAATTCACATGACATGTCAGGTCTTATTTTCTCTAAAAAAAAAATAATTTTAGAATGTCATCTGCTACAATTGGTTTAACAGTGCTTTAAGGATTAACTGTTGCCCAAATATTGATAGTTCTTGCCCTTAGACCACAAATAGATTAAAATACAATGCCATAGATAAATAAAATCCATTTTGGACTGATCATATTAGTCTGGCCCCAGACCCTTTCTTTATTTTTCTTTTCTTTCTTTTTCTTCTTTTTTTTTTTGAGGGGACACAACACTTGTATAGCTTGTAGAATTTTTGTTTACTTCAGTCCCTTGTTCAGCCATAGGTAACTTGAAGTTGGATTTTAAGAGGATCATGATAAAAAAATAATGTAGAGAAAGAGAAAAATAGATATAAAACAAAAACGACTGGAGCCAGTCTATGATCATATATGCATCACTCAGAACCCTTACCCCTAACTTTTAAGAGTTCAGAACAAAGTTTTGGGGGTAAAAACTGCCAAACTGCAAGTCAGGGAAAACCTTGATCAGGGACTTCATTGTTTATTAAGTAGAATCAAGGGGTACTGTAGAATATATCAGCAAACAGAGAAGGCTCTGATTAGACAGGATGTGCAGGCTGAAGTGGGCCTTCATTGTTCACATTCAGCATAATTGGCCTTTTCTAACATTGCCTATCATACACATGAAGGCCCTTTTATGTATGTTGCAGATCATCTAAATATTTCACAGTAAATTAACACGCAGTGTTGTTAGATTAATTATTAATGTGTGCAGCCATGCTCAGTAGGGACTTTTCTAAACCTCTATACAAGTCCATATTGCATTGCAATATTAACCCTTAAAATGCCAAGGAAAATTGTAACAGATGACATTCAAAAACTTTCATATTTTTTTTTTTATTTTTTTTTGAAAATAAGGCTTGGCATTTCATGTGAATCATCTGCTAGGCAGATGATTCACATGAAATGTCAAACCTTATTTTCTCTAAAAAAAAAAAAACATTAAAAATGTCATCTGCTGCAGTTGTGTAAGGGTTTATATAGTTATCATATAACATCACAATAAGTCACACCATATTTACCGTATGTATTCAGACAGACAGGCCTGAATAAACAGTGTAGACCCAAATGCTGCAGAATGCGGTGTCTCAACAGAGTCTACACTGTTTGCCACTCATCCAGCAAGTTTTAGTCACAACATCGGGTAGTAAATTGAACTTATTCAAATTTAAGACCACATATGGTAAGGAGTTGAGATGTGCAAATGTGGCAGCACTCTAAAAAAGTGAGCATTGAGCTTCCTGCCACATCTGGTCACAGTCACAATATGACTGGAAATTGGTGAAAATGAGATGTTAAACCCACATAAAACAAACACAAATCTAAAACAGTTTCTTTCAATTTTTGGACAGTAATGCCTGATCAAACAGTGCATGCCCAGACCTGCCTTGGTGGCTCAGTTGGATGCGCCATCCGACTGGAGACCAGGAGGTCGCGGGTTCAACCCCCGCCGAGGTCGGCAACATTCTTTCGTGGAGATTGATCATGAAATATTTTCTACGGTCATTCCCTTCCACTGATTCAAGAAGGGCAGTTGTCAGTTTCTGGCGAAAGAATATGCACAATACTGGTTAACCGCTTAGAGGATTAAGCCTGCCCAGTAAACGTGTGGTTAGGTAAACTGACCGTGCTCGACATGACCCCATTGGGTTGACTGGGCCGTAAAACCTCAACACAAACAAAAGCATGCCCAGATCAGACAAAACAATGTGGCATCTGATCAGAGTTAACAGTATTTGCTACTCATCCAGCAGTTTATAGGCCTCGGTGGCTCAGTTGGATGCGCGTCCGACTGGAGACCAGGAGGTCGCGGGTTCAACCCCCGCCGAGGTCGGCAACATTCTTTCGTGGAGATTGATCATGAAATATTTTCTACGGTCATTGTCTCCCTTCTGCTGATTCAAGAAGGGCAGTTGTCAGTTTCTGGCGAAAGAATATGCACAATTCTGGTTAACCGCTTAGAGGACTAAGCCTGCCCAGTAAATGTGTGGTTAGGTTGACTGGGCTGTAAAACCTCAACACAAACAAATGCAGCAGTTTTAGACATATAAACAGGTTGTATTGTAAAATGGACCATACTTCAAATTTTAGGGAACAAAATGCCAAGAAAACCTGCATCTGAAAATGTTGTCTATTAATGTCGTCTGCTGAATACTCTTGCAAACTTTTCAAACTTATTTTTGCATACAGGCAAACAGTGTGGACCCTGATCAGACTGCTAGAGGAGCAGTATTATCAGGATCCACACTGTTTGCAGTAATGACTTTTAAAATCACAAGCAGATGACAAAGCAGACAACAATTATTGTGATTGGCAGTTTAAGGGTTAAAGTGTCTAAATATATAGAGTAAGTATGGTAGTTTCTCCCATTTCTGTTATTGATAAGACAGGTGTAGTCCTTTTCTTTGACACATCGTATTTCACTGTGTTGCACTGAGAGTGAGCCTGTGGGATATTACAGAAAGTATCCTAAAAATATGCACTATCCCTATGTAATTATAGTTGAGGGAGTGCCTGAAAAAGTGAACTCCCTGAAAAAGTGAACAAAAGTCCTAAATTATCCAACACTGATTTAATGTCATTTTCTTGCATACCAGACCGTGTTTCCACAATTTTCATCACTGCAATCTTATCTTGTCCCACTTATCAGACCCATGGGACAGATAAAACCATAACATGCATTCAATACCCGGTACATTGCCTGTATAGAAGGTCATGTATTTTCATCCTCAAGACATTGGTTGTACAGAGGATCGACATCAAGAACCAGACAAATGATGTCAGTTTATGTCACGTCCGACGTCAACAGAAAGAACCAAACATCAGTCGCCGATGATATCTGTTTCTTTGAAAGGTAAAAAGCAACCCTTACAAATGCTAAAATTTTGCATTTAATCAATTCTAATTAAAATCTAAAGCTTTATTATATCAAAAGGTATGCAAGAAAAAGAATCTGTCATGGCTGTTCGATGTAGAGTGAAAAGTCCGTTCCTCAGGATAACTGTTCAGCATCACGGAACAAGCTGCATGATGCCAAATAGCTATCCTCAGAATGGATTTTTCAGTCTGCACTGAACAAACGTGAAATATCCTTATAATCTTTACTTTTTTTTCAGTTGGCTACCTCAGGAAACCAATGAAAGTAGGGAGGAATACATCCAAACATTGTCTCAGAGTGATCTCACACTAAACCCGGTTGGTAAAAACACTGAATGCTATCGTATTTATGAAGCTATAGCATATGGTTCAATTCCAGTGATAGAGGATGTGATGACACAAGGAAATTGTGGGAGAGCCTCACTTTCATCTCACTATCCATTACGTCTGCTCAAAGAAATGGATGCTCCATTAATATTTATAAAAGATTGGTCTGAATTGACTAAAATTATAGAAAAGGAGAAAACTTTACGGTATAGTGAAAAAGTTAAAAGAAGAAGAAATATTCTTTTGTGGTATGAAAGTTTTAAATCAAAATTGCGAGAAAAATTTATTAGAATTATTAATGAACATTTTTTTGGAATAAAAAGATGATGTTTGAGACAGGCTGTGGGAAGATCACCTTTCTTGTATGCAAACAGCAAAGAACCAGGCCAGCCTGCACTTCTGTGCAGGCTGGCCTGGTTCTTCCTGTTTGCTATAGTAATACTGTAAAGTCCCAATATAAAGTCCCAGTATTATATGGACTACATCAAGGGAAAAATGGGTCTTCCAGCATTTGCGAATCATGCAGTTTCAGACCATCATATGTATTCTCAGTCTTATCAGGCTCTTTAATCTCTGGTGATATGTTCTGTGACATCTTAATATTTTGCAAGGGAACAGGCATCATAGTTACAGATAAAGCACTTCTTCAACCAGAAAGTTTTATCTTTTTCTTATTACTCCATGGAAACATATGTTGTGGTCCTCCTTAGAAGCACCTCACCAAGGCGCTTCTAATGAGCTCCCACAACATATGTTTTTGTGGAGAAATAAGAAAACTATTTATTAGGATAGTCTCTTTATTTGAAGCAATGAGCCATATCAGCCTGCACTGCCCAAACCTGGATCAAGTAATCTGATTGGCTGGAAATTAGAAGTGGGCGTTGCATCTTAATTTATTCAGCATCTGATTGGCTGGAAATCAGAAGTGGGTGTGGCTCTTAATTTATTCAGCAAGACAAGGGTTAAGATCACTTGAAAATAAGACCACTATTAAGACCAGCTTTTGCCAGTCCCAAATGGGTTTTTCTAGTATACTACATAACTCCAGATAAGAGGGGGTATCCACATAATATTTTTCTTATTTCTCCACAAAAAAAAAAAACTCTTGGTAATCATTAGACGAGGTGCTTCTAATGAGTACCACAACATATTTTTTCTGGAGAAATAAGAAAATTATCAGTACTTTTTGGTTTGAAAAAAAGTACCTTATCTGGGGATATGTTCTAAGGTCAATATTAACCCATTGTAGTTGGGAGACCATAAAAGGGTAATTGGCAAATAGTGGAGACCCAGATCAGATGCCGCAGCATGCAGCATCTGATCTGAGTCTCCACTGTTTGCAAATAGTTTAGCCATATTTCTCTAGGATTATGTAAATCTCATAGCCAGACATACCTAAAATTGAAATTGGACTCTTCCAGTATATAGTGTGGGAGAGTCTACAATGGGTTGACCACCCCACTAATAAGACCACTCTTAGGCAGTACCAAAGATGGTTTTAATAGTGTAATTTTACTGTAAATGAAGACGTGAGGGGCTAGACTGTGTACCATATTTATCCTAAGTATTGGGACACTACCTTACCCTAACCCTGTATTGATGCTTCTGTTCTAAAAATTTGTTGGATGGGTGACAAACAGTGCAGACCTTGATCAGATGCGGCATTCTGCAGCATCTGATCTGGGTCTACACTGTTTGCTCAGGTCTGTTTGTCCAAATACTTAGTGTAAATATGGTGTATGTACAGGCTAATATAGGATTTTGCTGTTCACTTGTGGGAATGAGTTGTTTTTCCCACGGAAGGCCTCATGTACAGATCTAGAAATTGAGGAAAAAATCACCACTTTATGAGCTGCATTGTTTTTACCAGTTTATGAGCTGGGCCCAGTAGTTCAAAGCATTGTTAACTTAATGAAGTTGTTAAGTCAATGTGATGCTGAAACTAATTATTTATCTTATGCTAAATAAGCTTATGTTGATGTTCTTATTGATAATTGTAGCTTTTGCACAACAAAAAACGACTTGTATATTTTTCTTTAAAAAAAAAAAAAAAAAAGTAGTGTATTTACACTAATACATAGCTCTTGATAAGATGCTTTAAATCTAAAAGAACTGATATTTTTCTTATTTCTTCACAAAAACATATGTTGTGGATACCCATTAGAAGCACCTTGGCAAGGCACTTCTAATTAGTACCCACAACATATGTTTTCGTGGAGAAATAAGAAAAATATATACCTGATACCCACTCTTATCTAGACCTATGTAATATAACAAATCATGAGCTACATCAAGCAAAAGGGTGTCTACAAGAACAGCAAAGGCCCAGATCAGTGAGTGTATTTACACAGTCTAATCAGAGCATTTGCTGTCCTCTTACAGATTCTGTGTAAAGTATCAACAAACAGCAAAGCCCTAAGGATGGGCAAGATGATCTGAATATGTGCATTTCACATACCATATTCCATCTAATTACTGCACTGTGCACTTAGGTTTTTCAAACTTACTGGGAAACTTGTGGTAAAATATGCATATATCTACTAAGGTTACACTTTAAAAAAGATCAGCAAAGTAGTTATTTGATGATGTTTAGGCAATTTTTATCTGATTTTCTTTATAATAGCATATGTTGTGGGTACCCATTTGAATTGCATCGACAAGTTGATGCAATTCAAATAGGTACCCACAACATATGCCTTTATAAAGAAGTAGAAAAAAGTACACTTGCTGTAATCGGAAGACTACGAAATTGCTTGACTGTGCTCTTATAGGGGTATGTGCGGTAATTAGGTCAAATATGGTGTGTTCAGAGACATGGTTTGACCCTTAAAGTGCCAACCAAATATGTTCAAAGACATAGTTTAACCCTTAAAGTGCCAACCAAATATGTAGCAGATGACTTTCTATTATATTTTTTTTTTCAGAGAAAATAAGTCTTGACATGTCATGTGAATTATCTGTATGGCAGTCTGCAGCATCTGATCTGGGTCTGCTTTGTTTGCTCAGCATTGTCTGTCCCAATATGTACAGTAAATACTGCAACAATGCTTTGAATAACAGGCCCAGAGTTTTGAGAATATTATTATTATTCTTGAAATGTATCATGAGAAATTGAATTTTTTTTAACACACAAACAGTAATGACCTGAATCAGGCTGCACATCCATGCATCCTGATTGGAGCTTTGTTTTTTTCACAATTACCCTATTTATACTGAGTATTCAGACAGACATTCTGTGGAGTCAGATCTTGGCCTTCACTGTTTGCTTGGGCCTGTCTGTTCTGATACTTAGGGTAGATACAGTAACTCTTTCTTATGATACAGTTGTTGATTTCTAGGAAAGCATTAAATATTTTATATTATTAAAGATATATTGTATTGTTATAAAAGTTATGAATTTAGATTTAACTTATTTATTAGATAGTCATGCAAGTGTGAAAATTGTTACAGCTGAATTGTAGAGGTAGAAATTCTCCATATTTATTTTTATTCCATAATGCCGTATTTACCTTAATTTTTCGGACAGCCATGCTGTTGCAAACAGTGCAGACCAGGGCCCAGTTGTTCAAAGTGTTGTTAGCTTAATGAGCTCGTTAGTGGTCAAAATGATAACTGTTCTAGTAAGTACAATATCTAATTCACAGGTATTTTTGCTGGAAAAATGTGAGTAGCTTTTGCAAATGCAAAAACTACTCACATTTGATCAGCAAACATATTAGTGTATATGCCATATTTAATGATCAAATTTTTAATGATACGTTAACTAACTACATCGTTAGTTTTGAACAACTGGGCCCTGGCTGTTGCAAACAGTGAAGATCTGGATCCAACTGCTTCTAAAGCAGTTTGATCAGGGTCTGCTTTGTTTGCTGATCAATTAATACTTTTTAACATATCATCAGGTAGTTAGATAAGCATATTCAGATTTTAGAATAAAAGGGGTTAGGGTATCAATATATTTAGGGTAGTTACAATACAAATTTAGCCCTTATCATGAAAATAGCAGACAGATGAGGACTTATTTTCACCTAAGAATAGGTCCTCTTATTTATGTTGATATTATTAAAAAAATAGGTCTTGTTCTTTCATGTGGATATCATTTCATGTGTTACTTCATTTCCTCAAAAAATGCTTCATATGAACTATCAGATGCTATTTTTCTGGGAAAAAAAAGACAAAGTAAGGAGACATCTGATGGACGAAAAGTGGCTGGGAACAAACCTTTTTTATACTTCTTCCTTTTCTTTTTTGCATTCTTCATAATACTTTTATGGACTGATTCATTACTTCTTCCTTTACTATTTTTTCTCTTTATTTTCTTTCTAGTGCACCACTAAGAATTGTCAAGTGTGACAGCTTAGTGTAACGACATAGATGTCACATGAAATGTCAAGTGCTGTCCTCTGGGAAAAACTAAAAATATTTCCAATTATTACCTGCTGATATTTAAAACATTTTCTCTGATGATTAACCTTTACCACTCCCTGAGCCAATTCAACAGACGGCAAATTGATGACATTTTTTTCTTAATTTTTTTTTTTCCAGAAAGCAGCATTTGATATTTCTTGCAAATAGTCTATATTGCAAACAAATTGGCATTAAATGGCAAAACCTGCTTTCTGGGAAAAATATGAAAAATATTTCAAAATATTGCCTACTGAAATTTTTACCCACCATGCTAAGCATTAAAATCTGCAGAGTAATTGCAACATGCATCATTTGAAGTTATCAGGCAAATCTTCATGAATATAAATAATATGAGTTACATCACTAAGAAAAGGGAGTTTAGAGCCAGGCTCCTTAGAACAGTCAGTAGTGTGTTGACTGCAGATCCAGGCATTGCGATTTCGAACCCCAGCTCAGCCACACACTGTTTTCGACCTAATTACTGCATTGTGCGCTTAGGTTTTTTAAAAATACTTGAAAGCTTGTAGTTAAAAAAATATACCTACCTATACTAAAGGTACACTTTAAAAAAAAGATCAGCGAAGGATTTATCAAAATGATGCTTAATCGATGTTATTGTATTTCTTTTTTTTATTTTCTTATAAAAGCATATGTTGTGGTACTCGTTTGAATGCCTCGACTTGTCCAGGCAATTCAAGTGAGTACCCACAATATATGTTTTTATAAAGAAGTAGATAAAAGTACACTATGATCTAAAGACTACTAAATTGCTTGACAGTGCGCTTATAGGAGCATGTGCGATAATAAGGTCGAATACGGTAACTTTTGAGGAGATGGCTCGTGAAATTATTTCTACAGTCAATCTCCCCCTTCTGCTGATTCAAGAAGGGCAGTTGTCAGCTACTGGCAAAAGTATGTGCACAGTTACTGGTTAACCGCTTAGAGAACTAAGCCTGCCTAGAAACAGTGTGAGTAGGTTAACTGACTGCACTTGATATGACCCTAATGGGTTGACGGGCAACTGAAACAAACAAACAAAGGTATTTAGCATATATACCAGCATAGATCCATATCCACATACAGACGAAACTCAATAACTCCAACATCTTTGAAACCATGTAAATTTGTTCTCGACATGGGTAGTTCAAGCCACTGAGGGTTAATCATAATGCCAAGTCAAGAGGCAGATGGATATAATTTAGGGATATCTGTTCGATCTTCTGTAAAATAATGGTGTGTTGTGTGAATTAATTAGAATCAACTCAATGAGGTGATTCTAATAAATACACACAACATACATTTCATGATAAAATAAGACAATTTCCCTAAAATATCCATAAATATTTGCTTTCTTAGGCTGACAAGAGAATTTCCTAGGGACTCAAAAACGAGTTTGAATTAACCATGGTAAACGAGCCATCTGTGTTCAAGCCATTGAGGTTTTACTGTAAATATTTCTCTTATTAACAAAGAAAACATGTTGTAGATACTCATTAGAAGCCGCTCAGTAGGATACAACAGTGAAGATCAAATCCAAGCTGTCTAATAAGGATTTTTTCTGTACACATGCCTCGATGGCTTAGTCGGGTGAGCATCCAACTGGTGATCAGGGCCCAGTTGTTCAAAGCATCGTAAGCTTATCTAGCTCGTTAACGGTCATTTCGTTAACTGTTTTAGCGGATTCAATATACAATATTCTGATATTTTAAGCTGAAAAAAT
The DNA here is from genome assembly GCA_964016985.1 of Anodontia alba. NCBI lineage: Eukaryota > Metazoa > Mollusca > Bivalvia > Lucinida > Lucinidae > Anodontia > Anodontia alba. The sequence goes on from OZ024828.1 coordinate 105,294,575, forward strand.
GTGAGTAGCTTTTGCACTGCAAAAGCTACTCACATTTTTTCAGCAAAAAATTTCAGCATATTTGCGTATCACTCAGTGTAAATTTTAACGAATCGTTAACTAACGACGTCGTTAGCTTTGAACAACTGGGCCCTGGGGTTCAATCCCCACTGGGTCTGACAACATTCTTCCATGGAGATTGATCATGAAATATTTTCTACGGACATTCTCTCCCTTCTGCTGATTCAAGTTACCAGTTTCTGGCGAAAGAATGTGCACAGGCACTGGTTAATAACTGTGACAACAGTTGTTAACAGTTGTTAACAACTTAGCCTGCCCAGGAATAGTGTGAGTAGGTTAACTGACCATATTCAACTTGATCCTAATGGGTTGACTGGGCCATAAAACCGCAACTCAAACAAACAAAATCCACATAAATATTTCTGTTTTGCCTTGATATGATAGAAACGGTGAAGACCAAATCCAAGCAGTCTGATCAAGACCTTTCCTGTACACATAGAGGAATCGATCCCATAGGAATAATGAACACACACGCATGAAAATACTTGGAGTGTCAAAGTTTTCTGGGCCATAATAGTATACCTAGTATAGGCCAGTTCAGTCTCATCAGTGTCCCTCATATAAATATTCAGAAATCCCCAGAATGGTCTCTTTAATACAAAGGACCAGGGCCCAGTTGTTCAAAGCATTGTTAGCTTAACGAGCTCATTAAGAGTCATTTCGTTAACTGTTTTAGCGGATTCAATGTACAATATTCTGATATTTTTTGCTGAAAAATTTGAGTAGCTTTTGCACTGCAAAAGCTACTCACATTTTTTCAGCAAAAAATTTCAGTATATTTGCTTATCACTCGATGTAAATTTTAACGCATGGTTAACTAACGACGTCGTTAGCTTTGAACAACTGGGCCCAGAAAATATAAACCACACTACACTATTGTGATGTATGAGGAGAATTTTTACTCCAGATACTGTAGTATATGCTGGTGAACAGCAAAGATCTTGATCAGGGCCCAGTTGTTCAAAACTAACGACATCGTTAGTTTAACGACTCGTTAAAATTTACATCGAATGATACGCAAATATGCTGAAATTTTTTGCTGAAAAAATATGAGTAGCTCACATTTTTTCAGCAAAAAATATCAGAATATAGTATATTGAATCCGCTAAAACAGTTAACGAAATGACCCTTAACGAGCTCGTTAAGCTAATGACGCTTTGAACAACTAGGCCCAGAATGTTCATGTACACTGATTGTTTTGGGTCATTGCTGTTTATAAATGCATTGTTATTTGACCATCACAGAAACATGCCTATGTAATATTGACCCCTTTAAACCCCACTTTCATATAGTAGACCTGGGGTTTACAGGGCCCAGGTTTACAGGGGTATATATTATTTTTCTTATTTCTGCTCAAGAACATAGGCTGTTGCTGAGGCGGTTCTAACGAGTACCCACAATCTATGTTTTGAGCAGAAATATGAAAAAATATCAGTGTTTTTTATCTGAAAATTTTCAACTTTTGAAGGTGAAATTGTCTATAATTTGAATAGGTGTGTTTTTTTTAATGAAGAAGCACATCAGGCCATGTTATGCAAAAAGATGTCTTCATATGATGGTCAGATTAGGTCCTTCACTGTCTGCTTAAAGACTCATTAGATACTGTAGAATGTAATGTAACAGCAGAAAGCATAGTCCCTGAATAGAATGTTGATGTGCAAGTTCATTTGAACCTACACAGCTCATATTTTGCTCAAAGACACCTTTTCTCTTGAGTAATTTTATAGTATGTGCATAAAGTGAAATTAACATGCAGAATTTTGTAAATATCAATAATCATTAACACAGGGAAAAAAGAAAACTTCTAACCATGAAAATTGATATTTTCCAGTAATATTTACCCTTGTCCTGCTGACCCCGGATATGCCCTGACTTCGCAAATAGTGTAGATCCAGATCAGTTGGCTTCTGAAGAAGCCAACTGATCTGGATCTGCACTGTTTACCATTAAGTATGTGAATTTGCATCAACAACCTGGATCAAGTAATCTGAAAGCTAAAAATTAGAAGTGGGCCTGGCATCTTAATTTATTCAGCATGGCAAGGATTAATGCTAATAATACTGGGTGAAAATTTCAGCAGACAACATTTTGAAATATTTTTCTTATTTTTTTGCACAAAAAAAAAAAATCATGTAAATTGTCTCCTGGGGACACAATTTGCATGTATTGCATATAATTTCAAAGCCTATTTTCTGAGAAAAAAAAGAATTGTCATCTGCTGAATTTGCCAAGGGAGTGGTAAAGGTTAAACTAAAAAAGACTTGCACCATTAATATGCTGAATTTAGATAATTAGCAGATGTTTCAAACTATTATTTTTCTCCATCTTACACACAGAGGCAATCAACCCATCAGTGCTTTGATTCCTATTTCTCGGCAAACATATATGTTGTGGTACTCATTAGAAGTGCCCCGCTGAGGTGACCTATTTATTCTGCTTTTCATCACAGTTCACAAAAGGTCTGAGAAGATCATCAAGAACTATCCTTTAGTGTACACCTTATAAGGGGATGTTCTTGCAGTATTCTTTTTTGCTTCCTTCTGAAAAGAATGAACTTTAAAAGCAAAGAATTTGATCCCCTTGGAAGCAAATTCTTTGCTTTTAGAGTGGACATCTTGTCAGAATGGGTTGGTGTGCAGGAAAGCAAAACAGGAAGTCAGAAAAAGTTGTCTCCCTTGTAAAAATGGCGCAAAACTTTCCAAGTGTATCCAAGAACAATTGATAGTGTGCAAAAATTGCACATAAATATAACACGTACAAATTCAGCAGACGACAAATTTATGATATTTGTTTTATTTTTCCAGAAAATAGGCATTGACATTTCATGCAAATTGTCTCCTAGGAGACAATTTGCATGAAATGTCAAAGCCTATTTTCTGGGAAAAAATAAGAAAAAGATTTCATAATGTTGTCTGCTGAACATTTTTGCACATGCTTATTGATAATATGAGTACACACACTAGGATGATACGAAAGTCATAAAGGTGATATTTATGTTGGTCAAAGATTTTTGTATGGTCCTTTTGCATTTGTATAGTTGTGTGTATGTATACTTTTTTTGGTATCATAGTTTAGGCCCTTCATAGCACATAGGCTTTCTTATGTCTATTTCATTGTATAGTCAAGACAGCTTGTTCTTCTTGGACAGTTTTACAAGCTAGCTTTCTGGCAAAAGAAGTGCACAAATACTCATTAACTACTTAGAGGACTAGTCCTCTAAGTAGTTAATGAGTATTTGTGCACTTCTTTTGAAATATTCTTTTGATATTTTTTCCTGGAAAAGTGTGGATAGGTAAACTGACCAGCTTGACATGACCCTAATGGGTTGACTGGACCATAAAACCTCAATTTATAGGCTCTTTGACACAGGTGAATTCTAAGCTTATTACTTCCTTGTATCTAATCATCATAAACTGCAAGCTTTAGACAGCTGAGGTAGTTAAAGCTACCTTTGGTAGTCTAATTGGTGAAGCATGTGCTTCAAATATGGGCCATTTCAAGTGAAAAAGTGCCTTCCAACATGTGCAAAATGTGCAGATTCAGATTATCCTGCACTTGTGCAAAGTATCATCAGGGCCTTTGCATCTCTATTCATGTATCTAATAATTCTGTTAGTGGACAGTGACGGCCCTGATCAGACTGCATGGATGTGCAGGCTTATCTGGGCCTTCACTGTCTGCATATGCATGAAAACACATTTTTGCATGTTGTGGCCATATGAGCAAATGCATGCATAAAGGTACAGTTTGTCTTTGGCAAGCAACAAAATTCTAGACCAGCCTGTGCATCTCTCCCAGTCTTAATTCCCCACCAGATCTGAGGATGACTGGAAGGGTTGCACTTCAGCCATCATGCTGTCCATCCTTTCATCTGAGATCTTGTCAAGGGCATATCTCTTGTATTATATGGCTTAGGCATGCCAGATGTGGTTTGGTGTTTAGGTACAATTATTGAAGACCATGTGTTAGTACCAAAAGTAGGTTACCAGGATATATAATTGACCAACTTCATACAAAGACTTGCCTAGTACATATCTCCTGTATTGTATGGCCCTGGCATCCAAAGCATGTTTAGACCATGTCTCATAGCTCCAGGTATGAGGGGTATCCATTTAATATTTTTCTCTTTTCTCCACGAAAACATATGTTGTGGTTACTCATTGGAAGCATCTCAGTGAGGCACTTCTAATGGGTACCCACAGTATATTTTTGTACTCATTAGAAGTGAGGAACTTCTAATGAGTATCAACAAAATGTTTTTGTGGTGAAATAAGAAAAATATTAGTCCTTTTTGGTTGAAAAAGCACCTTATCTGTAACTACAATGTATACAAAAGGATCTGTAAATTTTTTATACCTTAAAAGCATTTTGTTTCTTTTTGATATTTACTGTACTAGATTTAGAGGTCTTTATAAATACCTCCACAATACAAATGTAAAGTGAACACCAAATGCATTTTCAGCTGCCCCATAGGAAAATTTGTCTTCACATAGATGTGGAAAGCTGTGGAAAGTGAAGGCCCAGATGAGACTGCACATCTTTGTCCATATCTGCACAGTCTGCTTAACCCATTGCATACTGTATAGATTCTCCCTCACTATATATTGGAAGAGTCCAATTTCAATTTTAGGTACGTCCGGCTATGAGATTTACATACATGTATTCCTAAAGAAAAATGGCTAAACTATTTGCAAACAGCGGAGACCCAGATCAGACTCTGCATTCTGCAGTGTCTGATCTGGGTCTGCACTGTTTGCCAATTACCCTTTTACAGGTCTCCCGATTACAATGGGCTAAGGATGTTGCTAGCAGCTAAAAGATTTATGGAACACCATAGAATAAATTGGTGTATTGCAAATGCTCACATCAGATTGTGCATTTTGGCTTTCCATAGGTCTAGATAAGAGTGGGTATCAAGTAAATAGTTTTCTTATTTCGCCATGAAAACCTAGTTTGTGCATACTCATTGGAAATGCCTCACTGAGGTGCTTCTTATGTGTACCCACAACATACTTTTTCAAGAAGAAGGAAGAAAAATATCAACAGTTTTCGATGGAAAAAAGACATCTTATCAAGAACTATGTCTTTCTGATCTAGATTTTCATGGTTTACATATGTCCCAAAGACCTCTTTTCTCATCCTGCTGCTGTAACTTTAATTACATTACAAAGGACAAGTGAGAAATATTTTTTTCTTATTTTCCCCAGAAAATACATAGCTTGACAATATGCTGGAACCTTATTTTAAGATGGTTGCGGATATAGGACCGTTTAAAGATGGACCCCAAAAATGTTGCATCCAAACGAATATGTATAGATTATATAGATAAATGCCCATTAATTATTTTATGGTCATTTTTCTATATAACAGATACTTTTTGTTTTGAATACAAAACAGTTGTTTAGGTAACAGGGTTTTTGCTTCGGATCACAGCAATGGTGTTATACAGAGGTTTGTGGTATACTTGACATGTCAAGCTCTATTTTCTTCAAACAAATAAGAAAAAAATATTTTAAAATGTTGTGAACTGATATTTTATTTTGTTGTATTAAGCTTATACCACACACCCTAAATATTCAGATACCCTGCCTTTGCAAATGGTTTTGTAAAGAAAGAGGCCTACTTTCTGAACTCAAGATCAGATTTTTTTTTTTTTTCAGTGAAAAAATGTTGATTTATTTCTCAATGAAAACACGATGTGGGTACTCATTACAATCGCCTTGGCGAGGCACTTCTAATGAGTACCCACAATATGTTTTGAAAGAGAAATAAGAAAATATTTATCTGAATACCACCTTTTATCTAAAGCTCTGCCTACTTATAGTATTTATCCTAAATATTGGGACAGACAGACTTAACCAAACAGTGTAGACCTCAGATATCACAGTATGTGGCCTTCAAGTCATGTATGAATTAGTAAGTACCATAACTCCAGACTAAGCAATTTTTTCAAGGAAAAGGCATCGATGTTTTTCTTATTTCTCCATGGAAACATGTCATTGGTACTCATTAGTAGTGACTCGCTAACCACTCCTAATGAGTACAAATCATATATGTTTTCCTGCAGAAAAACAAAAAAATATTTATAGAATACTCCAGGGCCCAGTTGTTCAAAGCATCGTTAGCTTAATGAGCTTGTTTGTGGTCAAAATGTTAACTGTTCTAGTAAGTACAGTATCAAATTCACAGGCATTTTTACTGAAAAAATGTGAATGCAAAAGCTACTCACATTTTTTCATCAAAAATACAGTATAACCTCAATGGCTCGAACACGGAATGCTCGTTTACCGTGGATGATTCGAACTCGTTTTTCAGTCCCTACAAAATTCTTCCAATAGCTCAAGAAAACAAATATTTAGTGATTTTTTCTTATCTTATCATGGACTTGTATGTTGAGTGTACTCATTAGAATTGCCTCAATGAGGCAGTCCTAATGAGTACTCAACATACAATTGTTATGTAGAAAATTGAAAAGATTTCCCTAAATTATCTCTATTTGCTTCCTGAACTGGTGCCATGATTAACCCTCAATGGCTCGAACTACCCATGTCTCGAACAAATTTCCATGGTCCTAAAGATGTTCGAGCCATTGAGGTTCGACTGTATTAGCATATATGCCATATTTAGTGATCAAAGTTTTAACCATACCTTAAGGAATAACATTGTTAGTTTTGAACAACTGGGCCCAGTTATTTACAACTAAGAAGTACCAAAATACAACTCCAACATGATAAAAACTTTTACCATAATTATCCCTCAACTCATCACCGGAACAAGTCCATTTGACTATTTGATAATTTGTCTGAATAATGCTGGCTGAATAGCAAACAGTGTGGACCCTAATCAAACTGTTCCTTGAACTGGTTCAACCTTTTCTGTCTGAATATTTTCATAGATCCAGATAAGAAGCTTTTTTCAGCTGAAAAGTATTGATATTTTTCTTATTTCTCCACAAAAATATATGTTGTGGTACTCATTAGAAGTGCCTCACCAATGCACTTCTAATGAGCACCCACAAAACTTTTTTGTGGAGAAATATTATGCGGATACCCACTCTTATCTGGAGCTATGGTTTTGAATGACAGACAATGTAATTCCTTATCAAACTGCTCTTTGATCAGGTTCAAGTTTTTATACCCTGCCACAGAATAGGGCGGAGTATTATAATATACCCTCTGGTGTCTGTCTGTACATCTGTCTGTTTGTCTGTTCGCACTTCATTTCCTGATAACTCCTCCTACAGTTTTCATCAGATTGTGTTGAAACTTGGAGGACTGTTAGACCATGAGATGGTACAGCGCATATTGATTCGAGGTTACAGTACACCAAATTTTGATAAAGTTGTTACACTTTTAAAAGATTTTTCAGTCTTGACTTTGTTTCTGGATAACGAATCCTTCAGTTTTCATCCTATCGGGTTTCAACATGGTGGACAGTTAGACTATGAGGTGATGCAGCGCATATTGTTTCAAGGTTACAGTACACTAAATTTTATAGAGTTATAGCTCTTAAAAGATTGTTCAAGCATGATTTCATTTCCAGCTCACTCCTATACAGTATTTATTGAGTTATAAGACGGGAGCTTATCCTTCCAATATTTCCACAAATGTTCCCGTGCAATTTAGCTATAAAATGGGATGTTCTCTTCCAAAACAATCCTAAATATCTAGACCCACTTTTAAGATGGATCTAGATTTTTGGGATTGTTTTGGAAGAGAAAACCCACCATCTTATAACCAAAGAGAAAACCCTCCGTCTTATAACTGAAGAAATACAGTAGTTTCATCTGATCAAGCATTTATTTGTTTGTTTGTGTTGAGGTTTTATGGCCCAGTCAATCCTGTGGGGTCATGTTGAGCATGGCCATTTATCTAACCACACTTTGACTGGGCAGGCTTAGTCGTCTTAGTGGTTAACCAGTATTGTGCACATTCTATCACCAGAAACTGACAAGTGCCCTTCTTGAATCAGCAGAAGGGAGAGAATAACCGTAGGAAATATTTCATGATCAAATCTCCACGAAAGAATGTTGCCAGCTGGGCGGGGGTCGAACCCACAACCTCCTGACACTTGTCGAGCGAGCATCCAAGTTACTTGTATGTTGTTGCAGAGAAAGAAGAGAATTGCAACCAGGTTACACTACACCAAATTTTCATATTCTTTCAAGGTTACAGTACACAGAATTTTCATAGAGTTCATACTTATTAAAGCACCCTCACTTACTTTCAGGCTAACTCCTACAGGTTTTAAGAGTACCAGTTGAGACTATGAAGTGATACAGCGCATATTGTTTTGAGGGTACAGTACAGCAATTTTTTGGTTGAGTTATTACACATCAAACACAGCCATCTTCTCTACATGTTTTGTTACCCTGCAGTGGCGGGGTATCATGCAGTGTCTGCGATGCTTTTATTCTGTCTGAATATGTAGAATGGCAACCAGCGTAGATTCTGATCCTACAGTTTGTTCAGGCTTGTGCTTCAGCATATGTAGGATAAATTGGCAACAATAAATGACTACTAGTCAGTTTGATTGTATTTTACTAGATTGGTTTAACCCTTATAGCGCCAAGTAAATTATAGCAGGTGATATTTTGCTCTCTTTTTTTTTTTCAGAGAAAATAAGATGTGACATTTCATGTGAATTAGCACACAATTCACATAAAATGACATGCCTTATTTTCATTAAAAAATGAAAGGTCAAAATGGTGTCTGCCTACTGCAGTTCTGATGCTACTAGGTTTTATGTACATTTAGTTATTGCTATTATTTCTCACTATACAATTTGAATCTTCATACTAGTTGTTTCTGGCCTACTATCAGAAATGAATCAAGAATGAGATGTAGTTTATAGTTTGCTTATAATTTTAGACCTCATGTCTTTCATCACTTTGTTGAAGCATTATTTTAATTTTTACCACTCTTTGGGCAAATTCAACAGACTGCAATCTTATTCTTCCCAGAAAACAGGATTTGGCATTTCATGCAAATTGTTTCCATTTGAGACAATTTGCTTTAAATGTTAAAACCTGTTTTCTGGGAAAAATAAGAAAAAATATTTCAAAATGTTGTCTGCTGAAAATTTTACCCAGTGCTAAGCATTAATTTGTGTGTATAGGTGTATGCATGTGCTTTGCAAGGTTTGTATGCTAAGGGAGGCTATTGAGTGTAGTCTAGTTCTTGTTAGAAAATGTTTGTTGCTTCCCTTGTTGCATTGGCCACTGTATAAAATCAGGACCGATTTTTAGCCACACAGTGAACTTGTTCAGCTTCAAAGAGATAGATAACCTTTAAAGTGCCAATCACAACAGCAGCACATGACATTCTGATTTTTTTTTTTTTTTTCAGAGAAAAAAAAATAACTTCATTTCATGTCACTTACATGCTAGGCAGATAATTCACAGGCAATGTTGAGCCCTCTTTTTATCTGAAAATAAAAGAAAATGAGAATGTTGTCTACTGTGACTGTGCATGGCATTTTTAGGGTTAAGATATCTAAAGCAGAATTGCATGACATTTTAAGGGTTAAGATATTTAAAGCAGAATTTGTGAACACAGATTTCCTTTTCTTCCATATTTCATTCCTATATAAACACAGATTTCCTTTTCTTCCATATTTCATTCCTATATATGGTAAATGTCTTAAAACTTTCGTATATGAAAGATTCTGGCAAAATGGCATATGTAAACAGTGCTGACCCAGATCCAACTGCTCTGATCAGAGTCCACACTGTTTGGTATTCCACTATTTTAAGAAACATCTGCTTAACAAGCGAATTTTAGGCTAAAAGGTATATGATAAAATGTTGAAATTTTAGGACATTTACCATAATATGAACACTTTCCAAATTTAGTGTAGTTTGTATTTTTATTTTCCTTGGGATCATTAAGCCCATTCTTGTATCTTTGAAAATGGAGTTTGGCTTAAGCCAGTGCTAAGGGCAGTATGCAGCTCTGCATAGTACACTGCTGTCATATGAAGGGTCTCAAGAAATGGAGACTCTGATTTTCTTTCCATTATGTGTTCTTTGTTTCCAAGAGCAACTTTCCTTTATAGATTTTATTTTATATCCTGCACACACAATATTGGTAGGGTATTAAGTTTTTGCACTGGGCATCCATGTGTCCATCTCATCACAAAAACACACCTATATAATTTTGACCCCCTTAAACCCTACTTTTACATAATAAAACTGGGGTTTACAGGGGTATACATTATTTTTCATATTTCTGCTTAAAACATAGATTGTGGGTCAGGGCTCCGGAAAACCGGAAAAATAGCCAGTCTGGACCGAAATTAAGAATTCTGAACCGATTTCAAACACCCCAAAACGCTAATAATTCGGTCCAACAGGTTTGTGCCTTGAACCCCTTTTTTCCCAAACCATCCAATTTTCACGAATCAATGATGTCTAAAAAATCACAAATGGTCAAGTCTTCCCAAACTGACAACTACCGCGCACCATTTAAATGCGATATTATGGTAGTTAAACGGCTCTAAATGGTCATTTGACATGTATATTGGAGAGACAGATGAGTAAGGGCAACCTACCGCACCACAAAATAATTACGTCATTTTCCACCAAACATTGTCAAAAAATCAATACTTCACTGGCCTTTGTGCGGTAAACAAGCAATTAACACGAATCATCAGTAACAGTAGTCTGATAATTAATCCGTTTGTGTGACACGTGTGAATACACTGAGACTGCAGAACATCAGGTGCAGTCGGCGTGTCCAAAAGATCAAAGGTCGCTTTAACTGAGAGTGATAAAAGAATGCATTGCTTGAACGCACCCATTTTCTTCCTCTTCATTTTGATCAACATGGTTTGTTGGTCCCAGATTTGATAAATTAATTCCCAAACCGTGTACGTCCTGATCAGATGTCGCATACAATGGCGTCGGATCTGGGTGTTATTGATTGCTTCTTTTTTTTTTTTTTTTTTTTTTTGTTGACGGCCGTAACACGCGAGTATAATTCAAGGTAGATTTCACGGTAAAAAATAAGTAATGCACCACTTGCGCTAGACAAGTTTGGTCAGTGCTAAAAATTTAAGCAGTCTGGTCAAATCTTGAAACATTGAAAACTGGAAAACTGCCCGTGGCGCAGGCTTTTTTTATTAGACCTAATTAGGTCCATGAAAGTCGTTTCATTCCTCCTGTTTCCCGCTGTCCTCACGCTTACACAAGACGGGAATCAGTTGTTTATAAATAGTTATCTAGGAAAACCCTGCAGAGGTGGAAATAACAACAAAGTCGTCTTTTTTTTTTCTTTTTTTTTTTTTCTTTCTTTTTACATACCTGACTGTATTTATTGATGACGCCAGCTTTGATCATGCTCGTTATACCCGGACTTCCGTCATATAACGGAGTTGAGGTGTATTGTTTAAAAGGAATTATAGGACTGCCAATTGTCATTAGTTTTCGTGACAGGTGATACTATATATATATTTTGTTTTTGGAAATGGGCTCATTGATGACATCATCGTCATCGGCGGGACCGATTCAGATTTCAGAATTTCCAGAACCCTGTTGTGGGTACTCGTTAGAACAGTGAGGCGGTTCTAACGAGTACCCACAATTTATGTTTTGAGCAGATATATGAAAAAAATATCAGAATTTTTATCTGAAAATTTTCTGTTTTTTAGGGGTGAAATTTTCAATATATTTGAATAGGCGTGTTTTTGTAATGTGTCATATGTATATCCCTACATCTGATTTATTTCTGGTTTAGTTCCAGGATTCTATTGCAATTTTATATGTGCATTGATATTTGTTAGGTCTCATTTATGATTATTAATGGGGAATTTTCAAAATGTTCCTAGGAGCAGTCTGATCTGTACAAGCCATTTAGGAAGTTTGTTTGTATAACCGTTTAGGAAGTTATGGCCCCTGTTAAATATTAAACATTGGTTTTCATGGCATAACTTGATTTTTTTTTCATTTGAATCAAACAAAATTCTTGAAATAGCTTAATGACCAGTACATACAGATTGAGTATGAAAACAGCATTTATTTGTTAACTTTTTACAGAGTAATGACCCCTGATAAACATTAACAACTGCTTTCTATGCCATAATTTGAGTGTTTGCATCTAATATAAGCAAAGTTCATGTGGCTAAATGACAACCAAACACAAGTTCAGTAAGAAAACAGCACTTGTGTAACTTCTGACTCGAGTTATGGCCCCTGATAAAATCAAAAAACGGTTTTGTTTTCATACTGAAGTTTCTGTTCCAGACATAAGTTTCCATGCTGTATGATACTTCTATTATATCTTAATAATTGGTAGCTTGAACTTAATTTTATGTGTATGTCTAGAACATTATTAGTCAGGAATGGAAGAGCTAAGTCAAGTTTATATGAAACATGATCTCAGGCTTATGATATAATTCGCCTAAATATTTTTACCTTACTTATTCTAAAATTTCAGCAAATCTGTTCGTGTAGCATATTTACTTAAAATATTTACACCTTGTCTCCTAACCAGAATTAGGGCAAGTATGGTTAAGGAGGTAAGATGTCCAAATATTTATGGTAAATATGGTATGTTTTACAGGAGTTCGGTTAGCTGAATATTCAGAAGTGTTATGATCTCTTACGATTTTGCCCCAGATAATAAACCAATCAGATAACTTGGAATTTTCAAATTTTCTGTAGATTGAATGGTGAAGACTCATCATTTAGCCATGAAAAAAATCTTCACCATTAAATCTGCTGAAGTGTTGAAAGTTCAGGTGATCATAATATTCTCATCATATGTTCTGTGGCTTGTCACGTTTTAAAAATAGCTTCAGCATGACAGGGCAAACTGATTTAGAAGTAATGTAGATTTCTTGAATGAGGATTTTTTCCTCCATTACCGACAGTAAATTGCAGAAGAACAGATAAAGGGAGTATCTAGTATTTTCCATAAAAAGTATTTTATGATTATCCATTAGAACCACCTCAATGAGACTGTTCTACAAGTACTCACAATGTTATTTTTTAAAACATAATAGCCAGCCTTGATGGCTCAGTGGGATGCGCATCAAGAGGTGATCAAGAGGTTGTGGGTTTAATCCCCACTGGGTCTGGCAACATTCTTTCATTAGTCCGGTTGCCAAATGCAGATTTTGGGCGTAACCCAAAAAAACAGTCTGCACAAAATGTTTTTGCAGAAATATGATCTCCAATATGTTCTCCCACTGAAACTTAATGATGACACCTTGGCATCTTTGGGGAAACTGAAATATTCAAGATGGCAGACAAGATGGCCACTGAGGCTTAAAATCTCCGTATCTTCTAAAGTATGAGGGCTACACATATAATTTTTGTGTCTAAATATAGGTTTTTTAGGTCAAGAAATCAATTGAGAGTATCAAAATCAGCTTTAAGACATATCTTATATCCGCATTGGCCAATAAGATGTCATAGTCTGCAAATTTTTGCTGCACCGAATGACCAAGATATTTCTTCATGATAACAAAATATAGATTTTATTATTATAAAACCATAATTATATATAGTAAGAAGTCTATAAACATAAATTTAAAGTTGCAAAACTTCATTTTTGCGATGATAGCTTTATTATTGATTATGACCAGGCTCACTTGTTAGCTGTTTATTCAACATTTTCTTTATCACTGTTACTAAGTACCTCCTCATCACTAAGCTCTGCAGCACCTTTTGTCAATGAATTTTGACAATTGCTTGTCAGAAAACAGTTGCAGAAAATTGTACAAGCTAACTGAGATGCACAACAACCACATCTTGCTGTTGCATAAGGCTGATCGGAGGCACTCCCACAGCAAATCATCTAGAGTACAATTGGAGGTGCGGGCAGTTTATCTGCAGGAATAGTCACAGGTGCAAAGATTTTGGAATTGGTATCTTTAATCCAGCTGAAGTTTGTTGGATCAAGATCAGGTGGATCAGAATCCATAGCACTTTTCCATATACATCTCTGAAGATGGGCCCTTTTGACATTTTCAGAGAACGATGTCAGTGGCAAAGACTGTAACTTAGGAGTCTGCCTGATGTTCTTTTTTGCCGTCTTTGTCAACCAAACATCAAATCGCACATTAGACATGTTGTTACTCCTATTTCCATAACAAGCAGTAACAAATGAAGATGCTTCGGTGATTACTTTCAGTAATGCAGCATTTAGTTCACCAAGTTGTTCAAGTTTGTGCCCTTTCTGTTGGTGTTTGATAACTGTTGCCTTACTAAGGCCACTTAATCTGGCTACAGTTTCACAGCCAGAGAGGGCTTGCGCGGCAAAAAGTTGGGGAATTATTGCTGCATGATTTACTGTTCGCTCGGCAGCACTAGTTCCTTCCATAAGAAGACAGCATGTTAGCTTCTGAGAAGATAGTTGTGAAGCAAAAGGACAAATACATCGGTGTCATCACATATCACTATAATAGTTTTAGCTCCCTTTGATACAGCTTAAATCATCTGCTGAAGAATAATAACATCAGCTTCTTCATGTGTTGTCTTAAAATCTATTGTGTCTACCGCAACTCCAAAACAGATCTCCTGGGGAACCTCTGATGAACCAGTAATCAACAACTTGTGGTTAAATTTTTCTTCATTTGCTAGGATGCTCAAAGCTTTGTTTTTGACCTCATTTATCATGTCAATCAGCTGAGCTTTGTTTTCTGTAATGGTAAGTACCAGCTGTTGCAAAGGTAACGGTGTACTTAATTTCAGTTTGTGTGCAGTACCAGATTTCTGGCTCATTCGGCTTTTTCTTGTGCCACTCTTGATGCTATACTCATAGTATCTGTCAAATATCAGATACACATAAGACCTGTTCAGTAGTTGAGACACATAATGCCAGAAACTGTCTACATAATCCTGTATTGTTGCATTAGAAGGCCAGTGTAAGCACCAAAGAATTGCACAGCCATCAATAATATTACATTTGGCTCGTGTGGACTGTGTTACTTTCAATTTGTTTTTAAGAACTGATTTTGAAGTTGATATTCTCATATTACCATTATCATCAAACATTGATGTCGGAAGAGGAGCAAGCTCATAGTTGAACAAATATTGTAAGTCAATAGGTCAAGTTGATACAAATCCCATGACCCGTGAATAAATCAGTTGTGTGTCTTAAACAGTGCCAGTTCCAAATTTAAGGCGTCTGCTGACTGTAAATGTAGGACCCACTCTGCTTCCCTTTCACCACACACAAATAACATCATAATCAAAACTGGTATGATAAGACAATCAAGCCAAAGCTTGGTTGTCCTACTTTGAACTGCCCTTCTCTCCAAGAGCTGCAGCAAATCATCAAATGTGTCTGCGTCTTGTTAGATATCCCGCAATAGCTCTTCACACAGCATTCGCAATGCCCTTACGTTCTGAGGAAAGTTTTTCCCAGTCAGCATGCAAGCTACCCCACCAAATGCAGCTTTCAATACCTCCTCTAGACCAGTGTTTGCCATCAATACACCGATACAACCAACAAAGCTCATTAACATGTGCATGCCTCCCAAATAAGGAAAGAAATTAGGAAACAACTCTGGGTGCACCCACAAGACCACAAGACATTGACCATCACACGATATAATTGCTGAGCTGCCGTGAATAATGCGAACGTCTGTCCACACTTTACTGTCAGCTTCTGTGCTTCATACATGGCTGTCATCATGGTGTCTGGATCTGAGGGAACCATGTCAATAAGCGGAATGTACATAACAGTAGTTGCAGGCTTAAGGCTGTGTTCTCTTGCAAGTTTTGTATTAAAACCACCATGTTCAGGGATTTTCGGTACACATGCTATGCTTTTAAGAAATCCGAAGTCTAAATCTTGTGCTCTTCTGCGAATAACAGATTGTTTTGCTAAAAACTTTCAGAGACAACACAGAACTTATGCTTTCACCTGCAGGCATACTTGGCATTTTTGGACCATGGTAATGCTTGATATCTAAATCGAAAGTCACCTGCTTTTTCATATCTTCTTTTTTGATAGGTTTTATTGACACTTTAATGTTCTGTGTGTGGTCTACAGTTTTGTTATCCTGTGCCAGTAGCAATGCAATGGCATGTGTAGATCGTAGACCATTTTGAGAGGATATGTTTGCATCAAAGTTATCTGCTACTGCCTGAATTAATCCATGTTTAGCATCTGTTATGGCTCTTAAATTGCTGAGCACATCTTGAGCAGCAGCAGTTGCAGCAGAGGCTTTAAATCGTAGAATATCAGAATATGAACATATAACTCCAAAGTCAATGTGGTTTCAATTTTGCTTTTCTCCCTAGTGCAATTGCAGATGTGTAGGGCAATTTGTGACGTTGGCGGTAACAATGTTTGCAATTAACAAGGCAGGAAGTGAGTACTGGAGTTTCTCAGACACACTTGATAGCAAGGAAAGTATAGTAGGGCTTGCCTCCTCTGCTGCAGTTTTTTTTATCAATTCTTGTGTTGTAGACACTTTTATTGCCACTGAGCGTCTTACATTCTTTAACTATTTGTTTCGCAACAAGCTCAGAAGATTTATCATCTTCCTCCTCTTCCACTAGCCTCAACAGTTTTGAAGCGGTATTGCGGAACAGAATAATGTTGGCAAGACCAGGGGACGAGAATATTAAGAGATCATCAGCAAACATGTCATTTATCTGCTGATTAAGTTGTGCCCGTGAAAGATTTGTACCATCCTGAGTTGTGTATGTTTTGTAGATCTCCACAGAAGTCCATACATGTGATTTTTCAGATCGCATCTCACTTACAGTGCTATTTAAGGCACTATCTTTACACTGACTGCTTTCTTTTGATGCCAACACAACAGAATGTTGTGACATAAAGCTTTTTTGGCAATCATCATGGTAGTGTGCATCCGCTGCATGTAAGTCGCTAACTGCTCCCATAATATGCACTTCGACCTGCCTTGCCCACTTGTCCTTTCGAGAGCCACACGCTTCTAAAATTGCTTCTTTAAATGATTGCCTACCTGGACGGCCAGCTGTTCTACACAGTACGGCTTTCCGCCACCGATCTGGATGCCGAGGATCGGGTATCAAAGCACGTTTCACCACAAAATAAACAATTTTCACGAAACTCAAACTGTTTTATATCAGACCATGTGCGTTTTGTTGGTAGGGGCTGGTTAGAAGAGCTCGAAGACCCAGTCCTCTTCAAGTAGCGGTCCATATGATAAGAGGACCTGTAAGAAGATGTGCAGTCTCTATGACAATATATTGTTAAATTTGTATTATCGGTTAGATTCTTTTCAAGGTCTAAATGAATGTCATCCTGTCTACGCTTGCTGGATTCAATGATTTTTCTTATGCAATCAAAGCCAGCCATAGTCAGGTCTTTCCCTGATATTCTGCATCCATATACTTCAGCTAGATAACACTCAGCCATATTAACAGGAAATACTGTTTAAACCTATGCAAAGACTTTTTCACTTAAACTACTATGATATATGAAAGATGTATACTGTGACACGCTATGAGATTATGGCACTTGTCAAGATATCACGTCATAAGCATATGCTTTTAAGACTCAGATAATTTGGTATGCTTTATTTCTTTATTTCTTCCCTTATTTTTGTTTTGTTTCCCAAACTGTTGTTTTCATAACAAAAGTTACTGTTTGGGGCTTAACCGTCCTGTGAGGCAAAACTGAAATGATATCAACCTCAGTGAAACAGAAGAAAAGTAAATAAGAAAGAAATATTAACAGTCCAGTTCCCGCACCTGCTGCAATCACAGCAGACACAGTCTTTCCCTGTCATATCATTGTAGGACAATCTAGTGACAAGGATTTCTGGACAACCTGCAAAATTGTTGGCTTTGTAACTTGGATTCTTATCTTATAGGTATGACATGATTCTTTTCTATAAAGAAAATTTGAGAATTTGTATCAAAAGCATTTCGTTCGGTCAGCCAAGGCCTTAATTTTACTTTGTTCCCCACCATTTTAGCCATTTAACACTGATGTCGTGGTTAAAAGTCAATTTTAACATGCTTAATCAGTTCATTGACCTAAAAAACCTGTAAGTAGACACCAAAATTATGTCTCCAGCCCATATACTTAAGAAGATATGGAGATTTACTGTGGCGGCTATCTTGTCTGCCATCTTGAATATTTTAATTTCCCCAATGATGCCAAGGTGGCATCATGCAGTTTCTGGTTAAGGACATCCTAAATAATAAGAATCTGCATCAAACATTTGTGCGGACTACTTTTTTGGGTTCTCCTGTTGGCACCCAGACTACATGGAGATGGGCCATGAAGAACAGAAAAAGGGATTATGCAGTATTTCCATAAAAAGTATTTTATGATTACCCATTAGGACCACCTCAATGAGACTATTCTACAAATCGAGGGTTGAGCGCAAGACTATCGTAAGTCAGATGATTGTTTTTCCCCAAACCTAATCTCACCATGAAGGCGTTATGAAGATTACAACATTTCTTTCTGTAAACAATGAAAATTTAGGTGCCATTGCTCGTATGAGCAATGGCACCTAAATTTGCATTGTTTACAAAGGAGTCCAAGTTGCACCTAAACAAGGGTTTCAAAAATACGTTTGAGTTACCATAGTCTTGCGCTCAACCCTCGAAATACTCACAACAGTATTTTTTAAAACATGATAGCCAGCCTCGGTGGCTCAGTCAGATGCTCATCAGACATGATCAGGAGGTCGTGGGTTTGATCCCTGCTGGGTCTGGCAACATTCTTTCGTGGAGATTGACCATGAAATATTTTCTATGGTCATTTTTTCCTTCTTCTGATTCAAGAAGGGTAGTTGTCATTTTCTTGCAAAAGAATATGCACAAGTACTGGTTAACCACTTAGAGGAATATGCCTGCCCAGGAGAAAGTGTGGTTAGGTAAACTGACCATGCTTGACATGACCATAATGGGTTGACCGGGCCATAAAACCTCAACACAAAAAATAAAAAAATAAATAAAACATAATAATTATTTTTAGAACCATTATGGATATAGTAAGAATTGCCATGGCAAGGCAGTTCTGTGGGTACTCATCTACAGCATTGTTTTAACCCTTAAACTGCCAGTTACAACATCGTCTGCTGTGTCATCTGCTTGTGATTTTAAAAGTCAATTTTAGAAACAGTGTGGACCAAGATCAGACTGCTCCTCTAGGAGCAGTCTGATCAGGGTCCACACTGTTTGCCTGTATGCAAAAATATGTTTGAAAAGTTCGCAAGAATATTAAGCAGATGACATAAACAGACGACATTTCCAGATGCAGGTTTTCTTGGCATTTTAAGGGTTAAAGCGTATTGTGGATAGTTTTTGGAAGTGCCATCTGTCAAGGCACTTCTGACTAGTACCCACTACATAATATTGCAAAACATATTGTGAATACTTATTAAAATTGCCTTGACAAGTGAGTACCCACAACATTGTTTTAAAGCATGCATTAAATAAGTTAGAATCACCTCAACAAGGCAGTTCTAATGAGTACCCACAACATATGTTTTTATGGAAAAATAAATACACTACAACCTCTTTATAACACGGTTTTATGTCACCGGGGCGTCCAGCTGTTATTGGCTTACAGTTGGGCAAGGCCTGCTATCCTTGTAGCAGGTAAGGTAGAGAGGTGATGTTTTTAGCTCACCTGAGCTCTGCTCAGGATGAGCTATTGTGATCACTTTTCGTCCGTCATCCGTCCGTCCGTCCGTCCATTAACATTTTCAAATGACTTCTCCTCTGAAGCCGCTGAGCCAATTTTGCTCAAATTTCATATGGAGCCTCCTTAGGGTGGGGGAACGAAAGATTGCTAAAATGGTCGCGGTCCGTCGACCAAGATGGCCGCCATGCCCATATATGGTAAAAACCTTTAAAAATCTTCTTCTCCATAACCGAGGATGCCTTGGGGCTGAATCTTTGCACGAATCATCGGGGACGGGAGGTCAACCAAAGTTGCTAAAAGAATTGTCGTACGTTGACGTTTGACTTTTTTACGGCAAGGTCAAGTTCGCTTCCCTATGCATTTGTATGAGCTCTATACATTTGAATGGGAAAATTGTTAAGTTTCAAACGACTTCTCCTCTGAAGCCTCTGAGCTAATTTTGTTCAAATTTCATATGGAGCCACCTTAGGGTGGGGAAACAAAAGATTGCTAAAATTGTCGCGGTCTGTTGACCAAGATGGCCGCCATGCCCATATATGGTAAAAACCTTTAAAAATCTTCTTCTCCATAACCGAGGAAGCCTTGGGGCTGAATCTTTGCATGAATCATCGGGGACGATATGTCAACCAAAGTTGCTAAAAGAATTGTCGTACAATGATGTTTGACCTTTTCACGGCAAGGTCAAGTTCGCTTCCCTATGCATTTGTATGAGCTCTATACATTTGAATGGGAAAATTGTTAAAGAGTTTCAAACGACTTCTCCTCTGAAGCCTCTGAGCTAATTTTGTTCAAATTTCATATGGAGCCACCTTAGTGTGGGGAAACAAAAGATTGCTAAAATTGTCATGGTCCGTTGACCAAGATGGCCGCCATGCCCATATATGGTAAAAACCTTTAAAAATTTTCTTCTCCAGAACCGAGAATGCCTTGGGGCTGAATCTTTGCACAAATCATCAGGAACAAGAGGTCTACCAAAGTTGCTAAAAGAATTGTTGTACGTTGACATTTGACCTTTTTACGGCGGGGTCAAGTTTGCTTCCCTATGCATTTGTATGAGCCCCATACATTTGAATGGGAAAATTGTTGAGAATTTTAAATTTCTTCTTCTCTGAAGCCACTGAGCCAAATTTGCTCAAATTTCATATTGTGCCTTCTTAAGTCAGGGGAACGAAAGATTGCTAAAATGGTCGCGGTCCATCGACCAAGATGGCCACCATGCCCATATATGGTAAGACCCTTTAAAAATCTTCTTCTTCAGAACTGAGGATGCCTTGGGGCTAAATCTGTGCACAAATCATCAGGGACAGGAGATCTACCAAAATTGCTAAAAAGATTATCGTACGTTGACATTTGACCTTTTTACGGCAAGGTCAAGTTTGCTTCCCTATGCATTGTATGAGCCCCATAACATTTATATGGGAAAATTGTTGAGAATTTGACGACTTCTGTGAAGCCACTGAGCCAGATTTGCTCAGAGTTTTAGCTCACCTGAGCATGAAGTGCTCATGCTAAGCTATTGTGGTCAGTCAATGTCCGTCGTCCATCATGGGTCATGCGGCATGCGTCATGCGGCGTGAACAATTGCTTTAAAAGCCTACTCTTCCTACACCCCAGGGCCAGTTGACTCGATACTTGGTAGGAAGCATCAGGGTGACATGTAGATAAAAAAATAGCTAAAATCGTTCTGATCGGAAATCCAAGATGGCCACCATGGCCGCCATCTTGAAAATCTTTTTCGCTTCTTCTCCTGACCCGAAAGGCTAGTTGACTCCAAACGCTAGGAAGCATCAGGGTGACTTGTAGATCAAATATAGCTAAAATCGTGTCGGTCCAAATTCCAAGATGGCCGCCATGGCAGCCATCTTGAAAATCTATTTTTCGCTTCTACTCCTAAACCTAAAAGCCAATTGACTCCAAACTGGTTAGGAAGCATTGGGGTGACTTATAAATCAAAAATAGCTAAAATTGTGCTGATTAGACATCCAAGATGGCTGCCATGGCAACCATCTTGAAAAGCTATTTTTCGCTTCTTCTCCTGAACCGAAAGGCCAATTGACTCCAAACTTGCTAGGAAGCATCGGGATGACTTGTACATCAAAAATAGCTAAAATCGTGCCAGTTGGAAATCCAAGATGGCCTCCATGACAGCCATCTTGAAAATCTGTTTTTCGCTTCTTCTCCTAAACCTTAAAGTCAATTGACTTGAAACTTAGTAGGAAGCATCAGGGTGACTTGTAGATAAAAAAATTGCTATAATCATTCCGATTGGAAATCCAAGATAGCAGCCATCTTGAAAATCTATTTTTTGCTTCTTCTACTGCACTGAAATGCCAGTTGACTCAAAAGTTGGTAGGAGGCATTGGGGGTGACTTGTTTTACTTGTGACGTTTTGAAAATTTCAGCATTTTAACCTTGTAAGCAAGATATTTCAAAAACTGTTTAAGCCATTGCCTTGTCATAAGAGTACTGGAAAAATGTTGCATGCCATCTGCATATCTGCAGTGGCGGTTTCACTCAGGTGAGCGAGTTGTGGCCCGTGGGCCTCTTGTTATTTCTTCTGTTTCTTCACTTTCATTCCTGTTCCTCTTTCTTCCCTGTCCCTCTCTTTCATCTCTTCTACTATCTCTTCTGTCTCTTTTCTCCCTTTCTCTGGGAGATGACACAAAATGACCCACAAGGGTTGACGTGTCATTAAACCCAACACAATCAATCAATCAATCTTTATAACACGGTTCCTTATAACACAGTTTTGGCTATAACATGATTCAAAGATGGATCCCAAAAATGTATAGATTATATTGAAAAATGACCATAAATGGTCATTTTTCAATATAATCTATACATTTTTGTTTGGATATAACATGGTTGTTTAACTAACACGGATTATGCTATGGACTCCAACGATAGAGTAATAAAGAGGTTGTGGTGTATACATGTATTCCCAAATTATCACAAAACACTCCCCTTATCTGTTCCTCTGTTTTAAATGATTCTCATAACAAATCATGAACTGAATCACCAGGTTGTAGAAAAACTAAATTAGATCAGGATTAATTTTTAGCTTGCTGGGACTATGTCCCTGGAGAGCTTATGTTGTCACCCAGTTGTTGGCGTTGGCGTCCGCATTAGCATGACGTCTGTCGGCATCCGCGTTAGCACAATGTTTAAGTTTTCAAAGGTGTGCATAGTTTTTTAATTGTTTAAGGTACTGCTTTCATATTTGGCCTACACCTACCTTAGAGTAAGACCTTTAAATAGCATACAACAACCCCATCCCCAAGTTAGATCCTTTATGAAGGTCAAGGTCAGTTCTTTCTTTGTCATTTACACCCATGTTTAAGTTTTGTGTTTAAGTTTTGAAAAGTGTACATAACTGCTGAAGTAATCAAGATAGAGCTTTAATATTTGACCTACGCCGGCCTTAGGGTTAGACCTTTCAATAACACACACCCCTTCCTCAGTTTGACCTTCTGCCTAGGTCAAGGTCATTTGCTAATGGCAAATGGCATTTGCTAATACTTAAACTTGGTGCTTAAACTTAAAGGGATAGGGACAGCAGTGGGTGGCCAAGCCGTTAGCACTCCTGATTTCAGATAATGAGGTCCAAGCCCCACTAGAAATGGAGTTCTGCTCATGACAGTGGAGCCTTTCATTAAACCGGTAATCCCTTCATAGTCTCTATATGACTTATAATGTTGAAAGAGAAGTAAAACACCAAATCATCATTATCTTAACCCTTAATTTAGCCACACCCATTTCTGACTA
This sequence comes from Anodontia alba, assembly GCA_964016985.1. Taxonomy (NCBI): domain Eukaryota; kingdom Metazoa; phylum Mollusca; class Bivalvia; order Lucinida; family Lucinidae; genus Anodontia; species Anodontia alba. The sequence goes on from OZ024828.1 coordinate 105,318,003, forward strand.
TCCACTAATCAATTACTTGATATAATGTATTCATTCAGTTCACAAACTGCTTGACAGTGTAGATCCTGATCAGATGGCTTCTTCATCTGATCTGGATCTCTACACAGTTTGCAAATGTAGGGGTTGTCATCATGTTCAGCAGGCTAAGGGTTAAGGGGATATGGGGTGCTTTTTGTTTACTTCATGCTATGTTGGCGATATAATTAAAATCTTCTAGATGATACTTGTGTAGGTTGTTGTATTTGTAGAACATAATTCTTGTCAGGATACTTTAGCTTAAAGTTAACCCTTAAGGTGCTAATCACAACTACAGCAAACAATGCTTTGAAATATTTTGTTTTTCAGAGAAAATAAGGCTTGACATTTCATGTGAATCATCTGCCTAGCTGATGATTCACATGAAATGTCTTGTCTTATTTCCTCTGGAAAGTAACAAAATCATTTTTAGAATGTTGTCTGCTACAAATTTGCTTTGCAGTGTAAGGGTTAAGGTGATATGGCAAACCAGTGGCCCCCTTTAAGGGCCTCTTTATTAGATCATTACAAAATGATTGTATGTATGAAAATTAAATAAGATTATTCAGAATAGTTACATGTGTTCAGTAGCAAGAATTTTCAAAACATATTTAAATAAAAAAAAATCTCAGGTGTTTATGTTTTTTCTTTGCTTCTTTTCATCCAAATTTCTAATGTAGCATAAACCAGACCTTTCACAAAGTCAAGCATCATGGTCACCCCTCCAGGTACTAACCACAATTTATGTTGCTTGACTTTGTTAAAAAGCAAAAGCATAATACCAATATCACCATAAAAGCCAGTTTCCATAGCAAGGCTATAGAAGTGATCTATATACCTAATCTGTTACATTTCTCTCACTAGTTCCTTGACTTCAATCCAAAGTCATCAAGATTGAACACCCTGCAGTCCCGAGGATGGAGCCTATGTAACGCTGCCAGGGATACCTGTTCCTGCTACCGGGGTGTGGAGATGGTGGTGGTGTCATCTCTCATCCCACAGCTGCCACAAATGTAGCATTAACCAGATCTTTCATGAATTCAAGTATTAATCATGATCACCCGTCTATGTATTAACTGCAATATACATTGCTTAACTTCATAAAAGAGCCAACCACTCTACCAAAGTGGCAATAAAAGCTGGCTTCCACAGCAAGGATTCGAACCCACGATATCCCGCTGTAAAGTTGAGTGCACTAACCACTAGGCCACCCAGCCCACCTGTTTTCTTTCGATCGCTATGATCTCGGACCCATCGCTCGGACCCATCAATACCCGGACTTGTTACTGTCCGTTTCCGTTAATTATCATGTCGTGGGTGCTGGTGATGCTTACGTCACTTCGGAATCTATATTTTGCAAAACTCCACCCATATTAAACTAGTATTAAACACATTTATTTTTAGTTAAGCCAGTTAAAATTATTATAAAGCAATAATGCCATCTTGGGTCCGTTATATGTTAATAACATTTTTTTCAAATGATTCCTTTTAACATAGATAATCGCCGAATTTTGCACATACTCGTTTTAGAAAATGTGGGTCAAATTTGAGAGAATCGGCATTTTCACAGTCGACTTTTCAAATTTCTATTACGGTTATGAAAATAATATGCTGATAAAGCAATAAAACAAAGCTAGTTTATTCTGAATAAGTTTGGTTTATAGTTGATTTTTGCAACAAAAAGCATTAAAAGGCTCTGCTAATGCTAGTACTATTCAGCAATGGTCGCCATTTTTTCTTCGACGAGTAGCTTCATTCACAAATCAGTGTTTGGAAACTCCATTGAAATTTGTAATATGTGTGATCAATGTTCAACAAATATGATTAAAAAACAAAATAATTAAATTGAGGGTCACCAGAATCACCGAAATCCTCACCGAAATCACCACCGAAATCACCCTTAACTTATCTCGCCCCCACCTAACAAACGACCCCTAACCCATCTCTACCCTATCCTGATCCACCCACCCTATCATACATTCCCCCACCCCACCCTTCTATGGTGATTTCGGTGATTTCCATGGTGATTTCGGTGGTGATTTCGGTGAGGATTTCGGTGATATCGTTTATTCCGGTGACCCTCAATTTCTCGAATTTGACCAACAATTATCCACGATAATGAACCTCATATATAAGTGTCATCTGTGAACAAAACATCACTTATCATTCAAATTAAATACTATGTAATTATTTTGTTTTTTAATCATATTTGTTGAGCATTGATCACACATATTACAAATTTCGATGGAGTTTCCAAACACTGATTTGTGAATGAAGCTATTCGTCGAAGAAAAAATGGCGACCATTGTTGAATAGTACTAAAATCGCAACAAATCAACTATAAACCCAACTTATTCAGAATAAACTAGCTTTGTTTTATCGTGCAGATCAGAAGGATCCATTGTCTACTAAGGGGGGATAATTACACTTTCAGGGGAGGCAAATCTGTGAGTACTGCTTTGCCGCCTGTCTGGATATGGATTTAGTCTAAAACGAATGATATGTCTCCTAAAAGGAACGAATTCTTTCCCTGTTAGAACAGACCTTTTTCAGATGGGACATGGTGCACAGAAAAGGAGTCACAAAAGACGCCTCTCTTGTAATAAATGAAGAAAACGTGTATCCAGTACCCTTAAAGGACACTGTATAGATATAAACTGATTCAGGTACTGCATACACTCGATAGATTTTCCGCCACTTTTATGCCCGCCACAAAAAGTTCGAGGGTATTATATTATACCCTCTGAAATTTTGAGTGTCCGTCCGTCCGTCCGTCCGAGCCCACGAATGGGCATATATTGGGTAGACATGAATTGGGTACTTGCCATTTATTCCATTGGTGTCCAAAAAAAGTACCCAATAAATTTGAGACACTTGTTGGGTATTTAGGCGTTTTGTTTGGGTATTTTGAGCCAAAAAAATTATACTGTAGTACCCAACAAATGTCCATATGTACGAACGTCCGTCCGTCCGTCAGTGCTTCCATCATTCGTCATATTGTAAAACACTATGAGACGACGTGTAGAACATGTGAACCATAACTCTGAAATTTCTCACAAAGGTAAAGCACCATTAGACAACAGGCAGAACACAAAAACTGTAGCTCTGGTTAATCTACTTTTTTAGTTGCGGTCCTTTGAACATAGTAGATATTGAAAATAGCCATTTCTTCTATGTACTCGTGTCTGCTCTTTATTTTCACGAAACTTCACACAAATGCAAAGCACTATGAGACGACTTGCAGAACACATGAACCATAACTCTGGTTTGCCCACTTTTGGAGTTATTGCCCTTTGAACACTGAACATAGCCATTTCTACCATGTACTCTTGTCCGCTCTGCAAGTTGAAAACCATTCGGGATATGATTATGAAATTTCTCACAAATGTAAAGCATCATGAGACAACGATAGAACCTAAAAACCATAACTCTGGTTAACCTACTTTTGGAGTTCTGCCCTTTGAACATAGTAAACATTGAAAATAGCCATTTCTAATATGTACTTGTGTCCACTCTATATTATTATGAAATTTCTCACAAATGTAAAGCGCCATGAGACAACATGCAGAACATAAAAACACATATCTCTGGTTAACCTAGTTAGCTCACCTGAGCATAAGCTCAGGGTGAGCTATTGTCATCACCCTATGTCCGTCATTAGTCGCCAACAATTAGTTTGTGAACACTCTAGAGGTCACAGTTTTAACCCAATCTTGATGAAGCTTGGTCAGAATGTTTGCCTCTATGAAATCTAGGTCAAGTTTGATACTGGGTTACTTGGGGTCAAAAACTAGGTCACCAGGTCAAATCAAAAGAAAAACTTGTTAACACTCTAGCGGTCACATTTTTCAAGCAATCATCATGAATCTTGCTCAATATGTTTGTCTTGATGATTTCTAGGTAAAGTTTGAAACTGGGTCACTTGGGGTCAAAAACTAGGTCACCGGGCCAAATCAGCAGAAAACCTTGTTAACACTCTAGTGGTCATATTTTTTAAGCAATCATCATGAATCTTGCTCAAAATGTTTGTCTTGATGATTTCTAGGTCAAGTTCAAAACTGGGTCACTTGGAGTCAAAAACTAGGTCACCAGGCCAAATCAGCAGAAAACCTTGTTAACACTCTAGCGGTCACATTTTTCAAGCAATCATCATGAATCTTGCTCAAAATGTTTGTCTTGATGATTTCTAGGTCAAGTTCGAAACTGGGTCACTTGGAGTCAAAAACTAGGTCACCTGGCCAAATCAGCAGAAAACCTTGTTAACACTCTAGCGGTCACATTTTTCAAGCAATCATCATGAATCTTGCTCAAAATGTTTGTCTTGATGATTTCTAGGTCAGGTTTGAAACTGGGTCAAAAACTAGGTCACCAGGCCAAACCAGCAGAAAACATTGTTAACACTAGCGGTCACATTTTTTAAGCAAAAATCATGAATCTTGCTCAAAATGTTTGTCTTGATGAGTTCTAGGATATGTTTGAAACTGGATCACGTGGGGTCAAAAACTAGGTCACCGGGCCAAATCAGCAGAAAACCTTGTTAACACTCTAGCGGTCACATTTTTGAAGCAATCATCATGAATCTGGCTCAAAATGTTTGTCTTGATGATTTCTAGGTAAGGTTCGAAACTGGAACACCTTGGGTCAAAAACTGGGTCACCTGGCCAGATCAGCTTAAAATCTTGTTATCACTCTAGCGGTCACATTTTTCAAGCAATCATCATGGATCTTGCTCAAAATGTTTGTCTTGATGAGTTCTAGATCAAGTTCGAAACTGGGTCACTTGGAGTAAAAAACTAGGTCACCAGACCAAATCAGCAGAAAACTTTGTTAACACTCCAGCGGTCACATTTTTTAAGCAATCATCATGAATCTTGCTCAAAATGTTTGTCTTGATGATTTTTAGGTCAGATTCAAAACTGGGTCACCTGGGGTAAAAAACTAGGTCACCTAGCCAGATCAGCAGAAAACCTTGTTAACACTCTAATGGTCACATTTTTCAAGAAATCATCATGAATCTTGCTCAACATGTTTGTCTTGATGAATTCTAGGTTGTTTGAAACTGGGTCACTTGGGGTAAAAAACTAGGTCACCTGGCCAAATCAGCAGAAAACCTTGTTAACACTGTAGCAGTCACATTTTTGAAGCAATCATCATGAATCTTGCTCAAAATGTTTGTCTTGATGATTTCTAGGTCAAGTTTGAAACTGGGTCACATGGGGTCAAAAACTAGGTGACCTGGCCAAATCAGCAGAAAACTGTTATCACTCCAGAGGTCACATTTTTTAAATAATCATCATAAATATTGCTCAAAATGTTTGTCTTGATGATTTCTAGGTCTAGTGTAAAACTGGGTCACTTGATATCAAAAACTTGTTCACCTGGCCAAATCAAAGGAAAACCTTGTTGATGCTCTAGAGGCCACATTTTTGAAGTAATCATCAGGAATCTTGCTCAAAATGTTTGTCTTGATGATTTCAAGGTGATGTATAGTTTTTTGTCCAGTGACTCTCTTAAGTTTTTCCATTTAGGTCAGTTTCTCAGTAATTATTGGTCCTACAGAGTGATATTTGGTACTTGTGAAGTGTTTGTGTTTAGGTCAGTTTCTCAGTAACTATTGCTCCTACAGCCAGTGATACTTAATACATGCATACATCTTAGCATGGCCTCTTGAGTGCAGTCATCCATATTTGACCTTGACCTTTATTTCACAGTCCATTAGACATGCTACATTGTCTTACTTGTTAATATAATCATTTTGAACTTTGATCAGAATGTTTGCCTTGATCAGTTCTAGATCAGGCTCTCAAAGTGCTATGTTGCTCAGGTGAGCGTTACAGGGCCATCATGGCCCTCTTGTTTTGGAGTTGCGGCCCTTTGAATATAGTAGATATTGAAAATAGCCATTTCTACTATGTACTCGTGTCTGCTCTGTAAGTTGAAAACCATTCCAGATAAATAGGAAAAATATCAGCTAATTTCAGTAAGAAATAAAAGAGAGTCAATTTTAGAGCCACAAAAGACAGTATTATCTCGCATGACAAGAATCTGCAATCTATATTTAAAGCAGAAAAAAAAATTGCACACCCCTTGTAAACTTCACTTTTCACTTTAAAATCTCTCTACGTAAAGTAGTATTTGTAAAGGTTCATGTGTCAAGAACGTAAAGTTAGCATCTGGTTCATGGTTCATTATTCATGGTTCAGGATTCAGCGTATGGTTCATTATTCAGGATATTATTCAAAATACGACCTGCAGTGTCTGGTTCATTATTCAGGGTATTATTCAAAATACAACCTGCAGCGTCTGGTTCAGGATTCAGGGTATTATTCAAAATACGACCTGCAGCGTCTGGTTCAGGATTCAGTGTATTATTCAAAATACGACCTGCAGCGTCTGGTTCATTATTCAGGGTATTATTCAAAAATGGCCAGGGTATTATTCAGAGTATGGTTCAGTATTCAGGGTATTATTAAAAATACAACCTGCAGCATCTGGTTCAGGATTCAGCATATTATTGAAAAATATCCAGGGTATTATTCAGCGTCTGGTTCATTATTCAGGGTATTATTCAAAATATGACCTGCAGCGTCTGGTTATGGATTCAGCGAATTTTTTAAAATACCACCTGCAGCATCTGGTTCATTATTCATGGTATTATTCAAAATACTACCTGCAGCATCTGGTTCAGGATGCAGGGTATTATTAAAAAATGGCCAGGGTATTATTCAGCTTATGATTCAGTTCTCAGGGTATTATTCAAAATACTACCCGCAGCGTCTTATTCAGGATTCAGCATATTATTCAAAATACGACCTGCAGGATCTGGTTCAGCATTCAGGGTATTATTCAAAATATGACCTGCAGCGTCTGGTTCATTATTCAGGGTATTATTCAAAAGGGGCCAGGGTATTATTCAGAGTATGGTTCAGTATTCAGGGTATTGTTCAAAATACGACCTGCAGCGTCTGATTCAGGATCAGCGTATTATTAAAAAATATCCAGGGTATTATTCAGCGTCTGGTTCAGGATTCAGTGTATTATTCAAAATCCGACCTGCAGCGTCTGGTTCAGGATTCAGGGTATTATTCAAAAATGTCCAGGGTATTATTCAGAGTATGGTTCAGTATTCAGGGATTTATTCAAAATATGACCTGCAGCGTCTGGTTCAGGATTCAGCGTATTATTGAAAAATATCCAGGGTATTATTCAGCATCTGGTTCATTATTAAGGGTATTATTCAAAATACGACCTACAGCATCTGCTTCAGGATTCAGCGTATTATTCAAAATACGACCTGCAGCGTCTGGTTCATCATTCAGGGTATTATTCAAAATACTTCCTGCAGCGTCTGGTTCAGGAATCAGGGTGTTATTCAAGAATGGCCAGGGTATTATTCAGCGTATGATTCAGTTCTCAGGGTATTATTCAAAATACGACCCGCAGCATCTCATTCAGGATTCAGCGTATTATTCAAAATACGACCTGCAGCGTCTGGTTCATTATTCAGGGTATTATTCAAAATACGACCTGCAGTGTCTGGTTCAGCATATAGGGTATTATTCAAAAGTGGCTAGTATATTATTCAGTGTATGCTTCAGTATTCAGGGTATTATTCAAACTACGACCTGCAGCGTCTGGTTCAGGATTCAGCGTATTATTCATAAATATCCAGGGTATTATTCAGCGTCTGGTTCAGTATTCAGGGTATTATTCAAAATACAACCTGCAGTGTCTGGTTCATTATTCAGGGTATTATTCAAAATATGACCTGCAGCATCTGGTTCAGGATTCAGGGTACTATTCAACATACGAACTGCAGCGTCTGGTTTAGGATTCAGGGTATTATTCAAAAGTGGCCAGGGTATTATTCAGAGTATGGTTCAGTTTTTAGGGTATTGTTCAAAAATGGCCAGGGTATTATTCAGCGTATGATTCAGTTCTCAGGGTATTATTCAAAATAAGACCCGCAGCGTCTGGTTCAGGATCCAGCATATTATTAAAAAATATCCAGGGTATTATTCAGCATCTGATTCATTATTCAGGATATTATTCAAAATACAACATGCAGCGTCTGGTTCAGTATTCAGCGTATTATTCAAAATAGGACCTGCAGCATCTGGTTCTTTATTCAGGGTATTATTCAAAATACGACCTGCAGCGTCTAGTTCAGGATTCAGGGTATTATTCAAAAAATGGCCAGGGTATTATTCAGTGTATGATTCAGTTCTCAGGGTATTATTCAAAATACGACCCGCAGTGTCTGGTTCATGATTCAGCGTATTATTCAAAATACGACCTGCAGCTTCTGGTTCATTATTCAGGTCAAAATATGACCTGCGGCGTCTCGTTCAGCATTCAGAGTATTATTAAAAATACGACCTGCAGCGTCTGGTTCATTATTCTGGGTATTATTAAAAAATGGCCAGGGTATTATTCAGCGTATGGTTCAGTATTCAGGGTATTATTCAAAATACTACCTGCAGTGTCTGGTTCAGGATTCAGTGTAATATTTAAAAAATATCCAGTGTATTATTCAGCGTCCGGTTCTTTATTCAGGGTATTATTCAAAATACGACCTGCAGCGTCTGGTTCAGGATTCAGCGTATTATTCAAAATATGACCTGCAGCATCTGGTTCATTATTCAGGATATTATTCAAAATACGACCTGCAGCGTCTGGTTCAGGATTCCGGGTATTATTAAAAAATGGCCAGGGTATTATTCAGCGTTTGATTCAGTTCTCAGGGTATTATTCAAAATACTACCTGCAGCTTCTGGTTCAGGATTCAGGTATTATTCAAAATACGACCTGCAGCATCTGGTTCATTATTCAGGGTATTATTCAAAATACGACCTGCAGCATCTGGTTCAGCATTCAGGGTATTATTCAATATACGACCTGCATCGTCTAGTTCATTATTCAGGGTATTATTCAAAAGTGGCCAGGTATTATTCAGCGTATGGTTCAGTATTCAGGATATTATTCAAAATACGACCTGCAGCGTCTGGTTCAGGATTCAGCATATTATTAAAAAATATCCAGGGTATTATTCAGCATCTGCTTTATTATTCAGGGTATTATTCAAAATACGACCTGCATCGTCTGGTTCATGTTTATTCAAAATACGACCTGCAGCGTCTGTTTCAGGATTCAGGGTATTATTAAAAAATGTCCAGGGTATTATTCAGTGTCTGGTTCACGATTCAGGGTATTATTCAAAATACGACCTGCAGCGTCTGGTTCAGGATTCAGCCTATTATTAAAAAATGTCTAGGGTATTATTCAGCGTCTGGTTCACGATTCAGGGTATTATTCAAAATATGACCTGCAGCGTCTGGTTCAGGATTTAGCGTATTATTAAAAAAGTCCGGGGTATTATTCAGCTTCTGGTTCAGTATTCAGGGTATTATTCAAAATACGACCTGCAGCGTCTGGTTCAGGATTCAGAGTATTATTCAAAAATGTCTAGGGTATTATTCAGCGTCTGGTTCAGTATTCAGTGTATTATTTAAAATACGACCTGCAGCGTCTGGTTCAGGATTCAGCGTATTATTAAAAAAGTCCTGGGTATTATTCAGCTTCTGGTTCAGTATTCAGGGTATTATTCAAAATACGACCTGCAGCGTCTGGTTCAGGATTCAGCGTATTATTAAAAAATGTCCAGGGTATTATTCAGCGTCTGGTTCAGTATTCAGCGTATTATTCGTGGTATTATTCAAAATACGACTAGCGTATTATTCGGCGTCTGGTCCAGGATTCAGTGTATTATTAAAAATGTCCAGGGTATTATTCAGCATCTAGTTCAATATTCAATGTATTATTCAGGGGATTATTCAAAATACGACCAGTGTATTATTCAGCACCTGGTTCAGGACTCAGGGTATTATTAAAAAAAATTCCAGGGTATTATTCAGCGTCTGGATTATTCGAAATTGGCTAGCTTATTATTCAGTGTCTGGTTCAGTATTAAGTATGTTAACATGTTTAAGGTTTCAGCGTACGCAGTTAAAACTGATGTTTAAGCTACATGTTCTGTTTTGTTTGGCAATCGCCATTAATTCTTGAATTACCTTTGTATATAGGTATAGGTTTAGTTACGGGTATATGCATCATCGATAAGTATTGTTGTAAAATTTATAGTGATAATGCATCCGTAATTGATGCATCTGTAAAAGCCATTTTTGCCAACGCTTATGTTTTTATAAGCATAGCTTGATAAAGTCTTGAAAATCCGTGCTCGATATATGAACTTTGAAAAAAAATCAAACGTAACGATTTCCGATATTTTTTATTGACTCAGGACTAAATCAAAGGTTCAAAACTTAGTTCCGGATTTCAATATATGCCAGTTCAAGTTTCAGTTCACGATGCATGGTTGAAATTAGGATTCAAACTGAACAAAATCAGAGTTCAGTCCATGATTAATGAAACTCTACAAGATTCTAAATTTAGTGTAGTTCTTGATTCAGTCTACGGGGCAGGATTCTGAATTAATCAGTTCAAGATTTGGTTCACGGTTTGGGATAAAGTTCAGAGTTCAGCCAGTGTTAGTATTCACTTTAAGCTGCAAACGTAATCACATAATTATTCAGTTAATATAATTTTATCGTCCTTTCACGATACCATATTGTAGACTAAGTTCCTCATTTCCTCAAATTGTTTGCTCCCTGTCTCTTGATCTATGTCGGTTGATGTGTGCTTGGAGGGGGATGTGCTTCGCTTGCGGGGTTTTGCCAGTCAGCTGTTTCGGTTTCACATTTTTGAGGTTTAGATACACTGACGACGTTTTAATAACAGAAAGCCTCAGTGTCACTAAACTTGGTATAGTTGCGCTTATATTGCAAACCACTGTGTCGGTATCTCTGCTGGTGGATGTTTCCTTCGTCCCCTAGGATATCATCTGCTCAGAATCAGTTCCTAAGTGCTGATGTTGCTACTGCGGTGTTAACGTCAATACGTAAGTACTGAATTAAATTACTATATTATATCTTAACATTTGCAGTAGTACACATTCTAAATTCTTCTAAAACTAAGCTTGATTTGTCATAGTGACGTGTATCTTAGCGGATTTGTTCACCATTTTTGTGGGGTTGAGTTTACCTGTTGCAGGTCTCGCTGCCTGGGACACTCTCCTTGCTGATGCTCAGGATTGCCATTGTGCGTGGGCCATGCTGGCTGAGGTGGCACGGCGAAGGACGCTCTTTAATCGATCGGTAGGCGTCTCTTACCTGATGTCTGCGGTTGGACTTTCTCATGATTTACGTATTGATGTATGCTCGGAGGGGAATGTGCTTCGCTTGCCGGGTCTTGCCAATCATGATTTTCGGTTACAAATTTTTGGGCCTCTGTGTCACTAAATTTGGTACAGTTATGCTTATATTGCTCTTGTTTGACAGCTAGTGGAGTCTGCCAACCATGGAAATACTAAGGATCTAAGTAAAATAAGAACTATTGATGGTTTATATATATTTCTTCTGACAAACCGCAAACTATTGTGGTGTACATAACAGGCATACGTAAAAACAGACAGATGGACGAACAATCTGGATGAAGTAATCTGATTGGCTGAAAATTTAAAAAGGGTGTGGCATCTTAATTTATTCTTAATTTTGTTTTCAGGTAAAAATAAAAATATCATCAATTTGTCATCTGCTGAATTTGCCTATAGAGTGGTAAAGGCTAGATAACCATAAGTTCGGACCGAAAAAAAAGTATGGGACACAAGCTTTACTTAAAATTATTGATGTCAGGAAGTTACAAATACTGTAACGGAAGATAGGCAATTATGAGAAATTGCCTACCTTGGCAAAATTGGTAACTTCCTTACACAAGCAAAGCCTGTCACAACGGCTACAGATGACATTCTAAGATTTTTGTTCGGAGAAAACAAGGCTCAACACTACATGTAAATCCTCTATTAAGCAGACAATTTACATGAAATATCAAGAAATATAAAGAACAATTCTGATAGTGCCTCAAGTGTTAACAATTTTTTTTTTCTGTCCAAATATTAGATAATCTATGATAATATCACTGCTGCATAGATCTTGTTCTGTCCTGGTTTCCATGGTTGTGTCAGTGTCCTGAAGTTGCAACTCGAATGGATTTCAATAAATAGCTGCCATTGTCTACCAAATAGGTTGCAGTCGAGAAGTTTAACTTCAACGCTTAGCATGCTGAGTAAAATTTTCAGATGAAGTTTTGAAATATTTTTTCTTATATTCACCAGAAAATAGGCTTTGGCATTTCATGCAAATTGTGTCCAGAAAATTTGCATGGAGTGCCAAATCTTGTTTCTATGAAAAATCCGAAATATGTCCTCAATTTATCATCTGCTAAAATTAGTCCAGAGAGAGTGGTAAAGGAAGGTAAAAATGATATTTTAACCTTATACTTTTTGCACTTAAACAGCAATAAAAAAATGCTTTTTATTTTCTCATCTGGATCTACACTGTTTGCACAGTATCTATTTTGATCTGCAGGGATGAAAAGGTTATGGTGAACAGAGATACATCTCAACACTCTCCTCCCTTTCAAAGGGAGACCATTCCAGCAGAACAGATCCTTTCCTGGTTTATAAACCCCTCTTCAAAAGGGGGCTATTCTGATCAGAAAATATGTTCCTTCCATTTAGAATAGCCCTGTATGAGAAGAGAGGTAATTACTTTCTCGCCAAAGTGGGCTCACGTGGACTCCCTTGGAGATGCATCCAATCAACTTGAATGAACCTGGTTGCTGACATCAAGATCCACAATAGGGAATAATTCCTTACTGCGAACAGCCAAGAAAAAAGCCCTTACCCTAACCCTAATCCCTGTCCAGCCCTTACTCACCACACCCCTAACCCCTAACCCTAACCTATCACTAATCCTAACCCTAGCTGAAAATCATTAGAATTAACTGCAATCCCTAAACTAACCGCAATACACGGCCTCTAACCCTGGCCCCAGCCCAAAACCCTCATCCTGCCGAGCCCAAAACCTAACCCTAGCTACAATGCAATTAACCGCAACCCTAGAATTAACCCCAAGGCTCAGCCTAAGCTGCTAGCCCTAGCCCTAGCCCCAGCCTCTACTCCTGTCCAGCCCCTACTCACCCCAGCCCTAACCCCTAAAGCTAACCCTAACCTATCGTTAACCCTAAACATAACCCTAGGTGAAAATCATTATAATTCACGCAACCCCTAAACTAACCGCAACTCTTAGCCACCGCCTCTAACCCTAACCCCTAACACTAGCCCCAGCCTCTAACACTACCCCTGTCCAGCCCCTACTTACCTCAGCCCTAACCCCTAATCCTAACCCTAACCTATCAGTAGCCCTAACCCTAGGTAAAAATCATTAGAATTAACCGCAACCCCTAAACTAACTGCAATGCTTAGTCGCCCTGGCCCCAGCCCAAAATCATCACCATGCCCAGACTAACCCTAACCCTAGCTAAAAACACTGGAATTAACCACACCCCCAGAAATAACCGCAATGCTCAATAGAAGCACCTAACCCTAGCTCCAGCCTCTAACACTACCCATGCCCAGCCCCTACTCACTCCAGCCCTAACACTTAACCCTAACCCTACTCTATCACTAACCCTAACCATAGCTGAAAATCATTAGAATTAACCGCAAGCCCTTAACTAACCGCAAAACAGCAGCAGCGTCTAACCCTAGCCCCAGCCCAAAACACGGCCCAAAACAATCACCCTGCCCAGCCCTAACCCTAATCCTAGCTACAAAACATTGGAATTAACCACAACCCCAAAACTAACTGCAAGGCTCAGCCAAAGACGCTAACCCTAGCCCCAGCATCTAACACTACCCCTATCCAGCCCCTACTAACCCCAGATCTAACCCCTAACCCTAACTCTAGCTCTAACCCATTTAAAATATACCACAACCATTAAACTAACTGCAACTCTTAGCCACAGCCTCTAACTCTGGTCCCAGCCCAAAACACTCACCCTGCCCAGCCCTAACCCTAACCATAGCTACAAAATATTGGAATTAACCACAATGCCAAAACCAACTGGAAGTCTTAAACACACACTCACACTCCAGCCCCAACCCCAAACACTCACCCTGCATAGCCCCAAGGTTGGGGCTACCCTAACCCTAGGGTTACCTTAACCCTAACCCATCCTAGAAGACATCAGAATAAACTGCAATCCCTAAACTAACCGCAACCTTTAGCAGCAGCCTCCAACCCTAACCCCAGCCCCATACCACTAACCCTGTCAAGCCCCTACTACCCTAGCACTAACCCTAACCCTAACCTATCACTAACCCTAACCCTAACCCTAGGTACAAAACATTAGAATTAACCGCAACCCCAAAACTAACCGCTAGACACACCCTCTCAACCTAGCCCCGGCCCGGAACACTCACCCTGCATAGCCCCTGGGTTGGAGCTACCCTAACCCTAGGTTTATCCTAACCCTAACCCTAGTTAAAAGACATCAGAATTAACCGCACCCCCAAACCAGCCGCAACCTAAAGCCTCAAACCCTAGCCCCAGCCCTGTCAAGCCCTTACTACCCTAGCCCTAACCCCTAACCCTAACCTATCACTTACCCTAACCCCAGCCCTAGGTATGAAACATTAGAATAAACCACAATCCCAAAACTAACCGCAAGTCTCAGACACACCCTCTCGCCCTAGCCCCAGCCGCAAAGACTCTCCCTGCATAGCCACAGCGTTGGGACTACCCTAACTCTAGGGTAACCCTAACCCTAGCTGCAAGGCATCAGAAACCACAACCCCAAAACTAACCGCAACCTTTAGTGGCAGCCTCCAACCCTAGCCCCAGCCCCTAACACTATCCCTGTCAAGCCCCTACTACCCTTGCCCTAACCCCAAACCCTAACCTTAACCTATCACTAACATTAACCCTAGCTGCAAAACATAAGAATTAACTGCAACCCCAACACTAACCCCAAGAGACACACACTCTCACCGTAGCTTTAGTCCTAAACACACACCCTGCAAGCCTTAGGATTGGGGCTTCCGTAACCCTAGGGTTACACTAACACTAGCTAGAAGACATCAGAAGTAACCACAATCCTCAAACTAACCACAAGTCTCAGTCGCATCCTCTCATCCTAGTCCCAGCCCCAAAGACTCATCCTACATAGCCCCTGGGGTTGGGGCTACCCTAACCCTAACCCCAACCCTAGCTACAATGCATCAAAATTAAACGCAACCCCCAAAACTAGCCGAACCCTTTAGCGGCAGCCTCCAACCCTAGCACCAGCCCCTTACACTAAACCTGTCAAACCCTTACTACCCTAGCCCTAAACACTAACCCTAACCCATCACTAACACTAACCCTAGCTACGAAACATTAGAATCAACCGCAATCCCAAAACTAACCGCAAGTCTTGGACACACCATCACACGCTAGCCCCAGCCCCAAACACTCAACCTTATAGCCCCAGGGTTAGGGCTACCCTAAACCTAGGGTTACCCTAACCCTAACCCTAGCTACAAGACATCAGAATTAACTGCAAACCCTAAGCTAACCGCAACCTTTACCTATCACTAACACTAACCCTAACCCTAGGTACAAAACATTAAAAGTAACGGCAACCCTAAAAGTCGCAAGTCTTAGACACACCATCTCATGTTAGCCCCAGCCAAAACACTCACCCTGCATTGCCCCTCGGATGGGGCTACCCTAACCCTAGGTTTATCCTAGCCCTAACCCTAGTTGAAAGAGATCAGAATTAACCGCAACCCAAAAACTAACCACAACACTTAGCTACAGCCTCCAACCTTAGCCCCAGCCCATAACACTAACCCTGTCAAGCCCCTACTACCCTAGTCTTAATCCCTAACCCTAATATAACCTAATCTATCACTAACCCTAACCCTAGCCCCAGATACGAAACATTAGAATCAACCACAATCCCAAAACTAACCGCAAGTCTCAGACACACCCTTTCACCCTAGCCCCAGCCGCAAAGACTCTCCCTGCCTAGCCCCAGCACTGGGCTACCCTAACTAAAGTTACACTAACCCTAAACCTAACCCTAGCTAGAAGACATCAGAATTAACCGCAACCCCAAAACTAAACGTAACCTTTAGCGGCAGCCTCCAACCTTAGTCCCAGCCCCTAACACTAACCCTGTCAAACCCCTACTACCCTAGCCTCAAACCCTAACCTTTACCCTAACCTTTACCCTAACCCTAACCCATCACTTACACTAGCCCTAACCCTAGCTACGAAACATCAGAATTAACCGCAATCCAAAAACTAACCGCAAGTCTTAGACACACATTCTCACCCTAGCCTCAGTCCCAAACACTCTGGGGTGGGGCTACCCTAACCCTAGAGCAGAACGTCTCCCTGTGCTTTACCATAGTGCAGATTATATTTCATTTCCCTTGGGATCATTGGACCCATTGTGGTATATTTGAAAATGGAGTTCTGCTCGTATACGTTAGAGGGCGTAAGCAGTGTTGCAAACTTCATTACTGCTTATGAAGAGATTCAATAAAACCGAGACTCCCATTTTCTAATCTGTAGTGTGTTTTTTGTTTCCAAAGGCAATCTTTTTGACGTTTATTTACCCTAACCGCAACCCTAGCTACAAGGCATCAGAATTAACCGCAACCCCAAAACTAACTGCAACGTTTAGTGGCAGCCTCCAACACTAGCCCCAGCCCCTAACACTAGCCCTGTCAAGCCCCTACTACCCTAGCCCTGACCCTAACCTATCACTAACCCTAATCCTAACTCTAGGTACAAAACATTAGAATTAACCACAACCCCAGAACTAACCGCAAGCTTCAGCGGCAGCCTCCAACCCTAGTCCCAGCCTCTAACATTAACCTTGTCCAGCCCCTGCAAACCCTAGCCCTAACCCCTAATCCTAACTTATCACTAACCCTAACCCTACCCTAGCTACAAAACATTAGAACTAACCGCAAAACTAAACGCAACACAGCTGCAGCTGCAGCCTCTAACCCCTAACCTATCTAGCCCCTACTAACCCTTACTCAAACCCCTAACACTACTAACCCTAACTCGTACACCTAACCACCTCAGGCTAGGCGCAACAGCCCGACTGAGATTTACCCTAACCATAACTCTTAGCTGCTGCCACAAAACCCTTACCCTAACCCTGACCTAACCTTACCTTACCTAACCCTAAACCTAATTCTAACACTCAGAGATCCCTAACCTACTCATATGTAATAATGAGACTAACTGGTCAATTACACAGCACTGTTACCCTAACCCTAGCCCTGAATATTACGCGTGCGGTTAAGACACATCTGTCGTTTCAGAGGTCGAAACCACTCTTAAGAGTACACGTAATGGGTTTCAAAAAAATGAATTACTCCCAGGGCTTCCTGCTGCTTCAGCAATATTCAGACCAAACAAGCCAGGGGCGGGGGCGGGGGCGGGGGCAGTGGGGGGGGTGAAACAACTCTTAAAAGTACACATAATGGGTTTCAAAAAAATGAATTACTCCCAGGGCTTCCCGCTGCTTTGCAATATTCAGACCAAACAAGCTGGGGGCGGGGGCGGGGGAGTGGCGGGGGTGGGGGGGGGTGGGCACAACTGAGGCTTCCCCGCTTCTTGAGCGTTGTTGAGAGCAGGCACACTGGGTCTTTTCAACCCAATTTCGGACAGTTTATTTTTGAAGAAAATGCGAACCTAGTCTTTTTTTGGTTGTGTGCTTAATTCGGGGTGATTTTGGACTCCGGGGACTTCCCCGCTACTTTAGCGCTATTGAGCCCGTACAGGCCTGGTGGCGACATGCTCGGGGCTTCCCCACTACTTGAGCGATGTTGAGATCAGGCACAATGGGTCTTTTGAAAACAAAAATTAGATGTGTGTGGTTAATTCAGAGCAAGTTTGGACTAGGTATATTTTGGAATAAAATTCGAACTTAGTCGTTTTTTGGTGTGGTTACTTCTGGGCGATTTTGGACTCCCTGGACTTCCCAGCTGCTTCAGCGCCACTGAGCCCGGACAGGCCAGGCGGAGGATACTCCCGGGGCTTCCCCGCTTCCTGAGCGATGTTGAAACCAGGTATGTTGGGTCTTCAACCCAATTTCGGTGGCGATGTTGGACTCCAGGAACTTTCCTGCTGCTTTAGCGCTATTGAGCCCATACAGGCCTGGTGGTGACCACGCTACTTGAGTGATGTTGAGACCGGGCGCACTGGATCTTTTGAAATCAATTTTGGTAGGTGTGGTTAATTCAGAGCAATTTTGGACTTAATTCATTTTGGAATAAAATGCAAACTTAATCATTTTTGGTGTGGTTACTTCTGGGCGATTTTGGACTCCTGGGACTTCCCTGCTGCTTACGCACCATTGAGCCCAGACAGGCCGGGCTGGGACATCCTCGGGACTTCCCAGATACTTGAGTGATATTTGAGACCGGGAATATGCTGAATCCTGAACCAGTCGCTGAATAATAACTTGGGCAATTTTGAATAATATGCTGAATACTGAACCAGACGCTAAATAATAACCTGGACAATTTTTAATAATACGCTGAATCCTGAACCAGACGCTGAATCCTGAACCAGACGCTGAATAATACCCTGGACATTTTTTAATAATACGCTGAATCCTGAACCAGACGCTGCAGGTTGTATTTTGAATAATACCCTGAATTGTGAACCAGACGCTGAATAATACCCTGGACATTTTTTAATAATACACTGAATCCTGAACCAGATGCTGCAGGTCGTATTTTGAATAATACCCTGAATACTGAACTAGACGTTGAATAATATCCTGGACATCTTTGAATATTATGCTGAATCCTGAGCCAGATGCTGCAGGTCGTATTTTGAAAAATATCCTGAATACTGAACTAGACGCTGAATAATACCCTGGATATTTTTGAATAATATGATGAATCCTAAACCAGATTGTGAGACGCTGCAGGTCGTATTTTGAATAATACCCTGAATACTGAACCAGATGCTGAATAATACCCTGGACATTTTTATAATACGCTGAATCCTGAACCAGATGCTGCAGGTCGTATTTTGAATAATACTCTGAATCCTGAACCAGACGCTGCAGGACGTATTTTGAATAATACCCTGAATACTGAACGATTTTCTGAATAATACCCTGGCCATTTTTGAATAATACCCTGAATAATGAACCAGACGCTGCAGGTCATATTTTGAATAATACCCTGAATAATGAACCAGACGCTGCAGGTCGTATTTTGAATAATACCCTGAATAATGAACCAGACACTGAATAATACCCTGGATATTTTTTAATTATACACTGAATCCTGAACAAGATGCTGCAGGTCGTATTTTGAATAATACCCTGAATACTGAACCATACGCTGAATAATACCCTGGCCAGTTTTGAATAATACCCTGAATAATGAACCCGACGCTGCAGGTCGTATTTTGAATAATATCCTGAATAATGAACCATATGTTGAATAATACCCTGGCCATTTTTGAATAATACCCTGAATAATGAACCAGATGCTGCAGGTCGTATTTTGAATAGTACCCTGAATAATGAACCAGACGCTGCAGGTCGTATTTTGAATAATACCCTGAATCCTGAACCAGACGCTGCAGGTCGTATTTTTAATAATACCCTGAATAATGAACCAGACGCTGAATAATACCCTGGATATTTTTTTAATAATATGCTGAATCCTGAACCAGACGCTGCATGTCGTATTTTGAATAATACCCTGAATAATGAACCAGACGCTGAATAATACCCTGGATATTATTTAATAATAAGCTGAATCCTGAAACAGAAGCTGCAGGTCGTATTTTGAATAATACCCTGAATAATAAACCAGACGCTGAATAATACCCTGGATATTTTTCAATAATACCCTGAATCCTGAACCAGACACTGCAGGTCGTATTTTGAATAATACCCTGAATCCTGAACCAGACGCTGCAGGTCGTATTTTGAATAATACCCTTAATAATGAAACATACGTTGAATAATACCCTGACCATTTTTGAATAATACCCTGGTAATTTTTGAATAATACCCTGAATGCTGAGCCAGATGCTGCAGGCCGTATTTTGAATAATACACTGAATGCTGAACCAGACGCTGCTGGTCGTATTTTTGAATAATACCCTGAATAATGAACCAGACACTGTAGGTCATATTTTGAATAATACACTGAATCCTGAACCAGACGCTGCGGGTCGTATTTTGAATAATACCCTGAGAACTGAATCATATGCTGAATAATACCCTGTCCATTCTTGAATATTACCCTGAATAATGAACCAGACGCTGCAGGTCGTATTTTGAATAATACCCAGAATAATGAACCAGACGCTGCAGGTCATATTTTGAATAATACGCTGAATCCTGAACCAGATGCTGCAGGTCGTATTTTGAATAATACCCTGAATAATAAACCAGATGCTGAATAATACCCTGGATATTTTTTAATAATACCCTGAATCCTGAACCAGATGCTGCAGGTCGTATTTTGAATAATACCCTGAATAATAAACCAGACGCTGAATAATACCCTGGATATTTTTCAATAATACCCTGAATCCTGAACCAGACACTGCAGGTCGTATTTTGAATAATACCCTGAATACAGAAGCATACACTGAATAATACCCTAATAATACCTAGCCACTTTTGAATAATACCCTGAAGAATGCACCAGACACTGCAGGTCGTATTTTGAATAATACCCTGAATCCTGAACCAGACGCTGCAGGTCGTATTTTGAATAATACCTTTAATAATGAAACATACGTTGAATAATACCCTGACCATTTTTGAATAATACCCTGAATAATGAACCAGACGCTGCAGGTCGTACTTTGAATAATACCCTGAATAATGAACCAGACACTGAATAATACCCTGGATGTTTTTTAATAATATGCTGAACCTGAAGCAGACACTGCAGGTCGTATTTTGAATAATACCCTGAATACTGAACCATTCGCTGAATAATACCCTGGCCACTTTTGAATAATACCCTGAATAATGAACCAGTTGCTGCAGGTCATATTTTGAATAATACCCTGAATGCTGAAACAGACGTTGCAGGTTGTATTATGAATAATACCCTGAATAATGAAACGGACGCTGCAGGTCGTATTTTGAATAATACGCTGAATCTTGAACCAGACGCTGCGGGTCGTATTTTGAATAATACCCTGAGAACTGAATCATAAGCTGAATAATACCCTGGTCATTTTTTAATAATACCCTGAATCCTGAACCAGACGCTGAAGGTCGTATTTTGAATGATACCCTGAATAATGAACCAGACGCTGCAGGTCGTATTTTGAATAATACGCTGAATCCTAAACCAGACACTGCAGGTCGTATTTTGAATAATACCCTGAATACTGAACCATACTCTGAATAATACCCTGTCCACTTTTGAATAATACCCTGAATCCTGAACCAGATGCTGCAGGCCGTATTTTGAATAATACCCTGAATCCTGAACCAGACGCTGCAGGTAACATTTTGAATAATACCCTGAATAATGAACCAGACGCTGCAGGTCGTATTTTGAATAATACGCTGAATCCTGAACCAGATGCTGCAGGTCGTTTTTTGAATAATACCCTGAGAACTGAATCATATGCTGAATAATACCCTGGCCATTCTTGAATAATACCCTGAATAATGAACCAGATGCTGCAGGTCGTATTTTGAATAATACCCTGAATAATGAACCAGACGCTGCAGGTCGTATTTTGAATAATACGCTGAATCCTGAACCAGACGCTGCAGGTTGTATTTTGAATAATATCCTGAATACTGAACCATACTCTGAATAATACCCTGGCCATTTTTGAATAATACCCTGAATAATGAACCAGACGCTGCAGGTCGTATTTTGAATAATATCCTGAATCCTGAACCAGACGCTGCAGGTCGTACTTTGAATAATACCCTGAATAATGAACCAGATGCTGAATAATACCCTGGATATTTTTTAATAATACGCTGAATCCTGAAGCAGATGCTGCAGGTCCTATTTTAAAAAATAATCTGAATACTGAACCATACGCTGATTAATACCCTGGCCACTTTTGAATAATACCCTGAATAATGAACCAGATGCTGCAGGTTGTATTTTAAATAATATGCTGAATCCTGAACCAGACGCTGCAGGTCGTATTTTGAAGAATACCCTGAGAACTGAATCATACGCCGAATAATACCCTGGTCATTTTTTAATAATACCCTGAATCCTGAACCAGACGCTGCAGGTCGTATTTTGAATGATACGCTGAATCCTGAACCAGACACAGCAGGTCGTATTTTGAATAATACCCTGAATACTAAACCATACTCTGAATAATACCCTGGCCACTTTTGAATAATACCCTGAATCCTGAACCTGATGCTATGGGCCATATTTTGAATAATACCCTGAATTCTGAACCAGACGCTGCAGGTTATTTTTTGAATAATACCCTGAAGAATGAACCAGACGCTGCAGGTTGTATTTTGAATAATATCCTGAATACTGAACCACATGCTGAATCCTGAATGGTGAATAATGAACCGTTAACCAGATGCTAACTTTATGCTCGTTGCAAAGAAGAAACAGTGGAGCTCCTTCAAGACATTCCAAAAACAATGTAAAAAAGCCTTCAAGAGAGCAGAGATCAACCACAACAATGATGTTATCCAGAAAGGACTTGATGAAAACAACTCCAAGCCATTCTGGAGGTATGTCAAATCCAGACGTCAGGACAGTGTTGGTAGACAGCTTGTCAATGCCACCAAGGAAAAAGCTCAGATCATGGTTGAGCAATTTCAGTCTATCTTCACTAGAGAAAATGACGATCTGCTCCCTGATACCAAGAAGAGAGCCAGACGCGCCATACCCATCATAACAGTAGATGGCATGGAGAAACTCCTTTGTGGCATCAACATATCCAAAGCCCAAGGACCCGACCAGATCGCCAATATCATGTTGAAGACCTGTGCTCCTCAGTTAGCTCCTGCAATGACCACTATCTTCCAAGCCTCCATCATTACTGGAAAGCTCCCCAGTGATTGGCTAAATGCTAACATTGCCCCTGTATACAAGAAAGGAGATGTGCATCTTCCAGAAAATTACAGACCTGTATCTCTAACCTGCATTTCCTGCAAACTTTTAGAGCATATCGTCTGCAAACACATCCTAGACCACCTCGAACGAATTAAGATGCTTGCTTCTCTTAATCATGGCTTCAGATCTGGATACTCTTGCGAGACCCAACTAGTCACAACAGTGCATGATCTCCTTGGGAAGTTTGACGTCGGGGCCCAGATAGACATGGTGATCTTAGACTTCTCAAAAGCCTTTGACACTGTTCCCGTCAGAAGTTACTGCACAAGATGAGACAGTATGGAGTAGATGGGAACATAAACGCCTATCTGTGTGACTTCCTGACAAACAGAAAGATGAAAGTAGTCATTGATGGCAAGGAATCCAACGCAGTCACCGTAGACTCCGGAGTGCCCCAGGGAACCGTGCTGGGGCCTATCCTGTTCGTCTGCCACATCAACGACCTGCCAGATGTTGTGGTCCACCGTACGGCTATTTGCAGATGACTGTCTCCTATACCGTCCCATCAAGACAATGGAAGACCACATTGCTCTCCAACGAGATCTGCAGAGTCTAGAGACATGGGCGAAGACCTGGGGAATGCGATTCAATGCTAAGAAGTGCTACATCATGAGCATAAATTCCAAATCATTGCAATTCTATGAGCTGGATAGCCACATACTACAGCAGGTCCTGGAAAACACCTATCTCGACCTAACGCTTTCAAAAGACCTAAAGTGGAGTTCCCATATCAGCAAAATTTCCAAAAAGGCAAACTGTACCCTCGGATTCTTAAAAACAAATCTCAAACATTGTCCACAAGGATGTAGAATGACAGCCTATCTCTCACTCATTCGATCGACCCTGAAATATAGTTCTGTAATTTGGGATCCTCACCTGCAAAAAGATATCGACGTTAGAAAAAATTCAACGCAAGGCTGCCAGATTCATCTCCGGTGATTACTCTTCAAGGGACCATGGCTGCTTTACACAGATGTTGACAGAGCTTCATCTCCCACCACTACAGGACAGGAGGAAGGCCAACCGTTTGGCGTTTTTCTACAAGGTGGTCGAGGGGTTGGTACCAGCACTGCAGGTCATGACTATCTGACTCCAGTCCGGGGTAAACGCCAGATCAAATCAAAGCAATTTACAGACTGTATATCCAAAACATTATTATAGACAGGCAATCCACGAACAATAGCAAATGTTTTAAGACTGTGCAGTGTAACACCGAATTGTTCAAAAACCCTTTTTTCCCCAAGGACGATAATTGACTGGAACCATCTTGAAGAAAGTGTTGTGTGTGTTGAGACAGTGAACAGCTTCAGGAAAGCTGTTTCTCATTGGTACTAACATCCATTCCCAGCTCTCTCCCCATCGCGTTTATGCTGAAAGGCCCTGCGACGTACATATCCAGATCCAGTACTATCCAAAGTATAGTCTGAAAGTTTATGACTGTGTAAACCATTTTCAATGTTTGTTTCACTACTACAATAGGTATGTGAATTACATGTTTGATGACAGTTTACTGTTAGGATTTTCTACACAATGAGTATTAGAATGTTCGTGTCAAAAAAAGGTAAGAGAAAAATCCAGGGAGTGCCACAATCACAAACTGCAGCCCTTCCCAGACCCCAAGAGGAAGAGGAAACCAACAAATCTAAACAAGCACAAACCGAACAAACATACGAAAAGCACTAAGATTAGCTCTCTCTTCCCCAAGCGAGGTAATCGCAATACTAAAAGGACTGAAAAACACAAGAACAAAATGACACACGGAAAGACATACAACAAATCGCCTCGTAGAATAAATCAAGTTGCAATATTGTTTTATAATTAGTTTCTACACCAGTTGTGGAAGCACAGTCAAGTTTAAGGGTACCCTGTCTCTTTCCCGACCTGTACTACTCAAGGGCACTAAGGCCTAGTGCAACATAATCAATACTCCTTGGGGTAAATAGGAAGACCTCTAAATAGGGAGATGGCCTTTCGGTATTTAGTATAACCGAGAGCAACCATATGCTCATCCGGCGAATCATATGTAGAAATATAGTGCCATGTATATTTTGGAATTATATTTTTAATTTTTAGAAAATCGCAATTAATGTATTCTGAAGCTATACAATGATTTATAGAAAACACACTTATTTAAAATTACTTTGAAACTATGCTTAAAAATAAATACTTTATCTTGAAACCATCCGCGGATTTTAAGTTACGAACTACTTCATCGAACGCTGGACAAGAAAGTTGGTTTAATGAACCAGTTTTCGTCATCGTCAGTTTACAACTGAAAGAACGAAACCTTTACCATAATACAACATAATATGAATGTTTTACCTATCCTATAAAAGTGCCGACAAGAAAGCTGTAAAAAGCAAATGATTACGGCATTCATTCATCCTAAACACCAAAAGACTGAAAATTTTAGCTGTTTAGTTTCCGGAAGTGGAAAAAAAAAAGTCTGACCGAGTTTTTACATTGATGTCCCCTTCTCAGCTTATGAAAGGATTACATATATTCTTCAAAAATGTGCAAAAAGGAGCTTTATATTCATGGCTGTGATTGCGGGAGCGTTAATGTCTTGACGGTTTCCACGAAATTAGACGTTTGTCAGAAAGGAGGTTAGTGGAGAAAATTGGCGATAAAGAAGTGCGTCCGGCAGCGTATTGGTGCAAACGGATATTCAGTGAGCCTGATTGTTGGTATATTGTGAAAAATCTTAATCTCTGTACTATTATTTACACATAGAACACCTTCTGTTATCAATTTGTCAGTGTTTGTAAGCCATTTTTGGTGTAGTTTCTTTTCCGTTTTGGTGTTAAAATCTGGACATATGAAGATGATCAGGATTTTTGTCTTCCAGGGGTTAATTGTATGTGTTTATTTAGAAACTGGATAGGTAGTGATTACAGGGGTTATGCCAGTAGTACAACATGAGTAAAAGTCCAGGAATAACCGCTTCTATGAATGGAGATAGTAAGAAGAATGAAGAAGAGATTGAGACATCGAAGGTTCGTCACAAGTATCTCAAATCCAGAGGCCTGAAAAAACTGCATAGTGAGATGGGGCCCAAATTTTCACAGAGAACAGCTCATACTAATGATGAACGGCAGTCCACAATTGAAAGTTCTGTAGATGTAAAAGCAAACACTACACATTCAAGATTTAAACGAGTGTTTACAGGGCATAGAGAAAGAGACAGAAAATGTGTATCTGATAGTGTTGCTTCTAAGATTGAGGGCATCCTTGGTTCAGATAGTCAACGTGCAACTCCAGCAAAGAAACAGTTCACAAATGTCCCAAGTAAACCTGGATCCAGTAAAAGTGATAAACGTGTAATTGAAATTTCAAAAAGAATTAGAACTTTAAGTCTGCCAACTGTAACCGCTGAAGATGATTCTGATAAGACTGACTCTGATAGCAGTAATTTAAATGAATTGAAACAAGACAGTAAAGCAAGGACTAAGGAATCAAATGTAGATGATACTTTTGTGATCGAGTGTTTGAATGGACAAAGTGTAAAAGTAAACAGTTCTCGAGAAGAGTCTGTAGCAAGTACAGATTCACTAGAAAAAAGCATTTGTGATATAAATCAGGAGAATTCTTCTGGAAGTGAAACTAAGTTGTTTGGGAAACCGAAGTTAAAAAAGTCTGTGACTATAGACAACACAACAAAAGTAGTAGAGATAGGTAGTCATGATAGTGCTATAGCAGTAGGTACATCAGAAATTCTTTATGATAGAACGCTTTCAGACCGTGATGCCGTTCATTCAACTGGAACTGCAAAACTTATCCATGAAGAACATGTAGATACTGACAAAACAGTTGATTCTGGTTTTACTGCTAGCGATGTCAAGCATTCTGTTGAAAGTACTTCATCTGAGAAAAAAGATGGAGAGGAACATGCTGAGAAGAAAGATGGTGAGGGGGAAAAGAAAGAAAGTGAAGAAGGGGAAAGAAAGAAAAATGATGTGGCTGTTGCTCAGTCAGAGAATGGTCGTTTCTTCAAATTTGACATTGAAATCGGTCGTGGATCTTTCAAGACAGTTTACAAAGGTTTAGATACTGACACTGGGGTAGCTGTTGCTTGGTGTGAACTGCAGGTAAATCAATGAAATAAAATAGGTTTCGAACAGCACAAATGCTGATATAGCATCCTACATGGGTTTAACGACTTAATGACATACTGGAACACTACCAGAATACCCTTTATTTTTCATTAATTAATTTTGATATATTATGCCTGAGTATAGGAAGAAGGAAGTTTTGTAACTGCAAATAATTATTACTGTTCTTATTTCAGTGAGATCTGACTTGTCTTTGTTTGCTGATGCATACAGTGCAGTTCAAATGTTTTTTCATTTTGTTTGGGGTTGATATTTTTAGCCCACCGCGGATCCACCCGATACCCCACCACAATTCCCCCCCGCAACAGATATTTCGCCCACCGCCGAGTTCCCTCTGCAAAACCACCCACTTACCTGTAAAAATCCACGGTGGGCAAAAGTTTACCCTGAAAGATTAGGGACGTCAGAATGATTGACAGCTCCAAATTTTCCGAGTTTACATGGGGAGGAAATCGGAACCTTTATTTTGCTTATGCATCATTCGGCTGATTTGCCGCTGGCAGCACTGAATAAATACAGAAATATTTCTACCTGGAGATTAAAACTAAAAGTAAAAAAAAAAAAAAGAATTAATGAATAAAACAAGAAAAAAATAACATATTTCTGTTTGATTATTTCTTACCTTGTACTCGAGTACTTAAAGGAGCACTTCTGCTATCTTAGAGGTTTTATTTGGAGATCAACAAGCATTGTCCCGGAAAAAAACAAAAAAAACAGGGATAATGCCTTGGAGGCGGACACATTAATCTCCGATGGTCCTAAGCATTTCAGGGATTTGGAGGCAGAGGGGCCTTCAGTAAAATCCGAAGATTTGCACTTTTGCGCACCTTTCTCCGCAAAGTTTGAGCTGAAGAAGCTTGTGACATCTTTGTTGAAGCGTTTCAAACCGACCACATGTTTTGGCTAGGTAATGAACAATCAAGATATCCCTCTCGGATATAAACCACATTGTCGTCAGTGATTGGATAATGCGAACCAATGAACAATTATCTCATCCCTCTCGGTAAGAATATAATTAAATTCAGTGATTGCCGTAACGATCCTTGATCCGTTTCTATGCACTCACCATGAAAAAACACTCGAGCTGTACTGTAAGTCGGCATCATTTTCGCATAATTTTGTGAAGGACGCATCTTCTTCGCTCGTGTTGATATGCTTGAATCCGATCATATATTTCATTTTACATGCTTGCAAAGTAATTTCATCATAGTTTATTTTAAAGAAAATATGTTTTGGATCTTTTTGCCTTTGTATTTGTTTTACTACATAATATATTAATCATGTAAATAGTAATGAAATCAAGGTATTCCTGTATTTTTCATGGGTATTTCAGTAGTGTTCCGGTATTTCGGCAAGTTGTGTGACTGTCCTACAGCAGACATAATAAGTAACAGACAAAATGGCCCCAGACCAAAGCTGCTCCAAGTACTTTTAGCTTTTAAAGAAATATGGTAACTACCAAGAATTCATACATAGCACTCTTTTATCAATACAGGAAACGGGTTCCATAGCGCAGCTGGTAGACCATTTAATGTAGATCCAGGGGTCGCAGGTTCGAATTCCCGCTGGGCCACATAATTTGCTTGGAGGTTGATCATGAAATTATTTTTTTATGGTCATTCTCCCCTTCTGCTGATTCAAGAAGGGCAGTTGTCAGTTACTGGCAATAGTATGTGCACAAGTACTGGTTAACTGCTTAGAGAACTACTAATTTGATTGATTGTGTTGGGTTTAACAACATGGTCAACCCTTGTGGATCATTTTGTGTCGTCTCCCATAGAAAGGGAGAAAAGAGATAGTAAACACGATGAAAGAGAGGGACAGGGAAGAAAGAGGAAATTGAAAGAAAGTGACGAAACAGAAGAAATAAACAGAAGAAACCTGCAGCAAGGACAGCAGGCCTAGCCCAACTGTAAGCCAATATCATTTGGGTGCCCTGGTGACGTAAGATACAAGACACCTTCGCCTCATCCAAATACACCCTAGAGGATTATTAAACCTGTCCAGGAAAAGTATGAGTAGGTTAACTGGTTGGCTCGATATGACCATAACAGTTTGTCACATAACAGTCCCAAGTACTTTTACTAAACTAAAGGCTAAAGGAAGTCGATCATTATTGACAGCCAGCTCATGTACGGCTGTCTTCAGCAAAATTTCTTGGTGACAGTCACAGCCGTCTTCAGCGAAAAGTAGCCAGCTAAACTATTGGACGATTGATTGGGGTTTAAATGACTAAATAGAGTATTAAATATAGATTTATACTTCTGTATTTAAGCAAAGCAAATGTTTACACAAACCTCTAGACCAGGGATCAAGATAAACGGGTGCCTGGTCACCCAGGCCATTGAAACTGGACAATTTAATCTCAAAATATGGGGGCGCGGGTAGCAACTATGTTTTTCTGGAGCACCTACTTTCATTTCTATTCAGTGGGATATACATGTATCATTTCTGGTGTTTCCGGGTCAAAACTCACAGCTATTTTCAATATGGCATATCCCTCTTGAGGCAATTGCACAATTCCAGATATCAGCCTAAAAAATGAATCATAAGCTGTCTTCCCATTGGCTAATAACTCTTTATCCAACCAGGGCCATGGAGGGTCGGGGAAACCCGCCTTACGGATATTTTCTGGTGTAATCATTCCTCGGAGACAAAATGTCGAAAAAGAAAAGTAGAAACTGGCTCCAGTTAGAGAAAGACTATCAGGTTTTTTAGGACAAGGAAATAGACTTGAAATGGCCCATTGCGTTGTTTAACTCTACATTGCATTATGAAATATACTTTTCGCGCCTCTGCTAATGGGCAAACAAACAGCTATTATTCATTAATTGATTGCATCTGAGACATTACATTTTGTATACAGTTCAAAACAATCGGCGACTACAAGCTTACTTTCTTTTTGATGTTGGATTTTGTAAACATTTTACTGGTTACCGGTCTCACTGTGCTGAATTCGAACATATCGATTAATATCAGGATCCAGTACATAAAAATAATATAACTGTTCGTTTAGCACTAAACACCGATGCCGGCCTCGGTGGCTCAGTTGGATGTGCCATCCAACTGGAGACCAGGAGGTCGCGGGTTCAACCCCCGCCGAGGTCGGCAACATTCTTTCGTGGAGATTGATCGTGAAATATTTTCTACGGTCATTCTCTCCCTTCCGCTGATTCAAGAAGGGCAGTTGTCAGTTTCTGGCGAAAGAATGTGCACAATACTGGTTAACCGCTTAGAGGACTAAGCCTGCCCAGTAAACATGTGGTTAGGTAAACTGACCACGCTCGACATGACCCCATTGGGTTGACTGAGCCGTAAAACCTCAACACAAAACTAAACACCGAAATAATCTGCTTTAGCGCTCCAAACTTCTACACTGACATGATGCAGAGCCAAAAAACTGATAAGGCCACAAAATAATGGCCGCTTAAACAAGGGTTTTATGCAATTTCGGATATATTTTACCAGCCTTTATAGGTGGCGTTAGACAGGTTTTGTGCTTAATACAGGTTCATTTACATGGGAAAGTGGTGGGGGGGTGGGTGGTACCAAGAAATGGCTGTTAAAGACAAGTGCACGCTGAATAGAGGCGGTCATAGGTACAGGTTGGACAGTATGTCAAATGGGTAACTTTGAAATTTGGAAAAGAATACCCCAAATCTGGCTGAAATAAATGCAGAGTTTTAGGGGAAGTAACAATAAAGGACAATAAAGGACAAATGAGTAGCCAGCCTAGCCCTCTGATCCACATCTTCAGCATCTTAAAAAAAAGCAGAGAGAGAGGGAAAAAAAAGACTGCTGCAAGATTATATTTTTTTTTCTGAAATTTTTAGCTCACCTGAGCTATACTCAGGATGGGCTATAGTGATCACTTTTTGTCTTTCGTTTGAAATTCTCAACAATTTTCCCATACAAATGTATGGGCCCATACAAATGCATAGGGAAGCAAACTTGACACACCGTAAAGGTCAAACGTCAATGTAGGACCATCATTTTAGCAACTTTGGTAGACCTCTTGTCCCCGATGATTTGTGCAAGGATTCAGCCCAAAGGCGTCTTCGGTTCTAGAGAAGATTTTAAAGGTTTTTACTATATATAGGCATGGTGGTCATCTTAGTCAACGGACCGCGACCATTTTAGCAATCTTTTGTTCCCCTAACCTAAAGAGGCTCCGTATGAAATTTGAGCAAAATTGGCTCAGCGGCTTTAAAGGAGAAGTCATTCGAAAATCCAAGATGGCCGCCACAGCCGCTATCTTGAAAATCAGTTTTCGACATCTCTTCCCAGACATGGTGGATTTGAGCCGAAACTTGCTCTGTAGCAACAGGACAACTTCTGGATTGAAATGAGCTAAAATCGTGTCGGTCGGAAATTCAAGATGGCCACCACAGCTGCCATATTGAAAGTCAGTTTTGGACATCTTCTCGCAAACCACAAGGTGAATTTAGTTGAAACTTACAATGTAGCAACAGGTTGATGTGTAGATGAAAAATAGCTAAAATCATGCTGATAGGAAATCCAAAATGGCCGCCATAGCCACCATCTTGAAAACCAATTTTTGACTTCACCCAAACTGTTGGGCGTATCAAGTTGAAACACACTGTAGCAACAGGATGACCTCTAGATTGAAAACAGCTATTCTAAAAAGAATGACCCTTGAGAGCAATGAACACACATACACAAAGACAAAAATAGTTGAAGTGTCTAAAACTTACAGTATATGATTGAAGTAGCAAAAGCTTTAAGTTGCAATCAACATTTTATTCTGCGAGGTTTATCTTCTCTTGCCCCTATGCTGTATACATAGAGGATATTTACTCTTTTGCTGTGACTACCATAAATATTGTCGAATGTAATGAAAACATCAGTATTTTCACGAATGCGAAGCACGAGTGAAAAGTTGAATGTTTTCATTACACGAGGAAATTTTTTATGGTATTCACTGAAAAAGAGTAAATTTTCTTTTTATTTTATTGTTTACATGCCAGTGTGCGTTTCTGACGTCATAACTAATGTCACTAAACAAAACATGAATGTCATGGCATTGACGTTCAGTGCTTACTTAACATTGAAATGCTGGAGAGACAAAAACAAAAAATTTCATCAAAACAAAAAAATCTTTATACCAAAATATTCGTTACATTCTAACTAAGAAAATGCATACCAACACTTGATAGTTTAGTTCAGAAACAAAGGTGTTCAGAAATCTGAAGTGGAGGTAACATCCACTTTTGAAACAATGAAGAAAACCGAAGTTGTCCAAAGCGAGGAGTGAAAATATAAATCGTTTCAGTCACTAGTGAAATGATACGATATCAATTCATTTGTGTGATACCACTTTTATTTTCAATACACTGATTTCACCCCTAACAATAAAATAAATACATATATAAAATCATGATATTGTTAAACACTTTCTCTTCAGAAATCAATTGGCCAATTTCCACCAAACTTTATGTTGATCCTACTGTTGAAAAGGGATTGAGAGTTTGTTCAAATGGTCACGCTCCATTGCCTGTTATGCCCATATATGGTTAAATAATGATAATAGAAAAAAACACATTCTCTTCAAAACCAAGACCTGTTCAGATGATGATCCTTTCATTAGTTGCAATGACAAGATTGGAAAAATGTTGCATAACATCTGCATATCTGCAGTGTCTATTTCACTCAGGTGAGCGAGTCGTGGCCCATGGGCCTCTTGTTTGGTGTTGTTAGGCCCAAAGTTTTGTTCAACCAATACCTTATTGGTCTCATCATGAAATTGGTTGGAAATGGCATTGGCCCAGCCAGTATGCAGCTCTTTGGGAGCAGGTATTTGAATTAAAAGTTTCATACCTCTTTGCTGAAAGTTTTTTTTTTTGGATGCTTGGCATGATGGGTAAATAATTCTGCAGACAGCATTTTGACATTTTGAAATATTTTTATTTTTTTTTTTTATTTTTCATAGAAAAATAGGATTTGACATTTCATGCAGATTGTCTCCTCAGGAGACAGGAGACAATTTGGATGAAATGTCGAATCCTGTTTCTGGAAAAAAATAAGAAAAAATCACCAGTTTGTCAGCTGTTGACTTTACCCATAGGGTGCTAAGTATAATTAAGAATGAAAACAGTGTGTATTGTATTTGACAGGAGCATTTTGAATTTGCAGCAGTAAGTATTGTGGTTGTTTTACTAGACTTGGCACAAAGAATGTTTATTGAAGTACTGACAATTATTGAACTTTTACTAAACTGTTTGTAATATCTACTATGTCAAGACACTTAAAGTGAGTTTAGGATTGCCCCAGTTGCTTAATAGCTTGAAAGAATGTTGAGTACAGCCAGTTAACTGAATTTACTTGATGACTTCCCATCAAGTGCTGTA
Organism: Anodontia alba; assembly: GCA_964016985.1. Taxonomy (NCBI): domain Eukaryota; kingdom Metazoa; phylum Mollusca; class Bivalvia; order Lucinida; family Lucinidae; genus Anodontia; species Anodontia alba. Next base: position 105,351,572 of record OZ024828.1, read on the forward strand.
TGTACCCTAAATATTCAGACACTAACCAGAGAGCTTGTTAAGGAAACATATTTGGTAATGGTTCTGGGCTGTTTCTCCATAAAATATATGTTGCACTTCCGATGACTCAAATGAGTACCCACATCATGTGTTTTTATTGTGGAGAAAGTGAAAATTATCACAGAATTATTACCAGATATTCCTCTTTAACAAGTCCTTAGACTGTAACACGCTACATCTACCTTACCATACTTGTTCTAAATTTGAATGAACAAGTCCCTGTTACCTGTTGTTGTGTTTAAAATCTGCTGGATGAGTGATGCTGCATTCTACTGCATCAAATTGGTTCTACACTGTTTGCTCACCTGGTCTGTCCAAATACTTGGGGTTAATACAATATTGTGTTGAAGCATGAAGTGATGATTGCAAAAAAGACAAACATTTTGATAGATCAGGAGTGTGCTACCAATGTAACCATGATAACATTTTTTTACTAAAGCATGTATTTGAGCAGCTTGAGGTTGCTTTGAGGGTTTACGAAATAGTGTAGCAATATAGGGCCAGAAAGACGTAATTCACTCTCTGGATGACAAAATAATATTTTTCTTATTAGCTCACGTGGAGCTTTGCTCCAGGTCAGCTTATGCAATGGCCTGTTGTCCGTCATCTGTCCGTCCGTCCGTCATTAGCTTTTCACATTTTCGACATCTCCTCTAGAACCATACGTTGGATTTAGCTGAAACTTAGTAGGAGGCATTGCTGCTCAGAATTGCTAAAATCTTTCCGTTCCGATATCCAAGATCTTGAAATTCTTCAAACGACATCTCCTCCCAAACCCTAAGTCAGGTTGAGCTGAAACTTGATGGGAGGCATCACAGTGACAAAGAGATTCAAAATTGCTAAAATCGTTCCGTTCTGATATCCAGGATGGCCGCCAGGGCGGCCAATTTGAAATTCTTCAAACGACATCTCCTCCTAAACCCTAAGTCCGATTGAGCTGTGACTTGATGTGAGGCATCACAGTGACACAGAGATTCAAAATTGCCAAAATCGTTCCATTCTGATATCCAAGATGGCTGCCACAGCGGCCATCTTGAAATTCTGCAAACGACATCTCCCAAACCCTATGTCCGATTGAGCTGAAACTTGATAGGAGGCATCACAGTGACACAGAGATTCAGAATTGCTAAAATTGTTCCGTTCCGATATCCAAAATGGCCGCCCTCATCTTGAAATTCTTCAAACAACATCTCCTCCTAAACCCTAAGTCTGATTGAGCTGAAACTTGATGGGAGACATCACAGTGACACAGAGATTCAGAATTACTAATATCGTTCCATTCCGATATCCAAGATGGCCGCCGTCTTGAAATTCTTCAAACGACATCTCCTAAACTGTCAGATTGAGTCAAAACTTGATAGAAGGCATCACAGTGACAGTTGTCAGCGATTCAGAATTGCTAAATTGTTCCGTTCCGATAGCCATGATGGCCGTCATGGTGGCCATCTTGAAATTCTTTAAACAATATCTCCTCCTAAACCATAAGTCAGATGGAGCCAAAACTTAATGGAAGGCATCAGAGCGACATAGAGATTCAGAATTGCTAAGATTGTTCCATTCCGATATCCATGGCTGCCATCATGTAATTCTTCAAACGACATCTTCTCCCAAACCGTAAGTTGGATTGAGCCAAAACTTTATGGGAAGCATCACAGTGACACAGAGATTCAGAATTGCTAAAATTGTTCCGTTATGATATGCAGAGTGGCCGCCATGGCAAAATTCTTCAAACGATATCTCTTCCATGTCAGATTGAGCTGAAACTTTATGGGAGGCATCGGAGCGCCATAGAGATTCAGAATTGTTAAGATTGTTCCGTTTCGATATCCAAGATGGCCGCCATGGCGGCCATCTTGAAATTCTTCAAATGACATCTCCTCCCAAACCAAAAGTTGGATTGAGCCAAAACTTGATGGGATGCATCACAGTGACACAGAGATTCAGAATTGCTAAAATTGTTCCGTTATGATATGCAGAGTGGCCGCCATGGCAAAATTCTTCAAACGATATCTCTTCCATGTCAGATTGAGCCGAAACTTTATGGGAGGCATCGGAGCGCCATAGAGATTCAGAATTGTTAAGATTGTTCCGTTCCGATATCCAAGATGGCCGCCATGGCGGCCATCTTGAAATTCTCTAAATGACATCTCCTCCCAAACCGAAAGTTGGATTGAGCCAAAACTTGATGGGATGCATCACAGTGACACAGAGATTCAGAATTGCTAAAATTGTTCCGTTATGATATGCAGTGGCCGCCATGGCAAAATTCTTCAAACGATATCTCTTCCATGTCAGATTGAGCCGAAACTTTATGGGAGGCATCGGAGCACCATAGAGATTCAGAATTGTTAAGATTGTTCAGTTCCAATATCCAAGATGGCCGCCATGGTGGCCATCTTGAAATTCTTCAAATGACATCTCCTCCCAAACCGAAAGTTGGATTGAGCCAAAACTTGATGGGATGCATCACAGTGACACAGAGATTCAGAATTGCTAAAATTGTTCCGTTCAGATATCCAAGTTGGCGGCCATCTTGAAACTCTTCAAAAGATATCTAATCCCAAACAATAAGTCAGATGGAGCTGAAACTTGATGGGAGGCTTTGGAGAGTTACAGAGACTCAGAATTGCTAAAATCATTCTGTTCCCATATCCAAGATGGCCGTCATGGCAGCCATCCTGAAATACTTCAAATGACATCTCCTCCCAAATGTAGGTAGAAAATTCAGAATTGCTAAAGTTGTACCGTTCCAATATCCAAGATGGCCGCTATGGACACCATCTTGAAATTCTTCAAATGACATCTTCTCCCAAACTGTAAGTTGGATTGAGCCAAAACTTGATGGGAAGCATCATAGTGACACAGAGGTTCGGAATTGCTAAAATCCTTCCGTTCAGATATCCAAGATGGCCGCCATGGCTGCCATCTTGAAATTCTTCAAACCACATCTCCTCCCAAACCATAGGTCTGATTGAGTCAAAACTTGATTGGAGGCATCGAAGCAACATAGAGATTCAGAAATGCTAATATTGTCAGCCTTCTTAAAAATCTTCGAACAACATCTCCGGCTATCTTGTAAGTCTTCAATTGTTATCTGCTCCCGAACAGTAAGTTGGATGGAGGGTAAACTTGATGGAAGGCATTGGGGCAGCATGGAGATTTAGAATTGCTAAAATGATTTTGTTCTGATATCCAAGATGGCCACCATGTCAGCCATCTTGAAAATCTTGAAATCACATCTGCTACCGAAGGGTAAGTCTGATTGAGCTTAAACTTGATGGAAGGCATTGGGGTGATATGGAAATTCAGAATTGCTAAAATCCTTCTGTTCCAATGTCCAAGATGGCCGCCAGCTTGAAATTCTTCAAATCACATCTCCCAAACAGTAAGTCAGGTTGAGCCAAAACTTGATGGGAGGCATCGTGATGAAATGGAGAGTCAGAGTTGCTGAATCATTCAGTTCCAGTATCCAAGATGACGGCCATGGTGGCAATCTAGAAACTCTTGAAACAACATCAGATTCTGAATTGCTAAAGGCAATCTGATCTGATGGCCAAGAAAGGCCACCATGGCAAAATGTAACATATCATGATCAGCCTAATCCAGGTGAGCGATTTCTGGCCCACTTGGGCTCTAGTTATTTTTTTTTCAGAAAATAGGCTTTGGCATTTTATGCAAATTATCTCCTATAGAGATAATTTGCATGAAATGTCAAACCTTATTTTCAGGAAAAAATAAGAAAAAATATTTCAAAATGTTGTCTGCTGAACATTTTAGCCAGCATGCTAAATGTCAAGCATGATTTCACCACTGGTTATGATTATATCTACCACATGTATGTATTGACTCCAGAGATGAGGAGTTTTTCCTATGTATTTTGAGGTACTCATTGCATATTGGTAAAACAAAGATTATGGTGGTTAGATATGCAAAGTAGAGTTCTGCAAAGAAACAAGATGTTATTTTTCACCAAGGGAGATGATTGGTCCAGTTTCTGGTTTTGTATAAAATTTTTTTCTCAACTTGAGGCAGCATGAACGATAGTTACTTTACAAAAAGATCTGTTTTTCATTGTTATTTTAACATGCTCAGCCTGCTGGTCAGATGTGCTGAGCCTCAATGCTGCACTAGGGTGAAACACTAATTTATTTGTACTAGTCCATACATGGGTGGATATCAGGGGAACTACCTCGAAATTGCGTCAACACGAATTTGTTCCCACGCCACATCCTGTACCTCTCGAGGTAGTGACAACGCCAAAATTTCTGTAAACAAAGGTAGGTGCTCTGCAGTTTTTAGTATGTTTTAAAAGAAATGAGCGAATCACTCAAAATTCTGGCAATGCTATTCCATGTAAATATGATTTAACTATCCATACGGGCCGAAGAAACCATTAAATCGTATATAATTTGGATAGGGCGACCCGCAAAAAGTCGACTGTGGATCTGCATTTTCTCGGTTGGTTGACAGCACACATGAAATATTTTCTATGGTCATTCTCTCCCGCTGATTCAAGAAGGGCATTTGTCAGTTTCTGGCGAAAGGATGTGCACAATACTGGTTAACCTCTTAGAGGACTAAGCCTGCCCAGTAAACGTGTGGTTAGGTAAACTGACAGCACACACAGATTTTGTCGCATATTTTCAAATCTTGACGAGTATCAAAGGATTTGATGCTAAACCTGATAAAATTGACTACAATATATCATTGTGACGTAAAAGATGTCATTAATTCTGTTCACTGTTAAGAAGTATTCTTGAAACGTTCAGTTGCGTTGCTCCAAGACTATCAAGGTAGCTCTAACACTAGCATGGTAGTTCCCACGAGTTTATTATGGCAAAACAAATTAACCCTCTAGTGCCCAACCCTAGGAAGCATTCTACCCACAGTGACTTATTTTGGGAAGTATATTACAAAACTACACATGAAATTTTTGGGAAGTCAAAGGTCACGGAGATACGTATGTATCATATATGATACATTGGGCATTAAGTGTTCCCAAGCAAGGGTGAATAACTCCAGAATGAAAAATCTTTTAGGATTTATTTGTGCCTTCAATATTTGCATTTATTAAAAAGATTCTTTTGGAAAATATATATCAAGTTTTTCTCTAAAAATGTGGTTGGCAGGGGAATTTTTCATTTTCAGCAAAAATTTTGCCCAGTGTATCATACATGATACATCCAACTTTTCTCTCTTTGATGGCTGAAAAAAAATATTTTAAGTTAAACCATAGAATAATCAACTGTATTTTCTAATGACCTCACATCTTGACATACTTTATAGCATTAAATATCAACAATATATTGAAATATCCTGGTCACGGTACCAAATATATGTCATGTATCATATATGATACGCGGGGCACTAGAGGGTTAAGTATGCTTTCATAAATGACCAAAATAATGAATCAACTTCTTTATGTGAATCACAATGCACGCTATAATATCTCTGTATTTTAAAACTGGTACTTGTTTTATAACATTAGTTGTGAATTATATATTTGCCTCTTTAATTAGTTTGGCTTATTATTTCATAAAGCGTTTAAGAGGTTTTTGCATACAAGGATTATCCGCATCTGTCTTCTGATCGACATCTCGTGCATTGTAAACGGTATGTAACGAGAAGTGACGTCATAAAGATTTTTAAAATTTGAATCTGCCTGACATCTTTTGTGGCAAGAATGAAGCAGGCTGTTCCCCTCGTGTACTCTACCCATAGCACCGTACTCCTTCCCAATTGAATTCATGATGACAAGTTCCAATTTCAGTATTTCTGTATTGTGTCATTTTTCTGTCATGAGATAGCTATAGCGATAACGCGATAATTTCGAGTTTCCTGCCAGATAACTGAAAATTTTATTGCGATAAATTTAACATTATTATCTGGCTTTTTTCATGATAGTGCCCAGAATTGCCACAAGGTAGCTAGATAACTATCAAAACTTATCGTGAAAACTCACAAGTTTCCTGAAAATATTATCGCGATAATGTGAATTGTTTTCATGATATTTTTGCCATTTGTATTCTGATATCTATAAATAGATCAATAAAATAATTCACTTTTTTTGCAGATGATCTGTTTATAGATATCAGAATATAAATGACAAAAATATCATGATAACAATTCACATTATCGTGATATTTTCAGGAAACTTGAGAGAGTTCGCGTTAAATTTTGATATTATCACGATAGTTATCTAGCTACCTCGTGGCAGTTCTAGGCACTATTACGAAAAAAGCGAGATAATAATTTATTGCGATAAAATTTTCAGTTATCTGGCAGGAAACTCAAAATTATCGCAATACTTTCCTAAATTATCGCAATAGCTATCTGGCTATCTCATGACAGAAATATGCCACCATATAGAAGTACTGAAATTGAAACTTGTCATCATGAATTCATTTGGGAAGGAGTACGGTGGGATGGCTTAGAGTACACGAGGGGAACATCTTGCTTCATTTTTGCCACAAAAGATGTCAGGCAAGTTCAAATTTTAAAGTTCTAGAATTTGTTTTTCTACAAAAACATAGATGTTTCCCCCTTTTTGGTGTCGTATTGTACATTCAGTGAATGTTTATATTAATGAGATTCCAAGGGAAATAACTCAAAATGTATAATTGCAAGAGTTATGGTTCTTGCGCTTTGCATGTCATCTAATGTTGATTGATAGTCATATAAAGTTTCATGAAGATATCTTGAAAGGTTTCAAATTATAGAGTGGAAACATTTTTTATGATGGACAAAGTTCCGTTGGAAATGCAGTACGGCTCAGGTAAAAGAACCAATTTTTTCATTTCGCGGACCAACTGTGATTTTCCGCCGAGTGGTTTGGAGTAAACACCACTCCGAGTGAAAAAGTTTTACTTGAAGTTATGCGCTCAATATTCCGAGGACATTCAGCAGGCCTCAGTGTACCCATGATACTCGGAGTGTTTGCGAGTGGTGATAGATTATTCTGTACAGGTTAGTTTGACCACTGAGATCATTCTCTCACACGACGATAATCAAACAAAAATTGTTACAACTGCAAATACAATAAATTCTCTCTTAACTAGTGCTGGCAGCAGCAGGATCAGACTGCAAAATGTACCCACTTACATAAATAGTTCTGCTTCCGACAACCAACTCTGCGACTGATTTTTTATGGTTCAGCTGCGAGTATCAAAGGGTATACCTGAACAACAGCTGGTAGCCCCAATGCGCAAGGCCGGCGACGTATTTGGCCCAAAGCCTCGGATGATTTCTAATCGCCCAGTTTTAGTTTTTGATTAAGGGTGATGGTCGCCCGAGTCTTCCTATATTCGTTTTCATTTTTCATGTGACATGCACTTTTATCCAGGCTGGCCCATTTTTCCCGTGTCACTTTGCACATGCTGCGGCTGCCAAGAAAATAGTTTGAACCCAGGAAGCACTGCTGAAAATTCTAGAGGAGATGTTGATCTAACTGTTTTAGTATTTTACAGTGAAAATAAGGCTGAACATTTCATGTGAATCGTCTGCCTAGCAAAGGATTCACAAGTAATGTCACACTTAATTTACACAGGAAAATAAGAAGAAAAAATGAAAATGCCGTCTGCTGAATATGCTAAGCGCTTCGAGGGTTAAAGTAGGGATGCATTTCATTTGACAAGGGAGACAGAAACTGACACGCTGGAATGTATCTACACTGCTCGGATCGAGGCCTGGACGGTTGATGACTGGACCAGGGTTAGGACTGTCCATTTAAATCACCACTTAATGATGACGGTGACTTGGTGTCTTATGCACGTCTCTTTCAACAATAACAAAAATTAAAATAAAAAAAAAAAAGAAAATATTTAAGTCATATTGAGATGATAGAACACAGCATCTGGTCAGTGTATTCATTGTTTGCAAAAACTGTTTAGCCATTTTTCTCTAGGAATATTTAAATCTCATAGCCGGATGTACCTAGATGGACGAGCCAGAATCTTATAAGTTTTGCAAACTCTCTCTCTCTCTCTCTGGAAATCTCTTTCTTTCTACCCTCATGCAAGTATGACATGTCTCCGTTCGAGGTAGAAGTTGTTTGCACTGACTTTATTGGAAAAATTTTATTGCACAGGCGGGAATCGAACGCGATTCGATCCTCACTTATCATGAAACGCATGTATTTGCTACAGTCATTCGCTCCTTCCACTGCTTCAAGATTGACAGTTACAAGTTTTTGGCAGAATGGGGTTCAGTGTACTGGTTAACCTCTTACTGTATAAGCATGCCCCCTCTTTACTGGCGCGATTCATAAAAAAATGCTGTTCCCAGTCCCATTTCGCATGGGCCATACTCGTAAAGCAATTGCAGTTAACTCCCTTCTGATAGTCAGTTGCAGTTAGCTCCCTTAAAAGAGTAAAAACCTGCGGTGTGAGTACAAATGAATATTATGTTATGTTATTCTCTTACAGTATATACATTAATAACATTATCTTTATTGGTTTATAGAGCAATCTTCAAAACTTTTGTTTCCATGTAAATTGTTCTGTTTTTGTGTCTTCAGCATGCGATATGCAAAACCAAGACCGTAATTTATTAAACGAGTAAAAGAGACGCATGTATAAACCTAGCATTGGCGGGAAATAGTCTTCAAAATGACAGTTGTCCATAATATTGTCATATGCCCTCGCGAAGATTCTAGGCAGAGTCTTCCTGGTTAGAAACCAATACTAAGTTATAACACTTGGTGCTCGCGGGTATCAAATTACCACCATCTGTGCTAATTCAGCAGACGACAAAGAAAAAAAAATCGTTATTTACTTTTTTTTATATTACCAAGAAAACAAGGTTTGACATTCATGCAGTGGAGACAATTAGCATGAAATGCAAATCCTGTTTTCTTGGAAGAATGAGAAAAATATTTCTAAATGTCGTCTGTTGAAAATTTTACCCAGAGTGTTAGACATTATGGTTTGCACAAACAAATCGCGCATTGGTCTGTGCATGGCAAAACCTACAATAACACTTGTACGAAGAGACGGATCAGCCTGCACACTCTGAACCTGCACATCAGTAGTCTGATCAGAGCCTTCGCTAATCGTATGTACCTCCTACATTCTCTGGGTTTAACAAAACGTCTTGTGCGTCGTGTCAATCTGCCAACTGCACATTCTGATAAAAGCATTCGCTAATCGTATTTACCTTCGATAGCTGGGCTATCCAAAGCGGGATAAACAGTGCGACTGCAACAGCACATTCTGATCAGACCCTTCGCTGATCGTGTAGTATGCACCTTCTTTGGACTCCAGGCTATCCAAGAAGCTTGCTTTATCTAGTGGGTTGATGCAGAGACTGACCTGAGTCTTTGCAGGTCGCACGTACATTGTAGTATTGTACGTTTTGTCGGATTCAGTGAACGTACATCATACTTCAGACATGAGAACTTTGTACCGACGTAATTTTGGTTTGAACTGGAGTTAAACGGCCCAGTCTACACTATTTCGGTCTTGTCGAGCATGCACACTTTTCCAGGGTGGGCTTATTCATAAGCTATCAATGATTTCAGCAGAAACTCATAACTACCCTTCTTTTCTTTCATATACTTTTGATGATAGAGCTTACTTTTGAAGTTATGGCCCTTTGAAAACTGAAAATATTTTAGTGGTTTCTTTTTTTTTTTTTTTTTTTCTGTCCGCTCTGTAACTTGAAAACTATATGACATATTTTCTTGAAACTTTATTAGTTTATTAAGTCACTTGCTTGATGTAAGTGCAGTGGCGGGGCATGGTGATATGTCTGCAGCCCTTTTATTAAATATTTAACAGTATGAAATATTGGGAAATTGTGCCTCGGTGGTGTAGTGTGAAGCATCTCCTCTTGTCACCCAGGGGTCATGAGTTCGATCCCAGGCTTCTCAAGCCTTTCATATTGGACTTTAAACCAAGGTTCACATCTCCGTATGACCTAGCTGTTAGTAGGACGTAAAAAACTCACTTGTTTGAATTGTCATTAGCCTCGTGTGCGCAAAGTGTGTTTTTGTGTGACAGACACTCTTTTCACGTGCTGTCTTGTTGATTCAATGCCTCTTTGATAGCAGAAGCGCCCCTTTAAGTAAATTCATATTGACACGTGCGGTTGCTGCATGCGAGTGAGAATTTCCCGGTCTTTTACAGCAGTACGTCATTTATATTGAGCGCGTGCGGTTGTTGCATGGGAAAAGGTCGTTACAGGAATACCAAATATAAATACGTAATTCGTCGATTGGGGGCAGATGTTTGATTCTCTTTGTGATTTTTGTGTGTTTATTTTGTTTTCTACGGCACATTAAGTAAAAATGACCAAGCCGGACCCACTTGTGTGGCCGGACTAGACTAAGCCAAAGAATCCAGTATTTTTTTTTATATGGAGCTTTGTTGAGGCCCATGTTACATGCTCGAACAATGAATGGGGCTACCGGGGTTATCTTTGGACCTAGGGAGCACCAAAATATATTCAGGGGACAAGGCAGCATTGGTTGATATTTTAAGAAAACAAGGGAATGGACCTAATTTTTGGGGGGATTGGAATGCGGAAATTTGGAAAACACTTTTGGGACAATAAGACCTTTGTGATCAGTGCAGACTCAGATCAACCTGCGCATCCGCATGAGCGTGGACGATATAACCATCACGCAGACTGTACTATATGATGGAAAAATAAAGATGTAAATAAATAAAAATATATTTATTAAAGAAATATCTAAATAACTTTATTTATTAAATAAAATGAATACATAAAAATCGGACGGGTATGTAGTCAAATTACTCCAAGGAATTTCGCATCACTTCGCGAGAAATATTGCCTCCAAGTACAATATTACCATTCCGAGTAACTTCGCATAACACAGACTTTTGGCGGACTTGCGAGTGGTGGGTGCCGAATATAAAATTTACTCGGTTTGATTCCGAGTGTTTTTGGGAAGTTCACGAAACACCGATTTTCTGAGTAAAGAGTTTTTTGGTTCTTTTACCTGAGCTGTACTGTAATTCAAAAAGTATAAATGCAATAGTTGTGCTTCTTGCCCACTGCACATCGTTTAATGTTGATTGATATTTACATGAAGATTCTTAAAGATATCTTGAACAGGTTTCAAGTTACAGAGCGGACACGATTTTGTGACAAAGTTCCGAGGAAAATAACTCAAAAAGTATAAATGCAAGAGTTACGATTCTTGCGCTCTGCACGTCGTCTAATGTTGATTGATGTTTATATGAAGTTTCGTGAAAATAGCTTGAACGGTTTTCAAGTTACACGATTTTGTGACAGAGTCCAAGGGAAATAACTCAAAAAATATAAATGCAAGAGTTATGGTTATTGCACTCTGCACGTCGCCTAATGCTGATTGATATTTATATGAAGTTTTGTGAAGATAGCTTGAACTGTTTTCAAGTTATAGATCGTACACGATTTTGTGACAGAGTCCAAGGGAAATAACTAAAAAAGTATAAATGCAAGAGTTATTGTTATTGCGCTATTGTCAACTAATACTGATTGATAATTATATGAACTTTTGTGAAGATAGCTTGAATGGTTTTCAAGTTACAGAGCAGACATGAGTGTGGCAGACAGACAGACAAGATGCCCGGGGTAAAAAGAATATGTTCCCCAACCCTAAAGGGGGGAGATGTAATAGTCTTAATATGTCACTTTTTGTTACATACTATGAACAATGCACGAGATGTCGATTATAAGCGGATGCGGGTAATCCTTATGTGCAAAAACCTCATGAACGCTTTATGAAATAATAAGGCCACAATAAATTAATAGTCAGATTCTCATTTATTTTTTTTTTTCAAAATGAGGGCGGGGGTGAAATTTTATTTTTTATTTTTCAGAACTACACAGAAATCGGAGATGGGTGGCTGAAATTATATTTATTTGCTGCAAACCACCTGTAATTGGTGGATAAAGAAGACTTTTTAGCTCGCCTGAACAACGTTCAGGAAGAGCTATTACACTACCCTCGGCGTTGGCATTGGCGTTAGCGTTGGCGTCCACAAATGTTAAAGTTTTTGTTAAAGTTTTTAAGACCTCATTATTTCCTAACCTTATCACCGATTTGATTCATCTTTGGTATGATGATACATATTGGTCCAAAATTTTGCGCACCACCACTCTAGGTCATGTCAAGGTCAAGGTCACAGACTTAGAATTTAAATGTTGAAGTTTTTGTTTAAGTTTTTAAGACCTCATTATTTCCCAACCTTATCACCGATTTGATTCATCTTTGGTATTATGATACATAGTAGTCCAAAATTTTGCGCAGGACCATCCCCACCAACTTAGGTCAAAGTCAAGGTCACAGACTTAGTTTTCATGTTAAAATTTTACGTCAAAATTTTTAGGATCTCATTACAACAAAACTAAATGGTGGATTTAATTCCTATTTGGTATCATGATAGATACTGGTCAAAAGTTTTCATCAGCACCATCAGCACTCATGACCATGACCTTGAGGTTGAGGTCACAGACTTAGAATTTAAATGTTAAAGTTTTCGTTAAAGTTTTTAAGACTTCATTAAATCCTAACCTTATCACATATTTGATTCATCTTTTGTATGATGATACATATTGGTCCAAATTTTTACGCAGTACCAATCCCCACCACCCTAGGTCATGTCAAGGTCAAGGTCACAGACTCAGAATTTTGATGTTAAAATTTTACGCCAAAGTTTTTTAGGATCTCATTACTTCTAAACTACATGATGGATTTAGTTCCTATTTGGTATAAAGACAGATACTGACCCCCCCCCCCCCCCCACACACACACACACACACTCACACACTCACACACACACACACACACACCACACCCAGGTCATATCAAAATCAAGGTCACGGACAGAATCTTCCAGAAACAAAATGTGCAATATCAGGCGAGCTATCCTGTCTGGCGACAGGTCTTGTTCATAATTCCAATGTATTATGAAAAAACAAATGTTGTGTGTAATGATCGGAATAGCCTTGAAAGAGCAATTTTAATGAATACACATGGCATATGTCTATGTAGAGCTGAAGAAAGTTAATATAACTATAATCAAATACCCACTTCTTTCAGTTTCTTATAGAACACTGTTGGAAAAAATAAAAGGCATCAATTTATTCTGTTCTGTGTGATTTTTCCTTTCCTGTCAAACGCTCTCTCTTTTTTATAAACAGTTTTTGCCTGTCAGACACAGTTCACAAACAGCATATATTTTTTGATGTCCCAGCAATTGCCTTGATTTTTGCCGACTCGGAAACGCTGGCTCTATTTCTATACCAGTCTTCTATAACAGTTTAATTGGCAATGATTTTCACGATCACAAACGCTATTTTCAACGTGTTCTTTTTACCTGAAAATGAAGGTAGAAATCGACTGGTTGTCTGACCGGACGCAATTTATAAAGAAGCGCATTAGCAACAGGGATCCAGTACACCTCGAACAATTATGGATATTGATCAGAGTTAAACAAATTATTTTGTGTAGGTAATTCCACCGGAAGTGTGTAATTTGTTGTCTTACATGCGCAATTTGAATATTTAATGTAGATTAAAGTGGAATGGAACTTGTCAGTCGGCAAACCGTAAGATTTTTGATAAAAACCGACACATTGGAGCAGTACCTGTACTTATGAAAAAAAACGTCAATAAAAATTCGAGGTGGGGGATTAAAAATCGAGGAGGGCGGTAATGAGAATCTAACAATTAATTTAATATGGCCTAAGCCAAAATATTTAAAGAGGCAAATATATAGTTCACAACTATTGTTATAAAACAAGTACCAGTTTTAAAAACAAGTACAAACGGAAATATTATATCGTGCATTGTGACTCACATAAAGAAGTGATTAATTATTTTAGTCATTTATGAAAGCATACTTATTTTGTTTTGCAATAATAAACTTGTAGGAACTATCACACTAGTGTTAGAGCTACCTCGATAGTCTGGGAGCAACGCAACTGAATTTTTCAAGAATAATTCTATACAGTGAACAGGGTTAATGACATTTTTTACGTCACAATGATATATTGTAGCCAGTTTTATCAGGTTTAGTGTCAAATCCTTTGATACTCGTCAAAAATTGATAATATGCTACAAAATCTGTGTGTGCTGTCAATTCACCGAGAAAATGCAGATTCACAGTCGACTTTTTGCTGGTCGCCCTATCCAGATTATACACTATTTAATGGTTTCTTCGGCCTGTATGGATGGTTAAATCATATTTACATGGAATAGCATTGCCGGAATTTTGAGTGATTCGCTCATTCTTTTTAAAACGTACTAAAAACGGCGGAGCACCTCCTTTGTTTACAGAAATTTTGGTGGCGTCACTACCTTAAGAGGTACAGGATGTGGCGTTGGAGCAATTTCGAGGTAGTTCCCCTGATTTCCACCCGTGCCAAGAAAGAAAAACAAATGTAGTGGCTAGCTAGAGCTCAACACAAACATGAAAACATGACTTACCATGTAGTGAAGAGATTCCGTTTTTTGCCCTTTTGCACTCTTCACCGACTGAGTGCCCAGTTGTCGTTAAAGTGAGAGAACATTAATTGTGCCTGTCTGATAATATTGTGCTACATTGCTGTTTATAATCATGGTACTTTTGTGCATGTAAGTTCAGCAAGTGTTAGCAATGTTGGTATGTCATTCATTATGTTAATGATAAAGCAGCATCTGCGTTTGGAAATTGCAATGTGGAAATTCTTTAACAATGATTACGCAAGACACCAAAATCTCCACTCAGCAAACACTGTAAATGCGACTGAAAATGACTAGGCAAACTCTGTAAGTGCGGGCGAAATGATTGGATCGATTGGCAGTTTTCAGCTTCTAAATCCATTTCCGAATTTAGAGACTTTCATTGCTGGAGTTAGAAGTGTCTTTCAAAATAAAAAAAAATGAATGTTTATAGTGGAACCAGATGAGATGGTTATGAGCTGTCTCATCTGGATCTACATGGTTTAATGCTAAGATATCTGTTGTGGTCTGCAGGCCCTGTGCTCAGTTAGCCTGGCTGTTGATTTAACCATTACCACTTTCTGGGCTAATTAAGCAGTTGACAAATTGATGATATTTTTCTTATTTTTCCCAGAAAATAGGATTTGATATTTTATGCAAATTGTCTCCTCAGGAGGTTGTTAAACCCCTTATCTGAAAAAAAAAAAAAAAAAAAAAATGCAACAAAATTTTGTCTGCTGAAGTATTCTAAGCTAAATGTGATTTTTTCCTGAGGTAAAAACAAGCAATGTTTCTAATTGTCTTTTACTAATTGTTGCCTGCAGCAAGCCTTAATGACAAATCTTTGAAGCCTTTCCCTGGGCCTCTCCAGATAAAATTGCTAAACCTTGTCTGACTGGGTGCCTTTTACATATTCTTGGCTGTTTGCCCAGTATACAAAATGATTGATGTGTATATACAGGAGTACTTCATATTTATAGATAGCTGCTTTTCTGTGTTTTTTTTTTTCAGTGAAAATATATTTCTCAACAAAACACTCATTTCCTTTACCTCTTTGGGACAGTTCCAGTTAATACCCACAACATTTTTTTATGCCTCCACCTGCCAAAGGCAGGAATCAGGCATATACAGTACAGCTCAGGTAAAAGAACCAAAAAACTCTTTACTCCGAATATCGGCGTTTTGGAGACTTCCAAAAAACACTCAGAATCATACCGAGTAAACGTACTATTCAGCTGACAACACTCGCAAGTCCGGCAAAGTATGCGTTACGCCAAGTTTAGCGAAATTACTCGGAATCGTAACATTGTACCCGGAGGCAATATTTCTCGCGAAGTTATGTGAAATTCTTTGGGAGTAATTTGACGAAATTCCTGTCCGATTTAGATTTATTTATTTATATATTTATTTTTCCATCATATAGTACAGTCAGCGTGAAGGGTTATATCGTCCACACTCATGCGGATGCGCAGGTTGATCTGAGTCTGCACTGGTCGCAAAGGTCTTATTGTCCCAAAGGTGTTTTCCAGATTTCCACATTCCGATCCCCCCAAAATTAGGTCCATTCCCTTGTTTTCTTAAAATAATAACCAATGCTGCCTTGTTCCCTGAATATATTTTGGTGCTCCCTTGGTCTACAGAAAACCCCAGTAGCCCCATTCACTGTTCGAGCACGTAACATGGGCCTCAACAAAGCTCCATATGAAAAAGTACCGTATTCTGTGGCTTAGTCTAGTCCGGCCACACAAGTGGGTCCGGCATGGTCATTTTTACTTAAAGTGCCATAGAAAACAAAACAAAAACACACAAAAATCACAAAGGGAATCAAACATCTGCCCCAATGGAGGAATTGTGTATTTATATTTGGTATTCCTGTAACTGCCTTTTCCCAGGCAACAACCGCACGCGCTCAATATAAATGACGTACTGTGGTAAAAGACCAGGAAATTCTCACCTGCGTGCAGCAACCGCAAGTGTCAATATAGATTTACGTAAAGGGGCGCTTCTGCTATCAAAGATGCATTGAATCAATAAGACAGCCCATGTGAAAAGGGTGTCTGTCACACAAAAACACACTTTACGCACACAAGGGGCAATAGAGGCTAATGTCAATTCAGATGAGTGAGTGAGTTTTTTACGTCCCACTAAAAGCTAGGTCATACGGAGATGTGGACCTTGGTTTAGAGCCCCATATGAAAGGCTTGAGAACCTGGGATCGAACTCATGACCCCTGGGTGACAAGACCAGCTGCTTTACCACTACACCACTGAGGCACCATTTAAATTTCCCAATATTACATACTGTTAAATATCTAATAAAAGGGCTGCAGACATTTCACCATGCCCCGCCACTGCACTTACCTCAAGCAAGTGCCATAACTCTGTTAATAAATTAATAAAGTTTCAAGAAGATTGATCATGAAATATTTTATATGGTCATTCTCTCCCTTCCGCTGATTCAAGAAGGGCAGTTGTCAGTTTCTGGTGAAAGAATGTGCACAATACTGGTTAACCGCTTAGAGGACTAAGCCTGCCCAGTAAACGTGTGGTTAGGTGAACTGACCGTGCTTGACATGACCCCATTGGGTTGACTGGGCCGTAAAACCTCAACACAAACAAACAGAGCAGTCAAAAATATATTAAGAAATCACTCAAATATTTTCGGTGTTCAAAGGGCCGTAACTCCAAAAGTAGGCTCTATCGTCAAAGCATATGAAAGAAAAGAAGGGCAGTTATCAGTTTCTTCTGAAATGATTAATGGCTTATGAATAAGCCCACCCCGGAAAAGTGTGCTGGCTAGACAAGACCGAAATAGTGTTGACTGGGCCGTATAACCAGTGCAAACCAAAATTACGTCAGTACAAAGTTCTCATGTTTGATGTATGATTTACAATATATGGTACATTGAACCGGACCAAACCTACAATACTACAATGTACGTGCAATCAGCAAAGACTCTAGTAGTCTGTGCATCAACCCACTATATAAAGCAAGCTTCTTCGATAGCCCGGAGTCCAAAGAAGGTGCATACTGTATGATCAGTGAAGGGTCTGATCAGAATGTGCTGTTGCAGTCGCACTGTTTATCCTGCTTTGGACAGCCCAGCTATGGAAGGTAAATACAATGCTTTTATCAGAATGTGCAATTGTGTAGACTGACACGAGTCTTCGCTCGTCGCATAAGACGTTTTGTTAAACCCAGAGATTGTAGGAGGTACATACGATTAGCGAAGGCTCTGATCAGTCTACTGATGTGCAGGCTCAGAGTGTGCAGGCTGATCCGTCTCTGCGTACAAGTTTTATTGTAGATTTCGCAATGCACAGACTCATACGCGATTTGTTTGTGCAAACCATAACGCTTAGCACTGGGTAAAATTTTTAACTGACAACATTTTGAAATATTTTTCTCATTCTTCCAAGAAAACAGGATTTGCATTTCATGCAAATTGTCTCCATTGCATGAATTGTCAAATCCTGTTTTCTTGGTAGTAAAAAAAAAATAACGAATTTGTCGTCTGCTGAAGTAGCCTAGATAGTAGTTATCCAGAAGTTGAGTGTTCGATACCCGCGAGCACCAAGGGTTGTGTCCTTGAGCAGGACACTTTATCCTCGTAACTTAGTATTGGTTTCTACCCAGGACGACTCTGCCTAGAATGTCCGCGAGGGCATATGACAATATTATGGACAAAATATACTTTTTGAAGACGCTTTCCCACCTATGCTAGGTTTATACATGCATCTCTTTTACTCGTCAAATAAATTATGTTCTTGGTTTTGCATATCGAATGTTGAAGACACAAAAACAGAACACTTTACATGGAAATGAAAGTTTTGAAAATTGCTGTGTAAGCCAATAAAGTTAATGTTATTAATGTATATACTGTAAGAGAATAACATAACATAATATTCATTTGTACCCTGATAAATGCGGGGTAATGTCCTCGCACTGCAGGTTTTTACTCTTTTAAGGGAGCTAACTGCAGTTGACTATTAAAAGGAGTTAACTGCTATTGCTTTATGAGTCAGGCCCATGCGAAATGGGATTAGGAACAGCATTTTTATACCCCAAACATACGAAGTATGTGGGGGTATATAGTTTTCGCTTTTCCGTTCATTTGTTCGTACGTACGTTCGTTCGTCTTTCCGTCACAGGGTCAAAGTTTTTGTGTTAAAGTTCATATGACCTCATATTTCGAAGACCATTTGATGGATTTCATTCATATTTGGCATGATGGTAGATATAGGTGTAAAGTTTTTATCAGCACCATCCCCACCCCGGGGGTGAGCTTGGGGTCAAGGTCACGGACTTAGAATTTTCATAAAAAAGTAAAAGTTTTTTGTGTTTAAGTTTATAAAGCTATATCATCAAGGCCCTTGAGGAATTACATTTATATTTGACATGTTGCTAGATATCGGCCAAGAGTCTTACTCCGCATGATCCCCACCCAGGGTGTGACCGAGGTCAAAGTCACGAACTTAGAATTTTCATATAAAAGTAAAAAATTTTGCGTTTAAGTTTATATAGCCATATCATCAAAACCTTTTGTTAAATTTCATTATCCCCTAACTGAAAGATTGAGCAGATATAGCTATCAGCAAGGAATCTGTTCGTCTGTCTGTCCATCCGTTGAAGCATTATTCGTTCATACTTTATTTTTGCCTTAGGGTCAAAGTTTTTACATTAAAGTTTATAAGACCTCATATTTTGAAGACCCTTTGATGGATTTCATTCTTATTTGGCATGATGGTAGATATAGGTCTAAAGTTTTTATCAGCACCATCCCCACCCCGGGGGTGACCTTGGGGTCAAAGTCACAGACTTAGAATTTTCATGAAAAAGTCAAAGCTTTTTGTGTTTAAGTTTATATAGTTATATCATCAAGACCCTTGAGGAATTTCATTTATATTTTACATGTTGGTAGATATTGGCCTAGAGTCTTACTCAGCATGATCCCCACCCAGGGTGTGACCGAGGTCAAGGTCACGAACTTAGAATTTTCATATAAAAGTAAAAATTTTTGCATTTAAGTTTATATAGCCATATCATCAAGACATTTTGTTAAATTTCATTATCCCCTAACTGAAAGGTCGAGCGGATATAGCTATCAGCAAGGAATCTGTTCGTCTGTCTGTCCATCCGTTGAAGCATTATTCGTTCATACTTTATTTTTGTCTTAGGGTCAAAGTTTTTACATTAAAGTTTATAAGACCTTATATTATGAAGACCCTTTGATAGATTTCATTTATATTTGGCTTGATGGTAGATATAGAGCTTAAGTTTTTATCAGCACCAACCTTATCCCGTGGATAACCTTAGGGTCAAGGTCACGGACTTAGAATTTTCATAAATAAGTCAAAATTTTTGTGTTTATGTTTATATAGCTATACCATCAAGACCCTTTGAGGAATTTCATATATATTTTACATCTTGATAGATATAGGTCTAGAGTTTTACTCAGCATCATCCCCATTGCAGGGTATGACCTTGAGGTGAAGGTCACAGACTTAGAAATTTCATATAAAAGTAAAAAAAAATAGCATCTTAGTTTATATAGCTATACCATCAAGACCTTTTGTTGAATTGCATTATCCTCCTACCGAAAGGTTTAGGAGATACAGCTATCAGCATGGAATCCATCCATCCATCCATCCATCCATCTGTCTGTCCATAAACACATTATTGTGCACCCCATAACTCCTAACTACCCTTTGAGCTATTTTCAGGAAACTGTCAGGTTGTAGAGGGCATATGGTAGAGGTGTCAGGTACAAGAAAGACAACTCTGACTGACTTGGTCCATGAGTTATCTCCCTTGTCTGCAGAATTGTAAAAATTTTGTGCGAACCATAACTTTAAAACACTTTAAGATATTTTCATGATACTTCACCAGTATGTAGAGGACATTGAGTAGGCATATTACATTCAAGAATGACACTCTTGTCTTCATTCTGCAGTTTTCTCCCTTGGTTATTTAAATCTTGTGCGGGCAATAACTCTAAAAATTCTTTAAGATATTTTTGTGATACTTTACTGATATATAGAGGACATTGAGTAGGCATGTCACCTTAAAATTTACATTAAAATTTATATAGCTATATTATGAAGACCCTTTCGTTGGGTTCATTAATATTAAGCATGATGGTACATATAGGTCTAAAGTTTTTCTTGGCACCATCCCCAAGCTGGGGCATGGCTTTTAAGTCAAGGTCACAGACTTTTCATACAAATGTCATTTTTGCTTATGTTATTATAAAGACTTATTGAATTCACTGGTATATGGTGATAGTTATAGGGCTAAAGTTTTAATTAGCTCAATCCCTGCACCTGTGCCTGACCTTTGAGGTCAAGGGCTTCATATTATGTGTGATTGAATTTTTTCAATGTTATAACATATAGCATACAACTGCCATCTCCAGAGTCAAAGCTACATAACTTTGTGCTCTTTAAAAAGTGGCGGTAGCGCTGGTCAGGGGTATACGTGCCCCACTGTGCACTTTGTCTAGTTTATGAATCGTGCTAATAAAGAGGGGGCATGCTTATTCAATAAGCGGTTAACCAGTACACTGAACACCCTTCCGCCAGAAACTTGTAACTGCCAATCTTGAAGCAGTGGAAGGAGCGAATGATCATAGCAAATACATGTGTTTCATGATAAATCGCTACAATCTCGAAGCTGAGATCAGCTCTCGTGTTTGATTCCTGCTGGTGCGATACCATTTATTGCAATAAAGTCTGTGCAAACAACTTCTAGCTCGAAAGGAGACATATCATTTGCATGAGGGTAAGAAGAAAGAGCATTCCAGAGAGAGAGAGTTTGCAAAACTTGTAAGATACTGGCTCGTCCATTTTAGGTACATCCTGCTAGAGATTTAGATATTCCTAGTGAAAAATGGCTATTTAAACTGTTTTTGCAAATAGTGAATACCCTGATCAGACGCCGCGTTCTATCATCTCGATGTGGCTTAAATATTTTTTTTTTGTTGAAAGAGACATAAAACACCAGGTCACCATCATCATTAAGTGGTGATTTAAATGGACAGTCCAAACCCTGGTCCAATCATCAGCCGTCCAGGCCTCGATCCGAGCAGTGTAAAAACATTTCAGCCTGTCCGTTTCTGTCTCCTTTGTCAAATGAAATGTATCCATACTTTAACCCTTGAAGCGCTTAGCACATTCAGCAGACGACATTTTCATTTTTTTTCTTCTTATTTTCCCGTGTAAATTAAGCGTGACATTACTTGTGAATCGTCTGCTGGGCAGACGTCTCATATGAAATGTTCAGCCTCATTTTCACTGTAAAATACTAAAACAGTTAGATCGGCATCTCCTCTAGAATTTTCAGCAGTGCTTCGGGGGTTCAAACTATTTTTTTGCAGCAGCCGCACGTGCAAAGTGACACGTGAAAAATAGGCCAGCCTGGATAAAAGTGCTTGTCACATGAAAACAAATAAAGGAAGACTCAGGCGACCATGACCCCTAATCCAAAACTAAAACTGGGTGATTAGAAATCATCCGAGGCTTTGGTCCAAATATGTCGCCGGCCTTGCACCTTGGGGCTACCAGCTGTTGTTCGGATATACCCTTTGATACTCAAGGCTGAAACATAAAAAAAAATTAGTTGCAGAGCTGGTCGTCGGAAGCAGAACTATTTATGTATGTGTGTTTGCAATCTGATCTTGCTGTCTAGCGAAACCACAGTGAAGGGAACAGGCTTAGTGCGTGCACCAGCGGGGAAAAAAGACCCTGTTGCGCTTGATTCTAGTCTGGCCTTGTGAAGAGACATGAGAGGTGTAGCATAGGAGCTGGTTTAGAGGGTATTATTGTATTCGCAGTTGTAACAATTCTTGTTTGGTTATTGTAGAGAGAGAGAGAGAGAGAGAGAGAGAATGAGAATGATCCAAGTGGTCAAACTTACCTGTACAGAATAATCTATCGCCACTAGCAAATATTGCAAACACTCTGAATATCATGGGTATTCTGAGGTCCGCGGAATGTCCTCGGAATATCAAGCGCATAACTTCGAGTAAAACTTTTTCCCTCAGAGTGGTTTACTCCAAACCACTTGGCGAAAAATCGCGGATTGTAAAATTGGTCTGCGGATTGAAAAAGAATTTTTTTTTTACCTGAGCCGTACTGTAGCATTTCACCGTGATGTTACGTCCGTATGTACACGTGTATGTCACATTCGTAACCAGTCATAACTTGGGTACCTTTTATGCTAAGAAGTTGAAATTTGGTATGCTACTTACCCAGACCTAAACCTTCAACTCTGTGCTAGAGTAGCGCCTGCGTCCTGCCCTGGGGTGGGACTAGGGGTCAGTATTTAATTTTACATTCTTAAAAGTTTAAATTGATATTTAAATCTGCGTTTCTCTTGGAGGTTATAACTTGGGTACCTTTTACGCTAGGAAGTTGAAATTTACTATTCTGCTTACCCAGACCTAAACTTTTAGCTCTAGCATGGAGTTGCCCCTGGGTCATGCCCTGGGGTGGGGCTAGAGGTCAAAATGTACGAGGTCAAACTTAGGTACCTTTTATACTGGGAAGTTGAATTTGGTATACTACATGTACTTAGGTCATAACATTGGTACCTTTTATGCAAGGAAGTTGAAATTTGGTGTGCTACTTACCCAGATGGAACCCTCAACTCTGTGGTAGAGTTGCCCCTGGGTCATGCCCTGGGGTGGGCCTAAGGGTCAAAAAGTACAGGTCAAACTCAGCTAGTCAAACTAAGGTACCTTTTGTGCTAGGAAGTTGAAATTTGATATGCTATTAACACCCAGACCTACACCTTCAACTTTGTGCTACAGTTGCCCCTGGGTAATGCCCTGGAGTGGGGCTAGGGTCAAAATGTATGTAGGGTGGTCGGGTGTGGCGAAGGTTTTGTGTATCTTAAGCCACCAGGGCGTCCAACTGATATTGGCTTACAGTTAGGCAAGGCCTGCTATCCTTGTAGCAGGTAAAGGTAGAGGGGGATTGTTTCTATTTCTTACATTTCTTCACTTTCATTCCTGTTACTCTTTCTTCCCTTTCCCTCACTTTCATCTCCTCTACTACCTCTTCTAGATATCTCTATTCCCATTCTCTAGGAGACGACACAAAATGAACCACAAGGGTTGACATGTTGTTAAACCCCAACACAAACAAACAAACAAAATGTATAACAGGTCAGATTTTACATTGACATTCACGTCCATGTTCTCTTGGAGGTCATAACTTGGGTACCTTTTATGCTAGGAAGTTGATAATTAGATACCTAGACCTTCAACTCTGTGGTAGAACTGCCCCTGGGTCATTCCCATGGGTGGAGCTAAGGATCCAAAAGACAGGCTAATTTGTGTACTTGCGGCACTGCTAAGAATTTCTAAAATTGGTACTAGCTGCTCCTATGCTTGGTGCTCAGCATTAAGAACATGTAAGAAGAGATAGGACTGGTTGCACCAGTGTCAATATAAGGTGATGTCAGGTCATTGTGTCTGGGGTGTGATGTAGAAAGGTTACAGAAGGGTTGCTGACGGTGACCTTAAACCTCAGCTTAAACAAATTTTATATTTTTATGTCCCCCACCTGCCAAGGATATGGCTGGGGGTCAAAATGTATAATAATAAAATCTAAACTGTTGCTTTTGGAAACAAAGCACACTGCAGATGGAAAAGTCTCGATTTTATTGAGATTCTTCATAAGCGGTAATGAAGTTTACAAGACAGCTTACGCCCTCTAGCATATACATGAGCAGAACTCTGTTTTCAGACACCACAATGGATCAAACAAGTCAGATTTTCCTTCCAAATTTACATTGACATTTACATCCGGGTTTCTCTTGGAGGTCATAATTTGGGTACCTTTTGTGCTAAGAAGATGAAATTTGATATGTTACCCAAACCTAAACCTTCAACTCTGTGCTAGAGTTGCCCCCTGGGCTGGGGCTAGGTGTCAAAATGTATAACAGATCAGATTGAGCATTTGGAAAATAGTTCTTGAAATTTATGCACCCAGATGTTGTTGCCATATGGGCAAAGACCATAGGGTGGGGGCATTTGTGTACTTTGGACTCATGTCTAGTTTAAAAATGTTTTATTTATTTTTGCTCATGTATCTGATGACTTTTTTTGAGAAACTTGAATATATAGAAATACATGTATGTATAAATGAAAGACAGGAAATGGTAAAAAAAGGTCTGATGAAAGCAGAACATTAGTTGAAACTTAACTTATTAACAATTTACAGAAACAGAGAAACTGTTCAAACATATCATTCATCCCTAAATTTCAGAAACAACAGAAATACTGGACTTTGAAAACAGGAGATTGTAAGCAAAGAGATAACCAAAACTAAGTATTTAGACTGTTCATAATAATTACTCTAGAATCGTTCATTTAAGAAAGAAAAGAAATAGAAACAAAAAGAACAAGAAGATGACGAAGAAAAACAAACCTGCTATGGTCATTCGATAAAGGCTCAAAGTACTTAGCTTATTTCTCCAAGAAAATATGTTCTTGGTAGTGGGTACTAATTATGTCCCCATTATGCCAATATATCAAAGATATTGGAGGGGCATATTGCTTCTGGTTCGTTCCTCTGTGCTTCCGTGTGTTACGCTTTTCTGAACCCTGCATGCTAGGATTTTGAAATTTCACATATGGATTCCTCAAGACAAAATAGCTGACATATTTATTTTTCCTATCGGGATTATGCCCCTTTCCTGAGTTATGGCCCTTTGAA
This sequence comes from Anodontia alba, assembly GCA_964016985.1. Classification (NCBI taxonomy): domain Eukaryota; kingdom Metazoa; phylum Mollusca; class Bivalvia; order Lucinida; family Lucinidae; genus Anodontia; species Anodontia alba. The sequence goes on from OZ024828.1 coordinate 105,376,761, forward strand.
AAAATTGAAATTTGAATGAAATCTTGTCAGAAAAATATCTCAAAAACTATTGAAGCTAGAGCCTTGAAATTTGAGGAATAGATTGGTAGTGATGAGTAGATGATTAACTTTTGAATTCATTCTGAAAAGTACTTCTTGAGTTATGGCCGGTTGTCATTTTGGGCATTTTTACATTGCACACTTTTTGATGCCTAGCATAAATTTTGAACTGTGCATGCTAGGGTTTTGAAATTTCATATTTAGATTCCTCATGAAAGAATAGCTGACATGTATTTTTATGTCCCCAACTTCAAAGAAGTTGGAGAGGCATATTGCTTCTGGGTTGTTAGTCCGTCCGCCCGTCCATCCATCCTTCCGTCCGTCTGTTCGTCATGCTTTTTGATGCATAGCATAACTTTAGAACTGTAAATGCTACTGTTTTGAAATTTCTTATATGGATTCCTCATGAAAAAATAGCTGAATTTTTTTTTTCTTGACAGGATTATGTCCCTTTTCTGAGTTATGGCCCTTTGAAAAAATATGGATGCAATCTTGTCAGCAAAATATCTCAAAAACTATTGAAGCTAGAGTCTTGAAACTTGAAGAATAGACTGGTAGTGATGGGTAGACAACCTGATTAATTTTTGAAGAAAATTTTGAAAAATACTTCTTGAGTTATATCCCTTCGTAATTTTGGGCATTTTACTTTGTCAGTAAAATATCTCAAAAATTGTAAGAGCTAGAGCCTTGAAACATAGTAAATGGATTTGTAGTGATTAGTAAATGACCTGATTAACTTTTGAAGAAATTCTGAAAAATACTTCATGAGTTATGACCCTTTGTAATTTTGGGCATTTTTACCTTATCAGCAAAATATCTCCAAAACCGTTGGAGCTAGCGCCTTGAAACTTGATGAATAGGCTGGTAGTGATGAGTAGACAACCTGATTATCTTTTGAAGAAATTCTGAAAAAACTTAAGGAATTACGGCCCTTTGTAATTTTGGGAATTTTTACATTGTCAGCAAAATATCTCAGAAACTGTTAGAGCTAGAGCCATGATTAACTTTTGAATAAATTTTGAAAAATACTCGAGTTATGGCCCTTTGTAGTTTTAGGCATTTTTATTTTGTCAGCAAAATATCTAAAAAAAACTGTTAGAGCTAGAGACTTGAAATGTGGTGAATTGATAGGTAATGATGAGTAGATGACCTGATTAACTTTTGTGAAATGGCCCTTTGTAAATTTAGGCATGTTTTCCTTGTCAGCAAAATATCTCAAAAACTATTGAAGCTGGAGCCTTGAAACTTGATGAATAGATTGGTAGCGATGAGGAGATGACCTGATTATGCCCTCAATTTCGAATGAAATTGATTGGGTATATTAATTTGCCTTCGTTTGTCCGTCCGTCTGTTCATCAAGCGTTTTTGTGCATGCCATATCTTAAGAACCGAGCATGCTGGGGTTTTGAAATTGTATATTTGGGTTCCCAATGAAAAAATAGCTGACCCATATTTTTTTTCTTGTCCGACATGTTTGTTTAGAGTTATGCCCCTTTGAAAAAATCAGAGTTATGGCCCTTTGCAGTTTCTGGCCATTTAATGTCGTTGCTTTATTGTGTATAGCATAAGTTTAGAACCATGTATGCTAATGTTTTGAAATTTCCTATTTTGATTCCTCATGAAAAAATAGGTGACCTGTATTTTTTTCTTATCCCAATTATCTCCTATTTTCGAGTTATTTCCCTTTTGATAAAATAACATTGAAGTCTCATATATTTGTACTGTTGTTACCGTCATGGGCAAGCAGTGTTGGAGTCAAGCAGTGTTAGAGTCAGGCAATTGGGGGCATAGTGTTTTACAAACACCAGGTCTAGTTTCTTATCAGGATTATGCCCATTACCCGAGTTATGGCCCTTTGAAAAAATATGGATGAAATCTTGTCAGCAAAATATGTAAAAAACTATTGAAGCTAGAGCCTTGAAATTTTAGGAATAGATTGGTAGCGATAGATCCTAAAATGACCTGATTAAGTTTTGAATAAATTCTGAAAAGTACTTTTTGAGTTATGGCCGTTTGTCATTTTTAGGCATTTTTTACATTGCACACTTTTTGATGCCTAGCATAAATTTTGAACTGTGCATGCTAGGGTTTTGAAATTTCATATTTAGATTCCTCATGAAAAAAATAGTTGACATGTATTTTTTCTTATCAGGATAATGCCTCTTACCAAAGTTATGGCCCTTTGAAAAAATATGGATGAAATCTTGTCAGCAAAATATCTCAAAAACTATTGAAGCTAGAGCCTTGAAATTTGAGGAATAGATTGGTAGCGATGAGTAGATGACCTGATTAACTTTTGAATAAATTCTGAAAAGTGCTTCTTGAGTTACGGCCTTTTGTCATTTTGGGCATTTTTACATTGCACTCTTTGATGCATAGCCTAACTGTTGAACTGTGCATGCTAGGGTTTTGAAATTTCATATATGGATTCCTCATGAAAAAATAGCTGAGGTGTGCTTTATTTCTTGTCAAGGTTATGTGCCTTTCCTGAGTTATGGCCTTAGAAAATATATGGATGAAATCTTGTCAGCACAATATCTCAAAAACTATTGAAGTTAGAGCCTTGAAACCTAGTGAATAGATTGTTAATGAGAAGTAGATGACCTGATTAATATTTGAATAAATACTGCCAGATACTTCTTGAGTTATGGCCGGTTGTCAGTTTGTTTTTTCTTTTCTGTCGGAGTCTTCATGGTGGAGTAATGCCCCTTTTCAAACTTAGGCCAATGAAAATCTTGTAAGCAAAATATCTAAGGTCCCATTTGAGTTAGGCTCATGAAATTTTGCAAGCCGTTTGGCACCAAGGTGTAGATGACCTGATCAGATTTTGGTCTGAGTTTATGTTCCTTTTCATTAAAATTGCCTCTTTGAATCAGTTCAGTCTTACGGTCTGTTTTATGAAGAAATGTTTATATAGTGACCCCCTTTTTAGCTCACCTGAGCAAAGCTCAGGGTAAGTTATTGTGATCACCCTCTGTCCGTCGTCAACAATTAGTTTTTACCCAATCTTGATGAAACTTACTCAGAATATTTGCCCCTATGAAATCTAGGTCAGGTTTGAAACTGGGTCACTTGGGGTCAAAAACTAGGTCACCAGGTCAATTCAAAGAAAATTATTGTTAACACTCTAGAAGTCACATTTTTGAAGCAATCATCATGACTCTTGCTTAAAATGTTTGTCTTGATGATTTCTAGGTCGTTCAAACTGGGTCACTTGGGGTAAAAAACTAGGTCATCAGGCCAAATCCAAGGAAAACGTTAAAACATTTTTGAAGTTATCATTATGAATATGCTGGCCTCGGTAGCTCAGTTGGATGCACGTCAGACTGGTGATCTTGAGGTTGTGGGTTCGACCCCCGCCTGGTCAGCAACATTCTTTCCTGGAGATTGACCATGAAATATCAGTGCTCCAGCTAGGATTTAAGGGCAGAAGTGTGCTGGTAGGGCACTTTTTGCGCGATATTACAAGAATGAGGGCACCATGTGTCATGTGATGTGCTTAGTATCAAGACATGTTACAAAATATAATCCATTTTTCAATAAATGCCTCAAACTAGAATGCACACAAGGTTGGCCTTTGAACATTGATTAACTTTTATAATCTTGGTCCAATTTTCATGCAGTTTTCACCAAAATGTAGGGTTTTATGTCTAGGGTTGAAATAAGGCAGAATGCACCTTAAAAGGGGCAGAGGGATGGCAGGAAAGGGCAAGAGGGCAGGGATCAATTTTAGCACTTGCTAACTTGCTAAATGCTGGTTAATTTCCTCAAAAAGCAAGCTGCAATTTCCATCACTTGCTAATTCTAGCAAGTTGGAAAGAGTTTCTTTAGTTGGCAGAACCTGAGGCATTGTTGCTGAAGTTTTGCAATTTCTTTTCCAAAAGCAATGATGATATTTTTCTTATTTTTCCCAGAAAACAGGTTTTGACATTACATGCAAATTGTCTCCTATTTTCCCAGAAAACAGGTTTTGATATTACATGCAAATTGTCTCCTATTTTCCCAGAAAACAGGTTTTGACATTACATGCAAATTGTCTCCATGAGACAATTTGCATGTAATGTCAAAACCTGTTTTCTGGGAAAAATAAGAAAAATATTCTAAAATATCTGCTGAAATTTTTACCCAGAATGCTAAGGTTTAAAGCCACATTTAACAGTGTTTATAAGTGTGAAAAAGCAAGTTGGCTGAAAGGTTTAGCAAGTAAAAAATAATGCCACTTGCTAATTTTAGCAAGCTGTCAAAAAAGTTAAGTTTGAATCCTGGAGGGGCATCCGACCCTCTGTATAGGGCTAGCTGGAGCACTGAATATTTTCTGCGGTCACTCTCTTCCTTCTGCTGATTCAAGAAGGGCAGTTGTCAGTTTCTTTTGAAAGAATGTGCGCAATACTGGTTAACCGCTTAGAGGACTGAGCCTGCCCAGTAAAAGTGTGATATGGTAAACTGACTGTGCTCGACATGACCCTATTGGGTTGACTGGGCTGTAAAACCACAACACACACACACACACACACACACACAAAAGAATCATCATGAATATTGCTCAAGATGTTTGTCTTGATGATTTCAGGTTCAAGTTCGAAACTGGGTCACTTGGGGTCAAGAACTAGGTCACAGGGCCAAATCAAAGGAAGACCTTGTTAACACTCTATAAAGGTCACATTTTTGAATCAATAATCGTGAATCTTCTCAAAATGTTTGTCTTGATGATTTCTAGGTCAGGTTCAAAACTGGGTCACTTGGGGTAAAAAACTAGGTCACTGGGCCAAATCAACGGAAAACCTTGTTTACACTAGTGGTGACATTTTTGAAGCAATCATCATGAATCTTGCTGAAAATGTTTGTCTTGAAGATTTCTAGGTCAAGTTCAAAACTGGGTCACTTGGGATCAAAAACTAGGTCACCAGGCCAAATCAAAGGACGACCTTGTTAACACTCTTGAGATCACATTTTTGAAGCAATCATCATGAATCTTGCTCAAAATGTTTATCTTGGTGATTTCTGTGTCATTCGAAACTGGGTCTCTTGGGGTAAAAAACTAGATCACCAGGACAAATCAAAGGAAAACCTTGTTGACACTCCAGAGGTCACATTTTTTGAATAACCATCATGAATATTGCTCAAAATGTTGGTCTGGATGATTTCTAGGTCTAGTTCAAAACTGGGTCACTTGGAATCAGAAACTAGGTCACCAGGCCAAATCAAAGGAAAACCTTGTTAACACTCTAGAGGTACATTTTTGATCATCATGTATCTTGCTCAAAATGTTTGTCTTGACGATTTCTAGGTGAAGTTGGAACTGGGTTACTTATGACCTATATTTCATTGTCCAGTGACTTTCTGTTTAGGTCAGTTTCTCAATTACTATTGGTCCTACAGAGTGATGTTTGGCACTTGTAAAGTGTTTGTGTTTAGGTCAGTTTCTCAATAACTGTTGCTTCTATAGTAAGTGATACTTAGCACATGCATACATGTTAGCATGGCCTCTTGAGTGCTGCAGTCATCCATATTTGACCTTGACCTCTATTTCAATCCATTAGATATGCTACATTGTCTTACTTGTTAATATAATCATCATGAATTTTGGTCAGAATGTTTGCCTTGATCAGTTCTAGGTCAGGTTCTCAAAGTGCTATGATACTCGGGTGAGTGTTACAGGGCTATCATGGCCCTCTTGTCTAGAGCTACATGTATGAGTTGCTAAAAAAGCAACTAATTGAAAGATGATTTCATTGCCAGTCCTTACTTATGGATCATTTATATTTATATAATACATGTTACAGGATAAAAAATGGAACAAGAGCGAACGTCAGAGGTTCAGAGAAGAAGCTGAAATGCTGAAAGAGCTGCAACATCCGAACATTGTGAGATTTTACGACTCATTTGAACAGCTAAATGCTCGTAGTCGGAAGGTCATTATATTGGTTACAGAACTGATGACATCAGGGACCTTGAAAACGTGAGTAATCTTTTGTCTTGTATTTCAGTAGGAAGAGGCAGCTTAAAGCTTCCTCACCCCAGTACAGCATACTGATTTCGGTCTGGGTCCAGTTGGCATTAGCATCTGCATGACAGTTTGTTGTTTGCTAACTTCACTACCTCTTGAATCGAGTTGGCAGATTTTCATCTGACTTGCAAAAGTACATCTTCGGGACAAACTTTGGGGTGTAATTAGATTTTGATGACTTTGACCTCATTTTCTAGGTCTGCACAGATAGCTATCTTATAAGGATCTACTCTGTTTGCTTTTAGTTTAGACCCCTTTTTTCATTGCATTGATCTTTTTCTTGGAAACAGGGTTTCACATTTGATCTTCATCTTGTCAAGCCCTCTTTTCTTGGAATAATAAAAAAATTAGCTCAAGGTAAGAGGGGTATCCAGATAACTATCTTTACAATTTCTCCTCAAAACCATATGTTGTGGGTAATCATTAGAAGCACCTTGATGAGGCCTTTCTGATGAGTTCCATAGCGTGTTTTCATTGAGGAATAAGAAAAATAGCAAAACGTTTTGATATAAAACATTGTCTTAACCAGAACAATGAAAATATTACATTGACTTTCCACTAATTTCACCTTCAGTATATTAAGAGTTTCATGGCTCCAGATAAGACTGGGTAGCCAGATAATATTTTTCTTATTTCTCCATGAAAACATATGCTGTGAGTATTCACAGCATATGTTGCTATGGAGTTAAATATATGTTCATATACATTTCTGCAAGATATGCTGTGGAGTTGAATAAGAAAACATTCAATATCTTTTGCTTGGAAAAAAAAATGCGTTATCTTGAGCTATGGGGTTAGTTATGACTCAGTGTCATTATGCTATTGACAGTTCCATGTGGTGGATTGCAAAATTGATCCAGCCATAGTGCATTTAAAAATAAATTGAAAATCAATTTCTGGTGTGTAGAGTGGAGACCATTTAACTTGATATGCAAAAAGCCATACAGACATAATTTTTTGCAATCATAGATGGAATTGGGAAAATATTTCAGCTGTTACTGCAGCTTTTCATAGCTCCAGTTAAGAGGGTCTCCAGACCAAAAAAAGGTTCTTATTTCTGCTGAAAACGAGTTGTGGAATGGAAGTGCTTCTGAGTATCCACAATATATAGATACATGGTACTAGGATAAATGAGAAACATCTAATATTTTCAGTTGGAAAAAAAAAAAAAAGGAAAAGAAAAAGTCTTTTTGAGCGTTGGCTTTTATTTTGCCTTAAGCATGAGTCATACAGAACTGAATGTTATGTTTGTCCATTTTGATAATCTTCTGTCACAAACAATCAGACACTTGTGCAAAATTGACATTTTGGAAAGTCATGCATATATAAATTATAATGGATATAATATTTTATACCTGAGAGTTTCTAATTAACAGTTCTGTTCAATTCATCACTAAAAAAGATTCAAAGCTCCAGACAGACTTTTTATACCCAACCACACAGCATAGTATGTTTTCCACTGGATGTCTGTGTATCTGTCAGTCTCTGCATAGAGCTGTCTACCCTGTGGTAATTTGTTTCCGTGCAACAATGCAACTTTCATTGTTTTCCCGCAGAGGGGAAAAGGGGTAGGATGGCAGATTACTGGCAAAAGTATGTGCACAAATTACTAGTTAACCACTCAGAGGACTAAGCCTGCTGGCCAGCTCGACATGACCTAAACTATTGACTGGGCCCGTAAAACTCCAGATCAAAAGATCTGCTGTTACCCATCTGAAAAATAAATTTAGTAGGCACTATTACAACAAATATAGTTTGATATTGACATGGTCTTGAGTAAAAGAAAAGTACATACCTACCTACCTATTTCAAAAGTGGTGGGTAGGAGTTAGCAAATTAGGACGGCCTTGCTCTTGTCAAACGAAAGCAGAGCCTCGTGATGCTAGTAGCCCTGTGTATTCATTATCACATTTCCAATTGTCTTAGTATACATGAAGTTTGTTGAATGAGACATAAAACACAAAACTGTCATCATCAAGGACCACCAGTGTCATACCACCAGATAAGAGAGGTATCAAGGCAAATATTTTTCATATTTCTCCATGAAAACATACGTTGTGAATACTCATTAGAAGTGCCTCAGTCCTTACTGAGGCACTTCTAATGAGTACCTAGAACATGTTTTCAGGGATATGTTTTGGGTACTCATTAATTAACCCTTGTCATGCTGAACCCAGGTTTATCCTGCCTTTGCAAACAGTGTAGATCCAGATCAGTTGGCTTCTGAAGAAGCCAACTGATCTGGATCTGCACTGTTTGCCATTAAGTGTGTGAATTTATAGCAACAATCCAGATCAAGCAAATTGATTGGCTATTCTTTTGTGGAGATTGATCATGACAGCGCTTGACATGACCCCATTGGGTTGACTGGGCCGTAAAACCTCAACACAAACGAACAAATTGATTGGCTGAAAATCAGATGGGTGTGGCATTTTAATTTATTCAGCAGGACAAGGGTTAAAAGTGCCTTGGTGAGTATGGGTACCAACAACATATATGTTTTTGTGGTGATAGAGTTCGATTTACAAGCTCCAGGGGTTCAAATCCTGCTAGAGGTACAACTCACCTTATGGCTCTATGGCACTTCTTTGCACAAAGCCTTTCAGTATTTCCCCTTCATTGTCTCAGAATGACTATTGAAAGAGATGTAAAAGCATCATTGTGGAGAAATAAGAAAAATATGAATACTTTTTGGTTGAAAAATGCAACTTACCTGGAGCTATACACTCTTTTAATAAACTATAAGACCCGTTTCATTTGATGCTGCAAAATTACTTTCAAGAATTCCATGAATAAAATGTGTAGTGTCATATAAAATGACCCCTACATGAACCTATCCAGTTAGAAATAAGAGTCTACAGAATGGTTGACAGTTCTGTTAGAAGCAAGAGGCTGTTGTGTTGAAAGTGCTAAGTGTCTTTTTCCGTGGTGAGGTTCATATTTGAACATGGTATACTGCATTGTTCTAGATAAAGCAAAATTTTAGAGTAAAAGTTATCATACTAACCTTTTTCTGCATGAAGGCATGTTTCTGTGTGTCTATTACAGTATCTCACTGTGGCAGTTCTAATAAGTATTCACATCACATGTTTTGGTGGAGAAAAATAGAAAAAGAATAACATTTAAAATATCTGTCCCTCTTAACTGAAGCCTATGGTAATACAGTTATGTTTGGTACATGTGTTGTCATGTTGAGTCAGCTTCTGTATATCTCAAAGATAGGAGATTCTTTGCCATAGAAAAGGTGCCTTTTTTCTGTTGAAAAGTATTCATATTTTTCTTATTTTTCAACAAAAGCATGTTGTGGAGGTACTTTTGAAGCCCCTCAGTGAGGGGCTTCTAATGAGTACCCTGCTATAAGTATTAAAAAACTATTATCTAGATACCCCCCTCTTATCTAGAGCTGTTTCCTGGGATTTAGGCTGTGTCATGCATGAAAAAGCCTTTCTTGTATCATTCATCATGTATACATACATGCAACAATGAAGACTAAGAGCAGCCTGTGTGTCCATGCTGGGGATGATTGCTTGATGCCACAGACTCAGTATTTTGTCTGCAGAGTCTGCATAGTGAATAGACTATGGATGTTAGACAGGTCTGCGCATGTGTCTTATAAGAGAGGTTTTCTAGTGCTATTACTTAATGGTACAGAGCAGAGAAAGTCATACTTCTTGATAAGGAAAATATTTTCATGTTTCATATGAAAAGAAATGTAAGATTTAATGAGATGATGTAGTAAGACAACACATGATATGTTTTAAGAAGAAAACTTTTAAGGGAAATAGATAACACTGTCAAGGAAAATAACTGTTGCTGTGGAAATATTTAACCTTGCCCCCTTCTTATTTGGTCTCTTATTAAAGGAAAGAATTTGCTCCTATCTTTATTTTTTGTGTGGTGAGGTGGTGGGGGTCAAACAGTAGGAAGTAAACTGTATGGTAGAAGTAAATTGCAACAAAAAATATATGCACCAAGCAAAGTTTTTGTTTGGTTTTGTATTGCATTGTGCTTTAGAACTATAATAATATGAACATAGGCAATGCCTATAGATGAGCTTGCAATGCACTATGCTTTGAAAAACTACATTTTGCAGTTACAGTACAATTAGATAATTTTAAAGCCATAAATTGTCCAAAAAATCAAAGTATAAGCCCTAAGCTATACCGTTAAAATTTTGCTACCGGATTCTGGTACCGGATTTTCCCAATTGCTCCCGGCAAATTCAAATAGATCTGCCACATTAATTGAGAGCCTGACAAACTGCAAACAAAATGTTTATTTCCGGTTTGGTTTGATTGCAACGACTGTACCATAGAGCTTGCTCATGCAGGCCTTTGGCCTATTCCACATGTGACCTTTGGCCACATGCGGCAGCCAGCTCACTAATAATTACAATACAACTGACACTGTTTCCAGTGTTTTGAACTTCCATGTCTTCTGTTCATAAATTATTTGTCCAAGAAAACATGAGATGCCTTTTATGAGTACATGTACCTACAATATATGTTTTCATGGAGAAACAAGAAAAATATCAAATATGGTTTGGTTGAAAAAATGGTTTCATATGGACCTATGACTCACAAGTGGTTCATTGTCTGAACAAGGATCCTTTGGTTCAGAAAAATTCCAGAGTAGTGTGACATTTGTAATGATGTGAACTCGATTTGTTCCTGTGAAGCAGCAGAATAGTGTAAAACTTTGTGACGTTAACGTCTAAAGGACCAGTCACTTTATTTGATCACTGAATTGTTAAACTTTTGATTATGACAGGGGTCAAGATGTTTACCAGATTTAATATGAGGCAGAAAAAAGAAAATCATGGTTATCTGTGAAGGAGCCAAGAAAAATCGTAGTCAAAAATGTAAATGAAGTTGCTCTCACCAAAGACCCTTTGTGTATCAGGGTAGACTCATGATAGCTAAGAATTCAAGCAGAATGTATCAAAATGTTATTGTTGTGGATAAAGACAAAAGATTAGTATTTAATGTTTATACCCATAATGAAAACATTGATGAGTGATACAGAGAACTTGGTTAGGTGGAGTATTTTATGATAATGTTTTTATTTTGTCCATAAAAACATATGTGCCAAGATGCTTCTAAGGGAGTACCCACAACATATGTTTTTATGGAGAATTGGAGAAAATTATCCCAGAATAATCTGTCAAATACTCCTCCTTAACAATTCCTCTGGTGTTAGTCTACATGTTTATCAGGAACAGATTGAATAAACATCAGGATCAAAATGTTATTGCTGATGTGGCCATCTGATAATCTGAGGGAAATTTGGCTATTGATGCCATAGATTTGGCCTAACATAGAAAATTTAACCTTTACCAACTCTAAGGAGAAATTAAGCAGATGACAATATTTTTCCCCAGGAAATAGGCTTTGATATGTCAAGCAAATTGCCTCAAGAGACAATTTGCTTGAAATGTCTGTTTATTTTCTGTGGAAAAAAGAAAACAGTTGCAAGATGTTGTCTGTTGAAATTTTAACCCAGCCTGCTAAGTAGCTTTTAGTTGATTCTTTTATGAGTAATGGTGAAGATCTTCAATTCCCTCTGTACACCTAAACTTAGGTACTGTATTTACCCTTGGTGTTCAGACACAGGGATCTGAGCCAAACATGTAAAAATTTAAGAATAAATGTAGTAAGGAATTAAGATGTTTGAATACTTAACCCTTGTCATGCTGAATAAATTAAGATGCCACATCCACTGCTAATTTTCAGCCAATCAGATTATATGATCCAGGTTGTTGATACAAATTCACATCCTAATTGACAAACAGTGCAGATCCAGATCAGTGAGCTTCTTCAGAAGCCAACTGATCTGGATCTGTACTGTTTGCAAAGGCAGGATATAGGTTAAGATAAATTGTAAGTATCCTGATTATGATGGTAAAATCAGCAGACAAGTGAATGATATTTTCCCAGAAAATAGGGTTTGACATCGACGCCCTATACTACTGACATTTCATGTAAACCTTCTTAATTGCATGAAATCTGAAAAACAGTTTTCAAGGGGGTTGGTAGTGGTGTTGTTGTTGGTGGTGGTTGGGGGTGGGGGGTGGGGGTAGGGGAGAAAATCTTGTCAGCTGATACTGTATTTAGCAAAAATATTTCAACACCTTAAGGCTTAACTACCTGAAATTTTAATAACTCCATTTTACTACAATCATATTTATGTGTTTAAAAACTGCTGGATGAGTGGTAAACAGTGTAAACCCTTAATGAAGGTGGTATCTGATCTTGGTCTATACTGTTTCCTCAGACCTATGTGTCTAAATAATTACGGTTAATAGTTTAGTAAACATTTTGAACTCTGGGTAAAAATTCCAGTAGATGACATTTTGAAATATATTTTTTTTTTATTTTTATTTTTTTTCAGAAAAAAATCTTTGACACTTCATGCAAATTGTCTCCTTCGGAAAAATAAGAAAAGAGTAAACAGTTTGTTGTCTGCTGAATTTGCCCATAGAGTGATAAAGGTTAAATCAAAGTGTAAAGGGTTTAACTTAAAATAGAAGGTATATCTTCCTGTAAATTAATAAGGCAGATTGTAATTGGAGCATATTCTCAATGACCAACAATAATTATATACTGGTTCATACCAGATAAAGCTGGTGTAATATTATGTTAAAGTAGTCAGACCATTTATGTAAATTATACAACAACAGTTTATCTTTTTTACTCTTTAAAATGTCTGAAATAATAAGAAAAACAGTCTGTGTATTATTTAGCTGTTTATCACTCTTTTTCACTCTTGAGTTCCCACCTCTGTACCAGATCCCCATGTCCAAGAACTAAACCTTTTTATTACTAGATATAGGTGGTTTTTATAAAAGCTGGCATTTTCTTGTTGTGCTTGTTGTTGTTGTTGTTGTTCTAATTTCAAAAACAAAAGCCACTAGCACTGAGTTCTTTTCCAAATATGCATAATTTTGAGAAAAAATATTTGTTTTAAAAAATTCTTTACAATTGAGGAATTTTTTTTGAAAAACACTTTTTTACTAGGTCTGATTTGTTGTGTTAATTACATGGGAGTAACAACTATATAGTTCTGTTATTAACAGCCAGACATATCAATACATGTACTTAGGTGAGCACATGGATTTGATACTAATTTTCTAATAATCTGCATGCTGGCAACTCTATCAGTAAATGGTGGATGCTAACTTGAAGACCCAGTTATTAGCTTGCGGGGACTACGTCCCTGGAGAGCTTATGTTGTCACCCAGTCGCTGGCGTCAGCGTCTGTCCGCGTCTGCGTTAGCACAGTTTTTAAGTTTTCAAAGGTGTGCATAGTTTTTTAAGCTGTTTAAGGTACTGCTTTCATATTTGGCCTACACCTACCTTAGGGTAAGACCTTCCAATAGCATACACCACCATCCCCAAGTTAGACCCTTTATGTAGGTCAGGGTCAGTTCTTACTTTGTCATTTACACCCATGTTTAGGTTTTGTGTTTAACTTTTGAAAAGTGTACATAATTGCTGAAGTATTCAAGATAGAGCTTTAATATTTGGCCCACACTAGCCTTAGGGTTAGACCTTTCAATAGCACACACCCCTTTCTCAGTTTGACCTTCTGCCTCCGTGTTAGCACAGTGTTTACGTTTTCAAATGTGTGCATAGTTTTTTTAACTGTTTAAGGTACTGCTTGCATATTTGGTCTACACCTACCTTAGGGTAAGACTTTTCAACAGCATACACCACCATCCCCAAGTTAGACTCTTTATGTAGGTCAAGGTCAGTTCTTACTTTGTCATTTACACCCATGTTTAAGTTTTGCGTTTAACTTTTGAAAAGTGTACATAACTGCTGAAGTATTCAAGATAGAGCTTTAATATTTGGCCCACACCAGCCTTAGGGTTAGACCTTTCAATAGCCACACCCCTTCTCAGTTTGACCTTCTGCCTAGGTCAAGGTCGTCAGGTCAGTCTGTGTCATTTGAACCCATGTTCGAGTTCTGCGTTTAAGTTTTGAAAAGTGTTTGTAACTGCTGAAGTATTCAAGATATTGCTTTAATATTTGGCCCACACCAATGTTAGGGTAAGACCTTTCAATAGTACACACCCTTTCCACAGTTTGATCTTCTGCCTAGGTCAAGGTCAGGTCATACTTTGTCATTTAAACACATGTTTGAGTTCTGCGTTTAAGTTTTGAAAAGTGTTCGTAACTGCTGAAGTATTCAAGATGCCGCTTTAATATTTGGCCCACACCTACCTTAGGGTAAGACCTTTCAATAGTACACACCCCTTCCTCAGTTTTAACTTCTGCCTAGGTCAAGGTCAGCTCATACTTTGTCATTTACAGCTGTGTTTAAGTTATGAAAAGTGTACATAACTGCTGAAGTATATGTAAGATATAGCTTTCATATTTCGTCCACACCAACCTAAGGGATTCAGCATGTAAGATATAGCTTTCATATTTTCTCCACACCAACCTAAGGGAAGATGTTTTAATGGCATATACCCCATCCCTCAATTTGACATTCTTCTGACATCAAAGTCAGGTCATACTCTGTCATTTACAGCTATGTTTAAGTTTTGCATTTAATCTTTAATATTTAAAGATTGTTTTCTTATCCGATCAGCCCTTTCTGGCGAGCTGTGTTGTCTTGTTTTCTTATCCGATCAGCCCTTTCTGGCGAGCTGTGTTGTCTTCTGACAACTCAGGTATTTTTATGCCCCGCCACTAAAAAAGTGGCGGGGTATTATGTTATACCCTCTGAAATTTTGAGTGTCCGTCTGTCTGTAGCCGTCCGTCCGTCAGCGCCCACACCATTCTTCTGCCCGCAACTCCTCCTACAGTTTTAGGCCAATCCTTTTCAAACTTTACAGGCGCTTTTAGGATGGTCTGAAGATATGCATATTGTTTTTTCAGAATCCTGAAATTATTTTTTATCACATTTTTTGCATTTTTAACTTAGACTTTTTTCGAGCCCTAATACTACAGAAATGTATAGGGAGTATGTACCTTCTGCCCACAACTCCTCCTACAGTTTTAGGCCAATCCTTTTCAAACTTTACAGACGCTTTTAGGATGGTCTGAAGATATGCATATTGTTTTTTCAGAATCCTGAATTTATTTTTTATCACATTTTTTGCATTTTTAACTTAGACTTTTTTTTAGCCCTAATACTACAGAAATGTATTGGGAGTATGTACCTTCTGCCTGCAACTCCTCCTACAGTTTTAGGCCAATCCTTTTCAAACTTTACAGGCACTTTTAGAATGTACCTTCTGTCCGCAACTCCT
Organism: Anodontia alba; assembly: GCA_964016985.1. Taxonomy (NCBI): domain Eukaryota; kingdom Metazoa; phylum Mollusca; class Bivalvia; order Lucinida; family Lucinidae; genus Anodontia; species Anodontia alba. The sequence continues at coordinate 105,392,066 of OZ024828.1, forward strand.
CCTACAGTTTTAGGCCAATCCTTTTCAAACTTTACAGACGCTTTTAGGATGGTCTGAAGATATGCATATTGTTTTTTCAGAATCCTGAAATTATTTTTTATTACATTTTGTGCATTTTTAACTTAGACTTTTTTCGAGCCCTAATACTACAGAAATGTATAGGGAGTATGTACCTTGTACACGCAACTCCTCCTACATTTTCAGGCCGATCCTTTTGAAACTTTACACACGCTTTTAGGATGGTCTGATCTGAAAATATGCATATTGTTTTTTTCAGAATCCTGAAATTATTTTTTATCACTTTTTATTGCATTTTTAACTTAGACTTTTTTGTGTTTTTTTTTTTTTTTTTTTTTTTTATGTTATGAAATAACTTTATTGCTTCTCTTCATGTTTAACTTAGATTGTTTTCAACCCTTATACTACAGAAGTGCATAGGGAATATGTCGCTGTGGCGGGGCATGGTGCATGGCTTGCAGTTTTATTTTTTGTAATTACCCTAAATATTTTGATACAACAGGTCACTGGCACAACTTTTGTTCCACATCGCTTAGTATTGCAAGTGGCAAAATACTGTTGTTAATTTCAGCCTACTTTTTACCAGCTAGGGCCCAAGTCAGTATCTGAAAACTTGGCTTTTATTTATGTACTATCTCCTAGTCAATCACTAGAACCAGAATGATTTATAAATCTTGTAAAATGGCTTGTTGAATTGTAGTACTGGCCAGAAACTTTGTTTTGATAAAAAACAATATATTTGACAAGATACATAATAGAATAAGGTTACATATTTTGGCAGAGGAGTATAATAACTAGCTGTACCAATTTTTGACAGAGCATGTCCTATTTAAATGTCTGACAATTGTCTTTTTGGCCTATAGGTCCTTCACTTTACAGAATGTCTGGATGAAACCTTGTAGAAGGATAGAAAACTTAAAGCTACAAATTGTGGTCAATGAATGCTACTCTGGGGGTTCATATTCTTGAGTTATCTGCCCTTGATGTATCTCAAAAGGGCATTTCGACTTATATTTCCTTAACTATGGCTGAAATTTTTATAGATAGGTAGCAGAATAATGGTGTGTAAAAGACTAAACCTACAGATTGTAGCCAAGGATCATAACTCAAGCTGTTCCATTCCTAAGGTTATCTGCCCCTCAAATATCTCAAAAATAGTTTCTGTTGCTTGCAGTAATACTTTTTATATCTAATATAATTTGGCAGAGAGGTGTGATAAAGTAATGATTTGCTTCTCACATCACAGCAGGTGAAACATGGAAATGAGGACAGTAATCTTGTGGGAAATTTTCCTAAGAGCTATATATGTGTCTGTTCATTTGTCTTTATGTAATTCAGATATTCGGATTAAGTATTGATAGAAACATTCATTACTTAATGTTGGCAAACAGAACCAGATATTTATAGAAACATTTCAGCATCCATACACCATCTTTGTTTTGGATACTCTATTAACATAGCTCTAAATAAGAGTGGGTATCCACGTAATATTTTTTATTTGTCCACGAAAATACATTTTGTGAGTACTCATGAGACGCACCTAAGTGAAGTGGTTCTAATGAATACCCATATCAGAAATAAGAAATATCAGTACTTTTTTGTTGAAAAAAGCACCTTTATATCTAGAGCTAAATAGCCCTTAAATACATTCAGACAGATATGCCTGAGCAAAGAAATGTAGCTCCAGACCAGACTGCACAGTCAAGACATTTTAGACACATAACCAGGTATACAGATACATTTGTTCAGAATCTTAGGATTAGTATGGTAAGGAGTTCATTCAGGTGTCCAAATATTTTGAGTAAATACAGCATAATCCAATCTGAATGTAGACAACATGCCAATATGCCTTCTTGATTTATTCTGTGTATCAGGATTACATGGGGGAAAGGAACGTTCCTGATTTCAGCATGTTGTGGTTAACTGCCCTTATAATAAATATAGGCAAATTCACCAACTTTCAGCATTAGAAATCTAGATTTCAGGATTAGTGTATTTTAGGGCTCATCCTTGGGTTAAATATATGGACAACACACATAGCTCAAGTTTTTTTTGTCAGATTGATATTTATTATTTCTCCAAAACACATTCATGGTGGGTATTCACACAATATACCCACCATAAATGTTTCCTTGGAGAAATAAGACAAATATTTACCGCATATCCCTTCTTATATAATTATATATCGGGACAAGAACTTCGTAGCTCATATATTGTGAGTTAATTCTGTGTCTGTTCTCTTCACATAATATTATGTGACATGGTATCTTTTCACTTGTTATGCCCCACCACCGAAAAAGTGGCGGGGTATTGTTATACCTCTGAAATTTTGAGTGTCCGTCCGTCCAGTCCGTCTGTCCGTCAGCGCCCCCACCATTCTTCTGCCCGCAACTCCTCCTACAGTTTTAGGCCAATCCTTTTCAAACTTTACAGGCGGTTTTAGGATGGTCTGAAGATGTGCATATTGCTTTTAGCTCACCTGAGCTATGCTCAGGATGAGCTATTGTGATCACTTTTAGTCCGTCGTCCGTGCGTCCGTCCGTTAACATTTTCAAACGACTTCTCCTCTGAAGCCCCTGAGCCAATTTTGCTCAAATTTCATATGGAGCCTCCTTAGGTTGGGGGAACGAAAAATTGCTAAAATGGTCGCGGTCCATTGACCAAGATGGCCGCCATGCCCATATATGGTAAAAACCTTTAAAAATCTTCTTCTCCAGAACCGAGGATGCCTTGGGGCTGAATCTTTGCATAAGTCATCGGGGACGGGAGGTCTACCAAAGTTGCTAAAATAATGGTCGTACATTGACATTTGACTTTTTTATGGTAAGGTCAATTTTGCTTCCTCATGCATTTGTATGGGAAAAATGTTCAGAATTTCAAACGACTTCTTCTCTGGAGCCTCTGGGCCAATTTTGCTCAAATTTCATGTGGAGTCTCCTTAGGTTGGGGGAACGAAATATTGCTAAAATGGTCGCAGTTAGTTGACCAAGATGGCCGCCATGCACATATATGGTAAAAACCTTTAAAAGTCTTCTTCTCCAGAACCGAGGATGCCTTGGGGCTGAACCTTTGCATAAGTCATTGGGGACGGGAGGTCTACCAAAATTGCTAAAATAAATGTTGTATATGGACATTTGACCTTTTTACGGCAAGGTCAAGTTTGCTTCCCTATGCATTTGTATTGGAAAAACCTTTCAAAATCTTGTTCTCCAAAACCGAGGATGCCTTGTGGCTGAATATTTACATATATCATCGGAAACTGGAGGTCTACCAAAGTTGCTAAAATAATGGTTGTACATTGACATTTGACCTTTTTACCGTTAGGTCAATTTTACTTTCTTATGCATTTGTATGGGAAAAATATTCAGAATTTCAAACGACTTCTCCTCTGGAGCCTTTGGGCCAATTTTGCACAAATTTCATATGGAGCCTCCTTAGGTTGGGGGAATGAAAGATTGCTAAAATGGTCGCAGTTCATTGACCAAAGTGGCAGCCATGCCCATATATGGTAAAAACCTTTAAAAATCTTCTTCTCCAGATCCGAGGATGCCTTGGGGCTGAATCTTTGCTTAAGTCATTGGGGACAGGAGGTCTACCAAAATTACTAAAATAAATATTGTATATTGACATTTGACCTTTTTACGGCAAGGTCAAGTTTGCTTCCCTATGCATTTGTATTGGAAAAACCTTTAAAAATCTTGTTCTCCAAAACCGAGGATGCCTTGTGGCTGAATCTTTACATATATCATCGGAAACAGGAGGTCTACCAAAGTTGCTAAAATAATGGTTGTACATTGACATTTGACCTTCTTACTGTGAGGTCAATTTTGCTTCCTTATGCATTTGTATGGGAAAAATATTCAGAATTTCATACGACTTCTCCTCTGGAGCCTCTGGGCCAGTTTTGCACAAATTTAATATGGAGCCTCCTTAGGTTGGGGGAATGAAAGATTGCTAAAATGGTCGCAGTTCATTGACCAAGATGGCCGCCATGCCCATATATGGTAAAAACCTATAAAAATCTCCTCCAGAACTGAGGATGTCTTGGGGCTGAATCTTTGCTTAAATCAAAGGGGACAGGGGGTATACCAAAGTTGCTAAAATAATGTCGTACAAGTTTGCTTCCCTATGCATTTGTATGGGGAAAAACATTTAAAAATCTTATTCTCCAAAACCGAGGATGCCTTATGGCTGAATCTTTGCATATATTATTGGGAACATCTGCATGCCTGCAGTGGTTATGTCACTCAGTTGAGCGAATTGTGGCCCGTGGGCCTCTTGTTTTAGAATCCTGAAATTATTTTTTATTACATTTTTTGCATTTTAACTTAGACTTTTTTCGAGCCCTAGTACTACAGAAATGTATAGGGAGTATGTACCTTGTACGCGCAACTCCTCCTACATTTTCAGGCCGATCCTTTTGAAACTTTACACTTTTTATTGCATTTTTAACTTAGACCTTTTGGTGTTTTTTTTTTTTTTTTTTTTTTTTTTTTGGAGTTATGAAATAACTGTTTATTGCTTCTCTTCATGTTTAACTTAGATTGTTTTCAGCCCTTATAATACAGAAGTGCATAGGGAATATGTCCCTATGGCGGGGCATGGTGCATGGCTTGCAGTTTTATGTAATATTGTCTTACTACCATCTATATCTAGCTTTTACAGTAACACTGGTATGTGGTGCTTATCAAGAAACTAAGTACAACAATTCCACCAAACAGATCTGAATTTTCTGTAAAGATGTTTGTTAAAATGATGATTGACCTTGGATTAAAACTGTCCACTAATTTTGATTTTGCTGTGGCAATATTGGGAAAATGTTGAAGGCATCTGCAGATATGCAGTGCCTGTTTCACTTAGGTGAGTGAATTGTGGTCCATGAGCCTCTTGTTCAGAAACTTTGAGGATTTTCGAAGCTCTAGCCAGTTTGTGATGGAAAAAAGCAAGACGGGTTCAACAAAGTAAAAACAAGGCGAAAAAAAAAAAAAATAAAATAAAGAATAAAAAAAATAAACTAATCAGTACCATTAAGACATTCACCTTTCCAGTAATGAATTGATAATGGAAATCATAGGTTACTGCAAAGCAGACAAAGGAACTCAAAATATTAACATTCCATACTGCTACTCATTGCTTTTGCAGCAGTAAGAATGTACTGTACATAGCTCCAGATATTGCTCTTTTTTCAGCCAGAAAGTTTTGGTACTTTTCTTATTTCTCTACAAAACCATGTTGTGGGTACTCATTAGAACTGCCTTGGAAGGGGGCTTCTAATGAGTACCTACAAGACAATGCTTTCTCGAGAAATAAGAAAAATATTACGCGGATACCCCTTCTTATCTGGAGTTATGAGGACTCTAGATCAAATAATTATTTTGCTTATTAAACAAAAAAGCACGGGCCCCCGTAGCCTAGTGGATAAGAGAGTTGACTCTTAATCCATTAGGTTTCTCACCGCTGTGGTTCGAGCCTCGCTCGGGTCACATGTGGGAAAGCCAAGTTCTGCTTACGGATGGTCAGGTGGTTTTTCTCCGGGTTCTCCGGTTTTCGCCCACCTTTGATGAACGATCGGCTCGATATAAGTGAAATATTCTTGAAAGGGCCTTAAAACCCAAATAAAAAAAAAAAAAAAAAAAAGTACCTGTATGTATAGTTTTTATGCCCCCAACTTCGAAGAAGTTGGAGGGGCATATTGCTTCTGGGACGTTTGTGCGTGCGTGCGTCCGTCCGTTACGCTTTTTGATGCATAGCATAACTTCTAAACCATACATGCTAGGGTTTTGAAATTTCATATATGGATTCTTCATGAAAAAATAGCTGACCCGTATTTTTTTTCCCATCAGGATTATGCCCCTTTTCTTGAGTTATGGCCCTTTGAAAAAATATAGATGAAATCTTGTCAGCAAAATATCTCAAAAGCTATTGAAGCTAGAGCCTTGAAACCTGGTGAATAGATTGGTATTGATGAGTAGATGACCTGATAACTTTTGAATAAATTCTGAAAATTACTTCATGAGTTATGGCCCTTTATAATTTTGGGCATTTTTACAATTGCACACTTTTTGATGCATAGCATAAGTTTTGAACTGTGCATGCTAGGGTTTTGAAATTTCATATATGGATTCCTCATGAAAAAAAAGCTGACACGTATTTTTTTTCTTATCAGGATTATGCCCCTTTCCTGAGTTATGGCCCTTTGAAAAAATATGGATGAATTTTTGTCAGCAAAATATCTCAAAAGCTATTGAAGCTAGAGCCTTAAAACTTGGTGAATAGATTGGTATTGATGAGTAGATGACCTGATTAACTTTTGAATAAATTCTGAAAATTACTTCATGAGTTATGGCCCTTTATAACTTTGGGCTTTTTTACGTTGCACATTTTTTGATGCATAGCATAAGTTTTGAACTGTGCAGGCTAGGGTTTTGAAATTTCATATATGGATTCCTCATGAAAAAATAGCTGACCCGTATTTTTTGTCCCATCAGGATTATGCCCCTTTCCTGAGTTATGGCCCTTTGAAAAAATAAAGATGAAATCTTGTCAGCAAAATATCTCAAAAGTTATTGAAGCTAGAGCCTTGAAACCTGGTGAATAGATTGGTATTGATGAGTAGATGACCTGATTAACTTTTGAATAAAAATTCTGAAAAGTACTTCTTGAGTTATGGCCCTTTGTCATTTTGGGCATTTTTACATTGCACACTTTTTGATGCATAGCATAAGTTTTGAACTGTGCATGCTAGTTTGAAATTTCATATATGGATTCCTCATGAAAAAGTAGGTGACCCATATTTTTTTTCCTTTCCAATTATCTCCCATTTTAGAGTTATTTCCCTTTTAATAAAATAACATTGAAATCTCGTATATTTGTATTGTTGTTATCGTCATGGGCAAGCAATGTTGGAGTCAAGCAGTGTTAGTGTCAGGCAGTTGGGGGCATAGTGTTTTACAAACACCAGCTCTAGTTTATATTAGGACCAGAATTCTGCCCTTGGGTGGAGCTAGGGGGTGGGGCAAAGGAAACAGCCATAGCAATAGGGCAGGGGCATCTGTTTGCTTTGGACACATGTCAATTTTTAGCTCACCTGAGCTCTGCTCAGGATGAGCCATTGTGATCACTTTTCGTCCGTCGTCCGTCCGTCCATCCGTTAACATTTTCAAATGACTTCTCCTCTGAAGTCGCTGAGCCAATTTTGCTCAAATTTCATATGGAGCCTCCTTAGGGTGGGGGGACGAAAAATTGCTAAAATGGTCGCGGTCCGTTGACCAAGATGGCCGCCACGCCCATATATGGTAAAAACCTTTAAAAATCTTCTCCTCCAGAACCGAGAATGCCTTGGGGCTGAACCTTTGCAGGAATCATCGGGGATGGGAGGTCTACCAAAATTGCTAAAAGAATTGTCATATGTTGACGTTTGACCTTTTTACGGCAAGGTCAAGTTTGCTTCCCTATGCATCCTTTAAAAATCTTCTACTCCAAAACTGAGCATGCCTTATGGCTGAATCTTTGCATATATCATCGGGAACAGGAGGGCTACCAAAATTGCTAAAATAATGGTTGTACATTGACATTTGACCTTTTTACGGTAAGGTCAATTTTGCTTCCTTATGCATTTGTATAGGAAAAATGTTCAGAATTTCAAATAACTTCTCCTCTGGAGCCTCTGGGCCAATTTAGCTCAAATTTCATATGGAGCCTCCTTAGGTAGGGGAAACAAAAGATTGCTAAAATGGTCCCGGTTCGTTGACCAAGATGGCTGCCATGCCCATATATGGTAAAGACCTTTAAAAATCTTCTTCTCTAGAACGGAGGATGCTTTGGGGCTGAATGTTTGCATAAATCATCTGGGACAGGGGGTCTACCAGAGTTGCTAAAATAATGGTCATACATTGACATTTGACCTTTTTACGGCAAGGTCAAGTTTGCTTCCTTATGCATTTGTATGGGAAAAAACATTTAAAAATCTTATTCTCCAAAACCGAAGATGGCTTGTGGCTGAATCTTTGCATATATCATCTGGAACAGGCGGTCTACCAAAGTTGCTAAAATAATTGTCATACATTGACATTTAACCTTTCTATGGCAAGGTCAAGTTTGCTTCTGTATGCATTTGTATGGGCCCCATACATTTGTGTGGAAAAAATGTTGATAATTTCAAATGGCTTTTCCTCTGAAGCCTCCGGGCCAGTGTTGCTCAAATTTCATGGGGAGCCTCTGTGGGCAGGAGAATGAAAGATTGCTAAAATGGGTATGGTTCATTGATCAAAATGGCTGCCGTGCCCATATATGGTAAAAACCTTTAAAAATCTTCTTCTCCATAACCAAATAAGCCCTGGTTCCTAATCTTTGCACAAATTATGGGGGACAGCAGATCTACCCGAATTGCAAAAATGATGGTTCTATGTTGACATTTGACCTTTTTACCTCCAAGGTCAAATTTGCTTCCCCATTTGTATGGGCCATATACATTTATATTGAAAGTATCGAAGTGACTTGTAGGTCAACAGTAGTTAAAATTGTTCTGATTGGAAATCTAAGATGGCCATCATCTGATTTATATTTATAATATTTCCCTGCCACTGTGCTGTTTACATGTATAAAATCATGATTCTTCAGAAACCACTTAGTCAGTTTCCACCAAATTTCACATTGATCCTTCTGTTGAAATGTGATTGATAGTTTATTCAAATGATCATGCTCCATTGACTGTCAGGCCCATATATTCTTCTTCAAAATTAAGAACTGCTCAAATGATGATATTTTCATTAGTTGCGATGATAGGATTGGAAAAATGTTGCATAACATCTGTATGTCTGCAGTGGCTATGTCACTCAGGTGAGCGAACCGTGGCCTGTGGGCCTCTTGTTTTTTTTTAAATGCATTCTGCATAAAAACACACAGTTGTAATTTACAACTCTAAGTATTGGGATGGACAGGCCAGTGCAAATAGTGTAGACTCATAGCAGATGCATCTGATCAAGGTCTACACTATTTACCACTCATGCAACAATAAGAGTATTATTTGGTGGACATTTTACATAAAATGTTTGCAGTGGTTTACCTGCGATAGATATATTGAAAATGTTATTGCAAGTCAACCAGTGTTTAAAGGGGAATGCAATATAAGCTGTAAGTATGTCTTGGAGTAAAGTGCTTAACAAGCCATTTATTTTGATGCAAGTTTTCGAAATTGGCCTAGAACTAAGGAAGTTATGGTGGTTTGAATATATTTAAAATGGCTGTCATGGATGCCGCCATATTGTAGGCTTTGTGACGTCACAAATTAAATATGCAAACCAAAATATAAAGGGTTTTTAAGAATAATTTAGCTACAGGTTGTTTTATATTCTTTTTAGTTCTAGTGACAAGCAATCATTTCCCCCAAAATAAACCAACTTTATGAGAATAACTACCTTCATGAAACGAATTTCAATTATTATGAAGTCTCATTAAATATTCAAAATGGTGGCGCCCATTCCACCAATGTTAAAATATTCAGTTGTCTATAAACTTAATTTTCCACCGATTTTGATCATTTGTGTCAAAATTCATTGTTTGTAAAGTTCTTTACTTTAAAGCACAATACCTTTTAAGGTTGCATTCCCCTTTAACTAATGACAAAAAAAAAAAAAAAAAAAAAAAAATCAAAGCACTGACAGCATGGGTGGGTCAATTATGCCCATGCACCCCCACACCCCCCCCGCCCCCCCCCCCCCCCCCCCACCCACACACACCAAAGGACATATTATTTTTGGAACAGATCCCGTTGGCGTCGATGTCAGCCTTAAATTTCTTGTCCACTCTGTAACTTGAATATACTTTGGAATATTTTGATGATACTTGGTAGATCAGGACGAGCTGACGTGTCGCATACAAGATTGACAACTCTGGCTTTCTTACTTTTGGAACATAGGCTGGGAAAATGGTCCTGAACAGGGACTTAAGACGGTTTCTTTTAACCCTTAACATCCTGTAATTTAAGCAAACAGTTCAGACCTTGATCAGATGCCGTGTTCTGTGGTGACTTGAGATGGGTCTGCCCTGTTTGCCAATGTCCCAGCACTAAGCCCAGTCCAGGTTTTACAAATAACCCTCTTTACACAGAACTGGGGTCACAGCAACAAGAGTAGCATGGCTATAAATACCTGAATTCCATACTAATGCTATTTGCGTGGATTAACTTTATTGGTCACCGTCAGCGACAGTCATCAGAATAACTCAGATTCTTTAGTAATTATACCCCAGGCATACAAGGGGGTGGTCGGGTGGTACGAAGGTGTCATGTATCTCACCTCACCGGGGTGTCCAACTGACATTGGCTTAGTTGGGCAAGGCCTGCTATCCTCCTTGTAGCAGGTAAGGGTAGAGGGGAAATGTTTGTTATTTTTTCTTGTTTCTTCACTTTCACTCCTGTTCCTCTTTCCTCCCTGTCCCTCTCTTTCATCTCATCTGCTGTCTCTTCTATCTCTTTTCTTCCTTTCTCTGGGAGACATCACAGAATGACCCACAAGGGTTGATTGTCGTAAACCCCAAGACAATCAATCAACCAGGCATACAAAGTATATAGTTATCCCCTGCATATGAAGTATATCTAGGGGTATATAGTTTTTATCTTTTCTGTAACTCTGTCTGTCTGTGTGTCTGTCTGTAAATTTTTTTTTCAGGATTTTGGAATTTTGTACAAACATCGGCTGTGACTTGTTGTATTGTGTAAGAGATAATCAGCATCCTCATGCTTATCATTCCTTTTATTTGTCCATTTTTCTTTTTCTCCAATAAAATTTTTGTCACAGATTTCTCAGCTCCTTTGAGAGCCAGCCCATATAGAATTGCAGTATACTTGCAGCATATTAGCAGTATTATCCCAGCAGGAAAAAAACAGCATGAATGCAGTATATAGCAGTATATACTGCATTAATGCTCCCTAATATCATCAGCATTAAAGCAGTATGGGAGCTGACAACTTGCCCATTTAACTATATACACAGGTGCAGCATGATTGCAGCAGTTTTAATTACTTAAATTATGCTGCAATCATGCTGCAACAGCCAATATTTAAATTATGCTGCAAATATGCTCCTGCTGTAGTATATACAGCATAAATGCAGTATATGCTGCACTTGCTGTATACACTGCACTTGCTGTATATGCTGCACTTGCTGTATATGCTGAACTTGCAGTATACGCTGCACTTGCAGTATATGTATTGTTTGTGTTTTACTCCCGGTAAACAGCTCAGGTCATTTTGGGATGGCCAGTAACACTGCCTTTGCAAAAATCACATTATCTGAAAAACATTTCAGTCTGATGAGTCACTGGTACTATCATCTGGTCTAACATCATCCTTTTGTGGAAAATTTCAGAGTGATCATGAATTAGTCTGTGGTCATTCTCTTCTACTTAATTATACATGTACATGCAGGGCAGGTACCAGTGATTGTGTAGCAGAAAGATAAGACACTGAGTACTTGTAAGCCACTTAGACTGTCTAAGCCTTCCCAGGTAAAGTATGGTTAGCGTTGTTGGCCAACCTGCCATGACCATGCATGCATAGCTGCAACCAACAAAACAAAATTACTGAAAATGTACATGTACACCAAACCATTAAATCATTCTGAATGAAAACAATCATGTTCCAAATAATCATGTTGCAAATATTTTCTGCTCTGAGCACTTCTTCTTTTAAGAAACTTGGAAAGGGGCAGAAAAATTAAAACAGACATTTCAGTCATAAGCAAATTAACTACCTGTTTATGTTTGTGTTAGGCAGTATAAGGCAGAAATTTTTGGCAGACAAATTCTTGAAGAAGTCCTTATTTTGACAACAAAACACCACATCAGGTTAGCCATCTTGATTGCAAGAGATGAGGTGATAATAAACTGGCCAATCACATCACAGAAATGAATGGAGTGATCAATATTATTCTGATCAGTATCTGATGACAACTTTGATTTTGGTCATGAGATAATTATCAGTCTTTTGCATGCAGCATGAATGCAGTATGATAGTAAACCTGCAGAATTGCCAAAGTGTTTGCAGTATAAAGGAAGCATGAACTTGCAGCATACTAGCAGTATATATGCTGCATATGCAGCAGGTTATGATACAGAGTCATTGCAGTAGGTTTTTAGCTTACATTTGCAGTATGTTTGCAGCGTATACTGCAGTGCAGCATATGCTGCTAACAGGCTGCAATTCAGAGGCACAGAATGCAGTAGGAATGCAGTAGGATTGCAGCATATGCTGCAAGTGCAGTATATGCTGCAATTCCATAAGGTAGAGTCTCCAATTTTGTATACATCTACAGATTGTTGAAGTATATTGTGTAAAAGAAAACCAAGATGCTGAAATATATTTTGCCTTCTTCTTACCTTTTTCCATGTATCACTCCAATGTAATGCATAGGGAAATTTGTGTCAAAAGATTTCTTAGGTTCTACTGCACCTAGGATTTTGAAATTTGGTACAAACATTGGGTACACCTAGTTGTATTGTGTAAGAGAGAATCAGGATCCTGATGCATACCATTCCCTTTATTTGTCCATTTGCGGGGGGCATATAGTTTTTCGGTTTTCGATACGTACGTACAAATGTACTTCCTTGGAGACTGTACGAATGTACGTACGTACATACGTATGTATGTGATCCTGTTAGACTCAGGTTAAGGCATTTGTACCAGGTAGAATTTTTATAGTCAGGTACCCCACAGCGGGAACATCCGTGTACTGTGGACACATTTCTAGTTCTCTCCTGTATAAATTTTTGTCAGATTTCTCAGCTCCTATGAGAGCTAGAATCTCCAAAGTTTGCATACACCTACAGAGGGTTGAAGTATATTGTGTAAAAGAAGACCACGATACTGAAATTTATTTTGCCACCTTTTTACCTTTTTCCATCTCTCAATCCAATGTAATGCATAGAGAAATTTTGTGTCAACATTTCTCAAGAAATACTGAAGCTAGGATTTTGAATTTGGCACAAACATTGGGTACAACTACTTAAATTGTGTAAGAGAGAATCAGCATCCTCGTGCTTATCATTTCCTGTATTTGTTCATTTATAGCTCACCTGAGCCAAAGGCTCAAGGTGAGCTATTGTGATCACTCACTGTCGTCGTCGTCTTTGTCGTCTGTATCTCTGTCTGTCCACAATCTTTAAACAACATCTCCTAGGAGCTAAACCACTGATTGGATTTTGACCAAACTTCACAGGAATGATCTTTGGTTGGTCCTCTTTCAAAATTGTTCAAATGGTTCTGGTCCATTGCATATCTAGGTCACAGGAGCTAAAAATAGATTTTTTAACTAAAAACATAAAAAAACTTCTTGTCAGAAACCACTGGTCCGATTTCAATATAATTTTGCTGAAATGTTTCTTTGGTGATCCACTACCAAGATTGTTCAAGCCATTTGGATTCGTCAAAAAACATGGCTGCCAGGGGACGGGCTTATTTTCCCTATATATTTATATAGAAAACTTTAAAAATCTTCTTGTCAGAAACCACTGGACCGATTTCAATATGTAATTTTACAGAAATGTTCCTGTGGTGATCCTCTATCAAGATTGTTAAAGCCGCCATGATTCGTCAAAAAACATGGCTGCCAAGGTGTGGGGCTTATTAGCTCACCTGAGCACGAAGCGCTCATGGTGAACTATTGTGGTCAGTCAATGTCCTTCGTGCGTCGTCTGTATTGCGTCGTGTGTCGTGCTTCGTCAACAATTGCTTTAAAAGCCTACTCCTCCTACACCCCTGGGCCAATTGACTCGATACTTGGTAGGAAGCTTGGGGTGACTTGTAGATCAAAAATAGCTAAACTCGTTTTGATCGGAAATCCAAGATGGCTGCCATGGCCGCCATCTTGAAAATCTATTTTTCGCTTCTTCTCCTGAACCAAAAGGTCAGTTGACTCCAAACTTGCTAGGAAGCATCAGGTGACTTGTAGATCAAAAATAGCTAAAATTGTGCGGATCATAATTCCAAGATGGCCGCCATGGCGACCATCTTGAAAATCTATTTTTCGCTTCTCCTAAATCCAAAAGTCAGTTGACTCGAAACTTAGTAGGAAGCATCAGGGTGACTTGTAGATCAAAAATAGCTAAAATCGTTCCGATCGGAAATCCAAGATGGCCACCTTGGCCGCCATCTTGAAAAGCTATTTTTCGCTTCTTCTCCTAAACCCAAATGCCAATTGACTCGAAACTTGGTAGGAGGCATTGGGGTGACTTGTAGATCAAAAATAGCTAAAATCTTGCTGATCGTAAATCCAATATGGCCATCATGGCGGCCAGTTTGAAAATCTATTTTTCGCTTCTCCTAAACCCAAATGCCAATTGACTCGAAACTTGGTAGGAAGAATCGTGGTGACTTGTAGATCAAAAATAGCTAAAATTGTTCCGATCGGAAATCCAAGATGGCTGCCATAGCTGCCATCTTGAAAATCTATTTTTCACTACATCTGAACCGAAAGGCCAATTGACTTTAAACTTGGTAGGAAGCATCAGGGTGACTTGTAGATCAAAATAGCTAAAATCCTGCTGATCTGAAAACCATGGTGGCCATCTTGAAAATCTTTTTTTCGCTTCTCCTCCTAAACCCAAAAGCCAATTGACGAAACTTGGTAGGAAGCATTGGAGTGACTTATAGATCAAAAATGGCTAAAATCGTTCCAATTGGAAATCCAAGATGGCTGCCATGGTGGCCATCTTGAAAATCTATTTTTCACTTCTTCTCCTGAACGGAAAGGCTTATTGACTTTAAACTAGGTAGGAAGCATCAGGGTGACCTGTAGATCAGCAATAGCTAAAATTGTCCCTATCAGAAATCCAAGATGGCCACCATGACAGCCATCTTGAAAATCTATTTTTCGCTTTTTATCCTGAACTGAAAGGCCATTTGACTCGAAACTTGGTAGGAAGCATTGGGGTGACTTGTAGATCTAAAATAGCTTAAATTGTTTGGATCGAAAATCCAAACAATTTGAAACTCTTTTTTTCGTTATTTTCCTGAACCAAAGGTCCAGTTGATTTGAAAATTGGTAGGAAGCATCAGGATGACTTGTAGATATAAAAATAGCTAAAATGGTTCCAATCAGAAATCCAAGATGGCAGCCATCTTGAAAGTCTATTTTTTATCACACCTGCTTGTAGCAGGGTGCGATATAGGCATCTGATTTTCTGTCCGTCCGTCCGTCCGTCCGTCTGTCAACATTTATGTCGAAGTTCGACATTTATGTCAAAGTTAGTATTCTAATCAACTACAAGACTAAACAACCATCAAACCTTGCGTGAAACATCTCCCTGACCTCCTGACTTTGGGACATAGGCGTCCGCTTTTCCGTTCGTCTGTCCGTCCGTCCGTCCGTCTGTCAACATTTATGTTGAAGTTCGACATTTATGTCGAAGTTAGTATTCTGATCAACTAAAAGACTAAACAACCATCAAACCTTGTATGAAACATCTCCCTGACCTCCTGGCTTTGCGACATAGGTGCCTGCTTTTCCATTCATCTGTCTGTTTGTCCGTCTGTCTGTCTGTTAACAGTTCTGTTATGTTGAAGTTCGACATTTACGTCAAAGTTAGTATTCTAATCAACTACAATTCTACAACAACCATCACACCTAGCATGACACATCTCCCTGACCTCCAGACTTGGCAGGTACATTGACCCAGTGACCTTGACCTATATTTTGCGCTCCATTGACTTTGACATAATTTACGTTGACATTCCAGATCTTCTCAACTATAAGGCGTACAACTACCAAATGTTGCATAGTGCTTCTCCTAGATGTACTGACTCGGCAGATACCTTGACCCAGTGACCTTGACCTATATTTTGCGCTCCAGTGACTTTGACATATTTTGCGACGACGTTTGATATCTCCTCAACTATAAGGCCTACAACCATCAAACCTTGCAAAGTGCTTCTTCTCAATGTACTGACTCGGCAGATACCTTGACCTGGTAACCTTGACCTATATTTTGGCTGCAGTGACTTTGACATAATTTACGTCAACGTTCCAGATCTCCTTAAGTGTAAGACCTCTAGCCACCAAACCTTGCATAGTGCCTCTCCTAGATGTACTGACTTGGCAGGTATCTTGACCCGGTGACCTTGACCTATATTTTGCGCTTCAGTGCCTTTTACACATTTTACGTCGACGTTCAATATCTCCTCAACTATAAGGCCTACAACAATCAAACCTCGCATAGTGCTTCTCCTCAATGTACGGACTCAGCAGGTACCTTGACTGGGTGACCTTGACCTATATTTCGTGCTCCATTGACTTTTACACCTTTTACGTCGCCCTTGTCCTCAACTGTAAGGCCTTCAACCACCAAATCTTATATAGTGCTTCTTCTCGATGTACTGACTTGGCAGGTACCTTGACCTGGTGGCCTTGACCTATATTTTGCACTCCAGTGACTTTGACACATTTTATGTTGATGTTTGGTATCTCCTCAAGTATAAGACCTACTACCACTAAACCTTGCATAGTGCTTTACCTCATTACACTGGCTTGGCAGGTACCCTGACCCGGTGACCTTGACCTATATTTGACACATTTTACGTTGATGTTTGATAACTCTTCAACTGTAAGGCCTACAACCACCATACCTTGCATAGTGCTTCTCCTTGATGTACTGAATTAGCAGGTACCTTGACCTGTGACCTTGACCTATATTTCATGCTCCAGTGACTTTTACACATTTTACGTCTACGTTCCATTATCATTGGGCTGTATAGTACGAAAAGTCAGTGCTGAAGATATAGCCATTAGAGGGAATGGCACTGGCCTGGAATATATGTGCCCCACTAGGCACTTTGTCTGCATTTTTTTTTTAGCCCAGTTTTCCAACTAAGCACTGCTAAGAATGAAATAAACTTATTTAATAACCACATTCTGATTGTGGCACCTGTGACTTTTGCCCCGGCAGGTGCGATGACGCCTTCCGCGGAATTCTTGTCTCTTCTTCTTCTGAACTGAAAGGCCAATTGACTCAAAATTTGGTAGGAAGCATCGGGGTGACTTGTACATAAAAAATAGCTCAAATCGTTGCGATAGGAAATCCCAAATTGCGGCCATGGCGTCCATCTTGAAAATCTGTTTTGGACTTTTTCCTTGAACCGAAAGGGCAATTGACTCTAAAGTTCATCGGAAGTATTAAGTTGACTTGTAGATCAACAGTAGCTAAAATATTCTGATTGGAAAACCAAGATGGCTGCCATCTTGTTTATGTTTATTATATTTCCCTGCCACTGAGCTGTTTACATGTATAAAATCATGATTCTTCAGAAATCACTTAGCCATTTGTCACCAAATTTCACATTGCTCCTACTGTTGAAATGTGATTGAGAGTTTGTTCAAATGATCATGCACCATTGACTGTCATGCCATGTATATTCTTCTGTAAAATTAAGAAATGCTTAAATAATGATCTTTTCATTAGTTGCGATGACAGGATTGGAAAAATGTTGCATAACATCTGCATATCTGCAGTGGCTATGTCACTCAAGTGAGCGACCCGTGGCCCTCTTGTTTTCCCTATATATCTATAAAGAAAACTTTAAAAATCTTCTTGTCAGAAACGAATGGACCGATTTCAGTATAACTTGGCAGAAATGTTTCCATGGTGACCCTCTACCAAGATTGTTCAAGCCATCCTGATTCGTCAAATAACATGGCGGCTGGGGGGGCGGGGGGGGGGGTGGGGGGCTTATTTTCCCGATGTATCTCGATGGAAAACTTAAAAAAATCTTCTTGTCAGAAACCACTGGACCAATTTCAATATAACTTTGCAGAAATGTTTCCTTGGTGACCCTTTACCAAGATTGTTCAAGCAGTTCTGATTTGTCAAAAAACATGGCCGCTAGGGGGCGGGGCTTATTTTCCCTATATATTTATATATATAGAAAACTTAAATGATCTTCTTGTCAGAAACCACTGGATCAATTTCAGTATAACATTGCAGGAATATTTCTTATGTAACCCTCAACTAAGATTGTTAAAGCCGTCATGATTCGTCAAAAAACATGGCTGCCAGGGGGTGGGTTCAGTTTTCAGATTTCTGGATTTTTAACACTGCCAGGCAACTGAGTCACATATTGGCAGCGCCAGATAAATCTGGATTATTTACTGGATTACTGAGTTGGCTTGAAACAGTGCCTAGTTATAATTCATAACTGGGTCACCTTGCCCAGACACGGAGTGCGTGCACGTCCAGACCTCGTGCATGTCCAGACCTCGTGCGAGAGTAGTAGTCCAGTCTGTAAGTTGCAGAATTTTGATGATCTGCCGAAAAGTTTGAGCTTTTAATCTCGTACCTAATGCGTGTCAATTTCGACTGCAGAATGCATTAGGCACCCAGCTCTAGTCGACAGGGGGTGGGGCTTATTTTCCGTATATATCTATATAGAAAACTTTAAAAATCTGCTTGTCAGAAACCACTGGACTGATTTCATTATAACTTGGCAGAAATGTTCCCTTGGTGACCCTCTACCAAATTGTTCAAATAATCATGATTCGTCAGAAAACATGTCTGCCAGGTGCGGAGCTTATTTTCACTATATATCTATATAGAAAACTTTAAAAATATTCTTGTCAGAAACCAATGGCTCAATTTCAATATAACTTGGCAGGAATGTTTCTTTGGTGACCCTCTACCAAGGTTGTTCAAGCAGTCATGATTTGTCAAAAAACATGGCCGCTAGGGAGTGGGGCTTATTTTCCCTATATATCTATATAGAAAACTTAAAAAATCTTCTCGTAAGAAACCATTGGACTGAGTTCAATGTAACTTGGCAGGAATGTTGCTTTGGTGACCTTCTACCAAGATTGTTCAAGCCTTCATGATACGTCAAAAAACATGGCCCCCAGGGGGCGGGTCCTATTTTTCATATACCGTATTCGCCCCATTTAGCACCCCGGGCGCTAAAAAAATTGGAAAGAGGGGGTGCCTATTAGGAACAACATTGTTGCAAGAACAGCAATTTTTTAAATCCAGTACATGCAGTTGCTTCCGCATCAGAATATGTGTACAGGTATACTGTGTACACACGGTGTAGTAAACCCCGTCATCGGCACCGGGGCGTCCAATTGATATTGGCTTACAGTTGGGCAAGGCCTGCTATCCTTGTAGCGGGTAAGGGTAGAAGGGGAATGTTTTTATTTCTTCTGTTTCTTCACTTTCACTTTTGTTCCTCTTTCTTCTTTCTTCCCTGTCCTCTCTTTCATCTCTTCTACTATCTCTTCTATCTCTTTTCTCCCTTTCTCTGGGAGACGACACAAAATGACCCACAAGGGTTGATGTGTCGTTAAACCCCAACACAATCAAAAACCCCGTCATAGTAGCTATTTATAGATCAGGTGTGCTGACGCATATTGTAAAAATGGGAGTTGATTAAACACGTGGCCACTATTGCAACTAGGGTCTGTAAACAGTCTGCAACAGTCCGGTCGCGAGTATCGTAGATAGAGTTTAGGGACTGTCGCTGTCTGTAACAGTTTACTGACGCGAGGGACATTTTTTTTTCTTTTTTCTTTGGGTATGTTATTTTCCCTTCCGAGAGCCCCATTTGTAAAACAGTCAGTTTTGGACGAATCCAAAATTCAGAAGGGTTGACAGCATCCGTTTCTTTTCTTTTCTTTTTTTTTTTTTTTTTTTGAGTAACTAACAAGGGTGTGCGAAGTGAAATGATTTCAAGAAGAGTAGTTTTAATTTTGAAGCTTGGCTAAAGCATAATCAGCACGATATCAGCAAAACCCTCTCTGTTGTGAAAGAGGGAAAGTCTGCTTCCGCAATGTGGGAAGCTGATTGTTTTGACCATGAGTTTTGAATACACAAAAGTTGTGACATTGCAATTCAACATATTCAATTCGCCGATTTCATGTTTTATAAAGATGTTTGGACCCAAAATGGAAGGAGAAATTCTTGACACTACCAGGAAACTTAATAGTCGAATATGATAGATATGCAGGGGAAAAAATCTCCGTTGGATATGTACCGCGCCAAATTAGTAAAACTGTTGTTTTTTTCATGAATCATAATGGAAGCGTAAACGTGTTAAGTGACAAGCAGTCAACACAGACGCATTAGGATAGTGGAGGGCTTTAAAATGCCTTTGCGTTATGCTTTATAGCAGATCCGGCAATGACTGAAAGGCTGAAATCATTACTTTCGGTAAGTGAAAAATATTTTTTCTCTGACTGCAGAAGGGGGTGCTAATGACACTTTTCTTGGAAAAACAGTGAGGGGGCGCTTATAGGGGCAGGGGTGCTAAACGGGATGAATACGGTATATCTGCATAGAAATATTTAAAATTCTTGTCAGATATCCCTTGACCGATTTCAATATTACTTTGCTAGAATATTGTTTTGGTGACCCTCAACCAAGATTGTTAAAGCAATCATGATTCGTCAAAAAACATGGCTGCTAGGGGGTGGGGCTTATTTTCTCTGTATATCTAAATAGAAAACTTTAAAAATCTTCTTGTCAGAAACCAATGAACAGATTTCAATATAACTTGGCAGGAATGTTCCTTTGGTGACCCTCAACCAAGTTGTGGTTCAAGCTGTCATGATTCGTCAAAAAAAACATGGCCGTTAGGGGGTAGGGCTTTATAGCTATATAAAACACTTTAAAAAACTTTTTGTCAGAAACCATGAGACCAATTTCAGTATAACTTGGCAGAAATGTTCCTTTGGTGACCCTCTTTCAAGATTCAGTTCAAGTTGTCATGATGCATTAAAAAAAATGGCCCCTGGGTTGAGTGGGGGGGGGGGGGGGGGGGGTGGGGTGGGGGGGGGGCAGGGCTATAAAATTTATACAAAAATCTTAGAGCAGTGAACTTGTCTGAAACTTCAACAGTAAGTATGCAAATATGTTTGCTCAGGTGAGCAATATAGGACCATCATGTTCCTTGTTCTTTTTTTTTTTCAGTAAAAAAAAATTGTCACAGATTTCTCAGCTCCTAGTTTATTGTTGGACAGAAAACAAAAATGCTGAGATTTATTTTTGCCTTCTTTTTCCATATTTCCTTTTTCCATCTTAGGGGCACTCCAATGCAATGGTTGGGTGGTGCGAAGGTGTCATGTATCTTTTGTCACCGGGGCGTCCAGCTGATATTGGCTTATAGTTGGGCAAGGCCTGCTATACTTGTAGCAGGTAAGGGTAGGGAGGTGATGTTTTTATTTCTTCTGTTTCTTCACTTTCATTCCTGTTCCTCTTTCTTCCCTGTCCCTCTCTTTCATCTCTTTTGCTATCTCTTCTGTCTCTTTTCTCCCTTTCTCTGGGAGACGACACAAAATGACCCACAAGGGTTGACGTGTCGTTAAACCCCAACTCAATCAATGTATGGGGAAATTTGCATCTTTAATATTTGTTCAACATGCATTTGATGGCCTGAACCCGGGGGGTATGTGAGCTTTTTTCACTGTCTGCTATATTTTTGGATCGACTGATAAACAATCAACCCAAAAGCGTTCTGTTTGGGTATAGAGTTCAGTTCAGAGACAACAGGTTGTGGGTTTGATTTCATTGGTCAATGATGATAATGTTGACAACAACCTTAAGGAAATTTTTGTGTTTGTATATAATCAACAATCAATCCAAGAAGAACATCTTGTATATCTTTTCTGTTACCTGTTGATGTGTCTAACATATTACTGCATGAGTGAAAAGTGAATGTCTTAATAGTACTGGTTCAAATTGTTTCCAAATGTGAAAAAAGAACAAATCTTTAATGTTTGTTCTTTTCACGTTTGGAAATAATCAACTCCGATCAGACACTAAATTCTGCAACATCAGATCTGGGTCTATAGTTTGCTTGGGCCGGTCAGTCTGAATATCTATGATAAATGTTGTAAAATGATTTCTGTTAGCTTTTACCAGGGCAAGTAAATTGCCTTCTCTTTGAAGGGTATCTGTATTTCATAAATACAAAGATCACTTACTTGAGAGAAACATTTGAAGCATGAACTTTAATATATAGTCCAGATAATGTCATACATTGTATCCTTAGTAATTATATTGTCTGGAAGCCCAGTAACAGTACTCTTAGGTCTCTGGTGATTGTTCAGTTTTGGAGCTGAATAACCCAGACTGGTGGGCTGTTCTATATGAACTTGTTCTTTGTCTGGTTCATGAAGGAAGTTTTTTCCATGAAAGGTTTATGATGTTTTAACCTGAAGTCATCAATTTAGTTCTGCATGAAAACATATTGTGGTTACTCAGTGGAAGTGCCTCACTGAGGGAGGCTCTTCTAATGAGTAACAATGGCATTTAATTTTTCATGGAGAAATAGGAAAAGTATTAACTCTTGTTATGCTGAACCCGGATATACCCTGCCTTTGCAAACAGTATAGATCCAGATTAGTTGCCTTCTTATCTGGATCTGCACTGTTTGCCATTGTGAATTTATATCAGCAATCTGAATCAAGGAATCTGATTAGCTGACAATTAGGAGTGGGCAAGGCATCTTAATTTATTCAACAGGACAAGGGTTAACACTTTTGTGTTGAAAAAATGTCTTATCTGGAACATTGCATTTAGCATAACTCCAGATAAGGCATTTTTTTTCATCCAAGAACTACTGATATTTTTAGCTTACCTGAGCAAAAGCTGAGGGTGAGCTATTGTCATCACCCTATGTCCGTCGTCGTCCGTCGTCTGTCGTCCGTCGTCTGTCGTCCATCGTCCGTCGTTCGTCGTCAACAATTAGTTTGTTAACACTTTAGAGGTCACAGTTTTGACCCAATCTTGATGAAACTTCGTCAGAATGTTTGCCTCTATGAAATCTAGGTCCAATTCAATACTGGGTTACTTTGGTTAAAAAACTAGGTCACCAGGTCAAATCAAAGGAAAAACTTGTTAACACTCTAGAGGTCATAGTTTTGACCCAGTCTTGATGAAACTTGCTCAAAATGTTTGCCTCTATTAAATCTAGGTCAGGTTTGAAACTGGGTCACTTGGGGTCAAAAACTAGGCCTCCGGGCCAGATCAGCAGAAAACCTTGTTAACACTCTAGCGGTCACATTTTTGAAGCAATCATCATGAAACTTGCTCAATATGTTTGTCTTGATGATTTCTAGGTCAAGTTCGAAACTGGGTCACTTGGATTCAAAAACTAGGTCACCAGGCCAAATCAGCAGAAAACCTTGTTAACACTCTAGCAGTCACATTTTTCAAGCAATCATCATGAATCTTGCTCAAAATGTTTGTCTTGATGATTTCTAGGTCAAGTTTGAAACTGGGTCCGTCTAAAACTAGGTCACCAGGCCAAACCAGCAGAAAACCTTGTTAACACTCTAGCGGTCACATTTTTGAAGCAATAATCATGAATCTTGCTCAAAATGTTTGTCTTGATGATGAGTTTTAGGATATGTTTGAAACTGGGTCACGCGGGGTCAAAAACTAGGTCACCGGGCCTAATCAGCAGAAAACCTTGTTAACACTCTAGCGGTCACATTTTTTAAGCAATCATCATGAATCTTGCTCAAAATGTTTGTCTTGATTTCTAGGTCATGTTCGAAACTGGAACACCTGGGGTCAAAAACTAGGTCACCTGGCCAAATCAGCGTAAAATCTTGTTATCACTCTAGCAGTCACATTTTTCAAGCAATCATCATGAATCTTGCTCAAAATGTTTGTCTTGATGAGTTCTAGGTCAAGTTCGAAACTGGGTCACTTGGAGTCAAAAACTAGGTCACCGGGCCAAACCAGCAGAAAACCTTGTTAACCTTTGTTAACACTCTAGCGGTCACATTTTTTAAGCAGTCATCATGAATCTTGCTCAAAATGTTTGTCTTGATGATTTTTAGGTCAGGTTCGAAACTGGGTCACCTGGGGTCAAAAACTAGGTGACCTGACCAAATCAGCAGAAAACTTTTAACACTCCAGAGGTCACATTTTTGAAATAATCATCATAAATATTGCTCAAAATGTTTGTCTTGATGAATTCTAGGTCTAGTTTAAAACTGGGTCACTTGATATCAAAAACTAGTTCACCTGGCCAGATCAAAGGAAAACCTTGTTGATGCTCTGGAGGTCACATTTTTGAAGTGATCATCATGAATCTTGCTCAAAATGTTTGTCTTGATGATTTCAAGGTGATGTATAGTTTTCTGTCCAGTGACTCTCTTAAGTTTTTCCATTTAGGTCAGTTTCTCTGTAATTATTGGTCCTACAGAGTGATATTTGGTACTTGTGAAGTGTTTGTGTTTAGGTCAGTTTCTCAATAACTATTGCTCCTACAGCCAGTGATACTTAATACATGCATACATCTTAGCATGGCCTCTTGAGTGCAGTCATCCATATTTGACCTTGACCTTTATTTCACAGTCCATTAGACATGCTACATTGTCTTACTTGTTAATATAATCATTTTGAACTTTGATCAGAATGTTTGCCTTGATCAGTTCTAGATCAGGCTCTCAAAGTGCTATGTTGCTCAGGTGAGCGTTACAGGGCCATCATGGCCCTCTTGTTCTTATTTCTAAACAAAAACGTACGTTGGGGATACTCATTAGAAGTGCCTCTGTTAAGTTTTTCTAACGAGTAACCATAACATACATTTTCATGGAAAAATAAGAACATTAAGATATGGATACCCCCTCTTACCTGGAGCTTTGTATTTAGTAAAGATGTGGCTCAACCTGCTTATCCCAGTGGACATTCACTACGGTAAGTCTGTAAATTTCAAACACTTTATGTCAGACTTTCTTTCCCTATATTTTGCTTTTCATGCATTTATTTCACAAATTACTTGATGGAATGGCAAACCGTGTAGACCCTGATCAGACTGCTCCTTCTACCCCAGTTATGATTCTGTAAGTATACACATAAGGCTCTTACCAGACTCGACTTGACGTACAGGCTGACGTGGACTTTTCATGGTTAAACAATAACCCATATTTGTTGAGAATCCTCAAAAGGGTAATTGGCAAACAGTGTAGACCCAGATCACTCACTGCAGAATGTGGTGTCTGATCAGGGTCTACTCTGTTTGCATTAAATACAGGAATTTCTGTAAAACATAGTAATAAAAACAAACGAGACACCCTCCTATTGGAAGTAGACCGTTCCAAAGAGTTGTGGTTGAATAGTCCACTCGTAAATGGGTTTGATTCTGCTGGTATCTGTTCTACCCATGGTACGAGGGTAAATCAATAAGTAACCAGCCTAACTTATTTCCGATTTTCGTGCTTTGTTTCAATATATGTTTTATACATGGGTACAAAATTGCATGCGTATCAAGTCATTCTTTAATAAGATATTGAATGTCAAACATGGCTAGTGATGCAAATGCATGCTTTTCATCTAAAGTTGAGTACCGTGCTGTAATTATGCCCCGCCACCAAAAAAGTGGCGGGGTATTATGTTATACCCTCTGAAATTTTGAGTATCCGTCCGTCCGACAGCGCCCCTACCATTCTTCTGCCCGCAACTCCTCCTACAGTTTTAGGCCAATCCTTTTCAAACTTTACAGGCGCTTTTAGGATGGTCAGAAGATATGCATATTGTTTTTTCAGAATCCTGAAATTATTTTTTATCACATTTTTTTCATTTTTAACTTAGACTTTTTTCGAGCCCTAATACTACAGAAATGTATAGGGAGTATGTACCTTCTGCCGGCAACTCCTCCTACAGTTTTAGGCCAATCCTTTTCAAACTTGACAGGCGCTTTTAGGATGGTCTGAAGATATGCATATTGTTTTTTCAGAATCCTGAAATTATTTTTTATCACAGTTTTTGCATTTTTAACTTAGACTTTTTTCGAGCCCTAATACTACAGAAATGTTTAGGTAGTATGTACCTTCTGCCCGCAACTCCTCCTACAGTTTTAGGCCAATCCTTTTCAAACTTTACAGACGCTTTTAGGATGGTCTGAAGATATGCATATTGTTTTTTCAGAATCCTGAAATTATTTTTTATCACATTTTTTGCATTTTTAACTTAGACTTTTTTCGAGCCCTAATACTACAGAAATGTGTAGGGAGTATGTACCTTCTGCCCGCAACTCCTCCTACAGTTTTAGGCCAATCCTTTTCAAACTTTACAGACGCTTTTAGGATGGTCTGAAGATATGCATATTGTTTTTTTAGAATCCTGAAATTATTTTTTATTACATTTTTTGCATTTTTAACTTAGACTTTTTCGAGCCCTAATACTACAGAAATGTATAGGGAGTATGACCCTTGTACGCGCAACTCCTCCTACATTTTCAGGTCGATCCTTTTGAAACTTTACACACGCTTTTAGGGTGGTCTGAAGATATGCATATTGTTTTTTTCAGAATCCTGAAATTATTTTTTATCACTTTTTATTGCATTTTTAACTTAGACCTTTTGGTGTTTTTTTTTTGTTTTTTTTTTTGAGTTATGAAATAACTATTTATTGCTTCTCTTCATGTTTAACTTAGATTGTTTTCAGTCGTCATACTACAGAAGTGCATAGGGTGTCCCTGTGTGGCAGGGCATGGTGCATGGCTTGCAGTTTTATTCGGTACTTGTATTTAAAAGGTAAAACAGGCAAGGAAATACACGGCTGGTTAGCCGATATTTCTGGGTCTTCAGCACCATCTTATGCTCAGGTTAAATTCTGGGTAGGGGAATTCAAACGCGGTAGAACGTCTTTAGAAGATGAAGCCAGGTCTGGACGCCCACTGGATGCCATTGAGGAAAAAATGTGTAAGAAAATTCGGGATCTAGTATACTCTGATAGGCGAATTCAGATGGAAGAAATAGCGCAGGCATTAAGCATTTCACATGGTAGCGTTTCAACAATCTTTCATGATCCTTTAGGTATGCGCAAGCCAACAGCCCGTTGGGTCCCCAAATCCCTTAGCGATGAGCAAATGGGCCGTAAAACCTCAACACAAACAAACGATGAGCAAATGGCAACCAGAGCATCAGTATGCAGCACCTTGTTGAAGCGTTTTAGGTCAAAAGATGGTTTTCTTTTGCATCTGGTGACTGTAGATGAGATGTGAGTTCATTATTATGAGCCAGAGAATAAGGCTCAGAGTCGTCAGTGGGTAGGGCCTGGGTCCCCCGAGGCCAAAGAAGTTCAAGACGCAACCATCTGCTGACAAGGTTATGGCCACAGTATTTTGGGACGCAAAAGGCGTTATTATGTTGGACTTTTTGCCCAAGAGAAGTACAATAACTGGAGTGTACTATGCAAACTTGTTAGACCAGCTGAGAATTGTTAACTGCCGTCCGTGAAAAACGCCGAGGTAAACTCTCTAAGGGTGTTTTGCTGCAACAGGACTACGCGAGAGTCCACGCAAAGTTGCAATGGATGCTGTAGAGCAAAAGGGGTATGAATTAATACCACATCCTGCCTATTTGCCTGACCTAGCTCCTAGCGACTTCTTCCTATTCCCAAACTTGAAAAAGGATATCCGTGGACTTCATTTCCGGTCTGATGAAGAAGTCGTGACAGCAGTTGAGGAGTGGGTCAGTGGAAAGGACCCTGACTTTTCCAGTTCTGGGCTGATGGCACTTGAACACTGTTGGTCTAAGTGCATCACACTAGAGGGCAATTACAGCAAAAAAGAAGAGGTGGATCTCAACCGGTAATAAGTTAGGCTGGTTACTTATTGACTCACCCTCGTAGCGTCGTGTACCCTCCTGCTGAAACTTTTCTTTGTTGGAAAGGTTCTTGCCTCATTTTATGCTAGATCAAGGTTTTGGGTCTTCTTCTTTTCTCTCCAGGAGATGGCTGGACAGGACTGAAATATTATAGGTAGAGCTGCTAAACCGCAATCAAACAAAAATGATAAACCTCTAAATCTGTGCAGTCAGATCAGGCTCATCTTACAAATCATTCTATACTCTGGACTATATTGATGAACAGAAAAAGCTGTCATGAGTAGGCTGTTTGGCGTACTTATTAATCCTTGCCACGCTGAATAAATTGAGATGCCACGCCCACTTCTAGCTGTCAGCTAATCAGATTCCTTGATCAAGATTGTTGATATAAATTCACATACTTAATGGCAAACAATGTAGATCCAGATCAGTTGGCTTCTGAAGATCTGGATCCACACTGTTGCAATGACAGGGCGTATCCGGGTTCAGCATGACAAGGGTTAAGGTAAATCTTCTGTTGTGGCCCACTTGTTTTGGGGAGCTGGTGAGACACCTACATCTTAATAAATCAGTCCCATTAATAATAGCAAAAATATTTCTGAATTTTATAGGGCTTCAAAGGCATTGATTAAGTATTTTAATATCTTTTTCAACAGTCTTGGACCATTTTAGGATGATAAGATGATGAAAACATGATAAAGGTTGTATTCAGTGTGCAAGCTAACACTCTATAATCATGAGAAAAATTACTGCTTAACTGCTTATAATATTACTAACATGCTAAGATTCAGAGGTCAGGTGACATCTGGCTATCAGCCTTTTATACACTTTACTGTTTGCCATTCCAGCGGTACCTTTTAGACATTTCTAGGTAGTCAAATTGATTTGTTCATATTTTAGAGTAAGTACAGCAGGGCTCTAGAAATTCTGAAATCTGAATCGGTCCAGCCGATGAAGATGACGTCAACAACGAACCAATTTCCAAAGTGCAACTATAATAGAGCTATCACCTGTCACGAAAACTAATGACAATTGGCAAAGTCCTATAAATCCTTTTTAATAATACACCTAAACCCCGTTATAATACGGAAGTCCAGGTCCAAGCATCGGACAGTGTTAGCTAACTGAACTGTGCTATAAAGAGGATGATCAAAGCTGGTGTCTGCTCAGGGTAAATTTGTTTATACATGAACATTTATAGACAACTGGTTCCCGTCTTGTGTGTAAGCGTGAAGACAGCGGGAAACAGGATTAATGGAACGAAAACGATTTTTATGGACATAATCAAGTCTAATAAAAAAGGCCTGCGCCACAAGCGGTTTGCAGTTTTCGATGTTTCAAGATCTGACCAGACTGCTTAAATTTTAAGCACTGACCAATCTTTGTCTAGCGCAAGTGGTGCATTACTTATTTTTACTGTGAAATCTACCATGAATTACACTCACGTGTTATGGCTCGTCAAAAAAAAAGAAGAAAAAAAAAAAGCAAACAATAAGACCCAGATCAAATGCCATTGTATGCAATGCCTGATCAGGACCTACACGGTTTTGGAATTAATTTATCAAATCTGGGACCAACAACAAACAGTGTGGAACAAAAACAAAAAAAAAAGAAAAAAAAGTGGAACAAAAAAAAAAAAAAAAAAAACAAAAGGAGAAGACAACAGGTACGTTCAAGCGGTGCATTCTTTAACCACTTTCAGTTCGGATTAAAGCGACCTTTGATCTTTTGGACACGCCGACTGCACCTGGTGTTTTGCAGTCGCTGTGTATTCACATTTGTCACACAAATGGATTAATCACTGATGATTCGTGTTAATCACTTGTTTACCGCATAAAGGACAGTGAAATGTTGATTTTCTGACTGTTTGGATAACGACCTAATAATTTGTGTTGCGGTAAGTTGCTGTTATTTGTTATTCATATACATGAAAATGACCGTTCAGAGCCATTTAACAATCATAATATCACATTTAAAAGGTGCGCAGACGTTATCAGTTTGGGAAGGTTGTCCATTTACGATTGTTTAGACATCATTGGTTCATGAAAATTGGCTGGTTGGGAAAAAAAAATGGGCTTCAAGGTAAGACCCTGTTGGACCAAATTATTAGCAGTTTTGGGTTTTTAAAAGCGGTCCGGTGTTCTTATTTTCGGTTCAGACCAGCTATTTTCCAGTTTTCTAGAGCCCTGAAGTACAGTAGTATGTAGCCAAGTTGTCAGTATTAAGGAAATTTTACAACAGACTTTAAAATTTTAGGACGTGTAGAATAAGGAGTATGTGTCTGAATCTGTATTTGTGTGAGTAGATTATAAAAACAAGAAGTATCTTTAAAAAGGATAATTGTCGAAGGTAAACACTCCAAACTTCTTTATAATTTGACTTCCAGGGCGACGAACAACTTCAACACTTCACCCCGACAAACTGATTCGCTGTGATTGACTTGTACACGTGCAAGAGAAAATAGTGTGGGAATTTTGGAAAAGAATAATAGTCTGACTTGCAAATGACTCATAATAAATGCAATAAACTTCAAGAATGAGATATCTTTAAACTGTTAACCTCGACAAATCGTATATTGACCCTTTAAATAAATTCTAAATAAAACATCGCAAAAGACGCAGTAATACATACTTAAAAATTATGGGAAAATATGGAGTGTTCGAGTGACGCTTTCGTTGACTCAAGGAGAAACTAATTCGCTTCGAGAGGGGAGAGTTTAAAAGCCGGAAGTAAAGGTCGGGAGTGGGAACCAAAAGTCGGGACTAAATTTAGACAATCTATTAATGGCATTAAACATGCATATATCGGGATGAAATTTGAAACACATGTAGAATATTGCTTCTTCTAAAAAATGCATATCAGATTATATCTGAAGATCAAATATTTTTCCAGTTCTGAACCAAAATATTCGACTTCAGGCGTCTACAATTTTCTTGCTGCACTTATTTTATAGTCGACTTACACATAGTCCATTTAATCAAGCGGTTCTATTTTTTGTGACGACTGTCAAACGCACCTGCAGGTATGAGGGATCAAATATGCTACGTAATGCAATAAACTGTTCATATTATTATTATTTATTTCTTAATAAAGAATATATTATATACTTCAAATAAATTTTAAATGGTATATTATGATATCAAATAAAAAAAAAATCATAATTAGTACATAAAGATGCAGTTTTCATAATAAAAGATTATGGTATAAACTGGGTTTCATATTCCACTGCAAACCTAATCTCAATACACCTGTGGACACAAATCCGTTCAAACTGTCACGTAGAGCGCTTCGTCGTAAAGCGAATCATCAATCAATATAAAAATATAAAAATAGGATGTTCATTCGGTAGGATAGGATGTTGTATCGGAAGGCGTGGCTTTCACGTGACATCTGCCTGTCATGCATCATTCAATATTGGCGGGGTATCAAATGAGCCGCAATGCTAACAAATAGATATGGGAGCACCCCTCTACAATCTTTATTTTAACATGTTTGAACTCTGTGTTTTCAACGATTCGTGAACACCTAAACAGACTGTAAACATATCGCGTACATCTTCTCTGTTTTCCCCTAAAGTTATCCAACTGTCCTCGTCATTCAAGTACTGCACTTGGAAAACACATCCAAAAAGGCTGTTGATATTTGTTACAATACTTTCGATTAACTTTGAATAATCCGTAAGAATTTCATTAATGTAAAACTGACAAACTTTTTCCCTATAGTTCACTTGTATTTGAAACATGATCGATAAAAAGTATTCCCCGTTGTAATCAACACTGATGACAATTGTCCAGCTTCACA
Source organism: Anodontia alba (assembly GCA_964016985.1). Taxonomy (NCBI): domain Eukaryota; kingdom Metazoa; phylum Mollusca; class Bivalvia; order Lucinida; family Lucinidae; genus Anodontia; species Anodontia alba. Next base: position 105,423,478 of record OZ024828.1, read on the forward strand.
CAGGTAAAATATGGCTCCGCCCACTACGAAGCTGGCTAATCGGAGCAAAGTGTATACAAGCGTGTCAATTTTTTTTGACAATCGAGAAAATTGTAAACAATATCAACCAAGTTTGAACGGATTAGTGTCCACGGCTGTATGTCTTCGACAAACAAAGCATGTGCCTGTTTTCTCTAGTAGAGGTTGATTCGAAGAGATACCAGCATGAATTAACCCTTTACTGCTGAATTGAAATAATAACAGAAAACATTTTATGTTTCCCCGGAAAACAGGGCTTAAACAGACTCTGTAGAAGATTTGCCATCTACATCAAGCCATATTTTCATGGATGAAAGAAAGATAGCAGTCATGTCTCATGACATTGTGTCACCAATTGACCATCCCTCAGTCAGAACAAGAACAAGCAACATTATCAACGGCTTCTCATAGCTCCAGATGAGATGGAGTTTTTCTTATTTCTCTACTAAAACATGTTTTGGGCACTCCTTAGAATTGCCTCAGTGAGATGCTTCTAATGAGTACCTACAGCATATGTTTTTGTGGAGAAATAAGAAAAATAACAGCAGTTTTCAGATGGAAAAGATTCCTAATCTGGAGCTGTGGCTGCAGCTCAAGACAAAATACCTGACTACACTGTACTAAATAAGCAATATTTTCCCTTTAAGAGCAGAACTTGTTATTCCATGCTGAGTGGTTTCCTTAGGAGGATTCTTATTTATAAGGAAAAAAAAAAAAAATCTGAGAGACTGAAATATCTGCTAAAATTTAAATTCAGCTGGTTATGGGCAAAGTAACTTATCAGGCCTGTAGTAGACTGGAGATAGTGATGTTAACCATTACCACTCTGTGGGCAAATTCAGCAGACAACAGATTGATATATTTTTCGTATTTTTCCCAGAAAAACAGGACTTGATATTTCATGCAAATTGTCTTCATTGGAGACAATTAGCATGAAATGTCAAAATCTGTTTTCTGGGGAAAAATAAGAAAAATATTTCAATATGTCGTCTGCTGAAAATTTTACCAAGTGCTATAAAGCAGTAAGACATTCCAACTAGAGCTCTAGATACAAGGAGTGTCTAGATAGATGGTTCTCTTCTTTCTCCATGATAAACTTAGGTTATGTGTACTCATTGGAATCACATCAGTGAGGCAGTTCTAATGAGTACCTTCATCATTCATTTTCTTGGGAAAAATAAGAAAAGATGTGTTCCGGTTGAAAAGAAAAGCACCTTATCTAGAGGTATGCCAGAACTGACAGCTGCTACCAAGAAAAATCTTTTTATACCAGATGTGTTATACCAAGGAAAAAGAGGTCTTAGTGAGTAGAGAAAGTCAGATAAGGATGAAGCTATACAGTGAACCCTCGTTGCAACGACAGCATTTGTTCCCAAAGATGTTGCCATTAAAATGAATTTGCTGTTGTAAAGAATCCTTAATGGACAGAATGATATATAAGAAAGACCTTGTTTTATTCCTATTTCCTCATAGAACAGATGTTTTGGATATTTGTTAGAATTGGCTCAGTGAAGCAATTCTAACAAATATCCAAATTGTATATTGCTTGAAATTTTAATGCGGTATTCTTGCATAATTTCTCATTAACTGTCATCTCTTGAGCAAAAGTTTTGTGATATTCAAATTGTCATGTGTCGGTATAAAGAGAGTTAACTGTATTTCATTTGAGCTGCAATGTGAGAAAATGTACCATCAGATTCTGACGTGCATCCATTGAAGACGCAAATCAGCCTGATCAGTCTTCATTGTCCGCATGAAGAAATTTGGCATCCTTGGCTATCCAAAATGTATCCAGGGAAGATTCTGATTAGACTGCGCGAATGCTCAGACTGATCTGAATCTACGCTGAGCGCACATGTCCGAAGGTTCATTTTCTGATGTTGTAGGGCATTTGGGCTCATCTGGACTTGTAATAGCATTATACTCATATCATCATAATCATAATTGGATTTTTGAATAACGTGCAGGTACAGGGGCAACATCTACATCAGTGGGCCCCCTTCCAGATAGCTGGCTTGCTGCACGCATGGCAGATCTCACACCAGATCTCCAGGTATGTCTATCATGAACGTTAATAGCCGAGAGCTTCCACTCTCTGCAAAACTCTGTCAGCTGCTTCCATGTCATCTTGGGTCTCCCAGGCCCACGCTTTCCATCAACCTGTATGTTAAAGGCTGTCTTGACTGCACAGTTGGAGCGTTCCACATGTCCATACCTTTGGAGTCTTCTCTCCTTCAGAATGAGGTCCAGATCCTCAATGCCAAGCCACGCAATTAGCTCATTTGTCTTGGTGGTGACAATATCTTGCAGCCTGATATTGCAGATCTGTCTGATCATTGCCCTGTCATTTCGCTGCAGATCCTGGAGGTTTGGCTTTGTCAGTGGCCAAGTCTCGCTGGCATGGAGCATTGCGCTCCGCACACAAGCTGTATACATGGCCACGTGTTTTGAAAGAAAGGTGGCGTCAAGAGATAACTGATAGCAGATCCTTGAGCTTCTTCCAGGCGGTTTTCACACGTGTTTTGGTTGAAAGTTCACAGCCACCTGCTGCTGAGAGCATGTCTCCTAGGTAGCAAAAGGAAGCTACCACCTCAAGCTTGTCAGGTCCGACCTGGACTTCCTTCTGTGGTCTGCCATCCAAGGGGCGTGCAGTTCCCCGGCACCTTGTACAGACCATTCCTTGCTCAGCCATGGGAAATGGTCCCTTTGGGGCACATGTGGACAGCAAAGGGTCATTCCTTGTTCAGCCATTGGAAATGGTCCCTTTAGGGCACATGTGGACAGCAAAGGCCATGATGCTAAACAGATTTGCAGCAGACAACATTCTGTTTTTTATTATTATTTTTCAGAGAAAATAATGCTTGACATTTCATGTGAATTGTCTGCCAAGAACATGAAGCAGACAATCCACATTAAATAACAAGCTTTATTTTCTCTGAAAAATGAAAACGAAAATCTGCAGCAGTTGTGGTTAATATGTGCAACCAATTAGTTTGATTAATCCATTTTAGTTTGGAGACCCCAAATGGATAACTGGCAAACAATGCAGACCCAGCTAATTTCTCTACCAATATCTAAATCACATAGCCTGACATACCTAAAATTGAAGTTCGACTTCCAATATTTAGTAGGTGTGTGTGGGGGTCGGGGGTGGAGGTATTCGGTATAAAATGGGTAAATGGGTTAAGGCTTTAACTCTACAGTAAGAAGAAATCTTTTCACCTGTCTTAATAAAGTGATTCCCAAAGTTTAGTGACTATGATGATGATTCATACAAAAGCTGGTCGAGTCAGTTGGCATGAGACACTTTCTTACACATGTAAGTTACTGTTATTGTAGTGTTTTTGAGGTTATGAGTACTGGTTTCATAATTTATTTTCTTATTTACATAAAAGGTTGATTTTTTACAAAAATTATAAATTATAATTTGTGCAAAAACAATAACATGACTTGGTTGTCAGATTTGGTGACTTGGTGCAATATTCATGACTGGTACTATAATACTGCTATATTGTGTACCTGTCTCCTAGTCATTTATTTGTCTACCCAAAGCTTAGCATGCTGGGTAAAAATTTCAGTAGACGACATTTTGAAATATTTTTGGACATTTTTTTCACAGAAAAATTCCGTCCTTTAAAATAGCAATGTCTGGGCAGGCGAGCAGGCATCTGGCGTCGGGCGTGCGTCGGGGTTTCGTCTGAGGTTTACCTTTTGGTTAACCTTTTTTCAAAGTGGTATGTTTCCTTTATTCTTCAGTGCAAAAACCTGTCCATAATGCCATTAGGCATTTTTCTTGTTCTTATATTTCCAGAAAATAGGATTTGACTGTCAATTTTATGGGATATTGTTTAATTCAAAATTCAGATCAGACTGCATGTGTGTTTGCTGAGAGGAGCCATGTTAGTCTGGACCTGAGAATAGCCCTAACACTCTCTGGGCAGAATTAGCAGACAACAAATTGATGATAGTTTTCTTATTTTTCCCAGAAAATAGAGTTTGTCATTTTCAACAAATTGTCTCCTTAGAGACATTTTGCATGAAATGTCAAACCTTGTTTTCTGGGAATCCAAAAAATAGGGTTGACATTTCATGCACATTGTCTCCTATTCTTTAAAAATAGGATTGACATATATTGTCCCTTAGGAGACAGTTGGCATGAAATATCAGACCCTATTTTTGGGAAAAATAAGAAAAAAAATATTTCAAACTATTTTGTGCTGAAATTTTTACTGAGCATGTGAAGCATAAGCCTGATTCTTTTAATGACATAGCTAAAAATTTTAACATACTACCGTAAGGTTGTGTTGCAAGGTCTATGTTAGTTCAGATGTCAGTGTTTGGTATTCTACTGGAAAATATAAAAAGAATTTAGCCTTTGTTATGACTGAAAAGTTCAAATTTTGAATAAATTGGAAACACAATAAAACAGAATGTTGGCTGACATTCTACTAACCGATATTCAAACAATAAAAAATACAATTTTCTGCCATTTTTAATGCAGGGGTTTTTATAGTAAGATCTGCCAGTACTGTAGTTAGTCAGTCTCCTGGCTTGTTATATAATAATATCAGGTTGCATAATTTGATCAGCAGTGCTGTATTTATTCTACACATTTGGTCAGATGGGGTGGATGGGTGAGGCAAAGGTGTCGTGTTATCTTATGTCACCGGTATGGGGGGGTCCAACTGATATTGGCTTACAGTTGGGCAAGGCCTGCTATCCTTGCAGCTGGTAAAGGTAGAGGGGGAATGTTTTTATTTCTTCTGTTTCTTCACTGTCATTCATTTTCCTTTCTCCCTTGTCCCTCTCTTTCATATCCTCTGCTATCTCTTCTATCTCTCTGCTCCATTTCTCTGAGAGACGATACAAAATGACCCACAAGGGTTGATGTGTCGTTAAACCCCAACACAATCATTTGGTCAGACATTTTAAATTAAGCCTAAACAATGTAAAGTTTGAAGATTCAGTTTGATTAGGGTCTGTAACAGCCATGTAGGAGTAACTAGAATCCAGAGCTTTAGATAAAGTAATTTTTGCAAGCGAAAAGTACTGATACTAGGTCAGATGGGCTCATTCATATTTTAGCATCAGGAGGTATGAGGCCTGAATGTTAAAGATACCATATTAACCATACTTGCCCTAAAATCTGAACAAATCTATTGTACTATCTGTTGACATGTCTGAAACTGCTGGATGGCGGCAAACAATGCAGACTGATTATGGCATATTCCACCCCTGCATCTGATCTAGGTCTACATTGTTTGCACAGGCAATCTGTCCGAATACTCAGAATGAATATGGTAATTACCTTATTTCTCTCTTTAGGCTTTATTTTCTCAGAAAAACATAAAGATTTAGAATGTTGTTGTACTACAATTTTGAATGTCACTTGAAGGGTTAATTGAATATATTTGCTTTGCACATAGGTGTATTTTGTTTTGCACTGAGCTTTTATCAAGTTACTATCCTGAAATGTCTGAAATACTGTTAATGGCATGTACAGTATTTACCATATTTATTTGAACAGACAGGTCTGAGCAAACGGTGTAGACCTAGATGAGACGCCGCAGAATACGGTAAATTTGGAAGAAACACTTAAGGAGAATGGATATCGTATTTACCCTAAGTGTTCGGATACCTCAACTCCTTACCATACTTGTTCTAAAATTTGAACAAGTACTACTACCCGATGTTCTGTCTAAAAATTGCTGGATGAGTGGCAAACAGTGTAGACCCTGATGACATGCCACATTCTGCGGCATCTCATCTGGATCTACACAGTTTGCTCAGGCCTGTTTGTCTGAATACAAATGGTATTTGTGTGTGTGTGCGTATGTGTCTGTGTCTGTGTTGGGGGGAGGGGTATACTGTTGTCACATTGTCTGTCTGTATGTCCGGCCGTTTGTTAAGTTTTGTTTTCTGCTTATTATTTTGCTAAATAATTTAAGGAATCTTTTCATATTTTGCATAAACATCTGTATTGATGAATTGTTGCTGTTAGACAAAAATAAGGACCTAGGGTTTAATTCCATTAGAGTTATTTGCCTTTGTAATTCTTGAAAAGGCCTTTTGGTTTAGGTGTTTTGGTTAAGGTGTTTTGGTTTCTGCTTATTATCTTGCTCAATAATTTCAGCAATCTTTTCATATTTTGTATCCTCGGTAACCCAGGTGTGATCCATTACGTTACACTTCATTCATCACCCCTGGGACAACTGACTGACGAAACGTCGTTTTCTATGAATATTCATAACACCGGGGAATACCTCAATAGCTAATCAAAATGTCGCTAACATAGCGCTACTCTCTTCTGCGGAAGATTCATTTGTTCTTCTCCGTTACTAAAAATAACTCAGGAAAACCTGATAAACATTTTTGTCAGCAATTAATACCATACCTGGATTGCAACGAACGATATGATTGGATATTCGCAAAACAAACATAGAATGATGATGTTATTTGCGGAGTACGCCAGATAAAAATAGATTAAAATTTCTCATGGAAATACTGAGATCACCAATCAGATGCCCTCATTAATAAATAATTCATGAGGACAAAGAAATGTAAGCGAGTTGTCCCAGGGGTGATGAATGAAGTGTAACGTAATGGGTCACACCTGGGTTACCGAGGATGATATTTTGTATAAACGTTGATATTGATGAGGTGTTACTGTTAGACAAAAATAAGGACCTAGGGGTTAATTATCCCCATGCACAAAGTTGTGGAGGGGATATAGGGTTTGTCCTCTACATAAGTATGTACATACGTTTGTACCTATGTACATACTTACATACATATGTACGTATGTTCACCTTTTGTTATCGCTCTAGGGTCTTCATTTATTGATGGATTTTAATATTACTTCACAAAAATGTTGGGTATGACAATATCTCGAGCAAATTTGACTTTCTCTAGCGCCTCCATTTATTAATGGATTTTAATATAACTTCACTTAAATGTTAGGTATGTTAATATCTCAAGCAAGTTTGACTTTCAAGGGGGCGTGGTTGGGTGTGGCAAAGGTGTAGTGTATCTTACTTCACCGGGGCGTCCCAACTGATAATGGCCTACAGTTAGGCAAGGCCTGCTATCCTAGTGGCAGGTAAGGGTAAAGGGGGAATGTTTTTATTTCTTCTGATTCTTCACTTTCATTCTTGTTCCTCTTTCTTCCCTGTCCCTCTCTTTCATCTCCTCTACTATCTCTTCTATCTCTTTTCTACCTTTCACTGGGAGACAACACAAAATGACCCACAAGGTTTGACGTGTCGGCGAACCCCAACTCAATCAAAATCGACTTTCAGGGTCCTGGGAAGATCAAGGTCACTAGCTATTTTTAGGAAAAGTTTGTCATTGCTTTAGGGCCTACATAACTTCACACAAAATTAATGTTAGGTATGACAATATCTCAGTAAGTTCGACTTTCAGTCTCCTGGACTCAAGGTCAAGGTCACTGTAGCTAGCACCTACATTTATTGATAAATTTTAATATAACTTCACACAAATGTCGGGTTGGCAATATCTCAAGCAAGTTTGACTTTCAGGGTCCTGGGCTCAAGGTCAAAGTCACTGGCTATTTTTAGAAAAACATTGTCTTCACTCTAGAGCCTACATTTATTGATAGATTTTAAATGTAACTTCACACAAAAGTTGGGTATGACAATATCTTGAGCAAGTTCGACTTCCAGTGTCCTGGGCCCAAGGTCAAGGTCACTGTGGCTATTTTTAGAAAAAATTATTATTTAGAGTCTACATTTATTGATGGATTTTAATACAACTTCACACAAATGTTAGGTATGACAATATCTTGAGAGGTTACTTTCAGTGTCCTGGGCTCAAGGTCAAGGTCACTGTGGCTATTTTAAGAAAAACTTTGTCATTGCTCTAGTGCCTACATTTAATGATGAATTTTAATGTAACTTCACACAGATGTTGGGTATGATAATATCTAGAGCAAGTTTGACTTTCAGTGTCCTGGGCTCAAGGTCAAGGTCACTGTGGCTATTTGAGAAAACTTTGTCATCGCTCTATTGCCTACATTTAACAATGGATTTTAATATAACTTCACACAAATGTTGGGTATGACTTCACTTTTAGGGTCCTTGGCTCTGAAGGTCAAGGCCACTGTGGCTATTTTTTTTTAAAAACTTTGTCATCCCTCTAGCGCCTACATTTTTTGATGGATTTTAATATAATTTCAGACAAATGTTGGGTATGACAATATCTCAAGCAGGTTTGACTTTGAGAGTCCTGGGCTAAAGGTCAAGGTGATTGTGGCTTTTTGTCATTGCTCTAGCACCTACATTTATTGATGGATTTTAATGTCAAGTCACATAAATGTTGGGTATGATAATATCTCGAGCAAGTTTGACTTTCAGAGTCCTAGGCTCAAGATCAGGGTCATTGTGGCTATTTTTAGAAAACTTTGTCATCGCTCTAGTGCCTACATTTATTGATGGGTTTTGATATAACTTCATACAGTTGGTAATCTCCAGCCTAAAGCGCATGGGGGATTATAGAAATGGCCTTCGTCTGTCCATCTGTCCGTCTCTCCTTCCGTAACACTTTCTTGTCCGCTCCATATCTCCTGAACCCTTTGAAAGATTTTCATTAAACTCAAGGTCAGTGTCACAGGTCAAGGTCATGGGGCCGGCCTCGGTGGCTCAGTTGGATGCGCCGTCCGACTGGAGACCAGGAGGTCGTGGGTTCAACCCCCGCCGAGGTCGGCGACATTCTTTCGTGGAGATTGATCATGAAATATTTTCTACGGTCATTCTCTCCCTTCCGCTGATTCAAGAAAGGCAGTTGTCAGTTACTGGCGAAAGAATGTGCGTAATACTGGTTAACCGCTTAGAGGACTAAGCCTGCCCAGTAAACGTGTGGTTAGGTAAACTGACCGCGCTCGACATGACCCCATTGGGTTGACTGGGCCGTAAAACCTCAACACAAACAAACAAGGTCATGGGTTTGAGCCTTGAATTTCGTGTCCACCCCATATCTCCTATACCCCTGGAAGGATTTTCTTTAAACTTTGGTCATATGTTTGCCTCATTGAGACAATGTGCAGAACTCATAACAACCTGCCGACACAAGGTCAAGGTCACAGTTAAAGTTCACAGGTTTGAGCCTTGAATTTCGTGTCCGCTCTGTATCTCCTATACTAGTGGAAGGATTTTCTTTAAACCTTGGTCAAATGTTCACCTTAGTGAGACGATGTGCAGAATCAATAACTCAACCATGCCGACTCAAGGTCAAGGTCACAGTTTAAGGTCATGGGTTTGAACCTTGAATTTTGTGTCCAGTCTGTATCTCCTTTACCCCTGGGAGGATTTTCTCTAAACTTTGGTCAAATGTTCACCTCAGTAGGACAATGTGCAGAACCCATAACTCAGCCCTGCAGACTTAAGGTCAAGGTCACAGTTGAAGACCACGTGTTTGAGCCTTGAATTTGGTGTCGGCTCCATATCTCCTTTAATCCTGGAAGGATTTTCTTTAAACATTGGTCAAGTGTTTGCCTCAGTGAGATGATGTGCAGAACCTATATCTCAGCTATACTGACTCAAGGTCAAGGTCACAATTGAAGGTCACCAGTTTGAGCCTTGAATTTTGAGGCCTCTCCATTGCCATTCAGATTGCCTTGTTAAATTTGGGTCAAATGTTGCCTTAGTGAGATGATGTGTAGAACCTTAAACTCAACGATGCAGACTCAAGGTCAAGGTCACAATTGAAGGTCATCTGTCTCTTTCTTGTTCACACCATATCTCCTGAACCCTTTGGAAGATTTTCATGAAACTTTGGTCAAATGTTTGCCTTAGTGGAGCGATGTGCAGAACCCATAACTCAAGCATGCTGACTCAAGGTCAAGGTCATATTTAAAGGTCACGAGTTTGAGCCTTGAATTTCATGTTCACTCCATATCTCCTGAACCCTTTGAAAGATATTTATTAAATTTGGGTCAAATGTTCGTCTTAGTGAGATGATGTGCAGAACCCATAATTCAACAATGCAGACTCAAGGTCAGTTGAAGGCCACCAGTTTGAGCCTTGAATTTTGAGGCCGCTCCATTGTCATTCTGCGACGGGGGATATAGCTGTCCTTCAGACTGCCTTGTTGGGAATTATAATATCTCGAGCAAGTTCAGCTTTCAGGTTGCTGGGCTCATTGTCAAGGTAACTGGCTATTTTTAGAAAAAATGTTGTCATCGCTCTAACCCCTACATTTATCAATGGATTTTAATGTCTTCACACAATTGTGGGTATGATAATATCTTGCGCAAGTTCGACTTTCAGGTCCTGGGCTTAAGGTAAAGGTTGACATGACTGAAATATTTTCTATCATGTGAGATCTAATCACTCCCAACCTGAAAATCTGAATGTTTATAATCCTGTAGCTTAATGTCAAGGTTATAGATGACCTTTACATTAAGGTCACAGGCTTTTTGTTTCTTCCTTCTTATAACTATTATATGTCATGAAATGTCATGAAGTTTCCCTGTTCAGTGTTTGCCAACACCAAGTAGTCTTGTGTGACGGGATTTGTATCGCCTGTGATGCCTTGTTCCTTTAGAGTTATTTCCCTTTCACATTCTTGAAAAGGTTCAGTTCAGTTCAGTTCAGATCAGATTTTTAATGCTACCAAGCAACTGAGTCACATAGAGGCAGCACCTCTTGAAAAGGTGTTTTGGTTTCTGATTCTTATCTTTCTAAATAATTTAAGGATTATCTTTTCTTATTTTGCATAAATGTTGATATTGATGATGTTCCTGTTAGAGAAAAATAAGGGAGTATTTCCCTTTGTTATGCTTGAAAAGGCTTTTTGGTTTCTGATTCTTATCTTGCTAAACAATTTAAGGAATCTTTTCATATTTTGCATAAATGTTGATACTAATGAGATTCAGTGATTCAGCTAGACCAAAATCAGTTCAGGACATTTTGTCCAGATGGCAGCTGGTTCTTCCGGACATTCTGAAAATTTTCTTGGACAAATTATAAAAGCTAGAAAATCTCTTTACTGTGGATTCAGCAGTGGGTGGGGGGCTAGCATTGTTATCGCCTTTTCCTTGCAGGGATTCCATTTGGTCAATGCTGGATTTCGGGATGAAAAATGTCAACTTTTCTTGCTTTATAGGGGACATTTTTTGTGCAATGTTATGTCCAACCCTTCACAAAATTACGAGGGTAATATTTTGCCTCGCACAGTGTCACATGTAAACATATTCAATGAGATTAAAGGAAGTAACTTATTCGGCCTTATCTGCATTTTGGCCAAACAAATTAGACTGGTTATGGACGCGAAACTAACAGGCATTACCGATCATCACAAAAAATCAATAATAAGCAGTCCAGTACATCTTAGATTGACCAGTCATTGGTCGTTTTACAAGATAAAGGTCGGCGTCAAAAATAAACTGTAAACAACAGTAGAAATCCTTATATTACAAACCAAAAATGGCAATTGGACAATGTATACGACCAGGTCACAGGAGAAGAGATAAGCAGCGTATCTGCGTATTTTACGCTAGTGTCAAGTCTAGATACTCGATTGTTTCGAAAATTAAGCATATCAGATACGTGGAACGTTTTTATGATATGCAAATCACCTCATTTTGATGTGTTTCCGATTTTTTTACATTTCTCTCCATGGTCCAAACTGAGTTCTGTGTTTTCATAAATCAGGGGCAAAATTCGCACGTTTTACTGCTGCAGTTGGACGGCGAAAGAATGTGCACAATACTGGTTAACCGCTTAGAGGACTAAGCCTGCCCAGTAAACGTGTGGTTAGGTAAACTGACCGCGCTCGACATGACCCCATTGGGTTGACTGGGCCGTAAAACCTCAACACAAACAAACGGCAAACCAGTCTAGATTTTTTTTAATTTTGAACAAACTGTAAAGCATTTTACATATTTTAGAACAATGTTAAAACAAAAAAACAGCAGATGTCATGATCTTTCATCCCTTGAGACTTAAGATTATCGGCAGACATGTCGGCCTGTGAAATACTTTACACTACCCAGGCAAATAACATTGTTTGTTTTCCGATAGTCTTACCTCATTCTAACATGCCTGATTCTTAGCAGTTTTCCTCTCTCGCTTTCTTTCCTTTCTAGAAACTATTGGCACAGGTGATTTCAACATTATTTTTTTTCATTCCAAATGTTTTTGGATGCCGAATTTTCGTCACCGAGATGATAGACCCGCCATTGTACTAAATATTTACCATTTTCATTTGAAAGATGATTAAAACGCGGCAACAAGCACAATAGTACCTTAACGCTTATGCGAGATATCAGTCTGCGAATCAAAACGGTTATTTATGTTGGCCAAAAACAGGTTCTAAGTCTGTCATAATTTATCTAGTAAACGTTTTGTAGATTCTCATGGGATTGCTGAGTCGCCTCACACACGATGGTACACAATTTTGGGATGTTCGCATTACCAGTATAGGTTACAAAGTTTCATTTTTCCTTTCCCAACAGGAGGAAACCACATGCTGTAATGGTTACATAACATGAAATCGTGGCGGAAAACCGTTTCGAGAAGAAAACAGGCAAACGTTGTTTAAATTGTAGAGCCTTTCCTCGTCAGAAATGCATACAAAACAGACACAAAAACGAAACTAAATTACCAAGCCTTATTCTGCGAAAATAAAAAGTTTAGCAAGTAAAAAGAACCCGGACTTTTTTTCATGTGTTGATCGCAACATGGTGTGAAGTAAACATTGAAATGATGTTTTGCGGGAAGCTCAACAGAGATTCGATGTCCATGATCAGAATGTATGGGTATATTACATGTTTGAATTTGCGGTTGCATATAACAGATCATAATTGGTTTTAATATTGCAAATTATTTCACTTAACAACAATTGCACTCAAAGTTTAAAGACAACTGCAGACAGCAACAAGCTTTTTGGATGGGGTTGGGTACCGAATTAAAATGAAAAGAGAGGAAAGAGCGGTGCCGCCGGAAGGATTAGTCTAATAATTTTTTTTAGAAATGTTCAAATCGTTTGCAAAAGAAACCAGAAAAAATATCTGCCATCCTTGCAGCAAATGATGGAAGAGTTCAACTATTGTTATATTATTACCATTGAAATATTGAAATAAAAAGCTAAAAAATTAATACAACAACAGCAACACAAAATCTATATTTTAATAAACTGAAAGTTTGGTGATATTTGCTGTGCAAGTAGAGTAGGTTGGGATTAACAGCAATACCTTACTTCTTTGTTTTGTTTTTCTCTCTGATGACACCGAGGCACTGCGCTAAAGTTAGGTATACTCCATGAACTCACACTCCACTCTTTACTTCAACTCAAGCACCGAGGCGATTCTAATTAATGCCCATAGCATATGTTTTTTTTATGGAGAAATAAGAAAAATTATCCTGAATTATCACCAAATACCCACGTAACTTAATCTGTTCAACTGAGCACTGTAGTTCCTTTGTTGAAATTATAAAGTTAAAATATAAAGTTGTTTCAAGTTATTTTGATAAACAAAACTTATTGAAACTGGATATTTACTTTTGGTCTCTGATTTTATGCCTGTTTTAGTGCTTTTTTGTTCATTTTTGAAATTTCACCCAATTATTTTTATTTTGGGGGGTAAAAATACTCAATTCAAAAACTGAAAATAAGATTTTACCCATTTAACTGAATTTTGAAGGTTAAAATACCCTATTATCTAAAAAATTATCTGTTGCTCTGAGGTCAGAAAAGTTTTGGACATCTGGAAATTTTGGCGGATTATGACCGACGGCGGACGTCAAACTGAATCCCTGAGAAGTTGCTCTAGAGAAAAATAAGGGCCTAAGGGTTCATTCCTTTATGGTTAATTCGCTTTGTTCTTCTTGAAAAGTTGCTTTTGAGACTGGGGTTGGTTTGCAGGAAAGCAAACAGGAAGTCACAAAAGTTATCACCCTTGTCAAAACGGTGGAAAATTTACCAGATCCAGTCCCCTTAAATGTTTTGCCAAGACCCTAGTTTTATAAGTACATTTCTTGAGAAAATTGGAATATAAGCGGATTACACTGTAATTAGAAGTTTTCTGCAATGTTTATGTTCTTTAAATGCTTTATTTTGATCCTTTCACAATTTTAAATTGTACTTAAGTTATTCTTATCGCTTTACAATTTTAAATTGTACTTGATTTTTGTAATCCTTTCATATGCTGTCTGCAGTGCGTATTTACGAAAGGCCAGATAAGGATAAAAAATTTTCTTGTATATTTCTCCATGAAAACATAGTTTATCTTACCATATTTACTTTAAATATTCATACACCAGAACTCCATACTATACTTGAATTTTGAACAAGTCCATTTCACTAACCCTTGTCCTGAATAAATTAAGATGCCACGCCCACTTCTAATTTTCAGCCAATCAGATTACCTGATCCTGATTATTGTTATGAATTCACATACTTAATGGCAAACAGTGCAGATCCAGATCAGTTGGCTTCTTGCAAAGGTAGGATATATCCGGGCTCAGCAGGACAAGAGCTAATATAAGTTTGTCATTATTGACAGTGACCAATCCCAATCAAATGCATGAAGTGTTATTTTTTGTGTGTTCTAAGATGGCTGATGAGACCAATCTTAGCCTTAAACTGCCTGTTGCAGTTCTTGTTGTATTTCACTAATAACCTGCAGATGAGTAGCAAACAGTGTAGAACCTGAGCAGATGCCACATTCTGCACTATCTGTTTTGGGTTTACACTCCAGTCAGAATACTTATATATAAATATGGTACTCATTTCATTCACATTGCCTTGATTGGTGTTGGGATGGGGGGGGACGGGGTGTGGGTGAGGGATCAGTTGGTGCGAAGGTGTCGTGTATCTTACATCACCAACTGATATTGTCTTACAGTTGGGCAAGGCCTTGTAGCCCATGAGGGCAGAGGGGGAATGTTCCTCTTTTTTCCCGGTTCCTCTCTTTCATCTCTTCTACTATCTCTTCTATCTCTTTTCTCCCTTTCCCTGGGAGACTCTTTTCTCCCTTTCCCTGGGAGACGACACAAAAGGGTTGATGTGTCGTTAAAATCCAACACATTCATTACCTTGATGAGGTGATGCTTATTCATGAATACATTTAGAATGTCCTATTATTTCATACACCAAAGTTTCTGACCAAATGGTATATGCAAACAGTGCAGACCCAGATCAGACTACTCCTTCAAAAAATGGCATATGCAAACAGTGCTGAAGGAGGGCAGTCTGATCAGGGTCTACACTATTTGCCATTTCCAACAGCTGCATAAAAAGCATAATTTATAAACTAGAAATGATGGAATGAAGCATCAAGGACATTTTAAAAAGAAAATAGCTAGTAAAGTATCTTAATCTAGAGTTCTGAATTAAATATTTTAGTTTTCGGGTCATTAAGGCCAAGTTGGGATTGTCATATACAGTGGGACATGACACAACCTGGTATAAACATGCTGGTTAAATAAACTGTCTGGTTTTTAAGCCCTTGGTGGCCTGGTAGGTCATTAACCCATAGCACACTGAAGGTGAAATTATTCATTTCTCCATAGCAGATGCTTTAGCTCACTGAAATGTTTTTGATTTTCTTATATTTGCCTTAAACAATTGAGCTTAACATTTTTTTTTTCTGTTGGTAATCCTTTTAGCTCATTCCTTTGTAGATATTTTGTAGACAGTTTGAATCAAATGACATGCATAGCTCCAGATAAGGGGCTTCTCTTTTTTTTTTTTTTTTTTTTTTTTTTTTTTTTAACTGAAGGGTGTTGATATTTTTTTTTTCTCCATGAAAGCATATTGTGGGTACATAAAAGAGGTGCCTTGGCAGGCATTTCTATTGAGTAACAAACTTGTTTTGGTGGAGAAATCAGAAAAAATAATACTTTTTTGCTGGGAAAAAAAAGTACCTTGTCTGAAGCTATGGAAAAGTTCAAGTGCACAGTTTGCCAAGAAAATGCAAAAATGTTTCCTTATTTTAACCCTCACTAAATAAATAAGAAGGTTATTAATATTATAGTAAGTATTCTGACAGACAGGTCTGAGCAAACATGGTAATTCCAGATCAGGCACCGCAGAACCCACCATCTGATCAGAGGGTCTGCACTATTTGCTATATACATCAAGCAGTTTTATGATGATCAGCCTGTAGTAAGGCCAAAAAAAAAAAAAAAAAGGTATTAGATTCTTAGACATCGCTGCATCTGTCCAAAAGTTCCGCATTATGATTTTTTTAGCTCACCTGAGCCAAAGGCTCAAGATGAGCTATTGTGATCACTCGTCGTCTGTCCATCCATCAGTCCGTCCGTCTGTCTGTCCGTTCACACCTTTGAATGCCTTCTCCTCTAAAACCCCTGGGCCAAATTTCTTCAAACTTCATGTGGAGCCTTGTATTAAAGGGGGATTGAAAATTTGTAAAAATGGTCATGGTCTGTAAATCAAGATCGCTGCCATGCCGATATATAGACTTATAATGGGAAAAACTTATAAAATCTTCTTCTCTGAAACCATGAGGCCCACAGCTTATAAATTTTGTTTAGTGGTCCCCTACATAAATCCTGCCAATCAAGCCCCTGGGGTCTAAACTGGCCACGCCCCAGGGGGTCGTGAACTCCCATAGACTTAATAATGGGAAAAACTTAAAAAAAATCTTCTTCTCTCAAACCATGAGGGGTAGAACTTATATATTTAGTATGTAGCAATGTTTAGTAGTCCCCTACATAAATCCCTGGGGTCCAGACTGGCTACGCCCCGGGGTTCATTAGCTCCCATAGACTTATAATGGAAAAAAAATTAAAAAATCTTCTTCTCTGAAACCATGAGGTCCACAGCTCACATATTTAGTATGTAACAATGTTTAGTGGTCCCCTACATAAATCCTGCCAATCAAGCCCCTTGGTCCCAAACTGGCTACGCCCCGGGGGTCATTACCTCCCATAGACTTATAATGGGAAAAACTTGAAAACTCTTCTTATCTGAAACCATGAAGCCCAGAGCTAACATATTTAGTATGTAGCAATGTTTAGTGGTCCCCTACATAAATCCTGCCAATCAAGCCCCTGGGGTCCAAACTGGCCATGCCCCGGGGGCTGGGGGTGGGGGCGGGGAGGGCCATTAGCTCCCATAGGCTTATAATGGGGAAAAACTTAAAAAATATTCTTCTCTGAAACCATGAGGCCCAGAGCTAATATATTTAGTATGTAGCAATGTTTAGTGGTCACCTACAGAAATCTTGCCAATCAAGCCTGGGGTCCAAACTGGCCACACCATAGGGGTCATATGTATATATAGAGCTATATAGCTAATAACCTTCAAAAATCTTCTTTCTGAATCCATGAAGCAGAAAGCTAGCAGATTAAGTATGTAACTGTGTTTAGTGGTCTCCTACATAAATCCTGCCACTCAAGCCCCTTGGGTCCAATCCGGCCACGTCCCGGGGGTCATTAGCTCATATATATATTTAGTATGTAGCAATGTTTAGTGGTCACCTGCAGAAGTCTTGCCAATCAAGCCTGGGGTCCAAACTGGCCACACACCAGGGGGTCATAATGCTTATATAGAGCTATATAGCTAAAGAACCTTCAAAAATCTTCATCTCTGAAACCATGAGGCAGAGAGCTAATAGATTAAGTATGAAGCGATGTTAAGTGGTCTCCTACATAAATCCTGCCAACCATGCCCCTGGGGTCGAAATTGGCTACACCCCGAAGGTCATTAGCTGCCATAGATTATAATGGGAAAAACTTAAAAAATCTTCTTCTCTGAATCCATGAGGCCCAGAGCTTATATATTGAGTATGTAGCAATGTGTAGTGGTCCCCTACATAGATCCTGCCAAATAGGCCCTTGGCTCCAAACTGGCCACACCCCAGGGGGTCATATGTATATATAGAGCTATATAGCTATAACCTTCAAAAATCTTCTTAGACTCTGAAACCATGAGGTAGAGAGCTAACAGATTAAGTATTAGCTGTATTTAGTGGTCTCCTACATAAATCCTGCCAATCAAGCCCCTTGGGTCCAAACCGGCCACGTCCTGGGGGTCGTTAGCTCCCCAAGACTTATAATGGGAAAAACTTAAAAAACCTTCTTCTCTTAAACCAAAGCTCATATATTTAGTGGGTAGCAATGTTTAGTGGTCCCCTACATAAACCCTGCAAATCAAGACTCTGGGGTCTAAACGGACCATGCCCTGGGGTCATTAGCTCCCATAGACTTATAATTGAACAAACTTAAAAAGTAGACTTACAGTAAAAACTTCAAAAATCATTGAAACCATAGGGCGCAGATATTTAATATGAAGCAATGATAAGTGGTCACATACATAAATCCTGCTAACCATGCCCCCAGGGTTCAAATTGGCCACACCCCAGGGCTCATTAGCTCTCATAGACTTATAATGGGTAATACTTAAAAAATCTTCTTTCCAGAGCTTAGATATTTAGTATGCAGCAACATTAAGTGGTCACCTACATAAAACCTGCCAACCATGCCCCTAGGATCCAAATTGGCCACGCCCTGGGGCTCATTAGCTCCCATAGACTTATAATGGAAAAAAAACAAACTTAAAAAATCTTCTCTGAAACCATAAGGCCCAGAGCTTAGATATTAAGTATGTAACAATAGTAAGTGGTCACTTCAAAAATCTTCTTCTCCGAAACCATAAGACTCAGAGCTTAGATATTTAGTATGTAGCAACGTTAAGTGGTCACCTACATAAATCCTGCCAACCATGCCCCTGGGATTGGGGGTGGTCGGGTGGTGCGAAGTTGTCATGTATCTTATGTCACCGGGGCATCCAGCTGATATTGGCTTACAGTTGGGCAAGGCCTGCTATCCTTGTAGCAGGTAAGGGTAGGGAGGTGATGTTTTTATTTCTTCTGTTTCTTCACTTTCATTCCTGCTCCTCTTTCTTACCTGTCCCTCTCTTTCATCTCTTCTGCTATCTCTTCTGTCTCTTTTCTCCCTTTCTCTGGGAGACGACACAAAATGACCCACAAGGGTTGACGTCGTCAAACCCCAACACAATCAATCAGTCAAATCCAAATTGGCCACGCCTGGGGGCTCATTAGCTCCCATAGATTTTTAAAGGGAAAAACTTCAAAAATCTTCTTTTCTGAAAATGTAAGGCCCAGAGCTTAGATATTTAGTATGTAGCAATGTTAAGTGGTCACCTACATAAATCCTGTCAACCATGCCCCTAGGGTCCAAAGTGGCCAAACCTATGGGGCTCATTAGCTCCCATTGACTTAAAATGGGAAAGATCTTTGTCTCTGAAACCATAAGGCCCAGAGCTAAGATATTTAGTATGTAGCAGTTTAAAGGAAAAAATGACCAAATTATGCCCCTTTGTGGACTTAGGCATTGTGGCGTAGGAAAAGCTTGTAAGAAAAATATCTCAGGAACCGCTTGGGCTAGGCTCATGAAATTTTGCAGGGTGTTTGGAATTAATGTGAAGATGACCTGGTCAAATTTTGGTGTAATTTTATGAAAAATTGACCAAATTATGCCCCTTTGTGGACTCAGGCATTTCGGCAGAGGAAAAGCTTGTAAGCAAATTTTTTTTTTGATTTATGACCCTTTGAAAATTTCAGCATTTTAACGTTCTAAGTAAGATATCTCAAAAACTGTTTAAGCCATTGCCTTGAGACTTGACAGGGAATGATGAGTAAATGACTTGGTTAACTTAAAGCAATTAACTCAGGTGAGCGATGTGGCCCATGGCCTCCTATTTTTCAGTGGTAAGTTTTTTCTGACCCACGAAAATACGTGACACTGGATTTTACTCGCTTATCTGAGAATCATTTCTAACCAAATTGCAATCTAGACAAAAATATGGCATTCTTACTTGCAAAGAAAATCGGTAAATTACGATCTGTTTGTTTGAGACTCTAAACTTGCAGATACAAATGTAGATAGATTTTAGATACTTCCGGTCACCATTTTGTTAAGCCAAACAAACCGAAATGTCCAAGAATGTACACAACCGGAAAATAAAATTTAAAAATAAAATGCTGCCCACAGGCATCTATTTTTTGAAAAAAGTGTCTGAGAATCTAATAACTTTTTTTTGGCCTAATTCAGATTTTATAATAAGTGGGTAAGATGGGGCATACAAGCCCCACATTGTTAGAAATTAGAAAATTATTTTGCATTATTTTGTACTAAGCAATTTTGTGATGAGGATGGCTGGTCTGGAGGGGCAGGATGGGGACTTGGGGTGGGGTGGAAGCTTCTCAAAAGTACATGCATTGGGGTTTAGTGTTAACATCTTTTCTGGTGGTCCTCACCCAGGCATCCTCGCCATTGCCTTTTCCGCTTGAATCTGCTCTAGCAGGAAAGAGATGGTATCCCCAATAGATGGATCTCTGTATGCGTTTATAAAGACAGAATGTACTCCTAGTGAACATTAAAGTTAATGCCCTAAGCAGAATTTTAGCAGACATTCTACTTTTTTAATCATTTTTCAGAGAAAATAAATAAGAGTTGGCATTTCATGTGAGTTGTCTGCCTAGTATATGAAATGCCAAGCCTTATTTTCTTTGAACAAAACAAAAAACAACAAAAAAGACAAAACAAGAATCAAAATGTCTGCTGCAGTTGTGATGAATGCTTTTAGGGTCCCCCCGGCCACACCTTTGAGAAGGGAGACAAATAGTTTCAGGTCAGAGTGACCTCCCTTTATTAAGTAAATTGAAAAGTTCTTTGTACTGCACAGAGTACTTTGTCTGATTGCTGTTGCAATAACAAACAGATAGAGGTTTATCTGACAGTGCATATGTGTTTTGTTAATTATACCAAGTCTGCAGTTGCATCAATTGTCGCAATACTGTCTGAACTGAAGAGAATCAATATTCATGTCTAGAGATTATTAGGTTCCAGCTAGATTGTTGATGTCTTCTTAATGTGATGTGGGAAGAAAGGTTCCTGCAGAGTGGATCAGAACTGAACTTAACCCTGTCGTCCCTGAATTTCTGAAGTGGACTCTTCCATCCTTGAATTTGGACATGTCCACTGATGCATACACTTTTATAGGGGATTCAGTCTAAAATCAAAACAGAATGGCAA
This sequence comes from Anodontia alba, assembly GCA_964016985.1. Lineage (NCBI taxonomy): Eukaryota > Metazoa > Mollusca > Bivalvia > Lucinida > Lucinidae > Anodontia > Anodontia alba. Next base: position 105,444,537 of record OZ024828.1, read on the forward strand.
ACAGAGTAGATTCTGATGAGACTGCTTACGAGCCATCTCATCTGGATCTACACTGTATGCACATGTATCTCTTTCCGTCGGCCAGCCTGAAAGGGTTCAACACTATGTTGGTGCAAGACTGCAAGTCAGTGCCAGTTATCTTCCCACTGAATTTTGTGAAGAGATAAGCATTCCTTGTTCATGTAGGCTAATTCATTGATTAAAGCTTAGTATGCTGGGTAAAAATGTCAGCAAATGACATTTTGTAATATTTTTCTTATTTTTCCCACAAAGTTGGATTTGACATTTTCATACATTTTCCCCAGAACATTTCATTCAGTTCTTTGAATGAATGTCCAGTCCTGTTTACTGGGAAAAAATGGACAGCTTCACACAACAAAAAATCAAGCAGCCAGCATTCTGGCTGTTGTGATTGTCAGATTCAGTGTTGTTGCAGTCATGGAGGGTGGTTGGGTGTGGCGTGTATCTTATGACACGGGGGCGTCTAACTGATATTGGCTTACAGTTGGGCAAGGCCTGCTATCCTTGTAGTAGGTAAGGGTAGAGGGGGAATGTTTTTATGCCCCTGCCATTTTCAATGGGGGGCATATAGTATCACCGCTGTCCGTACATCCATCCATCCATCCCGTTCGTTCGTCCCGTCCGTCCGTCCCGTACGTAACACTTTTGGTTTCTGTGCGATATCTTTTGAAAAGATTGGTGTATTGGATTGAAATTTTATACAAAGGTATATAATCATAAAATGTAGGTTAAGTTTGATTTAGGGTAAAATCCACCAACTTTGAAAAATTTTCAACTTTGAAAAATGGTTTCCATGCAATATCTTTTGAAAGGATTGGTATATTGGATTGAAATTTTGTACACAGGTATATAATCATAAAATGTAGGTCAAGTTCGATTTAGAGTAAAATCCATCTGTTATTTCAGGAGTTATGGCCCTTTTTCAACTTCGAAAAATGGTTTCCATTCCATAACTTTTGAAAAGATTAGTGTATTGGATTCATATTTTATACACAAGCATATAATTATAAATAAAATATAGGTCAAGTTCGATTTAGGGTAAAGTCCACCAATTATTTTTGGAGTTACGGCCCTTTATCAATGTTGAAAAATAGTTGAAAAATGGTTTCCGTTTGATATCTTTTGAAAAGATTAGTGTATTGGATTCAAATTTTATACAGAGGTATATGATCATAAAATGTAGGTCAAGTACCATTTAGGGTAAAATCCACCAATTATTTTTGGAGTTATGGCCCTTTTTCAACTTTGAAAAATGGTTTCCGTTCCATAACATTTGAAAAGATTAGTGAATTGGATTCATATTTTATACACAAGCATATAATTATAGAATATAGGTCAAGTGTGATTTAGGGTAAAATCCACAAATCATTTTTGGAGTTATGGCCCTTTATCAGTGTTGAAAAATAGTTGAAAAATGGTTTCCGTTCGATATCTTTTGAAAAGGTTAGTGTATTGGAATCAAATTTTATGCACAGATATATAATCATAAAATGTATGTCGTTGGATTAAGGGTAAAATCCACCAATTATTTTTGGAGTTATGGCCCTTTTTCAACTTTGAAAAATGGTTTCCGTTCCATAAATTTTGAAAAGATCAGTGAATTGGATTCATATGTTATACACAAGCATATAATTATAAAATATAGGTCAAGTTTGATTTAGGGTAAAATCCACCAATTATATTTGGAGTTACAGCCCTTTTTCAACGTTGAAAAATAGTTTCAGTTTGATATCTTTTGAAAACATTAGTGTATTGAATTCATATTTAACACACAGGTATATAATAAAATAGAGGTCAGTTCAGAGTAAAATCAACCCATTATTATGGGAGTTATGGCCCTTTTCCACCTTCAAAAGATGTTTTCCTACAGATATTTTTTTTAAAAAAGATTGATTTGTGTAGTGGATTCATATTTATACCTAGGTACATAATCATAAAATATGGTCAAGTTCGATTTAGGGTAAAATCTGCCAATTATTATGAGAGTTATTGCCCTTTTTTCAACCATTTTTTGTGGGTGAGGATGGCCCTGGGTGGGGGCAGCTGTGTCATACTGACACATTTCTAGTTTATTTCTTCTGTTTCTTCACTTTCATTCCTGTTCCTCTTTCTTCACTGTCCCTCTCTTTCATCTCCTCTACTATCTCTTCTATCACTTTTCTCCATTTCTATGGGAGAGGACAGAAAATGACCCACAAAGGTTGACATGTCATTAAACCCCAACACAATCAATCAATGTTGCAGTCATGCTGAATCAGCATTTAGAATATGATCCTGGCTGTGGCTGTTCAGTGTCAAGGCAGTCATGTTAAGCCACATGTTCATTCATTTTTAGTGCTTAGCTCTTATGAGACATAATCTTTGACTGATATACTTCTCTTCTGTGGAGAAATTAGAAAAAAAAAAAAAATCCGTCTCAGTACCCATATTTATTCTTATGACATTTCTTTTTGTTAACAGTCATTCATGCAAGTACTTGAGCGACTGATTTATTTCTAATGGTTAAGTTTCTTGTCATTCATTGATTTTGAAAAAAAAAAAAAAAAAAATACTTGTGTAGTAGGACAGTAAAACTTGATAGCTCTTATTATATGTGGAATACTCTGAGTGAAAAAGGCTGTTATCTGCAGGCAGTCAAAACCCAACTTAGTCCAAATTTGCAACAATTTTTCCTGAGAAACACTGCAGTTTAATATTAAGTGGAAAACAGTGCTTCAGATTAGTTCGTGCTACAAATGCAGGCTGATCTACATAGCTCCAGGTAAGAGGGGATGTTCACATAATGTTTTTCTGATTCCTCCACGAAAACATAATTTAATGTTGTAGGTACTGATTAAAAGTGCCTTGGGAAGGATGCTTCTACTGAGTACCCACAACATACGAGAAGTAACAAAGATATCAGTACTTTTCAGTTGAAAAATTACCTTATCTGGAGGTATGCTGTCTGCATACACAATAGGGTAAGACACCTTTTTAGCTGGTTGGGGTCTGTCTGTGTATTGTTGTAATGTGGTAGGTACAGGCTTCTGTAATGATTTTCAATAACTTAAGTAATTGTGTGACCCATAATCAGTTACTAAGACCTGTACTTTCTTTCCTATTTACCATATTTTGCCTAAATATTTGCTCACCCATAACTCCTTACCATACTTGTCTTAAATTTTGATCAAGTCCATTTTTTAGCTCACCTGAACAACGTTCACAGAGAGCTATTGTACTACCCTCGGCATCGGCGTCAGCATTGGCGTTGGCGTCAGCGTCCACAAATGTTAAAGTTTTCGTTAAAGTTTTTAAGGCCTCATTATTTCCTAACCTTATCACGGATTTGATTCATCTTTGCTATGGTGATACATATTGGTCCAAAATTTTTGGCAATACCGTCCCCACCACCCTAGGTCATGTCAAGGTCAAGGGCACAGACTTAGAATTTTCATGTTAAAATTTATGTCAAAGTTTTTAGGATTTCATTACTTCTACACTAAATTATTTATTTAGTTCCTATTTGGTATCATAATAGATACTGGTTTTATCAGCACCATCAGCATTCATGACCGTGATCTTGAGGTCGAGGTTACAGACTTAGACTTTAAATGTTAAAGTTTTCGTTCAAGCATTTAGGACCTCATTACTTCTAAACCAAATGATGGATTTAATTTATATTTGGTATCGTGATATATACTGGTCCAAAGTTTTTATCAGCACCATCAGCACTCATGACCGTGACCTTGGGGTCGAGGTCACAGACTTAGAATTTTAAAAATGTTTTCATTTAAGTTTTCATTTAAGTTTTTCCAGTCATGTCAAAATCAAGGTCACGGACAGAATTTTCCAGAAACAAAATGTGCAATATCTTGTCTGGCGAAAGGTCTTGTTGGACCTGCTGATACACTGTCAAAAATCGCTGGATGAATTGCAAACAGTGTAGATCTTTATCAAAGCCTTATTCTGGTCTGGGTCTAGACTGCTTGCTCAGGCCTGTCTGTCTGTCTGTCCAAATAATTAGGGTAAATTTAGTAATTTAATGTGAAACAAGTGTGCTGTTAACCCTTTCAGCCTTACAGACTGACAAGAAAATACACTCTCGTAAACAGTGTTGATCTGCTGAGATACCTTGTAACAAGCCATTTCATGAGGATCTACACTGTTTGCCATTCTGTTTTTGATTCCTCACTAACATCCCTATTGGCAACAAATTGTTCTGTCCAAAATTCAAAGATACAATAAACTCAGTGGTGAAAGGGTGAAATGAGTAGACAACACAGAATGTGTTTTTTTTATTACCTTTCCCAGAAAATTAGGCAGGATCGGTCAAGAGACTGCTTATGGAATATTTATGTCTGCCCATTCAAAGAATGGTGGAAGGACATTAAGTTTTATCCCTGTCCATCCATCTGTGCTAAAAAGATTGTGTGCAGGCCATAACTCCTAAACCATATAGAACAAATTCATGAAACTTCACAGATAGTTAAATCATATCGAGACAATGTGTCGCGAACAAGGAAGACAACTCGGGCTACTTTGGTTGTTCAATTATCCCCACTTGCCTAAAATCCATATAGTGTAGTGCTAAAAAATTTATGTTTGACTTGTAATTTCTAAACTGTATTGAATATATTCATGAAACTTCACAGATGGCTAAATCATATCAAGACGATGTGTCACCAACAAGACAACTCTAGCTACTTCGATTTTTAGCGCGGCTGAACAATGTTCACAGAGAGCTATTGTACTACCCCCGGCGTTGTCGTTTGCATCGGCATCCACAAATGTAAAATTTTTGTTAAAGTTTTTAAGACCTCATTATTTCCTAACCTTATCACCGATTTGCTTCATCTTTGATATGATGATACATATTGGTCAAAATTTTGCGCAGTACCATCCCCACCACTCTAGGTCATGTCAAGGTCAAGGTCATAGACTTAGAATTTTCATGTTAAAATTTTGTCAAAGTTTTTAGGATTTCATTACTGCTACACTAAATGATGGAATTCGTTCCTATTTGGTATTATGATAGACACTGGTCAAAAGTTTTTATCAGCACCATCAACACTCATGACCGTTGCCTTGAGGTCGAGGTCACAGGCTTAGAATTTAAATGTTAAAGTTTTTGTTAAAGTTTTTAAGACCTCATTTTTTTCTAACCTTATCACCTATTTGATTCATCTTTGGTATGGCTATACATATTGGTCCAAAATTTTGTGCAGTACCATCCCCTCCACCCTAGGTCATGTCAAGGTCAAGGTCACAGACTTAGAATTTTCATGTTAAAATTTTATGTCGAAGTTTTTAGCATCTCATTACTTCTAAACTACACGACAGATTTAGTTCCTATTTGGTATCATGATAGATACTGGTCAAAAGTTTTTATCAGCACCATCAGCACTCATGACCGTGACCTTGAGGTCGACGTTACAGACTTAGAATTTAAATGTTAAAGTTTTCGTTCAAGTTTTTAAGTCCTCATTATTTCCTAACCTGATCACAGATTTCATTCATCTTTGGTTTGATGATACATATTTGTCCAGAATTTTACGCGGTACCATCCCCACCACCCTAGGTCATGTCAGCATCAAGGTCACAGACTTAGAATTTTCATGTTAAAATTTTATGTTGAAGTTTTTAGGATCTCATTACTTCTAAACTACATGATCGATTTAGTTCCTGTTTGGTTTCCTTATAGATACTGGTCAAAAGTTTTTATCAGCACAATCAGCACTCATGACCATGACCTTGAGGTCGAGGTCACAGACTTAGAATTTAAATGTTAAAGTTTTTGTTAAAGTTTTTAAGACCTCATTATTTCTTAACCTTATCACCGATTTGATTTGTCTTTGGTATGATGAGACATATTGGTCCAAAATTTTGCCCAGTTCCATCCTCACCACCCTATTCATGTTAAGGTCAAGGTCACAGTCATGCAAAAATTTTCCTGTTAAAATTTTATGTCAAAGTTTTTAGGACCTCATTACTTCTAAACCAAATGATGGCTTTAATTTTTATTTGGTATCATGATATATACTGGTCCAAAGTTTTTGTCGGCATCGTCAGCACTCATGACCCTGACCTGGGGTCGAGGTCGCACAGTTAGATTTTTAAAAATGTTAAAGTTTTTGTTTAGGTTTTTAAGACCTTATTTCCTAACCTTACCACTGAATTGATTCATCTTTGGTTTGATGAATATTTTGCACATTGCAATCCCCCCCACACCCACCCCCACCTCCCCCCACCCCCCACGCCACCCCAGGTCATGTCAAAATCAAGGTCACTGACTTAGAATTTTCCAGAAACAAAATGTGCAATATCAGGCGTCCAGAAACAAAATGTGCAATATCAGGCGAGCTATCTTGTCTGGCGACAGGTCTTCTTGAATGGCCCCCCCTTGCCTAAAATCCATGTAATGTAATGCTGTAAGTTTGTGTCCGGCTCATAACTCCTAAACTGTATGGAGTAATATATTAAACTTTGTAGATGGCTAAATCATATCAAGGCATTGTGTCGCGAACAATGAAGACAACTCTGGCTACTTTGATTTTTGAATTATCTCCCTATGTGTAACTTCCATGTAGTACAACGCTGAAAATTTATGTCTGACTCATTACTCTTAAACCGTTTTGAATATATTCATGAAACTTCACAGATGGCTAAATTATATCGAAACAATGTGTCGTGAACAAGGAAGACAACTCTGCCTATAACTTAAGCATTGTATGATACAAAAGGCACCAAGTGGGGGCATCAGTGTCCCATGGACACTTTTCTATTCAACCCTGTTTTCAGAGGAAAAATGTATTTATTTAGCAGGTAGAACTATTGGAGGATAAATTTGTGTAAGTTTTGGTCTTTTAATGCTGGATGACAGTTTGGGAATAGTTGAGACCAGTAAATTAACCTTAAAGTGCCAATCACAACTGCAGCAGACATTTTGAAGTACATGTATTTTTATTTTTCAAAGAAAAAAAAGTCTTGATATTTTATGTCAATCATCTGCCAAGCAGACCATTCACATGATGTTTTGACTTATTTTCTCTGAAAAATACACAAAAAAAAAAAAAAAAAAAAAATCAAAATGTTGTCTGCTATGAATTTTACTTGGCGCTTCAACGGTTAAGATGCAAAAATCTGTAAAAGGATTCCTAATAGCTGTTAATGGTTTATGCTGATATGAGAAGGCCCTGCAGTCAGGGACTTAGAAACTTTGATGTGTGGAATTTAGCTTTTTGGCATTCTACCTAATCACTCACACAATGTTTTGTCATGGTTGACAGATAATTATTTCTTTTGTATCTAAACCCCAAGTTGAATTTGGTGGCAAAGATGTCGTCAAGACCTACACCAATATTTGAATTCTATAAATAGTTTTAAACCTAACTGTTTATATTTGATGAATTTAAATACAGTGTATCATTGATGCTGTTTTAACCCTTAAAAGCACCAGTCACAACTGCAGCATATGGTAATTTTAGATTTTTGTTTATTTTTAATAGAAAATGAGTCTTTGACATTTCATGTGAATTGTCTGAAATGTCCAGACTTATTTTCTATGAAAAGAATAAGAAAAAAAGAATAGAATGTCATCTGCAACAAATTTTTCTTGGCTCTTTAAGAATTAAAACATTATTTTTTTTATTATTATTTGAAGAAAAAAGGGCTTATCTGTTTTAGAATCATCTGCAAAGAAAATAAGTAATTTTAGAGTATGTTTCCCAGTAATAATACTCTTCATTATTTGTCATCTGCTGAGTTTTTTCCTTTGACATATTGAAGGTTAAATGTGTCGGTGGAGGGTGGGCACAAACCATGAAGACCCAGAATATAAACGTGTTTGTGCAACCACATGATGCATTTGCTATTTGCAATTTTTATTAACCCTTAAAGCACCAATCACAACTACAGCAGACAATATTTTCAGTTCTTTAAAAAAAAAATTCAAAGAAAACAAGTCTTGACATTTCTGTCAATACTTATTTTCTCTGAAAAAAAAAACAACAACAACAAAACAAAACAAAAAAAAAAATCAAATGAAAAAAATAGAATGTCATCTGCTACAAATTTTGCATGTCACTTTAATGGCTAAAATTGCCCAAACTCTAATATGTGTGAAAACTAATATGTAGGATGGTCTGGGTTGTCATGTTTGTATATGATATACCAGTTATCACAGCTCCAGATCATTTGAGATGATATTTAAGGTGATCATTAAGGATAAGTTTTGTTACTTTTACACCAAAAATTATCGCTATAGATTGTAATTGCTTCAGAGGCCATTCCAGTGAGTACACAAAGGATAATTTTTTGGTGCAAAAACAACGAAAATTTCTTCTGAGACTCTCTTTATCTGGAGCTATACAGCATAATGTAAGTTTTTGTATGCCTCACCTTAATCATTTTTTCTTTGTCAAAGGAGTTTTGCTATTTAAAATACCCAGTGAGTAAAATACCAGGAGTATGCATAACTAATCCTTTTACAATATAAAGTATAGTCTGGTAGTTAATGCAGCTGTTACATGGATCAATACTTAAGTTTTTACATTAATTTTTTTTTTTGGACCACAATATTTGTGCTACTATATGAGTATTGCCTTTGTGTCAGTTATTACCCTGCTACAGGTAAACATTAGCAGATTACTCGAGCATTTTTTGTAATATGGGAATGATAAAAGTCCTAAAATTTCATATGTTTTATTCCGTACTGTTTTGTTTTCCAAAGTTCTGTATTTAATGGGTTTGTTTCACAGAATACTTGGTGAAATGGCAGACAGTATAGACCCATAGTGCAGTTGGGAGCATGTCTGACTGCAGATCCAGGATCACAAGTTTGAATCCCATGTAGGCCACTTAACTTTTGTGGAAATTGATCATGAAATCATTTCTATGATCATTCTCCAATTTCCACTGATTCAAGAAGGGTGGTTGTCAGTTACCACATACCATTTACTGGGAGGGAGCTGATTACAGTTTCAGTTCCAGGTTAGGCCAAAAAAAAAAAATTATTAGATTCTCAGACACTGCCGCATCTGTTCAAAAGGTCCCACATGTATGATTTTTTTCAGTAGTAAGTTTCCAACCCATGAAAATACGTGACACTGGATTTTACTTGTTTATCTGAGAATCATTTCTAACAAAATTGCAATCTAGACCACAAACATATGGCATTCTTACTTACTTGCAAAGAAAATTGGTAAATTATGATCTGTTTATGTTGTTTGAGACTTTAAACATGCTGTTGTTGCAGATAGATAGATTTTAGATACTTCCCGTTGCCATTTTGTTTAACCAAACAAACCCAAATGTCCAAGAATGTACCCAGCCGGAAGATAAAAATAAAAATAAAAACCCGCCAGCACACATCTATTTTTTGAAAAAAAAGTGTCTGAGAATCTAATAACTTTTTTTTGTGTGGCCTTAACAAGTCAAATATTTTATGGTTTTTATTTGTACTGAACAAAGTTTCAGAATTTTTTTTTAAGAAAAGTGGTTCTGATTAGTGTATGCAGCATAATTTTTTTCCTGCAGAATTTGACAATTTTACTGCAGTCATGTTAGAAAAAAAAGAACATAAAGAGAAGCCATTGATGATAATCCTGGGATCATTGTTCTTATTACTCCATGAAAACATACATTGTCAGCAATGCACTTCTAATGTTTACTCATAACACATGTTTTTATGGAAAATTGGAGAATTATTCCAGTATTATCATCAAATACTCTTCCTTAACAAGTCCTGTAAAAATGGTTCTTAGCATGTAAAACATTCAGGTTTTTCTCTTGTGATTATGTGTCTTTTGCATGTATGCTTATCAGTATTTCTGAGGCAGGATCTTGAGATCTTAGAAGAACCTGGCAGGAAAATTCCAAAATACTGTAATATATAAACTAATCAAATCTGATGGTTATGCTATTGATTGAAAAGCAGCATATGTATTACAATTAATGATTCAAGCTGTGAGGTCAGAATTTGAATACTGCTGAATTATTTTCTTGGTAGTTACAAATCTTAACCCTTGGAAATGCCAAGACATTTTCTCTGAAAAAAAAAATAAATAAAAAAATAAATAAATGTCATCTGCTGCCATTTTGCTTAGCAATTTAAAATTTAAAATAAAAAGATCTGAACATGACATTCGATAAACAATGACAAAAATTATGTTATATGTACCTCCCTTAAGTACAGATATTAACTTTTACCACTCTATTCTTAAAGTGGCTGATTGACAGTATTTTATTTTTTTGCCCAGAAAATAGGAAAAAAAAAAAAAAAAAAATTCCCAGAAAAGTCAAACCATCTTGTTAGGAGTTCTTGAGACAGTTTGCATGAAATGTCAAAGCCTATTTTCAGGAAAAAATAAGAAACATATTCCAAAATACCCTTTCTGAAATTTTTATCCAGCATGATCAGCATTAAGACCTGTTCATAAACTGATGTAGTGTTCAACTGGTCTAAAAGAAGAAGAAAAGTTAATTTTTAAATACCATATTAGGACATCTTAACTCCTTAACCCTTGTCCTGCTGAACCCGCATATATACCTTGCCTTTGCAAACATTGTAAATCCAGATCAGTTGGCTTCTGAAGAAGCCAACTGATCTGGATCTGCACTGTTTGCCATTAAGTATGTGAATTTATAGCAACAATGCGGATCAAGTAATTTGACTGGCTGGAAATTAGAAGTGGGCTTAGCATCTTAATTTATTCAGCAGGACAAGGGTTAACAGCTGGTCCTAAAATGTGAACAAGTCCATTTTACTACTTGTTGATGTGTCTGAAAACTGCTGGCAGTTTGGCAAAGAGTATAGCTTCTGATCAGATATGACATTCTAATGTCTGATTTGGGTCTACACTGTTTGTTCAGGCCTGTTTGTCTCAAAACTTAGGTTATTTTGGTATGTTCAGTGCTAGCTCAGTATTGGGTTTGGTATCTTCTTGGGTCAAGGAATTTTTCTAGTCTATACATCACATGTCCAGACAGAGTTTGCCATAAAGTGGGTAAGATATATATATACAAATTGAATTTGTATATATATATATATATATAGGATAGATCTTGCTCGCACAGTGGAAGGAAGTCTGCTAGAGCGGTTTTGGAAACAGTTCATATACAAGTCAGTACTTCCTTTCTCCTTGTAGTTCAGATACTACATTCTCTGCCAGTGACAGTAGGATGCTAGATACTTGGACATCCTTATGCAATGTCTCATCAGGTCCTACACTGTTTGTTAGTCATCGACCGTAGTAGGTAATAAAATGGGCTTGTTAAAATTTTAGGACATGTATGATAAGAACTTAAGGGGTTTGAATACTCAGGTTAAATAGAGTACCTTGCAATGTGGCATAAAAAGTGCTTGCTGAATCACAGTATAGACCGTGATCAGACTGTGCCTTTTTGAATAGTTTGATTTGGGTCTACACTCTTTGCACAGGTATATCTGAGATGGGTTATTAAGGTCAAAGGAGAATTGTTACACTCTTATGTTGAGATTGTCAAAATTGTTTTTGGCCTCTTCTGAAAAATGGTCTACTGTATGAGGAAAGAATTTGCTTCAATTTGCTCCCACTTTCCTTATAGAATAGACCCTTTTTCAGAAGGGCCTTAGCCAACAGCGGTGGCTCAGTCCGATATGCTTTCGACCGGTGATCAGGAGGTTGTGGGTTCAATCCCCGCTGAATCGGACAACATTCTTGCGTGGCGATAGATCATGAAATATTTTCTAAGGTCATTCTCTCCCTTCTGCTGATTCAAGAAGGGCAGTTGTCAGTTTCTGGCTAAAGAATGTGCACAAATACTGGTTAACAGCTTAGAGGACTAAGCCTGCCCAGAAAAAGTGTGGTTAGATAAAATGACTGGTTGGACATGACCCTAATGGGTTGACTGCGCCATAAAACCCAACTTAATCAATCAGAAGGGGCTTGACGTGCAGTAAAGCAAGCAGGAAGTCACAGAAGTTGTTTCCCTTGGCAGAAATGGTGAAAAATATACCAAGTCTATCCGGTCCCTTTGAGTTGGCTTCATTATATGAACCATATAAGACAAAATGTGTAGACAGTGAAGACCCAGATCAACCTGTCCATTGCTAGTCTGGTCATATTTATCATAACAGTTTGCTGCATATGAATTTTCTTCAAACGCAAGCTGGAAAATCTGTGTTTGTTGCATGTATGCAGGAACCCCTTTATAACATTGGTTTTGGATATAACATGCATACTGCCCCATTAGGTGCTTTTTTTACCGAAATGTACTGATATATTTTTTTTCCACAAAAACATATTATGAGTACTCCTTAGAAGTGCCTCACTGATGCTTCTAATGAGAACTCATAACATGCTTTCATGGAGAAATAAGAAAAATATTATCTTGATACCCTTTCTTACGTACAGCTATGATTATGGCTTGAAAATGAACCCAAAAATTGTTCCCCAAGTAATAATAGTGTTATAAAGGGTGGAGGTGTACGTATAAGTTCTTTTTACAGTGAAATAGTATATGTGATATGACGTGTGTTAATATATGGGTCAAGGATATACTATATCAGTTGATTTTAATGACTGTGTCTTTTTTGGGCCAGGTAATATGAGAAAATATATGCCCGACAGTAAGCTTTCGGTACATTGCATTGTTGGTGCTCTTTCAATATTTGTCATTGAAGACCTAATAATTTGTTATTTCTGTGATAATTGGACCTTAAGAATGTACAAACATGGTAAAGACAGATAAGCCTGCAGTATTGCACAGACATTCAACCTGTGCTTTAATCCTTATCAAGGTCTTAATAGTCTGCTCTCAATGTCATATTTAGACACTGTAAAATGCACCCATAAACAGTGAAGGTCATGTCATTGATGGTTAGACTGATGTTAAAGACCAGTTTGTGCTTTCGTCTTAAGCATAGTTAGTTCCTATGAAACAAGACCACATACTAGCCTATTACGGTAACATAACAGGCTATTACTGTAATTACTCTTTAACTGTGTCAGATGATGTTCTGATTTTTAGCTCACCTGAGCTGAAGGCTAAAGGTGAGATATTGTGATCACTCACCGTCCTTCGTGGTCATCGTCCATCTTTCCGTCCGTCCACAATTTCTTTAAACAATATCTCCTCCTAAACCACTGAGCCAATATCAACCAAAGTTCACAGGATTGATGCTTTGGTGATACTGACTGAAAATTGTTCAAAGATTTGGAATCCCTGCAGGATTCTGGTTGCCATGGCAACTAAAAGAAAAAACTTAAAAAAATCTTCCTCAGAAACCACTGGACCGATTTCAATATAATTTGGCAGAAATGTTCCTTTGGTGATCCTCTACCAAGATTGTTCAAGCCACCATGATTTGTCAAAAAACATGGCCGACGGGGCGGGGCTTATTTCCCCTATTTTTTTTTTTTTTTTTTTTTTTCAGGTAAATAAGACGACATTTCATGTCTGCTAGCCAGACCATTCACCAGATGATTCCCATGAAATATTTTCTCTGAGAAAAAAAAAAAAAAAAAAAGAATTGAGAATGTCGTCTGCTGCAGATTTCAGATTGACATGCCTGAGCAAACAGGGAGACAGTTGAAACTACTCCTAAAAGGAGCACTTTGATCAAGGTCTGCATTGTTGCCATTCCGCCAGCACATTATACAAACATCACCGCATTGCCAAAATCATATGAAAAAGACTTGCTGAAATTTGAGAATACGTAAGCCCTTAATCACAACTGCAGTAGACAACACTCTCAGAGTACATGAAAACTTGCCAAAGTCTGTCTAACACTGATCAGACAAATGATTAAAATATACTTGAAATTCTTAGAATTTTTGCCGGAGTGAACAAATTTTTGTCTTGATATTTCCAGCAGTCCTACAGATTTTGTGAAGACAGCATTCTAAAATATATTTTTGTTATATTTTTTTTTTTAGAAAATAAGGCTTGATATTTCATGTAATTGTCTGCTAGGTATTCCAGGGCATGTGATCTGAGTCAACTGATTGCTCAGGCCAGCCTATCTGAATACTTGGGGCAAACATATTTGTCAATATTTTTCAGTCTAAAGATGTTAACCTATGTCCTACTGAACCTGGATTTACCCTGCCTTTGCGAACAGTGTAGATCCAGATCAGTTGGCTTCTGAAGAAGCCCTCAGAAGCAGCCAACTGATCTGGATCTACACTGTTTGCCATTAAGAATGTGAGTTTATAGCATTAATCTGGATCAAGTAATCTGATTGGCTGAAACTTAGAAGTGGGTGTGGCATCTTAATTTATTCAGCATGACAACGGTTAATAAAAAGTGCTGGCTGTATGACAGCTGGTGTAGACAGTGATCAGACTTGGTCTACACCATCTGATCAGTCACGTCTGTTGGAATATTTAGAGTAAATGTAGTACCATTGTATCATTCGTTTTTTCATAGTTTTAAGTTGCTTTGATGTTTCTCATTACAGATATATTAAAAGATTCAAGAAAATTAACCTAAAAGTGTTGAAAAATTGGTGCAAACAGATCCTTAAAGGGCTTTACTACCTTCACACAAGAACCCCTCCTGTGATACATCGCGATCTAAAATGCGACAACATTTTCATCACGGGTACGACTGGCTCTGTGAAGATTGGGGACCTGGGACTCGCCACCCTGAAGAACAAATCTTTTGCCAAGAGTGTTATCGGTAAGTCTTCTTTTTAATTCATTTGTTTACACCAAGTTATTTCCTTTTAAATGTTAATCTTTTTAACTAATTTTTTCTCCATGTAATGTAGTTTGCTTCATGTAAATATCTTGTTCAGTTTTAAGGAAAGTTGAGAACTGATTCTATTAAGGTAAGTGTAAACATTACCTGTATATTATTATATTAATGGTATTATGAATTGAATTCTTACCAAGTTTTATGATTTGTGTTGATTATAGGTACTGTAATAACCCTAAATACTGGGACATCTCAACTCCTTACCATACTTTCCTAGATTTTGAACAAGTCCATTTTACTACCTGTTGATGTGTCTAATAACTAAGAACTGAGTGGCAAACAGTGCAGACCCTGATCAGACCATGCATTCTGCAGCATCTGATCTGGGTCTGCACTGTTTGCTAGGCCTGTCTGTCCCAATTCTTGGGTTATTTTGGTATCATAGCTCCAGATAAGACACTTTTTTTGTCTGAAAGTTATTCACATTTTATTTCTCCATGAAAACAAATGTTTTGATACTCATTAGAAGCACCATGCCAAGTTGTTTCTAATGAGTACCCACAGTGTGTTTTCATGGAGAAATAAGAAAAATATGGAGAAATAAGAAAAATATCTTCCTGGATACTTGTTTTATCTGGAGCTATGTGGTATGTATTGGCTGGTATAAACCTGTATCTACTATCATTAACCTGTTAGTATTGTAAATACCAGGTTAAGGATTATTATGTTGCAGACTGAAAATCTCATCTAATACACTTTTACCATTGCTTTTTGATCATTCTGTTTACAATATGTAAAACTACTCTATTTCAAGGTACAAGCCTTCCCAAACTGTATGACCTATAGATCATACCAGGAATGGCTACACTTTCATGGGGAGTGTGTGTGTGTGTGTGAAATAATTTGCTCTCTTTGGGAGTTATTTTTTCCCTTTCAAAGCACCCCTTTTAAGAAGGGATTTGGTGTGCTGGAAAGCAAACTGGAAGTCACAAAAGTTGTCTATCTTGTGAAAGCTTGCCATGCTAAATAAATTAAGATGCCATGCCCACATCTAATTCAGATTACTTGATCCAGGTTTTTGATACAAATTCATATACTTAATGACAAATAGTGTAGATACAGATCAGTTGGCTTCTTCTTTAGGAGCCAACTGATCTGGATCTACACTGTTTGCAAAAGACAGGAAATATCCAGGTTCAGCAGGACCAGGGTTAAAAATGGCAGAAAATCTACATGGACTATCCATTTTTCCATAAATATTTAGACAGTAATACCTGAGGAAACATTGTTGACCCAGATCAAATGCCTCATCTTGTCATGGTCTGCACTGTTTGCATTTCAGCCAGTACTATTTGAACACATTATCACGTAGTCAGGTGGAAGCATGTTTAACTCTCCTGACTTTGGATCACAAAATCCTAGGTTTGAATCTTGCTGGACATTAAGGTTTTGCAGGTCATTGCACAGAGCTTTTCTATATCACAGGGCTGTCATGTTTACAAAAATCTGTAAAGGTTTACGCAGAAGGTCATAAACAAAACTTTCGTGTACCCTAAACAATTCTGAAATCATTTTACAAAAAGATGAGAAGAGAGAACCTGTGTTATTTAATGCTGACTATTAACTTGTTTTGATAAATTTCCATCATGGGAAGATATTCTTCTGCTGACATGCTGTAGCATTCAGTCATTTGCATTTCGAGAAAATCCTGGAGAGGTAGCATTAAAACATTACACAGCAAGCTGTGTAATTGCTAATTACTTTGACAATGCCGCTTTACTGTGTATTGTATTTACCCTTTTCTGATTGGAGCATATATTGAGGGGCGTCCGACTGGAGACCAGGAGGTCGCGGGTTCAACCCCCGTCGAGGTCGGCAACATTCTTTCGTGGAGATTGATCATGAAATATTTTCTACGGTCATTCTCTCCCTTCCACTGATTCAAGAAAGGCAGTTGTCAGTTTCTGGCGAGAGAATGTGCACAATACTGGTTAACCGCTTAGAGGACTAAGCCTGCCCAGTAAATGTGTGGTTAGGTAAACTGACCGCGCTCGACATGACCCCATTGGGTTGACTGGGCCGTAAAACCTCAACACAAACAAACATATATTGAGGGGACGACTCGGAAACAACATTTCGTGATTGCACAATCTGCAGAATCAAAGTGTGGGTAGTTTGATAGAATAAAACACTGAATTTTGCATCCAAAATAAACGGTCATTCAACTTTGATTCATTTTTTTGTTTTGACAAAAATATAGTTCCGGTGCTGTCTCCGGAGTACGAACTTCCGTCTTGCCTTGATTGTCAACAACAGTAAAATCCTGCCAAACAGGGGGTTGGAAATATTTAGGATAGTGGAAGAGCGCAAGAATAAATAAAGTGACGATTATTACGATGTAAAATTTTAATGATGCCATTTGTAAGATCATGCAAAAGTCATTTGTTCGTCCCAGTTGTTCAAAACTAATGATGTTGTTACTTAACATATTGTTAAAACTTTGATCATTAAATATGGCATATTCGCTAATATTTTTTGCTGAAAAATTATGAGTAGCTTTTGCATCAGCAAAAATACCTGTGAATTAGATATTGTACTTATTAAAACTGTTAACATTTTGGCCTCTAACGACCTTGTTATGCAAACAACACTTTGAACAACTGGGCCCAGAATATTTAGGGTAAATATGGTAGATCCAGGTCAGCAAAGTCTTAGACGTCTAATCCATGGGAGCAAGTAGCATAGAGGGGATCAGACTGTCAGTGTGCAAGCTGAGCTGGATTAGTGCTTTCCATATTTACCATAAATACATGTATTTGGACATCTTAAACTTAGTTATGCCCACGCTTTTTTTAAAAAAGTATTGGGGATATTGTGACAGCCGTCTATCCATCTGTCCATCCATCATGTTATCTCCTAAACCAGTGGGCGAAATTTAACCAAACTTGCTACATGACTTCCGCGCATGGCAAGGGTGTGCGAGGGCAACAGTATTTTATCACTTCTCTCTGCTTAGTGGTGAAAGCATGGGGATTTGCAATGGAGTGTCGTGTGTCATTGACTGTGTGATCTGGTTTAACTTAAAATTTTCACACCTGTTGATGTGTTTAAGAATGACTGGATGTGTAGCATAAAGTGTAGACCCTGATCAGATGCAACTTTCTGCATTTGATCTGGGTCTACAGTGTTTGCTCAGGCTGGTCTGTCTGAATACTTATAGTGTAATTCATTAGGCTTGAAAAGCTTGCATATGGGGGGGACTTTTAAGGCATTCATCCCTGCAGATCCAGATGAGACATTTTGTAATGAGCCGTCTCATCAGGATCTATGCTGTTTTGTCTTTCTTTTTAATGAATGACATTCCTATATGCTACAGTGAAATACACTTCTGAAAATCAGGGGTCCAGGGGTAGACCTGTTACCTCAAGTTTAAAATGAGTCATTCTGCTGTTAATGGTAAAAGTGTCTTCTGAGGTGATTTTCTAACTCTACAGTGACGTCACACAGCTATTCACTGGAGAAAGTACATTGTAGGAAAGCAGTAAATCCATAGCTGAGACATTAGGCTGGATAAAGTATTTGATGTTCTTTTATCCTTACCTTTTTGCACAAATTATCTTAGTTGCAGATAAGGTGCTTTTTTTTAAGCAAAAAATATTTTTCTTAATTCTAAAAGAGATTTAACATGTGGTATTCATTAGAAGTACCCGCAACATATGTTTTCATGGAGAAATAAGAAAACTATATTATATCCCTCTTACCTACCATGAGACAGTCTGATTACTGGTCATATAAATGAGCTTTGTCAGGTAAAACCAGGGCTTAAACAGCAAAGCCCTAGCTCTGCCTGTACATCTGTGCATTTGTAATGGGACATTTACTTATAGGACCTTCAGTCACAGTTAAAAGAACCAAAACTCTGTATGAGAGGGCCAGGTAAATATTTTTCTTATTTCTCTACAAAAGATATGTTGTTGATACTCATTAGAAGGTCCTCTCTGAGGCCCTTCTAATGGTGTCAAAAACATGTTTTCATGTAGCAATAAGAAAAATGTCAGCACTTTTTGGTTGAAAAGACTTATTTAGAGCCATGGAGTGAACTGACAGAAAACTAAAGGCAGTTAGAATGTGCAGATGCAGATGCTGATCTTAGACTTTGTTTAAAACATGTATCGTAAGCTAACTTTTTACCTCTTACCAAAAAAAAAAAAAAAATGTTTTTTTTTTTCATTATTAGCTCGCCTGTACGAAGTACAAGGAGAGCTATTGTAGTCACCCCGGTCGTCCACGTTTGCGTTTGCGTTTGCGTTCCCGTTCCCGTTCCCGTCACACTGTGTTAAAGTTTTTCAAATGCTTATATCTCAACAGTCACTCCTCACAGAGGCATCAAATTTGGAACTTAGGTACCTTGGAGGGTCTTCTGAGATTCCAAGAGAATAAACCCCTGGGTTCATGCCCCTGGGTGGGGCTAGGGGTCAGAATCTAGGACACCTTTGTAATACTGTGTTAAAGTTTTTCAAATTCTTATATCTTGACTTTCACTCCTCATAGAGCATTCATATTTAGAATTTGGGTACCTGGACGAGTCTTCTGAGATTCCAAAAGAACATACCCCTGGGTTCATACCTCAGGGTGGGCCTTGGGGTGGGGCTAGGGGTCAAAATCTAGGACACATTTGTAAAATCTTATATGCCTACAGGTTATAGACACAACTGGTTATACATCAGCTAACTATGTGACATCAGTTTAAGTGTAAGAGAGTGAAGGTCATGGTGACCTACATTTTACGGTCAAGGTCACCTAGATTTCACGGTCCAGTGATTTTGCCTTATATCTTGAATACTATTTGTTGGATAAATGTCACACCTGGGATATTACTTCCATGTGACCCAATGAATGACCACTTACTATATCTAGGTCATTGTGACCTATATTTCATGGTTCAGTGATTTTGCCTTATATCTTGAATACTTTTTGTTGGTTAAATGTCACACCTGGGATATTAGTTCCTTGTGACCCGATTATTGACATCAAAATATATCTCTGTTGGTGTGACCTATATTTCATGGTTCAGTGATTTTGCCTTATATCTTGAATACTATTTGTTGGATAAATGTCACACCTGGGATATTACTTCCATGTGACCCAATGAATGGCCACTTACTATATCTAGGTCATTGTGACCTATATTTCATGGTTCAGTGATTTTGCCTTATATCTTGAATACTATTTGTTGGATAAATGTCACACCTGGGATATTAGTTCCATGTGACCCAATGAATGACCACTTACTATATCTAGGTCATTGTGACCTATATTTCATGGTTCAGTGATTTTGCCTTATATCTTGAATACTATTTGTTGGATAAATGTCACACCTGGGATATTAGTTCCATGTGACCCAATGAATGACCACTTACTATATCTAGGTCATTGTGACCTATATTTCATGGTTCAGTGATTTTGCCTTATAGCTTGAATACTATTTGTTGGATAAATATCACACCTGGGATATTAGTTCCTTGTGACCCGATTATTGACGTCAAAATATATCTCTGTTGGTGTGACCTATATTTCATGGTTCAGTGATTTTGCCTTATATCTTGAATACTATTTGTTGGATAAATGTCACACCTGGGATATTACTTCCATGTGACCCAATGAATGACCACTTACTATATCTAGGTCATTGTGACCTATATTTCATGGTTCAGTGATTTTGCCTTATATCTTGAATACTATTTGTTGGATAAATGTCACACCTGGGATATTAGTTCCTTGTGACCCGATTATTGACGTCAAAATATATCTCTGTTCGTGTGACCTATATTTCATGGTTCAGTGATTTTGCCTTATATCTTGAATACTATTTGTTGGATAAGTGTCACACCTGGGATATTAGTTCCTTGTGACCCGATTATTGACGTCAAAATATATCTCTGTTGGTGTGACCTATATTTCATGGTTCAGTGATTTTGCCTTATATCTTGAATACTATTTGTTGGATAAATGTCACACCTGGGATATTACTTCCATGTGACCCAATGAATGACCACTTACTATATCTAGGTCATTGTGACCTTTATTTCATGGTTCAGTGATTTTGCCTTATATCTTGAATACTATTTGTTGGATAAATGTCACACCTGGGATATTAGTTCCTTGTGACCCGATTATTGACGTCAAAATATATCTCTGTTGGTGTGACCTATATTTCATGGTTCAGTGATTTTGCCTTATATCTTGAATATTTGTTGGATAAATGTCACACCTGGGATATTAGTTCCATGTGACCCAATGAATGACCACTTACTATATCTAGGTCATTGTGACCTATATTTCATGCTTCAGTGATTTTGCCTTTTATTTTTATTACTATTTCATGGAGAATTGTCATACCTGGATTATTATATCTAAGTGACAAAATGATTTACATACAAATACATCTAGGTCAGTGTGACCTATATTATATGGCTTAATGATAAAAATGTTACAATATAAAATGTACCCAGCAGGCGAGCTCGCTGTCCTCCGACAGCTCTTGTTTACTATATGTTTTTTATGATCAAGATATGCATTTTGTGATTTATTTTGCATTCAGAAAAGAGTGTTTATGGCTGGAATGCAGGTTATTGTGAACATGGTGTTATTAATTAATGTACTATTTACAACACTGAAGAATGTTATGCTGTGTGATGCAACTGTGAAATAGTTATTAGTGTCTACATGCACAATCATCTGTTATGGCTGCTAGAAAAGAGAAAATTACAGGCTCATCAAATAATCCAAAAATGTAGAGCTGAATAAATCCCATATTTTCATATACTTTTCCAAACCAGTCCACTTACACAAATGTTGAACATTGAAAATAGAAGATAGGTAGATGAAAATGATTGAGGGTGGGGAAATGGGGATTATATTTGTGGTATTTAAGAGATCTTGCAAGTCCAGTGAATGGGAGGGGTATGGGAATGGTGAAGGTCTTTGTTGAAATTGCTTGTGCTCTCCCAGCCTCACCTTGACCTCTACGTCTCCTTAACTGATCTCCAGCACCAATTTCTTAACAGAGAGAGTGTTCCCTCTGCAGAGTGGTTTTCAAGTACCTCTATTGAAAATCCATAAATGTTGGTCACTGGTGGGAAAACCAACACTCCTGCAATGCACAATGCAGGAAAAAGGCATAGCTCTAGATAAAATTCTTTTTTGATATTTTTCTTATTGTATTCGACCAAATTACCACACTGTGCACATAGGTTTTCAAAAATTCTGGGGAAACTTGTGGTAAAATATGTACCTACTAAGGGTACACTTTAAAAAAAAAATGCATCGATGGTGCAATTCAAATGGGTACCCACAACATATGCCTTTATAAAGAAGTATACAAAAAGTACACTGGCTGTAATCTGAAAACTACGGAATTGCTTGGCTTTGCGCGTAAAGGGGTATGTGCGGTAATTGGGTGGAAAAGAGTATTTTCTTAACCCTTGTCCTGCTGAATAAATTAAGATGCCACGCCCACTTCCAATTTTCAGCCAATCAGGTTACTTGATCCGGATTTTTGCAATAAATTCACATACTTAATGGCAAACAGTGCAGATCCAGATCAGTTGGCTTCTTCAGAAGCCAACTGATCTGGATCTACACTGTTTGCAAAGGCAGGGTATATCTGGGTTCAGCAGGACTAGGGTTAAAAAAAAGTATGTTGTGGATCTTGTTAGAAGCACTTCACCCAGGCATTTCTACTGAATACCCATAGCATGAGTTTTCATGGAAAAATAAGAAAATATATTTATCTTGATGCCTGTCTTATCTAAAGTATGCAACTGCTTCCACCCCATGCAAATAAAAGGGCCCTCCTGCCTTATGCAGACAGTGAGGTCAGCCTGCAAATTTGCCTAGTCTGATCAGGCCCTTCATTGGCTTCTTCCCATATCATTGGATACTATACAGACTATATCAACAAACATAGAAATCCCTCATCAGACTCTTAGGTGGTCTGGGCCTTTGCCTTTGCCATGTAATACTGGGGCCTGTTTCTGCTCATAGACAGGTAGTGAGATCCAAATAACAGTCCTTACCATACCTGTTGTTAATCTTCTTGTTTTCCTGGGCAGGCTTAGTCCTTTAAGCGGTTAAACAGTACTTGTGCACATTCTTTTGCCAGAAACTGACAACTGCCCTTCTTGAATCCCAGTGGGATGCACATCAAACTGATCCACCGAGGCCGGCTTTGAGCTGGTGTGTTTTGACTACCTGTTGTTTCTAAACCATTGCTGCATGATGGCAAACAATGTAGACCCTGATCAGATGCTGCATTATCCAGCATCTGATTTGGTTCTACACTTTTTGCTCAGGCTTGTCTGCTCGAATACTTAGATTAAATACAATACTACACTGTGCCGTAAGACATTAAAAAAATTATTTAAAAAAATCTGTGGTAAAATGTCCACCTAGTAAGGACACACTTATACAGTAATACACTGCAACATCGGTATAACATGGATGCTGGGGACCAAGGCAGCTGACCGCATTAGAGATGATCACAGCCTTACAATGGCGAGACATACACCCAGCCTATGGCTGAAAATGATACCCATTATAAAAGAAAATGTGTCATATTTTTGTCCACCATTTTTCGTAGTTTTGGTCTATTATGTTGTAAATTTTGTTAATATTGAATAAACAGATATAACCGCTATTTGTTTTGTTTTCATTTATAATCCCATTATTTATCTTTCATGTGTTGAAAGCATCCAGGTTAAAAAAAAAAAAAAAAAAAAAAAAAAAATCACATACTGCTTTCCTGCATTGGTGTTTATTTGCACAGAATCGATATCACCAATGCGGGTAACAATCTATCTCTTCTAAAAATACCGCGAGTATGATATCTTTATTATTGGAGTTCATCTGTAGGTGTTTTGAGTTCGTCTCAATGGTGTTTTTCATCATCGGCTTAATATTATATTGTATTTGGTTTTATTATTATTATTAATAATTTTAAGCTTTTTTTTTTTTTTTAAATGTTTTTTGTTGTCACAATCGCACTTGATTTGCAACAAAATCAGCTGTTAAACGTGACAGTCGCTTAACAACCACTTGTGGTAATTTTAAAATGGCAACGCACTCAGATTGATGCAATTGCAGTGGCATGTGCGATCTCATTTTTGCAGCTACAGAATGAAATTTCTTCACTTTATCGGTCACCAGGTAGGCAGTAGATGGGTAATGTAACAGTAATTGATACACATCTCCATAAATCATCAAATCACTGTAAAGCTTTATGTTTTCTGTATTTTAATAAAAAAAATGGGAGCCACTGATCAAGCGCGTTGTACTGATATCCATGGTAAAACCATCAGCATTATATCGACGTTGCAGTGTACTCAAATATCGTCAGAATGTTCACTTAAATGGGCATTTACATCAGTTAGGTGGAATACGGTAATTGCATTCTGTAAGTTCTGTAGACTAGCCAGCCTGTTGGACTAGATCTTCCCTATTCACATATAGGTAAATATACATGTCCAGCAAAATGTGTCTTATGGATATTCATTGGAATCAATAGCCTCAGCAAAGTGCTTTCAGTGGGTAAACATAAGATATGTTTTTGTTCAGAAATAAACAAAAAATACTAAATGATCATGAGTCTTGCTTTATTTAGTACATGTTTTGTGGGCATAAGCAGACAGTAAATGTCCAGAAAAGCCTGCATATCGACGCAGTTGACCCTGTCAGGCCCATTACTGTCTGCTTATAGATCATTTGATACTGTGAAAAATATACCAATATAGCAAAATTCTTGATCAGTCCATGTGTCTTCATTGGCTAATTTGGATCTTTACTGTTTGCATAAGCTTAGAAGACACCATGGCATCTGGTTGCTGTCTGGGCCTATTTTAAAAGTTGGTTCACTAGTGGATTAGGAATACCAAGCTGCCCCCTACTTGGATCAAGAAAAAATTCCATGTTGCCCTAAACCTACTAGGAAACTCCCAAGCAGTGCTGCCCTTAATGTTGACAAAGAAACTCCAAGCAATGCTGCTCCAAACCTAGACTAGGAAATTCCAAGCAATGCTGCCCATAATCTGGACTAGGAAACTCCTGTCCTCAGCCCTCTTTTGAGCCGAGAGTTGAATG
Organism: Anodontia alba; assembly: GCA_964016985.1. Lineage (NCBI taxonomy): Eukaryota > Metazoa > Mollusca > Bivalvia > Lucinida > Lucinidae > Anodontia > Anodontia alba. The sequence continues at coordinate 105,469,353 of OZ024828.1, forward strand.
CAATGTTGATTAATTCTCTGTTTTTCCTTTTTATTTCTTAGAACAGATTATTAGAGCATGAAGGTAAGAGCTGCTTGTGTGTTCAAAGTTGAATATTCTGTTGAAATGATTATCTTTATTATTATTATAAGATAATGTATGTATGTAATAATGTAATGACTAAAATAAATTTTCTTTTCAGCTGATTTTTTCTCGCAGGAGGAAATGGTACTTTTATTCTTTATTATGGAAGAGCATTATTTTGTAGAATCCGGTTTCTTTTTTATAAAAAAAATCTATTCTATTTTTAAAAAGAGCAAAAAATGCTATAAATAATAGCCCTTATTTTTTAAACTCTTTTACTTGATCCACCATTATTTTAGCCAAAAATTATATACAGTGTAGAGTGGTTTGAAATGTAAGTATGGTTTGTTCATTCAGATAAATTTAGCTGTAATCACAGCTTATAAACTTATTCATTGAATGTCAATAAAAAGTTAGGGGATTTTAAGTTTAAAATTTATTATTATTGTTACATTAATTTATATTGAATTAAAGCATCTGCACAGGGTGTCATTTGTATTAATGTTCTTAAGGGATCGTGAGAAGTAGTAAAACTGAACCATTCTAAGGAAAGGATACCATATCTTCTTGCTGAGAATTCATCCATCTCGAGGACCCATACTAACGAAGACTTCTCCTCCCATTTCTCCTTGCAGTGAGCGAGTACAAAGACAACCTACGTCTTTATTGTATTTAAGGTACTCCGGAGTTCATGGCACCAGAAATGTACGAGGAACACTACGACGAGTCTGTAGATGTATACGCATTTGGCATGTGTATGTTGGAAATGGCCACGTCTGAATATCCTTATAAAGAATGCACAAATGCTGCTCAAATCTACAAAAAAGTTACAAGTGTAAGTAACAAAACATACTGAATATAGGTAGTTTAGATTATTTAATTTAGCTGGGGCACAGCATTTCCGACAAGATTGCATGTGCATTCTGCATCAGGTTGTCTGGCGCATCCTGTGCAGGCTGATCAGTTTGCTGTCTTCCTGAAGACGTTTCGGATCCTTGTCTACTTAAAGTGTGCCCTGCAGAGACTCTGATCAGACTGCACATATGCACGGGCTGATCTGAGTTCAGTGAGTGCACATCCAGTCTTGTAGGAAATGGTGTCACAGAACAATAGTTACTGTGTGTGCTGGCAACAAAGGCCCAGATAAACAACAAAGGCCCAGATTACCCTGCATGGTTGCACAGTCTGATAAAGGCCTTCATCACCCACAACCACCCGATTGCAGAATCATTGCCCACTTACAGAATCTGAGGACACACGTAGCATATTATATTACCCGAAGTAATGGGAGAGCCCTAAGCAAACCCCAATAAAACTGTACACCTTTAGAGCCTTGTCATGCTTTTACTATCAGTCATATGATGCACAACACAATAGATCAGCCTGTATTAATATACTGTGTTTATCTTAAATATTGAGACACCTTTACTCCTTACCATACTTGTCCTAAAATTTGAACAAGTCCATTTTTCTACCTGTTCATGTGTCTTCTGAACAAGTACCAAAGAATGCCTGCTGTGTTGTCTGATCAGGCTTTACACTGTTTTGCACTTGTCCAGAAGTGACACATCAACAGGTGGCAAAATGGACTTGTTAAAATTTTAGGTCAGCCAAAGGTCCCACTACTCAGTAATTCTGCTGTGCGGGATATAGCTGTCCTTCAGACTGCCTTCTTGTTCAAGAAGGGCAGTTGTCATTTTCTAGGGAAAGAATGTGCACAAGTACTGGATAACCACTTAATAGCCTGTCCATGCAAAGTGCGGTTAGACCGTAAAACCTCAAATCGATCATTCAGTCACTGTTCACATTAAAGCCCCTTATTTGCCGGACTCTGTTCATGTTACTGTTGTCACTTGAAACTGACATATTGACATTGAGAGCTTCCTTTTATAATGATTCACTTCCTGTTTGGTAGTTTAAATGAGGTCCAGCAAGCAAAAAGATATGATGCACAATGTGGAAAAAGGGCCTGTCTGCCATGTACAGGCTTTCTAACATCCCTAAAATTGATATGCTTTTAGGCCTCTCTAAAATTCCTGAAAAAAATTCCAAAATACCCTGAAAATACAGGAACTTCCTAAAGGGAAAAAACACTATTTTTGTTGAGACTGCTTTAGCAAGCAGGAGTGACAAGCATCATTTTCTGGCATTGGAGTGGCGTCAACAAAGTTAAGTGTTTGTGTTTAGCTATGTTTCTCGAACATCAAGGCTTGTAGGCTTATGAAACTTCTTACACACATCCGCCATGATGCACCCTGCCCACTGCCATCAACTGTTACTGACCTTGATCTACTGTTCACACTTAGCTGAACAATATTTAGTCTGTGCCTTTAGCTCTGTTTCTTGAACACCACCGGCAATGGTGACATAGCCATTCAACGAATTTCTTGTTTTCATCTAAGTTTTCTGTATATGCAAGCTTAACTCCAGGAGAAAAAGCTTTGGCTTTAATGGGGTTGGCCAAAGACCCTGCTTCAAGAAAAAAGATAGTCATTCTGTTAACTTTTTGAAATCATTTACAGACTTTAGAAATTCGTTTCAGTCATGAGAATGAGATGAAAGGAAAAAATTGGGAACAGTAACCATGTGGCTGTTCACTGTAATTATGACCTCCCCACATCTCCCACCCCTACCAGAGGTGGAGGGGGACATATTGTTCACTGTCTGAATCTCATTAGCGTTGGCGTCATTGTGATATTTTTTTGTGTGCAGGTGTCTGTTGAAGTGGTTGGCAACCCAAATCAAAATGCTTGAGCAGTTTGATCAGGGTCTGCACTGTTTGCCATTATCCATCAGCAAGTAGTCAAATGGAAGTTCAGATTTTGGGATAAGTGGGTAGGTAGTAAATGTATGAGAATATTCAACCTGCTGCCTGATTAGAGTGCATAAAAAACATCACTATTTTGTGTCTAAAATAACCCTGGCAACACTGGTCAGATAAATGAAAATTCCAGAAAAAGCCTAGGCATTTTGTGACTTGTTACGGAAATCAGAAAATTATGATTAAATATGAATGCAGTAGGAAATGAGGAAGCAGGTCACAAATGTCAAGCGCTATTTCCAAGAGAAAAAGAAATGTGTTAATGTATAGTTAAGCAGACTGAGTTAATTTGCATGCCCAGATTGAAGAAGAAGAATTTATCTAATTTAACTACTATATCAACACATCAACAACATCCCATCAAACTATTGAAGCATCAGGATGGCCGAGTAGTTAGCTCTACGACTTCGGATCACAATGTCCCAGGTTCAAATTTTGCTGTAGGCGGAATTCTGCTAAATGCTCAGAGCCGTTCATCATCCCGATATGACTCAGATATGACTTAAATAATATTAAAATAAATGTAAAACACCAAAAAATATCATCACACACCAAACCATAGTTCCTCTAAAACTTTTAAACCTTGTTCATTTTACTGTAAGATTATGTGTCACAAAATTACAAGCTGAGTGGCAAATAGAGTGGCAAATAGACCCTGATCAGACTGCTCCTTAGGAGACCTCCTGGGTCTACACTGTTTGCCCAGAGGATCCTGTTCCATTTCTTAGTTATTACAATACAGAAAATGTATTGTTATATAACTTTGTTCTGAATGTACAAGGCTGATTTCAAGTGTAAAGTATGAAAGTGATTATTTGTATGACAGCTATGTCTATAACCTTGGTAAAATGTAAACATGCATATTCATATGTATTGTTTATTGTAGGTACAAAAATGCAAAATCAGCAAAAGGAAAGGGAATTTCGAAACTTCACTTCAGTAGCAACCTTCATAACACCTTAGCTTAAATCCTGTTTCCATGATTTTAATACTGATTTTTGTCTGTATACTAGGTCAAGATGATGTGTTGAATGTTTTAGAATCATGTTTTCATGTCCCATTGTTTGACTTATCTGTACTTCATAATTTGAGCTGAGGGATTCTCCATATTGGATTTACTCTAAGTATTCAGACATTTTAATCTCTTTCCATACCTGTCCTGAAACAGGTAATAAAATTCCATTTTACTACCTGTTGCTGTCTAAAACTGCTGGGTGAGTGGCAGTGCAGATACTTATCAAACCGTGCATTCTGCGGCATCTGATTTGGGTCTACACTGTTTGCTGAGGCCTGTCTGTCCCAATACTAAGGGTTAATACGGTAATGCAAAGTTCCATTTTAGAGGGTGTTCCAGAGAAATATTTTGCTTATAATTTTCACCAAAAACATGTTTTATGACACTCCATTAGAACGCTTCTTGTATTATAGGCTGACCAGTCTATTAGACTGTCTAACCAGTCTATATGTGAGCAGGCAGGTCTCCGACTTTATTGTACTATTGACAGCTGTTACAACTTGTTTTAACCTCAACACACTTCAAATGTTGTAATTGTTTTTTATAGAAGTAATCCTAACCAATGTACCTCTAAATGTCATTCCTGTGTATTGCAGGTACTGTATTTAAACTAGATATTGGGACACTGTAACTTAACGTTTTACCATATTTCTCCTAAAATTTGAACAGGTCTATTTTGCTACCTTTCGCAGCATCGGATGCTCCAGATTTGGGCGCTGATCTTGACTGTTTACACTGTTTGCTCAGGCTCTGTTCCAATACTTAGTGTAAATGCAGACAGTTGTAGTAAGCTCAGGATTATTTGGTGTGTCATGTGATATTGGAAGAGTGCACAACACTTTGTCTCAGATCAGCCTGAATATCCAAGCAGTCTGATCATGGTCATCACTTTCAGAATGATTAGAAATTATAGAATCTACTGGTGAAAAGTGAATCAGTATATGATTTGGGCCTTTGCTGTTAACATAATGCATAAGCATATCTCTCTTTTTGCCTGAAATGGCATTTTATTCCTTTGTCTAGTCACTCATTAGCTCCAGATAAGAGCGGGTAGCCAGATCATATTTTTCTTATTTCTCCACAGAAACATGTTGTTGGACTCATTAGAAGTGCCATAGAGAAAAAGGGCTACAGTCTGATCAGGACTGTTGGTCTGTGCACATAAATGCAGTTTTGTTATAAATTGTATCTAGTGAGTAGTGACCTCTAAAGATCCTTCAGCAGAATCTAAATAAAAAACAAGGAAAACCTCAACTTGACAGATTCGCAGTCTAGTCCTTTGATATCTTGAGCAGTGACTTTGTCTTTTTTTTTTTCTTTTCTTTTCTTTTGTAATTTTACTAGCAGTCACTTGTAGTCATAATAATGTGAACTGCATTATGCATTAAGAAGTGGTAAAGGACCCATAGCTAGATAAGGAACATTTTTTCAAGGACTACTTCAAATCCTACTATGTAAAATTGTGGAGAAATAAGAAAGAGATTTATCTGATACCCCAGTGTGGGGAATCCACATGACCAAATGACTAGGTTTACGGAGTTTGTTACTATTTTTAGCTCTGCATAAGATAGGATTCTTTAGAATATCTCTATTCATACAAAATGGAATTTGTTCAAATAAAGCGCAGAATATGCGGAAAATCAAGTTCTTCCTGGTGGTGAAGCGCTATTCTGTGATCTGGTCAAATTCCCGAGAACATTCGAAAATGTTTTTGCTGTCAATCTGAGCTACCGGGACAGTGTACAGAATTTTGACGATAAACATTCTCCAAATGCTCTCGAGAATCAGACCAGATTGCAGACTAGCGCTTACACCACCAGAAAGAGCTTGATTTTCTGCGTACTCTGTGCGCTTTATTTGAACAAATTCCGTCAGGTATAAATCGAGATATTCTAAAAAATCCTTCCTGATGTGGTGCTAAAATTAGTAAATTCTGTGCACCTAGTCAGTTGGTCACATGGATTTCCCACACTGCCCTGTCTTAGCATTTTTACCAGTAAGTTCTACAATAGGGTAAATGTCCAAACATTTTGAACACTTTATTCCATACTATTTTGACCTAAATTTTGCATTTTATACGCCTGTTTGAAAAACAGGACGTATTATGTTACGGGGTCTGGCGTCCATCCATCTGTCTCTGTCCGTAAACTTTTTCATTTCCGGCTTACTCGTCCTACAGATTACATCCGATTAAGCTGAAACTTGGTATATAGTTAGACCATGATGTGGAGCAATGCATAATATTTCGGGGTTACAGTGCACCAAATATTAGCAGAGTTATGCCCCTTTGAAAAATTTCTGTAAACTTATCGTTTCCGGTTAACTCCTCCTACACTTTACATCCGATCAAGCTGAAACTTCATTTATAGTTAGACCATGGTGTGGAGTAGCGCATATTGTTTTGAGGATGCAGTCCATCAATTATTAGCAGAGTTATGCCCCTTTGAAAATTTCTGTAAATTTTTGGTTTCCGGCTAACTCCTACCCTTTACATCTGATCAAGCTGAAACTTGATTTATAGTTAGACTATGATGTGGAGCAGTGCATATTGTTTTTGAGGTTAAGGTCCACCAAATATTAGCAGAGTTATACCCCTTTGAAAATTTCTGTAAATTTTTTGTTTCCGGCTAACTCCTCCTACAGTTTACATCCGATCAAGCTGAAACTTCGTAAGTAGCTACACGATGATGTGGAGTAGCGCATATTATTTCTAGGTTACAGTACACCAAATATTAGCAGAGTTATGCCCCTTTGAAAATTTCCGTATACTATTCACAGCATATTGTTTAGAGGTAATAGTGTGCAAATTTTATTTTATAATAGGTATATTTTTTGCAAATAATAAAAGTAATGGCCATATGGGCAAGTTATTATTTTATTTTTTTTCTTTTATTAGATTTGCACTGAAATGTTGCCGTTATTAAATCTTTATATATAAGTTTATTAAATGATACAGAATAAAGAAGCTTGACTTATATCAAAACTTATTAACATAATTCTTTTTGGATTTTTTTTTTCATTTTAAATACTCTTCTGAGTTGCCTCCCTTGAAGTATAAAAATCGGTATAAAGTTTTAAAGCTTTACAAAAAATTTCTTGCAGCATTTTTTTTTTTTTTTTTTTTTTTTTTTATTTTAGTTAACCTGAGCCAAAGGCCTGATCAGGAGGCTCAGGATGAGCTATTGTGATCACTTGCCGTCCGTCATCTGTCTGTCTGTCTGTCCATCCACACCTTTGAACAACTTCTCTGAAACCCTTGGGCCAATTTTCTTCAAACTTCATGTGGAGCATTCTGTTAAAGGGGGATTGAAAATTTGTTCAAATGGTCATGGTCATGGTCATGGTCCATTAAGATGGCCACCATGCCCATATATGGTAAAAACACTTAAAAATCTTCTCCAGAACCAAGAAAGCTTCAAGGTTGAATCTTGTATATAGCATCATGGACTCAAGGTCTACCAAGTTTGTTCAAATGATGACCCTAGGTTGACCTTTTTACAGTAAGGTCAAATTTGCATCCCATGGGGAACATGTTGAAAAGTCCTTTTCTCAAAATGTATTAAAGATTAATGGCTGAAACTTACAATGAGTGATTAAAGTACATTTTAAACATTTTAGATATATCAAAATTTTGTCCCCTGGGAGTTATCTGCCCTTGCCCCTGGGCTATATACATGTATAAAATTGTGTAATTTTAAACTTCTTCTCTGAAACTGTTTGGAGCAATTTTCACCAGATTTCACATGGGGCCTTCTGTTGAAAGGGTATTGCCAATTTGTTCAAATAGTTCCGCGTCATTGAACAAGATGGCAGCCATGTCCATATATGGTAAAAACACTCAGAAGTCTTCTTCTCCAGAACCAAGAAAGCTTTGGAGTTGAATCTTGGTATATAGCATCGTTGTCTCAAGCTCTGCCTGTTTTGTTCAAGTGATGATCATAGGTTGACCTTTGACCTTTTTATGTCAAGGTCAAATTTGTGTCTATAGATTTGTATGGGGGCAAATTTCTCCCTATTTTTCCAGGAGGGATAAGTCACTTCTCCCTTAATTTCTGGGCCAGCTTGGACCCTGAGGTTACAGTTCACCAAATATCAGCAGAGTTATGCCCCTTTGAAATTCTTTTTTGATTTTTTTTGTTTCCAATTAACTCCACCTACAGTTTACATCTGGAGCACTGAATTATACAGAAGTCAGTTTATATGCTACATCTTATTACTTGCCACGGGTGTATAATGCCCCCTCTTGCAGAGCTCTTGTTATGCACCTGTTGCTTGAAATACTTTCTGGAATGGCAAGCAGTGTAGACCCTGATCAGATGGCTCCTTCAGGAGCAGTCTGATCTGGGTCTGCACTGTTTGAATATGTCATTTTGTCAGACACTTTGGTGTTCAAAAATTTTAGGACATTTACCGTACCCAGGCATCCTTCAGATGAACAGCAAAGACCATGATCAGATCAGGTTGAACCGGACCATTGCTGATGGCATATACGAGGGTTCTGCAAAAAGTTTTGTCACTGGGTTTGGATTACTTCAGTGCTACGTTTTATCAAACATATTTTTATTACAAACCTTCAAAGTATTCCCCCTTTACTGAAACACATTTTTGTAACCTTTTTACCCAGTGACGAAAAGCAGATAAATAGTCTTCTTTTGGTATCTGTTGGAGACACTGACAAATAGCGCTGCCAAGAGAACTTCTAGACGTATACTTATTTCCAGAAAGCATTTTCTTAAGCCTTGGAAATAAAAAGAAGACACAGGGACTCAGGTCAGGTGAATAAGGTGGATGGTTTAAAACTTTCACATTTTCAGAAGCCAAAAAAGACTTAACAACCTCACACTTATGAGAGGAGGTGTTGTCTTGTAAAAGGTGGACTCCTGACCATCCTTTGCTTGGTCGTTTCTTATTGTAAAACTCTTTCACTTTCTTCAGTACAGAATTATTGTAGAATTGGCCAGTGACTATATCACCAGATGGACAAGGCACTTGAACGACTGGCCCACTTGAATTAAGGAAAATTGCGTACAACATCTTTTTCAAACTTGTGGTTCTCTTGGCAGTACATGGGCGTTTTTGATCTTTTCGCTTCCATTGCTTATTATCAGCCATTCTTTGTGGCTCAAACATGTGCACCCAGGTTTCATCACCTGTTAGCAAGTTAGAATACCCGACTATTACAGCCTTTGTATGTTTTCAAAAGTTCCCGGTCACATTTAAGGCGTTGTGTGTTTGCTCCTCAGTGAGCAAATGAGGTATCCACCTAGCGCAAATCTTTCTCAAGTCCAAATGCTTTTTATGCCCCCGCCTATTCGAAGAATAGCGGATGGGCATTAAGTATTACCCCTGTCCATTCCGTACGTCTGTCTGTCCGTCCGTCCGTCCGTCCATCCGTCCGTCCGTCCGTGCGTCTGTACATCCCACTTCCTGTCCGGGCCATAACTCCCAAACCGTATGGAATATATTCATGAAACTTTACCAGTGCCTTTCACAGGTGCATACATCACATTGAGACGATGTGTCATGAACAAGGAAGACAACTCTTGCATTTTTGGTTTTTGAATTATTTCCGCTTGACTTAGTTACATATAGTTAACTGTGTCCGGGCCATAACTCCTAAACCGTATGGAATATATTCATGAAACTTTACCAGTGCCTGCATCACACTGAGACGATGTGTCATGAACAAGGAAGACAACTCTTGCATTTTTGGTTTTTGAATTATTTCCGCTTGACTTAGTTCCATACAGTTAACTGTGTCCGGGCCATAACTCCTAAACCGTATGAAATATATTCATGAAACTTTACCAGTGCATGCATCACACTGAGAAGATGTGTCATGAGCAAGGAAGAAAACTCTTGCATTTTTGGTTTTTGAATTATTTCCCCTTGACTTAGTTCCATATAGTAAACCGTGTCCGGGCCATAACTCCTAAACCATATGGAATATATTCATGAAACTTTACAGGTGCATGCATCACATTCAGACGATGTGTCATGAACAAGGAAGACAACTCTGGCATTTTTGGTTTTTGAATTATTTCCCCTTGACTTAGTTCCATATAGTAAACCGTGTCTGGGCCATAACTCCTAAACCATATGGAATATATTCATGAAACTTTACAGATGCATGCATCACATTGAGATGATGTGTCATGAACAAGGAAGACAACTCTTTTTTCGTTTTTGAATTATCTTCCCTTGACTTAGTTCCATATAGTAAACTGTGTCCGGGCCTTAATAATAACTTCATGGTATACCTGTTACAATTACATATAAACCCTTTTTCTGAATGGCATTTGGCGGGGGCATCCGTGTCCTATGGACACTTTTTCTAGTTTAGAATTGTTTGCACACTGCCTTCTGATATGCCAGTACAACTAGCTATATCTTTGACAGACAGTCGCGCATCCTGTTCGACCACAATATTTACAGCACCGATGTTAGCCTTGGTAACAGAGGTTTTAGGCCTTCCAGGACGGATATCATCTTCAACAGAAAATTTCCCAGCTTTAAAAGCTTTAACCCACCTAAAAACTGTGCGCATTGAAATGGTCTGAGGTCCATATATACCACACAATTCATTAAATATCTGCTTTGAGTCTATATTAAACCTAATGCGGCATTTGATATAGCTACGAATTTCAGTCTTCTGGTCCATGTCCCAATGTAACAAATAAATTGGTCAGTGTATATGACTGCATCTATTTCAGTTTGAAATAACTCGGTCAGTTGGAAAGCAATTTGCACGAAATAAATGGGTATCGTTAGCTACTCAACACACCATTCAAGTGCAGTGAAGCATTTTAAAATATACCTGGGATAAAACCAAGGAAGCCTATTAGTGACAGAACTTTTTCTACGACCCTCGTACTTTAAGAAGATTTCTTTATGAAATGATTTGTACGTTATGTATCTTATTAGAATTAGCTCTGAGATGACTCTTATCAGATGCCACAACATACATTTTCATGAGATAAGTATGAAAAAATATTCATCTTTATACTTTTTACTTATCTGGCATACATTTTCATGGCATAAGCATAGCTCCAGATATGAAGGGGTATTCACATAATAGTTTTCTTATTTCTTTACAACATATGTTTTCACAAAAAAATGAAAAAAATATCAGTTCTTTTCGGATAGAAAAAGTGCCTTATCTGGAACTATACATAAGTATGAAAAGTATTCTGTACTTTAACTTACCTGACATATATTTTCATGGGATAAGTGTGAAGAAGTATAACTTACTGAAACGATGAGTATTCTCTTTTGCAGGGTGTTCTTCCAGAAGCTTTTGAGAAAGTAGACAATCCAGAAATCAAAGAAATTATTGAAGGTTGTATAAGAAATAAAAAGGGCAACAGGTAGGTCAGAAAGCTAACAGATTTCTATTGAGGTTTTCTTTTATCAACACTACAGGCTGGCATATTTTGTTGTTATTGTTTGTTTGCTTTAAATGTAGAAAGAAAGGTCTTTCCTCATTTCTGCTAGTACACACACAGAAAAAAAAAAAATATACACCACAGCTTGTTACAACACTATTGCTGGGATTCAAAGCAAAAATCATGTTAGCAAAATAATTGTGTTGTATCCAAACATAAAAATGTATAGATTATACAGAAAAATGTATAGATTATGTAGAAAAATGACCATACAAAAAGGAATAGATTATAAAGATGACCACAAAAATGGTCATTTTTTTAGCTCACCTGAGCACTTCGTCATGGTGAGCTATTGTGGTCAGTCAATCCCCGTCGTCTGTCGTGTGGCGTCAACAATTACTTTAAAAGCCTACTCCTCCTACACCCGTGGGCCAATTGACTCGATACTTGGTAGGAAGCATCAGGCTGACTTGTAGATCAAAAATAGCTAAAATCGTTCTGATCGGAAATCCAAGATGGCCGCCATCTTGAAAATCTATTTTTTGCTTCTTCTCCTGAACCGAAAGGCCAATTGACTTCAAACTTGGTAGGAAGCATCGGGGTGACTTGTAGATCAAAAATAGCTAAAATCGTGCCGATCGGAAATCCAAGATGGCGGCCATGGCGGCATCTTGAAAATCTATTTTTCGCTTCTTCTCCTGAACCGTAAGGCTTACTGACTTTAAACTAGGTAGGAAGCATCTAGGTGACTTGTAGATCAAAAATAGCTAAAATCGTGCCAATCGGAAATCGAAGGTGGCCGCCATGGCCGCCATTTTGAAAATCTATTTTTCCCTTCTTCTCCTAAACCCAAAAGCCAATTGATTCGAAACTTTCTAGCGAAAGCATGTGCACTATACTGGTTAACCGCTTAGAGGACTAAGCCTGCCCAGTAAACGTGTGGTTAGGTAAACTGACCGCGCTCGACATGACCCCATTGGGTTGACTGGGCCGTAAAACCTCAACACAAACAAAGATTCGAGACTTAGTTGGAAGCATCGGGGTGACTTGTAGATAAAAAATAGCTAAAATAGTTCCGATTGGAAATCCAAGATGGCCCCCATGGCCGCCATCTTGAAAATCTATTTTTCGCTTCTTCTCCTGAACCGAAAGGCCAGTTGACTCGAAACTTGGTAGGAAGCATCATGGTGACTTGTAGATCAAAAATAGCTAAAAGCATGCCAATCATAAATCCAAGGTGGCCACCATGGCGGCCATCTTGAAAATCTATTTTTTGCTTCTTCTCCTAACCCCAAATGCCAATTGACTCAAAACTTGGTAGGAAGCATCGGGGTGACTTGTAGATCAAAAATAGATAAAATCATTCCAATCGGAAATCCAAGGTGGCTGCCATCTTGAAAATCTATTTTTCGCTTCTTCTCCTGAGCCGAAAGGCCAATTGACACCAAACTTGATAGGAAGCGTCAGGGTGACTTGTAGATCAAAAATAGCTAAAATCATACTGAACGGAAATCCAAGATGGACGCCATGGTTGCCCCTTGAAAATCTTTTTTTGCTTCTTTTCCTAAACCCAAAAGCCAATTGACTTGAAACTTTGTCGGAAGCATTGGGGTGACTTATAGATTAAAAATGGCTAAAATTGTTCTGATTGGAAATCCAAGATGGCCGCCATTGTGGCTATTTTGAAAATCTATTTTTCACTTCTTCTCCTGAACGGAAAGGCTTATTGACTTTAAACTAGGTAGGAAGCATCAGGGTGACCTGTAGATCAAAAATAGCTAAAATAGTCCCTATCAGATTTCCAAGATGGCCACCATGACAGCCATCTTGAAAATCTTTTTTTTTTTGCTTTTTCTCCTGAACTGAAAGGCCGTTTGACTCGAAACTTGGTAGGAAGCATTCGGGTGACTTGTAGATCTAAAATAGCTTAAATTGTTTGGATTGGAAATCCAAGATGGCTGTCATAGCGGCCACCTTGAAACTCTTTTTTTCGCTTATTATCCTGAACCAAAGGGCCAGTTGATTTGAAAATTGGTTAGGAAGCATTGGGATCACTTGTAGATATAAAAATAGCTAAAATCTTTCTGATCCGGAATCCAAGATGGCGGCCATCTTGAAAATCTATTTTTCCCTTCTTCCTCAGAACTGAAAGGCCAATTGACTCGAAACTTGGTAGGAAGCATCAGGGTGACTTGTAGATCTGTCTCTCCGTCATTTTCTTTCCAGACATTTTTGCAACGATAACTTTAATATGTAAACAAATAATTGCTGTGGCAGGGTATTATGCTTGTGGTGCTTTTATTTCTTAGAAAATAAGGATTGACAACAGTTTGAATGAATTGTTAAGCCTTATTATCTGTGAAAAAATTACATCTTATAGAGAAATATGAAATTACTCTTCATATCTGCAGTGCTGGTTTATTATAGTATAATAGACCATCAGTAGAATTACTATTGAGAAGAATTATTCAGAGAAGAGGCATAAACTCAATGTTTAACTTGCTGAATTTAAACAACAGATGACATTTTAAACTATTCATATTTCTCTCTAAAAAAAAAGGGGGGATTTGGCATTTTGTTCAGTTCATCTCTTGAGGGAATGATTTGAATGAAATATTAAGCCCAGTTTGTGTCTAATTTCTCATAAAATTGCCTAATTTGTTATCTGCTGATTTTTTAGTCTGCAGAATGCTGGAAGTTAATAATGCCAAGTTTTGCATATTGGAAACATTTGCACCTCTTTTGAGGTGTCAGATAATTGAAGCGAAGCCAAGATGAAGCCCTTTTGTCATAAAAAGAATCAGTTCACACAAAAAAGGGTTTATCTCATTGAACAATAGCTCCTGATAGGGAGCGCATAGCTCCGGATAAGGATCTTTTTCTTTCATCCGAAAAGTACTGATATTTTTCTTATTTCTCTGAAAAACATACCTTGTTACTTAATTGGAGGCGCTCAGCGATGTGCTTCTGATGAATACCCACAACATACATTTTCTTGGAGAAATAAAAATTTTATCTGATACTGCCTCTTATCTTGAGCTATGGAAAAGTGATGGCTTGGCTTGGCTCAGCCTGCATATGTTGTAGAATAAAGTGGTAAACATTGCCAAAGAGACAGGCTAAACTTGGCCTAGATTCTGACCTCATGCATTGCAAAATCATTCCGAAGCTGTGCCACTTTAACAATGGGATGCTCATGAAAAAGCAACACACACACACAAACACACAAACACAAACACACACACACACACACAACAACAACAAAAAAACAAAAAAAAACAAAAAACAAACAAAAAAAAAACAATAAATATGTGCTGCAAGTCTTCATGGTATAGGAACCTTGTGGAATAAATTTAGTGGACAGGAAAATCCTGTTCAGACCGAGTGTACTCAGGTCATTTAGTAATTTCATATTCTTTTCCCATACAACTGCTGAACAGCAGGATGCAAATACTAGTACTGCAGATAAGATGGTTGGCCTGGCCAGGTATTTTCAAATTTCTGCAGAAAGCCTCTATTATGACCTCTTAGTAGAATTGTCTTGGGGAGCTGGTTCTTTCGAGATGCCATATGCATCATTTGAGCAATAAGAAAAAGCCCTAAAAAAAACATTGATACCGATCTTATTGGATTACACAAAATATTCAGACAAAGCTGCTTGAGGAAACAGTGTAGAACAAGGCACAGTCTGATCTAGATCTACACTGTTTGCTCATGCCTGTCATAATACTATAAATTTTAACTGCACAATAAATAACCTATAGATAATGTGCTATATTCTATTCTGCCAATACCGTCCACAGAAAAAATGACAGGAACGTCGTCCCATACAGTCCTAATCCAAAAGTCCATCGGGCAGTCACCTGTGTGACGTCACTCCTGCTCTTTTGGTCACGTGTCAGTTTCTTTTCTGTGGAACAAAGAAAGTAAACATGGATTTTTCTCCGGGCGAAAAAATTCTATTTTCTTCCTTTTTCTTCAGTTGAAATTTAATTCTTTGTTCTTTCTTATGATCCTTTATCATACCTTTCACTTTTCCTGCTAAATTTGTGAAAATCTAACTGTTCAATTTCTTGAAATTATTCTTCACTCATTCGTCGTAATGAGTTTTTGCGACTTTCATGACTTTTCATCGCAGTGATTGTGGTCATATAAAATCGCATTGGGATAATCGTAAAGAATGTATGAATTGTTCTCATTGTTCCAGGGAATCTACTTGCTCCACGTGTAGCAGCTGGTCTAATTCCATCTGGGAACTTGCAGAAAAGAGAAGAACTTAACCAGAAAGAGAGTCATGTCCAACAGCTTGAAGTCTCTAGATGTATCTGTTTCATCAGATGAAAGGAAAAGAAAACATGGGAACACTGCCCCTTATGGCCCTGATGCCCAGGGTAAGACCTATATTGGTGGCAACTCCCTTAGTACTTGTACCCAAGGGAGTACACCGGCCAATGGCCAATGGTCACCGGGCATCCGACGACCGACTGACCATCCACCGGGCATGCCTGGTCAATGGCCACCACCTGCCACTTGCCCAGTGGACAAGAAGACATATCTGACCGACCGGGCATGCCGGCCACCGGGCATGCCCGGACACTGGCCACCAGTCACCAGGCATTCACCGACCACCGGCCAGGTAGGCGATATAGAGACGTCCAGCCTTCTAATCACTGGGCACCGACCATCCAGCCACCGGTCATTGGATTCAGAAAGGCTAAATACAGGGGAGATTCAAGAATCATGACCACCAGGCATGACCGGTCACCAGGCAGCCGACCACCGGTCACCGGGCATCAGAATATAATTCAGCCTAATACTAGTGAATCTCATACCTTGTGTACTGAGTTCACCAGTAAACAACCTAGTACATCTAGAGTTCTACTTCCCATGGAACCGGACTTCAGTAACATGTCTGACCCAGTGTTGTTATTGAACCGCCAGACAATAACTGGAGGTCGGATAACAACAACAACAACAATTATGGAC
The DNA here is from genome assembly GCA_964016985.1 of Anodontia alba. NCBI lineage: Eukaryota > Metazoa > Mollusca > Bivalvia > Lucinida > Lucinidae > Anodontia > Anodontia alba. The sequence continues at coordinate 105,485,623 of OZ024828.1, forward strand.
AAATTTGTCAGACTTCCCGCGAGATCCAGGAGGGATCAGTCTAGAAACAAACATAGATCTAAGCAGAGGAGGAGACGGAGATCAGACTCTACATCCTCCTCTTCAACATCCACATCTTCAGACTCTCGCAAAAGAAAGTCAAAAAGATCTAAACATTCAAGGGACTCAGGATCAGATACCGAAATGGAAACCTTGTCCTTTGATAGGGCAATCAATGAAGTGTTTAGGCTTTTGCCTCCGGAGCTATGCCCAAGGTCTACTGAGAAACATGCTCCGGCAAAACCCTTATCTGGTATTGAACAGCTAATGGAGTCACAGTCGACTCCATTACTGATATTACCACAATCCAAATTGATTGAGAATACTGCCAGATTTCTCCAGGACAAAATAAACACGGAGAAATATGGCAGAGACTGGATATGCTCTCAAAAGTTTAGTCTCATCTTTAACGCAGACTAAATTTTACAAAAGTCATAGTCAGTATTTTCCAACAGACAATATTCCTCTGTTAGAATCGGAAGCTTCCCTGTTGGATCTTTCCAACAAGGGAAAATGCTCCATTCCATTGAAGAACTTAGAAATATGGGAAAAAAGAGCCTGCAAACTTATAGTGATCAATTCACATGCTGATCGGTTTTCTTCTACTGTATACCTATGTATGCAACAGCAGACAATGTCTGTACAAGCACTTTCGAGACTGTTGGAAGCCGTAGCCAAATCAGTAAGATACGCTATAGATATGTCTACGAGTATGGCTACGGAAATATTCCAAGCTAGACGCGATGCGGTACTAGCCACATCCAAAATTTATTGGAGAATTCCAGCCACGAGCTGTGGAATGCTCCAATAAATTCTAAGACCTTATTTGGTAACAAAATCAGGGAAGTTGCCAAGGGCAATTTTGAGGTCCAGCAGCAAAGGTTCTTGGCAACTTCCTCAGTTGCTACTACAATGCAACAACAACAGAAAGTGACTTACCCAGCTCCTCTGGCTTTTAAGAGACTGAAGCAGCCGGCTAAACCTTCTAGGCCTCAACAATCAGAATCGACCAGGACTAAAAGTCAAACAGTCATATTCATCAAATAGGAAAGAATTTGCGAAGAGAAGCGGGAATCAAAAGCAGTTCCCCTCCTCTAAGCAAGCCTCATCTTCCACAAAATTCTGAAGTCCAATCCTTTCCACTGCCGGTCCTGCCATGTCCAGACATTCCAGTGGGAGGAAGGTTGGCCCATTTTGTGGAACAATGGGAAGAAATGACAGACAACAAGTGGGTCCTCTGTATCATCCGAAAAGGGTTCAAGATCCCATTCAAGTCAGTTCCTCCCTTATCAGTTGTTCTGATAAAATCTGAGTCAATCTTCCTCCCCGTTATTGCGAGAAGAAATCACGGAGCTTCTCAAGAAACGGGCAGTGGAAAGGGTTCGGAATCCGGGAACTCCTGGTTTTAATCCCAGCTATTCCTAGTACCCAAAAAGGATGGAAAGTTACATCCCGTAATAGACCTTTCCTTGCTAAATCATTATATACACAAACAACATTTCAAAATGGAGACAGTCAAGTCAGTAAGACAATCGATAATGTACAACGACTAGGCAGATTGCATTCATGACCTCTGCAAATGTGCCTTTTATCAGTCTGGAAACCTCATATTCTTCCTCTAGATCATTAAGTTACGATCAACAGTATGATCAAATTCCATTTAAAATGATGGATGAACACCAATCATTTCATTCAAGGGATGCCCATTCACCGTCCAGACCCCAAAATTTTCCTTTATACAGATGCCAGTCGTTACGGTCGCGGGGCTCATCTCGAACCGATGAGTATCCTTTCATGGTCGCTTGTCGGAAGACCAATTACAGCTCCATATCAACATGTTGGAAATAATGGCAATTCGCTTCACACTGATAAAAGCCTTGAAATATATTCACCATTCTTGTGTCATGATAGCTACTGACAACACAACAGTGGTCTCATATATCAACAAGCAAGGGGGAACACATTCTCCCAACCTATGCGTAGAGGTATGGAAGATACTTCATTGGTGCCTAAAACATCAGATTATTGTCAGGATTTGTCATATTCCAGGCAAATTCAATGTTTTGGCAGACAGTTTATCGAGAATAGACAAAATAGTCAAAACAGAGTGGGCATAGGATCAATCGATTGCGAATTCAATTTTCCAAATGTTCATCCCAATCTGGATCTGTTTGTGACACGCTTCAATTACAAACTTCCACTTTATGTGTTGCCAGTTCTGGACAATCAGGCTTTCGTGATGGACGCATTCTCCATGAACTGGAACCATCTCCAGGCTTAAGCATTTCCGCCAACAATAATGATTCCTTCTGTCCTGAACAAGATTCGACAATCTCTGCAGAATAGTTCTTATAGCACCTTTGGCCGCAACAAACATGGTTGTCAGAGCTACTACATCTACTGATCTCAACTCCAGTTCGTCTTCCTCTTTTTCCAAATCTGTTAACACAAGCAAAAGGAAAGTTTCAACATCAAAATCTCGCAGCTCTCAACCTTCACGCCTGGGAGTTAACAAACAATCAATTACAGATAAAAAATTTTCGAAAAATGTTGCAGATTTTGTTTCCAAATCAAGACGAACATCATCTCAGAAAGTCTGTGACGCGAAAGGGATCGTTTTTACCCATTGGTGTCATAGAAGGAAGGTTAATCCGGTCTCGGCCCCTCTTACTGTGATAGCCGATTTCCTAATTTACCTTTTTTTCTGAGAAAAAGTATCAAATTAGTACTATTAAGGGCTACAGGTCTATGATTTCTAATACTCTCAAATTTAAGACTGGTAATAGAATCGGATCTAACCCTGTCTTATCAGAATTAATAAGATCTTTTGAATTACAATGCCCTGTACAAAGATCTCTTACTCCTAAATGGGACTTATCTTGAGTCTTAGTCTGTCTTCAGAAAGCCCCATATGAACCTTTACATAAGGCCTCTAAGCTTCACGTAACGCTTAAGACAGCTAAGGCCTCTAAGCTTCACATAACGCTTAAGACAGCTTTTCTTCTAGCCCTAGCTACTGCCAAGAGATGTAGTGAAATTCATGCATTGGCAATAGATTCAGAGCACAAGATTTAATCAGTCTGATGGATCTGTATCTCTCATGGTTCAACCTGGGCTTCTGGCTAACAATCAACTTCCATCCATTTGCGCAGATTCTATTGTGATCCCTAATTTAGCCCATATATCTAATAGGGAACACCAGGATAGACTTTTATGCCCGATTAGAGCCTTAAAATTCTATCTTAAAATGACTAAACCTTACCGTCAAAATAGACTATTTTTACCCATAAAAGGCAGACAAGATATTTCTAAATCCTCTGTCTCGAGATGGATATCTTATACTATTAAACTTGCCTACAGGAAACTCACCCGCAAAGACTTTCCCTTCTTAAAGATTAAAGTCCATGAAGTTAGGGCTCTATCTTCCTCATGGGCCTTTTTCGATAAAGTTCTGCTGAATGAGAATCTGAAAGCAGCAGTATGGAATCAATCCTTTACCTTTGCTAAGTTCTATCTAAGGGATATGTCTCAGCAATTACAAAACCTACAAGATTTGGGACCAATTGTGGTGGCCCAAAAAGTGGTGGGGGCCAAGTCAACAGTGCCTTGGATGCTTAAAAAGACTAACAGCCTCCAAAACAATACTATGCATATGTGAAGGTAATTAATATCTTACATATATGTATATGTATTTGGATAAGCTTATTCTTGGAATTATACCAAGAATGAACTTATTCTAGGAGTTCCTGAGCCTTAATCCAAAAGTGGTGGGATCTACTGGTTTTTATGTTGGAATTGGGAGCTCCCTCCCACCTTTTAAGGCTAATTCAAGCACATTATCTATAGGTTATGTATTGTGCAGTTAAAATGAAGTTTTCAAAAGTAAAACATATTTTAGCAAGCAATACTTAACCTATAAATAAGATAGTCCCACCTCCCTATCCCCGCTTAGCTCTAACCTTTTAGGGCTCTACATCAAAGAAACTGACATGTGACCAAAAGAGCGGGAGTGACGTCACACAGGTGACTGCCCGAGGGACTTTTGGATTAAGACTGTATGGGATGACGTTCCTGTCGTTTTTTAGCTCACCTGAGCAAAAGCTCAGGGTGAGCTATTGTCATCACCCTATGTCCGTCGTCCGTCGTCATCAGTTAGTTTGTTAACACTCTAGAGGTCACAGTTTTGACCCAATCTTGATGAAACTTGGTCAGAATGTTTGCCTCTATGAAATCTAGGTCAAGTTCGATACTGGGTTACTTGGGGTCAAAAACTAGGTCACCAGGTCAAATCAAAGGAAAAACTTGTGAACACTCTAGAGGTCATAGTTTTGACCCAATCTTGATGAAACTTGCTCAAAATGTTTGCCTCTATTAAATCTAGGTCAAGTTCGAAACTGGGTCACTTGCAGTCAAAAACTAGGTCACCAGGCCAAATCAGCAGAAAACCTTGTTAACACTCTAGCGGTCACATTTTTGAGCAATCATCATGAATCTTGTTCAAAATGTTTGTCTTGATGATTTCTAGGTCAAGTTTGAAACTGGGTCACTTGGAGTCAAAAACTAGGTCACCAGGCCAAATCAGCAGAAAACCTTGTTAACACTCTAGCGGTCACATTTTTCAAGCAATTATCATGAGTCTTGCTCAAAATGTTTGTCTTGATGATTTCTAGGTCATCTTTGAAACTGGGTCACGTGGTGTCAAAAACTAGGTCACCAGGCCAAACCAGCAGAAACCATTGTTAACACTCTAGCGGTCACATTTTTTAAGCAATCATCATGAATCTTGCTCAAAATGTTTGTCTTGATGAGTTCTAGGATATGTTCGAAACTTGGTCACGTGGGGTCAAAAACTAGGTGACCTGGCCAAATCAGCAGAAAACCTTGTTAACACTCTAGCGGTCACATTTTTGAAGCAATCATCATGAATCTGGCTCAAAATGTTTGTCTTGATGATTTCTAGGTCAAGTTCGAAACTGGAACACCTGGGGTCAAAAACTAGGTCATGGGGCCAAATCAGCGTAAAATCTTGTTAGCACTCTAGCAGTCACATTTTTCAAGCAATCATCATAAATCTTGCTCAAAATGTTTGTGTTGATGAGTTCTAGGTCAAATTCGAAACTGGATCACTTGGAGTCAAAAATTAGGTCACTGGGCCAAATCAGCAGAAAACTTTGGTAACACTCTAGCGGTCACATTTTTTAAACACTCATCATGAATCTTGCTCAAAATGTTTGTCTTGATGATTTATAGGTCAGGTTCGAAACTGGGTCACCTGGGGTCAAAAGCTAGGTCACCTGGCCAGATCAACAGAAAACCTTATTAACACTCTAGTGGTCACATTTTTCAAGCAATCATCATGAATCTTGCTCAACATGTTTGTCTTTATGATTTCTAGGTCAAATTTGAAACTGGGTCACTTGGGGTCAAAAACTAGGTCACCTGGCCAAATCAGCAGAAAACCTTGTTAACACTGTAGCGGTCACATTTTTGAAGCAATCATCATGAATCTTGCTCAAAATGTTTGTCTTGATGATTTCTAGGTCATGTTTGAAACTGGGTCACATGGGGTCAAAAACTAGGTGACCTGGCCAAATCAGCAGAAAACTGTTAACACTCCAGAGGACACAGTTTTGAAATAATCATCATAAATGTTCCTCAAAATGTTTGTCTTGATGATTTCTCTGTCTAGTTTAAAACTGGGTCACTTGATATAAAAAACTAGTTCACCTGGCCAAATCAAAGGAAAACCTTGTTGATTCTCTAGAGGTCACACATTTTTGAAGTGATCATCATGAATCGTGCTCAAAATGTTTGTCTTGATGATTTCAAGGTGATGTATAGTTTTCTGTCCAGTGACTCTCTTAAGTTTTTCCATTTAGGTCAGTTTCTTAGTAATTATTGGTCCTACAGAGTGATATTTGGTACTCAGTAACTATTGCTCCTACAGCCAGTGATACTTAGTACATGCATACATCTTAGCATGGCCGCTTGAGTGCAGTCATCCATATTTGACCTTGACCTTTATTCCACAGTCCATTAGACATGCTACATTGTCTTACTTGTTAATATAATCATTTTGAACTTTGATCAGAATGTTTGCCTTGATCAGTCCTAGATCAGGCTCTCAAAGTGCTATGTTGCTCAGGTGAGCGTTACAGGGCCATCATGGCCCTCTTGTTCTGTGGGAGGTATGGGCAGAATAGAATATAGCTCATTATCTATAGGTTAAGTTTTGCTTGTTAAAATATGTTTTTCTTTTGAAAACTTCATTTTTGGACATCAAAATGCCTTATAAAACTTATACTGAATTTCGAAGAAAGTCCATCTGGTCATGTGTCTAAAATGTTGTGGCAATTAGTGTAGATTGTAATCAGACTGCTCCTGCAGCTTGATCTGTGTCTACACTGTTTGCTCATCAAAGTCTGCACTATTTGCTATTCCTTTACAGCATTTTAAACACACAACCAACAGTGTTGTATTTAGGGCACGCCATTGCACCATTCATGCATTTTCAGATGCTCTTACCCTCTAAAATTGCCGATACATGGGGGCTCTAAAAAAAAAAAATCGTAAAATCGCCATTGGGAATAGATTCTGTCCATTCTTTTTATTTCTCTAGACATTTAGGTAGACTTAAGGGAAGCAACTCATACTCAATTCAGCTGGCCCGGTTCTTGAAGTTTCTCCGGGATTTGATACACGTTTTCGGTGAATAGTTAGGTGAACCATTCAGCTAGTCTTGTTCTTGAAGTTTATCTTCTGGATTTGATACACATTTTTGGTGAATAGATAGGTGAACCATTCATTCTCCAAAATGGCGAAACAGCAGCTTTGGATGACAGGTTTTACAATGATAGGATCATCTGGAGCAAGAACATCAACAATTCTGAGGCCACAGGATCTGTCTCTGCAACTGCAGTTTCTCATGCGTCAAAACAAGAAATAAACTTCTGAACGATGAGTCAAGGGGGCAAAAACAAACTGAAACTGATGGCGATCATAATGAAAATTAAAGGAAAAGAAAAATGATGTTTTATTTTATTTATTTAATTATTTTTTTTGGTCGACAAAGTTCACCTGGCATTTAAGTATGATCCTCAAAATTCCAAATGGACAACCCCCTCCCCAACTTCCCAACAATGAATAAGGGGCCCCCCAGAAATTCTGACCCAGAGACAACCTTTCAACCAAGTAGTCAAATGGACTTTTCAAAATTAGGATAAGTTGGTAATTATTTTGGTATCCAAATATTTTGGGTAATTACAAAGTCTGGAGTTGTGTAAAACACACTAAAACCACCTACAACTGATTTTCTAGAGGTATTGCTCACTGGGATTATTGTCTACAGTCTGATGGAAGTCATTAGTCAGAAAGTGTTTTTGTATTCCAAAAACATTCTGCTATTCTAAACAAGTAATCATATTGTCTTTGCCTTCTGTTTTCTAATTTAACCCTTATAACGCCAGTCACAACTGCAGCACATGACTTTTTGATTTAAAAAATTAAAAAGTAAGTCTTGACATTTCTGTGGATTGCCTGCCAAGCAGACAATTCACATGAAATATCAAGAATTGTTTTCTCAGAAATATATTAAAAAAAAATTAGAATGTTATCTGCTTCAAATTTTGTGTGGCACTTTCAGGGTTAAACCATTTGATGAAAAAAGGATCATCAGGGCAGCGGCAGACAGGCCCAGATCAACTTGTCTAACTGTGCAGTCTGATCAGGGCTATTACTGTGGGCTCGCAGTCATTGTAGCTGTACAGATGTATTAATGAATGGCAAAGAATATGCAGAATATGCTTTTTCAGCATAAACATTAAAGATACTGTTTCTGATGATGTTACTCACTTCGTGTCTATTATATTAAAGGCACTTGATATATTTGGTGGATTTTCCTCCATTTTATACAAGACAACTTTTGTGACCTCCTGTGTAGTTTCCTGTATGCCAAAACCCCTTCTGTAAACAGGTTTACAAGGAAAGAATTTGCTCCCAAGGGGAGTCCTGTAAACATTTGAAAATAAATTAGGGACAACCACCAGAGTTAGCATAATAGACATGAAAATATTTCACCTTGAAAGGCTCTTGTTTTATTAGCTCACCTGGATCGAACTTCCAGGTCAGCTTATGCGATCTCCTGTTGTTCGTCGTCTGTCCGTCCATTAGCTTTTCACATTTTCAGCAACTCCTGATTCTTTGAACAGGTTGACTCGAAACTTGGTTTGGGGCATTGGGGTGACTAGTTGATCAAAAATTGCTAAAATTGTTCCGATCGTAACTCCAAGATGGCCGCCATGGCTGCCATCTTGAAAATCTTTTTCAATCTTCTCCTGAACCGATAGGCCAATTGACTCGAAACCTGGAAGGAAGTATCCTGGTGACTTGTAGATCAAAAATAGCTAATATCGTTCTGATCCAAAATCCAATATGGCCACCATGACAGCCATCTTGAAAATCTATTTTTCCCATCTTCTCCTGAACCAAAAGGCCATTTGACTTGAAACTTGATAGGAAGCATCGGGGTGACTTACAGATCAAAAATAGCTAAAATCGTTCTGATCCGAAACCCAAGATAGCCCCTATCTTGAGAAAAATCTATTTTTTCCTTCTTCTCCTGAACCGAAAAGCCAATTGACCTGAAACTTAATAGGAAGCATCGGGGTGGCTTGTAGATCAAAAATATCAAAAATCATTCCGATCGGAAATCCAATGTGGGCGCCATGGCTGCCATCTTGAAAGCCTATTTTCACTTCTCCGGAACTGAAAGACCAATTGACTTGAAACTTGGTAGGAATCATCAGGGTGACTTGTAGATCAAAACAAGCTAAAATCATTCCGATCAGAAATCCAAGATGGCTGCCATGGCCGCCATCTTGAAAATCTATTTTTTGCTTCTTCTCCTGAACCGAAAGGCCAATTGACTTGAAACTTGGTAGGAAGTATCAGGATAACTTATAGATCAAAAATAGCTTAAATAATATTGATCGGAAATCCAAGATGGCTGCCATCTTGAAAATCTATTTTCCACTTTTTCTACAGAACCTAAAGGCCGGTTGACTTGAAACTTAGTAGGAAGCATCAGGGTGACTTGTAGATAAAGAATAGCTAAAATCTTTTTGATCAGGCCGCCATCTTCAGAATCTATTTTTCACTTCTCCTGAACCAAAAGGCAAATTGATTTGAAACTTGGTAGGAAGCATCGTGGTGACTTGTAGATCAAAAATAGCTAAAATTGTTCCAGTCAGAAATCCAAGATGGCTACCATGGCTGCCATCTTGAAAATCTATTTTGAACTTCTTCTCCTGAACCCAAAAGCCAATTGACTCGAAACTTGGTGGAAATATTGGGGCCACTTGTAGATCAAAAATAGCTAAACTTGTGCCAATCCAAAATCCAAGATGGCCGCCATTGCTGGGAGCTTGAAAACTTTTTTGAACTTGGCTTGAACCGAAAGGCAAGTTGACTTGAAACTTGGTAGGCAGTAGATCAGAAATAGCTAAAATCATTCTGCTTGGAAATCTAAAATGGTGGCCATCTTGAAAATCTATTTTGAGCTTCTTCTCCTGAACTCAAAGGCCAGTTGACTCGAAACTTGCTAGGAAATATCAGGGCAACGACTTGTAGATCAAAATTAGCTAAAATTGTTCAGATTGGAAATCCAAAGTGGCCGCCACAGTGACCATCTTGAAAATCTATTTTGATCCTCTTCTTCTGAACCGAAAGGCTAATTGACTTAACACTTGATAGGAAGTATCAGGGTGACTAGTAGATAAAAAATAACTAAAAATTGTACTGATGGGGACTCCAAGATGGCTTTTAGACAAGTTGGTCCAGGTGAGCAATTTCTGGCCCTTAGGGCCTCTAGTTATTTTGTGCCTGAGATAAATAAGCATTGTTTTATTGTTGTAAAGTAGGTCAACTTTTTTTCTTTTCTGTAAATCCATTAATACCTAGTTTCCCACAAAAGGAAAATTGGCAAACAGTGTAGACCCAGATTAGATGCTGCAAAAAGGGGTATCTGATCAGTCTACATAGTTTGCATAGATTACAAGAGTTTCTGTAAATGGACTAAAATAAACCAGACCTCCCCTAAAATGGACCTGTGAAAAGAGGGAGATAGAAGAACCCATTATTACCGTACTTGATCTAATTACTGCACTTTGTGGTTAGGTTTTTCAAAATAACTGGAAAACTATAGTAAATACCCTTCTCATAAGGCACACATAAAAGAAATAACAGAGGAGGAGTATTTACTGATGCAAGTGTGATTTTTTTTTTTTTTTTTTCTGACTTTCTTTATAAAAATATGTGTTGTGGTTTCTCATACCATAATATGGTATGAGAAACCACAACACATACAGTGTAGCTCCAATATATCGCGGTATTGCGGGTCCATAACCCTGAAACCGCAATGTGGTCGGAGCGCGATATAAGTCCCGACATGTACCATGCATGTATAACGGCGTGCATAACACTCGCTCGGTTTGTCGCTGTGGTAGTTTGCCGAGACATCACGGATAAATGGCATTCAGTTATGTTGTCACCATATTTCCTAATTAAAATTGGATTAGAATTGCTCAATGGAATAATTTACAATGGTGCGCTATGTCTAACAAGTAATTCCAATCGAAACCAGCTGATAAACTACGTTTGAAAACAAGAAATCATCGGATTGACAATTTAGGATGCCATTTTGGATACTCTGGCGAAGGGAAGTTACTCAATTGTGCTAAGATAACTTGAGTTGCTTCCCTTCGCTTATATTGCGGGCGCAAAAAAAACAGTTAATTTCTTTTTATTTATTTTTTTTATTGTTTGTTTGTTTTTTTGTTTTTTTTTGACGCAGTTGTTTTCTTCTGAAATATTTATATCTACAGAAGTGTAAAATAAGCTGACTACGATCTGTGTATGTTGGACAGAAACATCGTAAGACTACTGTCTTGTAAAATTTGCTGGTGTTGAAAAGGAGGTGGACCGTTTTCCCCTGCTGAGCAAAATTAGTTTGTGGGCATCATTGACTCATTGAGCATTGAGTAGATCTATGTACTAAATGATGATAATGATTACGACAATTACGGCGATATAATTTATTGTTTGCCAATTATAATCAACTTGTGCGCTGATTGACACTATGTGGATTGTTTATCATATAATACCTGACGCGCGACTTAGCGGCGGGATAGGCGCGAAAAATCAATTACCGGAGGCGGAACACTTTTTTTTTTTTTTTTTTTCTGAAGTTAAATAAAACAACAAACATTTTATGTTTTTAAAAATTTTTTTTTTTTTTTTTTTTTTGCTTATTGAAAATTTGGGAGCCAAGGCCTATTCGCGATATACTGGATTTCGCGAAATAACGGACCGCGATGTATTGGAGCTACACTGTATTTTTATAGTAAAGTACAGGGGCGGTAACCTAAAGACTCAGAAATTGCTTGACTGTACTCATAGGGGTATGGGGTGGTAATTACATTGAATATGGTAAATTGGTTAATCAGATAATAAATCAAATACAGTAAATTGGTTAATTGGATTGTAAGTCACTATTAGTTCATTATATTCATTATCTTTTTTTCAAGGTATGCTGTAAAGGAGCTTCTTCAAAATGATTTTTTTCTGGAAGACACAGGCCTGAAGGTTGAGATGGCAAACACTGATGTTGATGGGAAAGAAGGATTCATACAGCTTCGTCTACGGGTGGTTGATCCAAAGAAACGTAAAGACAAACATAAAGAGAATGAGGCAATTCAGTTTGATTTTGATACAAGTAGTGATGTCCCTGAAAATGTGGCACAGGAAATGGTATGTATATCATTAGGAACACTAAATAATGTAATCCTTCTGTAGTAGCCGTGCTTTGGAGGAAATACTGACAGGCACTTTAAAACGTGCTTTTTTTTCCCCCATAAAAAAGTCATTTTATTCAGATCATGAGGAGATGATTCAATTAAAATGAGAAAAATATGTGTAAATAATATTATAATGGGGATATCCAGGCAAGGCCACGCAGAGCACAACACTCCAAGGTACTGAATATAAGGTTAGATTGACTTAAAACGACCACAGAACAATACACCAATGAAAACAGAATGAACTTGCCATCTGCTAATTTGATTTAGCAGTCTGCTCAATCTATACAGTGCTTTCACAATTTGTTTGCAGAACTGAGTATTATACCACATTAACCTGAAGCAATTTTTGGACCAGCATACATTTATATATATATGAGCCACAATGTCAGAAAATGTACCTATGAACATGTGTGCCCATTGAAGATTCAGATCAGAATCTTCCCATGGTGCATTTTGGATAGACAAGAAAGCAAAGTTTCTTCATGCAGACAATGAAGACTCTGATCAGACTGTGCACTTAGGCTGATCTGAATCCTTGTTGGCGCACATGTCTGACGATATGTTTTCTGATGTTGCAGCATATGTAATTCTTGTAACCAGAATTAAAATTTCTCTGCCACATAGTTGGTGAACATCATTTTCACCTAAAAAATATAAATCTTGGTAAAGGAGATTGCTTTAGAAAAGTTGGATCTAACATCTTCTTTAAATCCTAATGATGCTTAGTTATTGAAGTTGGATACTATGCAAAGATATTTAAACCTTCAATGAAATCATCTGATATCTTGTAATTTCTGAGAAGCAAAAACCTTTTTTGGCATATGCTGTATAGCTCTAGAAAAGAGAGGTATCAGATATTTTTTCTAGCCTCCTTCTGCCCATTTGGCCTTCATAATTAGTAAGCCTCCTAGTACCTCCATGACAGTTTTGCTATATTTGAGTTTGTCATACAGCAAGGAGTGATAAAGTCTCGCAAAATCTGAGAGGTAAGATCTCACTGTTGACCTCATCTCAATGACTTTATCATATTTAATGAAAATATATGTTGTAGAAATGCATTAGAAGTGCCTGGGTAAAGTGCTATTAAGAAACACAACATGTGCAGGCTGGTCTGAGTCTTTGCTGGGGACATATGCAGTCTTGTAGGAAATGATGTTGTACCCCGGCTCATATATATTTCCTGACTGCATTATGGTGACTCATATAACCTGACTTGTAAGTACCATAGACAACAATGAAAGGACTGGCCATCCTTCACAATTAAAAGGCTCTGTAATCCCAAAGGACCAGACTATGATGAAGTATGGGTAGATATTTTTTGTATGGAGCCACACAGCACACTTGACTCCAGCTGCAACAAATTAAATATTCTATGTTTCTAATGAGTACCTACAATGTATGTTTTCTTGGAGAAATAAACATATTTATCTGGATACTTTTTACAACTGGAGCTATGGAGATGGCAGTTTCAGGTTTATACACATTGAAACTTGAACTTACTGCATACATGGAAAATGTGACTATCATAATGTTAGTGGCCTAATATCAAAATTCTTTGATACAATCTCTTCATTCATACCTGCTCTCAGTTGACTGAATTTATCATTTGCAGTGAAATTAAACACATTCTGAACCATTTTCATGAAGGTTTAATTTGACAAATTAGAGTCTTGTACACGGAAGACAAGTTGTTTATTGTTGCATATTTGATAAAATCTCATGTCATTTTACAAGCATTGTGAAATCATGAACTGACAATTTCATGATTACTGTATTTACTCAAAGTATTGGTACACTTTAAGTCCTTACCGTACTTGTCCTTTGAATTTGAAAAAGTCTATTTTACTACCTGTTGATGTGTCTTAAATAGTGCTGGAAGAGTGGCAAACAGCGTAGACCCTAATAAGATGCCACATTTTGTGGTATCTCATCTGGGTCTACACTGTTTGCTCAGGTCTGTCTGTCCCAGTATTTAGGGTTATTATGGTAGTAATAATAAAGTTCATGATTACACTACTGTTTTACGAATATGTACTATAAAGTGCCTGTGTTTACAAAATGTAGTCTACTACCATGTTTACCATAACTATTTGGACACAGAGAGCTCAACAGTGTAGACCCTGATGAAACTGCTACTAGCAGTTAGAACAGAATCCTCGGTGGCTCAGTTGGATGTGTGTCAGACTGGTGATCAGGAGGTTGTGGGTTCGACCCCCGCCGGGTTGGCAACATTCTTTAGGGAGATTTGATCAAGAAATACTTTCTACAGTCGTTCTCTCCCTTCTGCTGATTCAAGAAGGGCAGTTGTCAGTTTCTGGTGAAAGAATGTGCACAATACTGGTTAACTGTTTAGAGGACTAAGCCTGCCCAGTAAAAGAGTGGTTAGGTAAACTGACTGCGCTCGACATGACCCCATTAGGTTGACGGCCGTAAAACCTCAACACAAACACAGTTTACATTTCAGCCAATATTTTAGGTACATTATCAGGTAGTGAAACAAGTATGTAAAATGACATGGACATTACTTTTGATCAGTACAGGAAGGAGTTTCAGTTTCTAAATGTTTAGTGTAACATTGTCAGGTAGTGAAACAAGTATGTAAAATGACATGGACATTACTTTCGATCAGTACAGGAAGGAGTTTCAGTTTCTAAATGTTTAGTGTTATTATGTTTACTTCACTTAATGCACTACCCAAAGTATGTGGAGAGACAGGCAGAGCAAACTATAGATGCAGACCTAGAATGTGGTATCAGATCTGCACTGTTTGCCACTAATATAACAGTTTTTAGATACATCAAAAACTAGTAAAATCAACTTGTTCAGATTAGCAGTGTTTCTCCTGACACATCATAATTACCCTTCATGTTCAGACTCTTTAATGCTTAGCAGTTGGGGTAAAAATTTCAGCAGATGACATTTTAAAGTATTTTTCTTATTTTGTCCAGAAAATAGGCTTTGAGACTTTATGCAAACTGTCTCAGGAGACAGTTTGCATGAAGTGTCAAATACTATTTTCTGGAAAAAAAAAAGATAAGAAAAATATTGTTAATTTGTCATCTGCTGAATTTGTCCAGAGCTTGGAAAAGGCTAGTAAAGGGACACCTTAACTTCTTACCACATTTTTCCTAAAATTTTAAAAGGTCCATTCTAGTACCTGTTCATGTGTTTAAAATATTGCTTGGAGAGTGGCAAACAGTGTATACCCTGTGGCATCTGATCTGTGTCTACACTGTTGCTTAGGCCTGTCTGTCCCAATACTTAGTGTTATTACAGAAGCTCTTGTTAAGAAGTGTTGCGGGATAAATGATTTTCTTATTTGTTTACAGAAACATTTTGTGGGTACTCATTGTAAGCACCTTCCTGATGAAAACATAATGCACCATGCTAAAACGTGTCTTCGAGCATATGTGGATAGCAAAGTTCCAGATCAGCCTGTGCATTCACGCAGTCTGATCAAGGTCTTTGCTGTCTGCAAACAGAATCATTAGATACTATAGAATGTTTCAATGGAGAGCAGATGCCCAGAAGAGACCTTGAGCATGTGCAGGATGATGTGAATCAACGTTTTGCACATGCTCAGGCACTTTTTCGCTTGGCATGGCCGACATAGTATAGGTACTCACTAGAAGTCCGGCCGGCCTCGGTGGCTCAGTTGGATGCGCCGTCCGACTGGAGACCAGGAGGTCGCGGGTTCAACCCCCGCCGAGGTCGGCAACATTCTTTCGTGGAGATTGATCATGAAATATTTTCTACGGTCATTCTCTCCCTTCCGCTGATTCAAGAAGGGCAGTTGTCAGTTTCTGGCGAAAGAATGTGCACAATACTGGTTAACTGCTCAGAGGACTAAGCCTGCCCAGTAAACGTGTGGTTAGGTAAACTGACCGCGCTCGACATGACCCCATCGGGTTGACTGGGCCGTAAAACCTCAACAAAAACAAAACAAAAAACAAACTCACTAGAAGTGCCCCACTGATGGAGAAGTAAAAAAAATGGTAATTGTTTGAAAAAATTGCTTTTCCTTGAGTTGCGTATTACATAACATAAAACTTAAAGGTCAGTTTATTTATCTGATGATATGTCTAAGGAGTGTTGGCTGAATGGCAATCTGTGTATACCCTGCTCAGATTGTTCCTTCAGGAACAACAGTAGACTGTTTGCTCAGCCATGTCTGTGGAAATATTTACATTAAATAGGGTACAATAAATGTCCTAAAATTTCAGACATCAAAGTTTCTGACAAATGGCATATGCAAACAGTGCAGACACAGACAAGACTGCTCCTGAAGGAAGGAGCAGTCTGATCAGGGTCTGCGCTGTTTGCTATTCCACTGAGTATTAAAAAAAAAAAAAAAAGCTGCATAAAAAGCAAAATGTAGGGCAAAAAAAAAAAAAAAAAAAAGTATGGAATATAGTGTTCAAAATTTTAGGAGATTTACTGTTCACGGAATATTCCTGCATGTTACCCTTTACCATTCTCATGGCTAATTGAGCAAACCACAAATTGATGATATTTTTCTTCTATAACTTTTTCCCCAAAAACAGGATTGGACATTTAATGCAAATTGTCTCCGTTTGTCTTCAGTGGAGACAACTTGCATGAAATGTCAAAACCTTTTGAGGGAAAAATAAGAAAAAATATTTCAAAATGTTGTCTACTGAAAATTTTACCCAGAGTGCATCGCATTAATTTGTGTTTCAGGTGAAATCTGGCTTCCTGCAAGAAGAGGATGTTAGAATTGTCAGCAAGCAAATTAAGGACAGAATTACACAGGTCAGTTTTTGATATGTTTGGCAAAGGTATACAGACACAGAAATTTCTTCAGCAGCCCAGAGAACAGTATCCAAAACACCTGTTATGGGTACTCTTTAGAAACATGGTACTCAGAATGTCTGGCAATTGTAATAAGTACCACAGCATATGGTTTCATTTAGAAATAAGAAAAGCAGTCATACTCTTATCTGAAGTCGATTTGAAAGTGTGGGAAGAGATTTCTAAACAAGAGACAAACTGTGAAAAGGTTAATCACATTTTCTTTTGTGCAAACTTTGAAGATTCAGGACACATGTATCTGTACAGTATAACCAAGTGAACCTTTAAAATGCCATTGATAGAGCAGACTGTTACTAAATTTTGTTTAAAAAAAAAAACGAGGCTTGACATTTCATGTAAATATAGCAGAAAATTCACATAAAAACGTGAAGCCTTATTCTCTCAAAAAGACATTTTAGACTGCCCACTACTACTACAGTTTTAAATGGTGCATTCCAGGAGGTATATATCTAGCAGTTAGAAATTTAATACTCTGTATGCTGGGTATTTTTTTTTTTTTTTTTTTTTTCCAAGTCTGTAAAGTTTATTGATTTACCCTGTTACAAATGTGTTTTTGGACCTGATTATTCAAAAAGATGCAATTTGTTCATTCATCCATCTTACAGTACTCTCACCAATCATCATGTGCACTATTCTGTCAGTATCCTCATCATATGATCCTACCTTTATATATTAGATATGTTTAGTTTGTAAAAAAAGGCAACCAATCATCCATTATAAGATCCTACCTTTATATATTAAATATGTTTAGTTTGTAAAATAAGGCAACCAATCCTCCATTATAATTTTGTAACTTAATCATTTACATACATATATATATCTTTTTGATAGCACTGGATCCAGAAAGGATGCTGAAATGATAGGTGTTAAACTAGGAAAGGAGTTCAATAAGTTCGTAGAACTCGGGGTTTAACTCACAGATTGGAAGGTGGTTTCAACATTATTTTTCTATATAATCCCCCTTTACTTCAATGCGTTTGGCCCACTTTTCTTTTAAGCAGTCTATGCCTTTGAAATAAAAGTCATCTATTTGATCCTCAAACCAAGCCTCTGTAGCAGCCTTGAGCTCATCATCGTCCCGAAATCTCGTTCCAAGCAAGTGGGACTTCAAATTTCGAAACAGATAATAATCACTTGGGGCCAGGTCTGGACTGTATGGCGGGTGATTTAACTGCTCGAACTTGCACTCACGAATAGCCGCTTGTGCAACTCTGGACTTGTGCACAGGGGCATTATCATGCAAAAGAAGGACACCAGCGGCTAGCTTTCCCCTTCGTTTTTTATCGCACCTGCTTGTAGCAGGGTGCGATATAGGCGTCCGATTTTCTGTCCGTCCGTTCATCCGTCTGTCAGTCCATCCGTCCGTCTGTCAACATTTATGTCGACGTTCGACATTTATGTCAAAGTTAGTATTCTAATCAACTACAAGACTAAACAACCATCAAACCTTGCATGAAACATCTCCCTGACCTCCTGACTTTGCAACATAGGCGTCCGCTCGTCCGTATGTCTGTCCATTCGTCAGTCCGTCTGTCAACATTTATGTCGAAGTTCGACATTTATGTCAAAGTCAGTATTTTAATCAACTACAAGACTAAACAACCATCAAACCTTGCATGAAACATCTCCCTGACCTCCCGACTTTGCGACACAGGTGCCCACTTTTCCATTCGTCTGTCTGTTCGTCTGTCCGTCTGTCCGTCTCTTAACAGTTCTGTTATGTCGAAGTTCGACATTTATGTCAAAGTTAGTATTCTAATCAACTACAAGATTAAACAACCATCAAACCTTGTATGAAATATCTCCCTGACCTCCTGACTTTGCGACATAGGTGCCCGCTTTTCCATTCGTCTGTCCGTTCGTCCGTCCGTCTGTCTCTTAACAGTTCCGTTATGTCGAAGTTCGACATTTACGTCAGTATTCTAATCAACTACAATTCTAAAACAACCATCATTCCTTGCATGACACATCTCCCTGACCTCCTGACTTGGCAGATATGTTGACCCAGTGACCTTGACCTATATTTTGCGCTCCATTGACTTTGACACAATTTACGTTGACATTCCAGATCTTCTCAACTATAAGGCATACAACTACCAAACCTTGCATAGTGCTTCTTCTAGATGTACAGACTTGGCAGGTACCTTGACTGGGTGACCTTGACCTATATTTTGCGCTCCAGTGACTTTGACATATTTTGCGTCGACGTTCGATATCTCCTCAACTATAAGGCCTACAACCATCAAACCTTGCAAAGTGTTTCTCCTCAATGTACTGACTTAGCAGATACCTTGACCTGGTGACCTTGACCTATATTTTGGCTGCAGTGACTGACATAATTTACATCAACGTTCCAGATCTCCTCAAGTGTAAGACCTCTAGCCACCAAACCTTGCATAGTGCTTCTCCTATATGTACTGACTTGGCAGGTATCTTGACCCGGTGACCTTGACCTATATTTTGAGCTCCAGTGCCTTTTACACATTTTACGTCAACGTTCAATATCTCCTCAACTATAAGGCCTACAACCATCAAACCTTGCATAGTGCTTCTCCTCAATGTACGGACTCTGCAGGTACCTTGACTGGGTGACCTTGACCTATATTTCATGCTCCATTGACTTTTACACCTTCTAGGTCACCCTTCCATATGTCCTCAACTGTAAGGCCTTCAACCACCAAACCTTATATAGCACTTCTTCTCGATGTACTGACTCGACAGGTACCTTGACCTGGTGACCTTGACCTATATTGTGCACTCCAGTGACTTTGACACATTTTATATTGATGTTCGGTATCTCCTCAAATATAAGACCTACAACCACTAAACCTTGCATAGTGCTTCACCTCATTGCCCTGGCTTGGCAGGTACCTTGACCCAGTGACCTTGACCTATATTTGACACATTTTACGTTGATGTTTGATAACTCCTCAACTATAAGGCCTACAACCACCATACCTTGCATTGTGCTTCTCCTTGATGTACTGAATTAGCAGGTACCTTGACCCGTGACCTTGACCTATATTTCATGCTCCAGTGACTTTTACACATTTTACATCAACGTTCCTTTATCATTGGGCTGTATGATACGAAAAGTCAGCGCTGAAGATATAGCCATTAGAGGGAATGGGACTGGCCTGGAATATATGTGCCCCACCAGGCACTTTGTCCACATTTTTTTCAACCCAGTTTTCCAAGTAAGCACTGCTAAGAATGAAATAAACTTATTTAATAACCACATTCTGATTGAGGCTCCTGTGACTTTTGCGCCAGCAGGTGCGATGACGCCTTCCGCGGAATTCTTGTCTTTAATAGCAACCCTTAATTGTTTAATGACATTGGCATAGTATTCTCCTGTAATTGAAGTACCAGCAGACTTGTAATCTATCAATATAATCCCTTTGGAGTCCCAAAACACCGTGGCCATTACCTTGCTGGCTGATGGTTGGGTAAGAAATTTCTTAGATGGGGGTGATCCAGGGCGCTTCCATTGCATGGACTCTTTTTTTTAGCTCACCTGAGCACGAAGTGCTCATGGTGAGCTATTGTGGTCAGTCAATGTCCGTCGTCTGTCCTCCGTCGTCCGTCGTGCATCATGCGGCGTCAACAATTGCTTTAAAAGCCTACTCCTCCTACACCCCTGGGCCAATTGACTTGATACTTGGTAGGAAGCATCGGGGTGACTTGTAGATCAAAAATAGCTAAAATCGTTCCGATCGGAAATCCAAGATGGCCGCCATGGCCGCCATCTTGAAAATCTATTTTTAGCTCACCTGAGCAAAAGCTTAGGATGAGCTATTGTCATCACCCTATGTCCGTCGTCCGTCGTCGTCCGTCGTTCGTCGTCAACAATTAGTTTGTTAACACTCTATAGGTCACAGTTTTGACCCAATCTTGATGAAACTTGGTCAGAATGTTTGCCTCTATGAAATCTAGGTCAAGTTCGATACTGGGTTACTTGGGGTCAAAAACTAGGTCACCAGGTCAAATCAAAGGAAAAACTTGTTAACACTCTACAGGTCATACTTTTGACCCAATCTTGATGAAACTTGCTCAAAATGTTTGCCTCTATTAAATCTAGGTCAAGTTTGAAACTGGGTCACCTGGGGTCAAAAACTAGGTCACCGGGCCAGATCAGCAGAAAACCTTGTTAACACTCTAGCAGTCACATTTTTGAAGCAATCATCATGAATCTTGCTCAGTATATTTGTCGATGATTTCTAGGTCAAGTTCGAAACTGGGTCAGCTGGGGTCAAAAACTAGGTCACCTGGCCAGATCAGCAGAAAACCTTGTTAACACTCTAGCAGTCACATTTTTGAAGCAATCATCATGAATCTTGCTCAATATGTTTGTCTTGATGATTTCTAGGTCGAGTTCGAAACTGGGTCACTTGGGGTCAAAAACTAGGTCACCTGGCCAGATCAGCAGAAAACCTTGTTAACACTCGAGTGGTCACATTTTTGAAGCAATCATCATGAATCTTGCTCATTATGTTTGTCTTGATGATTTCTAGGTGAAGTTCGAAACTGGGTCAGCTGGGGTCAAAAACTAGGTCGCCTGGCCAGATCAGCAGAAAACCTTGTTAACACTCTAGCGGTCACATTTTTGAAGCAATCATCATGAATCTTGCTCAGTATGTTTGTCTTGATGATTTCTAGGTCAAGTTCGAAACTGGGTCACTTGGGGTCAAAAACTAGGTCACCTGGCCAGATCAGCAGAAAACCTTGTTAACACTCTAGTGGTCACATTTTTGAAGCAATCATCATGAATCTTGCTCAAAATGTTTGTCTTGATGATTTATAGGTCGAGTTCGAAACTGGGTCACTTGGTATCAAAAACTAGGTCACCGGGCCAAATCAGCAGAAAACCTCGTTAACACTCTAGCGGTCACATTTTTGAAGCAATAATCATGAATCTTGCTCAAAATGTTTGTCTTGATGATTTCTAGGTCAGGTTCGAAACTGGGTCACGTGGTATCAAAAACTAGGTCACCAGGCCAAACCAGCAGAAAACCTTGTTAACACTCTAGCAGTCACAATTTTGAAGCAATTATCATGAATCTTGCTCAAAATGTTTGTCTTGATGAGTTCTAGGATATGTTTGAAACTGGGTCACTTGGGGTCAAAAACTAGGTCACCGGGCCAAATCAGCAGAAAACCTTGTTAACACTCAAGCGGTCACATTTTTGAAACAATCATCATGAATCTTGCTCAAAATGTTTGTCTTGATGATTTCTAGGTCAAGTTCGAAACTGGAACACCTGGGGTCAAAAACTAGGTCACCTGGCCAAATCAGCGTAAAATCTTGTTATCACTCTAGCGGTCACATTTTTCAAGCAATCATCTTGAATCTTGCACAAAATGTTTGTCTTGATGAGTTCTAGGTCAAGTTCGAAACTGGGTCACTTGGTATCAAAAACTAGGTCACCGGGCCAAATCAGCAGAAAACTTTGTTATAATCATTTTGAACTTTGATCAGAATGTTTGCCTTGATCAGTTCTAGATTAGGCTCTCAAAGTGCTATGTTGCTCAGGTGAGCGTTACAGGGCCATCATGGCCCTCTTGTTTGCTTCTTCTCCTGAACCGAAAGGCCAACTGACTCCAAACTTGCTTGGAACCATCAGGGTGACTTGTAGATCAAAATAGCTAAAATCGTGCAGATCGGAAATCCAAGATGGCCACCATGGCCGCCATCTTGAAAATCTATTTTTCGCTTCTTCTCCTGAACCGAAAGGTCACTTGACTCCAAACTTGCTAGGAAGCATCAGGGTGACTTGTAGATCAAAAATAGCTAAAATCGTGCCGATCGGAAATTTAAGATGGCTGCCATGGCCGCCATCTTGAAAATCTATTGTTCGCTTCTTCTCCTGAACCGAAAGGCCAATTGACTCCAAACTTGCTAGGAAGCATCAGGGTGACATGTAGATCAAAAGTAGCTAAAATCGTGCCGATTGAAAATCCAAGAGGGCCGCTATGGCGGCCATCTTGAAAATCTATTTTTTGCTTCTTCTCCTGAACCGAAAGGCCAATTGACTCCAAACTTGCTAGGAAGCATCAGGATGACTTATAGATCAAAAATAGCTAAAATGGTGCCGATTGGAAATCCAAGATGGTCGCCATGGCCACCATCTTGAAAATCTATTTTTCGCTTCTACTCCTAAACCCAAAAGCCAATTGACTCCAAACTTGGTAGGAGGCATTGGGGTGACTTATAGATCAAAAATAGCTAAATCGTGCCTATCGGAAATCCAAGATGGCCACCATGACAGCCATCTTGAAAATCTATTTTTCGCTTCTTCTCCTGAACCGAAAGGCCAGTTGACTCCAAACTTGGTAGGAAGCATCGGGGTGACTTGTAGATCAAAAATAGCTAAAATCATGCTGATCGTAAAACCAGGATGGGCGCCATGGCAGCCATCTTGAAAATCTATTTTTCGCTTCTTCTCCTGAACCGAAAGGCCAGTTGACTCGAAACTTGGTAGGAAGCATTTGGGTGACTTGTAGATCAAAAATAGTTAAAATCATGCCGATCGTAAATCCAAGATGGCCGCCATGGCGGCTATCTTGAAAATCTATTTTTCGCTTCTCTTAAACCCAAAAGTCACTTGACTCGAAACTTAGTAGGAAGCATCAGGTTGACTTGTAGATCAAATATAGCTAAAATCGTTCTGATCAGAAATCCCAGATGGCCACCATGACCGCCATCTTGAAAATCTATATTTAGCTTCTTCTCCTGCACCGAAAGGCCAATTGACTCCAAACTTGGTAGGAGACATTGGGGTGACTTGTAGATCAAAAATAGCTAAAATCGTGCCAATCGGATGTCCAAGATGGCCGACATGGCAGCCATCTTGAAAATCTATTTTTCGTCTCTTCTCCTGAACTGAAAGGCCAGTTGACTCGAAACTTGGTAGGAAGCATTGGAGTGACTCGTAGATCAAAAATAGCTAAAATAGTGCCAATCGTAAATCCAAGCTGGCTGCCATTTAGAGTTTGTTCAAATGATCAGGCTCAATTGACTGGCATGCCATATATCTTCTTCAAAATAAAGAACTGCTTAAATGATGATCTTTTCATTAGTTGCGATGACAGGATTGGAAAAATGTTGCATAACATCTGCATATCTGCAGTGGCTATGTCACTCAGGTGAGCGACCCGTGGCCCGTGGGCCTCTTGTTTAGTATCTGGGTCCCAGTGGTGAAGCCAAGTTTCATCTCCTGTTAAAGACGAGTGTGAATGTCTTCTGGATTGGCATTGTACACTTCTAGAAGTTCTTGACTTGACTCCACCCTTTGCTGACAATCTTGCATGTTCAGGTTTCTGGGTACCCACCTGGCAGATACTTTTGACATGCCTAAATGTTCATGGATTATAGTGTAAACACTTCCATTAGAAATACCACATTCTGAAGCAAGTTGGGCAACTTTGATTCGGCGATTGTTTAGCACAAGTCTCTCAACATGGTCAATCATCTCCTGGCTGATGACAGCAGGCGACCTGGCCTTGGGTCATCTTCTAAGGAGTCTCGCCCCCGTTTAAATTCTGCTGACCACTTTGCCACTGTGGAATACTTTGGGCTACTATCACCATACACATCAGCCACATCTTTGGCCTTTGCACCCTCCTTAGTGAGGAACTTTATGACTGCTCTGAACTCAATATTCTGACTTTCCATTTTTTTTACCAATGGGTATAGGTTTTCAAACAAAAAGTAAGACCAAAAAATGTACGTGTTGACTGAACGGCTGTTATCATTCAACTGACAAAGGTTTACACTGCACAAAAATGAAAAAAGAAATCTTGAATTGTATAGAAAAATACCGAGTTCTACGAACTTATTGAACTACCCACGTATATGTTGAGAGTTAATCATTAACAGTGCAAATGATTTGTTTACCCGAGGCCTTTCGGCTTTCGCATTCTTCAGAGATTTTCAATTTAAAAAAAAAATGACATAAAAATGTAAAATTTACAAATAAAAGTTGCATAAGTTGCAAAACAGATTATGCCCTTTTCGGGCCCATGTTATCTGGCCCGCTACGACTTGATAACTAACCGTGTTTAGATATATATGTGTAATGTAAAAAATATGTGTAAACACAACATGCATAAAGTATAAAGCTTATCTTAACTATCAACACAACGTGCAAAAGTATAAAACACCACTGTACCCATATACGCAATGTATACAATGCACATAAACCTTACACCAAAAGGGTATACACCAAACTGAGTTTTTCTCACCAATACGAAAGGCAAATGGGCCCAAACATTCCACATAAGCTGTCACATGGCCTGACTTAGGAACGATGATTCCCTCTATTGGTCGCCCTTGTTGATCCCATATGGCCGTAGAGTGTTCAGACATCGGATCCAATAGCTCTTTCTCGCTTTCCTGTTTCGATCTGTCCACTCCGGGTTATGATCTAAGCAACAAAGCGTGGCATGGTTGAGGAAATCATGTTCTGGTGAACAGAAGTGTTCTGTGACAAGGACCTCTTGAATCGCTTGTGTTTCCAATCATCTTGGTGGCCGTTCATCCGTTGGTTCACATGATCACTGGTTTTGCCAACATATTGTTTTCCACACTAGGTGCTTGTTATAAGGTAGACAACATTGGTCGTCTTACAACTATTGTTGCATCTAAGCTTGATTGTTGCCCCTGATGCTGACTTCGCGATGTGTGGGGGGTTATCATTTTGCAGGTTTTGCATCTTGCTTTGCTGCACGGTCGTGTCTCCCCAAGTGGTTCATCATCACGCATGTCTAGTTTGTACAAGAAGATCCCGCAGACTCTTGGGTCTTCTGCAGGCCATGGTCGGTCTTTCTGTAAAGATCTCGCTCTCAAAGTGCTAGAGGACTCAATGATGGGCCATTATTTGTTGAATATAGCCCTCACTTTTGGGAAGTCTGGGTGATACACGAAGGGGAGAACGCTCGACTCGGATTTAGGCCTATAAGAAAGTAGGTCTTCTCTCTTTTGTTGCCATGCTCTGTCAATGGCAAATGATATTTCCTGTTTCAATATATAAAATCTTTTACAGCAGATGACATTTTGAAATATTTTTTATTCTTAGTTTTCACAGAAAATAGGCTTTGACATTTCATGCAAATTGCATGAAATGTCAAAGCCTATTTTATGAGAAAAGAAGACAAATATATAGTCAGTTTGTCATCTGCTGAATTAGCCCAGATAGTGAGACACGTTAATAGTGAATAGTAACTTCTGGCTAGTTTATACTTATAGGCAGCTTTCTCAATTTTCACTTGTTAGATATAGGAGTGTGTTGGTTTTCAAACAACAGTTCACACATGTACTTAACTGTGAAAGCACAAGTTACAAGAACAGCAGACATTCTGATCTGTTATATCAGACTAGAAGCTGACTCTTTGTGGCCAAAGTCTGTTGTATTGTGGGAGTGTAGAATACAATTATTTCGGCAGATGTTTTTTGTTTTTTTTTTTATTTTCTTTCAGAAGTGCTGTACTTTAAATTTCTGGCAGAGAAATGTGCCAGCATTAATAGTCCCCAGAGACAAATTCCTTTCTGAAAAATAGTCAGATATTGGCACCAGGAAGCACTTTATATTTATTCAAAGACATATGCACTGTTTTAACATTGCTGTTCAATGTTTTGTAATAGATAGCTGAATCAGGGATTTTATTAATTACCCAGCTATATTGCATCATTTTTAGTCATTAAATTTGGCCTTTGTAACTGAGTGCATAACCAGATCAGAATGATACATGGAAAAAAAACTTATCCTATATGCATAAGGCAACTTAGCAATACAATATTTATGCATTGAATCGGTCTTGTAAACACCCACCCATGCACACACACATTTAGCCCATCAGATTTAAATTCATGGATAAGCAGACTTTTTTTGTCCAGAAAACAGGGTTTGACATTTCATTCTAATAGTTTCAAGACATTGTTATATGGAATGAAATGTTAAGTCCAGTTTTTCTGGCAGTTATAAAAAAAATAAAACCAGGGCCCAGTTGTTCAAAACTAACGACGTCGTTAGTTAACGATTCGTTAAAATTTACATCAAATGATACGCAAATATGCTGAAATTTTTTGCTGAAAAAATGTGAGTAGCTTTTGCATTGCTCACATTTTTCAGCAAAAAATATCAGAATAATGTATATTGAATCTGCTAAAACAGTTAACGAAATGACCCTTAACGAGCTCGTTAAGCTAACGACGCTTTGAACAACTGGGCCCAGTTTGATTATCTCAACTTACCATGACAAGTGGTTTTGCTGGTGGATGAGTAAAAATTTCGACCATTCCTTGTATAAATTTCTAGAATCACAATACCTCTGTTCATGTAGGATGAGTGGAAAGTTTAAGAATTTTGCAAGCTCTTTACTTAAGTACAGTTAGTAGTTATGGTGTCATAATAATGAAAGAACTTACAGTACCGTTATAACCTTAAATATTGGGACAGGGAGGCCTGTGCAAATAGTGTAGACCCAGGTGAGATGCAGAATGTGGCATCTGATCAAGGTCAACACTATTTTCCACACATCCGGCAATATTTTAGACAACAGGCAGTAGAATGGATTCTTTTAAGTTTAAGGACAAGTATGGTAAGTAGTTTAAGGTGTCCCAATACTTAGGGTAAATACAGAAATTAGAAAAAAATATGGTACATTGCAGAAAGTAATCAATAAAAACTGATTATCTGTGCAACTGTTTTAGAGTTCAGTCACAACTGTTACTGGTGTTCATTAACACTGAGCACTCTGGGTAAGATTTTCAGCAGACGACAAACTGAAATATTTTTCTTATTTTTCCCTGGAAACAGGATTTAACATTTTGTGCAAATTGTCACCAATGGAGACAATCTGCATGAAATGTCGAATCCTTTTTTCTGGCGAAAATAAGAAATAACATCAATTTGTCATCTGCTGAATTAGCCCAGAGTGACACATAACATGCCAGCGCTCCAGATAAATGGGGTTCAGGATAATCTTTCCTTTTTCCTTTCTCCCTGAAAATATATAATGTAGTATCCATTATAATTGTCTCTCTGAGGTGATTCTAAAAGGTACTTGCAACAGGTGTTTTCATGCAGAAATAAGAAACATATCAACATTTTCTTGTGTCTTATCTAGAGCTGTGCACTATTGTAGTAGTGATAGGTATATGATACACTTGTACTGCCTTGCAGTACAAGCCGGTTTTATAGCGACACGGTAGAGTGTTCGCCTGTCACGCAGGCGGCCCAAGTTCGATCCCTGGTTACGGCATAGGTGATTAGAATATTTTTCACCTGTAACATCTGACACCCAACGTAAATAACCCCATTTGATGGGCTTGGTGGCCCACTAGGCTTGGTGGCCAGGTATTGAGTTGTTGCTCAAATTGAGATTCGCGGACGAATCTTAAAATGGAGGGGGAATATGTAGTAGTGATAGGTATATGATACACTTGTACTGCCTTGCGGTACAAGCTGGCTTTTATAGCGACGCGGTAGAGTGTTCGCCTGTCACGCAGGCGGCCCGGGTTCGATCCCCGGTTGCGGCATAGGTGATTAGAATTTTTTCACCTGTTACATTATGCTTTGCACTTTCATCAGTAGGTGAAATAAAATGAGAGAGATGGCAGGGATTTTCCTACTCCTTTGAACTAGGGACCAGGGGCCATTGAATTTGGGAAATAAAGCTCTTGAATTGAAATCAAACACATTTGTTTCAAATCTGTTTAAAAAAAATTCAGTCCGCATTTTTTTATAGCTGAGCTTTGTGGTCATCCTCTGTCCGTCGTCATCCGTCGGCAACAATTAATTTTTTAACACTCTAGAGGTCACAGTTTTTACCCATTTTTTGATGAAACATGCTCAGAATGTTTGCCGCTATGAAATCTAGGTCAAGTTCGTAACTGGGTCAGTTGGGGTAAAAAACTAGGTCACCAGGTCAAATCGGAGGAAAATATTAACACTCTAGAGGTCCCATTTTTCAAGCAATCATCATGAATCTTGCTCAAAATGTTTGTCTTGATGATATCTAGGTCAAGTTCGAAACTGGGTCACTTGGGGTCAAAAACTAGGTCACCAGGCTAAATCAAAGGAAAACCTTGTTAACACTCTAGCGGTCACATTTTTGAAGCAATCATTATGAATCTTGCTCAAAATGTTTGTCTTGATGAGTTCTAGGTCAAGATCGAAACTTGGTCACTTGGGGTCAAAAACTAGGTCACTAGGCCAAATCAAAGATGCGCATCCAACTAGAGACCAGGAGGTAGCAGGTTCAACCCCCGCTGAGGTCGGCAACATTTCGTGGAGATTGATCATGAAATAGTTTCTACGGTCATTCTCGCCCTTCCGCTGATTCAAGAAGGGCAGTTGTCAGTTTCTGGCGAAAGAATGTGCACAATACCGGTTAACAGCTTAGAGGACTAAGCCTGCCCAGTAAACATGTGGTTAGGTAAACTGACCGCGCTCGACATGACCCCATTGGGTTGACTGGGCCGTAAAACTTCAACACAAACAAACCTTGTTAACACTCTGTAGGTCACTTTTTGGAATCAGTCATCATGAATCTTGCTCAAAATGTTTCTCTTGATGATTTCCAGGTCAAGGTCGAAACTGGGTCACTTGGGTCAAAAACTAGGTCACCAGAACAAAACAAAGGAAGACCTTGTTAACACTCTAGAGGTCACACTTAAGAATCAATCATCATGAATCTTGCTCAAAATATTTGTCTTGATGATTTCTAGGTCAAGTTTGAAACTGGGTCACTTGGGGTCAAAAACTAGGTACCAGGCCAAATCAAAGAAAATATTGTTAACACTCCAGAGGCCACATTTTTCAAATAATCATCATGAATATTGCTCAAAATGTTCGTCTTGATGTTTTCTAGGTTAAGTTTTAAACTGGGTTACTTGATGTCAGAAACTAGGTCACCAAGCCAAATCAAAGGAAAACCTTGTTGACACTTTAGATGTCACATTTTTGAAGTGATCATCATGAATCTTGCTCAAAATGTTTGTCTTGTTGATTTCTAGGTGAAGTTTGGAACTGGGTCACTTATGATGTATATTTCACAGTCCAGTGACTTTTTTAGGTTTTCCGTTTAGGTTAGTTTCTCAGTAATTATTGGTCCTACAGAGTGATATTTGGCACTTGTTAAGTGTTTGTCAGTTTCTCAGTAATTATTGTTCCTACAGCCAGTGATATGGCCTCTTGAGTGCATCATCGGTATTTGACCTTGACCTCTATTTCACAGTCCATTAGACATGCTTCATTGTCTTACTTGTTAATATAACCATTATGAATTTTGGTCAGAATGTTTGCCTTCATCAGTTCTAGATCAGGTTCTCAAAGTGCAATGATAATCAGGTGAGCGTTCAATGTTGTCATTGATTTGAACTTGTTAAAATTACTTAGCAATTAATAAACTAATAAATAATGATGATTCTAATTCTACTTTAAAGGTTGAAGGAGAAATTTGGAATTTTCTATAGTTTCTGGTAATTTTTGTCTCAAATTTAGGAAGAATTGGGGCCAATTTTCAGCCCCAGATTAAGGCTAGGAAAATCCCTAGATGAAAAGTGAGAGAGGAAGAGAGATGGAGAGAGTTTCTATTTTAAAACTGGCACCTAGATTACTGATTGAGTGCCAGAGAAATGTTATCATTGCAGAAAGTGTTTCACTTAATTACTACTATCTGATTTGCATGCTAGTTGACGTAATTCCTTGATATGTTTATATTCAGAACTGTGGATGTTGTACTCTTGAGTGATATCACTGCATGAAATCTGAATTTGGAGGTGAAAATAGCCCTCACATATAGTACTCTTCCAAATGCCATAATTCATACCTTGAGATAAGGCATAGCTGTAGATAAGAGGAGTAGCCAGACAAATGAGCCACAACATCTGAAAATGTACTTTGGATCTCTGCACCTAACGAAGATTCAGATCAGCCTGCACATTTGTGCAGTTCGATAAGAATCTCACTGGGGGCATTTTGGCTATTAACCCTTGTCCTGCTGAACTCGGATATGACCTGCCTTTGCAAACAGTGTAGATCTAGATCAGGTGGCTTCCAAAGAAGCCAACTGATCTGGATCTGCACTTTTTGCCATTAAGTATGTGAATTTATATCAACAATTAAGGAATGTGATTGGCTGAACATTAGAAGTGGGCATGGCATCTTAATTTATTCAGCATGACGAGGGTTAAACCAAGGATGCAAGGTTTCTTCATGGCTTATTTTTAGGTGAAGAAAGAGAAAGATAGAAAAGCTGCAGAATCTCAGAGTAAAAGTAGTGAAGATAGCCAACAGTCCAGTAGCAGTACTAGTGATGTTAGTTCAGTACATTCTGGTGTTAAAGGAAGTTCTGGTCAGCAGTTTACACCCCACTCACAGGGCCCATCCTCCAGTACTGCCCAGCAGCAGCAGGCATCAACCTCACAACAACAACAGCAACAGCAAGGACAAGTTCATCCTACCACATCTGCTACACAACAACCAGTCCAAGTGGTAGGTATTACTGTGTTTGCCTTAAATACTGGGACTCCTTAACTTGTTATCATACTTGTCCTAAATTTTGAACAAGTCCATTTTATTACTTGTTGATGTGTCTTGAAAGTGCTGGATGAGTGGCAAACAGTGTAGACCCTGATCAGACACCATGTTCTG
Organism: Anodontia alba; assembly: GCA_964016985.1. Classification (NCBI taxonomy): domain Eukaryota; kingdom Metazoa; phylum Mollusca; class Bivalvia; order Lucinida; family Lucinidae; genus Anodontia; species Anodontia alba. The sequence goes on from OZ024828.1 coordinate 105,517,007, forward strand.
CAGCATCTGATTTGGGTCTTTACTGTTTGCTCCGGCCTGTTTGTCCGAATCCTTAGGTTCATTACGGTTTTCGGAATATGAGCCAGAGCACAGCATTTCCTACAAGATCAAATGTCTACTAAGCAAAGACTCAGATCAGTTTGCACTTCCACAACAGTCTTAGCAGAACCTCTGCTGTCCATCTTAAGAAAGCTTGACTGTTTGGCTACCCATACAGTGTGAAGCAGTGACTGTTCAGTCTGCGCATTTGTGCAGGTGATCCGAGTCATTGCTTGGCCTACATGCAATCTTGTAGGAAATTCTGTACCCTGGCTTGTATAATCTTTCAAAGCTTACTTGTTACTTCACCAGGAAGAAAGCCCCTTGAGTACAGCTTCAAGTCTGATCAGCCCTTTGCTGAATGCAGATATGATTCTGTCAGCGGACAGTGAAGACCCCAGTCAGACTGCACTGATCTTCAGTGTTTACATATATGCCTGAAAAACACTCTTGATGCCTCTCTTGTTCATCTGAATATAATAATACTGGGCTTAAGACTTGGGGAAAATTTGTTTCACTTACAAGTCAATTAACAAGTCTGATGTTATTTTTAGATAAACAAAAATAGGTAACATTCCAGTGATAGTTTAGGCTAGATAAGAAAAGGGGTCTTTTTGGAAATGGGCAACAGAAACATTATTGTCAGATCAGGGTCTTTGCTGTTTATTTATGCATTCTACAACATCCATTGATTCTGTAGGGGCACAGTGAAGGTTCTGTCATATCAACCTGTTCAGAGGTAATGCACTGGCTGATCTGGGTTTGCGTCTTCCTTAATTTGCCTCAAACATCCCTTTTCTGAAGGAACTATCTTAGGCATGCATTGCTCTAAATTAGGCAATTTTTTTCCACTGAACAGTATTGATATTTTTCTTATCCCTTGTCATGCTGAATAAAGATGCCATGCCCGTTCTAATTGTCAGCCAGTCAGATTCCTTGATCCAGATTGTTAACATAAATTCACATACTAATGGCAAACTGCAGATCTGGATCAGTTGGCTTCTTCAGAAGCCAACTGATCTGGATCTCCACTGTTTGCAAAAGCAGGGTATATCCGGGTTCAGCAGGACAAGGGTAAATTCTCCACAGAAACATTTGTTGTCAATACTCATGAGAAGCACTCATCGAGGTGCTTCTAATACGTACACACATTTTTTTGTGGAGAAATAAGAAATATTCCCTGGATACCCTTCTTATCTGTATAAGAAAAATACATTCTTCAAATATGATACTCATGAAAAGTAAAATCAATGACATATTTAAGTTTTAGTTGCTGAATAAACAGAATATGATACTAGACCTTTACCACTTTCTGGACTGATTCAGCAGACAAAAATAATTGATATTTTTTTGCAGAAAACAGGCTTTGACATTTCATGCAAATTGTCTCTTAAGGAGACAGTTTGCATGAAATGTCACTTCCTATTTTCTTGGAAAAAGTATTTCAAAATGTCATCTGCTGAAATTTTAACCTAACATGCTAAGCGTTAAAAACAAAGATCAGTTGTCTGGTATCATTATCAGCTTTATGCAAGGCTGAAGCTAATTTAAGGTGCAATACAGAAAAAGAGCTCTTATGACATGATGTATTTGCTCAGTCTAATCAGGGCCTTCAGTGCCCACTAACAGGATTGGTTCATAACTTGAGATAAGTTTTTTTTGTTTTTTTTTCCTCAACCAAAAAGTATTGAAATTTTCTTAGTTTTCTACAAAAAACATATGTTGTGAGTACTCATTAGAAGAAAATTATTTATCTGAATACTAGTTATCTAGAGCTCTGGGTCATTGGATACTACAGAGTAAATCAGCCAACAGGTAAGGTCCTAAAGAAAAAAGAAGTATTTAAAACACTGGGAAAAATGATAGGGTACATTCAAAGCTTGTACAGGGCTAGATTTGATACCATATATGACCATCAAGTATCCAGTCTGCCCTGTGCATTTTCACATGTGAAGCATAGTGTGAGGAAAAGGCTTGTATGCTGAATGCTGACTGCAAAGGTATAGATCACTATGCACAGTTAAACAGTCAGATGACTGTCTTCTGTATTCAAACTGTCCTATTGTATCCCTGATCAGACTGCACAGGCCTGAGGAAAAGGCCTCACTGTAAGGTATAGATCACTCAGGGCATTTTCTGCCTGTTCAGCGGGGCCGAAATTTGGCCCCATTCCCAATGCCAGATATCCTCTCTTTTTATACACCCATTTGAAATACGGGACGTATTATGTTACGGGGTATGGCGTTTCCGGCTAACTCCTCCTACAGTTTACATCCGATCAAGCTGAAACTTGGTATATAGTTAGACCATGATGTGGCCCAGTGCATATTGTTTCGGGGTTACAGTCCACCAAATGTTTGCAGAGTTATGCCCCTTAGAAAATTTCTGTAAACTTTTCATTTCCGGTTAACTCATCCTACAATTTACATCCGATCAAGCTGAAACTTCATGTAAAGTTAGACCATAATGTGGAGCAGCGCATTTTATTTTTCGAGGTTACAGTCCACCAAATATTGGCAGAGTTATGCCCTTTTGAAAATTTCAGTAGACTTTTCGTTTCTGGCTAACTCCTACATTTTACATCTGATCAAGCTGAAACTTGATTTGTAGTTAGACCATGATGTGGAGCAGCGCATGTTATTTCAAGGTTACAGTCCACCAAATATTAGCAGAGTTATACCCCTTTGAAAATTTCTATTAATTTTTCGTTTCTGGCTAAATCCTCCTACAGTTTACATCCAATCAAGCTGAAACTTCATATATAGTTAGTCCATGATGTGGAGCAGCCTATATTGTTTCGAGGTTACAGTCCACCAAATATTAGCAGAGTTATGCCCCTTTGAAAATTTGAGTAAACTTTTCGTTTCCGGCTAACTCCTCCTACAATTTTTATCCTATCAAGCTGAAACTTGATTTGTAGTTAGACCATGATGTGGAGCAGTGCATATTGTTTCAAGGTTACAGTCCACCAGATATTAGCAGAGTTAAACCCCTTTGAAAATTTCTATTAATTTTTTGTTTCCGGCTAAATCCTCCTATAGTTTACACCCGATCAAGCTGATACTTCATAAATAGTTACACGATGATGTGGAGCAGCACATATTATTTCTAGGTTAGAGTGCACCAAATATTTGCAGAGTTATGTCCCTTTGAAAGTTTTTGTAAACTTTTCTCAGCATATTGTTTAGAGGTAATTGTGTGCAAATTTTATTTTATGATAGGTATATTTTTAGCTCACCTGAGCTGAAAGCTCAAGGTGAGCTTTTGTGATCACTCACCGTCCGTCGTCGTCGTCGTCCGTATGTCCGTCCGTCCGTCCACAATCTTTAAAAAACATCTCCTCCTAAACCACAGATTGGATTTTGACCAAACTTCACAGGAATGATCCTTGGTTGGTCCTCTTTCAAAGTTGTTCAAATGGTTCCAGTCCGTTGCATATCTAGGTCACAGGAGCTAAAAATAGATTTTTTAACTTAAAACATAAAAATCTTCTTGTCCGAAACCACTGGACCGATTTCAATATAATTTTGCAGAAATGTTCCTTTGGTGAGCCTCTACCAAGATTGTTCAAGCCATTTGGATTTGTCAAAAAACATGGCCGCCAGGGGGCGGGGCTTATTTTCCCTATATATCTATATAGAAAACTTTAAAAATCTTCTTGTCAGAAACCACTGGACAGATTTCAATATAATTTTGCAGAAATGTTCCTTTGGTGATCCTCTACCAAGATTGTTCAAGCCATTTGGATTTGTCAAAAAACATGGCCGCCAGGGGGCGGGGCTTATTTTCCCCATATATCTATATAGAAAACTTTAAAAATCTTCTTGTCCGAAACCACTGGACCGATTTCAATATAATTTTGCAGAAATGTTTCTTTGGTGATCTTCTACCAAGATTGTTCAAGCCATTTGGATTTGTCAAAAAACATGGCCGCCAGGGGGCGGGGCTTATTTTCCCTATATATCTATATAGAAAACTTTTAAAAATCTTCTTGTCCGAAACCACTGGACCGATTTCAATATAATTTTGCAGAAATGTTCCTTTGGTGATCCTCTACCAAGATTGTTCAAGCCATTCGGATTCGTCAAAAAACATGGCCGCCAGGGGGCAGGGCTTATTTTCCCTCTATATCTATATAGAAAACTTTAAAAATCTTCTTGTCCGAAACCACTGGACAGATTTCAATATAATTTTGCAGAAATGTTCCTTTGGTGATCCTCTACCAAGATTGTTCAAGCCATTTGGATTTGTCAAAAAACATGGCCGCCAGGGGGCGGGGCTTATTTTCCCCATATATCTATATAGAAAACTTTAAAAATCTTCTTGTCCGAAACCACTGGACTGATTTCAATATAATTTTGCAGAAATGTTTCTTTGGTGATCCTCTACCAAGATTGTTCAAGCCATTTGGATTCGTCAAAAAACATGGCCGCCAGGGGGCGGGGCTTATTTTCCCTATATATCTATATAGAAAACTTTTAAAAATCTTCTTGTCCGAAACCAATGGACCGATTTCAGTATAATTTTGCAGAAATGTTCCTTTGGTGATCCTCTACCAAGATTGTTCAAGACATTTGGATTCGTCAAAAAACATGGCCGCCAGGGGGCGGGGCTTATTTTCCCTATATATCTATATAGAAAACTTTAAAAATCTTCTTGTCCAAAACCATATAATTTTCCATATAATTTTGCAGAAATGTTCCTTTGGTGATCCTCTACCAAGATTGTTCAAGCCATTTGGATTTGTCAAAAAACATGGCTGCAGAAATGTTCCCTTTGGTGATCCTCTACCAAGATTGTTCAAGCCATTTGGATTTGTCAAAAAACATGGCCGCCGGGGGGTGGGGCTTATTTTCACTGTATATCTGTATAGAAAACTTTAAAAATCTTCTTGTCAGAAACCACTGGACCGATTTCCATATGATTTTGCAGAAATGTTCCTTTGGTGATCCTGTTGCAAGATTGTTCAAGCCATTTGGATTTGTCAAAAAACATGGCCGCCAGGGGGGCGGGGCTTATTTTCCTTATATATCTTTATGGAAAACTTTAAAAATCTTCTTGTCAGAAACCACTGGACCGATTTCCATATGATTTTGCAGAAATGTTCCTTTGGTGATCCTGTTGTAAGATTGTTCAAGCCGCCATGTTTCGTTAAAAAACATGGCCGCTAGGGGGCGGGGTTAATTTTCCCTATATAGAAAACTTTAAAAATCTTCTTGTCATACACGACTGGACCGATTTCAATATAACTTGGCAGAAATGTTTCCTTAGTGACCCTCTATCAAGATTGTTCAAGCCGACATGATTTGTCAAAAAACATGGCTGCTAGGGGGTGCGGGGCTTATTTTCGATATAATTCTATATAGAAAACTTGAAAAAATATTATCGTCAGAAACCACAGGACTGATTTCAATATAACTTCGCAGAAATGTTTCCTTGGTGACCCTTTACCAAGAATGTTCAAGCCATTATGATTTGTCAAAAAACATGGCCGCTAGGGGGCGGGGCTTATTTTCCTATATAATTTATCTATATAGAAAATTTTAAGTCTTTTCAGAAAGCACTTGACCGATTTCAATGTAACTTTGCAGGAATGTTTCTTATGTAACCCTCTATCAAGATTGTTCAAGCCGTCATGATTTGTCAAAAAACATGGCTGCCTGGGGCAGGGCTTATTTTCCCTATATATATCTATATGTAAAACTTTAAAAATCTTCTTTTCAGAAACCAATGGACCGATTTCAATACAACATGGCAGGAATATTTCTTTGGTGACCCTCTACAAAGATTGTTCAGGCTGTCATGATTCATCAAAAATCATGGCCGCTAGGGGGCGGGGCTTATTTTCCCTATATAGAAAACTTTAAAAATCTTCTCGTAAGAAACATTTGGACCGAGTTCAATGTAACTTGGCAGAAATGTTGCTTTGGTGACCTTCTACCAAGATTGTTCAAGCCTTCATGATACGTCAAAAACCATGGCCCACAGGGGGGTGGGGCTTCATATATATCTGCATAGAAAATTTTAAAATTCTTCTTGTCACAAACCCCATGACTGATTTCAATATTACTTGGCTGGAATGTTGCTTTGGTGCTATCAAGATATTACAAGCAATCATGATTCGTCAAAAAACATGGCTGCCATTGGGTGGGGCTTGTTTTCCCTATATATCTAAATAGAAAACTTTAAAAATCTTCTTGTCAGAAACCACTGAACAGATTTAAATATCACTTGGTAGGAATGTTCCTTTGGTGACCCTCTACCAAGTTTGTTCAAGCTGTCATGATTCGTCAAAAAACATGGCCGTTAGGGCGTAGGGCTTTATAGCTATATAAAACTTTTTAAACCACTGGACCAATTTCAATATAACTTGGCAGAAATGTTCCTTTAAAGATTCAGTTCAAGTCGTCAAGATTTGTAAAAAAACATGGCCAGGGGTATGGTGGAGGGGGGTGGGGGTGGTTAGTGCTATAAAGTTTATACAAAAATCCTAGAGCAGTGAACTTGGCTGAAACTTCAACAGTAAATATGCAAATCTGTTTGGTCAGGTGAGCGATATAGGACCATTATGGTCCTCTTGTTTGCAAATAACTATAGTTTTGGTCATATGGGTAAGATATTGATTTTTTTTTAACATCTTCTTTTATTGGATTTACAAGGAAATGTTGCCATTATTAAATCTTTATAAATACATTTATTAAATGATACAGAATTAAGAAGCTTGACTAATATCAAAACTTATAAACATAATTCTTTTTTTTTTTTAATACTCTTCTGATTTGGCTCCCTTGAAGAACAAAATAAAATCTGTATTAAAGAAGTTAAAGGTTTACAAAAAAATTTCTTGCAGCATTTTTTTTTTTTTTTTGGTTTATTTTTGTTTTGTTATTGTTTGGTCTGATAATGAAGTATAGGAAAAACAAATCAGCCAAATGCTCATATGAGCTTATAATATAGCCATGCTTCTGTGGTGTGTCCTCCGTCAGAAAGCACTTCTCCCTAGATGCAGCAAACTTCTCCCTATTTTCCCAGGAGGGAGAAGTCACTTCTCCCTTAATTTCTGGGCCAGCTTGGACCCTTAGGTTACAGTTCACCAAATATCAGCAGAACTATGCCCCAATGAAATTTAAAAAAAAAATTTTTTTGTAATTCCATTTACAGTTTATATCGGGAGTGCTGAATTATACAGGAGCCATTTTATGTGCTACATCTTACTACTTGCCATGGGCGTATAATGCCCCACTTGGCGGAGCTCTTGTTCCCAATTTCATAATAATTTTTCCCAAAAAAATGAAGAAAAGAAATGCCACCAAAAAAAAAAACAAAAAGAAAAGAAAAAAAAAACAACGCAGCGTCGACCTGAATGTATCGATTGATCATGCAGTGTCTGTAACCACATGTAGTTGCAAACGGCTATTGATTATACTGGTTACCGGCTATGCATACTGGCAGTATCAAATTTACATAAGTGGGCTGGGGCCAAAAATGTTGTGCGCGCATATAAAAATACGATAAATAGGTTAGTAAACCTAGCTTTACTTTGACAGACCAATCAAATTATCGGTCTTAAAAGGTTATGTTTCTGGAATTGTAAACAATCATCATGTCACACTCAGCATCTCTGAACAGCAAATATTACACAAAAAGATAAAAAACAAGATGCAGACTCTTGCTTGAAGCTTTCCTCATTTGGTTTTGAGCTAATCAAGCAGCAGCTGATTCATCATTACCATCATCAACTGAAACGTTACCAAGTACAAGCTGAGAGGCGGAGAAATTTAAAGATTCGCGGTCGTTAGGTAAAACATCTAAGAAACAGGAGGACATATCAGATTCTAAGCCAGAATCAGATGAAGGTCAGAGCCAACAGGTATCAACTAACCCAGAAAGCAACACATGATCAGAATCTGATATTTCTACGTCTGAGCCAATTCTAAAAAAAGTTAAATTCGATCAGAGAAAATTTGATAAAAAAAACAACAAAAAAAAACAACAACAAAAAACAAAAAAATCAATTTTTCATCTGCTGAATATGAGTTAACTATGAACTTCATAAGGCTATGATGAGCAAAACTTCCTTATCCTGGCATTTCTCAGATGAAATTGTGTTCCCAATTTTGGTGTTTTGTCTATAATTTTTCCCAATTTTGCCCAGGGGCTTTTTCCCAAAATACCTGGATAAAGCCCTGTAGTGAATGCACAGTTCCATAGTCAGATGACTGCCTTCTGTAATCAAACTATCCTAAAGTATCCCAGGCATGACGCTGGCCAAGAAAAAAAAGGGAGAGGTCATGTCTCACTCATGGGAAAGTAGGGAGACGTGTTCCGTGATCAGGGAGATGTGACAATCCCAGCCTACTTAACTTGCACGGTAGACGCTGGCAACTTTAAATTTATTAAAAGATTATAGCATTCTAGTTTTATACAGCATGTATTATGTTACAGGGTATGGCGTCCGTCTGTAAACTTTTTCGTTTCCGGCTAACTCCTTCTACAGTTTACATCCGATAAAGCTGAAACTTGGTATATATAGTTAGACCATGATGTGAAGCAGCGCATATTAGTTCAGGGTTACAGTCCATCAAATGTTTGCAGAGTTATGTCCCTTTGAAAATTTCTCTAAACTTTTCATTTTCGGTTAACTCTTTCTACATTTTACATCTGATGAAGCTGAAACTTCATTTGTAGTTAGACCATGATGTGGAGCAGAGCATATTATTTCGAGGTTACAGTCCATCAAATATTAGCAAAGTAATGCCCCTTTGAAAATTTCCCTAAACTTGTCGTTTCCGGCTAACTCCTCTTACAGTTTACATCCGATCAAGCTGAAACTTGATTTGTAGTTAGACCATGATGTGGAGCAGCGCATATTAATTCAAGGTTACAGTCCACCAAATATTAGCAGAGACACCCCTTTGAAAATTCCTATTAATTTTTTGTTTCTGGCTAAATCCTCCTACAGTTTACATCCAATCAAGCTGAAACTTCATAATTAGTTACATGATGATGTGGAGCAGCGCATATTATTTCGAAGTTACAGTGCACCAAATATTGGCAGAGTTATGCCCATTTGAAAATTTCTGTAAACTTTTTTTGTTTCCGGCTAACTCCTCCTACAGTTTACATCCTATCAAGCTTAAACTTCATAAATAGTTACACGATGATGCAGCGCATATTGTTTCGAGGTTACAGTGCACCAAATATTGGCAGAGTTATGTCCCTTTGAAAGTTTTTGTAAACTTTTTGCAGCATATTGTTAAGAGGAAATAGTGTGCAAATTTTATTTTAGTTAGATCACGATGTGGAACAGTGCATATTGTTTCAGTTACAGTCCACCAAATATTAGTAGAGTTATACCCCTTTGAAAATTTCTACTAATTTTTTGTTTCCGGCTAAATTCTCCTGCAGTTTACATCTGATCAGAATGAAACTTCATAAATAGTTACACGATGATGTGGAGCAGCGCATATTGTTTCGAGGTTACAGTGCACCAAATATTGGCAGAGTTATGTCCCTTTGAAAGTTTTTGTAAACTTTTTGCAGCATATTGTTTAGAGGTAATAGTGTGAAATTTTGTTTTAGTTAGATCATGATGTGGAGCAGTGCATATTGTTTCAAGGTTACAGTCCACCAAATATTAGCAGAGTTATACCCCTTTGAAAGTTTCTTGCAAATTGTATTTTAGTTAGATCATGATGTGGAGCAGTGCATATTGTTTCAAAGTTACAGTCCACCAAATATTAGCAGAGTTATACCCCTTTGAAAACTACTTAATTCTTCGTTTCCGGCTAAATCCTACAGTTTACATCCGATCAAGCTGAAACTTCTTAAGTAGTTACACGATGATGTGGAGCAGCGCATATTATTTCGAGTTACAGTGCACCAAATATTGGCAGAGTTATGCCCCTTTGAAAGTTTTTGTAAAATTTTCGCAGCATATTGTTTAGAGGTAATAGTGTGCAAATTTTATTTTATAATAGGTATATTTTTTGCAAATAACTAAAGTTATGGCCATATGGGCAAGTTATTTATTTTTTTTTATATCTTTTTATACCATTTTTTTTTATATCTTTTTATACCCCGCCACACAATAGAACTCGTTTGAACAAATACAAGAAAACATTATAGCAGGCTCGGCTTTTTCGGCTCGGCTCGGCAGCTCGGCCGTGGCTTTCATACCCGACCCTTGCAGAAGTTTCGATCTTCTGCTAAAATTTGCAGGAAAAAAAAAAAAATGGTGCAGTTTGGGTCTATTTTTAGCTCACCTGAGCAAAAGCTGAGTGTGAGCTATTGTGATCACCCTCTGTCTGTCGTCGTCCGTCGTTCGCCGTCAACAATTAGTTTGTTAACACTCTAGAGGTCACAGTTTGACCCAATCTTGATGAAACTTACCCAGAATGTTTGCCCCCTATGAAATCTAGGTCAGGTTTGATACTGGGTCACTTGGGGTCAAAAACTAGGTCACCAGGTCAAATCAAAGGAAAAACTTGTTAACTCTCTAGAGGTCACATTTTTGAAGCAGTCATCATGAATATTGCTCAAAATGTTTGCCTTGATGATTTCTAGGTCAAATTCAAAACTGGGTCACTTGGGGTCAAAAACTAGGTCACCGGACCAAATCAGCAGGAAATCTTGTTAACACTAGCGGTCACATTTTTGAAGCAATCACCATGAATCTTGCTCAAAATGTTTGTCTTGATGAGTTCTAGGTCAGGTTTGAAACTGGGTCATGTGTGGTTAAAAACTAGGTCACCGGCCAAATCAGCGGAAAACCTTGTTAACACTCTAGTGGTCACATTTTTCAAGCAATCATCATGAATCTTGCTCAAAATGTTTGTCTTGATGATTTCTAGGTCAGGTTTTTTGAAACTGGGTCACTTGGAGTCAAAAACTAGGTCACCAGGCCAAATCAGCAGAAAACTTTGTTAACACTCTAGCGGTCACATTTTTGAAGCAATCATCATGAACCTTGCTCGAAATGTTTGTCTTGATGAGTTTTAGGTCAAGTTTGAAACTGGGTCACTTGGGGTAAAAAACTAGATCACCGGGCCAAATCAGCAGAAAACCTTGTTATCACTCTAGCAGTCTTATTTTTGAAGCAATCATCATGAATCTTGCTCAAAATGTTTGTCTTGATGATTTCTAGGTCAAGTTCGAAACTGGGTCACGTGGGGTCAAAAACTAGGTCACCTGGCCACATCAGTGTAAAACCTTGTTAACACTCTAGCGGTCACATTTATGAAGCAATCACCATGAATCTTGCTCAAAATGTTTGTCTTGATGATTTCTAGGTCAGGTTTGAAACTGATCCACTTGGATTCAAAAACCAGGTCACCAGGACAAATCAAAGGAATATTGCCCAAAATGTTTGTCTTGATGATTTCTAAGTCAAGTTTGAAACTAGGTCATGTGGGGTCAAAAACTAGGTCACTAGGCCAGATCAAAGGAAAACCTTGTTAACACTCAAGAGGTCACATTTTTTTAAATAATCATCATAAATATTGCTCAAAATGTTTGTCTTGATGATTTCTCGGTCTAGTTTAAAACTGGGTCACTTGATATCAGAAACTAGGTCACCAGGCCAAATCAAAGGAAAACCTTGTTGACGCTCTAGAGGTCACATTTTTGATGTGATCATCATGAATCTTGCTCAAAATGTTTGTCTTGATGATTTCTAGGTGACGTATATTTCACAGTGCAGTGACTTTTTTAAGTTTTTCCATTTAGGTCAGTTTCTCAGTAATATTTGGTCCTACAGATTGATATTTGGTACTTGTGAAGTGTTTGTGTTTAGGTCAATTTCTCTGTAACTATTGCTCCTACAGCCAGTGATACTTACTACATGCATACATCTTAACATGGTCTCTTGAGTGCAGTCATCCATATTTGACCTTGACCTCTATTTCACAGTCCATTAGACATGCTACATTGTCTTAATTGTTAATATAATCATTTTGAATTTTGATCAGAATGTTTGCCTTGGACAGTTCTATGTCAGGTTCTCAAAGTGCTATGATACTCAGGTGAGCATTACAGGGCCATTATGGCCCTCTTGTTGATAATATGTTTGTTTTGAATGCATTTCAGACAAGAACTGGCTCTTCATTTTTACACGGTATTAAGTTTGTTTTTCTCACAGTGAGTTCATGTGACGTCGCTGTTATGAGTATGGGGTTTCTTCATGTGGGAGCTAGCGAAAACGTTACTTTTTAACTTGTATTGGAAACATGAACATCCTAGAATTGTGTACCTTCACCTGGTGCACACATGAACAGTCCCATGAGAATCTACACAAGGTTTACTGGACACATTCTGGGGGACTTTAGAAAATGCTTTTGGCCAACAGAAATAACTATTTTAATGCATAGAATGCATGGCAGACTGATATTTCGCATACGCCATAAGGTACCATTTTGCTTGTTCCCGCATGTCTTCTTTCAAAACTAAAGGACAACATTATAACAGTGCATTTGCAATCAGGTTGATGAAAATCCGGCATCTGAAAACTTTGAAATATAAAAAAAAAAAAAAAGAAATACGATCAGGCACGTTAGAATGAGGAGGCATAGATTGTGCCCCTGTCAAAATCAAGGTCAGATTGTCTGCTAACAAACAATGTGATTTTATTGGGAGGTGTCAAATAACTAACAAGTGATCCTGTCTGCCGATAATCCTAGCCTCAAAGGATGGAAGATCATGACACCTGCGTCTGTATTTTCGGTGAATTAATCGGTCAGGAAAGGCAATACACACTGAAAAAAGTCGACGTCAACATCGCTTTCCTGTATGAACAAAGCAGTGTATGCAGAAAAAAGGCGAGCACGTCACCTGCAAACGTCTTCCCTGGTATCCCTGATCAGACTGCACAGGCCTGAGGAAAAGGCCTGTATGCTGAATGCTCACTGCAAAGGTATAGCTCACTATGCACAGTTCAGCAGTCAGATGACAGCCTTCTGTAATCAAACTATCCTATTGTATCCGTGATAATTTTCACATTTCTCAATGAAAAAATGCTGTGGGTACTTACAAGAAGCACCTCTGTGAGGCATCTCTGTTGATTACCCATGATATGTTTTCCTTGAGAAATGAGGGAAATATCAGGGCCCAGTTGTTCAAAACTAATGATGTTGTTAGTTAAAGTATCGTTAAAACTTAGATCATTAAATATAGCATATACCCTAATATTTTTGCTGAAAAACCTATTCACATTTTTTCAGCAAAAATACCTGTGAGTTAGATATTGTACTTACTAGAACAGTTAACATTTTGACCACTAACAAGCTTGTGAAACTGACAATGCTTTGAACAACTGGGCCTAGTACTTTATGATGGAAAAAAGTACTTTATCTGGAGTTAATGTAAGTTTAAAACTTGTTTTATCAGCAAAACATTGTTGGACATCTTTCAGCAAAATAGTTCTTCTGCTCCTGCCCAGCCCACACAACAGCAGACCCAGTCACAACAGCAGACACAGCCACAGCAGTCACAGTCAGTTCCACAACAATATCAACAGATGGGATACCAGCAACCAGCTCAACAACAAGCTGGGTACCAGGCTCAGAATTCACAGCAAACTGGGTACCAGCAGCAAACACCTCAACAAGGCAGTCAGCAACAGATATATCAGCAAGGTATTATCTTGAACATATACTTTTACATGTCTTATAATATATTTCATAGCTTTAGCTACAAGGGGTATCCTTTTTCTTGTTTGTCCATGAACAAATACGTGGGCTCTCAATAGAAGCATTTCACCAAGGTACATCTGATGAGTACCAACAGCATAAGTAAGAAAAATGGGAGTACTTTATACTTAAAGTCACATCATATCCAGAGCCTTTGCACAACTGGGTTTATTAGTGAATTTATGTTATTTATGAACTTCCGTCTACACTACTAATGTGTTGTTTATATTTCATCTAAGAACAGCTGACAAAGAATAGTTCTCCCTGTATGATAAGATGGAAAAGGAAAAAAAAAATAGTACATACCAATGGACAAAAATCAGAAATTTGAAACATTTCTGGTGGATTGTTAGCTCACCGTAACCTTTAGGCTCATAGGTGAGCTTATAGTATAGGCAAGCTCGGTCATCCGTCAGATGTCTTCTCAGAAATTACTGGGCCAGTCAGAGCCAGATTTTATAGGGAGCTTCAATAGATATGGGGAACGAAAGTTTTTTCGCTGCATCTGGGTCACATGACCAAGATGGCCACCACACCCATATATGGTAAAAACCCTTTAAAAATCTTCTTCTCCGGAACCAAAGGGCCACTTGTACAAAGACACATGTAGGGAAAAACTTTAAAAATCTTCTTGTCTGAAACTAGAAGGCCCAGACCTTTGATATTTGGTAAGTAGCTACCAAGTGGACCTTTACCAAGAATGTTCAAATTATAGCCCTGGGGTAAAAAATGGCCCCTCCCCACGTGTCTCTTGTTATTATAGCCCTGCTTTGAAAAAATGGGGCTATACTGGATTTGTCATGTCCTTCCCTGATTCTGAGATTCCATGATTCCGTGACTCCGTGATTCCTAGACTGCTTAATAACTTATGTTTGTGGTCCTACTTCAATGAAACTTATACTACACTTGGTCTCTAAGGTAAGTAAGGTGTAGTCGCAGAATATTGGCCAAGGGGCCATAACTCTTGGAGTAATGTCCTTTGGTAGGTTTTCAAAATTTAAAATGCATTTTGCTTAATAACTTTTATGTTTGTGGTCCTACTTCAATGAACCTTAAACCACACTTGGTCTCGAAGGTAAGGAAGGTGTAGTGGCAGAATGGTAGCCAAGGGCCCATAACTCGTGGAGTTACGTCACGTCCCTAGATAGGTTTTCAAATTTGCCATTCTTGTTTTACATAGTCTCATTTAAAGGCACCATATTCCTCAAAAATAGACATTTTTCATCCAAGAAAGGTTTAATAAATTGATATATGTATTAAGAGGATCATAAAATCTGGCATCTTACAGCCTGTAAAATTTCAGGTATATAGTCTGTCGTTTTTTAACTGGATCAAAAATGAAATTTTTTATCTTCTCTGAATTAATGTTGGCAACATTAATTCAGAGATACGATAAAAAATCATTTCATTTCATTTCAAGAACAAGAGACTAACTGAAAATTTTCAGGCTGTCAGGTGCCACATTTTATGATTGTGTTAATACCATATATCAATTTATTAAACCTTTCTTAGATGATAAAATGTCTATTTTGAGGAATATGGAGCCTTCAAGGTAAAGCTTTAAAAATTTTCTTGTCTGAAAGCAAGAAGTCCCAGACCTTTGATATTTGGTGTGTAGCTTCAGCTAGAGGGGCTTTACCAAGATTTTTCAAATTATGGCACTGGGGTCAAAATGGCTCCTTCCAGATCACTTGTCTTACATAGACTCTTATAGGAAAAACTTTAAAAATCTTCTTGTGAAACTAGAAGGCCTTTTGTCATTTTGTACTTAATTTTATCTAGTGAACCTTTACCATGATTGTTCACATTATAGACTGTGGTCAGAAATGGTTCCTCCCCAGGGCTCACTTGTTTTTCATAGACTCTTATGGGGACAAAATTTAAAAATCTTCTTGTGTGAAACTAGAAGGCACAGACCTTTGATATTTGATAGTCACTTTATCAAAGCCATATTTTATGTGAAGTTTCTGTGTTGCCAAATTAACTAAAGCTAAATTCCATACCAAGTTACTGTTGAATACAGAGACCAAAGGTTTTTCAAACTGTACCAGCTACCATACCTATGTTTCATTCTTTGAAAATGCTCTGAACAAATAGTCTCAGGTGACCATTGGTCCTCTGGTCTATCTTGCTACAGAGTTTACATGTTTAAATTTTTGTGCATGGCCATATAATGGTATAATTGGTATATAGTGTTTGGGTTGTGCATACGTCATAGCACTCTTCTTAACCAAACTTAGTTTTGTAAGAGGTAGCTTTTCATATTGTGTCGATACAAAGAATCCACAGGAAATAGCTGGTAATAGAACTACAGTATAGTCTAAGACTGCTGTGATCTTCACTGGTATTTCTCATTTAAATGACTTCTGGCTTTGTGGGGGCATTTATGTATGTTAGTTTCTCTTGATTACTAGACTATTTCTGTGTAGAGAATTTGTGAAGCTTTATGAAAATAAGATCTCTTTTATTTTTGTAGGCGGTCAAGCCACTTATCCCCCAGTTGTGGTCCCACAACAACCACAACCACAACAGCCAGGCTACCAGGCTGGTTACCCACAACAATCTGGGTACCAGCAACAGAACATACAGCAGCCTGGCTACCAGCAACAAGGTTAGATCATTTTTGTATGACTAGATAGGAAGGATATCCACAAAAATATTTTTCTTATTTATACATAAAAACATTTGTTGTGGATAATCCCCAAGGTGCTTCTTATGAGTTCCCAAAACATTCGTTTTTGTGGACAAATAAGTGATAATATGAACTTAGGTAATGCCAGTAGGCGAGCTCGCAATGCACTATCCTTTGAAAAACCTCATTTTGCCGTCTATGGAGTATGCGAGCCAAAAATCGTCCAAAAAATCAAAGTATAAGACACAAGCTATACCATTAAAATTTAGGTGGAGGTATGGTTTTTAGATAGTCACATAGTATATTCATTTGTTGCTCTGATACCGAACAGCCATCTCAGGAGATGACACACATAAGCTTTAACACTCTGCATGCTGGGTAAAAGTTCCAGCAGAAGACATGCTGAAATATTTCTCTTGTCCCAGAAAATAGGCTTTAACATTTCATATCAGTTGTCTCCTAAAAAATGTCAAAGCCTATTTTCTGAAAAAATAAATAAATAAAAAAGAAGAAAAATATCATCAGATTGTCATCTGTTGAATTTGCTCAGAGAGTGGTGTAAAGGTTAAGCTTATAATCAAACCCAACTTAATATGACATAATTTCAGAGAAAAGTTAACAAACTATTGCTTAAGCTAGATAACCATGCCCAGAATGCTAGGACAGCCAGAGTAATATACTGCCTGAAAAGGACAGTTTTTTTTTTTTTTTTTTTTTACAAATTTTTAGAATTTAGAAATGAAGAGTCATCCATACCAAATTTGCTGATTTTTTTGTGGAGGGAGGATAGCCTTGAAACGTTGAAAAAAATGCACCTCACTTTGGAAATAATGCACCTCTTAATACAATATTTTTATAACTCAGAAAAGCTAGTTGAATGTTATGTAATTTGATTATTTCTGTGTCCCATCTTTGGAAAAGCTCTTCATGCTACTCAGACTCTCTATATTTTGTGCAGGTTATCAGCAAGCACAACCTGGATTTCAACAACAGCAACAACAACAGGGATCCCAGCCCACTGGTTTCCAGCAACAGGCAAGTGCACAACAAGTTACCCAAGGGCAAGCAGTACCAGCACCACAACAACAGCAGGTAAGCTATAAGCTGTCACAAGTGAAATGGCAGCCTACATTATTTTCTCTCGGGATCGACAGAACTGGGAGTCTGGCTCCGTAGCGTAGTCAAAAGTGCATCTTACTGCAGTTCCAGAAGTCACAAGTTCAAATCTCAGCTCAGCCACGTAACTTAAATAGAGATTGATCATGAAATAATTTTTACAGTCATTCCCTACCTTGTGCTTAATCAAGAAGTTGCAATTGTCAGTTACTGGTAAAAGTATGTACACAAAGTACTGGGTTAACAGCTTGGAGGACCAAGCCTGCCAGGGAAAAATGTGAACTGACCAGCTTGACATGCCTTTAATAGTGTTGACATGGCCATTAAACTCCAAATCAGATTGTATCAAAAGACTGACCTTAGCAAACAGTGTGGATCCAGACCAGATGCTGCAGAACATGGTGCTTGATAAGTGTCAAAATGTTTGCCACGAGTGTAGGACAATAGCCCACTGGACAATAACCCATTAGGACAATATCCCACTGGGACAACAGGCCACTAGGACAATAGCCCACTTCCTCGGTGGCTCAGTTGGATGCGCCGTCCGACTGGAGACCAGGAGGTCGCGGGTTCAACCCCCGCCGAGGTCGGCAACATTCTTAAGTGGAGATTGATCATGAAATATTTTCTACGGTCATTCTCTCCCTTCCGCTGATTCAAGAAGGGCAGTTGTCAGTTTCTGGCGAAAGAATGTGCACAATACTGATTAACCGCTTAGAGGACTTAGCCTGCCCAGTAAACGTGTGGTTAGGTAAACTGACCGCGCTCGACATGATCCCATTGGGTTGACTGGGCCGTAAAACCTCAACACAAACAATAGCCCACTTATATGTAAATTATGCATTTAATTAAGAAATTGAGTATGTAATGAGTTTAAAATATAAGTATTCATAAGTCAACAATGTTGACTATTTTTTTTTTAATTCTGAAAATTCTGTTTCAAAACTTTTTACTCGTGTTTTATTGTTGCACCTGCTTTAGCATGGGCGACTTAGGTGTGCAAGTTTCCATCCGTCTGTCCATCTTTCCGTCAACATTTACCCTGGGTGTCTTGTGAGCACAACTCCTCTTATAGTTTTGTACCGATCATTTTGAAACTTTCCATGTGTTTTCTTCATGGTATGAAGATGTGCATGTGGTTTGGATATAATTGTTAGATAATTGTTTGTCACTTTTTCCACATTGTGAACTTAGTCATTTTGCACCTCAATATATAGAAAATGGGTACCTCTTGTGAGCGCAACTCCTCTTACAGTTTTATACTGATTGTTTTAAAACTTTGCATGCGTTTTCTTCAAGGTATGAGGATGTGCATGTGGTTTGGGTATAATTGTTAGATTATTTGTTGTCACTTTTTCCACATTGTGAACTAAGTCACTTTTCAACTCAATATATACACAGTGGGTACCTCTTGTGAGCGCAACTCCCCTTACAGTTTTATACTGATTGTTTTGAAACTTTGCATGTGTTTTCTTCATGGTATGAGGATGTACATGTGGTTTGGGTATAATCGTTAGAACATTTTTTGTCACTTTTCCCACATTGTGAACTTAGTCATTTTTCACCCTCAATATATGGACAATAGGACCTCTTGTGAACGCACCTCCTCTTACAGTTTGTACCGATCGTTTTGAAACTTTGCATATGTTTTCTTCATGGGATGAGGATGTGTATATGGTTTGGATATAATTGTTAGATCATTTTTTGTCACTTTTTCCACATTGTGATTTTCACCCTCAATTTATAGACAATGGGTATTTTTCACCCTCGCTATATAGACAAGATATTAAGGTTTTGTAACGATCATTTTGAAACTTTGCATATGTTTTCTTCAAGGTGTGAGGATGTGCATGTGGTTTGGATATAATTGTTATGTCACTTTTTCCACATTGTGAACTTAGTCATTTTTCACCCTTTATATATAAACAGTTGGTACCTCTTGTGAGTGCAACTCATCTTACAGATTTGTACTGATTATTATGAACTTTGCATGCATTTTCTTCATGGTATGAGGATGTGCTTGTGATTTGGGTGTAATTGTGAGATTATTTTTTGTCACTTTTTCCACATTGTGAACTTAGTCATTTTTCATCCCAATATTTTGACAGTGGGTACCTTGTGAGCACAGCTCCTCATACAATTTTATACTAATCTTTTTGGAACTTTGCACATGTTTTCTCCATAGTCTGAAGATGTGCATGTGCTTTTTATATAATCCTTGCCATATTCTTTGTCATTTTCTATCCCCCGACTGAAAGGTTCGGGGGATATAGTGATCGCCCTGGTGTCTGTCTGTCGGTCTGTCCGTCCGTCTGTAGAGGAAACCTTGTGCGGCCCATAACTCCTATACTCTTTGAGCTATTTTCATGAAACTTTGTCAGGTTGTAGAGGGCATTGGGTAGGAGTGCCGCGTGCAAGAATGACAACTTTAATCGACTTGGTTCCAGAGTTATCTCCCATAGTCTCCCAAAATTGTAAAATTTTGTGCGGACCATAACTCTGAAACCCTTTGAGATATTTTCATATTTCACCAATATGTAGAGGACATTGAGTAGGCATGTCATGTACAAGAGAGGCAACTCTAGCTGACTCCGTTTTTGGAGTTATCTCCCATAGTTGTTAAATTTTGTGCGGCCCATAACTCTAAAACCCTTTAAGGTATTTTCATGATACTTCACCAATAGGTAGAGGACATTGAGTAGGCATGTTATGTACAAGAAGACAACTCTAACTGACTGCGTTCTTGAGTTATCTCCCATAGTTATAAAATCTTGTGCAGGCCATAACTCAATAACCCTTTGAGATATTTTCATGATACCTGATCAGGTTGTAGAAGACATTGAATAGGTGTGTCACATACAAGAACAACAACTCTAGCTGACTCCATTTTTGGGAGTTATCTCCCATAGTTGTTAAATGTTGTGCAGCCCATAACTCTAAAACCCTACAAGTTATTTTCATGATACTTCACCAATAGGTAGAGGACATTGAGTAGGGGTGTCACGTACAAGAATGACAACTCTAAGTGACTGCATTCTGGAGTTATCTCCCATAGTTATGAAATATTGTGCAGGCCATAACTCAATAACCCTTTGAGATATTATCATGATAGTTGCTCAAGTTTTAGAGGACATTGAGTAGGTGTGTCACATACAAGAACAACAACTCTGACTCAGTTCTGGAGTTATCTCCCATAGTTGTTAAATCTTGTGCAGGCCATAACTCTTAAACCCTTTGAGATATTTTTATGATACTTCATCAAGTTGTAGAGGACATTGAGTAGGCATGTCATGTCATAAAAAGAAGTCTGACTCCATTTTTGAGTTATCTCCCATAGTTGTTAAATTTGCTGACGGTCATAATTTCTCTACCAGTTGAGATTTTTTGGTGATAATTAATAGGGATGCTTAGAACATTAAGAAGGAGAGTTGCATTTAAAAATTGTAACTATAGGTTACTCGTTACTCCATTTATTTTCAATTATCTCCCCTAGTGGTAAAATCTTGTGCAGGCCATAACTCTTTAACCATTGGAGACATTTTAATGATAGGTAGTAGAGATGCTAAGAACATAAACTAGGTGTGTCACAATATGTAAGGACAACTCTGACCTACGGAATGTTGGAGTTATCTCTCTTACTTATACTGCGGATGCAGATTTATCAGCAATGCATGCAGCAGGCTTTATTTTTCTCATTATTTTTGGATTATTTGTTGAAAATCACTTACTAGTGAACACAAAATTGAGTTTCTCAGACTAACGGTTGAAGAGTTACAGGCCTTGCAGGCAAAGGGCCTTATATTTCTCATTATTTTTGGATTCTTTGTTGAAAATCGTTTACTAGCGAACACAAAATCCAGTTTCTACGACTTACAGTTTGAGAGTTATAATCTAGCAAACAAAAAATCCAGTTTCCATGACTTACGGTTTGAGAGTTATAATCATTGCAGGCAACGGGCCTTATTTTTCTCATTATTTTCAGTTTCTTTGTTGAAAAACACAAAATCAGTTTCCACAACTTATGGTTTTAGAGTTCTATTTCTGATTCACAGTTGTGGAGTTATCACCCACTGCAGGGCTAAACAAGTGTATCCCTTGATAAAATTACATCTCTGATGCCCTAGATTGAAAAAAGATGGCCATTTGCCATGTGGTGGGGGATCTGCCATCTGTTCTGATGGCTATTTTTTGTTCTTTTTGAACTTTGTCATTTACTGACCTCAGATGTATAGACAGTGGGTACCATGTGATTGCAACTTCTCATACAATTTTAAACCGGTCTTTTTAAAAATTTGCACATGTTTTCTCCCGGGTCTGCAGAAGTACACATGGTTTGGATATGACTTTTAAATTTATTTTTGTCACTTTTTCCACTTTAACTTTGTCATTTTCTTAACCTCAGATTTTTGTCATTTTTCACACCCAATATATAGGCAGTGGGTACCTGGTGAGCACAACTCCTCATACAATTTGCACGTTTTCTCCATAGTCTGAAGATGTGCATCTGCTTTTCGTATAATCCTTGTCTTAATTTTTGTCACTTTTCCAACTAAGCACTGCTAAGAATGAAATAAACTTATTTAATAACCACGTTCTGATTGTGGCTCCTGTGACTTTTGCCCCAGCAGGTGCGACGTAGCCTTCCGCAGAATTCTGGTTTGGTAGACACAGGGTATAAATGAGTAAAAACACACTGTATAATTGCATATGAAAATCAATGTTTTGACTATAAACAGACAAAGGATTGAATTTGTATTTAAAATATAAAGATGTAAATATTAAAACAATTAAACATCTGGAAGAAATAGGCAAATTTAATTTTAATGTTGTATAATCGTCTATTTATTAGCTCACCAGGAGCGAAGCTCCAGGTCAGCTTATGTGATCGCCTGTTGTCCGTCATCCGCCCGTCTGTCGGTTAGCTTTTCACATTTTCAACAACTCCTCCTGAACCGTTGAACAGATTGACTCGATGGCGGCCATCTTGGAAATGTATTTTTCGCTTCTTCTCCTGAACGGAAAGGCCATTTGACTTGAAACTTGGTAGGAAGTATCGGGGTGACTTTTAGATAAAAAAATAGCTTAAATCGTTCCATTTGGAAATCCAATATGGCCGCCATGGTAGCCATCTTGAACATCTGTTTTTCGTTTCTTCTCCTGAACCGAAAGGCCAATTGACTTGAAACTTGGTAGGAAGCATTGGGGTGACTTGTAGACCAAAAATAACTAAAATCATTCCAATCGGAAATCAAAGATGGCCGCCATGGTAGCCATCTTGAAAATCTATTTTTCGCTTCTCCTGCTGAACCGAAAGGCCAGTCAACTTGAAACTTGATATGAAGCATCAGGGTGACTTGTAGATCAAAAATAGCTAAAATTGTTCCAATCTGAAATACAAGCTGGCCGCCATGGTGGCCATTTTGAAAATCTAATCTTTTTATTCTTCTCCTGAACAGAAAGGCCAGTTAGTTGACTTGAAACTTAGTAGGAAGCATTGGGGTGATTTGTAGATAAAAAATAGCTTAAATCATTCCAGTCGGAAATCCAAGATGGCAGCCATGGAGGCCATCTTGAAAATCTATTTTTTGCTGCTTCTCCTATATCGCAGGGCCAATTGACTTGAAACTTGGTAGGAACCAATGGGGTGACTTGCAGATCTTAAATAGCTAAAATTGTTCAAAATGAAAATCCAAGATTGCCGCCATGCCAGCCATCTTGAAAATCTATTTTTCGCTTCACCACCTGAACCAAAATGCGAATTGACTTGAAACTTGATAGGAAGCATTGGGGTGACTTGCAGGTCTAAAATAGCTAAAATTGTTCCAGTTGGGAATCCAGGATGGCCACCATGGCGGCTGTCTTGAAAATTTATTTTTCGCTTCTTCTCCTGATCCAATAGGCCAACTGACTTGAAACTTGGTTGGGAGCATTGGGGTGACTTGTAGATTAAAAATAGCAAAAATTCCGATCAGAAATCCAAAATGACCACCATGGCCACCATCTTGAAAATCTATTTTTTGCTTCTTCTCTTGAACTGAAAGACCAACTGACTTGAAAACTTGGTAGGAAGCAACAGGGTGATTTGTAGAAAAAAAATAGCTAAAATCATTCAGATCGGAAATCCAAGCTGGCCGCCATGGCCGCCATCTTGAAAATCTATTTTGAACTTCTTCTCTGAACCGAAAGGTCAACTGACTCAAGTTGCTAGGAAATATTGGTCCATTGTACTGGAGATCAAATAGAGCTAAAATAGTTCAGATCCAATATCCAAGCTGGACCATGGCCTCTATCTCGAAATTCTATTTTGAACTTCTTTTCTAGAACCAAAAGGCCAGTTAGTTGACTTGAAACTTGGTAGGACTTATCAGGGCATTTACTTGTAGATCCAAAATAGCTGAAATCATTCTGATTGGAAATCTTAAATGGCCACGATGGCGGTCATCTTGAAAATCTATTTTGAACTTCTTATCCTGAACTGAAAGGCAAATTGACCAGAAACTTGCTAGGAAATACCAAGGCGACTTGTGCTGACCTCAGCGGCTCAGTTGGATGTGCCGTCCGACTGGAGACCAGGAGGTTGCGGGTTCAACTCCCGCCGAGGTCCGCAACATTCTTTCGTAGAGATTGATTGTGAAATATTTTCTACGGTTATTCTCTCCCTTCTGATGATTCAAGAAGGGCAGTTGTCAGTTTCTGGTGAAAGAATGTGCACAATACTGGTTAACCGCTTAGAGGACTAAGCCTGCCCAGTAAACTGACCACGCTCGACATGACCCCATTAGGTTGACTGGGCCATAAAACCTCAACACAAACAAACCAAGGCGCTTTGTAGATCAAAAATAGCTAAAATTGTTCCAGTCCGAAACCCAAGATAGCCGCCATCTTGTAAATCTATTTTTAACTTCTTCTCCTGAAGTGAAATGCCAATTGGCTTGAAACTTGGTAGGAAGTATTTGGACAACTTGTTAATCTAAAATTGATAAAATTGTTCTGATCAGAAATCCAGGATGGCTGCCATCTCTGCCATCGTAAAAATCTATTTTGAACTACTTCTACCGAACCCAAAGGCCAATTGACTTGAAACTTTGTAGGAAATATCAGGGCTACTTGTAGATAAAAAAAAAAAAGAAAATCGTTCCGATGCAGAATCCAAAATGGCTGCCATGGCCACCATCTTGAAAATCTGGTTTGAACATCTTCTTAACCAAAAGGCCAACTGACTATAAAACTTAGTAGGAAGTACCGTGGTGACTTGTAGATAAAAAATTGTTAAAAATTGTTCTGATTCAAAATCCAAGATCGCCATTATTTGAAAATCTATTTTGAACTTCTTCTCCTGAATGGAAATGTCAGTTGACTCGAAACATGGTAGAAAGTATCAAGTCAGCTTGTAGATCAAAATAGTTGAAATTGTTTTTATCAGAAACGATGTTCGCTGCCATATGACCGCCATCTTGAAAATCTGTTTTGAAATTCAACTCCGGAACTGAGTCCAGTTGACTGGAAACTTTGTAGAAGGGATTGTGATGATTTGTAGATCAAAATTGGCTTCACTTGTTGAGATTGGAAATAAGATGGCTGCCACAGAAACCATCTTGAAAATCTATTTTTGACCTTCTTCTGAACCCAAAGGCTAATTGGCTTAATGCTTGATAGGAAGTATCAGGGTGACTAGTAGATAAAAAATAGCTAAAAATTGTTCTGATGGGAACTTCAAGATGGGCAAGTTGGTCCAGGTGAGTGATTTTGGCCCTAAGGGCCTCTAGTAGATTGTATGTGCATGGGAATTTCATTTACACTTACAACATTATGGCATAATAAGATTTGTATTCAATTCTTATCGAAACAATGAAGTTTGACAAATGTATTCTTCTGTATTTAATGTGCTCAAGAAAATATTACTGCTGAAACCTTCATTCAACAATAAATATGTATAATAGATATGTACTTTTTAGGTAAATATATCTCATATTGCAGCAGATTTGATATTATTTACTAGTAGAATTCTGTAATATTATTTGTATTATTTTTTTTTTTTCAAAAACAATGAAATTTGATAAATATCTCATTCTATATTTATTGTGCTCATGAAAATGTTAGGGCTAAAACTTTCATTCAACATTAAATATGTTTAGTAGATACATACTTTTTAGTAAAACTGTCTCATATTTCATCAGACTTGACATTATTTAGATTGTGAAAACACCAGTCATTTTCACATATAAATTAATTTTCATGATGAAAAAATGCGTAAAGAATGCTCAGTTATTATATTTTTCATAATAATGTAAAACAAATTAGGCGGCCTCGGTGGCTCAGTTGGATGCGCCGTCCGACTGGAGACCAGGAGGTCGCGGGTTCAACCCCCGCCGAGGTCGGCAACATTCTTTCGTGGAGATTGATCATGAAATATTTTCTACGGTCATTCTCTCCCTTCCGCTGATCCAAGAAGGGCAGTTGTCAGTTTCTGGCGAAAGAATGTGCACAATACTGGTTAACCGCTTAGAGGACTAAGCCTGCCCAGTAAACGTGTGGTTAGGTAAACTGATCGTGCTCGACATGACCCCATTGGGTTGACTGGGCCATAAAACCTCAACACAAACAAACAAAACATAAATTATGTATCTAAAGTACTTTGAAACACTTCATGTGTAGTAGGACAAAAGCCCCCTGTTCGAATTCAGACAGGCAGAAATTTTTTTTTTTTTTTTTTTTTTTCATATTAGGACCTAATTTTAACCATGCCCTAACTACTAATGTCATGTACTGAAAGTCACCTCAAAGGTGAAAATATATTGGTTGGATTTTAAACACAAAAATGTTCAAAATATGATTTTTGAACCCTTTTTGATAAGCAGTGGGCTATTGTCCTCCCTGCCAAATTTAGCAGTGGGCTATTGTCCAGTGGACTATTTTCCTAGCGGGCTCTCATCCAGCCATTTTTAGAGAAATCAGCTGGTACTAAAGTAAACTTGTTCAAATTTCAGGACAGGTATGATAAAGAGTTATTTGATATTCAGAGTAAATATTGTAATCCCATGTGTCTATCCCTCAGATCAGCCTGTAAAGTTTAATCAGGATCTCTGCAGTTTGCATATATGATCCTGAGACCTTGTAAAAGCCATTTGGAATACAATGTTCATAGGAATTGTTAAGAAGTTGTTGTTTTTTTTTGATAAATGGTGGATAATTTTCCACATTTGCTTCTAAAAAATATCCATAACATATATTTTTATGGAGAACTAGAGTAAATTATCCCAGACATATCACCAAATACTCCTTAACAAGTCCTCTTAATGTACAGTCAAACCTGTGTTAGTGGTCACCTCTATTAAGCAGCCAACCTGTATTAAGCAGCCAGAGGAAAGTTGCCCGAAAATTCATAGACATATATTTGAACTGTATTAAGCAGCCACCTGCCTTCAGCAGCCACATTTTAAGCTTCCCATGGGTGGCCGCTTAAGACAGGTTTGACTGTAATTAGATAGAATGGATGTGCAAGCTGATTTTGGGCACTATTATTGGCATCTGCACTAAGAGGAGCAATTGTTATTGTAGCTCCAGAAAAGAAAAGAAAAAAAACCCAACAAACTCTTACCTACAGCCATGAAGGTACTTCTGCTTTTCATTGCTGATATGAACTGTGTCACAGGAAAGCTGGTTAGCTTGATCTAGTTGTGGTCTTTGCATTTTACGATTAACTGTCCTTTCACAGTGACCCAATAATGTGTAAGGATCCACTTTTCATCATTGGGGCATAAAATGACATTTAATTCTTGTCTAAATCTAGCTCGCTTGTACAAAAACACAGGAAGAGCTGTTGTACTACAGTCAGCATTAGTTTCTACAAGTTGAAGGTTTTAGGAACTCTTTCACTAAGTCTTTGGTGGATTTACTTGTATTTGGCATGGTCCTAGATACTAGTCCAAGTTATATTCAGTACCACTGTCACCGCTAGATGTCAAGGTTATAGGCTTGGAATTCTCTTGTTAATTTTATGTTGAAGTCTTTAGAATTCATGTCATCTATTTAGCTCTATAATTGATTTTATGGTAGGTAATGATTCAAAATTTTGCTATGACTCTTACCACTCTCCTTGACTAGGGGGTCAAGGTCTTGGACATAATTTTCATGTTAAAAACTAATTCTGTATCTGCTGCATATGCACAATCCAGTTTGGACATGTGCATTTATCTGCCAAGAAGACAGGATTTATCATGTTCTCCTTATGTTAAATTTCAGTCCCAACAGCAAAGTTTCCCTCCACAACAACAACAGACACAACCATCAGCGTCACAACAACAGCCTGCTGTACAGCAGACCAGTACACAGTCCGTGCAACAAACAGGACTACAAGTAAGTTGCTGACTTAATGCTAGATAAGTTGCTTTTTTCAACCAAATATATTGATATTTTCATATTTCTCCTTGAAATTCTGTGTTCTGTGTACTTATTAGGAGTGCCTCACTTAGACATTTCCACGGGGTGTCATAATGTTTTGTGGAAAAATAAAAAAAATATATCTGGATACTCTCTTCTCTAAAATTATGGTTTTGGGACCATAGCTCTAAGTAAGAGCCTTTCTTTCAGCAAAAAAGGAGGGAAAAAATGTTGGTTTTACTACCTTTAGTTTTAATATTTTACATTGATAACTCTTTTTAATCCCCCCCCCCCCCCCTCACACACACACACACACACACACACACACACACCCGCGAAGCAGATGGAGGATTATAGAAATGGCCTTCGTCTGTCCATCTGTCTGTCCATCCATCTGTCAGTCCTTCCGTAACACTTTCTTGTCCGCTCCATATCTCCTGAACCCTTTGAAATATTTTCATTAAACATTGGTCAAATGTTCTCCTCAGTGAGTCGATGTGCAGAACCCATAACCATGCCAACTCAAGGTCAAGGTCGCAGGTCAAGGTCATGGGTTTGAGCAAGGAATTTGGTGTCCGCTCCATATCTCATATACCCCTGGAAGGATTTTCTTTCAACTTTGGTGGTATGTTTGCCTCAGTGAGACAATGTGCAAAACTCATAACTCAACCATGCCAATGCAAGGTCAAGGTCACAGTCTAAGGTCACAGGTTTGAGCCTTGAATTTCGTGTCTGCTCTGTATCTCATATACCAGTGGAAGGATTTTCTTTAGACTTTGGTCAAATGTTCATCTTAGTGAGACGATATGCAGAATCAATAACTCAACCATGCCGACTCAAGGTCAAGGTCACAGTTCAAGGTCATGGGTTTGAGCCTTGAATTTTGTGTCTGCTCTGTATCTCCTTTACCCCTGGGAGGATTTTCTCTAAACTTTGGTCAAATGTTCCTCAGTGGGACGATGTGCAGAGCCCATAACTCAGCCATGGGGACTCAAGGATAAGATCACAGTTCAAGGTTGCGAGTTTGAGCCCTGAATTTCGTGTCTCCTTTACCCCTGGAAGGATTTTCTTTTAATTTTGGTCAAATGTTTGCCTCAGTGAAATGATGTGCAGACTCACAAGGTCACAATTCAAGGTCACAGATTTGAGCCTTGAATTTTGTGTCCGCTCTGTATCTCCTTTACCCCTGGGAGGATTTTCTCTAAACTTTAGTCAAATGTTCACCTCAGTCGGATAAAGTGCAGAAAGCCTGCAGACTTAAGGTCAGGGTCACAGTTGAAGGTCACGAGTTTGAGCCCTGAATTTGGTGTTGGCTCCATATCTCCTTTACCCCTGGAAGGATTTTCTTTAAACGTTGGTCAAATGTTTGCCTCATTGAGATGATGTGCAGAACCCATAACTCAGCTATGCTGACTCAAGGTCAAGGTCACAATTGAAGGTCACCAGTTTGAGCCTTGAATTTTGAGTCCGCTCCATTGCCATTCAGACTGCTTTGTTAAATTTGGGTCAAATGTTCGCCGTAGTGAGATGATGTGTAGAACCTATAACTCAATGATGCAGACTCAAGGTCAAGGTCACAGTTGAAGGTCACCAGTTTGAGCCTTGAATTTTGAGTCCGCTCCATTGCCATTCAGACTGCTTTGTTAAATTTGGGTCAAATGTTCGCCGTAGTGAGATGATGTGTAGAACCTTTAACTCAATGATGCAGACTCAAGGTCAAGGTCACAATTGAAGGTCATCCATCTCTTTTGTTTGCTCCATATCTCCTAAACCCTTTGAAAGATTTTCATGAAACTTTGGTCAAATGTTTGCCTTAGTGAGGCAATGTGCAGAATCCATAACTCAAGCATGCGGACTCAAGGTCAAGGTAACAGTTAAAGGTCACAAGTTTGAGCCTTGAATTTCATGTTCACTTCCTTTGAAAGATATTTATTAAATTTGGGTCTAATGTTCGCCTTAATGAGATGATATGCATAACCCATAACTCAGCAAGGCAGACTCAAGGTCAAGGTCACAGTTGAAGGCCACCAGTTTGAGCCTTGAATTTTGAGGCTGCTCCATTGTCATTCTGCGGCGGGGGATATAGCTGTCCTTCAGACTGCCTTGTTAACCATGAGTCTAGCAGTATAGGTTTGTGTATATAATAAGTGAATCGCCTCATTTGATACTAATGATGTTTGGCAGGAATAGTACATCTAATCATTCATTTGTACACATAACAGCATTAGCTTGAATTAAACAATAAACCAGTTTGAAGCATGTACCCTTTTCTAACCATGAACATCCTGTATGTTGGAACAAGGCGGGCCCCCGTAGCCTAGTGGATAGGAGATTTGACTCTTAATCCATTAGGTTTCTCATCGCTTTGGTTCGAGCCTCGCTCAGGTCACGTGTGAGAAAGCCAAGTTCTGCTAGGTGGTTTTTCCCTGGGTTCTCCGGTTTTCGTCCCCTTTGATGAACGATCAGCTCGATTTAAGTGAAATATTCTTGAAAGGGCCGTAAAACCCAAATAAAAAAAAATAAAAAAATAAAAAAAATGTTGGAACAAGACTTTAGTCTTTACTTTTCACTGTTGTTGTTTGATCAGTTTTGCTTGTTCAACAGCTCTTATTTTATCACATAAATTGTACAAGTTTTTTTTTTTTTGCGTTTTAGCCTCCAGCACCAGCCCAACAACTGCCTGGCTACCAGCAGGGTGAACAGAAAACACAACAGCTTACCACTGAGGAAATAGCAGGTAATTAATCAACCAGACCAAGCATTTAATACCTGCATTGTCCTCTTATGAAACTACTGCTGAGTTGTAGAGAAGAGGATATTCTTATTTCTCCAAGAAAACAAGATGCTATGGATACTAATTAAAAGCATTCCACGAGACACTTCTAATGAGTATTGACCATAACATATGCTGTCTTGGAGTAATAAGATTGTTTGGTAAATGTACCATATCTACAGTAATGTATTGTTTGTTATACCCCCGGCATACGAAGTAAGCAATGGGGGTATATAGTTTTTGTCTTTTCTGTGTGTCAGTCTGTCTGTTAACATTTATTTTATGTCAAAGATATCTCAGGAACTACTTTACCTAAAGTTGAAATTTTGTACACATGACAAGTATGACTAGTTGTGGGAAAGAAAATAAGGGCCATGGGGCCAGGTCCCTTAGAATTATTTCCCTTTGTTGTCTGGCTATACTGATGGCCATGGCCGGGGGTATTAGTGAGCATATGCTCACTTCATGGTCTAGTTTGTTTGTGTTGAGGTTTTACGGCCCAGTCAACCCAATGGGATCATGTTGAGCGTGGTCAGTTTACCTAACCACATGTTTACTGGGCAGGCTTAGTCCTCTAAGCGATTAACCAGTATTGTGCACATTCTTTCGCCAGAAACTGACAACTGCCCTTCTTGAATCAGCAGAAGGGAGAGAATGACTCTAGAAAATATTTCATGGTCAATCTCTACGAAAGAGATGTTGCTGACCTCGGCGGAGGTTGAACCCGCGACTTCCTGGTCTCCAGTTGGACGGCGCATCTAACTGAGCCCCCGAGGCCGGCACAGTAATGTATTGGCTGTCACATTTAGACTAAATATTCATTCAGAATTGCCTGAACAAAGAGTGTAGACTATCATCAAACAGGTCAGGGTCTGTACTATCTGACATTCAGACCATCACCAGGTAGTCAAACTTTGCTATAACAGTGCAGTATCAGTTTATAACCTGGACCTTCATGTCATTGTCTAATGATATTTTCTTTAGGGTTGCTGATCTGAAACTTCTCATAATATAGTCATTAAACCCTATTTTAACTTCATAATACATTAACCTATAGATAATGTGCTATTCTCTTCTGTTTTCACACCTTCCACAGAAAAAATGACCTTTCAGTCGTTAATTAAAGTCTTAAACCAGAAGGTCCCTTAGGCAGTTACCTGTGTGATGTAACTCTTCCCGCTCAATTGATCACGTGTCAGTTTCTTTTCTGTGGACAAAGAAATTCAACAAGGATTTTTACCGGTGAAAGAAATTTGGATTATTTCTATTCCTCACTGATAAATTTCTGTATCTTTGTGTTTCTTTTGTTTCTTTATCACTTCTTTCACTAATCATGTTATTATTTAAAATTTTTGATTGTCGATTTTGCATTTATTGACTGGCTATTTCGACATGCGTTTTCGCGACTCTCGCTATAATCAGCACAACGCTCGTGTGCAGTCGGTTCGGAAGTCGTGTTTCTTATATCAAAAATATTAACTTGTTTCTTTTTGTTCCAGATTATTCAGCGATGCGACATGCTATACCTGGACTGTTACTGGATATCTTGCGAGTTGGTGAAGATTTCTATGGTGGAGAAGCTGATTAGTAAAGAACTTGTCAACCCTTATGGGTTATACGACAGTTCTTTACTGATGGGAGCCCCACCCCATATGGCTATACTGCTGGGGTAAGACCCATCAAGGTGGCTTCTTATGGATACTTTAGTACCCAAAATAAGTCCACCAGTCACCGGTCACCAGTCACCGGTCATTTATTGTCAGCTTCACCAGTCACTAGTCACCGGGCATCCAGGCATGGATAAAATCACCGGGCATTTCTTACCAGTCACCGGTCATCCAGGCATGATAAAATCACCGGGCATTTATCACGGGTACTAGTGTCCGGTCATTGTGACGGATTACTAGTTACTCCATCAATTACGAGTACTAGTGTCCGGTCATTGTGTCGCATTATTAGTGACTCCTACCAGGCAACAGTTACGAGTACTAGTGTCCGGTCATTGTGTCAAATTATTAGTGACTTCACCGGGCAACAGTTACGAGTACTAGTGTCCGGTCATTGTGTCGCATTATGAGTTACTCCTACCGGGCAACAGTTACGAGTACTAGTATCCGGTCATTGTGTCGAATTATTAGTGACTTCACTGGGCAACAGTTACAAGTACTAGTGTCCAATCATTGTGTCGAATTATTAGTGACTTCACCGGGCAAACAGTTACGAGTACTAGTGTCCGGTCATATGTCCAGCTACTAGTGTATACCACTGGCAAATAGTTATGATTACTAGTATCCAGTCATTGTATTGGATTACTTGTGACGTCTACTGGGCAATAGTTACGAGTTCTAGTGTCCAGTCATTGTGTCGGATTACTAGTGATTGGGTAACAGTCACTAGTCCCCGAACAATCTATTATTGTTCATAGAGCTTTATAGATAAGTCAAGTCAATGGATATAGGTTATAAAATGAAATACATAGTAACATTTTATATAATTAATTTCTGTACAGTCTTTCCTGAATTAAGACTAGAATTCTAAATATTCCATTGACTTATTATAGAAGTGTAATTCTATTAATATTTTAAATTAACTTATGCAATTTATCTCTTTCATTCGCTAGAAAGAGGTTAACTTCCAATTCTAACGAAAATTCATCGGGTAGTAGTTCGTAGACTAGTGCCAGGTCATTCTAACAAAATTTCACCGGGCAGTAGTTTCGTAGACTAGTGCCAGAGCATTGTGTCGGATTACTAGTGACCGAGTAGTAGTCACTAGTCCTCCCTCAATATATGTTTATTCATTGAGCACTATAGACATGTCTAGTCTTGGGTTATAGGTTATAGAATGACAGCGATGGGTTCAAATACCTAGTAGCCCCTTATATTGTTGAACTCTGTCAAGTCATTTTTGAACTAGAATTAAAATTCTATATGTATATTTATTCTTGAAAATGAATTAAGAATTATCGGTTACGATCAAATTCGCAATTCATTCACAAAGTGTAGATGATAATTCCATCTATAATTATATAATTTATATCTCTTTTTATTCGCTACAAAGAGATTAACTTCTTACATATTCACCTTATTCGGCTATAAGACAAAGGTGAACTCTATAAAAATATCCTTATTTCTAAGAAGAAAAATATACACGAAATCTAAAATTTCTACATACTCCCGATATGTAATCAGCATGTAATCTATGGAGTAAATTGACAAGAAAGTAGTAATAGATCCTTTCTACTTTCTATTAATATTTCATTCATAAGGTATCGGAAATCTACACGAATCAGATAAATAAATTAACAGTTTATTTATTTATCCGCTACCTCTCTAGATTACTACAATTTAAAATTCTAGTTGAGGTCCATATTTTCCTTTTGCCTTTTTACATGGAGAATAGTTGATCCGTTAAGCTATTATTCTATTTTATACTATCTTTTGATTGATTATATAAGAGTCTAGGTCAGTCGTGCTCTGTCTAAACTGCTATAAAATAATAAATAAGAAGAAAATCTTATATTTAGGCATAGATATAATTCGATACGTTCTTTACTTTGCCTGTTTTATTTTTTCTTCTGGATCATTTAAGACTACGATAGCAATATACCAGATAATTTTGTCTCAGTAAGAATCTATTACGCTGAAGATTCTTCATCTTGGAATAATAATTTTATTATGATTATGATTAGAAATTATTTAGGAAGGTTTAAAACATAATTACTAGACCCAATTAATCCTCGTATATTATAGGTCTACTTTATCTTATTGAGGAATAGTTTTGCTTCGATTAGCTCTATACCTCTAATATTTTATTTATAACTAGATTCCATGTCAATCAAAATTTTCTTGCACCTTTGATATTGATAATGGACACATATTTAGTAAAGGCATTAATTATTCAGTACGTGACAGATTATTATTGCCTAAATTAGATATTATATACAATACTTTCCTTTTCATTTTTTTTATTGACTTTGTAACTATTCAGAAACTGCCAAAGTCAATCATTTCCTTCCTCTAAACTTACCGAAGCTCTAGATTATGTTGATATATATTTTTAATATGTGCTTAGAGGTTAATTAACGAGAGTTTACCTCATAATAGCAGATATCAAATTCATATTAGTCATTGTACGGTCTAGGCTTAGACAAGCGGGAAAACATCCTTAATTATGAGCCGGTAAAGAATTAAGATACACTTAATTATCTCTTTACCCCTTCTTTATGTTTACATTCGTTAAAGGGATCATAGTAATTCTCGCTAAGAGTTCAAGTTCAGTTTGCGAATAATGCAAAGATTAATATCTTTATTTCCAGTCCGCATCAAAAATGGTCTATATATATAGATAAATATCTTTTCTGAAACTGGATATTTATTTTTTTTTTCCACACAATAAGTCATTTCAAGACGTTTTTTTTGATTTTGAAATGCACTGTTTCAATTTATAATATAGAATATGTTTATATAAACTTCACAACATAGTAAGTGCTGCACCTACGTTCCTGGTCAGATCTTACTTTTGTGATACGTTTTCGAACATACTGAAAGTTTGTCTGATTATATATTCGGTAAACAAACTTTCGAGTAGCATTTATGCTTTTAAACATTCAGATTTTTTGATAATAGTTGGAGATAATATATTATACCATTATTTATATATCTATCTTCATTATTTATCTTTCTCAACTTACTTTTAAGTTAGATTGACCTTCTCGCTATGTTCCGGGTTTAAAGCTAACTAACATTATGGACCAGTCACTTTTTTATTTCCTAAACAATATTTTAACAGTTTTCTCAGTATTCAGAGCATAATGACTTCATGAATACTTGGAAATAATTCAATTCTACGCTTGTTAAACTAAGCCTAAAACAAGCCCTAGTTTTTAGAATGGATATTATCCTTCGATTCAGTTCATGGAGATACATCATTTAGATCCCATTATCTCTATTTCAATCATACAAAATTCTAATGACTAAGTACTCTTTTTCTACGTACGAATACAGAATACAGAATATCGAGTCACTGTTGCTGCATATTGGTTAAAGATCAAACAAATTTTATCTTAAACCTATATGACGTTAAATTAATTATTATCTCTTTCATATTTATACATGTTTTTACCCTTCCATCAGGGATCATGGTAATAATATTATTTTATTACTCTCTATGGTTTACGCATAGATCTCGAGAGTATATATATATGTATATATATGTATATATGTATATATATTTTCTTCCTGAATTCATTTGCGAGTACGTAATTTGATATTTCAGGAATTACCAATTATGCAGACATAGATTTTATTCTATTAATATTCAATTCTAAAAATTTGATTGAATATTTATCTATAAAATTCTGGGCAGTAATTTTATAGCGAGTTATATGTTTAATAATTCCTTGATTAATAAATAGTTACGCTTAACCTTTTATTTATAGCGGGAATTTGTTCCGTAGTATAATTTTAATTTAGTATTCATATATTTCTTACTATTCTTAAATATGCTTATAGAATAGTAATACTATCTCTTAACTTATAAATTAAGTGTTTTAGAGATTATTAATCAGTACTGTTGTATAATCTTTCTTCAGAGATTATCACACTATTACTTTTTCTCTGAGTCCTTCTCTTTTTATAAACATTTTGATTCGTCATTACAAAGTGGACTTTTTAACATTTCTTGATTTCCATGATTATTTACTCAGGAGTACTTTTCATGGCAATCTTCTGGTATAGAAAGATTCTATCCAGCTTATTTATTATTGCTTAATCTTATCAATACGATAAGATTTAGCCAAACTATGACCGTCTTACAGTTATCTGCGATCAACCTTATTCTTATCTGTCTTATTGTCTGTCAAACTCTAAGTTATGAGGTTGACAGTTTCTTCTTTAAGGTTGTTAGATCATAACACATTAAAGATATGCTATTTTGTGAATCTAGATCATTCTTTCTATTAAATATAGAATTAGAATGTATCTGATTCCTTAGAGTTTCCTGAGTCTTTAACCAGAAGTGGTGAGATATTATTGGTGTTAGAATTAGGAGAGCACCTCCCTCCTATTCTCCAAATTCTAGCACATTATCTATAGATTAATGTATTATGAAGTTAAAATGAAGTTTTTTAAAAGTAAAACATATTTTAACGAGTAATACTTAACCTATAGATAATCAATTATCTCCCTCCGCCCACCCTCGCTTATCTCTCCTAATTGTGTCTATTGTTTTACACATAAAAGAAACTGACACATGATCAGTTGAGCGGGAAGAGTTACGTCACACAGGTAACTGCCTAAGGGACCTTCTGGTTTACGACTGAAAGGTCGTTTTTTCTGTGGAAGGTGTGAAAACAGAATAGCACATTATATATAGGTTAAGTATTACTCGTTAAAATATGTTTTACTTTTAAAAAACTTCATTTTCATTACTTTCATTCGTATTGAATTTGAAATTAGTATTTTTTGGAATATTGAACTTGAAATCAGTATTCTGACATATTGAACTTGAAATCAGTATTTTTGACATATGGAATTTGAAATCAGTGTTTTTGACATATTGAATTTGAAATCAGTATTTTGACATATTAAATTTGAAATCAGTAGTTTTGACAAATTAAATTTGAAATCAGTAGTTTTGACATATTGAATTTAAAAAAATCAATATTTTGACATATGAATTTGAAATCAGTATTTCTCAAATCAGTATTTTTGACATGACCCGTCTGTTACTGTATTTCCCCTAAGTATTTTTACACAGTGGCTCCTTACCAAATTTGTCCTGAAAATTGAACAAGTCCATTGATGTGTCTAAAAAATGATGGATGAGTGGCAAACAGCGTATACCCTGATCAGGTGTCACATTCTTCAGCGTCTGATCTGGGTCTATATGATTTGTTTTTCAGGCCTGTCTCTCTGAATACTTAGAGTAAATACAATATTAACATATTTCAGTGCCACCAGAAGCTCCACTGTCAAGGAAAGGAAGCGTCACAAAAGCTGTAAGTATAGATTTTTGTATAGCTTACATACAAGCCATGATTTAAGAAAACTCTGTGATGCTCATAATGGAACAAAGGGCATATATATGAGCCTCTGCAAATAGAAAATGTCCAGACCTTATGACAAATGCAACCAGGGTAGACTCAGATCAGCCTGTGCATCTGTCCAGCCTGATAGCAGTCAACACTGGTTGCTAACATAATGTGTGGATCATAGGGGAATGGCTGCACTTACAGGGGAAGCAATTCTTATAATTGTCCGCACCTAGAAAGTGGTCTGCTCTGAAAGGACAAAAATTGCTCCCCTTGGGAGGAAGTTTTTTCCAGTAGGGGCTTAGTGTGCAGGAAAGTAAACAGGAAGTCTGCCATGTGAAAAATCTGATGTGTGTATCTGCCTCCTTAAACATTCTATTTGCCTTCAAAATAAGCCCTGTTCAAACTGAATACATTTTAGTCTAAGCTGGTTGCATATGTCTTAAAGTTGATTTCTATTAGAATAGCTGATATCCTATATGTTAAAGAGGAAGGCCCATATCAAGCTGCACATCAACACAATCCGATCAGGATCTCAGTTTGTCCATACTTATATAATATGCAGTAGTATTGTAAAGTAGCATTGAAGGTCTTGATCAGACTTAGCAACTGGGCCTTTTGTTGCCATTATATGGCATTACAGCCCTTTTCCTGTTTTGTTCATCACATATCAACAGCCCAATAATAAAAAAAAAAAAATATATATATATATATATATATATATATATATATATATATATATATATATATATATATACACAATAAAGATCCAGTATATAAAGATCCAATATATCGCGGTCCTCAGGGTCCAAAGTCCGCTATCACGATATAAACGGAGTGCGATATAAGTCCAGACATGTACCATGCATGTATAACGGCATGCATAACACTCTTGGTTGGTCGCTCTGGTAGTTTGCTGAGACATCACTGATAAATGGCATTCAATCATGCTGTCAGCCATATTTCCTAATTAAAACTGGATTAGAATTGCTCAGTGGCATAATTTACAATGGTGCGCTATGTCTAACAAGTAATTTCAATCAAAACCAGCTGATAAACTGCGTTTGAAAACAAGAAATCATCGGGTTGACAATTTAGGACGCCATTTTGGATACTCTGGTTCCCTGGAACGGCAAAGGGAAGTTACTTAAATTGCTTCAGTTGTGCTAAGATAATTTGAGTTGCTTCCCTTTACTTATTATTGTGTTGTTGGCGCCAAAAAAAAATGTCGTTTCTCAAAGTTGATGTCTTTTTATTTTAGTTTTATTGTTATTTTGTTTTTGACTCAGTTGTTTTCTTTTGAAATATTTATTGCTACAGAAGTGTAAAATAAGTGGACTAAGATCTGTGTATGTGGGACAGAAACATCGTAAGACTACTGTCTTGTACAATTTGCTGGTGTTGAAAAAGAGGTGGAACGTTTTCACCTTTTTTAGCAAAATAAGTTTGTGGGCAGCATTGACTGATTGGGCATTGAGTAGATCTATGTACTCAATGATGATAATGATTATGACAATAACGGCGATATAATTTATTGTTTGCCAATTATAATCAACGTGTGCACTGATTGACACTAATTGGATTGTTTGCCATAATACCGGGCGCAACTTAGCGTCCGGATAGGCGCAAAAAATCAATTACGGAGGCAGAACGCGTTTTTTTTTTTTTTTTTCTGAAATTAAATAAAACAATAAACATTTTATGTTTTTAATTTTTTTTGCTTATGGAAAATTTGGGAGCCATGGCCGATTCGCGATATACTGGATTTTTTGCGAAATAACGGGCCGCGCTATATTGGATCTTTACTGTATATATACACTGCAGCGCCGTTATAACACGGTCATCGGGAGCCATGAACACTGACCCCGTTATACGTGGTCCGCGTTATACTGAACATGACAACCCTACCCACTTGCACCACTCGTCCACTGCAGTTTCCTCCAGTTATTATGAGATATTACACATTGCATGTATGTTATATTGTATGTTCCTTTTTTATTTATTTATTTTTATTTTTTTTTATTGTAGAAATTTGTGCATGTACCTTGCCTGATTTCCGTTTCATTCTTTTAATCCAGTAAATAATAATTTTTTAAGCTTAAATTGTTTTGTTTTCTTTTATGATCTTTCAAGGAACTAACTCCAACAGTCTTGCATTATGGATAACTGTGTAATAAACAACGTGTCCTTTACCGGAAATTGCCTTGAGCATGTGCACAGTTGATCTGCGTGTCAAAAAATAACCTTTGTTGCTCCCTGGAAAAATTCAGCAGATGACAAATTGATGATATTTTTCTTTTTCTTTCTTTCTTTTTTGTTCCATACAACAACTTTTTTCATGCAATGTTCTCAAGTTTGCATGCAGTGTCAAAATCTTGAAGCCTGAGGATATAAGGAAGGTGGTCTGCTAATTATATTCACACAGCATGCTAAGGGTTTAGCAACAGGTGCAGAATTCTAGAAACAGTTTATAAAACTGGCTTCAGCACTGAAATAATCCTCTAGTTACTGATATCATCAAACTGTACATTAAAGAAAATGATTAAATCTCAGTATACTTCACTGCTAGTGAGATAATAAATGTGTTTTTAACCCATTGTAATCGGGAGACCCGTAAAAGGGTAATTGGCAAACAGTGCAGACCTAGATCAGATGCCACAGAATGCGGCGTCTGATCAGGTTCTCCACTGTTTGCAAATAGTTTGGCAATTTTTCTCTAGGAATATGTAAATCTCATAGCCGGATGTACCTACAATTGAAATTGGACTTTTCCAATATACAGTGTGGGAGAGTTTTTTTCAGTATACAATGGGTTAAATAATTATAATATTAATATGAGTCACACAATGTGAAAATGTGCCTTTGTCTGCTTACAGAATCATTGGATACCCTATAATAAAGGCCCGTATTAGATAGTGCATCTTTGCTCGGTGATTGTTTGTTCGCAATGACTGAACTTGAAAAGTCCTGAAAAGTCAACAGGGAAGGCTTAAACTAGTCTGAAGTGTTCTGACTGTGGATCACAAGGTGACGAGCTCGAATCCCGCTGAAGGCAGGAAGCATCCGGCTGGCCGAGTGGTTAGTGCTTCTAACATTGGACCTGGGTTCAAATCCAGTTTGAGGCGGAATTCAGCACATGACTGTACGGCGATTTATTGCACAGAGCCTTTCATTATCACCCTTCCGTTGTCTCGACATGACTTAAATAATGTTGAATGGAATGTTAAACATCCAACCGTCATCCTCCCACTGGAGGCAAAAGTCAGCTCATTACTGTATAGCTTTTCATTGTGCAGAACCTTTCATTATCACACTTCCAATGTCTAGATATGACT
This sequence comes from Anodontia alba, assembly GCA_964016985.1. NCBI lineage: Eukaryota > Metazoa > Mollusca > Bivalvia > Lucinida > Lucinidae > Anodontia > Anodontia alba. The sequence goes on from OZ024828.1 coordinate 105,558,000, forward strand.
AAACTGATTTTGAAAAGGATGTAAAACACCAAATCATCATCATCGTCATCATCAAACCAGATGTACAGTTTGTCTGGTCTTCTGTCGTCTATATTATGGTGTAAGGCAGACATAAACATGGAGTGTTTCATACTGCAATATTTTACAGGCCAGTCAGTCAGCTATTGCGGGCACTGCGAGTCCTTCTGGAGCAGTAGAAGGCCATCCAGCATCACAACAGTCACAGGTCAGTCAGATATATTTGTCTTTGTCTATTCCAGTTTGTAATTCTTTATCTCTTTCTTGAGGTGAGCTGCAAACAGAGGTCTGCCTCTGTGAGTGTAGGACAGTAGCCCACTAGGACAATAGCCCACTGGACAATAGCCCACTAGGACAATAGCCCACTAGGACAATAGCCCACTTATTGTAAATTATGCATTTAATTAAGAAATTGAGTGTGTAATTTTAAAACATAAGTATTCATAAGTCAACAGTATAGACTAATTTTTTTTAAATCTGAATTTCTGTTTCTATACTTTTTACTCATGTTTTATTTGGTAGAGACACAGGGTATAAATGAGTAAAAGCACACTGTATAAATGCATATGAAAATCAATCTTTTGACTATAAACAAAGTGTTGGCGTTGGCGTCGGCGTCCACACAAATGTTAAAGTTTTCGTTAAAGTTTTTAAGACCACATTATTTCCTAACCTTGGGACCGATTTGCTTCATCTTTGGTATCATGATACATACTGGTCCAAAATTTTGCGCAATACCATCCCCACCACCCTAGGTCATATCGAGGTCAAGGTCACAGACTTAGAATTTAAATGTTAAAGTTTTTGTTAAAGTTTTTAAGACCTCATTATTTCCTAATCTTTTGACCGATTTGCTTCATCTTTCGTATCATGATACATATTGGTCCAAAATTTTGTGCAGTACCATCCCCACCACCCTAGGTCATGTCAAGGTCACAGACTTAGAAATTAAATGTTAAAGTTTTTGTTAAAGTTTTTAAGACCTCATTATTTCCTAATCTTTTGACCGATTTGCTTCATCTTTCGTATCATGATACATATTGGTCCAAAATTTTGTGCAGTACCATCCCCACCACCCTAGGTCATATCAAGGTCAAGGTCATAGACTTAGAATTTAAATGTTAAAGTTTTTGTTAAAGTTTTTAAGACCTCATTATTTCCTAATCTTTTCACCGATTTGCTTCATCTTTGGTATCATGATACATATTGGTCTAAAATTTTGCGCAGTACCATCCCCACCACCCTAGGTCATATCAAGGTCAAGGTCACAGACTTAGAATTTAAATGTTAAAGTTTTTGTTAAAGATTTTAAGACCTCATTATTTCCTAACCTTACGACCAATTTGCTTCATCTTTCGTATCATGATACATATTGGTCCAAAATTTTGCGCAGTACCATCCCTACCACCCTAGGTCATATCAAGGTCAAGGTCACAGATTTAGAATTTTAAATGTTAAAATTTTACGTCGAAGTTTTTAGCATCTCATTACTTCTAAACTACATGAAGCATTTAGTTCCTATTTGGTATCATGATAGATACTGGTCAAAAGTTTTTATCAGCACCATCAGCATTCATGGGCGTGACCTTGAGGTCGACGTCATAGACTTAGAAGCTAAATGTTATAGTTTTCATTAAAGTTTTTCAGACCTCATTATTAGCTCGCCTGAACAATGTTCAGGAAGAGGTATTGTACTACCCCCGGCGTTTGCGTTGGTGTTGGCGTTGGCGTCGGCGTCCACAAATGTTAAAGTTTTCATTAAAGTTTTTAAGGCCTCATTATTTCTTAACCTTATTGATTCATCTTTGGTATGATGATACATATTGGTCCAAAATTTTGCGCAGTACCATCCCCACCACTCTAGGTCATGTCAAGGTCAAGGTCACAGACTTCAGCATATTCATGTTAAAATTTTATGTATAAGTTTTTAGGATCTCATTACTTCTACACTAAATAATGGATTTTGTTTCTATTTGGTATTATGATGGACACTGGTCAAAAGTTTTTATCAGCACCATCAGCACTCATGACCGTGACCTTGAGGTCAAGGTCACAGACTTAGAATTTAAATGTTAAAGTTTTCGTTAAAGTTTTTAAGACCTCATTATTTCCTAACCTTATCACCGATTTGATTCATCTTTGGTATGATGATACATATTGGTCCAAAATTTTGCGCAGTACCATCCCCACCACTTGTCAAGGTCAAGGTCACAGACTTAGAATTTAAATGTTAAAGTTTTCGTTAAAGTTTTTAAGACATCATTATTTTCTAACCTAATCACAGATTTGATTCATCTTTGGTATGATGATATATAGTGGTCCAAAATTTTGCGCAGTACCATCCCCACCACTTAGGTCAAGGTCACAGACTTAGAGATTTCATGTTAAAATTTTACGTCAAAGTTTTTAGGATCTCATTACTACTAAATTAAATGATGGATTTAGTTCCTATTTGGTATCATGATAGATACTGGTCAAAAGTTTTCATCAGCACCCTCAGCACTCATGACCATGACCTTGAGGTCGAGGTCACAGACTTAGAATTTTAAATGTTAAAGTTTTTGTTAAAGTTTTTAATACCTCATTAAATCCTAACCTTATCACAGATTTGATTCATCTTTTGTATGATGATACATATTAATCCGAATTTTTACGCAGTACCAATCCCTACCACCCTAGGTCACGTCAAGGTCAAAGTCACAGACTTAGAATTTTGATGTTAAAATTTTACGCCAACGTTTTTTAGGATCTCATTTACTTCTAAATTACATGATGGATTTAGTTCCTATTTGGTATAAAGACAGATACTGCACCCCCCCCCCCCCCCCACACACACACACACACACACCCAGGACATGTCAAAATAAAGGTCACGGACTTAGAAATTTCCAGTAACAAACTGTGCAATATCAGGCGAGCTGTTCTGTCTGGCGACAGGTCTTGTAATTTTGTATAATCGTCTAGTTATACTATTTAAAGCCAGAAGATTGTATGTGCATGGGAATTTCATTTGCATTTACAACATTATGGCATAAGATTTGTATTAAAATTTTATCAAAAACAATGAAATTTGACAAATGTCTCATTCTATATTTAATGTGATCAAGAAAATATTATTGCTGAAACCATCATTCAACAATAAATATATAATAGATATGTACTTCTTAGGTAAACATATCTCATATTGTGTATAGATTTGATATTATTTACTGTTAGAATTCTGAAATATTATTTATATTATTTTTTTTTCAAAAACAATGAAATTTTACATTCTATATTTAATGTACTCAAGAAAATATTACGGCTAAAACTTTCAGCATTAAATATGTATAGTAGATATGTACATTTTAGGTAAATCTATCTCATATTCATCAGGTTTGACATCTCATATTCATCAGGTTTACATTATGATGGGGTGGGAGGGGGTGGGGGGGGGGGGGGGGCCACATTGTTTTTAGTTCAGATCCTGTCGGCGGCATAGCCTCTTGTCTGCACTCTATCTCCTTATTGAATTGTCAGATTTTGGCCAAACTTACACAAATATATCATTGGGAGGGGGAAAAATGCTGATTAGATTTTGGTGACCTTGACCCCTATTTCAAGATCACAGGAGGGCTTAGATTGTTGGAAAATGGGGCATAGCCGCTTGTCAGCACTCTATCTCCTTACTGAATGGACAGATTTTAGCCAAACTTACACAAATATATCATTGGGAGGGGGGAAAATGCTGATTAGATTTTGGTGACCTTGACCCCATTTTCAAGGTCACAGGAGAGGTTAGATTGTTGGAAAACGGCTTGTCCGCATCCTATCTCTTGAAGGAATAAATAGATTTTAACCAAATTTGCACATCTATATTGTTGGGACATGTAAAAGAACTGATTAGATTTTGGTGACCTTGACCCCATTTTCAAGGTCACAGGAGGGCTTAGATTGTTGGAAAATGGCTTGTCCGCAACCTATCTCTTGTAGGAATGAATAGATTTTGACCAAACTTGCTCATCTACAATGCTGGGACATGTAAAAGAACTGATTAGATTTTGGTGACCTTGACCCAATTTTCAAGGTCACAGGAGGGCTTAGATTTTTGGAAAATGGTTTGTATGCACCCTATCTCCTGAATGAATAAATGGATTTTGACCAAACTTGTACAGCTATATTGTTGAGACATGGAAAAAGACTGATTAGATTTTGGTGACCTTGACCCCATTTTCAAGGTCACAGTAATGCTTAAATTGTTGGAAAATTGCTTGTCTGCACCATATCTCCTAAAGGAATGAATGGATTTTGACCAAACTTCTACATCTTAATTGTTGAGACATGGAAAAGAACTGATTAGATTTTGATGACCTTGACCCCATTTTCAAGGTCACACCAAGGCTTAGATTGGTGGAAAATGGCTTGTCTGCACTTTGTCTCCTGAAGGAATGAGTAGATTTCGACCAGACTTGCACAGCTATATTTTTGGGACATGCTTCAGAACTGATTATATTTTGGTGACCTTCACCCCATTTTCAAGGTCAGACTAGGGCTTAGATTGTTGGTAAATAGCCTGTCTGCACCCTATCTCCTAAAGGAATGGATTGATTTTGACCTAACTTGTACATCTATATTGTTGTGACATGGAAAAGAACTGATTAGATTTTGGTGACCTTGACCCCATTTTCAAGGTCACACTAGGGCTTAGATTATTGGAAAATGGCTTGTCTGCACTGTATCTCTTGAAGAAATGGATGGATTTTAACTAACCTTGCACAGCCAAATTGTTGTGGCATGGAAAGTAACTAATTTTATTTTGGTGACCTTGACCCCATTTTCAAGGTCGCAGGAGGGCTCAGATTATTGGATAATGGCTTGTCTACAAGCTATCTGCTGAATGAATGGATGGATTTTGACCAAACTTGCACAGCTATATTGTTGAGACAGAGACAAGAACTGATTAGATGTTTTGTGACCTTGATCCCATTTTCAAGGTTACACAAGGGTTGTGATTTTAGAAAATGGCTTGTCAGCACCCTATCTCTGAGGAATGGATGAATTTTGACCAAACTTACATATAGGTATATTGTGACCTTGAGTTTATTATAGATACAATCTGTTTTAACAATATGTCTGTTCAAACTGGTGAGGGGACATACGTTTTCCTCTGAAGACACTGTTCTAGTTTAGATTGTGAAAGCACCAGTCATTTTCACATATAAATTAATTTTCATAATGAAAAAAGCACAAACAATACTCAATTATTATATTTTTCATAATTATGTAAAACATAAATTATGTGTCTAAAGTACTTTGAAACACTTCATGTATAGTAGGATTAAAGCCCCCTGCCTCAATTCAGATAGGCAGAAATTTTCTTTTTTTTTTCTTCATAACAGGACCTAATTTTAACCATGCCCTAACTACTAATGTCATGTACTGAAAGTCACCTCAGAGGTGAAAATAGTAAAATATTGGTTGGAGTTTAAATCCAAAGTGGGTTCTTTCTCACGAAATTGTTCAAAATATGAGTTTTGAACCCTTTTTGATAAGCAGTGGGCTATTGTCTTCCCTGCCAAATTTAGCAGTGGGATATTGTCCAGTGGGCTATTGTCCTAGTGGGCTATTGTCCCAGTGGGCTATCGTCCATTCCCCGCCTCTGTACCGTATTTATCCAGATATTTGGACTGACATACTTGAGTCAATGAAAAGAGCTTAATCAGTCTGTGCTGTTTGCTATTCAGCCAGCACTTTCACACACATCTTCAGGAAGTAAAATGGGCTTGTTCCAGTTTTAGGGTACTGTATTTACCCCAAGTGCTTGGACAGATAGGCCTGAGCAAACAATGTAGATCCAGATCAGATGCCATAGAACACAGCATCTGATCAGTGTCTGCATTGTTTGCCGCTCATTCAGCAGTTTTTAGACACAAGCTCAGGTGATGAAATGAATTTGTTGAACTTTTAAAACAGGTATGGTAAAGAGTTATTGTATCAGAAAACTTAGGGTAAATGTGTAACTACAGTTGGGAAGTGTGTTGTTCAAATATATAGACTAATCAGCTGTTTGATGTGTGCACATGAAAACCTAGATAATGTCATACATAGCTCTAGATAAGGCGCTTTTTTTTTTTAATGAAAAATAGTGATATTTTTCTTATATCTCCGTGAAAACATACGTTGTGTTACTGATCAGAATGAGTACCCACAACATGTTTTCACTGAGAAATAAGACAAATATTTAAGTGGATATCCCCTCTTATCTTTAGCAATGCATATATATTTGTATATGTCAATACCAAAGTCACAGATTAGTTATTAACTCTTTGTTCAATAGACAGGAGCCACAATGTGAAACATACCTAGTATGCAGGTTGGCCTCAGTCTCAGCATACCTGTTTATTTGAAATTCTAGTAACTATTTGAAGTTCATAGTATCTATATAATACATTAACTTCCTTCATTTGCAGTTGAGCTTATTAATTTGATAACATTGTATGTTCTTTGGAAAGAAAATGTTCCTTCATGTTCAATGTGTTTTCCATGATTTGGTAAATGTAGCTTTTTTTGTGTGTGTTCTTATTGTAACATGTAAACTTATATAAAAATACTATGTTATGTCATGCAAATAGGTTGCGCAAGTTGACTGGATACTTCTGCTGGGGAAGTAGCTATGAAATGGAAATATTTACCTTCCTTCTGATTTGTAGCTCCTCTTAAAGGAAAGAAATTACTCACAGAGCAGTTTTTCCATTATGAGCAGCTCTCATTGTTAATGATTTCAAATGCTGGGTAGGCAGCTTCTGTTCTGCAAATGTTGTCCCAGTAAAATCTTTCAGGTGTGTTCATTCATCATATAATAATATTTATGTGTACAGCAAAGATCTAGATCAGTTTTTCTGTCAAGCTTCCCTGTTGAATGTTTGGAGTGGTGCATCTGCTGCTCATATCAGACTGCATGAATGTACAGCCAGGCTGATTTGGATCTACATATGATAACATAACACCAGATAAGAGGGGTATCCAAGTAACATTTTTCTTATTTCTCCTCAAAAATTTGGGTACACGTTAGAAGTGACTTACTGAGGTGCTTCTAAATAAAAACTCAGAACATATGTCTTAGTGGAGAAATAAGAAAAATCTACTCCTGATTGAAAAAAAAGTGCCTTATCTGGAGCTATAAAACATTAATTACCATATTTACCCTAAGTATTGGGACACCTTGACTCCTTACTATACTTGTCCTAAAATTTGAAAATGTCTTACTTACTACCTGTTGATGTGATTTAACTAGTGCTGGATGAGTGGCAAACAGTGTAGACCCTGATCAGATGCCCCACTCTGCAGTGTCTGATCTGGGTTTACACTGCTTAGGCCTGTCTGTCCTAATATTTAGTGTTATTACGGTATACATACCTTCTATGTATGATGTTTATATAGCTCTGGATAAGAGGATTTGCCATATAAATGCAGACCACCTAATGAGACCATTAAAACCTTTATTTTGGAGGAAATTTTTTTAAGACCATTCTCTTCCAAAAACCTGAAAAGCCTTTATTTTCATATTAAAACATTTATTTTTCCCATCATCATGGAACTGGAAAAAATATCTGGCATATGTATGATGGTCAAAGTTACTTCTCCAAGAATATGTGTGTTGTGGGGTTGTATAATGAGTACCCACGAATAAGTATTCATAATCTTGAAGCTGTATTAGTGTCTGAAAAATAACATTCTAATTAGGTAGTATATAAAAATGACCTGAATACTCTATCTGGTTACAGCACATAACTGGAGGAAAAAATCAGCATTACATTATATAAATACTGCAAAAACTCAGGCTATCATTTGTAATCAAGCAGTCTGAGCAGGGTGTTCACCTTTCATTTACACAGTATAGACATATTGTGGAAAATGTTTGTGGTGAAAAAAGTGGAGCTCTAACCAGGATGGCTTGGGATCTTGTAAGTTAGTAGAAGCAAGAAATGTTGGAATATTTAAGGTAATAGAATTGTCTGTTCTTGCAAGAATAAGATAGCTGCTGGTTAGCCATATCATTATGAAAGACGCCTCCTTACTAATTTGCACAAACACTTAAAGCATGCTTCTTCATGCATCTCATTAGAGCCTTTTGCTGTCATTCTCAAGTAACTTCTACAACCGCGTTAATCCAAACTTTTGCTTTCTAAACCAAAGGTATTGATATTTTTCTTATTTCTCGTTAGAAGTGCATTGTTGAGGTGCTTCTAATGAGTACTGTTACATGTTTTCATGGAAAAATAGGAAAAATAAATATACCTGGATACCCCACTTATCGGGAGCTAACCTCCATGTATTGTAAAGTACACCATAGCTGTAGAAAAAAGTATCCACATAAATTTTTTTTTTTTTTTTTTCTCCACGAAATAATTTGTAGGTAGTCAATGGAATTATGAAGCAGTTCCAAGAACCCACAGTATACCCAGGGTGAAGTTGGCTAGCTGTAAAACCCCCCCCCCCCCCCTCCCCCCCAGATGGTTTACTCTACTGACCGTTCTTAGGCGGTGGTGTTAGTCTTACTCTTTGGTGCTTTGTGGTTTATTCTGCGAGGCGATTTGTTGAATGTCTTACCTTCTGCCATTTTGTTCTTGTGTTTTTCAGTCCTTTTAGCATTGCGATTACCTCGCTTGGGGAAGAGAGAGCTTATCTTGGTGCTTTTCGTATGTTTGATCGATTTGTGCTTGTTTAGATTTGTCGCTTTCCTCTTCCTCTTGATGTCTGGGAAGGGCTGCGGTTTGTGATTGTGGCACTCTCTGGACTTTTCTCTTACCTTTTTTTCTTGGAGGAAAAAAGAAAAAAATGACACTTTTTTGGGGAAAAAAAAACAACAACAACACACACATAAAAAAATAACATTAAAAATGTTGGTGCACAAGGAAGTATTTGATGAGATAGCACAGAACTACAGGCTGATCTACACCTTTACTGTTAACACTGCAGAATGATTGTGATACTTACTTTATCATGATTTGGCTCAGATATCGTAAATTTATCTCTTACATGTCTGTAAATATGTTTTTCTACAGTTTGTTTGTTTATAATATTGTTATTGTCAGCTTTTCAAATTTCTGCTGGTTGAAATGCAAGTCTTTTATCGCAGAAATAAATTTATCACCAGTTCATGGCTGAATTGTTATCTTAAGATTTAAATTGGGGGAAAAATGCCACTTTTGGAAATCTGTTCAGTCACATTCCTACCACTTACCTGGGGTAGTGGGACCTTTACCCTTCCCCATGTTGACCAAGGGAATGAAACCTGAACACTAGTAAAGCTAGTTTATTTCCCACTGTGCTAATGTGCTATTGGTTTTTCACTAAGTGTAGGATGCATACAAAGCTGTTTTCATAACCTTGGTTTAACCTTTAACATACTACAGGTGAAATATGCTGACAAATGGTGTTTTTCTTTTCCTTAAAAATACAACCGTTTTAATGAAGTGATAAGTTGTATTTTCTGGGAAAAAATAGAAAAGAAAAGCAAATGACATTCAATGTCATTTGCATATATTCAAATTGAATAAATAAACGGGAGAAGTAGTTTTTTTGATTAATTTTATTTTCATTCACACAAAGTATTTTGTTATTGTAATTTTATTTTTTTTATTTATTTTTTTTTGTTTATTTTTATTTATTTACTTATTTATTATTTTGTGTAGGCATGGGGAATTTCTCTTGCAGTATTTTATGTTTGTACAAGACCTTAACTTCTGTTAGCACCAGAATAGCATCTGAAGACCAGAAAATTCACCCCACATTTCCTCCCTGCACACCGTGCAGTTCTCAGTCCTGATCCCTTATTACCACCCACATTTCACTATATAAAGTACATGGATGAGGAAGAATTGTGAAAACAATGAGATTGTTTTAATGCTTAGTATGCTGGGTAAACATTTCAGCAGATGACATTTAGAAATATTTTTCCCAGAAAATAGGCTTTGACGTTTCACGCAAATTGTAGACAGTTATCATGAAATGTCTCAGTCTATTTTGGAGAGAAAATAAGAAAAAGAAAAATATCAATTTGTCATCTGTTGAAGCTGCCCAGATAGTGGTAAAGATTAATGTAATGTGATTTAATTTCTAGAAGAGCTGTTTGTAGTGTTTGTTGTTTTGTCTTGTACATTAACTTCATTCCATCATTTAACTTCCATCTTGTTTTTACCTGTACAGGTTGCAGGGCCCACCCTGGAGAAATTATCTTCCCCTAAACATCACAAAGATCACAAAGCATTATTGCATTCTTGCAGTACATCTGCTTTAAGCAGACTAAAGCTTAAGGTGTGTTCACCTAGATGTTTGTTTTTTTTCTCACCAGTTTAGTTTGGTACTTGTCTGTAATATTGCATACCAATACACTTTGTGTGGTTTTGAGCCAGGGAACAAACTTACAAGATTTCATTTTTTATCGCAGGATATTTATTTCCCGATTAAAGAAAATGCACACTGAACTTCATAATAATTTCAGACAATAAAAGGCCTCAACAAACAGTGATTTTTGAAAATCAGACCACTAGTTTGGTAGATAAGGTATTTCAAATGTCTCAAAACTCCCAGCATGGAAACATCCATTTTGAATTTTCAGTCACATGACAAGATTTTTAAGGAAAAAAAAAAAATCAACAAAAACACTAACTGAAACGGTGTCTTCTTTGAAAATAGAATCAGATGTATTTTCATTACATTTGTTACACACAAAGAGTGTATTTTTTCCTCAGTATAAAGGTCGCTATTTGAATAGTTGTCCCCCGACATTAGTCGAAGGGGACTATATAATGGGTTCATCCATCCGTCCGTAGACACAATCTAATCTCCGCAACTCCTCCTACAGTTTTCAAGGGATTTTGATGAAACTTTCCAGTTATTGTTCCCATGACCTGAAGATGATAATATTTTATCGAGGTCGTGCTTGACTGATTTTTACCAGAGTTATAGCCTTTTGGCAATTTTTCAATAGTAAGTCTGGTCTCTGCAACTCCACTTGCAGTTTTCAGTGGATTTTAGTGAAACCTTCCAGTTATTGTTGCCGTGACCTGAAGAGGATCATAATTTACCGAGGTCACATTTGTCTGCTTTTTACCAGAGTTATGGCCCTTTGTCAGTTTTAGCCATTTATCAACAGAAGTTCTTGTCTCTGCAACTCCTCCTACATTTCTCAAGGGATATTGATGAAACTTTCCAGTTATTGTTTCCATGACCTGAAGATGATACTCCTTGTAGTTTTCAGTGGATTTTAGGGAAACCTTCCAGTTATTGTTGCCATGACCTGAAGAGGATCATATTGTATCGAGGTCACGCTTGACTGCTTTTTACCAGAGTTATGGCCCTTTGTCAGTTTTAGCCATTTATCAACAGGTTCTTGTCTCCGCAACTCCTTCCTACATTTCTCAAGGGATATTGATGAAACTTTCCAATTATTGTTTCCATGACCTGAAGATGATCATATTTTGTTGAGGTCATGCTCAACTGATTTTTACCAGAGTTACAGTCCTTTGGCAATTTTTAACAGTCTTGTCTCTGCAAATCCTCTTGAAGTTTTCAGTGGATTTTAGTGAAACCTTCCAGTTATTGTTGCCATGACCTGAAGAGGTCGTTATAGTTTTACATTTGATGCATTTATGACTTATCATTATAATCGTTTCATTACAGAACCATGTTAGTTAACCATTTTGACGCAAAGAGGATCATATTATACCAAGGTCATGCTTAACTGCTTTTAACTAGAGTTATGGCCTTTTGTCAGTTTTAGCCATTTATCAACAGACGTTCTTGTCTCTGCATTCACCACATACTGGCATTACAATATCGGGGGAGACTTGGCCTGCGGCCTTTTATTTTTGTGTGCTTATGACATCATTTACTTGCAGTCTGGTCTCCAAATGTCAAAATTTTCATAATGTCCTTTTATAAATGCAGTCTGACTTTCATATATTTTCATCAGAATATTTCTTTTTCAATTTATTATTGTTGAGGTATATTTATTATGAAGTTTACCTTTACTTATAACTTGTAGGTTAGTCTAAATATGGTAGTTTAAAAAAAATGCATAATTAATATCATAACTATACTTCTCTGATCTGAAATAAATTATTTCACCATCAGATTTCATTACTTCAGAAAGCAGACTAAAATAATGTCACACAGAGTGTATTATTTGATGTACTTCTTGAGGAAAAGGCCCTTATGTATTTCATAGGCAGACAACAGAAGCCCAGCCACGCAGTCAGATTAGCACCTTGTCAGCTTGTGAACATATTCTACATTACACATTGATTCTGTAAGTGAGCAACAAAATCCCTGGTCAGACTGCTGGCTGAGATGGACAAGTTGCCCACATGTGGTACAAGGACCTTTTTCCTGCATCGTGCATAATTTGTAGGTTTTGTTGGTAGAGGTCTGCTTATGCTTTAATTCTCTCGCACTTGTCACCACCATGAATAATCTTTTTAACTTTTTCTACACTATTATAAATTTTTAAACTGTTATGATAGTTCTGATTTACTCTGGAATGCTGCATGGATTTCAGGCTTCTCTGAAATACGAGGGCATGTCAATAAATAACCAGCCTATCCCTTTTCCGATGGACTGAGACGGTCACAGTTTTCATGCTTTGTTTCAGTATATGTTTTATACATGGGTACAAAATTGCACACATATCGAGTCATTCTTTCATAAGATATTGAATGTCAAACATGGCTAGTGATCACTAAGGCATGCTTTTCATCTAAAGTTGAGTACCGTGCTGTAATTCGGTACTTGTATTTAAAAGGTTAAACAGGCAAGGAAATACACGGCGAGTTAGCCGGATGTTTATGGGTCTTCTGCACCATCTTATGCTCAGGTTAAATTCTGGGTAGGGGCATTCAAACGCGGTAGAACGTCTTCTGAAGATGAAGCCAGGTCTGGACGCCCTCTGGATGCCACCGACGAAGAAATGTGTAAGAAAGTTCGGGATCTGGTGTACTCTGATAGGCAAATTCAGATGGAAGAAATAGCGCAGGCATTAGGCATTTCATATGGTAGCGTTTCAACAATCTTACATGATCGTTTAGGTATGCGAAAGCTAACAGCTGTTGGGTCCCCAAATCCCTTAGCGATGAGCAAATGGCAACCAGAGCATCAGTATGCAGCGCCTTGTTGAAGCGTTTTAGGTCAAAAGATGATTTTCTTTTGCGTCTGGTGACTGTAGATGAGACTTGGGTTCATTATTATGAGCCAGAGAATAAAGCTCAGAGTTGTCAGTGGGTAGGGCCTAGGTCCCCGAGGCCAAAGAAGTTGAAAGATGCAATCATCTGTTGGTAAGATAATGGCCACAGTATTTTGGGATGCAAAAGGCGTTATTATGTTGGACTTTTTACCCAAGAGAAGTACAATAACTGGAGTGTACTATGCAAACTTGTTAGACCAGCTGAGAACCGCCATCCGTGAAAAACGCCGAAGTAAACCCTCTAAAGGTGTTTTGCTGCAACAGGACAATGCGAGAGTCCACACTTGCAAAGTTGCAATGGATGCTGTAGAGCGAAACGGGTATGAATTAATACCACATCCTGCCTATTTGCCAGACCTAGCTCCTAGCGACTTCTTCCTATTCCCAAACTTGAAAAAGAATATCTGTGGACTTCATTTCCAGTCTGATGAAGAAGTCGTGACGGCAGTTGAGGAGTTGGTCAGTGGAAAGGACCCTGACTTTTTCAGTTCTGGGCTGATGGCACTTGGTCTAAGTGCATCACACTAGAGGGCAATTACATCGAAAAAGAAGAGGTGGATCTAAACCGGAAATAAGTTAGGCTGGTTACTTATTGACTCACCCTCGTAGTTAAGTGTTTGGGAAGTAGAATTTTTCTCTGAATAAGTATATTTGAATCCATGTGAGCCCTGCTGAGATCCCATGTGCAAACAAGAAAGACAAGACCAGCTAGACTGGCCAGAGTCTTTGCTGTTCAATGTAGTTGCTTCTGAATCAGGATGTAGTGAACTTTGTGCATAATGTGTTAACTAATTTTGCTTTGTTTTTGGTTTTCTTCACTTAACCACATCGTTTCAACAGTTTGTCTGCAAAAAGGAAGATAAAATGACTAAGAATGTGCACTGCATTTTGAAAGTATTAAACCTGCATGCTTCATTATACCCCCCGTGTGTAGGTCCGCGACACTGTTTTTTTCCTAATCTCTTGAAAACGCAGTGATGGATATTCATCAATTTCTGCAGACACATTGATGTCAATAAGATGTACCTACATAAGAGAAAGTAAGGGCTAGGGGCTTTTAGGAGTTATTGCCCTTTGTAAAAAATTTTCTTAATGCATAAAAAAGGCAGAAAAAAGATTGTGTGCACACTGTCTCTAACCAATGGCTGGAATTTGACCAAACTAGCACAGATACATCATCAGGATGGGGGGAAGAAGTTGTTAGATTTTGGAGACCTTGACCTTATTTTCAAGATCACTACATTATAAATACTCAAAAAGGAGCCTAAAGGATCCTTGTTAATGAAGTAAAAAGTTTGTTTGCACAATATCTCTTTAATCAATGGCTGGAATTTGACCGAACTAGCACAAATACATCATAAGGATGGGGCAAAAAGTCACTACATTATAAAAACTCGAAAAAGTGAGCCTTGTTAATGCAGTAAAAAGTTTGTGTGCACATTATCTCTTTAACCAATGGATGGAATTTGACTAAACTAGCACAAATAAATCATCAGTATGGGGGAAAGAAGTGAATAGATTTTGGTGACTTTGACCTTATTTTCAAGGCCACTACATTATAAATACTCAAAAAAGAGCGAGCCGTGATAATGTAGTAAAAAGTTTGTGTGCACATTATCTCTTTAACCAATTGATGGAATTTGACCAAACTAACACAGATACATCATCAGTATAGGGGAAAGAAGTGATTAGATCTTGGTGATCTTGACCTTATTTTCAAGGTCACCACATTATAAATACTCACAAGGGAGCCTTGTTAATGAAGTAAAAAGTTTGTGTGCACAATATCTCTTTGACCAATAGCTGGAAATAGACTGAACTAGCACAGATACATCATAAGAATGGGGCAAAAAAGTGATTAGATTTTTTTATTAGATTTTGGTGACCTTAACTTTATTGTCATGCCGGCACTATGAAACTTAAATTTTGTTAGAAAAAGGTTTTATGCTTCATACGGGGGGTGGGGGATCGAATAAGCGCTGCTTATTGACAATTTTCATTTCCAGTCACTGGGCACCAGGCCCCGGGCATTCTTCAGCAGTCAACTTCACCAGGTACCTGGCAACCAGGCACTGGGCACCAGTCACTGGGCAACCTTTACCAGGCAATTTTCACCAGGCACTGGGCAACCAGTCACCGGGAAATTTTCACTGGGTAAAGTTTCACTGGGCAACCAGTCACTGGGTAACCAGTCACCAGGCAACTTTAACGTGCAATTTTCACCGGGCAACCACTGGGCAAAAAATTTCACTGGGCACCGAGCATATAGTCACTGGTCATCTGAACCAGGCAGCAGTCAATTTACTGGGTACTGATCATCAAATAGCAACAATTGGTATTGAACATCGGGTAGCCAATTATATCAAAGGAATTCCGTGCAGTCATTATCATGTCAGAATCCTTAACTATCATTGAATCAGAAATACGAAACGAGCTTCTGAAATCAATGAATAATTAAAAGAAAGCTAATGTTTGACGAAATTATCTGAAAGTATATTGTTATTGAACATCTTACAGTACTTGAAAGATTATAGATCTGTTCCTCTTTAATCAGGGCTGGAAGAGGTCAACTCTGTTTAAAGGATCTTCACCCCGTAAAGCTTTACTGCAGGGGATGAACTCCATACTTCTGACTTAAATAAATAGTATAAGAAGAGAAGATAAATAGTATCGTTTACTCATCTTTCTCTTCTTCAATTTCTTTGTCTCTTTCGGAAGAAACAAAAAAAAAGAGAAATCAGTATATTTTATAAGAAAAGAAGTAGCCAATTTCTTTCTTCTTCTTTCTTTAGTATATAGCTATGTTCATTATGGTATCATAATCTAAACACATTCTTCTCAGGTTGTGTATGTTCCTATAAACTACAACCTGATAGAGGTAAAAAAACGCCTAACTTAACCAGGTTGCTTACGTTCAGATAACACTACAACCTGATAGAGTGGTATAAAGACACCTAAATTATAGTTGATAATTTGATGCATTATCAAGGATCCAGGACGCAGAGAGAAATTGTCTCTTCAGTATGCCATCAGACTTGCTGCTAACCCTTCTAACCCTGCTTTTGAAGTCACATTTCCACCACAATTTCAGGAATATTATGAAAGAAAACCTAACGCAATTAAATCCTTCAGCCTTCGGATAGCACCACTTTTAGAATCTGCTAATATTAATACTAAAAACATCCAAAAACACTCTTTTTCTGATATTCCATCTTGGTGCATTACTAAACTAACTATTCTTTTCGATTTACACAACAGCAAAAAGTCACTTTCTGATTCACATCTCATAAAACAAAATTTCCAAGAATTACAATTGCGACTTTCAGATTATCAACACATCTACACTGATGGCTCAAAAGTTGAAGATAAGGTTGGATGTGCGTATATATCGGGCAGCCACCATGAAAAGATCCGTCTTCCTGATGGCTCATCTATTTTCACTGCTGAATCAAAGGCTATTGATATGGCTTTGGATTACGTTATGAATAATTCTTTAGATAACAAATTTGTTATTTTCTCGGACTCCCTTTCTGTTTTGAAATCTCTAAACCACTTATCTTCAAAAAAATCCCAAAATTTAGAACCTGATAGAAAAACATCATGAGTTATCGAAAACTAAGGAAATTTTATTCTGTTGGCTCCCCAGCCATGTTGGCATAAAAGGTAACGAGGCTGCCGACTTAAAAGCAAAGGCCTCACTCTATCTAGAAATTTTGAATTTTAAACTTCTATGTACAGATTTTAAACCTTTTATCAACAGGTACATCTTATCCAAATGGCAGCTGTCATGGGACAGAGCGACATTCAATAAACTACACGAAAGAAAACCGGTTCTTGGTAAAAATACCATTTATCGATCATTAAGGCGAGAAGAAGTGGTTCTTACTCATCTACGTATAGGTCATACTAGACTCACACATTCTTATCTACTCAAACGAGAAGATCAGCCATTTTGTATCAGCTGTAATGAACCTTTTTCGGTGAAACACTTTCTGATCGACTGCATGGAATTCTCTCATATGCGTCAATTCTTCCAAACAAATGACCTGAGATACTTATTTGAAAATGTACCGACTGATAACATTCTTATGTTTTTAAAACACATCAATATTTTTAACAAAGTATAACTGCTTTAATTTTTAAATTTGTTCTAGTTTTACATTTTATGCATTTATGACTTATCATTATAATCGTTTCACTACAGAACCATGTTAGTTCACCATTTTGACGCAAATGACCCTCATGGATTGATGCGTCGTTAAACCTGAACTCATCATCATCATCAAGGATCCAGGATCAGTCTTCGAAGATACCTGATCTTTTGATAATATATTTATCAAATCTTATAAAATTTATTGGTCATGCTTCTGGAAATTTTAGATCATACTCACTATATATTACTGTCAGGAATAGAACTATTTATGGATTGCATTAAATTCCTAATTAGTTCTTTCCTCTTTAACGATATAAATATTTTCAGGTATATCCAAAATTATAAAGGATAAACTTGATAAAACATACACATCAAGTGTCAAATTTTGACTTTATGATGTGTAATGCAAACAATTATAACATAATTCCTCTATAGATTCTTATTCGCAATGAAAGTCTAGTAGAGGTAAATATTCTTTTACATTTTGGGAAATGAGCAGCATAGCAGGCTGTACTTTACCATAGTGCAGATTATATTTCATTTCCTTTGGGATCATTGGGCCCATTGTGGAATCTTTGAAAATGGAGTTCAGCTCATGTATACGCTAGAGGGCATAATCAGTGTTGCAAACTTCATTACTGCTTATGAAGAGTCTCAATAAAACCGAGACTCCCGTTTTCTTATCTGTAGTGTGTTCTTTGTTTCCAAAGGCAATCTTTTTGATGTTTATTTTAGTTCCCATACTAATTATTTCATCGCCAATTATTTATACCTGTAACAAGAGTCCATGTCAGTCATGTCTGGTCCATACTCTTGAAGAAAGTAAATAATCAATCAAATATATTAAGGCATTAATACGAGGGTGAGTCAATAAAAAAACAGCCTAACTTATTTCTGGGTGAGATCGATCTCTTTTTTTTTTTTTTTCGATGTAATTGTCCTCTAGAATGATGCACTTGGACTAACTGTGTTTCAGTACCATCAGCCCAGAACTGAAGAAGCCAGGGTCCTTGTCTCTGACCCACTCCTCAACTGCCTCCACGACTTCTTTGTTGGACCGGAAATGACGTCCATGGATATCCTTTTTCAAGTTTGGGAATAGGAAATAGTCACTAGGAGCTAAGTCCGGAGAATAGGCGGTGTGCGGTATAACTCGTACCCATTCTGCTCAACGGCATCCATTGCAATTTTGCAAGTGTGGACTCTCTCATTGTCCTGTTGGAGCAGAATCCCTTTGGAGAGTTTACCTTGGCGTTTTTCATGGACCGCAGTTCTCAGTTGGTCGAGCAAATTTGCATAACAGGTACCTGTTATTGTACTTTTCTTTATAATAACGCATAATAACGCCTTGTGCGTCCCAAAATACAGTTGCCATCAACTTGCCAGCAGAGGGTTGCGTTTTGAACTTCTTTGGCCTCGGACACCCCGGCCCTACCCACTGGGGACTTTGAGCTTTATTCTCTGGCTCATAATAATGGACCCAGGTCTCATCTACAGTCACCAGACGTGAAAAGAAATCACCTTCCTTTGACCTAAACCGCTTCAACAATGTGCTGCATACTGATGCTCTGGTTGCCATTTGCTCGTCGCTAAGGGATTTTGGGACCCATCGGGCTGTTAGATTGCGCATACCCAAGCGATCATGTAAAATTGTTGAAATGCTACCATGTGAAATGTGTAATGCTTTCACTATTTCTTTCACCTTAACTCACCTATCAGAGTACACCAGGTCCCATACTTTGTTACACATTTCTTCATCGCTGGCATCTGATGGGCGTCCAGACCTACCTCATTTGAATTCCCCAACCCAGAATTTAACTTGTGCATACGATGGTTCAGAAGACCCATAAACATTGGTCAATTCGCAATGTATTTCCTGACCTATTTTCCCTTTCAAATACAAGTACGGAATTAAAGCACGGTACTCAACTTTTGACGAAAAGCTTGCTTTTGCATCGCTAGCCATGTTCGACATTCAATATCTTATGAGTGAATGATACGATAAGGATGCAATTTTGCTCTCAGGCCTAAAACATGTATTGAAACAAGGCTTGAAAATCTTGGGTGTCTCGGTCAATTTGAAATGGGATAGGCTGGTTACTTAATGACTTGCCCTCGTAAATTCGATAAGTTTTTATTGCCTTAACCAAATTAGCTTTAGTTCAAGAAGTTACAAAATCTTATTGCAAAGTATAGATTTTGGCTTCTTCCAAGAATAACAAATTATATTTCAGCTACGGGACCATTTAGAAACCTATACAGCCAAGAATAATTCCAGATCTAAATAGACGTATTGTATAGGTCTAACATTTATTATTCCATTAGTCTGATACAAAAGGAAATTTCTAAGAGGAGAATGAAAGCAATGAGTAGTTTACCTCCTCTAAATATCAATGACAATTATAAGTCATAAGCCAATTCTTCCATTGTCTATCTTCGCATGTCAACAGATATTACAATGGGAGAAGATTTGTACACTTATGAAACAGTGAGGAAAATAAAGTCCTTTATATTATTCAATAATACTTCAGGACTAAATACAATTGCATTCCTCAGTTTTTGTACATTCCGATAATATGAGCCAGTTTTCCTTCTCATTATTAGGAGAATAGAATGTTTCTGTTAACAAGTAATGGAAAGGGTACAAATCCGGAAAGTCCCGATCTCTCCCGGATATGTTGTCCCATAAAAATAATGTTGCAATATCCAGTGATGGATATTGCCAATTAAAATATAAGAAGACATCCAAGTCAAGGCGTAATTGATATCCTTTTAAGACTAGATTGTCTCAAAAAATTATAATGGATTTTCTTATACGACTAAGTTTTCCATTTAAGGAAGTTCCGTACTCATGTTTTACTATTGGATCTTTTTAGTTTAGTTGCAACAATTTAGGAATGTACCTTAATTCTTACATTTATACATATTGTAAATGTACGTTATCGTTAAGAATTTACGTTAATAGGCCATTAAAGAATTTCATATTGTCATCAATCATAGTAAGTTTAGAGTTGAATTTCAATATTTAGATTTTGATCTATTCACGCTTTGTTTTATAGGTTTTAAAATCTAGATGATATATATATATATATATATGCCATTAAAGTACTTTAAGTATTGATACATACTTTAACATAATATTGACTCAGATTTCAGTTTCAGTTATGTCTGATTAGTCACTAGGGAACCTTTCATATATAACTGGGATTGTCAAGTGGCAATAATGACAATCTTCCAGTTTATATCAGTGGATACACTCCTATCACTCCATTTAGAGAGAATACATCCATTAGGTTCCAATTACTGTCTTATTTTTATTGATACAATCATTCTCGATAAAAAGTACTCATTTTCTGGAGAAATAATAAGTTTCTATCCTTTACATTTCTGATCGAAGATCAATCTACATCTATCTTTAAACAAGTATGGCATAGAATTTTGGCGAATAAAAAGCAATACAATACATCTTTCACTCTTGTGTTAAGAATTATCGATAACACAATTATTCTGTAAAATAATTCTCCCAGCCTATTTATAGAACTATGGGAGTCCACTTTCTTCCTGAAATGCGATACAAGTCTCGAAAATCGTTATATTTCAGGAGGTTACAATTATAAAGAAATATGTTTTAAAGTTACTTAAATGTTCAAGACTAATTTCTATATTTATAGCAATATGGATTGTTCATCATTATATACAATCCTTAGAGTTATATTATATTTATAACTAGTTTCTTTGGATAATCTAACCGTTATGATAAATGATTCATCCATAAACTTGAACGTCTTATAGGTTATTATGAATTGATATCTCATAAATTAATTTATCTATCCAGTTTGGATAATTTAGTTACGAAGAACGATTTATCCATAACAAGAATATTCTATTATCATTCATTTTTTTTATAAATGATAATATCATCTATTCTCACTATTCCACTAAAATACATGCAGAATATTTAATTTTGTCTCTGTACTTCTACGCCTTTGGTTATCAGAGATATTAAAATTAATATTATTTTAACTCGACATGTACGAGAGCGAGTCAATAAAAAACCAGCCTAACTTATTTCTGGGTGAGATTGATCTCTTCTTTTTCGATGTAATTGCCCTCTAGAATGATGCACTTGGACCAACGGTGTTCCAGTGACATCAGCCCAAGACTGAAGAAGCCAGGGTCCTTGTCTCTGACCCACTCCTCAACTGCCTCCACGACTTCTTTGTTGGACCGGAAATGACGTCCACGGATATCCTTTTTCAAGTTTGGGAATAGGAAATAGTCACTAGGAGCTAAGTCTGGAGAATAGGCGGTGTGCGGTATTAGCTACTACCCATTCCGCTCAACAGCATCCATTGCAATTTTGCAAGTGTGGACTCTCGCATTGTCCTGTTGGACAGGGGGTGAAAGGTATAGTGGTTTTTATGGTCAATAAGTCAAAAAAATATCGCTTATGGTTAAATATAGCGCTTGGTTTGAAAAGTGAATGGAATTTTTGGAGATAAAATCAACAAGTAAGTATGTTTCCTGGCATTATATTTTGATGTCACCTAGTGCTGGATGTGGAGAAATTATGCAGTGTCTTGTGGAAATTGCTCGTATCTCCTGATTTTTCCTCAAAATACAGTGATGCTCGATCACCTGGGAAGCTCGAATCAACGGGAAAATCGGAACTGATTTCGACCTTCATAAAATCACGCTTTGCAGCAAAAATCCGATAGTTCAGGATTTATTTTCGAGGTCTACATCACTGAAACAATAAACCACAATTTCTGGTTCAATTTTTGATCTCTGAAAAGCCCTCCATCTCGAGGAATCAAGGTGTAAGCCATCTAATGTTGTTTGTAGTCAACTGTACGACACTTATGTTGCTAATTGGTCTAAACTCAAATGCAATAGTCACTTATAGCTACTCGCATGAGACCAGTAGTTACACTGTACCAGTAGTTAAACAAATAAGAAATCGCTAGATGTGACATCCATTTTTGAAAATTGGAGACATAATAAAAGACACTTGCATGCCTTTATTGTAATGCATATAAACAGTCAAATTAATATTAAATGTGTCTGCTTCTGTGGTGACATTCTGTAAAACACCAAGTTTTATCGTGATTGCCTCGGGGGATCAAGTAGTAGGAAAGAAGACCTAATAGCTTGTCCAGCAATCCAGAAAAAAAGAAATTGATTTTATTATATATGAGTCAGTATTATAGCAAAAACAAATATGTTAAAATGTCTTACTTTCTGGCGATTGTTGGCTTTTGGTGACAGGTATTCCAACTACTGGTACAGTTACTGAGCAAGTATGAGTGGCAGTTTTCAAACTTTGGATTCTATGTTCCCAAAGGATCCTTTTTTTTTTCCAGATTATTTTTTCCAGATTATTCAGACCTATTTTTAGAGCTTGGCTCGTGAGAGACACAATGCATCTACAAGTGTTGGGTTTTAATAAAAATGTTGGCCCTGAAGCAACCTTTCTTACATTGTCAAATCATTTTGATATGCACACAAATTTTCATAACATAAAAAATGTAAACTTGTAAAGAATATGTCCAACTACTGGTCTCATGCGAGAACCATCATATTCAATTCAGATTTAAGATTTCTTATTATCGTTGATTGAAGAATAAGAGGAAAAATGACAGGCACTGATGCATTCAGATTCCATATTCTGTCCTAAACAAAAGGAGAAGGAAGCAAATACAACATCCCCATAAAATTGACTGACCACATGGCATTTAGAGACAGCAGCTCTTTCTCAAACAGATGGCGCTTCAGTAGTCCCAAAGTAGCTCAGTAACAGTGATCTTCCAAATAGAAGAAATATGGTGTTTTAATTAGTATGTTATCTGATCACAGAATAAAAAGTTGTTTTTATTTTGTTTTGTTTTACTTTTGCTTACCCGACTTTGATGTTCTGAGCCATTGAAATAGATTAACTGAACCAAAACGAAAGGTTAACTTATATTGCATTGATTCTTCCTCTCTTTTTGGGTACATACTGACATCTACAGCTTTGGTTCTATATGACCTTTGCTTGTTGGACTACAAAATGACAGATAATGACATTCATTTTGATAAGCATTGACCCAGTTATATCTTGTTTACCAGAAACAGCCAAAATGACAAAACATACGGAATGCACATGCACAAAATTTCAAACCGAAAACAGTTAGGAAATGGTCAGACTTGCACCATGCGAAAAATGGAATACTTCAATTCAAATAAGCTGATAAATGCAGCATAAGAGATATCTATCTGTTAAAGGGATAGGCCCACAAAACTTAACTCTCATTTCAGAAGTAATGGCTCACAGAGGCAACAAGTTCACAATAAATTTTATGGAAATCGGTTGAGTGGTTCAAGAGATATGGCATTTTTGTTGTCTGTGGCGGCCACCATTTTGTCAGCCTTGTCACATACCCAAATCGAAAATGCTAATAAAAGCGTCAGGGTGATTTCCTTTGCTTTAAAACAGTAAATATGCATTCTTTGAAATAAAACAGACATTAATCACCCATTTTCCAAAGTTATCTTGGATTAGAACAGCCATTATTGATCTTTTTTGGTTGTGAGTTTATGACGCCATAATTACGAAAACACGCCTATATAATTTTGACCCCCTTCAACCCCACTTTTATATAGTAAAACTGGGGTTTACAGGGGTATACATTATTTTTCTTATTTCTGCTCAAAAACATAGATTGTGGGTACTCATTAGAACCGCCTCACCGAGGCAGTTCTAACGAGTACCCACAATCTATGTTTTGAGCAGAAATATGAAAAATATCAGATTTTTTTATCTGAAAATTTTCCTTTTCTTTGGTTGTAAAGTTTTCAATATATTTGAATAGGCGTGTTTTCGTAATGATTAGGTCACAGCCTCGTTCCGGAATAACGTTACCCAAAGTTACTTATTGCCAAAGGATGTCAAATTTCCTAAACCGCTCAACAAAAAAAGTTTCCCTTTCTACTGAATTGAGCGTTAAACTTTGTGGACTCATCCCTTTAAATTGAAAGGGAGATAACTTCGTAGACATGCAGTATTACTCTATTTCTTTGAAGTGTGAGGTTACTGCTAAAGCAAGCATAGTGATGTTCATTAATGATCCATACCAATTACCAAAGGTGTAAGATTTTAATGTTCGCGCATGCGCATTGCATATTTTCATCGTTTGTCAGTTCTTTCATTTTCAGCCAATTACTCCATAATAGCTTATTAAAATGAAAAGCTTTGTCTTGCAATTTGTTACCTTTTACCAAATGACTGTAAACAATAGCAGTTATTGAAAATACAGAGGTTTACCCAGAAATTAAGGGATATCATGTTTGTCTTTTTTTTCTTTTTTACTAATTAAAGCATTTTGTCATATATATGTATCCGCTCTGTAACTTGGCAACAAATTGGAACACACTTATGAAACTTGGTATTATTTAATGACCAGTGAAATACAATAATTGTAACTTTATTAAATTGTCTCTTTTTACCTTTCGAATTAATGATCCTTTGAACTTTGCAACAATTGATTCAAGTAATCAAGATTACAAACCTGGGAAATAAATACCCGGTAAACCCCACATCATGCAGGAAAAGGGTTCTATACATTATTTAGCAGGTTTAGTTTATGCTTTTTATGGTGCAGTGTTAATGATATCATCACGTAGATGACAAAAAAGGATTTACAGATTTTGTCTAAATCTATAGAAAATCTGAAATTTACAGATTAAGGGATCCGTAAATTTACAGATTCATATGCTAAATTTGCATGTGCACCACGCTCAAAGAAGACTGCAACTAGATCCTTCATGTACAGACTATTGATGATGTGGCAGAGCTTTACATACCTTCAAATTAAAAGTCAAAGTAGATACTGCACAAAAACCACGCAGGTTTTTTTTGGGCATGTTTTTTTCTCCGTAACAGAAACAGATGAAACAATTAAAATATATAAGGAATACTCTAAAATGGACTGAAAAAGAATGAAACAAATGAAATAGACCAATAGCAGTTCTCACTGATGGTCTGTTTCATTTGTTACGAAACAGGATGAAACAGTTCAAACACCTTGGTCAGTGCTTGTTATGAAACAGGGTGTAACGTAATGTAACAATTAAACAGATACTTTTCTTAGCCAAGCATTTTTAGCTCACCTGAGCTCTGCTCAGGATGAGCTATTCTGATCACTTTTCGTCTGTCGTCCGTGCGTCCGTCCGTGCGTCCATCCGTTAACATTTTCAAACGACTTCTCCTCTGAAACCGCTGAGCCAATTTTGCTCAAATTTCATATGGAGCCTCCTTAGGGTGGGGGAACGAAAAATTGCTAAAATGGTCGCGGTCCGTTGACCAAGATGGCCGCCACACCCATATATGGTAAAAACCTTTAAAAATCTTCTCCTCCAGAACCGAGAATGCCTTGGGGCTGAATCTTTGCAGGAATCATCGGGGATGGGAGGTCTACCAAAATTGCTAAAAGAATTGTCGTACGTTGACGTTTGACCTTTTTACGGCAAGGTCAAGTTTGCTTCCCTATGCATTTGTATGGGAAAAACCTTTAAAAATCTTCTTTTCCAAAACCGAGCATGCCTTATGGCTGAATCTTTGCATATATCCTCGGGAACAGGAGAGCTACTAAAATTGCTAAAATAATGGTCGTACATTGACATTTGACCTTTTTACGGTAAGGTCAATTTTGCTTCCTTATGCATTTGTACGGAAAAAATGTTCAGAATTTCAAACAACTTCTCCTCTGGAGCCCATGGGCCAGTTTTGCTCAAATTTCATATGGAGCCTCCTTAGGTTGGGGGAACAAAAAATTGCTAAAATGGTCGCGGTCCGTTGACCAAGATGGCCGCCACGCCCATATATGGTAAAAATCATTAAAAATCTTCTTTCTATAACCGAGGATGCCTTGGGGCTGAATCTTTGCAGGTATCATCGGGGACGGGAGGTCTACCAACATTGCTAAAGGAATTGTCGTACATTGACGTTTGACCTTTTTACGGCAAGGTCAAGTTTGCTTCCCTATGCATTTGTATGGGAAAAACCTTTAAAAATCTTCTTCTCCAAAACCGAGCATGCCTGTTAGCTGAATCTTTGCATATATCTTCGGGAACAGGAGGGCTACCAAAATTGCTAAAATAATGGTCATTACATTGACATTTGACCTTTTTATGTTAAGGTCAATTTTGCTTCCTTATGCATTTGTATGGGAAAAATGTTCAGAATTTTAAACAACTTCTCCTCTGGAGCCTCTGGGCCAATTTCGCTCAAATTTCATATGGAGCTTCCTTAGGGTAGGGGGAACAAAAGATTGCTAAAATGGTCACGGTTTGTTGACTAAGATGGGCGCCATGCCCATATATGGTAAAAACCTTTATAAATTTTTTCTTCTCTAGAACCGAGGATGCTTTGGGGCTGAATGTTTGCATAAATCATCGGGGACAGGGGGTCTATCAAAGTTGCTAAAATAATGGTCATACATTGACATTTGACCTTTGGCAAGGTCAAGTTTGCTTCCTTATGCATTTGCATGGGAAAAAGCATTTAAAAATCTTATTCTCCAAAACCGAGGATGGCTTGTGGCTGAATCTTTGCATATATCATCTGGAACCGGCGGTCTACCAAAGTTGCTAAAATAATTGTCATACATTGACATTTAATCTTTTTACGGCGAGGTCAAGTTTGCTTGTGTATGCATTTGTATGGGCCCCATACATTTGTATGGAAAAAATGTTGATAATTTCAAATGGCTTTTCCTCTGAAGCCTCCGGGCCAGTGTTGCTCAAATTTCATGCGGAGCCTCCGTGGGCAAGAGAATGAAAGATTGCTAAAATGGGTATGATCCATTGATCAAAATGGCTGCCATGCCCATTATTGTAAAAACCTTTAAAAATCTTCTTCTCCATAACCAAATAAGCCCTGGGTCCTAATCTTTGCACAAATTATGGGGGACAGGAGCTCTATCAAAATTGCTCAAATGATGGTTCTGTGTTGACATTTGACCTTTTTGCCTCCAAGGTCAAATTTGCTTCCCTAGTTGTGTGGGCCATATACATTTATATTGAAAGTATCGAAGTGACTTGTAGATCAACAGTAGTTAAAATTGTTCTGATTGGAAATCTAAGATGGCCATCATCTGGTTTATATTTATAATATTTCCCTGCCACTGTGCTGTTTACAGGTATAAAATCAGGATTCTTCAGAAACCACTTAGCCATTTTCCACCAAATTTCACATTGATCCTTCTGTTGAAATGTGATTAATAGTTTATTCAAATGATCATGCTCCATTGACTGTCAGGCCTGTATATTCTTCTTCAAAACTAAGAACTGCTCAAATGATGATATTTTCATTAGTTGTGATGATAGGATTGGAAAAATGTTGCATAACATCTGCATGTGCAGTGGCTATGTCACTCAGGTGAGCGAACCGTGGCCCGTGGGCCTCTTGTTTTTTTATAAACCCATTTCTGTTTCGTAACAAATGAAACATATAAGACATAGAGGAAAATCTCTGAAACAGGATGTAACAGACCAAACAATTTGAAATATGCTCGTTACGAAACAGAGTGAAACGAAATGAAACGATGAAACATACATCTTTTTTTTTATAAACCCATTTCTGTTTCGTAACAAATGAAACGATTAAGATATATAGGAAAAACTGTGAAACAGGATGAAACAGACCAAAAGACTTGTTCAAGGCTCGTTACGAAACAGAGTGGAACCAAATGTAACCATGAAACATTCATCTTTTTTTTTTTATAAACCCATTTCTGTTTCGTAACAAATGAAACAATAAAGATATATAGGGAAAACTCTGAAACAGGATGGAACAGACCAAAAAATTCAAAATTTGCTCGTTACAAAACAGAGTGAAACAAAATGAAACAATGATACATTCATCTTTTTTTTTATAAACCCATTTCTCTTTCGTAACAAATGAAACGAATAAGATTTAGTGGAAAATCTCTGAAACAGGATGAAACAGACCAAAAAATTTGAAATATGCTCGTTACGGAACAGAGTGAAAGGGACTGAAACGATGAAACATACATCTTTTTTTTTTTTTTTTTTATAAACCCATTTCTGTTTCGTAACAAATGAAACGATTAAGATATATAGGAAAAACTGTGAAACAGGATGAAACAGACCAAAAGACTTGTTCAAAGCTCGTTACGAAATTGTTTGGTCTGTTACATCCTGTTTCAGAGATTTTCCTCTGTATCTTATTCGTTTCATTTGTTATGAAACAGATATGGGTTTAAAAAAAAAAAAAAAAAAAAAAAATGTATTTTCATCGTTTCATTCCGTTTCACCCTGTTTCGTAACAAGCTTTTAACAAGTCTTTTGGTCTGTTACATCCTGTTTCAGAGATTTTCCTCTGTATCTTATTCATTTCATTTGTTACGAAACAGAAATTAATTTATAAAAAAAAAAAAAAAGCTGTATGTTTCATCGTTTCATTTCGTTTCACTCTGTTTCGTAACGAGCATATTTCATATTGTTTGGTCTGTTACATCCTGTTTCAGAGATTTTCCTCTATATCTTATTCGTTTCATTAGTTACGAAACAGAAACGGATTTATAAAATAAAAAAAAGATGTATGTTTCATCATTTCGTTCTGTTTCATTCTGTTTCGTAACAAGCATATTTCAAATTTTTTGGTCTGTTTCATCCTGTTTCAGAGATTTTCTTCTATATCTTATTTGTTTCATTTGTTACGAAACAGAAATGGGTTTATAAAAAAAAAAGATATATGTTTCATCGTTTCATTCTGTTTCACTCTTTTTTGTAACGAGCATATTTCATATTGTTTGGTCTGTTACATCCTGTTTCAGAGATTTTCCTCTATATCTTATTCGTTTCATTTGTTACGAAACAGAAATTAATTTATAAAAAAAAAAAAAAGATGTATGTTTCATCGTTCCATTTCGTTTCACTC
The DNA here is from genome assembly GCA_964016985.1 of Anodontia alba. Lineage (NCBI taxonomy): Eukaryota > Metazoa > Mollusca > Bivalvia > Lucinida > Lucinidae > Anodontia > Anodontia alba. The sequence goes on from OZ024828.1 coordinate 105,587,334, forward strand.
TGTTTCGTAACGAGCATATTTCAAATTGTTTGGTCTGTTACATTCTGTTTCAGAGTTTTTCCTATATATCTTATTCGTTTCATTTGTTACGAAACCGAAATGGATTTATAAAAAGAAAAGATGAATGTTTCATTGTTTCATTTCGTTTCACTCTATTTCGTAATGAGCATATTTCAAATTTTTTGGTCTTTTACATCCTGTTTCAGAGATTTTCCTCTATATCTTATTTTTTTCAAATTGTTTGGTCTGTTACATCCTGTTTCAGAGTTTTTCCTATATATCTTATTTGTTTCATTTGTTACGAAACAGAAATGGGTTTATAAAAAAAAAAGATGACTGTTTCATCATTTCATTTCACTCTGTTTTGTAACGAGCATATTTCAAATTTTTTGGTCTTTTACATCCTGTTTCAGAGATTTTCCTCTGTATCTTATTTGTTTCATTTGTTACGAAACAGAAATGGGTTTATAAAAAAGAAAAGATGTATGTTTCATCGTTTCATTCCGTTTCACTATGTTTCGTAACGAGCATATTTCAAATTGTTTGGTCTGTTACATCCTGTTTCAGAGATTTTCCTCCCTATCTTATTCGTTTCATTTGTTACGAAACAGAAATGGGTTTATAAAAAAAAGTATCTGTTTTATTGTTACATTACGTTACACCCTGTTTCGTAACAAGCACTGACCAAGGTGTTTGAACTGTTTCATCCTGTTTTGTAACAAATGAAATGAATGAAACAGACCATCAGTGAGAATTGCTATTGGTCTGTTTCATTTGTCTCATTCCTTTTCAGTCCATTTTAGAGTATTCCTTATATATTTTAATTGTTTTGAACTGTTTCATCCTGTTTCATAACAAATGAAACAAATGAAACAGACCATCAGTGAGAACTGCTATTGGTCTGTTTCATTTGTTTCATTCTTTTTCAGTCCATTTTAGAGTATTCCTTATATATTTTAATTGTTTCATCTGTTTCTGTTACAGAGAAAAAAGCCTGCGTGGTTTTTGTGCAGTATATGAGTCAAAGGACTAAATTTCACTAAAAATTTAATTTAGCTTTTCACAAATCAGCAAATGCATTTTTTTATCTATTAGAAATTTCATGGATACATACATGCATACAAGAAGAGTACATATATATGTACCATTGGATTGGACGTAGGCATAGCCTATTTTAGTCCTTTCCAGATGGTACTGTATAGTATAAGTATAGTTGAAACTATTTAGATACAACAAGAATGGTTACATACATGCATGTAAAATCACAAGGTGATGGATTATTTACAAGATATGAGAATTAAGTGAATACGTGAATGAAAACACGTGTGAGAGAGAGAGAGAAAGAGAGAGAGAAAGACCCACTAAGCAGCCAGTTCCTTGTAATTTTAATTACAGGATAATATTGTGAGTGTGTGTGTGTGTGTACCGGTGTCCTATTCCGATTCAGATTTACCTACACACCTGTAGATAGTTTGATTGACTCTTTTAACCTGTACACCGTGCAACGTGGTGAGCGCCTAAATATTTCCGTGGAAATTAACCGTTAGATCTGGAAGAGAGGTGTTATATGGTTAGATAATGCATGCATTTTCATAATTCTTCAGATTTAGTTGCATTTTGTTAATAAAATTGCACTCTGATTTCTTGTTGTAGTCTCCACTTGCCTGGTTTCCCAGTCTTTTAAACTGGCTGTGTCACCGATTCTTAAAAAATTTAAACAAAGTTCAGTGATTGCTTCCAAATTTACAGACTACTTTTTCTGTGTTTTTATATTTATTCTGTAAATTTGCAGATAATCTATAAATCTACCACAGGAAATGTCATGATTATTGGTTGTATGGATTTTCAGCATCACTGAGTCAGGCCGGCAGAGAAAAACGTAAAATGAAGCAAGCAGAAACCAAAACATAGCTTACAAAATGCAAATTATAAACAAAATGTAAACTTGCACAAAGAAATATAAAATTTGTGCATATTTACCAACATGTAAAATGTTAAATGCATTTTCTGTGAAATTTAGTCCGTCCATTTTAATTTTGAAGGTACGTAAAGATCTGCCATTTCAACAATATCTTGTACATTAAAGATCTAGTTGCAGTTTTCTTCAAGCGTGGCGCACGTGCAAATTTAGTACATAAATCTGTAAATTTACGGATCACTTAATTTGTAAATTTGCTGATTTTGTATAGATTTAGAAAAAGTCTGTAAATCCTTTTTTGTCCCCTACCTGATAATAGTGTTAAGAGCATTTAGTGTACAACCCCATCTCGGCTTTGCCTTTTAGCATCATACAGCGAAAGATCACCAGATTTTGCTATAAAAATTGAAAAGGCAATGCTAAGAAACTGATGCATTCAGATCAAAAACCTCACCCACCATATCACAAAAGAAAGAGGTTACAACACATGAAGTTACGTCCGTTAACAAATAGACAATTGATAAACCTAGTAAGCAGCTCTTTCCCAAAAAGGTGGCGACTCGGGAATCCAAACATAACTAAAAGATATAGCATACATACATGTAATAGTAAAGAATAAGAATCACCAACACCAAAACATCAAACAGGAATGAATCCCAGTGAAAGCACCGACTCCTGGCTTTCTCAAAAATGAATAAATATTCATTGTTATCTTTGTTCTTCAGAAATTGCCAGCCAAACCAAAGGGCAGTTTGTCACTATATAAAGAGAAGAGGAATAAAAAAAGAAAGTTGTATTCTCCATCACCAAGTATAGTGAAAGAAAAAAAAAAAATCTGTCGTCCTTTGAATTAGTAATAATGTTCAAGAGAAAATATGTGAGTGGCATGGGCACTGTCATGACGTTTGGCCCATTTTGTTTCTAACAAAGTGTCATTACACATGTGGGTAGTTAGCTATGAAAGCCACTGCTGAGCCGATCTCCGTTCCATTATTGCCCATCCGGATATTTCAGTTCCCACATAACCATTGCCTTATTTATGTTTCCTAACTTTTGGATTTTGTATTGTCGAATGCAAGTATAAAGCAGTTGAAAAGGTAAATACTTATGAAATTTATAAATGTTTGATTAGTTTCTGCAAGGTTTTTTTTCATTGATCTCAAAAGTAGGAAGGCAAAGTTCAGAGAACGCCATAATCAGAAGAAACGGCCTACGCAAGGCAAGCTTTAACAGCAATTATAATAAGGAATCTTATCCCTTAATCCACCAATGAAAATTCTTTAGCAGACAACAATTAATCTATTTAAGAAAAATAATTTGACTTTTCATGTGAATGATCTACCATTCACAATCAAAGTCATGCCTTATTTTCAAGAAAATCTGTTTTTTTTTTTCAAATTTTGTCTGCTAAGTTGTCGTGACTGGCGCTTTATGAATTAAACCTGAATCGAATGTGATAGCAGCTATAAATGACTATTGCATTTGAGTTTAGACCAATTAGCAACATAAGTGTCGTACAGTTGACTACAAACAACATTAGATGGCTTACACCTTGATTCCTCGAGATGGAGGGCTTTTCAGAGATCAAAAATTGAACCAGAAATTGTGGTTTATTGTTTCAGTGATGTAGACCCCAAAAATAAGTCCCAAACTATCGGATTTTTGCTGCAAAGCGTGATTTTATGAAGGTCAAAATCGGTTCCGATTTTCCCGTCGCTTCGAGCTTCCCAGGTGATCGAGCATCACTGCATTTTGAGGAAAGATCAGGGGATACAAGCAATTTCCCCAAGACACTGCATAATTTCTCCACATCCAGCGCTAGGTGACATCAAAATATAATGCCAGGAAACATACTTACTTGTTGATTTTATCTCCAAAAATTACATTCACTTTTCAAACCAAGCGCCATATTTGACCATAAGCGATATTTTTTTGACTTATTGACCATAATAAAAAAACCACTATATGTTGCACCCCCTGGTTGGAGCAGAATCCCTTTGGAGAGTTTACCTCGGCGTTTTTCACGGATCACAGTTAGTCGAGCAAATTTGCATAATACGTACCTGTTACTGTACTTTTCTTTGCTAGAAAGTCCCAACATAATAATGCCTTGTGCATCCCAAAATACAGTTGCTATCACCTTGCCAGCAGAGGGTTGCGTTTTGAACTTCTTTGGCCTCGGAGACCCCAGCCCTACACTCATTGATCAACTCGCAATGTATTTCCTGACCTGTTTTCCCTTTCAAATACAAGTACCAAATTACAGCACGGTACTCAACTTTTGATGAAAAGCTTACTTTTGCATTGCTAGCCATGTTTGACATTCAATATCTTATGAGTGAATAACACGATAAGGGTGCAATTTTGCCCTCAGGCCTAAAACATGTATTGAAACAAGGCATGAAAATCTTGGGTGTCTCGGTCAATTGGAAATTGGATAGGCTGGTTACTTATTGACTTGCCCTCGTATACTTATAAACTCTACTGTGGTTAGTAGAAGTTTGCATAAAAAACTCCCCAATTCTCGTCTCATGGGGGAAGTATTAATCAAGCATTAGCGAAGTCAGAGTTTATTATCGTAGTTTTGTCATACAAGAAGGTTGATTGGGAAATGACTTCTCTTTCCGTCATAGTCAAATTATCAATATACCTTCGGATGCTTATCAGAAAAATCTAGGAATTAGATCCATGATATTTAATACTTAGATCTGGTAATAGAATCAGTTCTAGCCAGTTCTTTCTAAGTAAATTAGATCTTTAATCAATATTGTAAGATCTTCTTTTAAAATTAGGAGGCTGTTATACAGTACGCTTTGTTGTCAGCCTTTCCTCTTATTAGCTCACCTGAACTATGCTCGGGATGAGCTATTGTGATCACTTTTCGTCCGTTGTCCATCTGTCCATGCGTCCGTCCGTTGGTTAACATTTTCAAACAACTTCTCCTCTGAAGCTGCTCAGCCAATTTTGCTCAAATTTCATGTGGAGCCTCCTTAGGGTGGGGGAACCAAAGGTTGCTAAAATGGTTGCGGTCCATTGACCAAGATGGCTGCAATGCCCATATATGGTAAAAACCTTTAAAAATCTTCTTCTCCAGAACCAAGGATGCCTTGGGGCTGAATCTTTGCACGAATCATCGGGGACAGGAGATCTACCAAAGTTGCTAAAAGAATTGTCATACGTTGACGTTTGACCTTTTTACAGCAAGGTTAAGTTTGCTTCTCTATGCATTTGTATGAGCCCCATATATTTGAATGGGAAAATTGTTGAGAATTTCAAACGACTTCTCTGAAGCCTCTGAGCCAATTTTGCTCAAATTTCATATGGAGCCACCTTAGGGTGGGGAAACAAAAGATTGCTAAAATTGTCACGGTCCGTTGGCCAAGATGGCCAGCATTTCCATATAAGGTAAAAACCTTTAAAAATCTTCTTCTCCAGGACCGAGAATGCCTTGGGGCTGAATCTTTGCACAAATCATTGGGGACGAGAGGTCTACCAAAGTTGCTAAAAGAATTATCGTACGTTGACATTTGACCTTTTTATGACAAGGTCAAGTTTGCTTCCCTATGCATTTGTATGAGCCCCATACATTTGAATAGGAAAATTGTTGAGATTTTCAAAGGACTTCTCCTCTGAAGCCACTGAGCCAAATTTGCTCAAATTTCATACTGAGCCTTCTTAGGTCGGGGGAACAAAAGATTGCTAAAATGGTCACGGTTCATTGACCAAGATGGCCGCCATGCCCATATATGGTAAATCCCTTTAAAAATCTTCATCTCCAGAACCGGGGATGCCTTGGGGCTGAATCTGTGCACAAATCATCGGGGACAGGAGATCTACCAAACTTGCTATAAAGATTGTCGTACATTGACATTTGACCTTTTTACGGCAAGGTCGTTTGCTGTCCTATGCATTTGTATGATCCCCAGAACATTTGTATGGGAAAATTGTTGAGAATTTCAGACAACTTCTCTGAAGCCAAATTTGCTCAAATTTTTAGCTCACCTGAGCACGAAGTGCTCATGGTGACCTATTGTGGTCAGTCATTGTCTGTTGGCAGCGTCAACAATTGCTTTAAAAGCCTACTCCTCCTACACCCCTGGGCCAATTGACTTGATACTTGGTAGGAAGCATCGGGGTGACTTGTAGATCAAAAATAGCTAAAATCGTTCCGTTCGGAAATTTAAGATGGCCGCCATCTTGAAAATCAGTTTTTCCCTACTTCTCGTGAACCGAAAGGCCAATTGACTCCAGATAGGAAGCATCAGGGTGATGTGTAGATCAAAAATAGCTAAAATCCTGCTGATGGGAAATCCAAGATGGCCGCCATGATGGCCATCTTGAAAATATTTTTTCGCTTCTCCTGTGTCCAAAAACCAGTTGACTCGAAACTTGATAGGTAGCATCGGGGTGACTTGTAGATAAAAAAATAGCTCAAATCTTTGCGATAGGAAATCCCAAATTGCGGCCATGGCGTCCATCTTGAAAGTCTGTTTTGAACTTTTTCTCCTGAACTGAAAGGGCAATTGACTCAAAGTTCATTGGAAGTTTCGAGGGGACTTGAAGATCAACGGTAGCTAAGATCATGCTGATTGGAAATCTAAGATGTAGATGTGATCGAAAGAGCGGGAAGGGTGACATCATACAGGTAACTGCCTAAGGGACCTTCTGGATTAAGACTCATTAAGATGACTGAACTGTCATTTTTTTCTGTGGAAGGTTTGAAATACAGAATAGAATAGCGCATTATCTATAGGTTAAGTATAGCTTGTTAAAATATGCTTTACTTTTAAAAATTTCTTTTTACCTATACAAACAGCAAAAAACAAAAACAAAAAAAAAAGAAAAAAAAAAAAAGAAAATAACAGAAAAGCCGACTCACTTTCATCATTGGCTGGGTTTTGCATTGTTCACCTGGAAGGTATAGGAAGTTTAAAAAATATATGCTATATATACTCTAAAAATTCGGACTCCTTTCCATACTTTCAATAAAATTTTTGCTATCTATTGATCTGTCTAAAATTGTTGAATGAGTGGAGTACAGTTTAGACACTTAATCAGTTATCTCATTTAACAGTATCTGATCTTGGTTTACATATTTTACCCAGTCCTATCTGTCCCAAATAGTTAGGGTAAATAGTTAGGGTAAATACAGTATAGTAAATATTGAGGACTTTGATCAGTCCATGCAGGCTTGTTCTGAGTCTACTGTTCACACATGGTTTTCTTCACAGAGAACCTCTGGTATGAAAATGAAAGTTTGCTCTTACTACATAAAGGAAGTCATGTTTCACTCAAGTCCTGCTGAACCAGCATATGCCCTGCCTTTGCAAACAGTGTAGATCCAGATCAGTTGGCTTTAGAAGCCAACTGATCTGGATCTGCTGTGTTTGCCATTAAGGAGAATTGGTATCAACAACCTGGATCAATTAATCTGATTGGCTGAAAATTAGAAGTCGGTGTGCCATCTTCATTTATCCCGCATGGCAAGGTTTAATAAGAAAATATTTATTTTCTGTTGATAAAAGAATTAGTACATAACAAATGATTAATATTTCTATATCCCCCAACATACGGGGATGGGGGGATTTTAGTGCGGATCCCGTTGGCGTTGGTTTTGGTGTTGGCACTGGTGTTTTGGTGTAGGCATGACACTTTCTTGTCTGCACAATATCTTGAGAACAAGTGGCTGGATTCTTTCCAACTTTTCATGGATAAATAATTGGGACATAACAAAGAACTGATTAAACATACATTGCTTGAAGTTTTAATGCAATATTCTTGCATAATTTCTCATTAACTGTCAGCTCTTGAGTGAAGGTTTCGTGACATTCAAATTATCATTATAATGAATTTTGTTGTTGTATCGAGTGCCGGTTTAAATAGGCTTGACTGTATTAATGGTAGAGTTAGGTGACTTTGATTTTCTTAGAAAATTTGTCTTATAGACATGACATAGTATGCAGCAAAATTGCAGCAAAGTAAGAATATAGGCTGGGCATGTGCATAAAGGTCACAGAACTGATCAAATTTTTATCCCCCGACCAATAGGTTCGGGGGATATAGCGATCAGCATGTCTCCGTCCATCCGTCCGTCCGTCGATGCATCCTTGTAGGCTCGATAACTTCAAGACCCTTGGACATATTTTGATAATATTTGGTAGGAATGTAGAGGAGGACCAGTAGGCACGTCGCTTGCAAGAGAGACAATTCTCACTATCTTCCTTACGTAGTTTATCTCCCTGGAAGCCAAAATATTGTGTTGGCCATAACAGCCATACTGTTTAAGATAATTTGATAATTGCTAGGGATGAAGAGGAGGACCAGTAGGCATGTCCTGTGCAAGAGAGATAACTCTCACTTTATTTGTTATATAGTTATCTCCCCTGAAGCAGAAATATTGTAGCCTCATCCTTGTGCACTCCATAACTGATACCCTTAGACATAGTTTGATAATATTTGGTAGGAATATAGAGGAGGACCAGTAGGTATGTTTTGTGCAAGAGAGACAACCCTCACTATCTTCATTATATAGTTACCTCCCCTGAAGCCTAAATCTTCTGCAGGCCATAACTCCCATACTGTTTGAGATAATTTAATCATATTTGGTAAGGATGAAGAGGAGGACCAGTAGGCATGTTTCATGCAAGAGAGACAACTCTCACTTTATTTGTTCTCCCCTGAAGCAGAAATTGCACTCATGTTTGTGCGCTCCATAACTTTGATACCCTTAGACATATTTTGTAATGTTTGGTAGGAATGAAGAGGAGGACCAGCAGGTGTGCCGCGTGATAGAGAGACAACTCTCACTATCTTCCTTATATAGATATCTCCCCTGAAGCCGAAATCTTGTGCAGGCCATAACTCCCATATTGTTTGAGATAATTTAATAATATTTGGTAGGGTGAAGAGGAGGACCAGTAGGCATGTTGCATGTAAGAGAGACAAATCTCACTTTATTTGTTGTGTAGTTATCTTCCCTGAAGTGGAAATCTTGTGCAGGCTATAACTTTGATACCCTAAGACATATTTTGATAATGTTTGGTAGAAATGAAGAAGAGGACCAGTAGGTTTGTCGAGTGCAAGAGTGACAACTCTCACTGTCTTCGTTATATATAGTTATCTCCACTGAATGCAAAATCTTGTGCAGGCCATCTCCCATACTGTATGAGATAATTTGATAATGTTTGATAGGGATGAAGAGGAGGACCAGTAAGAGTTTCGCGTGCAAGAGAGACCACTCTCACTTCCTTCGTTATGTAGTTGTCTCCCCTGAAGCAGAAATCTTATGCAGGCCATAACTCACATACTGTTTGAGATAATATGATAATATTTGGTAGAGATTAAGAGGAGGACCAGTAGGCATGCTACTTGCAAGAGAGACAACTCTCACCTTCTTCTTTATGTTGTTATCTCCCCTGAAGCCAAAATCTTGTGCACTCTATAACTTTGATACCCTAAGACATATTTTGAAAATATTTTGTAGAAATGAAGAGGAGGACCAGTAGGCATATCACATGCAAGAGAGACAACTCTCACTTTCTTTATTATGTAGTTAACGCCCCAAAAGCAAAAATCTTGTGTGCTCCATAACTTTGATACTCTTACACATATTTTGATAATGTTTGGTAGAAATGAAGAGGAGGCAGGTACCATGCAAGAGAGACAACTCTCACTTTCTTCCTAATGTAGTTATCTCCCCTGAAGTCGAAATCTTGTGCAGGCTATAACTCCCATACTGTTTGAGATAATATGATAATATTTGGTAGAGATGAAGAGGAGGACCAATAGGTGTGTCACATGCAAGAGAGACAACTCTCAATTTCTTTTCCATTATGTAGTTATCTCCCCTGAAGCCAAAATCTTGGGTTTCATAACTTCGATACCCTTAGACATATTTTGGTAATATTTAGTAGAGGCATTGATAGACTGGCTCCAGTCGTTTTTGTTTTATATCTATTTCTCTCTTTCTCTACATTATTTTTTTATCATGATCCTCTTTAATCCAACTTCAAGTTACCTATAGCTGAACAGTACTCAACTTTTGACGAAAAGCTTACTTTTGCATCGCTAGCCATGTTTGACATTCAATATCTTATGTTTGTGTTGAGGTTTTACGGCCCAGTCAACCCAATGGGGTCATGTCGAGCGCGGTCAGTTTACCTAACCACACGTTTACTGGGTAGGCTTAGTCCTCTAAACAGTTAACCAGTATTGTGCACATTCTTTCGCCAGAAACTGACAACTGTCCTTCTTGAATCAGCGGAAGGGAGAGAATGACCGTAGAAAATATTTCATGATCAATCTCCACAAAAGAATGTTGCCGACCTCGGCGGGGGTTGAACCCACGACCTAGTGGTCTCCAGTCGGACGGCGCATCCAACTGAGCCACCGAGGCCAATATCTTATGAGTGAATGACACGATAAGGGTGCAATTTTGCCCTCAGGCCTAAAACATGTATTGAAACAAGGCATGAAAATCTTGGATGTCTCAGTCAATTGGAAATGGGATAGGCTGTTTACTTATTTACTTGCCCTCGTAAAATAGATATGAAAATAAAGCTAATACCCACTGTACAAAGCAGACAGTTTTCACTAGAAGTCCAAAAGACAAGCGTTATTTAGTACACAAAGGTGTGAAATCAGGGCAGAATACTTTAATTGAAAAACTTTCCAAATCAAAATAAAAGAAGATGAACATAGAGATATTGTTTTCAGAAACTGTCAGTGCAGAAAAGACTCACTTTTTTTTTGACAATCTGTATTAACCTTTGTCAAATTAAGATGTCACGCCCACTTCTAATTTTAGCCAGTCAGATTGTTTGATCAGAATTGTTGCTAGAAATTCTCAAATTTAATGGCAAACAATGCAGATCCAGATCCAGATCAGTTGGCTTCTTCAGAAACCAACTGATCTGTTTGCAGGCAGGGTATATCCAGGTTCAGCATGACAAGGGTTAACCTCATTCAAGGGCAATTTTACAAGGTAATTTCCCCCCCACTACCCCTATCCCCCCCCGCCCCCCACCCCCCACTCACACACTCCCCAAAACCCAGGACACTGACTCTCTTGATGCTTAGGTATTAACTAACAGGATTTTTTATGCCCCGCCACTAAAAAAGTGGCGAGGTATTATGTTATACCCTCTGAAATTTTGAGTGTCCATACGTCCGCCCGTCAGTGCCCCCACCATTCTTCTGCCCGCAACTCCTCCTACAGTTTTAGGCCAGTCCTTTTCAAACTTTACAGGCACTTTTAGGATGGTCTGAAGATATTCATATTGTTTTTTCAGAATCCTGAAATTATTTTTTATCACATTTTTTGCATTTTTAACTTAGACTTTTTTTTGAGCCCTAATACTACAGAAATGTATAGGGAGTATGTACCTTCTGCCCACAACTCCTCTTACAGTTTTAGGCCAATCCTTTTCAAACTTTACAGGCACTTTTAGGATCGTCTGAAGATATGCATATTGTTTTTTCAGAATCCTGAAATTATTTTTTGTCACATTTTTTGCATTTTTAACTTAGACTTTTTTCGAGCCCGAATACTACAGAAATGTATTGGGAGTATGTACCTTGTACACGCAACTCCTACATTTTCAGGCCGATCCTTTTGAAACTTTACACATGCTTTTAGGATGGTCTGAAGATATGCATATTGTTTTTAGCTCACCTGAGCTATGCTCAGGATGAGCTATTGTGATCACTTTTCGTCCGTCTGTGCATCCGTCCGTTTACATTTTCAAACGACTACTCCTCTGAAACCGCTGTGCCAGTTTTGCTCAAATTTCATGTGGAGCCTTCTTAGGTTGGAGGAACGAAAAATTGCTAAAATGGTCATAGTCAATGATGGCCGCCATGCCCATATATGGTAAAAACCTTTAAAAATCTTCTTCTCCAGAACCGAGGATGCCTTGGGGCTGAATCTTTGCATTCATCGGGGACATGAGGTCTACCAAAATTGCTAAAATAAATGTCATATATTGACATTTGACCTTTTTACGGCAAGGTCAAGTTTGCTTCCATATGCATTTGTATGGGAAAAACCTTTAAACATCTTGTTCTCCAAAACCGAGGATGCCTTATGGCTGAACCTTTACATATATCATCAGAAACTGAAGGTCTATCAAAGTTGCTTAAATAATCGTCGTACATTGACATTTGACCTTTTTATGGTAAGGTCAATTTTGCTTCCTTATGCATTTGTATGGGAAAAATGTTCAGAATTTCAAATGATTTCTTCTCTGGAGCCCCTAAGCCAATTTTGCTCAAATTTCATGTGGAGCCTCCTTAGGTTGGGGGAACGAAAAATTGCTAAAATGGTCGCGGTTAGTTGACCAAGATGGCCGCCATGCCCATTTATGGTAAAAACCTTTAAAAATCTTCTTCTCCAGAACTGAGGATGCCTTGGGGCTGAATCTTTGCATAAGTCATTGGGGACGGGAGGTCTACCAAAATTGCTAAAATAAATGTTGTATATTGACATTTGACCTTTTACGGCAAGGTCGTTTGCTTCCATATGCATTTGTATGGGGAAAAGCCTTTAAAAATCTTGTTTTCCAAAACCTAGGATGCCTTGTGGCTGAATCTTTACATATATCATCGGAAACTGGAGGTCTACCAAAGTTACTAAAATAATGGTCGTACATTGATATTTGACCTTTTACTGTGAGGGCAGTTTTGCTTCCTTATGCATTTGTATGGGAAAAGTATTCAGAATTTCAAATGACTTGTCCTCCGGAGCCTCTGGGCCAATTTTGCACAAATTTCATATGGAGCCTCCTTAGGTTGGGGGAATGAAAGATTGCTAAAATGGTCGCGGTCCATTGACCAAGATGGCCACCATGCCCATATATGGTAAAAACCTTTAAAAATCTTCTCCTCCAGAACCGAGGACGACTTGGGTCTGTATCTTTGCTGAAATCATCGGGGACAGGGGATCTACCAAAGTTGCTAAAATAATGGTCGTACAAGTTTGCTTCCCTAAAACATTTAAAAATCTTATTCTCCAAAACCGAGGATGCCTTATGGCTGAATCTTTGCATATATTATTGGGAACATCTGCATGTCTGCAGTGGCTATGTCACTCAGGTGAGCGAACCGTGGCCCGTGGGCCTCTTGTTTTTAGCACACCTGAGCTATGCTCAGGATGAGCTATTGTGATCACTTTTCGTGCGTCCGTACGTCCGTCCGTTAATATTTTCAAACGACTTCTCCTCTGAAGCCCCTGAGCCAATCTTGCTCAAATTTCATATGGAGCCTCCTTAGGTTGGGGGAACGAAAAATTGCTAAAATGGTCACGGTCCATTGACAAAGATGGCCGCCATGCCCGTATATGGTAAAAACCTTTAAAAATCTTCTTCTTTAGAACGGAGGATGCCTTGGGGCTGAATCCTTGCATAAGTCATCGGGGAGGGGAGGTCTACCAAAATTGCTAAAATAAAGGTCGTATATTGACCTTTTTACGGCAAGGTCAAGTTAGCTTCCCTATGCATTTGTATGGGAAAAACCTTTAAAAATCTTGTTCTCCAAAACCGAGAATGCCTTATGGCTGAACCTTTACATATATCGTCAGAAACAGGAGGTCTACCAAAGTTCCTCGGTGCCAATTATGCTCAAATTTCATATGGAGCCTCCTTAGGTTGGGGGTATGAAAGATTGATAAAATGGTTGCGGCTCGTTGACTAAGATGGCCACCATACCCATATATGGTAAAAAACTTTAAAAATCATCTTCTCCAGAACTGAGGATGCCTTGGGGCTGAATCTTTGCATAAGTCATCGGGGATGGGAGGTCTACCAAAATTGCTAAAATAAAGATCGTATATTGACATTTGACCTTTTTACGGCAAGGTCAAGTTTGCTTCCCTATGCATTTGTATGGGAAAAACCTTTAAGAATCTTGTTCTCCAAAACCGAGGATGCTTTATGGCTGAACCTTTACATATATCATCAGAAACAGGAGGTCTACCAAAGTTGCTAAAATAATGGTCGTACATTGACATTTTACCTTTTTACGGTAAGGTCCATTTTGCTTCTTTATGCATTTGTATGGGAAAAATGTTCAGAATTTCAAACGACTTCTCCTCTGGAGCCTCTGGGCCAATTTTGCTCAAATTTCATATGGAGCCTCCTTAGGTTGGGGGAATGAAAGATTGCTTTTAAAATGGTTGCGGCTCGTTGACCAAGATGGCCGCCATGCCCATATATGGTAAAAACCTTTAAAAATCTTCTTCTCCAGAACTGAGGATGCCTTGGGGCTGAATCTTTGCATGTCATCAGGGATGGGAGGTCTACCAAAATTGCTAAAATAAAGGTCGTATATTGACATTTGACCTTTTTACGGCAAGGTCAAGTTTGCTTCCCTATGCATTTGTATGGGAAAAACCTTTAAAAATCTTGTTCTCCAAAACCGAGGATGCCTTGGGGCTGAATCTTTGCATAAGCCATCGGGGACGGGAGGTATATGGCTGAACCTTTATAGATATCATCAGAAACAGGAGATCTACCAAAGTTGCTAAAATAATGGTCGTACATTGACATTTGACCTTTTTACGGTAAGGTCAATTTTGCTTCCTTATGCATTTGTATGGGAAAAATGTTCAGAATTTCAAACGACTACTCTGGAGCCTCTGGGCCAATTTTGCTCAAATTTCATATGGAGCCTCCTTAGGTTGGGGGAATGAAAGATTGCTAAAATGGTCACGGCTCATTGACCAAGATGGCCACCATGTCCATATATGGTAAAAACCTTTAAAAATCTTCTTCTCCAGAACCAAGGATGCCTTGGGGTTGAATCTTTGCATAAGCCATCGGGGACGGGAGGTATATTGACATTTGACCAAAAATTGTTCTGATTGGAAATTTAAGATGGCTGTCAGCTCGTTTATATTCATTATATTTCCCTGCCACTGTGCTGTTTACATGTATAAAATCATGATTCTTCAGAAACCACTTAGCCAATTTCCACCAAATTTTGCATTGATCCTACTGTTGAAATGTGATTGATAGTTTATTCAAATGATTATGCTCCATTGACTGTCAGGCGCATATATTCTTCTAAGAAACTAAGAACTGCTCAAATGATGATCTTTTCATTGGTTGTAATGATAGAATTGGAAAAATGTTGCATAACATCTGCATATCTGCAGTGGTTATGTCACTCAGGTGAGCGAGTCGTGGCCCATGGGCCTCTTGTTTCAGAATCCTGAAATTATTTTTTATCACTTTTTATTGCATTTTTAACTTAGACTTTTTTTTTTTTTTTGAGTTATGAAATAACTGTTTATTGCTTCTCTTCATGTTTAACTTCAATTGTTTTCAACCCTTATACTACAGAAGTGCATAGGGAATATGTCGCTGTGGCGGGGCATGGTGCATGGCTTGCAGCTTTATTAATTAATGCCTGATAGTGCTTCATTATCCATAAAATTAGCATTTTTCTGGGCCATTCAGCAGACGACAAACAGGCAATATTTTCCTTACTTTTTTGACTTCCAAGCACCCAATATCAGAAATTTGATACAGACCATTAGCTTTTCAGCAATGACAGTCTAAGTTTACCTAACAAATTTTATTATCCTCAGCTGTTTGGTGAGAACCATTAAGTATTGCAATGAGAGAAAGTTTAAAAGGTCAGCAGGCGGAATTCTGCCTAGACCAGTTTCACTTGTTACCAGACCCTTTCTTTCAAGCCAAGTGACTGAAGTAAACAAAAATTCTACAAGCTATACAAGTGTTGAGTCCCCTCAAAAAAAAGAAGAAAAAGAAAGAAAATAAAAATAAAGAAAGGGTCTGGGGCCAGACTAAGGCATTGGTATGGAACAGTAGGTGTGTCACATGCAAGAGAGACAACTTCTGCTGTGGTTGTTTTCTAGTTACCTCCCCTGAATGAATTTCTAAGCTAAATCCTTGAGTATGTGGTTTGAAATATTTTGATAATATTTGGTAGAGGCATAGGTAAGGACCAGTAGGCATGTCGTGTTCAAGAGTGCTCTCACTTCCTTCATTATTATCTCCCCTGATGCCAAAATCTTGTGCAACCCATAATGCCCACTGTTTGAGATGAATTGATAATTTTTGGTAGGGACATATATCAGGTCAAGAAGGTGTGTAGCATGCAAGAAGGACAATTTCTACTCTGTTGATTTTTTACCCCAATAAACATACAGCAAGTTCCTTTACCTTTACAAGGCATTTATTTTTTGCTATTATTTCTGAATATGTACACTCACAAATTCAAATTAATTGCAAATATTGTGTATCCTGTACAAATTATCACATCAAAAGTAATTATTAGATGATTTTGACAAAAATGAAAAAAAAAAATAAAAAAATAAAAGAACACGCAAAAATAAAATCATTCACAGTACACCTATTTTTATTTTCACTTATTATTTTGGTCACATTTCATACTATCTTTGCATCTTTTTACTTTGCTCTCATTCAATATATACATGGTATCGATTGAAATACACTAAATTTAGAAATGGCGGTTTGGTCGGAGGATTTGCCATCTCCTCTGATGGCTATTTTTATTGCTATAGTTACATACCCTGGATTTACTTAAAAATTTCGCCTTATACATTTGATATAGTTGGGTTCGTGTCTGCAAGTTCTGCAGTTTTCAAGATTATGATTTGAAATTTGCAGCAAAGTAATAATATTGGCTGGGCATGCACATAAAGGTCACAGAATGATCAGAGTTTTGTTGCTAGAGTTACTTAGCCTGGATTTACTTAGAAATTTTGTCTTATACACATGGCATAAGAAGGTTCGTGTCCACGCAACTTCTTCTATAGTTTTCAAGATAACGATTTCAAACTTGCAGCAAAGTAAGAATATAGGCAGGGCATGTGCATATAGGTCACAGAACTCTGGTCAAATTTTTATTGCTAGTGTTATGCTATGCTTAGAAATTTGCCATATTCACATTGCATAGTGCAGTTCATGTCTCTGCAACTTCTACAGTTTTCATGATTTGTTTGAAACTTACATTACAGAAAAGGTATAGATTTAGCATATGCATATGCATGAAGGTCAGAGAATTCTGGTCAAACTCTGATTATGGCAAGAACTACATGCCCATGATTTATTTAATAATTTTGCCTTATAACCATGCCATAGCAGATTTCATGTGTCTAACTCCTCTTATAGATTTCAGGGTCATGTTCGGAAATTTGCACCATGACAAGAATACAGGTTGAACTTGTGCATGAAGCCCAAATAACTTTGAAAACAGTCAGATGATAAATATTCAAATCCAGATTGGCAGTAGCGGGGGCATTCATCCCCTTTAGGGATTTTCTAGTTCATTATTATTTTTCAGAGAAAATAAGGTGTTGCATTTCATGTGACTCATCTGCTAACAAACAAATTACATGGAATGTCAAGCCTTACTTTTGCCTGGCGCTTTAAGAGTTTATTCTTCTGCACTGACCATTCAGTCAGCTGTTTGTATTTCCTAATCCTTTATTCTTTAATAATGGAACTACAGACAGTCTAACAGCTTTGTTGATGTGGAATTTAAGGCGATTGAATACACCTGAAGTTTTTCCACTAGTTTTACAGGGAAGACAACTTTTGTGAGATCCTGTTAAGTTTCCTGCATACAAATCTGCTGCTGAAAAGGTGTTTACTCTAAAAGAAAAGAATTTGCTTCTAAATTGGAAGCAAATTGTTTCCTTTTAGCGATCTATTTTCAAAGGGACCAATCAGTTTGTCAGATTGTTTACTATGAAAAAGTATTTATTCCCCTTATACATTAGGGTAATAGTTAGTGTTTTAGAACTTTAGAACTTACCATAACATGCTGTTTTGTGGAGAAAGAGGGGAAAATAGTTCATTTGGAAGATGTCTTGATGCTTCCAATAGGAACTTATTTTTAGCTCACCTGAGCAAAAGCTCAGGGTGAGCTATTGTCATCACCCTATGTCCGTCGTCCGTCGTCCCTCGTTCGTCGTCAACAATTAGTTTGTTAACACTCTAGAGATCACAGTTTTGACCCAGTCTTGATGAAACTTGGTCAGAATGTTTGCCTCTATGAAATTTAGGTCAAGTTTGATACTGGGTTACTTGGGGCAAAAACTAGGTCAATGGGCCAGATCAGCAGAAAACCTTGTTAACACTCTAGCTGTCACATTTTTGAAGCAATCATCATGAATCTTGCTCATTAATTTTGTCTTGATGATTTCTAGGTCAAATTCGAAACTGGGTCACCTGGGGTCAAAAACTAGGTCACCTGGCCAGATCAGCAGAAAACCTTGTTAACACTCTAGCAGTCACATTTTTGAAGCAATCATCATGAATCTTGCTCAATATGTTTGTCTTGATGATTTCTAGGTCAAGTTCGAAACTGGGTCACTTGGGGTCAAAAACTAGGTCAATGGGCCAGATCAGCAGAAAACCTTGTTAACACTCTAGTGGTCACATATTTGAAGCAATCATCATGAATCTTGCTCATTATGTTTGTCTTGATGAATTCTAGGTCAAGCTCGAAACTGGGTCACCTGGGGTCAAAAACTAGGTCGCCTGGCCAGATCAGCAGAAAACCTTGTTGACACTCTAGCGGTCACATTTTTGAAGCAATCATGAATCTTGCTCAATTTGTTTGTCATGATGATTTCTAGGTCAAGTTCGAAACTGGGTCACTTGGGGTCAAAAACTAGGTCCCTGGCTAGATCAGCAGAAAACCTTGTTAACACTCTAGCGGTCACATTTTTGAAGCAATCATCATGAATCTTGCTCAAAATGTTTGTCTTGATGATTTATAGGTCGAATTGGAAACTGGGTAACTTGGAGTCAAAAACTAGGTCACCGGGCCAAATCAGCAGAAACCTTGTTAACACTCTAGCGGTCACAATTTTGAAGCAATAATCATGAATCTTGCTCAAAATGTCTGTTTTGATGATTTCTAGATCAGGTTCGAAATTGGGTCACGTGGTGTCAAAAACTAGGTCACCAGGCCAAACCAGCAGAAAACCTTGTTAACACTCTAGCGGTCACATTTTTGAAGCAGTTATCATGAATCTTGCTCAAAATGTTTGTCTTGATGAGTTCTAGGATATATTTGAAACTGGGTCACTTGGGGTCAAAAACTAGTCACCGGGCCAAATCAGCAGAAAACCTTGTTAACACTCTAGCGTTCACATTTTTGAAACAATTATCATGAATCTGACTCAAAATGTTTGTCTTGATGATTTCTAGGTCAAGTTCGAAACTGGAACATCTGGGGTCAAAAACTAGGTCACCTGGCCAAATCAGCGTAAAATCTTATAATCACTCTAGCGGTCACATTTTTCAAGCAATCATCATGAATCTTGCACAAAATGTTTGTCTTGATGAGTTCTAGGTCAAGTTTGAAACTGGGTCACTTGGAATCAAAAACGAGGTCACCGGGCCAAATCAGCAGAAAACTTTGTTATAATCATTTTGAACTTTTGAATGTTTGCCTTGATCAGTTCTAGATCAGGCTCTCAAAGTGCTATGTTGCTCAGGTGAGCGTTACAGGGCCATCATGGCCCTCTTGTTCCTATCTGAATTCCTGTGCTTCAAAACAGATTTTGAGACTTCAAATGGATTTGAATAGTTGGGTATCATCACATGTGCTGTGGGGACTTTGGAGGTCTTCCAGTCTGTGTGAAATTTTGGAAGGGCCTGAGCAGTCTTATATCAGTGCACCTAAGTACTCTAAATATTTGGATACACAGATAGAAAGCATTTTTGGATGGGTTTTTAAAAAATCTGTCCTTTAAAGTAGCAATCTGGGTGAGTTGGTGGGCAGTGTCAGGCATTGGGCGTTGTCCCAGGTTTAACTTGGTTAACCTTTTTTAGCTCACCTGAGCAAAAGCTCAGGGTGAGCTATTGTCATCACCCTATGTCCGTCGTCGTCAACAATTAGTTTGTTAACACTCTAGAGGTCACAGTTTTGACCCAATCTTGATGAAACTTGGTCAGAATACTCTTGTATTAGTAATGTCAATTTGATCTACACTTAATTGTGAAATAAATTTTGAGTTTAGAATGCATGTACTTGGAAATATTATGAGATAAAAGAAGAAAAAAATATGATTGTTTGAAATTATTGTTTTAGATTAGTAATTGCATACATTTCATTTAAATCATCATTTTTGGACATGATTCAGTCCGAAGGAGATGATTGGAACAAATGCTGAGAATTGTTTAGGGAGAAAAATCAGCGTAATGTTTTTACCCTAAAAATTAGGACACTTTGACTACTTACCATGCTTGTCCTAAAGTTTGAACCAGTCTAGTTTAATACCTTTTGAAATGTCTAAACAGACTGTTGGATTAGGGGTATTGTAGACCCAGACCAAAGACCACAGTCTGCAAAGACCAATCTGTCCCAGTACTTAGGGTTATCATGATATCCCAACAGTGCCTACAGTAGGACCAAGCTAAAGGTACTTACCATTTTATATATTACAGGCTGCAGCTCTGAGTCAGTTAGATGTTACATCTAGCCAGCAGGTTCCTGCATCAGGTGTTCCCAGCAGTGCTCCACCAACTGGAGTAGATTCTTCAACTGTTATCAGTAGTGTTTCAGGAACAAATGTTGATAGAGAAAGGTAAACACATTGTAGATGTGGTAAAGCCACAGTTGTAAAAAATAAGAGTCATTCAGATCTTTCTGATCAGTTTAATAAAATAATGTACATGTTCTTTTCACCTCCTAATGATGATGTAAGTTTCTTGAAACTATATCCATGACACATTAAGTATGCAAGGACTATAAATTTTCCCTCATTTGGTCTGTTGTCCCTTTGTTGATCTGTATATCCACCTACTCATATGCCTATTCCAACATCAAAGTTTTTTATTAAGTTTTTGTCTTCCCTTATTTTTTTCCTCACATTCTTCACTTGGAGCTGTCAAATATGTGGTTAGTATTCTTACAGGAAAGACACAGGTTAGTTGCTGTTGCTGCTGACCAAAGGTCAAGGTCACAGATTCAGATATTTTGTTAATATTTACACTGATATTTTATGTGAAGTGAAGTCTATACTTACATTTGTTATATTTGTGAAAGTCCTCACTTTAAGTTGGTGATATATGATTAATATTACTGCTGGATGGATACAGATCAATTGAGAGCATTTTTATACTGCTGCTCAACAATATCCAAGATCACAGAAATTTTCTTAACATGTATTAAATTTTGGGTATAAGCTTTTTATGCCCCCACTATCCGCATGATGCCAGGGGCATATAGTTTTTAGGTTTTCTATACGTGAGTACAAGTGTACATATGTATGCCCTTCTGTATGTATGTGTGTAGATACATACATGGTCTTGTTAGACTCAGGTTAAGACATTTGCACCAGGTAGAAACTGAACTTTTATTTAAGGTAGCAACTTGAAACTTTGTATGAAAACTTATGTCTGTGAGTACGGTAGCAACATATATGAGTCTTTTTCAGCATGACCTAAACTTCATAATCTAATGATTTTGTACTTTAGCTTAATTTACAAGGTTAAGGTATTTGTATCAAATAGAATCTGACCTTTTATTGATGATATTTTGTTGAAACTTGTTTATTCTTTAATGGAATTGGAAATAACTTGGCATAAATGTTAACCATCATCACAGGATGTGTCACTAGCAAGACCCAGGTCTGTAGCTCCAAGGTCAAGGTAACATTTAGAGGTCAAAGGTCAGAAATAGTCTATTTTTAGTGTCCAGTCCATAACTTTGTCATTCCTTGATGGATTTAGAAATTACTTTGCAGGAATGTTTTCCATCATAAGATGATGTGTTGTGTGCAAGACCCAGGTCTATAGCTCCAACATCAAAGTTACACTAAAATGT
The DNA here is from genome assembly GCA_964016985.1 of Anodontia alba. Taxonomy (NCBI): domain Eukaryota; kingdom Metazoa; phylum Mollusca; class Bivalvia; order Lucinida; family Lucinidae; genus Anodontia; species Anodontia alba. The sequence continues at coordinate 105,609,079 of OZ024828.1, forward strand.
CAAAGGTCAAAAATAGGGTCAGTTATTCCATAACTGTCATTCCTTGATGGATTTAGAAATTACTTTGCAGAAATGTTTACCATCATAAGACGGTGTGTCGCACACAAGACCCAGGTCAAGGTCACACTTAGAGGTCAAATGTCAAAAATAGGGTCTATTTTTCTTGTTCAACTTCATTTTTTGCAAATTGCTTGTTTCTGGGTGAGGAGGGTCTCTTGTTGGGGGCATCTGTCGCGTATTGACACATTTCTAGGTAGCTCACCTGAGCTAAGCTCAGGATGAGCTATAGTGGTTACTTTTTATACGTCAGACCTCCATCTGTCTGTCCGTCCATCCGTTGACACTTTAAAACGGCAACTCCTCCAAAGCTGCTGAAATGATTTGTCCCTCATTAGGTAGGAATGTTGGTGGGATAGGGAAATTTCAAAATAGCTAAAATTATGGTGATCTGCCCTTTTGTTTGGTTGCTTTGACAACTGCAAGGTCCCATAGACTTATAATGGAGAAAATGGTTAAATTGCATTTCCTTCATAACACATGAAGTGATGTGAACCATATTGGGCAGTTATGATCATTTGATGGTTGTCTACACAGTATATGCATTTTAGAACCAGTGGCAATTTTGTTTGGCTGCCATAGCAAAATTATTAAGTAGGAAATTTGTGAAGTACTAGCAGGGAAAGAAGACCCTGTTGCACACCAGCAGAAAAGAAGAGCATGTAGCGCACCAGCAGAGAAAGTAGACCTTTTCGAGCTTATCTCTTATCGGCCTTGTAAAGAGACATAGGACATGTAGCATAGATGGGAGTGGTAACATGCAATTGAAAAACCTCTTCTCCCATCATGTCTTTACTTTTTCAATGAAGATTAGAGCTTGGCAAGTTCTTTGTTCTGGTGAAGATAAATAGATTATAAAAAGAATGAACGTTGAGAGCAGTGAATACACACACACACAAGATGAAAATTGCTGAAGTGTCTAAAGCTTACAATAAACGATTGAAATAGCAAAAGCTATAAGTTACAATCAAATTTTATTCTGTGAGGGTTATCTTCCCCTGCCTCTTTGCTATATACATGTATAAAATCATGATATTGTTAAACAAATTCTCTTTAGAAACCACTTGGCCAGTTTCCACCAAAGCGCATCTCGATCTGTCTGTTGTAACTGGATTGAGAGTTTGTTCAAATGGACATGCTCCATTGACTGTCGTATCCATATATGGTAAAAGAATAACAATTTAAACAAAAATGTCTTCATCAAAACCAAGAACTGCTCAAATAATGAATCTTTCATTAGTTGCAATGACCGGATTGGAAAAATGTTGCATAACATCTGCATATCTGCAGTGGCTATTTCACTCAGGTGAGTAAGCTGTGGCTCGTGAGCCTCTTTTTCTTTATAGATATTTTAAAAAAAAATCTTCATTGAAGTTGTTGATGTGTGATTAGCTACTGGATGGATACGGATCTGCTGATCTTGTCCTGCTGCTGCTAACCAAAGGTCAAGGTCAAAGAATTATTAACATGGTCAAGAGTTTTAACAAGTCCCGTCTATATGTACCACCTGTTGACGTGTCTAAAAACTGCTAGATGAGTGTCAAATGGTGTAGACCCTGGTCATGCTGTGCTGCAGGGCCTGATTCAGCTCTGTACTGTAGACATGTCTGCCTGTCGGAATACTAGGGTAAATACAGTATTTATAATTGATACTTTGGTACAGTTTGTTTATAATTATGGCGACCAGTGTCCTGTTTATTGCAGTGAAAATGAGAGTACTATTGGTAAAGAGGATAGGAAGAGAAAGGCAAGAAGTAAGCGGAGGAAGACAATCGATAAAGCTCCTTGTTTGACAATACTCAGCTATGATAAAGAAAATGAAGAAGTTGAATGTCTTTTAGAATTTTCTAACCGAAACTCTGTGACTTTCAAGTTTGATACTGAGGGTGACAAACCTGAAGAGATTGCTGAGAGTCTGGTATGTAGAAAAACAACAGACTACCATGATTACCAAAAGTATTCATTCAGTCATCATAAATCCTTACCATACTTAACCAAACATTTAAAAAATAGTTAATTACTACCTGTCAGGGTATCTAAAATGTTGGGATAGAAGGACAAATATTGTAGTCCCAGATTAAATGGCTTTAGGATTAGTTTGATTTAGGTCTGCACTGTTTGCTGAGATCTTCCTGTATGAACATTTAGGGATTTATGACACACAAAAAAGGTACCATATGTTATCAGGGGTGGTTGGGTGAGGCAAAGGTGTCATATATCTTATGTCACTGGGGCATCCAACTGATATTGGCTTACAGTTGGGCAAAGCCTGCTGTCCTTGCAGCAGGTAAGGTAGAGGGGGAATGTTTTTATTTCTTCTGTTCTTTCAGTTTCATTCATTTTCTTTTCTCCACTGTTTCCTCGCGTTCATCTCCGCTATTATCCCATCTATCTCTCTTCTCCCTTTCTCTGGGAGACAAAATGACCCACAAGGGTTGATGTGTCGTTAAACCCAACTCGGTCAATCAAAAGCCATATGTTACCCTTGAAGTGACCTCTGCATCAGTATAGTCAGGTCACAGTTTACATTGTTTATTGCAAAGACTTTATGTCCTAGATACTGTGTATGGGAAATGACAGTGTGTTCTGTTTAATCATTTGTGACCGCCTTACCTTTAAGTCCAATTCAGAATAACTATTACATGTACAGTGATCTTACCGGGCATACACTTTCTCCCTAACAAAGACTCAAACAATGTGGCATCATTTTAAGACCATGATCTATTTTTCACAGGTGTAATAACTTTGCCATTTTTTATGTCAACCCAAGCATTTACTCCATTTCTGATTAATTGTAATACCTATAATCATCTAACATTGCATTTTATGACCCTGACCTGCGGTTCATGGTCTTATGACTTTGCAATTTTTTGCTTCAACTCTTTGTTTAGCACCATATCTGATTAAATGTCTGACATACAGTAATCAAACATCATTTACATGGTACTTCCTCCACAAAAGGGACTAAAACAATATCATTTTATGATCCTGACCTATATTCCATGATCTAATGACACTAGGTTTTAGCTCTATTTCTGATTGATGATATAACCTACAGTCATCAGTCTTCCTGAACAGGGACTGAAACCAGTGGTATCATTTTATGGCCATGGCCTGCATATCATAGTCCAGTGTCTTTGTCATTATTATGTCTCCCCACAATATTGGGGTGTGGGGGGGGTGCATATTGTTTTTAGTGCGGATCCCGTCGGCGGCAGCGTCGGCGTAGTCTCATGTCCGCACTCTCTCTCCTTATTGAATGGACATATTTTAGCCAAACTTACATAAATATATCATTGGGAGGGGGAAAAATGCTGATTAGATTTTGGTGACCTTGACACCATTTTCAAGGTCACAGGAGGGCTTAGATTGTTGGAAAATGGCTTGTCCGCACCATATCTCTTGAAGGAATGAATAAATTTTAACCAAACTTGCACATCTATATTGCTGGGACATGTAAAAGAACTGAGTAGATTTTGGTGACCTTGACCCCATTTTCAAGGTCACAGGAGGGCTTAGATTGTTGGAAAATGTCTTGTCCACACCCTATCTCTTGTAGGAATGAATAGATTTTGACCAAACTTGCACATCTACAATGCTGGGACATGTAAAAGAACTGATTAGATTTTGGTGACCTTGACCCCATTTTCAAGGTCACAGGAGGGCTGAGATTGTTGGAAAATGGCTTGTCTGCACCCTGTCTCTTGTAGGAATGAATAGATTTTAACCAAACTTGCACCATCTACAATGCTGGGACATGTAAAAAAAACTGATAAGATTTTGGTGACCTTGACCCCATTTTCAAGGTCACAGGAGGGCTTAGATTTGTTGGAAAATGGATTGTCCGCACCCTATCTCTTGTAGGAATGAATAGATTTTGACAAAACTTGCACATCTACAATGCTGGGACATGTAAAAGAACTGATTAGATTTTGGTGACCTTGACCCCTTTCCAAGGTCACAGGAGGGCTTAGATAGTTGGAAAATAGCTTGTCTGCACCCTATCTCCTAAAAGAAAGAATGGATTTTGACCAAACTTGTACATCTTAATTGTTGAGATGGAAAAGAACTGATCAGATTTTGACGACCTTCACCCCATTTTCAAGGTCACACTAAGGCTTAGATTGGTAGAAAATGGCTTGTCTACACCTTGTCTCCTAAAGGAATGAGTAGATTTCGACCAGACTTGCACAGCTATATTTTTATGCCCCCAACTTCAAAGAAGTTGGAGGGGCATATTGCTTCTGGGTTGTTCGTCCATCCGTCCGTCCGTCCGTTCGTCACGCTTTTTGATGCATAGCATAACTTTAAAACCGTGAATGCTACTGTTTTGAAATTTCATATATGGATTCCTCATGAAAAAATAGCTGACACATATTTTTTTTCTTGACAGGATTATGCCCCTTTTCTGAGTTATGGCCCTTTGAAAAAATATGAATGCAATCTTGTCAGCAAAATATCTCAAAAACTATTAAAGCTAGAGCCTTGAAACTTGATGAATAGACTGGTAGTGATGAGTAGACAACCTGATTAACTTTTGAAGAAATTCTGAAAAATACTTCATGAGTTATGGCCCTTTGTAATTTTGGGCATTTTTATCTTGTCAGCAAAATATCTCAAAAACCGTTGGAGCTAGAGCCTTGAAACTTAATGAATAGACTGGTAGTGATGAGTAGACAACCTGATTAACTTTTGAAGAAATTTTGAAAAATGCCTTTTGAGTTATGGCCCTTTGTAATTTTGGGCATTTTTACCTTGTCAGCAAAATATCTCAAAAACTGTTAGAGCTTGAGCCTTGAAACTTAGTAAATGGATTTGTAGTGATGTGTAGATGACCTGATTAACTTTTGAAGAAATTCTGAAAAACATTTCATGAGTTATGGCCCTTTGTAATTTAGGGCATGTTTAACTTGTCAGCAAAATATCTCAAAAACTATTGAAGCTAGAGCCTTGAAACTTGATGAATAGACTGGTAGTGATGAGTAGACAACCTGATAAACTTTTGAAGAAATTTTGAAATATACTTCTTGAGTTATGCCCCTTTGTAATTTTAGGCATTTTTATCTTGTCAGCAAAATATCTCAAAAACTGTTAAAGCTAGAGCCTTGAAACTTAGTAAATGGATTTGTAGTGATGAGTAGATGACCTGAATAATTTTTGAAGAAATTCTGAAAAATACTTCATGAGTTATGGCCCTTTGTAATTTTGGGCAATTTTACCTTGTCAGCAAAATATCTCAAAAACTGTTGGAACTAGAGCCTTGACACTTGATGAATAGACTAATAGTGATGAGTAGACAACCTGATTAACTTTTGAAGAAATTTTGAAATATACTTCTTGAGTTATGCCCCTTTGTTATTTTGGGCATTTTTATCTTGTCAGCAAAATATCTCAAAAACTATTAGAGCTAGAGACTTGAAACTTGGTGAATTGATTGGTAATGATGAGTAGATGACCTGATTAATTTTTTTGTAAATTCTGAAAAATATTTCATAAGTAATGGCCCTTTGTAAATTTGGGCATGTTTCCCTTGTGAACAAAATATTTCAAAAACTATTGAAGCTGGAGCCTTGAAACTTGATGAATAGATTGGTAGCGATGAGTAGATGACCTGATTATGCCCCCAGTTTCGAATGAAATTGATGGGGCTATTATTTTGCCTTCATTTGTCCATCCGACTGTTTGTCTGTTCATCAAGCCTTTTTTGTGCATGCCATATCTTAAGAACCCTGCACGCTAGGGTTTTGAAATTTTATATTTGGGTTCCCAATGAAAAAATAGTCGACCCATATTTTGTTTCTTGTCTAGCATGTTTATTTAAAGTTATGCCCCTTTGAAAAAAATCAGAATTAAATCTTGTGAGCAAGATATCTTGAAAAGTATTTAAGCTGGGTTCTTGAAATTCGATACAGTGAGTGGGAATGATGTGTACATTACCCGATTATATTTTGAGAGAATTCCATGAAAATATTGATAAAGTTACGGCCCTTTGCAGTTCTGCTCATTTTGACCTTGTCAGCAAGATTACTCGAAAAGCACTTAAGCTAGGGTCTTGAAATATTATATGCTGATTGGGGATGATGTGGAGATTACCTGGTTTGTTTTTTAGGGAATTCCATGAAAAATTGATGTAGTTATGGCCCTTTGTAGTTCTAGGCATTTTGACTTCTTCAGCAAGATGTCTCAAAAAGTATTTAAGCTAGAGCCATGATATTTGGTATACTGATTGGGATTGAGGAGGAGATCACCTGAATAAATTTTGAACCAATTAAATGAAATGTTGGAGTTATGGCCCTTCGCAATTTTGGGCCATTTAATGTCATTGCTTTATTGTGTATAGCATAAGTTTAGAACCATGTATGCTAATGTTTTGAAATTTCATGTAGTGATTCCTCATGAAAAAATAGGTGATCCGTATTTTTTTCTTATCCCAGTCATCTCCTATTTTAGAGTTATTTCCCTTTGATAAAATAACATTGAAATCATATATTTGTACTGTTGTTACCGTCATGGCTAAGCAGTGTTGGAGTCAAACAGTGTTAGAGTCAGGCAGTTGGGGGCATAGTGTTTTACAAACACCAGCTCTAGTTGGGACATGGAAAAGAACTGATTAGATTTTGGTGACCTTGACCCCATTTTCAACGTCACACTAGGGCTTAGATTGTTGGAAAATGGCGGCTTGTCTGAACTGTATCTCTTGAAGGAATAGATGTATTTTAACTAAACTTGCACAGCCAAATTATTGTGGCATGGAAAATAACTAATTTTATTTTGGTGACCTTGACCCCATTTTCAAGGTCACAGGAGTGCTCAGATTGTTGGATAATGGCTTGCATTCTATCTGCTGAATGAATGGATGGATTTTGACCAAACTTGCACAGCTATATCGTTGAGACAGAGACAAGAACTGATTAGATTTTGGTGACCTTCATCCCATTTTCAAGGTTACACAAGGGCTATGATTTTAGAAAATGGCTTCTGAGCACCCTATCTCATTGAAGAATGGATGAATTCTGACCAAACTTACATATAGGTATATTGTGACCTTGAGTTTATTATAGACACAATCTATTTTAACAATATGTTCAAACTGGTGGGGGGACACGTTTTCCTCCGAAAACACTGATCTAGTTTATATGAGTTTTTGTCTTGACAGGTGCCAGCTGATGTGACACTGACTGCCAAAAGGTTTAATTTGTATTCTTATTTTGTCTAGAAAGCAGGGCTTGACATTTCATATAATTCTTACCAGTTTATTATTCACATGGCTTCATGTTTTATGTAAGTCATCTGAGACTATTCACATGAAATGTCAAGCTCTTTAATATTTTTATTGAGTTTTTCAATAATGATTATAATTTGCCAGGTTGTTGAAGATTTGCTGCCAGAAACACAGGCAACCACTGTGATTGCCTTACTACAGAGAGCAGTAAATATGGTGAAAGACAACCCCACAAAGGCTGTGTTATCAAGTCTCACATGGATTGAAACTCCGACATCCAGCCCAACTACCAGCAGAAAGAGCTACAAGTTCACAGAAAGTGATGCTGCAAAAGTAAGTTTTGTGTAACTGTCACCGGACAATATCATGCAGAAGACTTGTTATGAAGGAGTATTTGATGATCATTCTGAGATAAATAGCTCCATTTCTCCATAAAACATATGGAGCTAAGTGCTTCTTATGTTTTTTAGCTCACCTGGGCCAAAGGCTCCTGTGGAGTTTATAGGATGGTAGTCCATCCATTGTCCATCCACATCTTTGACGTTATATCTCCGAAGCCTGCAGGCTGATCTCAATCCTTTCGCATCTGTAGCATGCCTCAGGTGTGGGATTGATGACATAAGCTTTTGGACCTTGTCATCAGCGCAAGTCCTTTAGTTTTCAATAGATCTTCCTAAAACTTACATATAAGTAGGTTGGGGATAAAAGCTCGTATGAGTTCGAAAACGGGCAAGGTCATCCTTTTAGTCATAGAGTTATGTCTTCTTCATTGCTGAATAGTAGGTTGGGGATAAAAGCTCGTATGAATTCGAAAACAGGCAAGGTCATCCTTTTAGTCATAGAGTTATGTCTTCTTCATTGCTGAAAATGACTGGGTTTTTTTTTTTTTATCTTGTCATCAGCATATGAACTTAATTTTGATGCGATCTTCCTGAAACGTATGTGTAAGTGAACTGGGGATAAAAGCTAGGATTAGTTCAAAACTTGGCTAGGTTGAACTATTAATCATGGAGTTACTTTGTCTTGATAGTTGAATCAAGGTCACACTTACCAGTCAAAGGTAAAAGATGGAGTTTTTTTTTTTTTTTTTCTTGTCCGGTCTATAACTTTGTCATTCCTTGATCTTTTTTGAAATCACTTTACAGAAATATTTACCATCATTAGAAGATGTGTCTCACAAAACTCATGTACGCACCTCCAGGGTCAAGGTCAAAGAGGTCAAACATCAAAAATAGGGACCTTGATATTACTTGACAGAGTCGGCCTCGGTGGCGCAGTTGGATGCGCGTCCGACTGGAGACCAGGAGGTCGCGGGTTCGAACCCCGCCCAGGTCGGCAACATTCTTTTGTGGAGATTGATCATGAAATATTTTCTACGGTCATTCTCTCCCTTCCGCTGATTCAAGAAGGGCAGTTGTCAGTTTCTGGCGAAAGAATGTGCACAATACTGGTTAACCGCTTGGAGGACTAAGCCTGCCCAGTACACATGTGGTTAGGTAAACTGACTGCGCTCGACATGACCCCATTTGGTTGACTGGGCCGTAAAACCTCAACACAAACAAAATTACTTGACAGAAATGTTTACCATCATGAGATGATGTGACGCATGCAGAACTCATGTCTGTACCACAAACGTCAAGGTGACAAAGGTCAAAGATCAAAAATAGGGACTGTTTTTCGTGTCCACTCCAGAACTTTGTCATTCTTTGATAGATTTACAAACTACTTTGCGGAAATGTTAACCTCATGAGACCATATGTCATACACAAGACCCAGATCCATAGCTCCAAGGTCAAGGCTACACTTTAAGGTCTAAGGTCAAAAATAGGGTTTATTTTTTGTGTCCGGTTCAACTGTCATTCTTTGATGGATTTAGAATATACTACAGAAAGGTCAAGGTCAGACAGAGGTCAGAAATAGGGACTATTTTTCATGTCCAGTCTGTGACTTTTTCATTCCTTGATGAGGGGGCATACACAAGACTCAGGTCCATAGCTCCAAGTTCAAGACTACACTTTAAGGTCAAAGGTCAAAAATAGGGTTTATTTTTTGTGTCTGGTTAATAACTTTGTCGTTATTGGATTTAGAAATACAGCAGAAAAATAGCTCCAAGGTCAAGGTCAGACTTAGAGGTCAAAAACAGGGACAATTTTTCGTGTCCAGTCCGTAACTTTTTCATTCCTTGATGAGGGGGGGGAGGGATCATGGATATATTAAGGGTTATGTCTTCCAGATTAATGAATGTTGTAGAGACATCGAGTGACCTTGAACTTCATTTCAGCACATGTGAGCTTTAAGGACCACCATGGTCCTCTTGTTATGGAGAAATGAGAAAGGTTACACAACAGTTATTGCCAGATTCTCGTTCCTAACAAGTCCTTTGCAGTATGTTGGATGCCATAGCTCCAGACAAGGGAGTATCCAGAAGATATTTTTTTTTTAAATCAAACCACATCTTTGTGGGTACTTGTTGAAATAATTCTAGCAAGTATGCTTTCATAAATTGAGCTATTCTTTGTTTAAACTGATTCTGAAAAAAAAAATGACTCCTTGAAAGCAGCAAAGGCATCAAAGGAACCATTAAATAGTAGGTTCAGTTGTTAATAGACATTCATGTAATTTACTATACTGCTCATACATTCTTGTAAAGGCTTGAGGGATATTCTGTTTGCAAATTATTTCAAATGGGCTAATTTAACCTAAAAAGGACCAGAAAATATAAACTATGTGGTGACATACATGTAGGGAAACTTTCATGGCAGCCATAAGACACTTAACACTTGCTGTAGTGAAGGTTAATATTCTGAGTAAAATGGACCTTTTGCAAGCAACAAATACATAAAAGAAAGCAACACCAAACAACTGTTATATTGAGTCTAATCATGAACAATAATATAATTAAGAACACTACTTTTTACTGACTGGATCATTGAATAACATAATTAAATTGTTAACGTGAGCAGCAAAGACCCTGATCAGACTGCTGCTTTGCTAGCTGATCCTGTCAAGTTGATCTTCATGGCCCCCACAGAGTCCTAAGGAGCAGTTAGATTAGTATCTGGACTATTTGCCATTCATCTATCTTGTTTTAGACACGACAGCAAGTAATAAATTTTTCGAAAAGTTTTAGGATAAATACAGTAAGGCATTTAGGTATTCAGAAATTAGTTTTACCATATTTACCTTAGCCGCGCTCCATAGCACAGTCAGTAGTGTGTCTTGACTTCAGATCCAGGAATCACAAATTTGAATCCCAGCTCAGCCTGATAACTTCAATGCAGATTGATCGTGAAATCATTTCTCTGGTCATTCTCCCCCTTCTGCTGATTCAAAAAGTGGTCTACCATATTTGCCACTCATTTAGCAGCTTTTAGAAACATCAGCTGTTAGTAAAATGGACTTGTTAAAATTCAAGGACAAGTATGGTAAGGAAGTAAGGTGTCTAAATATGTCAGGTAAATATGGTATTTTAATTACACAGTCCACTGATTGCTTATGAAAATTGTACAGATTCTGACGAGATTGTGCAGGTGTTGTTGATCTCTTTCTGCTTTGAGCTTTATATTCTTTCACTTCCTTGGAAGTACATCTATGAAAATGTTCTTTTTTATTTTTGGTGATTTCAGCGATTAGCGTTTGATCCAGATTTATCTGATGGTAGTCAGTTGTCAGATGACAGTGGGGCAAAGATTCAAGTAAAAACCAGACATCACAGTGGAGACAAAGATCAGGCACAGCAGCAAGAGACACATGTTGTAGAGAGCAAAAGACGTAGTTTTATAGTGAGCAGAGTTGCAGAACAACCAGTGATACCTGATCAAATAAAGGAAGATGAAACAGAAGAAATTCTTGTTTCAGATAATTTCATTTCACCTGAAACTTCACAAAGTCTAGCTCCATCAGCAAGCACAGCCAGCATTCCTACCCAGCAACATTGTTATGAAACTGACTTGGCTAATGTCTCAGACAACGAGAAGTCTGTGAAGTCAAGAGAGAAGGGTCGTGCAAGAGTTGATATCAGTGATTTGGAAGAGAAGTTGGTGAAACTGACTGGTGGGGGAGTTCCAGGTCATCTTGGTGGGAGTTTGCCAGCCCTGGATATCCTTACTCCGGGCCAGCTGACAGGAGGAGAGGCTCACAGCCCAGTTCCATCCGATGATGGGTTAACTAACTCACAGACATTTCCCTTGATCTCTCAGCATCCAGGTGATAATCTATCTCAGCCAGTTCATCAACATACAGCTTCATCTCATCCAGTTCAACAGCCTACAGATGTGACTCATCTCCCGGCACCACAGCCCTCTGTGTCCCAGATCCATACTCGTACCGCTGAAACACCTCAGCCTGCACCACCACCACAGACCAGCTTCCCAGGTCAGCCAGCCCCACAGCCTCTGTCGAGCCAGCCCCCACAGCAAATACCACAACCACAGCCACAAGTTGTCCCACAGAATGTGATGGTACCAGGCCAAGTGCCACAGCCATCTTTATCCACAATGCCAGCCCAGACCCAGGATGCAGTTCCTGCTGCTAACATTCACACTCAGAACATCTACCAAGGCTACCCGTATATGCCACTGATGGCACCGCCAATGTTTATGCCACCACAGATGCTACCGGGCTTAGTGCCAATGTACCCCCATGACCAGTTTTCTTTCATGAATCCTCAAACAGTTCCTTTTGTCATGGTAAATGTCCAACAGCAAAATCAGGTTTCTCAGATGCTTGTACCAGCCAACATGGTGATGACAAATCAGATACCTACAATGATGCAACCAGTTCCTTCACAACTGCAACATCAAGATGTAAAGCTCTCTTCCAGTGAGTCACTTACTGGATCTCCTCCACCATCACCACCACAAAACCGTAAACAGAACAGTATAGATTCTCAAGGTGGTGACAATATTGGAACTACAGAAGCACAGTCACCTTTGCCAAACCGAAGCAATTACAGTATTGCCAGCCTAGAACAGGAGCTGATAAAGAAACTCCATGGAAACAGAAGAGATATAACAATTCCATCTGGGGCCAGTGCAGGCAACTTAAATGATAGCTTCCAACATTTGCATGATCCTAGTAAGCCAGGCGATGAAAGGGTGAACTGGTCTCTCTCTTCTGACAGTGTCCATAGTGCAGAACTTGCAGAAGCTGCGAAACAGATGGTTGAAAGAGAAGAAACTGAGGGGAAAGAATCTGCTATTGAAGAAATAGATGAGGATAAAACAGCAGGCCAAAGTGAAAAAGGTGTTGTAAAGAAACTGCGTTTTTCTGTATCCAAAGTGGAAAATGATCCTTTAAAAGAAACACTTGAAGAATTGAAAACTACAGAAGAAATCGAAAAAACTGCTGCAGTTAGTGATGATTCCTTACAGCTTCAAGAAGAAACTGAAAAGGAATCCAAATTAAAAGATGATAAACAGCTTAAACAAAAATTAAGCAGGTTTCAAGTAACCAAAGTAAAAGACGATAACTTGGGTGTCAAAACATCCTCTTCAGAATCAGAAACACTATTAAATCAAGAACATAAAGAGGTGGAGGGTGATATAGCTAACAAGGTGGCTGAGAATGTATCTGATATGGTTGATGGTGTAGGTCCTAACCCTGCTTCTGCAGACTTAGCAAGTGAAATTGATAACACCCATGTAAGTAATATGCTAGATACTCCATATCGTAAGAAAAGCATGTCATTCTTTGAAGGCAATTCAGCCATGAAATCAAACAATACTTTCGATGCATTCAGTAATACTATTATTGATAGATACCAAATTTTCCATCGAAGAAGAACAAAGTCACTTGGTCAGTTGCCTTCAAAGACTTTTTACTCTATAAATTGTAATGCTATATCCAAGCATACTCAATATGGTGATGGTGAAACTCCCCAGGCTTCCCCATCCCCAGGTGATGATGATTTCTGTGGAGCCATTTTTAATCTGGATTCCTTTGATGCAGAGAGTGACATACTCTTTGATTCTGCTATAAGTGATCCTGAAAGCAAACCAGATTCTGACTACTTCACCAGTACTTCCTTCACTGGAAAGAGGAAAAAGCTGCGACGACAAGCTAGAAAGGTGAATAGAAAGCACTCCAGTATATCTAATCACTAGTATAATCATTATTTTATATACAGAAACCCTAGTAAATTATATAGCATGAAACATATGTCAGAACAGCTTCAACAAGTCTAATAAGATTGTGGTAAGTTTTTTTTTAGCTCACCTGAGCCAAAGGTGAGCTATTGTGATCACTCACCATCCCTCCGTCCACAATCTTTAAACATCTCCTAAACCACTGAGCCAATTTTAAACCAAATTTCACAGGATTGATCCTTAGGTGATACAGACTGGAAATGATTCAAAGATTTGGAGCATGCAGAATTCTGGTTGCCATGGCAACCAAAAGAAAACCTTTAAAAATCTTCTTTGTCAGAAACCACAGGACCGATTTCAATATAATTTTGCAAAAATGTTCCTTTGATGATCCTCTACCAAGCCGTCATGATTCGTAAAAAAACGTGGCCGCCAAGGGGCGGGACTTATTTTCCCTATATTTCTATACAGACAATTTGAAAAATCTTCTTGTCAGAAACCACTGGACAGATTTCAATATAACTTGGCAGAAATATTCCCTGGATGATCCTCTACCTAGATTGTGCAAGCCGTTGTGATTCTTCAAAAAAACATGGCCAGCTGGGGGCAGGGCTTATTTTCCTTATATATCTATATAGAAAACTTGAAAAATCTTTTTGTCAGAAACCACTGGACTGATTTCAATATTACATGGCAGGAATGTTCCTTTTGTAACCCTTTACCAAGAGTGTTCAAGCCTTCATGATTCGTCAGAAAACATGGCTTCGTCAAAAAACATGGCTGCCAGGGGGCAGGGCTTATTTTCCCTATATATCTATGTAGAAAACTTTAAAATCTTCTTGTGATAAATTGTTGGACTAATTTCAATATAACTTGGCAGGAATGTTTCTTTGGTGACTCTCTACCAAGATTGTTCAAGCCGTCGTGATATGTAAAAAAACATGGCCGCCAGGGGGTGGGGCTTATTTTCCCTATACATCTGTATGTAAAACTTTAAAAATCATCTTGTCAGAAATCCCTGGACTGATTTCAATATAACTTGAAATGTTTCCTTTGTGACCCTCTACAAAGATTGTTCAAGCAATCTTGATTTGTCAAAAAAAAAACATGGCAGCCAGAGGGCGGGGCTTATTTTCCCAATATATCTATATAGCTAACTTTAAAAATCTTCTTGTCAGAAGCCAATGGACTGATTATGATATTACTTGGCAGGAATGTTCCTTTGGTAACCCTCTACCAAGATAGTTCAAGTCATCGTGACTCATCAAAACACATAGCTGGGGTGGGGGGAGTGGGGAGGGGGGCAGGGCTTTTGTACCTTGTATATCTATGTAAAAAACTTTAAAAATCTTCTTGTCAGAAACCACTGGACTGATTTCAATATAACTTGGCAGAAATATTCCTTTGGTGATCTTTATCAAGATTGTTTAAGCTGTCATGATACATCATAAGACATGACCTCTAGGGGGCAGAACTTATTTTCCCTAAATATCTATATAGAAAACTTTAAAGATCTTCTCGTCATTAACCATTGGACTGATTTCAGTATACAATGTAACTTGGCAGGAATAGTACTTTGGTGACCCTCTACCAAGATTGTTCAAGCCGTCATGATTCATTAAAATCATGGCCGCTAACGGGTGGAGCTTATTTTCCATATATATCTATATAGAAAACTTTAAAAATCTTCTTGTCGGAGACCAGGGGACAGATTTCAGTGTAACTTGGCAAAAATATTCCTTTGGTGACCCTCTACCAAGATTGTTCAAGCAATTGTGATTTGTCAAAAAACATGGCCGCCAGGGGGCAGAACTTATTTTCCCTATATATCTATAAACATTTAAAAATCGTATTGTCAGAAACCACTGGACCGATTTCAATATAACTTGATAGAAATGTTTCCTTGGTGACCCTCTACCAAGAATGTTCAAGCCATCATGAAAACATCAAAAAACATGGCCGCTAGGGGGCAGAGCTTATTTTCCCTTTACATCGATCGATACAGAAAACTTTAAAAAATCTTCTCGTCATAAACCAGTGGACAGACTTCAATATAATTTGTTTCATATAACTTGGCAGAAATGTTCCATTGGTGATCCTCTACCAAGATTGTTCAAACCATCGTGATATGTCAAAAACATAGCTGCTAGGGGCGGGGCTTATTTTGGCCCAGGGCTCTGGAAATTTTGAAATCTGAATCGGTCCAGCCGATGACGATGACGTCATCAATGAGCTCCAAAAAAAAAATATGTATATATCACCTGTCACGAAAACTAATGACAATTGGCAGTCCTATAACTCCTTTTAAATAATACACCTCAACTCCGTTATATGACGGGTCCGGGTATAACGAGCATGATCAAAGCTGGCGTCATCAATAAATACAGTCAGGTATGTAAAAAGAAAGAAAGAAAAAAAAAACGGTTTTGTTATTTCCACCTCTGCAGGGTTTTCCTAAACTATTTATAAACAACTGATTCCCGTCTTGTATAAGCGCGAAGCCGGCGGGAAAGAGGAGAGACGGAACGAAACGACTTTCATGGACCTAATTAGGTCTAATAAAAAAGGCCTATGCCACGGGCGGTTTTGCAGTTTTCAATGTTTCAAGATTTGATCAGACTGCTTAAATTTTAAGCACTGACCAATCTTGTCTAGCGCAAGTGGTGCATTACTTATTTTTACCGTGAAATCTACCTTGAATTATACTCGCGTGTTACGGCAATCAACAAATAAAAAAAAAAAAAAAGAAGCAATAATACCCAGATCAGAAGCCGTTGTATGCGACATCTGATCAGGACGCTGTTCAGGACGTACACGGTTTGGGAATTCATTTATCGAATCTGGGACCGACAAACCCTGTTGATCAAAACAAAAAAGAAGAGGAAGAAAACGGGTGCGTTCAAGCGGTGCATTCTTTTATCACTCTCAGTAAAGCGACCTTTGATCTTTTGGACACGCCGATTGCACCTGGATGTTTTGCAGTCTCAGTGTATTCACACGTGTCACACAAACGGATTAATTATCAGACTACCGTTACTGATGATTCGTGTTAATCACTTGTTTACCGCACAAAGGTCAGTGAAGTGTTGATTTTTTGACAATGTTTGGATAATGACGTAATTAATGTTTGCTGCGGTAGGTTGCCGTCATTCAGCTGTCTATCCAATATACATGTCAAATGACTGTTTAGAGCCTTTTAACTACCATAATATCGCATTTAAAAGGTGCGCAGACGTTGTCAGTTTGGGAAGACTTGACTGTTTGTGATTTTTTAGACATCATTGATTCGTGAAAATTGGTTGGTTGGGGAAAAATGGGGTTCATGGCACAAACCTGCTGGACCGATTTATTAGCGTTTTGGGGTGTTTGAAATCGGTCCAGAATTCTTAATTTCGGTTCAGACCGGCTATTTTTCCGGTTTTCCTGAGCCCTGTTTTGGCCTATATATCTATATAGAAAACTTTAAAAATATTCTTGTCAGAAACCACTGGATTGATTTCAGTGTAACGGCAGAAATGTTCTTTTGGTGACCTTCCACCAAGATTGTTGAAGCTGTCATGATACCTCAAAAAACATGACAGTTTTGGGGCAGAGCTTATTTTCCCTATATATCTATATAGAAAACTTTAGAAATCTTCTTTTCAGAAACCACTCAACCAATTTCAATATTACTTGGCAGGAATATTCCTTTGGTGACCCTCTACCAAGATTGTTCAAGCAATCATGATTCGTCATAAAACATGGCTGCTAGGGGAAGGGGCTTATTTTCCCTATATATATTTATATAGAAAACTTTAAAAAAAAACTTCTTGTCAGAAACACAGGACCAATTTCAATATAACTTGGCAGGAATGTCCCTTTGGTTACCCTCTACCAAGTTTGTTCAAGCTGTCATGATTTGTCAAAAAACATGGCTTTTAGAGGGCAGGGCTTATTTTCCCTGTATGTCTATATAAAACAGTTTAAAAATCTCCTTGTCAGAAACCACTGGACCGATTTAAATATAACTTGGCAGAAATGTTCCCTTGTTGACCCTCTATCAAGATTCAGTTCAAGCTGTCATGATGCATTAAAAAAAACATGACTACTAGGGGGCAAGGCTATAAAATTTATGCAAAAATATTAGAGCAGTAAACTTGGCTGAAACTTTAATAATAAGTATGCAAATCTGTTTGCTCAGGTGAGTGATATAGGACCATCATGGTTCTCTGGTTTAAAAACCCAACTATTCCTCATATTTTTTATTATGGATTATGATATTTTGTTGTTCAAAAAAAAACATAGACAGAAAGAAAAACACAATCCAAAATAAGACTATAAGAGGAATAGATTAGGAAAAAAAAACAAAAAAAAAAAACAGGGAAATAGTTAATTTTGCTGTTCCCTCCATTTAACTTTCTGTGACTTGAAATTATCCCTTCTAAAATTCTTTTGACACAAGACATTTTATAGAAGTATGAATATCTGAATTTCTAGGCCTAGTTGGCAATTATGTTTTAGCTCACTAGCACAGTAGCATAATGAGGCAGATCATCCTACACATTTATGCAGTCTTACCAGGATTCCTTATATACAGTCACAATTCCTTATATACAGTCGGGACCTTGTAGAATCTGTAGTGAATGTCATGTTCCCGTCAGTATTAGACTGTCCAATCCATTCTGAATCTACTCTGTTCCTATAGGTATACATAACAAGCTACCTATTCATCTGGTTGCAGCTTGTATATTGAGTCTCAGAAAAATTAGACCAGATCCAAATCTACTTGTAATGTAATAAAATTTAGTTTGATTTTTATTTCCTGCCTGTCTGACATACGTTTGCTGCATTGCAGTAGGTACACTTTGCTAGAAAATTCAGAATTTTTTTTTTTTTTTACCAAAGTTGTTTATATGAGGGTGTCGTTGAGATGTGTCTTAAATTATTTTCAAGTCAGTAAACTAATAGGGAAATTCTGAACAAATGTTTATGAATACTTTTTTAAAGCAGGGCACAGTTGTTTGGGTTTCTTGACCATGACCTCATTATCAAGGTTGCGAGGGGAGTTAGGTCATCACAGTTTTGCTGAAAGTAGTTTGCAATTAAATTTGGCAGACTGTTACTGAATTTGAATGGTTATGTCATTAGGATATGCCCTGTCTTTAAGGAGGTTGTTGGAATTTGTCTTAATGGGAGGATTCCAATGAGTAGCCACAGTGAACTGTTTTGGAGTAGAAACAAAAGAAATATAAAAATACTGATCCTAACTTGATTTGTCAAGTTGTGCCAGGGTCTACATTTTACACTTGTAAATCATTGATTTGTTAAACTCATTTGCACCCTCATGTATTCAGAGCTTTTAACTAAAAGATACTAACAGAAATGTATGCATGTACATGGTAGAATTGATTTATTCATGTATTACTAGTTTGATCCAGACAGTTGATGCTATTCTGCAATATGGGCAATCCTCCGTAGCTTAGTGGATAAGAGAGCTGACTCTTAATCATTAGGTTTCTCACTACTGTGGTTCGAACCTCGCTCGGGTCACATATGGGAAAGTCAAGTTCTACTTGCGGATGGTCTGGTGGTTTTTCCCGGGATCTCCAGTTTTCGCCCACCTTTGCTGAACTATCAGCTCAATATAAGTGAAATTTTTTTTAAAAGGGCCGTAAAAGCCAAATAAAAAAATATATATATATATATTCTGCAATAGCATCAATAGTTCCTTGTATACAGGAGTGACAGTGCTAATGTATTCATAATAGAGCGGTAAGAAAAAAAAAGAAAATGATTTTCTTTGAGAATAAAATCTTGCAGTATCTTAATCTTTTAAAATGATTAAAATGTTAGTGCAATTTTCACTTAATTTTATAGATTTCTATTAAACAGTGGTCAAGACGATAGACTTGGACACACACAGATTTAAAATGTATATTGTATTTGCCCTAAATAATTGGACAGACAGACAAATAGTGTAGGCCCAGATCTGACTAGTAAAGGATCAGTTTGATCAGGGTCTGCACTGTTTACCAATCAGCTAACACTTCTTAGACACATTACCAAGAAGTCAAGTCAACTTACTCAGATGTCAAGAAGTGTAGTAAGGACTTAGGGGAATGGATTCTTTCAGGGGAGGTAATGCTCCCAAAATTGATTCCCCTCCCCATCTCTGAAAAGGGGTCTACTATAAAAGCTATGAATTTGCTCCCAAAAGGGATCAGTTTCTTTCCTTTTACAGTACTCATTTCCAGAAGGGTCTTATTATGCAGGAAGGCAAACAGGAAATCATCATAAATGATCCCTTTTATGCAAAAGTGGATGTATTCTAATCCCCTTTTAAAAGGAGTCCAGCTATTTAGGATGGTTATAATAAATACCCTACATAGTTCCTTTTTGACAGAATGATGTTTGATGTTTTCATGTTTAACAATAATAGTATTTTAGACATTTGTTGCTTTCTGTGGGAAAAAAAAAAACAAACAAAAAAAAAATAAAACTTCCTGTCTGTACAGGCTTAACACAAGCTTGCTTTGTATCTATGCTGGCTTATTTCCCTTAATGTAAATAGCAGATACACAAGCTTGTAGTGTAACCGTACATGCTTGCTTTGCTTTATGTAAACTGCAGGCAAGGTGTTCTGTGTATCAGCAGAGACAGACTTGCTGTGTGTTATAAAAGCTTATTTCCCTATAAAACAGCAAAAACACAGGCTTGCTGTGTATCTCTATACAGGCTGGTATGTAACAAGCAGACATGCGTCTGCTTCCCTTTATATAAAGAGCAGAGACACAGACTTGCTGCCTGTTGTTATAAAAGTTTGCTTCCCTTTAAACAGCATAAACACAAGCTTGCTGTGTATCTCTATATTGGCTGGTATCCCTTTATGTAGCAAGTAGACATGGTATAAAGCTTTTGCTTCCCTTTATGTAAAGAGCAGAGACACAGACTTGCTGCCTGTTGTTATAAAAGCTTGCTTCCCTTTATATAAACAGCATAAACACAAGCATGCTGTGTATCTTATAGGCTTGTTTCCCTTTATGTAGCAAGCAGACACAGTATAAAGCTTTTGCTTCCCTTTATGTAAAGAGCAGAGACACAGACTTGCTGCCTGTTATAAAAGCTTGTTTCCCTTTATATAAACAGCATAAACACAAGCATGCTGTGTATCTTACAGGCTTGTTTCCCTTTATGTAACAAGCAGACACAGTATAAAGCTTTTGTTTTCATTTTATGTAAAGAGCAGAGACACAGACTTGCTGTGTGCTATAAAAGCTTACTTCCCTTTATGTAAAAAGTAGAGGCACATTTGCTGTGTATTATACAGGCTAACTTTTGATTAATTGAATGGAAGAGACACGGATTGCTGTAATTAGTATTTCAGACAAGCTTGCTTAATTCCCTTTGTTAGCTTACCCCTTTAGGCTCACAGGTGAGCTTATAGTATAGGCAAGCTCTGTTGTCCATCCATCTGTCATCTGTCCACACTCTTCAAACATCTTCTCCTCAGAAACCACTAGGCCAGTCTAAGCCAAATTTCATGTGGAGCCTCAGTTGGTAAGGGGAACGAAAGTTTTTTCACCGCATCTGCTTCACATGACCAAGATGGCTGCCATGCCCTTATATGGTAAAAACCCTTTAAAAATATTCTTATCCAGAACCAAAGGGCCAATGGCCCTGGGGCATGGTATTTAGCATTGGGGACATGGGACCAATAAATTTTGAAAAAAAATTAGAGCGTTGGGTTGATTGGGTTGGTGTTGTCCTTTTTTGCGGAAAGGTCATTTTTTTTTTTTTTTTTTCTTTTTTCATACTCATTTAGGCACTGAAACTAGAAGGCCCAGGCCTTTGATATTTGGTATGTAGCTTTATCTAATGGACCTCTACCAAGATTATTCAAATTATAGCCCAGGGGTCAAAAATGGCCCCACCCCAGGGGTCACTTGTTTTACATAGTAGTCTCATTCAAGGAAAAACTTAAAAACTTGTATGAAAACTAGAAGGCCCAGACCTTTGATATTTGGTATATAGCTTCAGCAAGAGGGCCTTTGCCAAGATTGTTGGAATTATGGCACTGGGGTGAAAATGGCTCCGTCTCGGTCACTTCTTACATAGACTTGTTTGGGGAAAAACTTTAAAACTCTTCAAATGTGGAAGTAGAAGGCTCTAGCCTTTGACATTTGGTACTTAGTTTTTTCTAGTGGACATTTCCCAAGATTGTTCACATTGTAGCTCTGAGGTTAGAAATGGCCTGCCTCAGGGGTCACTTGTTTTACCTAGTCTCATTCAAGGAAAAACTTAAAAAAAAAAATTTTGTGTGAAACTAGAAGGCACTGGCCTTTGGTATTTGGTATGTCACTTTATCAAAGCCATATTTTATGTGAAGTTTCCATTTTGCCAAATTAATTAAAGCTAAAGTCCATACTATGTTAATGTAGGAAACACAGACCAAAGGTTTTTCAAACTGTACTGGCTACCATACCCATATGTTTCATTCTTTAAAAGTGTTACTGTAAGCTTGCTCAGAACAAATGTCTCAGGTGAGCTACATGATCGTAGTTCCTATGGTTTATTTTGTGACTAGACTGTGTAAACTGGACTAGATATTTGTTTTCCCCAGTTTGAACATAGCTGGGTTTTCCCACAGAATGCATCATTTTGGGAGGACTGCACAAGGGAGTTTTGTACAGTAATAATAATAGTAATAATCTGCACTATGATACTTGTAAAGAAGGTGCAGTTGTTTTTTGTTAAATAGGATATTGAACTTGAGAAATTTTAAAGAGTTCATATTGAATAAAATTAGTAACAGTATTTTACTAGTATGCATGTGTATATAACATTTGTACTGCTTTATTGAGTGTAGGACTTGAATCCAGTGGTCTGAGTTTGATCAGCAGTAATTTGAAAGCTTTTTCAGCTTGTTACTCAGTAATACATAATGAATGGAACTAAATAACAGGCAAGCATCCTTAGCTGGATCTTTGCGGATATGCTAAATTGATAAACACCTAAATAATATTTTCACTTAGATCAGTTAGAATGAATACACTGGACAAAAATTTTTGCTGCCATTTTGTAAAGGGAGGCAACTCTCGTAGCCAGGAAATTGCCTCTATAGTATATGAAACCTTTCAAAAATTCAGGGTATTCTTAAAGGAAAGAGTTTGTTCCAAGAGTGTTTCCTTTAAATTAGCATTCTGTCCCCTCACCCAGCAAGAAGAGACACAAGTATTTCCATGTCACACTTATTGAAGGTGTATCCATTCCTCTAAATAAGAGCATCTAGAGCTTTATCAGTGCATTAGGTTCAGCATTAGCTCACTTCTTTTGAGCCTGGAATGTTTCGGTTTTACAGTCTTCTCTTGCTGAAATTTTTTATCCAGTTATTAACTTTTCATCGTTCTGTTGATAGAAAGTCAGATTGATTGTCACAGTACATTGAAGACCCTTGTCAGGCTGCTTTTATGTGTACACTAGCCCAAGTCTTCCCTGTTCACATGTGTACATTGATCTGATCGAGTACCTGCGCTGTGCCTTATGTTTACTGCTTAGTATGCTGGGTAGAAAATTCAGCAGATGACATTTTGAAATAGTTTTCTTATTTTTCCTAGAAAATAGGCTTTGGCATTTATTGTAAATTATCTCCTGAGGAAAGATAAGAAAAAATATCAATTTGTTGTCTGGTGAATTTGCCCAGAAAACAGTGTTAAGGAAATGGTTCTTACTGTTGCAGGAAAGTGAAGGGAACCAGCAACAAGAGTTGATGAACTTGGCACAGGATCCAGAGTATAAGGAACTACTAATAAGGTGAGTTGTAACAATTGCTTAACCCTTTCATCCACGTGTTTTTTAAGTGGACGTTTCCATTCTTGAATTTGACTTATCCACTGATGCAGATAGGGGTTTCAGTCTAAAATGAAATAAATAAAAAAAAAAAAAAAAACAGAATGGCAAATAGTGTTGTAGATCATGAGATGGCTCATCTGGATCTACCATGTTTGCAAACAGGTATTGATTTTGGTCTGCCTGGCTGAAAAGGTTACGGGAACAATCTTTTTGCCATTTTTAGCTCACCTGTCACATAGTGACAAGGTTAGCTTTTGTGATCACATTTTGTCTGTCCTGTGTGTCTGTCCGTAAACAATTTCTTCAAATGACATCTCCTAAACCACTGATTGGATTTTGATCAAACTTCACAGGAATGATCCTTGGTTGGTGCTCTTTCAAAGTTGTTCAAATGGTTCCGGTCCATTGCATATCAAGGTCACAGGAGCTAAAAATATTTTTTTTTTTAATGAAAACTTAAAAAATCTTCTTGTCAGAAACCACTGGACCGATTTCAATATAATTTTGCAGAATTGTTCCTTTGGTGTTCTTGTACCAAGATTGTTCAAGCCATTTTGATTCTTCAAAAAATATGGCTGCCAGGGGGCTGAGCTTATTTTCCCTATAAATCTACATGTATATAGAAAAACTTTAAAAATCTTCTTGTCAGAAACCACTAGACCAATTTCAATATAACTTTGCAGAAATGTTTCCTTGGTAACCCTCTACCAAGATTACTCAAGCCATCATGATTCGTTAAAAAACTTGGCCGCTAGGGGGTGGGGCTTATTTTCCCGATATCTATATAGAAAACTTTAAAAATCTTCTTGTCAGAAACCAGTAGACCAATTTCAATATAATGCAACAGGAATGTTCCTTTTGTAACCCTCTACCAAGATTGTTCAAGCAATCATGATTCGTCAAAAAATATGGCCACCAGGGGGCGGGGCTTATTTTCCCTATATATCTATATAGAAAACTTTAAAAATCTTCTTGTCAGAAACCAATGGACCGATTTCAATATAACTTGGCAGAAATGTTTCTTTGATGACCCTCTACCCAGATTATTCAAGCAGGGCTATAAAATTTATACAAAAATCTTACAGCAGTGAACTTGGCTGAAACTTAAATAGTAAGATTGCAAATCTGTTTGCTCAGGTGAGCGATATAGGACCATCATGGTCCTCTTCTTTACTAAGGAGACAACTTTTAGCGACTTCTTGTTTGCTTTCCTGTGTGCAACCCTTTTTGAAACTGGGTCTACTCTAAAATAAAAAAAAAAAAATTTGATCCCTTTGGTGAGAATTGGCGTTCCTTTTATTCAAAGAATGAAGATGTGCAAATAGTTTGTGCATTGTCTTTTGCGCATATTTTCTCTCTTTTTTAGCTCACTTGAACCAAAGGCTCAAGATGAGCTTTTGTGACAAGGTGAGCTTTTGTGACAGATATTTGTCCGTCGTCTGTCGTGCGTCATCCATCGTGCGTCATGCATCTGTTAACAATTTACTTAAAAGCCATCACCTCCTGAACCGGTGAATGAATTTTGAAATAATTTTACAGGAATGTTCCTTGGGTGACCCTCTACCAAAATTGCCTAAATGGTTCTGCTCCGCTAAACAAAATGGCCACCAGAGCTAAATATAGAAAAACCTTTAAATGACATCTCCTCCAAGGCCAATGGCCCGATTTCAAAATAATTTCACAGAAATGTTCCTCTCATGCCCCTTTACCAAAATTGCCTAAATGGTTCCGCTCTGCTAAACAAAAGGGCCGCCAGAGCTAAAAAAAGAAAAATATTTAAACGACATCTCCTCCCAGGCCAATATAATTTCACAGAAAGGTTGCGCTCATGCCCCTTTACCAAAATTGCCTAAATGGTTATGCTCCACTAAACAAAATGGCCGCCAGAGCTAAAAATAGAAAAACCTTTAAACGACATCTCCCAGGCCAATGGCCCGATTTCAAAATAATTTCACAGAAATGTTCCTCTCATGCCCCTTTACCAAAATTGCCTAAATGGTTCTGCTCCGCTAAACAAAAAAGGCCGCCAAAGCTAAATATAGAAAAACCTTTAAATGACATCTCCTCCCAGGCCAATGGCCGGATTTCAAAGTAATTTCACAGAAATGTTCCTCTCATGCCTCTTTACCAAAATTGCCTAAATGGTTCCACTCCGCTAAACAAAAGGACCGCCAGAGCTAAAATAGAAAACCTTTAAAAGACATCTCCTCCCAGGCCAATGGCTTGATTTCAGAATAATTTCACAGAAATGTTCCTCTCGTGCCCCTTTACCAAAATTGCCAAAATGGTTCCGCTCTGCTAAACAAAATGGCCACTAGAGCTAAAAATAGAAAAACCTTTAAACGAAATCTCCTCCCAGGCCAATGGCCCGTTTTCAAAATAACTTCACAGAAATGTGCCTGTCATGCCCCTTTACCAAAATTGCTAAAATGGTTCCGCACTGCAAAACAAAATGGCCACCAGAGCTAAAAATAGAAAAAGGCGTAGACTGTCGTGCGTCTGTCAACAATTTACTTAAGAGACATCTTCTAAACCGGTTAATGGATTTTGAAATAATATTACAGGAATGTTCCTCGAGTGACCCTCTACCAAAGTTGCAACAACCTTTTAGCGATATCTCCTGTGCCAGTGGCCTGATTTCAAAATAATTTCACAGAAATGTTCCTCTAATGCCCCTTTACCATAATTGCTAAAATGGTCCTCTCTGCTAAACAAACTGTCCGTCAGAGCTAAAAGTAGAAAAACCTTTAAACAACATCTCCTCTTAGGCCTATGACTGGATTTCAAAATAATTTCACAGAAATGTTCCTCTTATGACCCTTTACCAAAATTGCTAAAATGGTTCTGTTTGGCTGAAAAAAATGGCCACCAGAGCTAAAAAAAAACAACAAAAAAGAAAGAAAAAAGGCGTAGACTGTCATGCATCTGTCAACAATTTACTTAAGAGACATCTCCTCCTAAACGGTTAATGGATTTTGAAATAATATTACAGGAATGTTCCTTGAGTGACCCTTTACCAAAATTGCTAAAATGGTCCTGTTCGGCAGAACAAAATGGCTGCCAGAGCTAAAAATAGAAAAAAAAAAAAACGAAAAAAAAACTTTTAAAGGACATCTCCTGCCAGACTAATGGCCGGATTTCAAAATAATTACACAGAAATGTTCCTCTAATGCCCCTTTACCAAAGTTGCTAAAATGGTTCTGCTCCGCTGAACAAAATGGCCACCAGAGCTGAAAATAGAAAAACCTTTAAACAACATCTAAATAATTTCACAGAAATGTTCCTCTTATGTCCCTTGACCAAAATTGCTAAAATGGTTCCCTTTGACTTAACAAAATGGCTTTAAACAACATCTCCTAGGCCTATGGCCTGATTTCAAAATAATTTGGCAGAAATGTTCCTCTGATTAAGTCATATTCTCCTTGAGTGCTATGATACTCAGGTGAGCGATATAGGGCCATTATGGCCCTCTTGATCCTGCTTTGTGAGTAATCATTTTTTTCTCACTTTTCTGTAATTCCATCATTTCATGATCTTGTATAATCAGCTCCATTTACACCTTTGTATCAATCATTTTGAAAATTTTGCAGGTGTTTATACATATACTAGGGACAATCATTAAGGGTACCCCCCAATTTCAAGTAGAAATAAGCAAAACTTCAATGGCATAAGGAATGTTTATACACAAAGGGGATCAGTATTTGGTCCATGCCCCATATACGCAATGCCTGGTTTCAAAACAACTTTGAATTTTCACATACTCTGAGAAGTCAAGGGGCTCCCTTAGATATTGTCTCTAGTAGAAGATGTGCCTGTGTTCAATTATTTCTCACTTTTTCTGCTTTGTAAACAGTCATTTTTAGCTCGCCTGTACGAAAGTACAGGTAGAACTATTACACTAGCCCTGGCGTCGGCGTTGGCAGCAGCGTTGGTGTTGGCATTAACAAAAATGTTAAAGTTTTATGTCAAAGTTTATGAGACCTATTTTCTAAATCCTGAGATGGATTTTGTTTATATTTGGTATGATTATAGATGTTGGTCCAAAATTTTCTTGGGCACTATCCACACCCCTGCTCATGACCTAGAGATCAAGGTCACAGACTTAGAAATTTTATGATAAAGGTTTTGTGTCAAAGTTTTTAAGATCTCTTGATTTCTAAATCCTTGTATGGATTCAATTTATATTTGGTATGATAATAGGTATTGGTCCAAAATTTTATTCGGCACTATCCCCACCCCTGCAAATGACCTAGAGGTCAAGGTGATGGACTTAGAAATTTATGTTATGTATGGGATTTAGAAATAAAGAGATCTTTATAGAAATTAAGAGATCTTTATATTTGGCATTATAGAAATTAAGAGATATAAATATTTATAATTGGCATGATTATAGATATTCGTGATTATAGATATTGGTCAAAAATTTTATTCGCTCTACACTGATCATTTTAAAAACTTTGCAGTTGCTTTTTACACAGAATGAAGCTGTGCATGTGTTTTTTGTATGATCTTTCAGTCATTTTTCTCACTTTCTGAACTTTATGAACTTAGTCATTTTAATCCTGAACTGCTATAATTTTATATAGAAAATGGGTCCTTTGTGAAATCATGTTCTCTTACAGCTTTGCATTGTTCATTTCAGTAGGAAAGTCAGGTCTAAATCGGTGGCTCAGTTGGATGCGCCGTCCGACTGAAGACCAGGAGGTCGTGGGTTCAACCCCCGCCGAGGTCGGCAACATTCCTTCGTGGAGATTGATCATGAAATATTTTCTACGGTCATTCTCTCCCTTCCGCTGATTCAAGAAGGGCAGTTGTCAGTTTCTGGCGAAAGAATGTGCACAATACTGGTTAACCGCTTAGAGGACTAAGCATGCCCAGTAAACGTGTGGTTAGGTAAACTGACCGCGCTCGACATGACCCCATTGAGTTAACTGGGCCGTAAAACCTCAACATGAACTTAAAGAAACATCAGATTCCATTTTCCATATTCCATATTGATGATAAACCAAAGCAGAAAGTGAACAAGAAACAATTTTTTTTTATTATTATTATTTCGGTTTTCGGCCCTTTCAAGAATATTTCACTTATATCGAGCCAATCATTCATCAAAGGTGGACGAAAACTGAAGAACCACGGGAAAAAAACCACCTGACCATCCGTAAGCAAAACTTGGCTTTCCCACATGTGACCCGAGCAAGGCTCGAACCACAGCGGTGGGAAACCTAATGGATTAAGAGTCAACTCTCCTATCAACTTGGCCCACCAAGAAGACATAAAGGACTCTGTAATGTTGAGATTTCTGGTGCAAATACATTGTATACTGTATTTACTCTCAGTATTGTGACAGGCAGTCCAGAGCAAATGTGTATAATCAGGTCTGCACTGCCATGCATCCAACAGATCTTTAGACCAGTCAACAAGTAGTAAATAATTTTGTTCGAATTACAGGACAAGTTTAGTAAGAAAGGAATTGAGGTGTCACAATAATTAGAGTTAATATGTGTATGGTCATTGACATTGCAGCTGTGTTGAAAGATAAATCTCTCTTTTTTTTTTCCAGGCAAAATCAGGAGAGAGAACTCCTACAGAAACGTCACAAGGAAGAAATAGAAGAATTTATGCAGAAACATGGAATATCAATTTCAACGACACCAATCAACTTGACGATGCCAACAGTCTCTGGCAGTCTTTCCAATGCTCAGATGCTGAGCCCGATGACAATGAGCACCATTCCAAACCCTCCCCCACTTCCAGCATCCATGATGTCACTCTCTGTTGCCAAAGACTTTCCTATATTTTCTGTGGCTCGTAGTCAACAAAACATGAGTAAAGGTGCCCATACTTTTGCGGAGGAGCTGTATAAATATGTGTCAGCGAGAAATCAGGCTGCACTTGCCCAGCAAACTGGTCTGGCTCAACCGGACATGAATGCAATAGACTCGGAGACGGTGTCTACTAGTCAAGGTGTAGAAACATTAGCATCAGAATCTATATCAGATTTGGATTCTATAGAACAGGAAAGTGAACTGGCTTTAAGCCAATCTGACACCAAAACTCGACTCCCTAGTGTGGAATCAGCAGACGACTCGGCCTCCACACTGTTGCCACAACAACAAATGACTTCGCCAATACAGGAGGGGATTATGCCAAATCCAGCATTTATTATGCAACAGCCGATGTACAATCTATATACAAGTCCGTCTGGTCAATATTTGCAAATGCCTAGTCACCACCTGCAGATAGTAGAAGCTGGTCTTCTGC
Organism: Anodontia alba; assembly: GCA_964016985.1. Taxonomy (NCBI): domain Eukaryota; kingdom Metazoa; phylum Mollusca; class Bivalvia; order Lucinida; family Lucinidae; genus Anodontia; species Anodontia alba. The sequence continues at coordinate 105,638,533 of OZ024828.1, forward strand.
CACATTACCAAACTCTCATGTCTGTCGCAAACTCTGTAGCAGTGACGACCACAACAACCACAGGCTCAACTTCTCCGACACCAGTCGAGCGGGATCAAACGGACAGCTGATGATGTCAGCAAGATTTAATGTTCGCTATGTACTACATGTCTTTCATGATATGACTTGAGCTTTGTTATAGGAAGACCTGCCTTGTGCTGTCAGAGTTTGTCATAACAAAATGTATCCTAGCCCTTAAAGACCCAGTCACAATAGATGATGTTCTATAACATGGTTTTTTTTTTTTGTTTTTTTGTTGTTTTTTTTTTCAATTTTCTTTTCAGAGAAAATAAGGCTTGATAATTCTTGTGAATCATAGGCAGAAGACTCACAAGAAATAGCTATCCTTGTTTTTCTGAAAATATTTCTTGAAAAAAATATTGAAGAGTGTCTTCTGCGACAATTTTAAATGGCACTTTACAGGCTAGCTCTTTTATATGAACTGTTTATAATTAAATCACACATGTGCAATTGCTTGTTAAAACTTACATGTGCACGTCCTTTGTGTGAACTGTACATGTGCACATTCTTAAGCCCAAACTCATTGCATACTGCAAGAGTTGATTAAATAACTATTAAGTTATAATAACAAGTTGTAATTTTTATTTTTTGCAGAGAATAAGGTATGACATTTCCTATGGATTGTTAGACATTTGAAAAAAAAAAAAAAAATTACTTCAAAAACTTGACATTTCATGCATATTGTCTCCCAACAATTAACCTGAAGTTGCAATGCTTATTTTCTAGGAAATAAAGAGAATTCATATAAAAACTCCCTATTAAACTAGTATTTCCTGGGAAGTTGAGATAGTTCTCAAGATTTTCTGAGGAAGAGAAAATTGTTGCCAAATGTTGTTACATTAAAATCTGGTTTTAATAGCAAGCAAAGCAGCGACAGTTTAACCCATCTTGGTCTGGAACCCACAAAAGGGTAATTGGCAAACAGTGCAGGCCCAGATCAAACACTGCAGAACACAGCATCTGATCAAGACCAACACTGTTTGCATTAGATACAGGAATTTCTATAAAACAGTAATAATAAAAATTAACCAGTTGCCTTGTTATTGAAAATAGACTGGTCCTGAGAGCTCTGGTAGATGAATCTGCTTGCTGTAAATGGGTTAATCTTGACATGACACATACAGTATGTGAACAGAAAAGCTCAATTTAGCCACTGGTTAGGTGCTTTTACTGTTTACTCACAATATATTGAATCTTTGTTGACTGTAACTTACCAGCAGCTGATGCTCTGATCAGAATGTAGTCTGAAACTAGAGCTGGCAGAATATTCCAGAAAGCTTGATAACAGAAAACCAAAGAGGGAAATAAAATCTCTTAGGGAAAATAAAATCTGTTAGAAGGGTAATAAAATCTATTAGAAACAACAAAAAAACACAAGTTTCTGTTTTATTGAGCTCTTCATATGACAGCAGTATAGTTTACAGAGCTGCATGCATGCCTCAGAAAGTTCAGCCTGTGGATCCAAACTATTTGACTAGTCATCCCTTTTTGCTCTGTATACTCTTCAAGGTCTGTAGGTTGTTCATGGACATAGATGGATTGAATTGTGTGGATGCGCAGGTTGATCTGATTCATAAATTCCACACTGGGTTTGGTTGGGCCTGGCTTTCTTATTTCCCCACAGTAAATACGTTCTGGGAGATCATGTCCCCCACCTAGAAGGGTGTGTGTGTGGGGGGGGGGGGGGGGGGGGGGGGGGGGGGGGGGATATTGATTTTGGTGCAGATCCCATTGGCATCAGCATTGTTGTTGGTTTGACACTTTCTAGTCTGCACAATATCTTATGAACCAATGGTTGGATTCTTAAAATTTTCATGGATATATAATTAAAACATAACAAAGAACTGAAGCTGACCTCAATGGCTCAGTTGGATGCGCCTCCGACTGGTGATCAGGAGGTTGCGGGTTCGACCCCCCCTCCAGGTCGGCAACATTCTTTCGTGGAGATTTGATCATGAAATATTTCTATGATCATTCTCTCCCGTCCACTGATTCAAGAAGGGCAGTTGTCATCAGTTTCTTGCAAAAGAATGTGTACATTACTGGTTAACGGCTTAGAGGATTATGCCTGCCCAGTAAATGTGTGGGTAGGTAAACTGACCACGCTTGACTTGACCCCATTGTGTTGACTGGGCCGTAAAACCTCAAAACAAAGAACTGATAAGATTTGGTGACCTTGACCTAATTTTCAAGGTCACAGCAATAGAAAAACTGGAATTTAGCAGTGGGGGATGGGGCAGGGACATCTGTTTTCTCTGAAAACAGTTACTAGTTAGCCATATCTCAGCCACAGAGATGATATTATTCCTTTTCATTGAGTAATGAGAAAAGATGCCAGCATATTTATCTGTAAAACAATATCTTTTGAACCCTGGGATTAATTGTTTACATGCATAGCTCCAGAGAAGATGGGTTTCCCAATAAATTTTGTTTTTCTCCACAACAAAATGTTATGGGTACTCAATAGAGATACTCATCAAGGCACTTCCTATAAAATGAGTACCTTCAGTATGTTTTTCTTAAGAATTGAAAAAAAAAAAAGAACTGTAACTGCTTTTTGGTTGGAAAAACTCCTAATAGAACATATAACAACTTATAGAGCTGTAACATACCACACAAGGCAGGCTTTCTAATGATGCGGCTTAATTTATACCATATAGGTCAAATGGTCCAGTCTTCGTGAGTGAAAGGTCTGTGATAATAAAGTGAGACTGTTGGTCATCATGGGTTAGAATGATTGCAGGCATTATTAATTGAATGATTTTGTTTGAATGATTTTGTTTGTTGATGAAACTGCATACTGAGATGGTAGTTGAATTTGTCAATAGTATTGTGACGTTTCAGTATTGCAGTTGGTAGTTTGAGGGTGTGGAAATCATAACTCCAAATATGAAACATTTTTCAGCAAAAAGTACTGATATTTTTCTTATTTCTCTACCAAGACATATGTTGTGGTACTTATTAGGAGCACCTCTCTGCTAACGAGTACCTACAACATATATTTTCCTGGAGAATTAAGTCTGTTATTACGGTAATAGTCCTAAAATTTCAAATACTTTATTCCATTTTCTTTTTTTTTCTTTTTTTTTTTTGCCAAAATTTTGCTTTTCATGCAGTTGTTACTTAAAATATGTAGTGCAATTTCAAACAGTGTAGAGGCTGATCTGACTGCTCTTTGACTTATCTGGGTCTGCACTGTTTGCATATGCCATTTTATCAGAAACTTTGGTGTTATAAATTTTAGGGCACTTACCAAATGTGGTTATTTCCTCTTACCTGGAGATATGGGTAACATCCCTCATCTTCTGTAATTCAAATTGAGCCAGTCCATGTCAGCATATAATATATATATTAACTGTGCCATGAGAAAGGTTTTCTTGGGGCAGATGAGAACAATAAAGGTTCAGACCAGCCAGCAGATTCAGAAAATTAAACTGGAAGTAACAAAATTTGTCTTCCTGTACAAAGTGGCAATAATTTAACTCTTGTCTGCTGAACCCAGATATACCCTGCCTTAGCAAACAGTGTAGATTCTGATCAGTTGGCTTCCAACTGATCTGGAATTGCGCTGTTTGCCATTCAGTATTTAAATTTGTATCAACAACCTGGATCAAGTAATCTGATAGGCTAACAATTAGAAGTGGGCATGGCATCTTAATTTATTCAGCATGACAAGGGTTAACAAGTTTATCCAGTAGCTGTAGCTGTACATGACAAGCAGTTTACCATATTAACCCTAAATATTCAAACTGCTTAACTCCTTTACATGCTTTTCCTAAAATTTGAATAGCTCCATTTGACTACCCTTTAATGTGTCTGAATGAAAACTGTTCGAGGAGTTGTAAAAAGTGCAGACCCTGATCAGACTGCTGCAGCATTTGATTTGGTTCTACACTGTTTGCTTTGGCCTGGCTGTCAGAAAACTTTAGGTAAATATAGTACACAAGTCCCAGTAAAGTCATATGTCTGTTCTCAAAAGCACAGTAGTCAGCCTCGGTGGCTCAGTTGGATGCGCCGTCCGACTGGAGACCAGGAGGTCGCGGGTTCAACCCCCGCCGAGGTCGGCAACATTCTTTCGTGGAGATTGATCATGAAATATTTTTCTACGGTCATTCTCTCCCTTCCGCTGATTCAAGAAGGGCAGTCATCAGTTTCTGGCAAAAGAATGTGCACAATACTGGTTAACCACTCGGAGGACTAAGCCTGCCCAGTAAATGTGTGGTTAGATAAACTGACCACGCTCGACATGACCCCATTGGGTTGACTGGGCCATAAAACCTCAACACAAACAAACAAACAAAAGCACAGTAGAAAATTCTAGGTCAGAGTGATGCATGAAAATGTGTTTTTTGTTGGTATGTGTCCAGGGAAGCAAATACTTATCTACTGGAAACCCCCTTGAAAAGGAGGCAAAAACTTGTAGCTTAGTGAGCTCTCTCTTTTAGATGTACATGTTCATCTTAGAAAAGTTGCAAGATATTTCTTGACAGAAGATGAAGGTTTGATTAGCTTAACACTGAATATGCTTTAGATGAAATCAACAGACAACAAACCATGATATGAAGCTGGCCTTGACTTTTCATTTGATTTGTGTGCTATGAAATTTCAAGACTTATTTTCTGAGAAAAGTGATATCTGATATTCAGATTGACACATATACATTTTTTCTTTTGACATTAAATTCAAACTGGGCCATTTACATTTTTTTTCAACATGAAATTCAAATAGAGCCAGATACATTTTCCTTCAACATGAAATTGAATTTGATCCAGATACGTTTGCTTTTGATATGAAATTCAATGGAGACACTTTCTTTCAACATGGTATTCAAATTTGGCGAGATGCATTTGTTTTTTGCATAAAATTCAAATTGAACTCGATATGTTTGCTTTTTTGCGTGAAATTTCCTTTTTGACATGAATTTCAGATTCAGCCAGATACATTTGTTTTTGGCATGAATTCAAATTTAGCCAGGTACATTTGCTTTCCACATGAAATTCAGATAGAGCTACCATATTGATCTAATTACCGCACATACCCCTATAAGCGCACACTCCTGAAATTCCGTAGTCTTATTACAACCAGTGTACTTTTTATTTACTTTTTTATAAAGGCATATGTTGTGGGTTCTCATTTGAATTGCCTCGACTTGTCGATGCAATTCAAATGAGTACTCACAACATATGCCTTTATAAAGAAAATCAGAAAAAAAATCGCATAATCATCATCAAATAAGTCCTTTTCTGATCTTTTTATAGTGTATCCTTAATAGGTATAGGTACATATTTTATCACATCTGAGTGTTCCCAGTAATTTTGAAAAACCTAAGCGCACAGTGCGGTAATTAGGTCGAATACGGTAGATACATTTTTGTTTTCGAGGTGGAATTCAAACTGAGCCAGGTTAATTTACTTTTGACATAAAATTCAAATTGAGTCGCGTACATTTGCTATCGACATGAAATTCAAACTGAGCCGGGTACATTTTTTTCCACATGAAATTAAATTGAGTTTGATACATTTTATTCCAACATGATATTCTGATTGAGCCAGGTATATTTTCTTTTGATGGCAAAGAGAAAATGTGACCGAACTCAACTATGTGTCATGTCCACACTGTAGTTGAATCCTTTGCTGTTTGAACAGAGGGCAGTTGACTTTTGTGGAATATGTATGGCAGATAGCAAAGACTTACATAGATAGAAATCTGACCTAATGAGGGTGTTCTTTTCAACACATTTATTACTCTGGGCCCAGTTGTTCAAAACTAACGATGTGGTTAGTTAACGATTCGTTAAAATTTTAATCGAGTGATACACAAATATGCTGAAATTGTTTGCTGAAAAAATACGAGTAGCTTTTGTTTTTGCATTGCAAAAGCTACTCACATTTTTTCAGCAAAAAAATATCAGAATATTGTGTATTGAATCCGCTAGAACAGTTAACGAAATGACCCTTAACGAGCTTGTTAAACTAACGACGCTTTGAACAACTGGGCCCTGGATAAAAGAGGCATTTAACACATTATATTTCAGTCATTAATGCATTAAAATATGCTGTTTGTGCTCATTATAATTGCCTCTGTGACTAGATAGTTAGAAAGGGTCTAATGTGTTGAAGGTGTGGTAGGAATGTGTTTGAGCTGCATTATGCATGAAGGACTCTTATGCATCTGCAAACAGCAAGGTCCAATATCTTGCAGATCTGTATAGCCTGATGCAGGCTTTTCACTGTTCACCTGCAGAAAGACTGTTCATGTACTAGAAAAAGGTGAAGACACTGATCAGGGACTTGATTAGACCCTTGTTATTTGTAAAGGGTTAAGGACCCTGTTTGTGTAATGTGGCTCAGTTTGTTCCATACATGTAATACACTACTTATTTACACATTTAGATATTTGAGCCACATTATGACAATAAAGAGGCTTTTAAGTGCATAAGAACAGCAAAGGTCTGGATCATCCTGCACATCTGTTGTCTGATCAGGACCCTCACTGTTGATTGATTTTATATCTAATGATATTGTCACCAGCCAAAATTCATTATTTGAATGGATTTTGATTGTGTTGAGGTTTTTCGGCCTAGTCAGCCCAATGGGGCCATGTCGAGCACGGTCAGTTTACTTAACCACACTGTAACTGGGCAGGCTCAATCCTCTAAGCTGTTAACCAGTATTGTGCACATTCTTCCACCAGAAACTGACAACTGCCCTTCTTGAATCAGCAGAAGGGAGAGAAAATATTTCATGATCAAATCTCCATGAAAGAATGCTGTTGACCAGGCAGGGGTCGAACCCACAACCTCCTGATCACCAGTCGGGCGCGCATCCAGCTGAGCCACCGAGGCCGGTTTTATTTGAACGGACACATCCTGTCTGTGGATGCCTTTAAGCACCCTCTCCTATCCAGCATGAAAGACCTTGTAGCAAGGGCAATAACTGAAAATACCATATCACATGACAACTATATAAACAAAAAAATATAGATTATATAGAAAAAAGAACATACATAGTCATTTTTCCATATAATCTAAACATTTTTGTATAAGATCCACAGCAAACATTGTGCTTACTTAAACAACCTCATAAATAAAAACATATATAAATTTTGTGGAAAAATAACCATTTATGGTCATTTTTCTGCATAATCTATATATATTTTGTATAGGATCCAAAGCACACTTTTAGAGTCTACCCTAATACCGTTTAGGGTCCATCTTAAAACCATCTTGTATTCAAAACCATCTTACAGAGAGGTTCTAGTGTATACTGTAGCCGCTCTTAGCAATGACAGTACATTTTAGTTTATGATCTTTCTTTTATAGAACAGCCAGTATTTGTATGTAATTGAGCAGTTTACTTTTTACAACAGAAATTAATGGTTTTGGTATGAATTTAATGAACTCAGCTTGGATAATTGAATTTAAATAGATGCTGGCATTTTCTTGACATCTCTTTTTGTAATTGTTTCTTAAAAACATCCTTTGAGCATATATCACAAAAGCCATTTATAGTAACTTGGAATATGAGAGTTACGAAGTAGTTTTAACTTTGTATTGTTCTAAATGTAAAGAAAAATAGAATTGAAGCATTTAACTGGCTTCCATGATATTTAGAAGCTTGTGTTCCCATTCAGCAGAGCCCTTAAATCACTGCTTTTGTTTTTTTTTTCTTCTAATTCTGAAAAGAAAAAAAATAGTATCAAAATATTTACTTGCTTCTCAGCTATTTAGCACCCTGTGTTCCCATCCAAAGAGCCCTTAAGTATTTGGACAGACAGGCCTGAGTAAACTGTGGATTCAGGTTGGACACCACAGAAAGTGGCATCTGATCTGGGTCTACACTGTTTTTCCCTTGACCTGTGATGCTTAGACACATCATTAGGTATCAGAGTTGATGTGTCTGGATATTTAAGGTAAATACAATAGTGTAGAATTTGTGGGCAAACAATGAAGTTCCCAGTCAGATTGTGTAGATACATTTGACTAGGAGCAAATGAGCCACAATGTCACAAAAGAAACATTTAAAAATGTAATTCCAGCAAAGGTTCAGATCAGCCTGCACATTTTGGATAGCCAAGAATGCAAAGTTTCTTCATGCAGACAACAAATACTGTGCAGATGTGCAGGTTGTTTTGAGTCTTCATTGGGTGTACATGTCAGAAGATAAGTTTTCTCATGTTGTGGCTCAAATAGTTCAGGTTTGTGAGAAGCGAGAATAATTGTGCCACAATATTATTTGTATATAGTTGTCTGGAAGACAGAAAAAACAGTGTTATCTTTATACAAAGATATAATTTATGTATATGTGTGTAATACTCTGTGAATATAGTCGTGCAATACTTGGGTAGACCTAACCCATTGCATTTTGGGAATTTAGTTGATGGCAGTTATGTTTTTCATAGTTAAGCCTCAAATTAGACTGCTTAACATTGCAAGCAAGTTGACTCCTAATGAGATTATTCACTTGCTTTGTTGAACTCTGTAGTTTGTGAAAAAAGTAGAACTTTCAGAATTCCAACTCCTTATCTTCAAAGAATGCAAAGGGTTAAACCATTGAGCTACCCAGTCCCAGTTCTACCACTTCTGAGCTATGGTTTTAACTCTGAACTTTCAACAGACAGAATTTGAAATATTTTCTCATTTTCCCCAACTCCACAATTTGCATGAAATGTCAAGCCCAGCCTATTTTTTGAGGAAATTAGAAAAATATCTGCTGTCATCTGCTGAATTTGCCCAGGATGTGGTAAAGGTTGAGCTGAAGATTCATAGTTCAGCAGATCAAAGAGGTTTTGGTTTGTTTTCCGACAGGAATAGAGAAGGATTAAGTTGATATTTAAATCTTAGCTCAGAAGTAATTGTGGAATTGAGATGTGGATGTTTATAGGGAAAAAAGCAGAATACCAGCTGTTTTGAGAAGGAATTTTCTACAGCATTTTGGGTATGTGTGCGGATGAAAATGTATTTTATTGCTTCCATGTGGAATTATCTTTAGAAAGTATCAGTTGATGATATGTCTGATTGTTATTTATTTTCTTCCTTTATTCCAGAATCATTGTTTTCCTTCCTTCATTTTCAACTTTGTTTTGGGGTCTGCTGTGGAAAGCTCAGTATTTTTGCCATATATTGTATTTACCATGTAGACCCAGACCCAGATGTCCCAGGATGTGGTGTATGATCAGGCTTTACACAGTTTAGCAGTCCTCCAGCAGTTTTAGACACATCAGCAGGTTCAGATTTTAGGACAAGTTTATTAACCCATTGTATACTGAATAGGCTCCCACACTGTATATTGGAAGAGTCCAATTTTAATTTTAGGTACATCCTATTCCTAGAGAAAAATGGCTGAAGTATTTGCAAACAGTGGATACCCTGATCAGACTCCGCATTTTGTGGCATCTGATCTGGGTCTGCACTGTTTGCCAATTACCCTTTTACGGGTCTCCCGCCAGCAGTGGGTTAAGGAGTTTATGTGTCTAAATACAGTATTTTACTTATTGCAGAGATAGACTGCTGCACCTGTGCAATAAGTTTTCATATTACATAACTGCAAATAAGGGTAATATTCTCAAGATGTTCATTTTTGCACTGAAACATAACCTTGTGGCTTCTGATTGGAATCACTTTCCTTGGAGTACCCACAAAAAATGTTTTGGTGCAGAAATAACAGAAACTATCCTAAATTTATGCCACAATGATTGCCTTGTCTGTACCTGTGATATTGTGTGACAGTTCGAAAAATGGTCTTACCATACAGATGTGCAAACTTGGCCTTTATGAAGAAAACAAAAAGTTGGTTTTCCATAAGTCATCCTCATTTTTGTGTGATAACTTGTTTCTCAAAATTATACAACTGGACATGCACTGATGCTTTTTCAGCGGCAGAATAAAGAGTCAGAAATGGGGTTTTGACTTGGAATGACAGCATTTAATTTGGGAGGACTCCAAAATTTACAGATTTCCCCTAGGCTTTTCATGAAATCCCAGATGGCAAATAACTAATTCAGGTGTAAGAGAGTTTGATTCTGAGCCGAGGTGACCTCTGTATATCAAATTTTTCTTCCTGCTGTTGATCCAAGAAGGGTAGTTGTCAGTTTCTGGCAAAAGAATGTGCACAAATACTGGTTAACCTCTTAGAGGACTAAACCTGCCTAGGAATGTGTGGTTAGGTAAACTGACTGGCTTGACATAACCCTAATGGGTTGACTGGGCCGTAAAACCAACTCAAATATATCAAATTTTTCAGCATGAAAACAGGCATAACCCTTTCATCCCTGAGTTTCTAAAGTGGACTCTCCCATCTTTGAATCTGGACAGAACCATTGTTCCAAATAGGGGTTTCAATCAAAAATCAAGACAGAACGGCAAACTGTAGATCTTGATGAGAGGGCTCATTATGAACCGTCTCATCAGTATCTACGCTGTTTGCAAAAATATTGTTTTGGTCTGCTGGGCTGAAAGGGTAAAAGCAGAGTTCTTGTTGTATAAGCATAGTAAAACATATAATTGGGTTGATTAGAAGTGAAGATCAGGAGCACAAAAAATATGTTTCGGGCAGTAAGGTTTTGCGACAAGCAGAAAAAACCCAATAGAGTATTTGAACCAACAGACATGGATTGTCATGTGCATTTGTATATTGTGGACTCACTACTGTCAAAAGTTTTGGCCTCTTCTAAAAAGGTGTCTACTCTAAAAGGAAACAATATGCTTTCGTTGGAAGCAAATTCTTTCTTTTTAGAGATTTTTTTCAGAAGGGACTAGGTGTACAGGAAAGGAAACAGGAAGGCTCAAAAGTTGTCTCCCTTGAACAAAATGACAGAAAATCTCCCAAGTATATTCAATCCTTCTTAAGATCACATAAAAGTTGAGAAATTATGTGACTGTGAATATTGATCTAGACAGTCTATTTCATGTGGGCTAAGGTATAGTTCTGTGTCAAGGCTCAGATGTAGTAATTAAGAAATGTACAGATGTTGGTATTATGATAATTGATAAACATCATATGATGCACAATGCACAAAAAAGGCCCTTTAACCTGCACAAATAGGGCCCTTTGTTGCCTGCTTACAGAATGGGTGGATATTGTAGTATACACATATTTAGATGAACAGAGAATGTCCAGATCAGACTGCATGGATTCACGTGCTGATTTGGACCTTTGCTGTTCAGGTATATTGTGCATCATATAAAATTTGTGTGATGTATGTGTGGTATGCGTCTACAATGCAAAAATAAGCGGTCAGTTTATACCATTTGAGCCAAACCATGAGAAGATGGGTCTTAGGGAATATGTGAACTGTGAAAGCTGAGATCACCCATGTGTGAGATCTGTGCTGTCTGATCAGGGCATTTCCTGTTCATTAATATACTCCACATAACCTGACATCATATTTACCCTAAATATATGGACACCATAACTTGTTACCATACTTGTCTTAAATTTTCAATACCAGTAAGTCTTTTTAACTACCTGTTGATCTGTCTAAAAACTGCTGGGCAAACAGTATTGATTTTGACCAAGGGCTGTATTCTTTGGCATACAATGCTGCATCTGATTTGGGTCTACTTTGTTTACTCAGGCCTGTCAGTACCAGTACTTAGGGTCAGTACGACAGCTCTATCAACCCTCCTTGGAGGCATTTCTGATGAGTACACACAACATACATGTAAGTTCATGGAGAAATAAGACTACTGAAATAACTTAAGTATTTGGACAGGCAGACGTGTGCAAACAATGTAGACCCAGATCAAATGCTGCACTATGCGGCATCTTATCAGGATCTGCACTGTTTGCCACTCATCCAGCAGTTTTATAAACATAAATAGGTAGTGCAACAGTTTTGTCTAGAATTTTAAGGCAAGAATGGTAAGGAGATAAGGTGTCCCAATATTTAGGGTTAATATGGCAATATTTATCTAGAGAGCTATGATTATAAAGTGAAGAGTGAAGGTCCAGAATCTGAGAAAGCACAGGCTGGTCTGGGCCATTGCTGTCCACGTGCTCTGAGACACATTTTGTCTGGCATGTCTCTTCAGTATTTTAATGGTACAAATTGTACCAGTGTTATATTGTACAATGATGATATCATGGTGTCAATGTTGAGAAAAGAAAATCTGTTAAGGGGGCGAAAATATTGTACATCAGTTACAAACAAAAGCTTCATTGTTAATACATTGTTTGTGGGACAAATGCTTAACACTTACCATGCTTTGGACAAATTCAGCAGAAGACAAACTGATGATAATTGTCTTATTTTTCATAGAAAATAGGATCTGATGCTTCATGCTAATTGTCTCCATAGGAGACAATTTGCATGAAAGGTCAAATCATATTTTTAGGAAAAATAAGAAATTTATTACAAAATGTTGTCTGCTGAAATTTTTACCCAGCATGCAAGTATTAATGTACTTGAAACAGCCAAGATCGAGACCAACTCATGTCCATTTCATCAGATCCATTATACAGTGTCTGTATATCTTCATCAATGAATGCAGGCTAATCTGGATTTTCCTAACTTGCGTATAATAAATGAGCAGTTTGTTTCCGTAATTTTCAAGTTTCTACTGTTTGCCAACACACTATACTAATACAGCAATTGTGCAAGTTGTGGGTTTTTGCTGTTGGCATATGGATGTAGATGGGAGACAACACTTACTGCTTTTTGTCACACCTGCTTTAGCAGGGCGACTTAGGCGTGCAAGTTTCTGTCCATCCATCTGTTCTTCCATCAACATTTACCCTGGTTGTCTTGTGAGTGCAACTCCTCTTACAGTTTTGTACTGATCATTTTGAAACTTTGCATGTGTTTTCTTCATGGTATGAGGATGTGCATGTGATTTGGATATAATTGTTAGATTATGTTTTGTTACTTTTTCCACATTTTTCACCCTTAGTATATAGATAGTGGGAAACTCTTGTTAGCGCAACTCCTCTTACAATTTTGTACCAATCATTATGAAACTTTGCTTTTGTTTTCTTCATGGTATGAGGATGTGCATGTGATTTGGATATAATTGTTACATTATTTTTTTTCACTTTTTCCACATTGTGAATTTATTCATTTTTCACTCTCAATATATAGACAGGGAGTACAGTCCAACCTGTATTAAGCAAGCACCCAAGGGATAATCCAGATGTGCTTGCTTAAGACAGGTGGTTGCTTAATACAGGTGAAATTTAACAAATTTGCCTTTTTGGGGAACTGAAGTCATGCTTGCTTAATACAGGTTGCTTGCTTAATAGAGGTGGCCACTATGACAGGTTTTACTGTACCTCATGAGCACAACTCCTTATACAATTTTGTACTAATTTTGTATTCTTTTTTAAACTTTGCACAGGTTTTCTCCATAGTCTGAAGATGTGCATGTGCTTTTGATATAATCCTTGCATTAATTTTTGTCACTTTTTTCTACTTTGTGAACGTTGCCATTTTCTGATCTCAGATGTATAGGCAGTGGGTACCTTGTCATTGCAACTCCTATACAATTTTATACCGGTCTTTTTGAAACTTTGCGCATGTTTTCTTCAGGGTCTGCAGAAGTGCATGTAGTTTGGATATAATTTTGAGATTTATTTTTGTCACTTTTTCCACTTTAACTTTGTCATTTTCTTACCCCAGATTTTATGAAAGTGTATAGACTGTGGGTACCTTTTGATCTCAACTTCTCATGCATCATATGAGAATATGCATGTGCTTTAGATGAAATTCCTATATTAATTCCTTCTGCCTGAAATAAATATTACTTTTTTGGGGGACAGGTGCGACAGCAACTTCACTGAGGCTCAGTCTATTTTTGTATTTTGAAGTCCAAAATATCTACATACAAAAATAGTAATGGGCAGTGTGTAAAATTTTACATGCTTAAAATGTAATATTTCATCATCTAAAAATATTGAAAAAAAGAAACAATAAAAAAACGGTTTTGGGTGGGATCAAAATATACTATTGTGTAAGGAAATGTATAAATTTTTTATGCCCCCGCCATTTTCAATGGGGGAGCATATAGTATCATCGCTGTCCGTCCTTCCGTCCGGTATGTAACACAAATGGTTCCCGTGCGATATTATTTGAAAGGATTGGTATATTGGATTGAAATTTTATACACAGGTATATAATTATAAAATGAAGGTCAGGTTCTATTTGGGGGTGGTCGGGTGGTGCGAAGGTGCTGTGTATCTTACATCACCGGGGCGTCCAACTGATATTGGCTTACAGTTGGGCAAGGCCTGCTATCCTTGTAGTGGGTAAGGGTAGAGGGGGAATGTTTTTATTTCTTCTGTTTCTTCACTTTCATTCCTGTTCCTCTTTCTTCCCTGTCCCTCTCTTTCATCTCCTCTACTCTCTCTTCTATCTCTTTTCTCCCTTTCTCTGGGAGACGACACAAAATGACCCTCAAGGGTTGACGTGTCGTTAAACCCCAACACAATCAGGTTCTATTTAGGGTAAAATACATCAATTATTTTGGGAGTTATGGCCCTTTTTCAACTTTGAAAAATGGTTTCCATGCATTATCTTTTGAAAGGATTGGTGTATTGGATTGAAATTTTATACACAGGTAAAATGTAGGTCAAGTTTGATTTAGAGTAAAATCCACCTATTATTTTGGGAGTTATGGCCCTTTTTCAACTTTGAAAAATGGTTTCCTTTCCATACCTTTTGAAAAGATTAGTGTATTGGATTCATATTTTATACACAAGCATATAATTATAAAATATAGGTCAAGTTCAATTTAGGGTAAAATCCACCAATTATTTTTATAGTTACGGCCCTTTATCAATGTTGAAAAAGTTTCCGTTAGATATCTTTTGAACGGATTGGTGTATTGGATTGAAATTTTATAGACGGGTACATAATCATAAGTTGTATGTCAAGTTCTATTTAGAGTAAAATCCACATATTATTTTGGGAGTTATGGCCCTTTTTCAACTTTGAAAAATGGTTCAGTTCCATAACTTTTGAAAAGATTAGTGTATTGGATTCATATTTTATACATAAGCATATAATTATAAAATATAGGTCAAGTTCGATTTAGGATAAAATCCACCAATTATTTTTGGAGTTACGGCCCTTTATCAGTGTTGAAAAATAGTTGAAAAATGGTTTCCGTTCGATATCTTTTGAAAAGATTAGTATATTGGATTCAAATTTTATACACAGGTATATAATCATAAAATGTAGGTCAGGTTTGATTTAGGGTAAAATCCACTGATTATTTTGGGAGTTATGGCCCTTTTTCAACTTTGAAAAATGGTTTCCATTCCATAATTTGAAAAGATTAGTGAAATGGATTCATATTTTATACACAAGCATATAATTATAAAATATAGGTCAAGTTTGATTTAGGGTAAAATCCACCAATTATTTTTGGAGGTATGGCCCTTTTTCAACGTTGAAACATATTCTATTCACAGGTATATAATCATAAAATATGGTCAAGTTCGATTTAGGGTAAAATCTGCCAATTATTATGAGAGTTATGGCCCTTTTTCCATCTTCATTTTTTGCAAAATGCCTGCGTGTGGGTGAGGATGGCCCTGGGTGGGGGCATCTGTGTCATACTGACACATTTCTAGTTTACTTGAAAGTTACTGTATTGCATCGCAGTTGCTTATCAAGTTTCTTGTTTTTTTTTATTCTGAAAATAGAATTTGCTTTTCATTACCTGCTTAATTGGATTCTAAAACCTATTTGAATGGAGTGTGTGGAGAGGGAAAAAAATATTCAAAATGTTTTCTGCTATTTTCACCTGTAGTACTATAGCAGCATATTTGTAATTTTTAAATAGAATGGCAAATGAATGGCATTATTCTCGGTCTAAACAACAGGGTCCTGTTTTGTATCTGCGCAGACAGGTCATCTAGACTAATCTGATCTTTGCTGTTCCCATATGGCATAAAGACCCTTTTCCTAACTAGACATTATATTTTGCCTCTGCTCTGGCTTATTTTGTGCTGAATTCACTTTTCGTAGCCTTGACACCATGGCAATACTTGCAATTGTGATAATCACATAAAGAGATTGTAAATTTGTTGCTGCTCTTTAATGCTTTATTTTTGAAATTCTTTCGGTATTCATTGCATAATGAACACGCTTTTTGCATTAAAGAGTGCCACAAACGTTACTGTTGTCTTCTTGTTACTTTGTTCCAACATGATTCCAGATACACAAGTCCCTCTGAATACCAGATATACAGGCTTATATGCTACGCTGTTTGATCCTGTATAAGTTTATATGCCAGACTATTGATCCTGAACCATCAAGATTGTCATCAGTACAGTGGTAGGTATGATAGCTGAAGGAGGTGGGAAGACCTCAAACATCTTGCATGAATGTAAAGGAAAGTCTAGGAAGTTTGTTATTCATCATGCTGAAAAGCCTCATTAACATGAGAAATGTTTTTCCATTCTGTTTTTAGCTCACCTGTCACATAGTGACAAGGTGAACATTTGTGACCACATTTTGTCCGTTGTGCGTGCATCCGCCTGTCCGTGCATACTTACATAATTTCTTCAAACGACGTCTCCTAAACCACTGATTGGATTTTTATCAAACTTTACAGGAATGATCCTTGGTTACTCATCGTTCAAGTTGTTCAAATGGGTCTGATCCATTGCACATCTAGGTCACAGGAGATAAAAATTGATTTTTTAACTGAAAACTTAAAAAATCTTCTTGTCTGAAACCAGAAGGCCCAGGTCTTTGATATTTGGTATCTAGTGGACCTCTACCAAAATTGTTCAAATTATAGTCCTGGGGTCAAATATGGCCCCGTGCCAGGGATCACTTGTTTTACATAGACCCATATACGGAAAAACTTTAAAAATATTCTTGTCTGAAAGCAGAAGAACCAGGCTTTTGATATTTGATACATAGCTTCACCTCAGGGACCTCTACGAAGATTGTTCAAGATATTGCCCTGGGGCCAAAAATGACCCCGCCCTGGGGCCCCCTTTATAATATAGAGAAAATCTTCAAGCATCTTATCTGAAACCAGAAGGTCCAGGCATTTGATATTTGGTACATAGCTTCACTTAGTGGACCTCTGCCAAGATTGTTTAAATTATAGCCCTGGGGCCAAAAATGGCCCCACCCCAGGGCCAATATGATTTACATAGACCTACAGGGAAAAAAAATTAAAAAATCTTGTCTGAAATTGCAAGGCCTAGGCCTTTAATATATGGTGTGTAGCATTGCCTGGAGGTTCTTTGATGAGTATTCAAATTATGCCCCTAGGACTAGAAAACTAATAGGAAGGATGGACCTGAAGAGTAGATGACCTTTAAGTCAAAGGTCAAGGCCACTGTGGCCTTTAGTACCAAAACATCTTATAATTTTGCAATGCTTATGGTTAGGACCCTCAAATTTAGTAGAGATGTTGGTCCTGAGGGCAAAGGTCAAGGTCACCAGTACTGAAGTACTAAAAAGCTTGATAACTTGGCAATTCTTGGGGCTAGGACTCTCAGACTTGGAAGGGATGTTGGTCCTCACCAGTAGATGACACTGAGGGCAAAGGTCATGGTCAAGGTCACCGTGGCAAAGGTCATGGTCAAGGTCACCATGACCTTTAGTACTAAAAAGCTTATAATTCGGCAGTGCTTGCGTCCAGAACCCTTGAACTTAGATGGGATGCTGGTCTTGACCCTAATGGCAAAGGTCAAGGTCACAGTGACTGCTAGTACAAAACAAGCTCATAGCTCAGCAATGCTTAGGGCTAGGACCCTCAAAGGTAGTAGGGATGTTTCTTCTGACCAGAAGATGACCCTAAGGTCAAAGGTCATGGTCATGGTTACCATGACCTTTAGAACTGCATCTCTGTTAGCAATGCTATGTATAACATCATTCAGGTGAGTGATAATGGGCCATCATGGCCCTCTTGTTAAGCTCACCCGAGCGGATTAGACTCATAGGTGAGCTTATAGAATAAGCATGGATCTCGTCCATCCATCGGCATTTTCAAACGACCTCTCCCATTCTTCCCATATTTCACATATAGCATCTATAGGCAGAGAGAAGGAATTCTATTATTTTTAGTTTCAATCTGTTAAGAACTCTGGTTGCTATAGCAACTGTATAAGTTGCCACTGACTTATAAGAAAAGGGGAAACCTGTCATTTATTGTTGTCTCACTGCAGATGTTTTGACAAAAGTTTTACAAAAATGTTTAAGTTTTCAGCCACGTTACATAAAAATTTGTCCAAACTGCTGAATTTGATTATTTTGTTTGTTTGTTTTGAGGTTTTACGGCATAGTCAACCCAGTGGGGTCATGTCCAGCGCGGTCAGTTTACCTAACCCCACGTTTACTGGGCAGGCTTAGTCCTCTTAGAGGTTAACTGGTATTGTGCACATTCTTTTGCCAGAAACTGACAACTGCCCTTCTTAAATCAGCGGAAGGGAGAGAATGACCGTAGAAAATATTTCAAGATCAATCTCCACGAAAGAATGTTGCCGACCTCGGTGGGGGTTGAACCAGCACCCTCCTGGTCTCCAGTCGGACGGCGCATCCAACCGAGCCACCGAGGCCGGCTGAATTTGATTAGTTTCCATGGCAAAGGAAATGTTAAATGTGCGAAAAAATATAAAAAAATCTTCTTCTCAGAAGCCAAAAGGGGGATGAATCTGAAACTTTAAAGAAATGTTTGTAACATTAGCCTCTACAAAAATACTGTTTTTGTTATCACCATTGCCCTTATATTTTGTTGCTATGGCATCTTAAGGTTTCCATAGGATTATGATGGGAAAAGTGAAAGTAGGTCTTTTTAGCTCCCCTGTTTGAAAGTACAAGGAGCTATTGTTTTCTACCTTATTGGATATAATCCTACCCATAATGACAAAAAAAAAAAACCTGCTACTTTGTAGCAGCTCCAATCTTTCTTGAGATAAAGAATGGGATCTGACAGCTTCATGACAGACAAGCAACTATGACCTAAAAAACAAACACAAATATTCACAAGTTAATAAAGTGAAGTGTATCATATTGCATACCGCATTTATATGCAACTTAGCTGCAACAGGCTTTATGTAAAATGTTTATCAGTTCGATTATTCACAGCAGAAAAAGTCTTTATGGTCCGAGTTATATTTTATTACCTATCATCCGGTTTCCTGAAATAATTAAATCAGTTTGCAATGTATGTACACAGGCAGTCTAGTCAAGTTCATATAATAAATATAAGAAGGGCATTAAACACCACATTCATTTAACGAATTCTTTAAAATTATTATGTGAAACAGGAAACCAACTTATGATATTCGATCATCGAAACTCTGGTAAGCCTGCACATTACCATAGTCTGATCAATGTTTGCTAGTTGTGCTGCCTACAATCCAATCAAAGGCTCATATTAATGTTGTACTTATACCGAGGGGCACATAAATTCATTTGTCTGTCCTTCTAATAATCCATATGTTAGGTGGTCCATTAGTTTGTCTGTGGCATAGTTCAAAGTTTTTAAGAGCTCATAACTTACACATCTTCTGATGGATTAAGTTCATATTTGGTATTATAATAGATATTTGTCCAAAATTATATGCGGTTTTATCCCCAGCTCCCTACGCGACCTCGAGGTCAAGATCACTGACTTAGAATTTCTATGTTTAAGTTTTGTTTTAACCATTGGCTGAATTTTGTTCATATGTAGAATGATGATAGATACTGATTCAAGATTTTATGCAGTAGCTTCCCACCCCTGTACATGACCAGAAGGTCAATTTTACAGACTTAGAATTTTGATCTGTTTTTTGTTTAACATTTAGGACCAGAATATTTGCAATCCATTGGATGGATTTTCTTTATATATACACAGTCGATCCTCAATGTCTCAAACATCTTTGGGACCATGGAAATTTGTTCGAGACATGGGTAGTTCGAGCCACTGAGGGTTAATCATGGCACCAGTTCAGGAAGCAAATAGCGATAATTTTAGGAAATCTTTTCAATTTTCTATACAACAATTGTAAGTTGAGTGTACTCATTAGAATCACCTTGATGAGGTGATTCTAATTAGTACACACAACATACAACTGCATGATAAAATAAGAAGAAATCCCTATATATTTGTTTTCTTGAGCTATTGGAAGAATTTTGTAGGGACTGAAAAAAGAGTTCGAATCATCCACGATAAACGAGCCATCCATGTTCGAGCCATTGAGGTTATACTATAGTATGATTATAGATATTGGTCCAAAGTTTTATGCAGTACCATACCCACCCACCTACCTGACCTCAAGGTCAAGGTCACAGACTTTTTATGATTAAATTTTGCATTAAAGTTTTTAGGTCCACATAATTTCCAGTTCGTTGGATGGGTTTTGTTCATATATAGTTTGATGAAAGATAGTCCAAACATTTAAGCACTTTCATCCCCACCCAACCACATGATTTCAAGGTCAAGTTCACGGACAGAATTTTTATGTTTAACTTTTGCGTTAAAGCTTTTAGGGCCACATTCTTTCCAAACCATTGGCTGGGTTTTGTTATATAAAGTATGATGATAGATATTGGTCTATACATGTACTTTTACGCAGTACCGTCACCATTCATTATGTTACTTTAAGACAAGGTCAGAGACTTAGAATTTTTATGTCCAAGTTTTGCTTTAAACATTTAGCACCACATTATTTCCAAACCATTGGCTGGATTTTGCTCATATGTGGTATATGATAGATATTGGTCCAAAATTTCATGCAGTACCATCCATAACCACTGCCTGACCTCAAGGTCAAGGTCACAGACTTTGAATTTTTATGTTTTGCATTAAGTTTAAGAATTTAGGAACACATTATTTCCTGTCCGTTGGATGTATTTTTTTATTCATATAAGTATGATAAATTTTGGTCCAAAATCTTACAGTACCATCCACAACCACTTACCTGACCTCAAGGTCAAGGCCACAGACTTTGAATTTTTATGTTTATGTTTTTCGTTAAAGTTTTTTATACCTTTGAATTTTTATGTTTAAATTTTTCATTAGTTTTTAGTACCACATTATTTCCAAACCGTTGGATGGATTTCCTTCATATATAGTATGATGATAGATATTGGTCCAAACTTTTACATGGTACCATCACCACCCTTCTATATGACTCAAGGTCAAGATTAAAGACTTAGAATTTTTATTTTAAAGTTATACATTGAAGTTTTTAGGTCCTCAGTGATGAATTTGGTTGATACCTGGCATGAAGATATATTTTGGTCCAAACTGTTATGCAGTGCCCTCTTGTATAGAGGACACTGTGTCTAGTTTCATTTACTGGATGCTCCTTAGGAGACAGTTTGCATGAAATGTCAAACCCTATTTTCTTGAAAAAATCAGAAAACATATTTCAAAATGTCGTCTGTTCATTTTTTTTTTTTTTTTTGACTGCAACTGGCATGGGTAATAATTATTTCTGTAAATATTTAATGAAGTAATGCAGAGGTGTAAGCTATAACATACCAGGTTCTCTAACAGAATCAGTCAAGCAGATTTTTAAGGCTACCAGGTAACAGAGTCACATAGAGGCAGCTTTCCCTGATAAACTCTCAGTCAGCAGTAAATCAGATCATAGGAACCCACACACTACATGTTTCATACCAATACTGGGGAGCTGATAGCCCTGTTAGTAGAATTATAAGCCTCTGTCTCTGATTATTCCGAAAATAGTGAATTTCCAATTATTTGTTTTAATATAACAAGCCCATTGGAAATACTATTTTTAATTTCAATAAACTTGTTTCCCCTCTTGACAGTCATAATAACATCCCTGACACATGAGATTGGAAAAACTCCATGTTTAATTATCCTACAGATTGACATGCCATTACAGGAAATCAAAAAGTTCATTTCAGATTCAAGATTTCATAAAATAGTTTCTAAAGGCCCAAAATATAGATGTCCTAATCATATAGATTTTAATAAATATAGGGAAGAAATAGCTTCTGCATTGAATGATTTTGGTAATCAATGGTGTAAACAAGAGCATGTTGAGCTGATGCTTTAAAGGAATGGAAAATAAACAATTTTCAATGTTATCGATAAACATGTCAAATTTTATTCCCTAAACAAAAATGTATTGATTGTCGCCTAAACCTACTTTCCGACATCTGAAGCAGGGCATTCAAGAATTTCATAGGAAGTTTGTTTTGGGTCCAGCTGACAAGGCCGCAAAAAATGGTGTCATTGCTTGACAGGAACATTATATTAACACTTGTACACTGAAACAGGAATTGAGTGGGACTAAAGCCTAAAAAGAGAATTTGGAAGAAGAGAAGTAAGTTGTCTTTGGCCACTGCAACCATTTAGCCCTGAAGTTTTCTGTTAATGTTAAGAACAGCAAGACAAGCTTCTTACAATGTATTGGTTACCTGAGCTTCATAAAAACCATTAAAGCAGAGTTTATCGCTAATTCAAGTTCCTGTACCACTACCGAGCTCTCTTAATTAACTTTTGCCTCACTGCTATTAAACTCCTGTAATTAGATATTGTAAAAAAGTTTACGTAAGATCATGCAGAAATTCTGATGAGGTATTTAATAAACTTAAGAGGATTTCGTGCGTTAAGTTTGTCAACATTTGAATTTTCTATGTTTTATACAACTCTGCCCCATAATTTAATCAAAGAGAAACTTACAGACTTAATTTACAGTACTTTTCAAATGGGAAGCTCACCTTATCTTGCTTGTAATGATAAGAAAGCATTCTTTTTCTTCTGATGACCAAATACGGTTTAAACTTTCCTCATGTTAAACTGTTTGTGACGCATTATCATACCTTTTAGACAACATTGTCATAAGATTTGGCACTAAGTTACACAGACAAATTGTAAGAATTTCGATGGGTATTAATTGCGCTCCGCTTGTAGCAGATTTTTTTTTTTTTTTTTTTTTTTGTTATGAAAGATTTTATGATATCTCACTGATGATACACACGCTGATAAATAAAATTATTGAAGAATTTAATTCAACTTCCAGATATATGGACAACTTTTTGAATATTCACACTTCTTAGATTGAAGGAATGGTCACTCAAATTTATCCTACTTTTTACATCTAAAATTTTAAATTTCTAAACACTTTGATTTTGATTTTGACATTGTTAATTTCCCGGGGTTTTTTTATGGCGACGTTCCTCATCCCCCTTCTTAAGGTGTTGACATTTCTCAACTTATTTGATTTGCAAGAGTGACTAGTCATTTGGCTGACCTCAATGCTTTTAACAAAACTTTGACTGCCAAACTTCTCCAACAGAGGAATCGGTATCATAAACTTTCAAAAGATTTTTCTAAGTTTTATTGTCTGCACTACAAATTGGTCTCGAGAAACATGGCCTCAAATCGGTGGAGCATTTTTGCCTAAAACATGATGATAGTACAAACTTAAAACGACCTAGACCCAAGATGCCCTTTTTTGGAGATATTTCCCTGATATACTTACGTAATATATATGAATGAGAACTTGGATCTAGAGGGGAAACATATTTTTATAACAACTTCTATGAAACATATTCAATGTTGCATTTTGACTGGAAATGAGACACAGAATTTAAGTCAGATATACCAAACACACATACTGACTGTATTCATTTAACTATAATTTCCAATCAGTGTTGTGTTTTTGTCATTCTGATTCAAGAAATGTATCCCGACGGGAAAAGTAACTAAATGTAATTCCCATCGTTTTGAACATGGTGTTAATTTAGTGAGACGGGGTAAACTGGACTGAATTATCTCTCCATAATAAGTCAGAAGCATAAATTTTCCTCTCTGTTGTGATTCAGATATCGGGCAACCGTAATATGTAATAAAAACAATTTGAATATTGTAATTTCTGAAATCTAGTCTTCAACACCTGAGCCAATCAGGGAAAATCCTCACCATACTGCAATATCTCCTACAAATATTGGCAAGCAAACATATACTTACATTACATACATAAATGCTGTTTAGTTATATATTTTTTGTAGATAAAACATTTCGCCAGTTTTATCTTTAATAAGTTTGTATTAACTATGCCTATGTTCAAACAGAAAAGGCCCACACTAGCATGCGCGTTTGCAAAAGAAAAAAATCTGGGATCTTTCCTTGCTTATTGATACATTCCAAGACGCTGATTAGACAGTGCACATGTTGCAACTAATTCACAAGAATATACTATGCAGTCTTTCAATAAGTGGAATGACCAACATCAAGTAGAAAGATATCTTCTGAGCGTTTTATGCAAATAGCCTGGTCGGAGATTAGCATGCAGATCCGCAGAGTCTGATCAGGGTTTATGTTGTGCAGATTATAAAAAGTAATAAGGAGCCTCATTACTTTTCCATAGGCAATTATAGCATTTGGTTAAGTTCTGACCCTCACTGACTTACGAATCGGTCCCAAATGAAGGTTTTTCAGCAAGTTTTGGTACTTACATATGTACCCCCGGTTTGATGAAAAATTAATAATAATAATAATAATAAATAGTAATCAAAATGGTAATGATACTACTAATAGTAATAATAATAATAATGCTACTACTACTACTCCTGCTACTACTACTACTACTAATAATAATAATAGTAATTAAAACCAGATCAAGTAACAATTTGCTTGAGGTTTCTTCCTGTTATCTTCAGAAGTTTTACTCTCTTTTTTTTTTCCTTTTTTAATTTCCTTCGAGATTAATCAAATTTAGTTCGAGAACGAATTGACCAAAAAGAGAACAAAAAGACCAGGATGAATGAGTTGACCAAATGAGGAGGAATTGACCAAAGACAATACGGATGAATATGAGCTAACCGAAAAATGAGTTTGAATTGACCAAAATGTGAGCGAATTGACTTAAGTACGAATTGACTTCATACCCTCCTCCTACAATCCTGGGTCAATTTCAATTGAACTTCACAGGAATATTGCCTAGGTGACTCTCTACTAAAATAAGTAAAACAGATCTGCTCCAATGAACAAGATGGCTGGCATGGCTGCGATCTTGAAAATCTATTTTGAACTTCTCCTGAATCGAAAGGCCAATTGACTCTATAAAACTTCATTGGAATTGTCCAGATTACTTGTACAAATTGCAGCCCCACCCAAGAGGTCATTTCTTATCTCACCTGAGCACAATGAGTTCATGGTGAGCGATTGTGATTGGTTGCCATCCATTTTCATTGTCCATCTGTCCGGCCAACCAATCATAATTTCTTTATTGTTTGGATTTTGACCAAACCTGGATGGAATGATCCTTGAAAAAGCAGATAAAATGCGGCATTGCTTGCCATATATGGCACTGCTACTCCATTTTCTAGGACTTCATGTCACTGACAAAACTCTTAAAGCAATCTACTTGTGTGAAATGCTAATATTAAGAAATCAAATCTGTTAGCTCAGGTGAGTGATATAGGACCATCATGGTCCTCTTGTTTTTCGGGAAAATAAGACTCGATTTGTTTTATCAGAATTTTCTGCCTTCTCTTAAAAATTAAAAAAAAAAAATCAAAAAAAAAAAAAAATTGTATGCTGCAGTTGTTATTGGCGCTTTAATTTTAGGTCTCTCAATGAAATAAGATCAGATGAACAAACAGCATACGACTGATGAACAGACGGACAGACATGCAGATTTCCAACGTGGAAACATAATACCCCGCCACTACAGTGTGACGATGTATAACAATGCTTATCTGTGTCTTCACTGTTTGCAAAGGCTTATCTGTCCCAATACTAGTTTTTACTTCAGGTATTTTTTTTTTAGCCATGCTAATTCTGCACATTATGTCAGCATCCACAATGAACAAATCTGGCCAGACATGTTTATGCAAAATCAGATGTTATAAACTCTTAAGCATGTATTATCAAAAATCTCAGCTAATTTGGAAACTGTGTTTGTTTACGTTTGCTTTAATAATAATATAACCATTAGTTGTCAAAATTAATTAGATTTAAGAGGATGGAGCTCCAGTTAGCTGGTTTGTAAAAATCTACTGAAATTTGTCATTATGGATAGAATTAGATATATTTTGACAAAAGTTCTTTGAGACGTCCCCTATGTTACACATGAATTTTGTCCAAACTGCTGATTTTGACTGGTTGCCATAGCAACCGACACATTGAATTTGCAAAATGATATACAAAAATCTTCTCAGACGCTTTAAGGGGGATGAAGCTGGAACTTTCAAGAAATGTTCATAATATAAGCTTCTGCAAAGTTTGTGTTTTTTTTGCTGCTATCACCCTTGTGCATTTGTCACTATGGCAACAAAGTCTCCATAGACTTATAATGGGGAAAAGTTATATTGCCATTTCATTGCAGACATTTTGATAAAAGTTTTAGGGAAATGTTCCTTAAATAGTCCTCCAGGAAACATGAATTTGTTCTAGCGGCAGAATTGAATTGGTTGCCATGGCAACCAAAAAATGAAAAAAAAATAAAATAAAATAAAAAAAAAATCATCTCAGTAGTCATAAATACTATGAAGCTGATACTTTACAAAAATGTTCCTAATATTTGCCTCTACAAACTAGAAACGTGTCCACAGTACACAGATGCCCCCCACCCTGACCCCTAGCCCCACCCAGGGGCATGACCTGGGACAATGGTACCATACATTGATGTAGGTAAGTGTCATACAAAGTTTCAACTTTCTAGCCCAGAAGGTATAAAAGTTATTAGCTGCAAGAGAAACACGGATGTAAATTTGCACCTAAACTTGCAGGTAAACATGAACCTGGTTACGAATGTGACATACGGATGCAACATCACGGCGAAACGCTATATGCCCCACTCCTGCCAAGGCAGGCATGGGCATAAAAATAGAGTTTTGCACTGCTATTGCTATTGTGCATTCGTCGCTACAGCAAAAAGTTTCCATAGATGTGTTATTAGAACAGTGAAAGTAGGCTGCAAATATTTTGAGTAAAGTTTTACAGAAATGTTCCTTGAGTAGTCATTTGCTAAACATATGAGTTGTGCTCAAACCGTTGAATTTGATTGGTTGCCATGGCAACCAAAAATTTGGAAAAAAAAAAGGGTAAAGCTGAAACTTTACAGAATAGCTCAAATTTATTAGCTTTTACACCGTTTGATGGGTGAGCATCGGGGGTGGTTGGGTGAGGCAATGGTGTTGTGTACCTTACGTCACCGGGGCATCCGAGATTGGCTTACAGTTAGGCAAGGCCTGCTATCCTTGCAGCAGGTAAGGGTAGAGGGGGACTGTTTTTTTTTGTCTTCTGTTTCTTCACTTTCATTCATTTTCCTCTTTCTCCCCTGTCCCTCTCTTTCATTTCCTCTACTATATCTTCTATTTCTTTTCTCCCTTTCTCTGGGAGAAGACACAAAATGACCCATAAGGGTTGACGTGTCATTAAACCCCAACACAATCAATCTGGTGAGCATCCTGGCCAATGGGCCCCTGGTTTGGAAGTCCTATCCCCCATGTAGCTAATATAATGGGGTCCTTAAAGGAGGAGTCTGAAATGCCCTTGTAGTAATCACCTTGTCTGTCACATTCTTTTTCAAACTAACTTGTATACTGAATTTACCCTAAGTATTGGGACAACTTAACTCCTTACCATACTTGAATCTATTTTACTACATGCTGATGTGTCTGAAATAGTGCTGGATGAGTGGCTAACAGTGTAGACCCTGATCAGATGCATCATTCTACAATTCTGATCAGGGTCTACACTGCTCAGGTCTGCCTGTCCCAATATTTAGGGTTTTTACAGTAGTTTTTTTTTCTGATTTTGAAGGAAGCTAGTAGATTATACAAAAAAATACTGAGGAAGGAAGGCTGTTTCAAACACACAGGGTCTGTCAGACTTGGAGCTAATTTATATTAGGATTGTGCTAAACATGTTGGTCACTCGATCCTGATATATAGGTCAAGGTCATAAAATGATAACTTCTGTTTGAATCAATATTAAAGAAGTATTTGCCAGGTTTGAAGATTTAAGGTCATGTAGCTAATCAGTAATGGAGCTGAATACTAGGGTTGACAAAAAATCTGTATTGCAGAGGAAGAATAGAATGGTAGGTTTGATGTCTGTAGAGCTGAATAAATCAGAAATGAAGTTTTTAAAAGTAAAACATATTTTAACTAGCAATACATTAACCTATAGATAGTGTGCTATTCCATTCTGTTTTCCACACCTTCCACAGAAAAAATGACCTTTCAGTTGTAGTCTTAAACCAGAAGGTCCCTTAGGCAGTTACCTGTATGACGTAACTCTTCCCGCTTAAATGATCACGCGTCAGTTTCTTTGATGAATAAAACAATAGAAACAATTAAGAGAGCTGCGCGGGAGGGAGGTGAGATTCCCTTATCTGTAGGTAATGTATTGCTAGTTAAAATATATGTTTTACTTTTAAAAAATTCATTTTAAGTACACAATACATTAACCTATAGATAATGTACTAGAATTGGCAGATTAAGAGGGAGGAGCTCTCCTATTCTAACACAAGTAATATATAGAATCTCTTTACTTCTAGATTAACACTCAGGAAACTCTCAGGAATCAGGTACATTCTATTTCCATATTGTAATAATAAGAATGATCAAGGTGTTAATACCTTATATGTTAATAGAAGACTCTAGAGGTTGCAAATTCATGAGTCTCAGAGGCCTAATTACTGACCCCACCCCCACCCCTTTCTTTCTTGGGTAACAACAGTTGGCCCCAAAAAAGAATTAATGAGTCATTGAGACATAACCTCAATATTGGACTTCAACTGCAACCTCAAGAATACTGTTTGATAATATGTTTGAAATCAAACTTGTCAAACAGATGACTAGACCAAGCTGTCAATCTTTAGAGGCGCATTATTGAATAAGGAAATGTCTTCTCGGATAAGTTTCCTATTAGATAACCTACATTTCTCGAGATTTTCATATAAATCCTAGACATGTTAGATTATCTAATTAGTACATAGTCTAAATTATTATAATTATGATCTGATTAGAATCTGATTAATTGGACCGATATGACTGTTCCAATAAGCAGATTATAATCCTTATTTAATCGTAAGGTTTATAATTATTCCCTTCTTCATCTTAAAATAAAAAGGGATAGTAATAATAATTTGATTAAATGGTCTAATCTTAAATGATATAAAATATATGATTGATAATGTTATCTATTGCTAGGCTAATTGTATTAACGTAACATAGTCCTAGCAATGATACTAGACAGAGATTGTCTACTTCTGCGGATGAAGCAGACGTAATATTCTCAACAAGAATAAAGGCTGATAACATAGGTTACTGTAAAAACAGCCTCTTAATTTAAGATCTTACAATATTATTGAGGTCTAATCAATAATTCAGAACTGGCCAGAATCGTGTCTATTACCAGATCTAATTATAACATACCATAGACCTAATTTCTAATAGTTGTGGTCATGGTACTCGACTGATCATTCAATGTCCCAAATCTGATTAATGAATGACCAGTTAGAATGTTCCAACAATATTATTGAGGTCTAATCAATAATTCAGAACTGGCCAGAATCGTGTCTATTACCAGATCTAATTATAACATACCATAGACCTAATTTCTAATAGTTGTGGTCATGGTACTCGATTGATCATTCAATGTCCCAAATCTGATTAATGAATGACCAGTTAGAATGTTCCAACTAAGACAAGGACCTCAGAATAAATGAGTGTAATCAGACGTCAGACATTCTTTTGAATGTTATTATTATTATTATTATTATTATTATTATTATTATTATTCTGGATATAATAATAATTGTAATAGAGAAAATGGAAGTACTTTTGATACTACTTCATTTTGTGAGAAAGTATAATGTAGGAAATAATTAGTCCACGAATGCCTTAAACTTCCCTACTAATACGAGAATAGGGGAATTTATGTAGTTTCAAGTAATGACTGATAAATATAAATGTCGAGTCAAAATAATACTGATTTTAGTATCTATGATAACACTTAACATATAGTTTCAGAGATAGAATTAACTATTCTGCACGAATTTAGCTGAAATCGTGAGAATAGATTACTCAATCATCAAAATATATAATGACAGAATATTCTTATTATGAATAAATCATTAAGCGAAACTAATTTATTCAAATAGAGAATAATTTTATATTTTAATAATCTATAAGATGTAATTTAATGGATAATTCATTCATCGTGATGGTAAGATTATCCAAATAAACTATATATAAAATAACTCAAATGATTTAATGTATAGAGATACAGTCTATTATAATTTAGACTTGAACATATAAATAGTGTAAAACAAGTCTCTTAATAATTAATACTTCTGAAAAATCACAATTTTCTATGCCTGTATCGGATTTCAGGAAGGAAGGAGGTACTCTCCAGATCTATGTGTAGATCGGGTGAGTGATTACATCACAGTTGTGTTACGGACAATTCTTAACACAAGAGTGAAAGATGTATTGTATAGTGTTCTTATTTGTTAAAATTGTATGTCATATTGGATGAAGATAGACGTAATTTCATCTTCTACCCAAGATGCCAAGAATAGAAACTCATTATTTCTCTGTTCGACAATGACTGTATCCATGAAGTAAGACAGTAATTGGAACTTAACGGATGTATTCTTCTGAACTGAACCGTAGGATAAATCCATTATATAAACTGAAAGCTTGTTGGCAGTTTGACTTAATAAGCTCAGTAGTTATTGAATACTCTCGAGTAATCAGGCATACGGTAATCGTTACGCATTGAAGATCGAGAAATTACTTGGTTTAGAATGTGTCCGTAAAATATAAACCTATAAAATGCAATGCGAATAGGTCAATCTAACCATTAAAACAATTTTAACTTATCATAATGACTATATATATATATATATATATATATATATATATCGGATCATATAATATCTGTCTCCAGTCATTATGAAGTAATCTTTTAATGGCCTATAAATGTAAATGTTTAACGAAATGTCCATTTACAGTGTGTATAACTGCACAACTTCACAAGGTATCCAAGAATTTCATAGGAAGTATGTTTTGGCTCCAGCTGTTAAAGCTGCTAATAATCTAATAATGTTGCTGTGTGACGACTTTATTATATCAATACTCTAAAACAAGAACTGCCGGCCTCGGTGGCTCAGTTGGATACGCCGTCCGACTGGAGACCAGGAGGTCGCGGGTTCAACCCCCGCCGAGGTCGGCAACATTCTTTCGTATAGATTGATCATGAAATATTTTCTACGGTCACTCTCTCCCTTCCGCTGATTCAAGAAGGGCAGTTGTCAGTTTCTGGCGAAAGAATGTGCACAATACTGGTTAACCGCTTAGAGGACTAAGCCTGCCCAGTAAACGTGTGGTTAGGTAAACTGACCGCGCTCGATATGACCCCATTGGGTTGACTGGGCCGTAAAACCTCAACACAAACAAACAAACAAAACAAGAACTTGGTAGTACCAAAACATATGAACGGATTTCTACTGATGAGAGATCTATCGTCAATACCCATTCTATCGATATTACTGCTAAGTTTGCAGTGAGTATTAAAGAAAAGCAAGACAGACTTCCTACGTTATATTGGTTATCGAAACTTCATAAACGACCTTATAAAGCATGTTTCATTGCTAATTCTAGTTCTTGTATGACTACTGTTTTGTCCGAACTGCTAACTTCATGCCTAACTGCTGTTAAAAAACATTGGATTAGATACTATGATACTGTTTACGAAAGGGACGGAATTAACTGTTTTTGGTCAATTAAAAATTCTAATGATGTTCTCAATAAATTTAAATCTAAAAACTTTCAGGCTTCTAAATTGTCTACATATGCTTTTTCTACACTGTATACTACGTTACCTCATCATCTTATAAAAGATAAACTTGTTGATTTAATTAACCGAACGTTTATTCGGGAGAATACCCAATATTTGGCTTGCAACGAAGAATGTGCTTTTTTCACTTCTGATGTATATAATAATCACAATTTATGGTCGTGTCAAAAAGTCTGTGATGCCCTTGTTTATCTTTTGGATAATATTTTATTAGATTTGGAACTAATCTTTATAGACAAACTATTGGTATTCCGATGGGAACTAACTGTGCTCCTCTTGTTGCAGATTTGTTTCTTTTTTGTTATGAGAGAGATTTCATGAAGTCTCTCTCACGTGAAAATCAGGCTGACATTATTGAGGCTTTCAATTCAACTTCAAGGTACCTTATTAAATATTGACAATATTTACTTTGACCAAATGGTGGACCGGATATACCCCCTGCAAAACTCCAGTTAAGTAGGGCAAATTCTTCCGATACCGAGGCACCTTTTTTGGACTTGAATCTATTGTCACGTCCCTATTTTATCTTGAATATATTGTACATGTACATAGTATAAAAAGAAGTTTGTATCGATTTTTATTAACCAGGTTAGATTAATGCATTTGTAACTGGAGCGCTGATTATGATGACAGTTTTACTTTTTAAGCAAGTAGGTACACTTCAGCTTTCAGGTTACGGTATTACGGTAATCACGAGATAGTTATGCTGAGGGTGTATTTGATTATTCACGTCTATATACTTGAGCGGTTACCAGAACACTATATATTCCGAGTGAACCTAGGTTTGGTGATCAATATCTTCACTGTTCTGGGATTGATTTTCGTCTCAAGGCTATCTTTTGAAAGGGGAGACAATTTTCTGTCGTTATTTTGCAGTTTTGTAGCGTTCCGAGAGAAAAATGTTTTTTGCTTCATAGTTTTAGCAGTTGCTGTATGAAACTTTGCACCGTTCGGACAATCGAACAGGTTATTTTAAATCTTGACTATCACGGTATTCTTGTGAATATTATTTTTAGATCTTGAATTTCACGGATTACTTGTGGACATGTTTCAAAACGTGCCACATTACTATAAAAGTTCCCTAGTTCAATAGAACGATACACACTACAAATTCATTTCATCGAAGACTGATCCTTGTCTTCCTTTTACTTATCTTCATGTTGTGTTGTATCTGGGGAATCTGACCATGGTAAGTCAATAATTTATTTTAATTTTATTCTTGCAATATTCTTGCTCGTCTTTACCGCAGCTAAAATTCGAGTAGGTAAATTTATTGCTTTACTACGTTGCGATTTTTTGTATCATTCGTACTTACAAACCCGGCATGATAAGTAGATAGACCCTGATCAGATGTGTATACTTTGGTTATATGTGTAGACCCTGATCAGACGAATAAGCCGTGTCGGGTGTGTAAACTATAAACCGAATAAGGAGGTTAAGTTTGATCGATTCTATGGATCCTGATCAGTCTGGTGAGTCTGATAGGTTCTGTAGACCCTGATCAGAATGCAATCATTAATATTTTTATTTGAATAAGATAAATGGATATTACATTCTCATCTGACATGTACATACCAGACATATACGCTTAAATGTAAGACACAGTTAGGCGTTATGTTGTTATGTTAACCGCACACACCGTACATATACGCGTAAAAGTACGCTACCGTAGGCGTTATGTTAACTGCATACACATTCATTAGTTAGCGCTATTTACACAAATGACAAAGACTATATTCACCTTGAACACATATACAGAGGTCCTTTTTACTTTAATCACAAGTCTGTTTACTAGAATATTTTACGGTGAAATGGCTCAAGCAGCGAGGAGTCATGTTTGAGGCTATGACGATGGCATGTTGATATTGTACCCAATGATTACGTGGGGACGATGTGTGATCGTGTAATCATTGTGGTATAATGGCAGTTATAATATATTTTAGCCTTTAGCGTTCTAAAGGGATTCTTACAGTGGAAGGCGCATGGGTTCTTCCTGTAAGAATGTGTAATCGTCGAGATGCCATTCCTCCGATTAATATGAATGTCAGATATATTCTGACTGTGTGTCTGCCTGTGTTTAATTGTTTTTACAATATTATATGTCATTAACAGCGTCCATGTGGTTTTAGGATCTGATTTTGCTATATAATAATCAATTGCAACGGACTTGTCGCATTTATAACATTTGGCGTACACACTCTGTATATCTAGTGGAAATTGATAAGGAAATATCTTGTCATGTTTGATATCGAGAGTTCTAGGACATGATACTTATTTTCAGGTCCCGTATCCGTATCTGTATCCGTATCCATATCCATATCCGTATCATGTATCTGTTTCACCACTGTTATCGTCACTATGATTGACCATCAAATGTTTTCCGGCAAGCTTTGTTCAAAGTGCTATGGGAAAAAGTGTTAGTGATAACCGGAAATATCATGAAGGATACATCAGTGGACAAGTTTCTTCAAGTTACGTAAATTTATATTATATTTAATTATGTAAATATAATTAATTAGATTTTTCAGAATATGAAGTTTAACAGTACCTATGGATTATGGAATCTTCGGAACATAGAAATTAGAACATGGAAATTTGAACTTTTAATTATAGTTGTTTTTTTTTTTCGAACTTTTTAAATACATGCTTGTTTTTATTTTACAAAGTGTTGTGTTTATCCTCTGATTGCTTGTGATTGCGTCTAGTCCATCGTCACCGTGCCCAACGCTCGTCCGATCACGTGACAATGGTGTCAGGAGTGGGATCATGGTGACTTTGGACACGTTATTCTAGCAAACAGAGGATCGGATGTATTGTGTTAAATACAGTTTGTTGTTTATGTAGTTATATGTAGTTATGTGGAATTAGTTACTGTCAAATTATGTATATTCCAGAAGGTAATGACAAGCGGGACCATGGTCAATCATGTTGTGTAGTGTGTCACATGGTGAGATAAAACAGATACAGCACAGCAGGCGTGAAGAAAGGATAAGGTCGGAAAAGCTTTGTTTATTTTCCAGTGGTCACTTTTTATCTGACCGTGAATGCCCTTTATATTTTATTGTGGATAAGCTAACGCGCAGGGTTGTGTATGTTCCATTGATAACTCGGAGAGGTGTGATATTAACATAGTTAAGAGTAATTTTGTGTAGATATATTATGATATAGGCAACGAGGAGTGATGTATGGGTTTATTTTGTAGTATGGATGCCGTTGGCCTATGATCATTTTTGAGCATTGTTATTGTCCTCTTCTAGAGTTAGTGGATATTGTATTCATATTTGTGGAATGCTTTATTTCGTGTTAGACTTCAGTGTAAACTAAGAGTTAATTTTAGTTTTAGGGCATTTAATAGTGATTTTTCTGAGACTTATCCTATGAAACTTGTGCATAATTGAAACAAACTTCTTACTATAATTGTTTCACTGAGACTTAGACAAATGGAGACCTTAGAAAATTTAAAAGCTCAAGGGGAGACTTTAGGGTACGAAGGCGATGCACTTCGAGCTTTTATTAAGGATCAGCAAGATAGGTTACGCGACGAGAGAAAGGCACAGCGTGAGGCGCAAGCACGCGAACGCGAACTCGCGGAGGCTAAGGAAGCACGCGAGCGTGAATTAGCAGAAACGGCGGCAGCGCGTGAATTAAAAGAACGCGAACTCGCGGAGGCTAAGGCCGAGGCTAAGGCAGCACATGAACGCGAGATACAAAGAATGCAGTTACAACAAGACATTGAGCAAAAGAAACATATATTTGAAATGGAAAGGTTAGCCGCAGAGCAAAATATAAAGCCGGCAGTGCAGCATAAGGAAGATAAAACTTATGTCACTGCTAAGACCCCAAAAATACCAGCATTTGATGAAGGTAAAGATGAAATGGATTCTTATTTGCTTAGGTTTGAAAGGTATGCTACAGCTCAAAAATGGAAGAAAGAAGATTGGGCTACTAATTTGAGCGCACTTCTCAAAGGTAAGGCACTTGATGTATATGCATTAATGCCTATAGAAGAGGCATTAAATTATGATATGTTAAAGGCAGCTTTACTCAAAAGATATGAGTTAACTGAAGAAGGATTTAAGAGAAGGTATAAGAAGTGTAGACCAGATTCAGGTGAAACTTTTCAGCAATTCACCAGCCGTATGAAAAGTTATTTTACAAGGTGGGTAGATATGTCTGGCATTAATAAAACTTATGATGGATTAGCAGATTTAATACTTAGAGATCAGCTTGCATTTATTTGTAATAGAGACCTTGAACTTTTCCTTAGAGAAAGGGAACCCAAGTCACTTGAACAGGCTAGTAAATTAGCAGATCAGTACAAAGAAGCCAGATATACTGATATTCTTAATTTGACATTTAAGATCAATGAAAGACCAAGATCTAGGTCAAGGTCGAGATCACCTTCACCTTCTGTTCGAAGGTATAATCATCAAGGCCCACAGCCTTTTAGAGGGTCATGTTTTATTTGTGGTGATAAAAAACATATAGCTAGATTTTGTCCTGATAGAGCAAAAGGTAATATGAAGGTAGCTGCAACACGAACATATGGTAGAGGTAGAAGTAGATCCCCCTCGAAACATGTGCGTTTTCAGGATCAGAGACAAGGACAGGAACTGAGCGATAACGGGAAATCGGATGACAACCAGGTATGTGGAGCGTGTTTTATTCATACTGATACAGTTAGTTATGTCCAAGCAAGCAATGTTGGCACTAAGGTCTGTCCAGGGATGGAAGATACATTGAAGGTGAGTACTACAGCTCAACCTTCACCCATTTGTAATGATATGAAGACCGTACAGGGTATAATGGGGAACCAAATTGTTAGTGTCTTGCGCGACACTGGATGTACTGGGGTGATTGTCAAACACTCATTAGTTTCCTCAGAGAATTTGACTGGCAAGATGCATTCATGCATGATGGTAGATAGGACTACATTACAGCTTCCTGAAGCTAAAGTATCATTAGACACTCCTTATTTTAAGGGAGACACACTTGCCCTTTGTATGGAGAACCCTTTGGTTGATGTTATTATAGGTAATATTCCAGGGGCGAGGGATGCTTATGACCCGAATATAAATTGGGTGCCAGCTTTAGCAGTACAAACCCGGTCCCAAGCCAAACTACCTAAACAAACCAAAACATCACTCAAAACCCCCAATATTATCGATAGGGATATTTCACCTCAACAAATTAAGGAAGCTCAAGTTAATGATCCTACTCTGGCAAGAATTCGAAAAGCTTGCGATGAATCAGAAGTTAAAGGTAATGCTAAGTTTTTTCGCAAAAATGACTTGATATACAGACAATTTAGTTCACCTAATGTGGAATTTGGTAAGATTTTTATTCAACTTGTAGTTCCACAGCAATATCGCAAGATGGTAATGAAATTAGCCCATGAGTCAATCCTGTCTGGACATCTTGCAGTGAAACGGACTATTCAAAAGGTACTATCAGAATTCTTTTGGCCAGGGATAGCAAGTGATATAAAGAGGTTCTGTCAGTCTTGTGACATATGTCAGCGCACTATAGCCAAAGGTAGGAATACAAGAGCGCCCTTAGGCAGTATGCCAGTTATAGATACCCCATTTCAAAGAGTAGCAATTGACTTGGTTGGTCCACTTGAACCCCGTACTGACAATAGGAATAAGTATATTTTGACGTTAGTTGATTATGCAACTAGGTATCCAGAAGCAGTAGCTCTGTCTTCAATTGAGACCGAAGCAGTTGCAGAAGCTTTAGTTAGTATATTCAGTAGAGTCGGAGTACCGAAAGAAATATTAACTGACATGGGAAGTCAATTCACGTCAGCACTGATGAAAGAGGTAAGTAGACTTTTGTCATTCAAACAGTTAGTTACTTCCCCTTATCATCCCATCTGTAATGGCTTAGTAGAGCGCTTTAACGGTACATTAAAGAAAATGTTGACTAGAATGTGCGCAGAACGTCCGAAAGACTGGGACAAGTATATAGATCCATTATTATTTGCATACAGAGAAGTTCCACAGGAAAGTCTGGGGTTTTCTCCGTTTGAATTAATATATGGATGGCCTGTGCGTGGACCTATGCAAGTTTTAAGAGAATTGTGGACGAAGGATATCGAGGATCCTCGGGTACGTACTACTTACCAGTATGTCTTAGATTTGAGGGAAAGATTAGAGTCAACGGTAAGTTTAGCACAGCAAAACTTGCAGAATATGTCAAAGAAGTATAAAAAATACTACAATCGGAAGTCGAGGCGCCGACATTTAAAGGTAGGTAACAAAGTTCTCGTACTTCTTCCGACTAAGACAAATAAGTTGTTGATGAGTTGGAAAGGCCCGTACGAAGTAGTGGAGAAATTAAGTGTCTTAGATTATAGAATTAAAATGGGAAAGAAAGTAAAAACTTTCCATATCAATATGCTTAGGCAATACATTGAGAGAGAGGATGATCAACAGACTACAGATGTTCAGGTATGTTCCATAGCAGTATTAGACTGTACTTCGGAAGATAACGAAGATAATATAGAAGGATTAGTAGAATCACCATCAATTTGTGACAATGAGTCAGTTGAACTGTTAAACATTAATCCAGACTTGACAAAAGAGGAACAAAGTCAGGTAAGGCAACTTGTAACAAATTTTGCTAGTACATTTACAGGAATACCCGGCTGTACCACTCTGTTGGAACATGACATTAAGTTGACAACAGATACGCCGGTAAGAGTTAAGCAATATCCACTTCCTTTCAATATGATGGAAGCAGCAAAGGATGAGGTAAGAGACATGATCAATTTAGACATTGTAGAACCATCAGAAAGTCCTTACTGTTCCCCTGTTCTTATAGTCAAAAAGAAAGACAATACGAACAGATTTTGCATAGATTTTCGTACACTTAATAAGATTACGGTTTTCGATGCAGAACCGATGCCAAATATGGAGGAAATATTTACGAAAATAGCAGGTCATAAGTACATATCCAAGCTTGACCTTACCAAAGGTTATTGGCAGATACCTTTAACTAAGAATGCTAAGCAATACACAGCTTTTCAAACACCATTAGGACTGTTACAATTTAAAGTTCTACCTTTCGGTTTAGTAACGGCTCAAGCTTCCTGTAGTAAACTGATGAGGAAACTGCTGAAAGGTATGTCTAATATAGACAATTTTGTCGATGATATCATCATATTCACATCTACTTGGGAACATCATATGCAAGTATTCGAGGAATTATTGAAGCGACTAAGAGATGCCAATTTGACTGTGAAACCAAGTAAATGTTTCGTTGGTTTTCAAAATTTAGAATGTCTTGGTCATTTGGTTGGTGGTACACTTATTAGGCCCTGCCCTGATAAGATTCTAGCAATTGAAAAAGCAGAAAGACCTGTTACCAAGAAACAAGTACGTTCATTCTTGGGACTTGTAGGATTTTATAGATCTTTTATTCCTAATTTTTCTCATATTGCCGCACCTTTGACGGAACTTACAAAAAAAGGTGAGTCCAATAAAGTACACTGGGATGAACCACAACAGAGAGCATTTGATTCATTGAAGAAGGCGTTGACAGTTCAACCTATTCTTAAAATGGCCGATCTGTCAAAACCATTTACTTTACAAGTAGATGCCTCTAATGAGGGATTAGGAGCTGTCCTTTTGCAAGACGAAGAAGGTAAGAAAAGTCCTATTGCATATGCAAGTAGAAAACTGAAACCTAGTGAAAAATCATATGCAGTAATAGAGAAAGAATGTCTTGCGCTAGTATGGGCAGTACAAAAGTTCCATAGATATTTGTATGGCACAGCATTTACGATAGAAACCGATCATCAGCCATTAAGCTATTTAAATAAAGCAAAGCTTACAAATTCTAGACTGATGCGATGGGCTTTGGCATTACAGCCATATAGATTTCATATAGTGGCAATACGTGGTGCAGAAAATGTGGGCGCAGATTATTTAAGCCGTGTGTGATGTAATATATTCGGCGATATAAAGTGACGTTATACTCTAGTGCTACGCACTTTTGTAAGAGGGGAGATATGTCACGTCCCTATTTTATCTTGAATATATTGTACATGTACATAGTATAAAAAGAAGTTTGTATCGATTTTTATTAACCAGGTTAGATTAATGCATTTGTAACTGGAGCGCTGATTATGATGACAGTTTTACTTTTTAAGCAAGTAGGTACACTTCAGCTTTCAGGTTACGGTATTACGGTAATCACGAGATAGTTATGCTGAGGGTGTATTTGATTATTCACGTCTATATACTTGAGCGGTTACCAGAACACTATATATTCCGAGTGAACCTAGGTTTGGTGATCAATATCTTCACTGTTCTGGGATTGATTTTCGTCTCAAGGCTATCTTTTGAAAGGGGAGACAATTTTCTGTCGTTATTTTGCAGTTTTGTAGCGTTCCGAGAGAAAAATGTTTTTTGCTTCATAGTTTTAGCAGTTGCTGTATGAAACTTTGCACCGTTCGGACAATCGAACAGGTTATTTTAAATCTTGACTATCACGGTATTCTTGTGAATATTATTTTTAGATCTTGAATTTCACGGATTACTTGTGGACATGTTTCAAAACGTGCCACATTACTATAAAAGTTCCCTAGTTCAATAGAACGATACACACTACAAATTCATTTCATCGAAGACTGATCCTTGTCTTCCTTTTACTTATCTTCATGTTGTGTTGTATCTGGGGAATCTGACCATGGTAAGTCAATAATTTATTTTAATTTTATTCTTGCAATATTCTTGCTCGTCTTTACCGCAGCTAAAATTCGAGTAGGTAAATTTATTGCTTTACTACGTTGCGATTTTTTGTATCATTCGTACTTACAAACCCGGCATGATAAGTAGATAGACCCTGATCAGATGTGTATACTTTGGTTATATGTGTAGACCCTGATCAGACGAATAAGCCGTGTCGGGTGTGTAAACTATAAACCGAATAAGGAGGTTAAGTTTGATCGATTCTATGGATCCTGATCAGTCTGGTGAGTCTGATAGGTTCTGTAGACCCTGATCAGAATGCAATCATTAATATTTTTATTTGAATAAGATAAATGGATATTACATTCTCATCTGACATGTACATACCAGACATATACGCTTAAATGTAAGACACAGTTAGGCGTTATGTTGTTATGTTAACCGCACACACCGTACATATACGCGTAAAAGTACGCTACCGTAGGCGTTATGTTAACTGCATACACATTCATTAGTTAGCGCTATTTACACAAATGACAAAGACTATATTCACCTTGAACACATATACAGAGGTCCTTTTTACTTTAATCACAAGTCTGTTTACTAGAATATTTTACGGTGAAATGGCTCAAGCAGCGAGGAGTCATGTTTGAGGCTATGACGATGGCATGTTGATATTGTACCCAATGATTACGTGGGGACGATGTGTGATCGTGTAATCATTGTGGTATAATGGCAGTTATAATATATTTTAGCCTTTAGCGTTCTAAAGGGATTCTTACAGTGGAAGGCGCATGGGTTCTTCCTGTAAGAATGTGTAATCGTCGAGATGCCATTCCTCCGATTAATATGAATGTCAGATATATTCTGACTGTGTGTCTGCCTGTGTTTAATTGTTTTTACAATATTATATGTCATTAACAGCGTCCATGTGGTTTTAGGATCTGATTTTGCTATATAATAATCAATTGCAACGGACTTGTCGCATTTATAACATTTGGCGTACACACTC
Organism: Anodontia alba; assembly: GCA_964016985.1. Taxonomy (NCBI): domain Eukaryota; kingdom Metazoa; phylum Mollusca; class Bivalvia; order Lucinida; family Lucinidae; genus Anodontia; species Anodontia alba. The sequence continues at coordinate 105,680,045 of OZ024828.1, forward strand.
TGTATATCTAGTGGAAATTGATAAGGAAATATCTTGTCATGTTTGATATCGAGAGTTCTAGGACATGATACTTATTTTCAGGTCCCGTATCCGTATCTGTATCCGTATCCATATCCATATCCGTATCATGTATCTGTTTCACCACTGTTATCGTCACTATGATTGACCATCAAATGTTTTCCGGCAAGCTTTGTTCAAAGTGCTATGGGAAAAAGTGTTAGTGATAACCGGAAATATCATGAAGGATACATCAGTGGACAAGTTTCTTCAAGTTACGTAAATTTATATTATATTTAATTATGTAAATATAATTAATTAGATTTTTCAGAATATGAAGTTTAACAGTACCTATGGATTATGGAATCTTCGGAACATAGAAATTAGAACATGGAAATTTGAACTTTTAATTATAGTTGTTTTTTTTTTTCGAACTTTTTAAATACATGCTTGTTTTTATTTTACAAAGTGTTGTGTTTATCCTCTGATTGCTTGTGATTGCGTCTAGTCCATCGTCACCGTGCCCAACGCTCGTCCGATCACGTGACATCTATGTATATCTAATGGTACAGTTTCCACCAAAATTTATGATAAACGGGACGATTTTGATTTTGATATAGTCAATTTCCCTTTTCTGGATGGCGATGTCCCCCGGCGTACCTCATATGGGGTATACATATCTCAACTTATAAGATTCGCCAGAGCTTCTTCAAATCTTAATGACTTTAACTACCGTAATAAAACCCTTACTGCCAAACTTCTTAGACAGGGTTATCGTTATTTTAAACTTAGTAAGGCGTTTTCGAAATTTTATCGCAGACACAGTGCCTTGTTAGAAAAATATAGCGTCAGTCTGAAAACACTTCTGCAACAAGGTATATCGGAACCCGAATTTTACGGTGACTTAGTGTACAGATATAGAAAAATTGTAGGTAAATCTAACTTTTCGGAGCAATTCAGAAAACTTATTAATCGTTATAAAAGAATTGGCTATAACCTGGATATTATGCGGCAGACTGCATGCCTAGTTGTCAACCCAATCATTGTTGATGGCTATGCTTCACTCTTTAATTGCACGACGGCGGTTCGGGCCTCAGATTCAATGACGGCCTCTTCGTAAAACTTTAACCAGTTGGGTTGGGGCTTGACGATATGTCTTAATTTGGCTTGGCCCGCCGTGGTTCAACTATTGGTTTTCATTTACTCTGGCATACAGTAGAATTAGCCATGAATACTTGTCTTTGTTTATTATAGTGATTAATTTGATTTTTATGTTTTCGCTTTGATGCATTGACTGAGTTGGGAGCCTTTATGCGAACCGAATCTTTATGTATTTCTGAATTAAGAGTAGCATCGGGACCCAGGGTGAAGTTAGCTAGCTGTAAAAGTGCTTTAAACCCCCCGGTGGTTTGCTCTACTGACCGTTCTAAGGCGGTGGTCCCGGTGTTAGTCTTTCTCTTTGTTGCTTTGTGGTTTATTCTACGAGGCGATTTGTTGTATGTCTTTCCGTGTGTCATTTTGTTCTTGTGTTTTTCAGTCCTTTTAGTATTGCGATTACCTCGCTTGGGGAAGAGAGAGCTAATCTTAGTGCTTTTCGTACGTTTGTTCGGTTTGTGCTTGTTTAGATTTGTCGGTTTCCTCTTCCTCTTGGGGTCTGGGAAGGGCTGCGATTTGTGATTCTGGCACTCCCTGGACTTTTCTCTTACCTTTTTTATAGATCTAAACAGATCGACGGTATATATGTATATATATATATATATATATGTGTGTGTGTGTGTGTGTGTGTGTGTGTGTGTGTGTGTGTGTTATATATATTTACACATATATATATATAATACAAAGGAAATTTTCTAACAGGGGAATTATTGTAACGAACGGTGACGAAATATAGTTTACTTCCTCTAAACAGCAACAATTAAGACAATGTGAAAAAGTTAGTATATTTACAAAATGGTGACGAAATAAAAAAATTTACATTATTCTATATGTTAGGACCATATAATTACATTCCCCATCTTTTGTCTGCTCCGTGTATAGGAACTAGTGCTTCTTCTCGTCATAAAGAATTCAAAGTTCCGTTAACAAGTAACAGAAAGAATACAATCTGAAAATCTCGATCTCTCTCAGATATGTTGTTCTATAAATATAACTTATCAATATCCGATGACGGATATTTATAATTGAATATAAAGACAATTCATTCAAGACGTATCGATATCGTCATAAGTATGGACTGTACTTGTAAATTATAATGAAGTTCTTATATAAATAAACTTCATATTTTAGGAAGTTCCGCAATTACGCTTTTATCAGATATTCCTACATTTTTTCATTATTAATCCCCCGCTGCAAAGCGGATGGTGATTACAGAAATGACCTCCGTCTGTCCGTCCGTCCATCTGTCCTTCCATAACACTTTCTTGTCTGCTCCATATCTCCTGAACCCTTTAAAATATTTTCATTAAACTTTGGTCAAATGTTTGCCTTAGTGAGTCGATGTGCAGAACCATAAGTCAACCATGCCAACTCAAGGTCAAGGTCACAGGTCAAGGTCATGGGTTGGGGCCTTTAATTTCACGTCCGCTCCGTGTTCGCCTAACCCATAACTCAACAATGCAGACTCAAGGTCAAGGTCACAATTGAAGGCCACCAGTTTGAACCTTGAATTTTGAGGCCGCTCCATTGTCATTCTGCGGCTGAGGATATAGCTGTCCTTCAGACTGCCTTGTACTATTAGGAATGTACCTGAAAAAAAAAGGTAAGAGAAAAGTCCAGGGAGTGCCACAATCACAAACCGCAGTCCTTCCCAGACCCCAAGAGGAAGAGGAAACCGACAAATCTAAACAAGCACAAACCGAACAAACGTACGAAAAGCACTAAGATTAGCTCTCTCTTCCCCAAGCGAGGTAATCGCAATACTAAAAGGACTGAAAACACAAGAACAAAATGACACACGGAAAGACATAGAACAATTCGCCTCGTAGAATAAACCACAAAGCAACAAAGAGAAAGACTAACACCGGGACCACCGCCTTAGAACGGTCGGTAGAGCAAACCACCGGGGGGGGGGGGGGGGGGGGTTAAAGCACTTTTACAGCTAGCTAACTTCACCCTGGGTCCCGATGCTACTCTTAATTCAGAAATACATAAAGATTCGGTTCGCATAAAGGCTCCCAACTCAGTCAATGCATCAAAGCGAAAACATAAAAATCAAATTAATCACTATAATAAACAAAGACGAGTACTCATGTCTAATTCTACTGTATGCCAGAGTAAATGAAAACCAATAGTTGAACCACGGCAGGCCAAGCCAAATGTTTCATAGGAAGTCAAACTGTATATTTCGAAATTAGATTTGCAACTTCTTAAATTAATTTTCTAGATTAAGGCAATAATAATAAGACGTACTGAAACTATTAATGCCTTTCTGATAATCTACCTATTTCAAGAGTCTGAACAAGATCTGATTGATATGGATTCTTGTTATAGGTGTAAATAACAGAGGAAGTAGAGCTATTCGTAGCATAATGATTTCTCCAGAAATTTGCTTTATATTAGACTAAGGATTATAAATAATATAGACCTATACTATATGTAGATTAGGTCTGACTATTTTATCAGCTGTATAGTTTTTTTTTTATCGTTACGGTTGCTAATGTGATAATTTATTATTCTCAGAAGAAGTAATCTTCATCATGATAAATTCTTAATCTCATTACGAAAATACGCCTATTCAAATATATGGAAAATTTCACCTCCAAAAAACTGAAAATTTTCAGATAAAAAACTCTGACATTTTTCATATTTCTGCTCAAAAACATGGATTGTGGGTACTCGTTAGAACTGCCTCAGCGAGGCAGTTCTAATGAGTACCCACAATCTAGGTTTCATGCAGGAATAAGAAAAATAATGTATACCCCTGTAAACCCCAGTTTTACTATATAAAAGTGGGGTTTAAAGGGGTCAAAATTACATAGGCATGTTTTCGTGATGGAGAATTGAATTATCTGGAGCATTTTCGCGTAAACTAAAAAGATCCAGAATTTAAGCAAGGCGTTACCATAGCCAGTGTTTTAAAATATTATTATTCTCAGAAGAAGTAATCTTCATCGTAATAAATTCTTAATCTGAGAACTGAATTACCTGGAACATTTCTCGCGTAAACTAAAATGATCCAGAATTCAAATAAGGCAGACTAAAAGAATGTATCAAATAGAATTTATGCCTTAAAATATCTTACTAATGATTTACTTTATTCCAGAGTTTAGAAAGGACACAACTAACCAAAACTCTATCAACAGGTATTAATAAATATATTACATATAAATCTAATATGGGACTAATAGCATAATTTAACGGCTATTTCCCATATTCTATGAAAAGAATATGTTCCTCTGTTAGACTTTTATGCTAATCGTTGTAATCTAGAGAGGATATTTGAATAAGTAACTCTTATTCAGATAATACATGCTCAGACAATTTAAAAACAATTTGTGAGCATGTTTTATTCCAATCTATTATACAGGAAGAAGAAATATATATAAGGAATGTAGCGCAATCGTAAAAATTTAATTCCTGATTACTGAAGGATCAATTATCTAATTCGTTTAGATCTATGATATCTTTTATGATATTAAATAATATTAAAAGAAAGAAGAGAGGACTGAATACTTCTTTCTTATAGCTATACTGATTTCTTAATCTCTATGCTGTTGTATACCGAGAGTAAGGAGAGATGAGTGTAGGACAATAGCCCACTAGGACAATTGCCCACTGGAGAATAGCCCACTAAGACAACACCCCACTGGGACAATAGCCCACTGTTACGCATAATTTTGCATTTAATTAAGAAATTGAGCACATGTATGTAATGAGTTTAAAATATAAGTATTCATATGTCAACAGTGTAGACTATTTTTTTTTAATTCCGAAATTTCTGTTTAAACAAACAGCAGATCCAGATCCAACGGATTTTTTCGAGCTCTATACTTTTACTCATGTTTTATTTGGTAGACACAGGGTATAAATGAGTAAACACACACTCTATAGACAAAGGATTGAATTTATATTTAAAATATATAGATGTAAATTTATATTAAAACAATTAAACACTTAGAAGATACTGGCAAATTTCATTTTAATTTTGTACAATAATCTATTTCTACTATTTAAAGCCAGAAGATTGTATTTGCATGGGTATTTCATTTGCACTTACAACATTATGGCTTTATACTTACAAAATTTGTTAAGATGCATGTAGAAATTCCAGGATTAAACATCTTGAAGAAATAGGCAATTTTCATATGAAATTAGCTTGGGCAGCATGATTATTACATCAGTTATCGATTTTAGTTTTATAAAATGACCATACAGTGCATCCTAAAATCAAAACCGCTTAGGTAAGATTAAAGGGGATGCAGATTAAAGGCGTGAAAATTAACAACTATCAAAACAAGTAATCATTGTCAATGTTAAAGAATTATAATGCCATTGAATTATATATCCAAACAATATTGATTAATTACAAAAATTTAAAAGTTTGATAACTATTAAATAGTTTAATTTGGTAGTACAATAAAATAAAATTAAGACAATTCTAAATTAAATATAATAAGATTTGTATTAAATTCTTATAAAATAAAAAAAACAAAAAAAACAATGATATTTGACAGATGTCTCATTCTATATTTAATGTGCTCAAGAAAATATATTGCTACCTTCATTCAATTCTAATAAAAAAAAAAACAATGAAATTTGACAGATGTCTCATTCTATATTTAATGTGCTCAAGAAAATATTATTGCTACCTTCATTCAACAATAAATATGTATAACAGATATGTTCTTTTTTTGGTAAACATATCTAGATTATTGATATTTACTAGTAGAATTCTGTAATATTATTTATATTTATTTCTTTTTTAAATAAAATATGAAATTTGACAATTTATCTCATTCTAAATTTACTGTGCTCAAGAACATGTTACTGCTGAAACTTTCATTCAACATTAAATATGCATAAAAGATATGTACTTTTTAGGTAAATCTATCTCATATTTCATCAGATTTGACATTATTTAGATTGTGAAAACACCAGTCATTTTCACATATAAATTAATTTTCATGATGAAAAACGCATAAGCAATACTCAATTATTATATTTTTCATAATAATGTAAAACGTATGCATCTGAAGTACTTTGAACACTTCATGTATAACAGGACAAAAGCCCACTGCTCCAATTCAGATAGGCAGAAATTTTATTTTATTTTATTTTTTTATTTTTTTTTTTTTTTTGATAATAGGACCTAATTTTAACCATGCCCTAACTACTAATGACATGTACTGAAAGTCACCTAAAAGGTCTAGTAAGATATTGGTTGTATTTTAAATCCCAAGTGGGTACTTTCTCACAAAAAATGTTCAAAATATGATTTTTGAACCCTTTTTGATAAGCAGTGGGCTATTGTCCCCCCCCCCCTGCCAAATTTAGCAGTGGGCTATTGTCCAGTGGGATATTGTCCAGTGGGCTATTGTCCTAGTGGGCTATTGTCCCAATGGGCTATTGTCCCTTCCCCAGGAGAGACTGTGGAAAAAGAAATAATTAAGTTTCGACTATATTTTTCTTCTTCATATAATAAGATAAAATTATTGAGCTCATCCCTTGCAATGAGGTCATATGAGATGAGGATCCTTAAATTGGTGGTCTCTTTGAAACATATTAAAGAGAAACATATTTTTAAAGTATTGTTCGATGTTCAATAACAATACTAATATTGATAGCATTCAAACTCTTTATATTATTGACCATTGAATTCAGAATTTGTTCGTAACAGATAATTCTGATTACTTTATAATTAAAATATATATCTAGAATTCGAAGTCTAATTTTCGGTAATGACTGGACAGAATTCTATGGCTTCCAAGACATTTGATCGAAAACCACTTGGTCGAATTTAATGTATCCTTCCGTCGAATGTCACTTTTCATCTAACCCGATATTTGGTTGAATTTTCGTCGAAAAAAATCGTTGAATTGACGTTCTGTCAAAAATTCGTCGAATTTTCGTCGAAAAACTGAAAGGAGCTAAAACAAAAGTAATCACCCTCCCTGTACAAGACCTGTCCTGACATTTCCAGTAAATTTTGTTTCCAATTTCTCTGTCTTTCTCATACAGGAATCCATTGTATGCTAATTTTTTACCACCACGATTGCTCAAATAAAATTCAGGAACTGGCGAACTTTCTGCCTTATCCCTATTTCAAAATTCCAATTTCAAAATTATGAATCCACTCCAAAAAACTTCGTGTAATTTCCTATTTTACCAACAAACTGTTTTAATAGGCTTGCATGTGAGCTAAAACATTCAAAATAAATGCATAAATTTACTTACCGTTTGTTGAATTATGTTCAGCTACCATGCTCAAATCATAACAAGTTCAGGGCTCATTATATTATGACGGACCTATTGATATTAAAAATAATCAAGCAAGCTGATAAAAATTTGTCATGATGAGCTCGGGTTATTGGCCAGATCACGGTAGAAAAAAAAAAAAAAAAAAAAAAAAAAAAAATTTCTACCAAGTGTCGCATTTTTTTTAAAACAAATTCGACCAATTGTCCCATTTCAATATTTTTTTTTTTTTTTGACCGAACGTTGTATTCGACGGAAAGCTACATTCGACCGAGTGGTTTTTGACCAAATGACGTGCACCGAATTCTATGATATTGATGGTTACTAGGTATTCAAACCCAACTTTGTCATTCCATAACCTGTAACCATTGATTTGCCTGGTCTATGATGCTCTATGAGCAGTAATAGATTTTACATAGACTAGTGACTGCTATCCAGTCGCTAGTAATCTGACATAATGACCGGTGACTAATACCCGATGACTGGTGCCCAGTGAATCGTTGCCCGGTGAAAATACGACAAGTGAATTATTGACTGGTGAATAATTGACTGGTGAACAGATGACCGTTGACTGGTGACTGGCTGACAGGTGCCTGGTTGACCGGTGCCTGAGTGACCAGTGACTGGTGCCTGGTGAAGCTGATGTAGATTGACTGGTGCCTGGTTTACAAGTGACTGGCGCCTGGTAGACTTTATTGAGTACTTATAGCACCCATAAGATACCACCCAGATGGGTCCTACCCCTGGCAGAATAGCCCTGTAGGGTGGTGTCCCATCAGTAAAGAATGGTCTTATAACCTAAAAAGGTTGATAATTTCTTTTCTAATCAGCTTCTCCACCATAGAAATCTTCAGCCATTTCAAAGTTGAAATTTCTATCCATACTCTTCCAGTTATTACATATCACATCAATAAATAACCTGGAACAGAAAGAACAAGTTAAAATATTTACATTATAATGCACGACTATCAAACCGTACATGAGCGTTGTGCCGAAAAATATGAGAGTCGTGAAAATGTATGACGCAAATCAACAATCAATAATAGCAAGAAATCGAAATACGATTAATTGAAAGTAATAAGATTTTTTTAGTGAAAGGCATGAGTAAGGAAGACAAGAAAGAGAAGGATTTAGAAAGTTAACCTGGGAAAAAAGAAATAAAATACAGATTTCTTTCACCGATAATAAATCCTTTGTTTGCTTTCTTGTCCCCAGAAAAGAAACTGACACCTGATCATTGAAGCGGGAAGAGTTATGTCATACAGGTAACTGCCTAAGGGACCTTCTGGATTAAGACTGTATAAAACAACTGAACCGTCTTTTTCTGGGGAAGGACAACCAGACCCCTATATCTGACATGCTTACTTAGCAATTGGGACAACAGTCATTATGTGTAGCCCGTATTGTATATTTAGACTGATGGGGGTCTCCTTTGTTAAGCTATTTCATATCTAGACTACATTTGGGGTGGTCGGGTGTGGGGATGATGATGATGATGATCTGGAAGGTGTCGTGTATCTTACATCACTGGGGCGTCCAACAGATACTAACTTACAGTTGGGCAAGGCCTGCTATCCTTGTAGCAGGTAAGGGTGGCGGGGGGGGGGGGGGGGGGATGTTTTTATTTCTTCACTTTAATTCCTGTTTCTTCTTTCTTCCCTGTCCCTCTCTTTCATCTCCTCTACTACATGTATCTCTTCTATCTCTTTTCTCCCTTTCTCTGGGAATGACCCACAAAGGTTGACGTGTCATTAAACCCCAACACAATCAATCTACACTACATCATGCCTACTGTGAAGTGATTAACCAAACCGGAATGCATGGAGATTGTGACCTATTGTGAATGTTACTGTATGTTTTCCTTACAACACCAATAATGAGCCACCATTGAAGCCGGTCAATACCAATGCAGTAGGGCTTTTACAAAGTAAAGTGGATGTGACTGGGGCAGATAACCTTGTTAAAAATTAGCTTGCAAAAAAAAATCACATACTGCTACTCTGACAGCATCATCATAATTTCTGTGAAGTTTTCTGAAAATCTAATAAAACTTGTACGATAAGTTTATATCACAAACTTTGGACAGACATGTTGAGGACAGATAACCCTGTACTGGAAAAAAAAAATAATGCTAGACACTGCTACTTGTCATTCTGATCATTTGTGTGAAGTTTTAATGAAAACAAGAAAAATCTGTAGTATTTCATGTCACAATGAACACTGTCCGGCTTAACCATTGTCCTGCAGAATCTGGATACACTCTGCTTCTTAGAAGCCCACTGATCTGGATCAAGCAATTTGATTAGAGGTGGGCGTGGCATCGTAATTTTTTCAGCACGACTAGCCTCACCGTATTTCTTAATTTGAACAACTCCATTTGACTACCTGTCAATGTGTCTAAAAATGCTTGATGAGTGACAGTGCAGATCCTGATCAGATGTCACATTTTGCAGCATCTGATCTGGGTCTACATGGTATACACAGTCCTGTTTGTCCCAATACTTCGGGTAAATGTGTTTATTCAGAAATTAATAATACTACTCATCAAACATGACATTTCACTGTCATATAAAGTAGGTAGCTATGGTGATGGTTTTTAAGGTTTAACCATTTGTCAGCAGTTTCAATGATGTTGCAGTTACAATGAGCCATAGTTCCAGATAAGGCACTTTTTCAACCTAAAAGTACTGATATATATATATATATATTTTTTTTTTTTTTCACGAAAACATGCTGTGGCATCAATTAGAAGCCCCTCACTGCACCCACAACACATGCTCTCCTGGAGAAATAAGAAAAATATGTAGATATCCCCACTTATCAGGAACTATGAATGAGCTTGCAGGGTGAAAGTTTGCTTGTATCCATCATAGCTCCAGAAAAGAGTGGGTTTCAGATAAATATATTTTTTTTTTTAATTTCTCCACAAAAACACACATTGAGGGTTCTCATTAACCCTTAAAATGCCAAGAAAACCTGCATCTGAAAATGTCGTCTGTTTATGTTTTCTGCTGAATATTAGCTTGCAAACTTTTCAAACCTATTTTTGCATACAGGCAAACAGAGTGGACCCTGATCAGACTGCAGTCTGATCTGGGTCCACACCTTTTTGCAAAAATGACTTTTAAAATCACAAGCAAATGACAAAGCAGACGACAATTGTTGTGATTGGCAGTTTAAGGGTTAAAAGTACCTTTCTGAAGCATTTCTCATGAACACCACAACACACAATAAGATTACATGAAGTGATAGAAAGAATGGCTAAAAAAGACAAGTGCAGAAATGAATTGAGCTAGTCTAATTCTGCTCAGATGCAGAGAAAAATAAAACACAATGTGCTTTGTTCATGGGACTGTTAAAGTTTCATGGCTGTAAGTTTGCATTTCAAAGCCCTGGAAATCAACTAAAGCAACAAAAACAGAAGAAAACACAGAATTAATTTCAATGTAAGTTTATAGATAGCCTTCTTTGATGCACATAATCATACCACATGACCTGTCAACCTTTACCACTCTCTGGCAGATTCAGCAGATGACATATTGGGGATATTTTTCTGAGTTTTCCTGATATTTTTTCTTATTTTCTCAGAAAAAAAGGCTTTGACATTTCATGCAAATTGTCTCCAATGGAGACAATTTGCATGAAATGTCAAAACCTGTTTTCTGGGAAAACTAAGAAAACTATATCAAAATGTTGTCTGCTGAAAAATTTAAACTAGGGTGCTAAGTATAAAGTATTTGGTAATATAAATTCTGGGATAATTTTTTCTTATCATATGTTGTGTGTAGTCCTCAAAAGCATCCCTGGGATAGGTTGTCTTATTTTTCCATAAAAACATGTGGGTACTCATTAGAAGTGTCTCACCGAGGCACTTCTTATGAATATCCATGACATGTTTTTTTTTTACAGAAACTGGTAAAAAATATTCCAGAATTATCATCAAATACCTATCCTTAACAAGTCCTCTGTTATACCATATCATGCATATTGCAATATCCCTGCATTCAGTGCAAACAAAATGGTGATGTGCAATGCAAGGAAAATGGCCCTTATGCCAACAGTAAGGACAAAGAAGGCCCCAATCAGCCTGTGCATGCACACCATCTGAGTGTCCTTCAATGCCCACTTAATGAATCACTGGGTATTATGGAATATTGTGACATCTATGACACTCCCCTCTATGTTCACAACTGGCAAAATGACCCTTTCATTGCATTGCGCAGCTTAGAAAAATCTTGATAGCATTCTTAGAAAAAATGAGCCGCAACCTCGGACAACAGACCTTCAGACTTGCACCCAGTAAAGATTCAGATCAGCCTGCACATTTGGGCACTCTGATCAGAACCTTCCCTAGGCACATTTTAGAAGCCAAGGATGCAACATTTCTTCATGCAGACAACAAAGATTGATCAGACTGTGCCTATGCTTTTTCTTATTTTCAAAAATTGTCTTATAAGAAGATAATCTGCATGAAATGTCAAAACCTATCTTCAGTGGAAAATACCCTCATCATAGCTGAATTTACCCATTTTAGTCTGTAGACCCCAAAAAGGGTAACTGGTAAACAGTGCAGATGGAGTTCAGACGCAGCATCCTGTGGCATCTTATCAGGTTCTCCACGGTTTGCAAATAGTTCAGCCATTTTTCTCTATCAATTATTAAATCACATAACCTGATATAATTAAAATGTAAATTTGACACTTCCAAATATGTAGTGTGTGGAGATTTTATTCGGTCTAAAATTGATTAATATGTTGGTTTATCCCATCACAAAAACATGCCTATATAATTTTGACCCCTTAAACCCCACTTTTATATAGTAATACTGGGGTTTATACGGGTATACATTATTTTTCTTATTTTTGCTCGAAAACATAGATTGTGGATACTCATTAGAACCACCTCACCAAGGCAGTTCTAATGAGTACCCACAATATGTTTTGAGCAGAAATATGAAAAATATCAGAGTTTTTTATCTGAAAATTTTCAATTTTTGGAGGTGAAATTTTCTGTATATTGGAATAGGCATTTTTTCGTAATGCAGTATTTTAATAGTATATCATAAGGTAGATTTTCTTGTTATCAGGTCCACATATGATTATGTTAATCATGATCATACGAAGATAACACATTCACATGATAAAGAAATCTGGTACATCAAACATACAGATAGTGAGAGCATCTCAGCTTTTACAGCTTCATGTACATGTAACTAAAGACAAATGTGTGATGAAATCAAACATTCAACAGTTTCACATTTCTATCATCATGCACTAGTCATTTGTTACCATGCCCCCTCCCCATAAACCCTCCACCCCTCATCATCAGGGAATAGCCAGAACAATTTTGTTTTTGTCTGACAGCACAAGAGAAGCCATGCCCTGTGGTGAAGGACAGATGTTAAAAAATAACTTAAAGTCCCACTTTTGTTTCTGCCCCACTGGATTCTTGCTAATTTTGGATGCAAAGTCACACAGCCCCTGCACTATGGACAATGCAAAAGTAAAAGTTCCATACTTCCCACCTATACCCACTGCCCTACCCTGATGATGTTGGAGGTGTGTGGGGCAGTAGTTACAAATGACAAATTTATCAGTGAAAAAAAAAAAAAAAAGAACAATTGCACATGGGAATGCATCACAGCATCACAGGAACTTCTTAGCATCAGCAAATATCCAACTACTTTGTGCATATACCTGTCTATAAATCATCCAAAGCCGGGGATGCACGTCATTTGTGTAGTCTAATCAGAATCTTCACTTGGTGCCTTTTTGAATGGATTATCAAGGATGCAAAGTTTCTTCAGGTGAACAATAAAGACTGATCAAACTGCAGACTGATTTGAGTCTTTGTTGGCTGCACATCAGAAGGTATGATTTTTTCACATTGTGGCTCAAATACATGTAAGTAGTTCTGAACCCTTCAGATAAATAGTACTTTTTATGATGATTTTATACCCATTACGAAAACACACCTATTCAAATATATAGAAAATTTTACCTCCAAAAACATAAAATTTTCAGATAAAAAAATCTGATATTTTTCATATTTCTCCTCAAAACATAGATTGTGGGTACTCGTTAGAATTGCCTCTGCAAGGTGATTCTAACAAGTACCCACTATCTATGTTTTTGAGCAGAAATAATGTATACCCCTGTAAACCCCAGTTTTACTATATAAAAGTGGGGTTTAAGGGGGTCTAAATTATATAGGTGTGTTTTCGTAATGCATACAGGAGGCACCCTCTATTTCCAGGGATTAGTACTGTATATCCCCTAAGTATTGGGACACCTAAACTCATAATCATACTTGCCTTAAAATTTGAAAAAGTCTATTTAGTACCTGTTGATGTATCTAAAATAGTGCTGGATGAGTGGCAAACAGTGTAGATCCTGATGATGATCAGATGCTGCCTTCTGTGGCATCTGATCTGGGTCTACACTGTTCAGACCTGTCTGTCTCTATATTTAGGGTTACTACAGTACTATATGTAAAGTATTGAAAACTTATGGCAAGTCTAATGCAGAGAAATTCCCATTATGAAAAGAATACATGTAAGACAGGGCACTGAGAAAAAGCAAAGTAAAATCTCTTTTGAAGTTGTAAACTATATAGTTGCAGTTATCAGGGATCAATTTTAGTCTTGCTGAGTTGCTAAATGCTGGTTAATTTCTTCAAAAAGCAAGCTGCAATTTCCATCACTTACTAACTCTTTTAACAAACTGAACCTGTGGCATTGTTGCTAAAGTTTTGCCATTTCTTTTCCAAAAGCAATGCCTGTGTGGTAGGATTTTGAAATTATTAAAATTAATTGTTTTATGAGTAACTTTATAAAATCAGCCATTCTTGCTGCTTTACTTATGATGAAGTTGAAGGGGGAGGGAGGAGGTGGGGGGGGGGGGGATGAGGGAGGGAAGGGGTAAAGGAAATTGTGACTTTTAACGAGTACTACTCTCTGGGCTAATTCAGCACTTTTCCCAGAAAACAGGTTTGACATTTCATGCGAGACAATTTGCATGAAATGTCAAAACATGTTTTCTGGGAAAAATAAAAGAAAAATATTTCAAAATGTCGTCTGGTGAATTTTTTGCACAAAATGCTAAGCATTAAAGTCACATTTAACAATGTTTATAAGTGTGCAAGTTGACTGAAAGGTTTAGCAAAAATAAAAAAAAATACAGACGACTCTCGTTATCTCGAACTCCAAGGGACTCTCTAAAATACTTCGAGATATCCGTACTTCGACATATCAGATTTGCAGACTTGAGGAAAAAATAAATCGAACAACCGCTTTTAACAAATGTATATGTAATTGGACTCTTGAAGTTAGACATATGTTAAAAATATTGTGGAAAAGAGGAGAAATTGCTCCTTAGTAGGAGCAATTTCTCCTCCTTTCCACAATATTTTGTTACCTGTTATTAGATTTTCATTTTTAAGCTGGGACCAGATTTTCACTTCGAGATATGCGGTTATTCGAGATAAGCGAGGTCGAGATAACAAGAGTCAACTGTAATCATCATCATCAATCATCAATGGATTTTTGATTAACGCACAGGTACACAGGGGCAACATCCACATCAGTGGGCCCCCTTCAATATAGCTGGCTTGCTGCACGCATGGCAGATGTTGCTTGCAAATTTTAGCAAGTCTTCAAAAAAGGTAAATTTGAACCCTGCAGTATGTACTCTGCATAACTTAAAAAAGTAGTTTCTAACGATTTTGGAAACAGAAAGTAGGCAGTTAATACCTGTATGACAAACCATAATTGTGGTTTTTCCTCTAATGAGGGCAGAAGACCATTGCAGGACAGAAGAAAGTTGTTCTCTCCAAATCTTCACTCAAAAAATAAAATAAAAAAAAAATAAACAGTAGCACTGACTTTTAATACTAGTACTAGCAGATATGATATTAAGTATTTTCCCACCTTCCCGCACTCCCCTCAACCTCCCACCCGACCCACAAATATATGGTTTGGCATTTCGATCAAAGCACTTCCAGAGGAGAAAACTGGGAAACTGAATAAAGCATTTTTTTTTCTTCAAACCGTTTTGTTTTATTGCCAAAGGGCGTATTGGATCTCACCTGAATTGTCTGTCTGCATTCATAATATCTGCATTAATGAAATCTTGCTCAAATTCTCACAAGATTTTGAAATGGGGTGAGGGTAGGAGTGGGGGAGGGGTCAGTGGGTAGTGGATATGTTTGGGGGGGGGGGTGGGGTAGTGGATAATTATGGCAACCATTAGTGATAATGCAATAAAGTGTTCATTTGTAATAATTACATGTATATATTTTATATGCAAATTATTTTATGATTTCAATTGTTACACCTAAATGAATATTAGTAATTACTATTCCATGGAATAGAATGCAAAAGTCTCTGTGGGAAAATATGTTATTCAACATATGTTTGCAAATCATAATGAGCTAATCTATCGCCGACTCAGTCACGGTGAAATTAGAATCTTCGCCCGTCTGTTTTTGAGTGAATAAAATTTTTTTAATTTTTTTTTTTTTTGTATGCAAAAGTCACTGTGGGAAAATATGTTATTCAACATATGTTTGCAAATCATAATGAGCTAATCTATCGCGATTCAGTCACGGTGAAATTAGAATCTTCGCCCGTCTGTTTGTGAATGAATAAAATTTCTATTTTTTTTTTTTTTGTATGCAAAACAATCTACAAATATTATCTTTCAAAAATTGACAAAAGGTTTTGACTTTAATAATTAAAATGCAAAATATTCAGGATTGATTATGGTTGATTTTCAACTATGGGTAACCATAATAACACATCCCGCCCCTCCCCAAATTTCGCATTTGCATTATTGGTTATTGCCTTTTACAGGTACAATGTAGCGTTATTGGAAAATGGGGAACCATAGAATTAATGCACTGATAAGGTCAATACCTCTAGATAAGAGGGGTACACAGATAAATATTTTTTTATTGTTTTAAATACATGTATTGTTTTCTTACCTCTCCACAAAACATATTGCAATCTTGTAGGTACTCATTAGAAATGCTTTGGTGAGGTCTTTGTTTTGAGTTGAGGTTTTACGGTCCAGTCAACCCACTGGGATCATGTGGAGTGTGGACAGTTTACTAAATCACACTTTTACTGAGCAGGCCTAGTTCTCTAAGCAGTTAACCAGTATTGTGCACATTCTTTTACTTGAAACTGACAAATGCTCTTCTTGAATTGGCGGATGGGAGAGAGTGACTGTAGACTGTCAGTAGAAAATATTTCATTATCAAATCTCCATGAAAGAATGTTGCCGACCCGGTGGGGATCAAACCTGCAACCTCCTGATCACCAGTCACATGCGCATCCAGCTGAGCCACCAAGGCCAGCTTCATTAAACAAACCAGCTACCTTGGTGAGGTACATCTAAGGAGTACCACAACATACATGTATGTTTTTTTTTGTGGAGAAATAGGACAAAATATACATTCTTTTTTTTTTTATAACAAGTGTCTTATCTGGAGGTATAAAAACATATTTGTTTTTTGCTGGGAAAAAAAAAAAAAAAAAACTTATCAAGAGCTACGCAGCGAGACATTTCCTATGAAATCCTAGAATGTATACTTTCACAGTGACCTATAAGCACCTGGATGGAGCCCTGTATAATACCATTCTTTGTTTAATGAAGCAGTGATCCAATATGGCATATAAGATGACAACCCACTGAATATAAATTAAACGTAGCTACCATACCTCCAGATCAGATGGGGTATCCACACCACATTGTGTTTTATCTTATTTCTCCATGAACACATGTTGTGGTAATCATTAGAAGTGTGTCGGAGAGGTGCTTCTAGAATGAATATCCACAACATATGTTTTTGCAGAGAAATAAGAAAACAATACTTTTCATATGAAAAAAAATGCTGTATCTGGAGATACCATTTATTTCATAAAAAGTATTTTATTGACACATCTTGCAAACAATGAATGCCAAGATACAATCTGATTTTGAATTGATTACAACACAGTGATATGTTGAATGACAGTTTTAGATAATCCTGTGCATCCACATAATCTTATCAATGTCTTTGTTCTCCTTCTTACATTCTATACTCATACAGTATTCTGATAACAAAAGCCCTGATCAGACTGCATGAGTGTCAGCTGATTTGGCCCGGCCTTCTTTGTCTGCATGGACCAAGATATACATGTAGTTTCACTTCAGTGATGCAACTTTAATTAAACTTCAAACCCACTGTATTTTAATATCTATTTTCTTTGTTTTTCCTAACTTTTAAACCATTGTTAGTATCAAGGGCATGAAATTCTAGTTCAAATAATATCTATGACATCGTAAATTTCAGTTCCAAAAATCTCTTTCAAATCACTGCAAATTTCAGTTCTAACAATCTCTTTACATAAAAAAAAAAGTATTCTACATGTTGATTAACACCAGAGCAATCCATCATGAGGCATGACCACAGAACTGTAGCAGCCTTGGTTTCTATCTTTTTATGCATATAATTCAACTTCCAGATTGGTTGATTGGTGTAACTTCTGCGGAATTTGACGTACCTCTTGTAATCATAGTAAGCATTGCGGGAATCAGAATATTTATGAATCAGAATATTTTACTGGAACTTGATATAAAACCAGTTAATTTATTACTTGTAGTTTATTTACATCCAATGTGAAGAAATTCTTCATAAAAACAAAGCATTTTATTCATGTAGTAGATACACAGAAGTCTTGGGTTCTTCAAGATGTCAGTCCTAACTTCTTGTCATTGGTGTTATCATCTGAAAGTTTTTACAGTACAAGAATCTGGTACAAGCACAACCATTCAACTCTGCCAAACATCCTCACTGGTTAAACACAATAAAAATGATGAATGATAAGTCAAAACTATTTACACCCAACAGTTATAATTCAACCATCACAGAGTATCTGATAAATAAATTTCTTTTTCATGACATTTTTTCAAAGTGCCTTGGAATGCCAAAAAGTTTCATACTTTCACTTCCATTGTTCAAAACGCCCCATTCCCACGTCAGATATCTCATGAAGCACGCCTTCTTGCGTAGTAACCTAAACAGGCACATATTCCCAATATGCCTATTACAAGTCCTAATACCAGAGCTATAGCATCACCAGCATCAAATGCCGCTACACCAGGAAAAAGTAACGACAAAAATAGTAGAACAAGAGGAAGAAATTTTGTGCTGTCTGCCATTTTGCCAACTAGCAATCACGTGATAAATCATATGACTCGCCCGAAGGGAAGCAATCCGTAAACCTTGCTACTAATGTTGATGTATTGGCTTTCCAAAAGGCTATCAATTAATTAAACTGCCCGTCAGAAATTTTAATACGAGTGAGTGGGTGACTGATGACTGGTCATACATGCCATGCCTCACACTATGAGACAAAATCTCACAGATCCCGTTTCCCATAAGATTTTCAAATCTTATAATCATAGTAAGCATTAGGACCACTACCATTTCTTCTTTTGAGAGGAGGGGTACCCTGATTGCGGTCCTACTGATCACCGCAGGACACCACAAGACACCGCAGGACACCGCAAGACACCTTTATTTATTATAAAATATTCACCAGATGAAATAAAAATGCCTTTCAATGCATAAAAATAATAAAATAAACAAATATTACTTATATTCCAGTCTCTTATATTGGCCAAAGATACCTTATATCTTTGGAGTACACATATTTATTATAGGTGGTCGCTCTACCTGTATTGGACACCGCAGGACATATTTATTTACTATGAAATACACCCCACCCCGATGAAATAAAAATGCCGTACAATGCATAGAAATAATAAAATAAACAAATATTACTTGTATTCCAGTCTCTTATATTGGCCAAAGATACCTTATGTCTTTGAAATACACATCGAAGGTCGCTCTCTATATGTAATGGACACCGCAGGCCATATTTAGCACAGATACCTATTAGTAATATCCATACACGCGTAAAAAGGTATAATATGAAAACACAAAAGCGGCTCATTATGGAACTTATTTATTCTGGTTTTAATTTAAAGTTCCTCATTACAAGTTTCAACATGCTCATTTGTTAAACTTGCTGAATTATGGTAAAAAGTCCGACCGCACTTGTTCGTCCGTGCGTCTGTCCATCCATCCATCCATTTTTTCTAATTTGATATCAAAGGTTATATAAGTATAATTATCTTAAAACTCTTTACTGTCTGTCATTTGTCTGTAATTACTTACTATAAGAACACCCGCGAGCTTGTTTGCTGATTACTTAATGATATATACCGCCTAATCCGATTAACACCAACAAACAAACTGACGCATGCTGTTGATAGATGTCACCACAAAGTTGATGATGATATTGTTTATTCTGCGAAGATGATCGTTTTAGTTAGTTTTCTATTTAAATCATATTAAAAGTATATAACTATTAATCTAGATTGAACATGAAATCCTGTAAATTAAATTTTGCACAAAAGAGCAGCAATAATTTAACCTCACCCACCCATCAAATAATTATGTAATCAAAGCTCAGGATTTAATTATACTGGTCACTTAGGATGAACTACAATCAGCTCCGATTGGCACCTGAGCAAACAAAAAAAAAAAAAAAATGACACTCATCATCGACGATTCTTATCACTCACGTTGACAATTGATTACTTCTCGTCTTATTAGTATCATTTCAATATTTCAATGTATATTTAAAGTCACCCCACCCCGCGCCACTCCCCTACCCCCCCCCCCCCCCCACACACACACACACACACACAAAAAAAAAAAAAAAACATATATATATGTTCATTATTGTCGCTTACAAGATGGCATTTACAGTCGCATTGTATGGTGACAGTTATATCTACAGACTGAAGAATTTCTGTAAAACTGATCTGCGAGTCCCTGCCAATGTATGCTGGTACGACAGAAGCGGCCTCCGCGCTCATTTCATTGACGAGAAGGGCCAAATCGACCAAACAGCCAAGGCCAACTTCGAAAGTTTGGGCTAACGTGACAGGTCGCATATAATGTAAAATGAAAATAATTTTGTAACAACAAACCATAGAAACAATTTCCAATGTTCAACACTGTGATATCCATTGATATTCATACTGAGGCAAAACCATACCATATTGACCGACTATTTTTCAGCAATGTCTATTCAAAGTACTATAAAAGATATAAAATACACTTTTACACATTTTTCAAGTCAAAATGTATCAGATATATAGAAAATAAAGGTGTCCTGCGGTGTCCTGTGATGTCCTATGGTGTCCTGTGGTGATAAGAGTGACCACCCTGATTGTCTTCCCTTTGGTTGTTGGTATACCAATAGAAGTCTTTTTATGTATTTCTGTATTAAGAGTAGCATCGGGACCCAAGGTGAAGTTTGCTAGCTGTAAAAGTGCTTTAATCCCTCCGGTGTTTTTTTTTTTTTTTTTTTTTTTTTTTTTTACTCTTCTAACCGTTCTAAGGCGGTGGTCCCGGTGTTAGTCTTACTCTTTGTTCCTTTGTGGTTTATTCTATGGGGCGATTTGTTTTAGGTCTTACCTTGTGTCATTTTGTTCTTGTGTTTTTCAGTCCTTTTAGCATTGCGATTACCTCGCTTGGGGAAGAGAGAGCTAACCTTAGTGCTTTTGGTACGTCTGTTCGTATTGTGCTGAATTGGATTTGTCGGTTTCCTAGCTCTTCCTTTTCAAGTTGGTGTCTGGGAAGGGCTGCGGTTTGTGATTGTGGCACTCCCTGAACTTTTCTCTTACCTTTTTTTTTTTGGGGGGGGGGGGGGGGGGGGTTAATCTTAATGTCACCAACCAATTTGTTAACATACAAATCATACTGCTTCTTGATATCAGCTTTGATTTGCTGTCCCAGTTCCTGAAACTTAGATCTGAGTTTACTACTGCCAGTCTTTTTTGCCTTTGCATGAGTTTTGTTCCTTTTTTCGAATATTCCTTCTAATCTCTGATGTAATCCAAGGGACGGAAGCTACCGATCTACTTGTCTTAGAGGGAATGTACTTATCTACAGCCTACTGTATGAAAGAAGTTATCAAATTAAAGTTTTCCTGAACAGAAGGAGAATCAGAATGACCATTGAAATATTTGTCCTTTGCGAAGTTTGAAGAATCTCGCCTCATAGAGTCAAAGTCACCTTTCTGATACAAATAAACCTTACGCCGTGGTTTCTTCCTTGGAGGAATAAAGATCTTTAAAGTGCCTGCAACCATGTCATGATCACTCAGTTTATCAGGAGAGTGTACCTTTTGAAACTGCCCAGGTAATGAGGTTAAAAACAAATCTAGTGTATTTTCTTCCCGAGTTGGGAAATCCACCAGCTGTTCCAACCCATGATCGTTCATAATGTCCACAAGTACTTGCCCCTCTGACTGACTTAGCATGATCCCATTTTTGCTGTCGGTCTGGCCAAACAATATCTCTAAAGTTGAAGTCACCTAGTATGTGGACCGAAGGAAGTTTCTTGTTGGGTCTTAATGTGCTCAAGCTGATTTCGAAGGAGTTGAAAGTCTTCACACGAGCCACTGCGTTCTCGATACCAACTTGCTATGTACGTAGTGAGAAGTTTTGTTTGCAAAGACCTTAGCCCACACTGATTCCGAGTCATTTTCCAGTTCTGTCAATGGCACATGGGAATTTCCTCGTGAATATGGAGCATCACGCCGCCACCATGAAGGTTCCTGCCTTTCCTATATGCATTGTATGGGCAGGAATCAGGGAACAATTCTGAAGTTGAAATTGAGCCGTAAATTTTTGTCTCCTGAATAGCTACAATGTCAGGTTTATGATAATCAAAAAAAGCCAACAGTTCTAGCTTTTTGCCTCTCATGCCATTAATATTTAAGCTTACAAATTTCAATCATTTTTAGGTTTTGTTAGTGCTAGGTGCAGAAGATGCCTTATTCATGTCTTTCACCAATGGATCAAACCTATTAGGCTGTTAGAAGTTGCACCGAGTATCAAAATAAGAATCAGAGAAGCTGAGCACTTCACATTTTGGACATATCCAGGTGCAGTTTGTATTTTCCAAAGTTTCATATTCACCAAGTGAAATGTATGAACATTCATTATGAATCCACATTTCACAGGAATCACATTGCACTGCCTTGTGACCGTTCAAGACTGTGCAGCTGCTTTGCAGTCTGCGCAATACCAACTATCGATTCCCGATTCAATTTTTTCAACCGCCTCATTGCCAAGTTCTGAACAGATTGCTTGAAAACGCTTTTTACAGTCTTCACACCCCACCACCTTATCTGATGTTTTACAGTTCTTTTTGCAAAGTCTACACTAAAACCTGGGGCCTGGGTTCATTTCAATATCATCTACCAACATTAACAATACAGCCAAATTTGTTCCGTGTGAAGGACTGAAAATTCTCAACCTTCGGAACTTCTGCGGTTTCCAAGTTTCCGGATCAAATACTGGATCAGACCATTGCCACAACTCTTATGGGACTTCATATATCAGCTGTTTCTTTACAACATACACTTTACTTATGTAAGCTTGAAAGTGATTTTCATAAAATCCCACAAAATTTCATCAAATCTCCCCTAAAAACTTGCAAAATCTCACAGATTTCTGTCAACAGCTAATGGCATGTCTGACTGGTAGATAGGGAGAGGATGGCTGTGTGGGTTGTGGACAGGGTTGGAAGGTAGGGGGTGAGGGGTGTATTCGGAGGGGTGGGTGAATCGGTCATTCATTCATGAGGCCTCCAAGGTTTTTTTGAGCAACAGGGGAACAAAACAAGGCCATTTATTTCAGGTGAACAAGGGAAAAAGTTTAAAATATGAAAGGAACAGGGGAGAAAAGGCAATTTTGGAGATCAGGGAATAGAAAATCAAGATTTTGATTTCGAGGAACCAGGGAAAAAAGCCGATTTATTTCAGGGGAAAATACCCATCAATCCTGGGAGGCGGCCTCAGTCATTAAGTACGCGTATCCCCACTACACCCCCAGCCCCCCACCCCCGCGGGGGGGGGGTGCAGAAGGGCTGTAACAGTAACTGAAATAAATTGTATAGTTGAAAGGAATGCCTGGAAACTCGGGCCAGTGAAATGTTTTCAGTTACTAATATGCAGGGTTACCAGATCCAGTTTTGGTTGAGTGGGGTTGGGGTCTATATACGAATCTGAAAGAGAATTTTTAAAAGCCACTTCTTTTAATAGTGATAAGTCAAAAGAATATTCAGTGTCAAATTTTGACTATTTTCGAAAGTAGACGAATGTTTGCTTTACAACATGAGTATACACCTAGGGGCAGATGCAGGTGTGTGTGTGTGTGTGTGTGTGTGTGTGTGTGTGTGTGTGGTGGCGGGGCGGGCTCGGGGTTTGCTCAATATTTTACTCTACCTATTCAGACAGATAGGCATGAGCAAACAGTGTAGACCCAGATCAGACGCCGCTTGCTAAACACCCAGCAACTATCAGAGGTATAAGAGGTATTTAATAAAATGGACTTGTTGAAGAGAAGTAAGTATAAGGTAAAAAGTAAGAGTATGAATATTTAGGGAAATACGATATCCCGAATGTTTCAAATTTATTCAAAATTTCATATGAAAATGAAAATCTGAGTCAAAAGGGGGTGTGGTAGGGAGGCGGGTCAGTCACCCACTCAGAATCCGCCCCTGATTCATAACGTCAACAAACAGTAACAGGGTATTTGACATATGGAGGACGTCTTTAACTTCTGTATATCTGCGGAGATGAATAAAAGACTGAATTACTACATAAATCTCATTTTTAAATGTATTCATATTTATAACTAACGGCAATAAAACTCTTCTTGACTGACTTTTTTCTTCTTATACATAAAGCTTTCCTTTTCGGAAGACAAAACTGGAGAACTTTGTAGAAAATGATTATTTTGTTACCGATTGATAAAATGTCACTCATCTCCTGTTTTCACTATGTATGTGTTGAAGTGTTCCACTACATATAAAAATGTACTGCAGGACTGCAGGGGAGGGATGCTGATTTCAGGGGCGGGGGCAGAACTATTTAATATGGGATTCAAAATTTCTAGCGGTTCGATTTACTAATCAAACTCCGTACTTACTCTATGTATTTTGATTGACAGCTAAGCGAACACCGAAGTCACACGCCACAGTACGCGGTGTCCGATCTGATCACACCCTTTACTTTTTACCATTGAATTCTTTTCAACAGGTCCATTTTACTACCTCTGTCTGCGTGTAAGATGCCGGCTAGATGAGTGGCAAACAGTGTATACTCTGATCAGTTACCTCGTTCTGTGACGTCTGATCTGGGTCTACACTGTTTTCTCATGCCTGTCTCTCCGAATACGTAGAGTAAGTACGGATATTTGACCAAATCGAACCCCCGCAGAAATCATTCTGGATTCACCCCTAGTTAACGTTATATCATTTTGTGATCATCTAGGTCTACACTGTTTGCCACATTTATAGGTAGTAAAATAGACTTGTTGAAATTTTAGAAGTATAAGGGAATGACTGAGGTGTGTGAATATTGTGATCCAAAATTTATCAGATTTACCCAAATTATTCCCATGAAACTCTGAGTCAAAGACGGTTCGAATAAACTTCCAGAACCCCCCTGGAACCTCCAGAACCCCTTTGAATCTGTCCTTGTCCCTCAGTGAGTGTTTATGTATCATTGGTATCTTGCATGAACCTCTGTTGACTGGGGTTGTCATTTTGGAATTGGAAGTATGACAAAAAATCTCCAATAGCTGAAGTGGTAATCTTTAAAACCAGAGCTGTGGAAGTATCATGTCAATTTACTTGTCTTGGGACAAGGACTTCATAGCTCTAACTAAGAAAAGTATCCATTTATGAGATAAATGTTTTTCTTATTTCTCAAAGAAAACATGTCGTGGGTACTCATTAGAAGCGCCTAACCGACAAGTAATAAAATTTTACAATTCCACAACCATAAGAAAGAAACTAGGCTGTCGGTCGTATATGTAACACGTCACATGCGTCATATGGCGTGACTGACGGCATCTGCTCCAAGAAGATGTCCGATGAGGCAGTGGAAACAGGTCCTTTTTCACTGACGAGTCCTATTCTTGAGAGGGATATATTTGGGGACGGTTCTGATATGGTCTGGGGAGGCATTTCTCGTGGTGTAAAATCACAGCTGATTGTGATAGGAGGCAATTTACTGCAGTAAGGTACAGGGATGAAGTCCTCCGCCGCACTGCAGTCCCTCATGTGCAGCAACGTCAATTGATTTTACAGTATGATAATGCCCGGCCCCACGAACAAGAGTTTGTCAACTTTCTGGCTAACCATAACATTATCCCACTCGACTGGCCACCATACAGTCAAGATTTGTCTCCGATTGAGCATCGTCGGGACGAACTGGACAGAAGTGTATGGAGGAGGCAGAATAGCCCCGAAACTCTCGCCCAGTTGAGAAATGCACTGTTAGAAGAATTGAACAACATTCTAATGAGGAGGATCAATGCATTAATGAAATATGATACATTAACAGTCGAAAAAAAAAAAAAAATCAGTTGAACTTCTGTAAAATATTGCTCGGAGTTTATAAATCAGCTTCTAGTAATGCAGTCAGGGCAGAACTCGGCATATTCCCTCTTGCCATATTTTGCTTAAAACCATATGTGATTTTTTGACTGCATGTTATAAACATGAATGATAGAAAAACCGGTATATAATGCTTATAAGGATGTGGTTTGTAGTGAAACAGGGTTTTCTCATCATGTTAAATTATTTCGGGACAAAATTAACTTTTCACATGTAGGGACAAATCAAGGTACATTTTCAAAAGTAAAATATCTGAACGCAATTACAACGAGATTAAAAGATTCTTATATAGTCTTTTGGAGAAAATGTTTGATGGCAGTTCATTACAAAAACACGCCTATTCAAATATATTGAAAATTTCACCTCCAAAAACTGAAACTTTTCAGATAAAAAACTCTTATATTTTTCATATTTCTGCTCAAAACATAGATTGTAGGTACTCGTTAGAACCGCCTAAGCAAGACGGCTCTAACGAGTACCTACAATCTATGTTTTTGAGCATAGATAAGAAAATAGTGTATACCCCTGTAAACCCCAGTTTTACTATATAAAAGTGGGGTTTAAGGGGGTCAAAATTATATAGGCGTGTTTTCGTGATGTCAAATATTATTAATGGGAAGCAGCTAAGGACTTATCGTACTTTTAAAACATCTTACTGCCTTGACAAAACTGATTGTCGAGTAACAATTCAAGAAAGGAAATAGGTATATATACCAAAATACGAATAAGTTGCCATAAACTTCATAGTGAAGAAGGAAGATACACAAAAATACCTCTGAGAGAAAGATTATGCCAGTTGTGTCATACTGAAGTTGAAGACAAAATGCATTTTGTGATGTCATGTTCCAAGCTAGAAAATAGCAGGAAATATTTTTTATGTGATAAAATAATAAGTATTTATCTGACATTTTGCTACATGGATAATCTAGATAGATTTAGGTATCTCATGACTAGTAAGGATTATGGCTTAAATGTACTTTGTTTATCATTCATATATGAGCTCTGATATGAAAGAAATGTGTTAGTTAATAATATGTTAAACAATAATTACTGCTGTTAAGTATGTTAAGTATATTTACGGTACATGCATACAAGTGGACATAATCTACTGTACTGGTTGTGAATTTTTGGACAGACAGGTTTGTGCAAACAGTGCTAATCCAGATAGGACTGCTGTTTTAGCGGTCTGATCGGGGTCATCATTGCTTGCCATCTGCATCATTTAGACACATTTGTTAATTGCAAAACCAAAATCTGTACAAAGTTTGGGATGATTATAGTAAGATTTTTGGTTCGGACAATTTTTTTAGGATGTATACGGTATATGCAACCAATGAATCCCAAACCTCAACTAACCTAGTTTGGTTGCGTTTCTGCATTTGCCTGTAGTAGTTGTAATTACACATTGTACTGTGTTTTGATGACACTCCTGTAATTGGATTTTAGACCAATAAAATTATTTGTATTTGTATTTATTTTGTATTGAATGGCTTGCTAAACCGGGAGAGGAAGAAGCAGAAAAAGTGCTTACAGGTAACAACAGCAGCAACCATATTAGATGTGAAGGCGGTGGTGAAAGAATCTGGGTTAAAGAAATGGCAGCAGAGGTTGGAAGCTGTAGTAATAGTGGACAGCATATACACTACTGAACTCCAATAAAGCCAATTCTTCCGATACCGAGGTACCTTTTTTTTTTTATTTGAATCTATGTATATTTAATGGTACAGTTTCCATTAAAATTTATGATAAACGGGACGATTTTGATTTTGATATAGTCAATTTCCTTTTTCTGGATGGCGATGTCCTCCGGGGTACCTCATCTGGGGTATACGTATCTCAACTTATTAGATTCGCCAGAGCTTCTTCAAATCTTAGTGGCTTTAATTGCCGTAATAAAGCCCTTACTGCCAAATTTCTTAGGCATGGCTACCGTTATTTTAAACTTAGTAAGATGTTTTCGAAATTTTATCGCAGACACAGTGCCTTGGTAGAAAAATACAACGTCGGTCTGAAAACACTTCTGTAACAAGTTATATCGCAACCAGAATTTTATGGTGACTTAGTGTACAGATTTAGAAAAATGGTGGAAAAAAACCTAACTTTTCGGAGCAGTTCAGAAAACTAATTAACCGTTATAAAAGAATTGGCTATAACTTGGATATTATGCGGAAGACTGCATGCTTAGTTATCAACCCAATCATTGTTGATGGCTATGCTTCACTCTTCAATTGCACGACGGCGGTTCGGTCCTCAGACTCAATGACGGCCTCTTCGTAAAACTTTAACTAGTGGGTTGGGGCTTGACGATATGTCTCTGCCAAAGCCCGCCGTGGTTCAACTACTGGTTTTCATTTACTCTGGCACACAATAGAATTAGCCATGAGTACTCGTCTTTGTTTATTATGTTTTTGCTTTGATGCATTGACTGTGTTGGGAGCCTTTATGCGAACCGAAGTTTTATGTCTTTCTGTATTAAGAGTAGCAGCGGGACCTAGGGTGAAGTTTGCTGGCTGTAAAAGTGCTTTCACCCCGCCCCACCCCCTTTACCATACCCGGTGGTCCCGGTGTTAGTCTTATTCCTTGTTGCGTTGTGGTTCATTCTACAAGGCGATTTGTTTTAAGTCTTGCCTTGTGAACTATTTTGTTCTTGTGTTTTTCAGTCCTTTTAGCATTGCGATTACCTCGCTTGGGGGAGAGAGAGCTAACCTTAGTGCTTTTCGTACGTTTGTTCGATTTGCGCTTGTTTGGTTTTGTCTGTTTCCTCTTCCTCTTGATGTCTAGGAAGGGCTGCAGCTTGTGATTGTGGCACTCCCTGGACTTTTCTCTTAATGTTTTTACAATGTTTGATTAAAGTATTAACTTCCGGGAGTTATTTGCCCTTGCCCCTGGGCTATATACATGTATTAAATTGAGTAATATTGAAACATTTTCTTCACAGAAACCACGACCACTTTTCACCAGATTTTACATGGGGCCTTTTGTCGCAAGGATGTTGATAATCTGTTCAAATTGATTTGCACCATTAAAAAAGATGGCTGCCATGCCCGTATAAGGTAAAACAAAATTTTTTCTCCAGAACCGATTAAGCGGTGAGGCTGAATCTTAGTATATAGCATCGAGGACTCAAAGTCTACGAAATTTGTTCAAATGATGATACTAGGATGACCTTTGATTTTTTTACGGCAAGGTCAAATCTGTGATCACATGCATTTTTATGGGGAAAATGTTGTATTGTATAAAGTCTTGTTATCAAAATGAATAAAATACCAATGTTTGAAACTTACAAGGTTTGATTAAAGTAGTAAAACTATCCGTAGTGTGCTCTTTGTTTCTAAAAAGGCAATCTTTTTGACGTTTCTTTTACTACACTGCAGCTGGTGTTAGTTCCGTATGGCGGCGGTAGAACGTCCCCCCGTACATCACCATATGCAGATTATATTTCATTCCCTTTGGGATCATTGGGCCCAATGTGGTCTATTTTAAAATGGAGTCCTACTCTTGTATACGCTAGAGGGCGTAAGCAGTGTTGTAAACTTCATTACTGTTTATAAAGAGTCTCAATAAAACCGAGACTCCCATTTTCTAATCCGTAGTGTGTTCTTTGTTCCCAAAGGCAATTTTTTGACATTTGCTTTTTAGTTACAATCAAAACTTTGTTCCCTGGGGGTTATCTCTGCTCTTGCCCCTATGCTATTTACACGTATTAAGTCGTGTGATACTTAAGAGTTTCTTCTCTGAAACCGTCTAAGGGGTATTAATTGGCAATTTGTACAGATGGTTTTTTTTTACGGCATGATCAAATTTGTGTTCATATACAATGTTGAAAAATCGTTGTCTCAAAATGAATTTAAAAAACAAAGTTTGAAACATACACTGTATGATTAAAGTAGTAAAACGTTTTAGGTACAATCAAAATTTTGTCCACTGGGGCTTATCTGCCCTTGCCCCTGGGCTATATACATGGCACGGTTAAACTTGTGCCCTAGTTGCTGATGCAATACTGGAATAATGTTGCATGACATCTGCAGATAGGCAATGGCTGTTTCAGTCAGGTGAGCGAATCATGGCCTAATGGCCTCTTGTTAATCTTCCGATTACTTTGTAGGTTTCGGATTATAATTATCGGCCCTCCATTTTTATCGGTAGCGTTTTATGGCGGCATTATTCATTGATACGAGCAAATACTAAACAGTATGTTGTAATGAAAATTTCCTACCGGGCGTCTGCAAATGTCATGTTTTGCGGGCCGTATTGGTTGGGGCCTGACCTGGGAAGGTGCCTCCCCTTTATGTCCGCTACTGTTTTCCGCGAATCATGACAGTTTGTGTTTGCCAGTTTGCCAGATGTAGTGGGTGTAGTAGGGTGTTTACTGCTTGTCGACACATGCCCTGCGCTATTTTTGGGTCGATTGTTTACAACCGATCCAGATAATACATGCACCACAATTTCCATAAGGTTGTTGTCCACGTAATTATCATTGACAATGAAACTAAACCGTGCGTCAAATGAATGATTAAATATCAAAAACAAGTTGATTTGCAAATTGTTGTTTCTTTTTCAGATTTGGAAACAGAGAAAAGGGGCTAAATCTGGAGAATACGGGGGATGAGGAAGGACTTCGAAACAGCATTTATTCACAGCAGCCATAACAACTTGAGAGGTGAGGGCTCGTGCATTAGCTTGCAAGAGCAGGACACCTCCAGTCAACTTTCCTCTCCTTGTCATCACAATCTCCTGACGCAGCCACCTTAGTTCTTCTGCATAATATGCACCATTTATCATGCAAACGTCCTCAAGCTAATCCACTATGATAACGTCCTGACTATGCCATAAGATATAGGTCATCACCTTCCCTGCTGAAGAAACTCTTAAATTTCTTAGAAGATGGCGAGGCAGGATGCTTACATACTCTGCTTATTTGGCCTCGTGTTCAAAGTGATGGGCCGAAGTATTTTCTTGGGTCACAACTCGACAAATAAATTCCTCAGGGTCATCCTCATAGAGAGAGAGGAGAAATATCATAGAAAAAAAAAAAAAAAAAAAAAAAAAAAAGGTAAGAGAAAAATCCAGGGAGTGCCACAATCACAAACCGCAACCCTTCCCAGACACCAAGAGGAAGAGGAAACAGACAAAACCAAACAAGCGCAAATCGAACAAACGTACGAAAAGCACTAAGATTAGCTCTCTCTTCCCCAAGCCAGGTAATCGCAATGCTTAACGGACTGAAAAACACAAGAACAAAATAATACAAGGTAAGACATAAAACAAATAACCTCGTAGAATAAACCACAAAGCAACAAAGAGTAAGACTAACACCGGGACCACCGCCTTAGAACGGTCAGCAGAATAAACCATCGGGGGTTTAAAGCTCTTTTACAGTTAGCCAACTTCACCCTGGGTTCCGATGCCACTCTTAATCACAACTAGTAAAACAGAAAGCAAAATGGGCAGCTATTGAAGGTGACCAAAATGCTAGCATCACAGCACAACTAGTAAAACAGAAAGCAAAATGGGCAGCTACTGAAGACGGTGACCACAATGCTAGCATCACAACACATACAGAAACAAGAAGTATCTTTAAAAAAGATAAACTTCTTTATAATTTGACTTTCAGGGCGACGAACAACTTCAACACTTCACCCCGACAAACCGATTCGCTGTGATTGACTTGTACATGCGCAAGAGAAAATAGTGTGGGAATTTGGAGAGGAATAATAGTCTGATTTGCAAATGATTCATTGTAAATACAATAAACTTCAAGAATGAGATATCTATGGTGGCATATTTCTGCCACGAGATAGCTAGATAGCTATCGCGATAATATTCTTAATTTTCCAGAAAATAAAAAGTTTTCTTGAAAACATTATCGCAATAACTTGAATTATCTAGATATGTTTTTTTTTTTTATTTCCAGAAAATATTTTAACGCAAAATTTCGTGGTACTGCTCGGAACTGACATAAGTATCTAGATAAAATTATCGCGACAATGTTTTCATCGTAGCAAGGTAGCTATAAATAGAACACAAGCGGATACGACATTCCAGGATTTCCACGCACCAATTTGCGATTACTTAGTATAAACTCTTACCTTAAAAGTCGCTGGTAAATACCCTCGGTGAATTTCAACAGTATAAACAAAGATATTCCGATATCGGTTCTATCTATAGGTAACAGAAAATAAATGGCGGCTATGGGCACTAACGCAAAAAATATCGCGATAATACTGTAAACTTTCGCGATAATATTTCCAGGAATCTTTAGACTATTAAGATAATCATTTCAGGAAACTTCGAAATATCAAGATAATTATTGAAAGTATCGTGATAGCTACCTAGCTATCTCGTGGCAGAAATATGCCACCATAGGGTACAGTGAACTATTTTGTTTTCATAGAGCTCCATGGTAATTCCACCTTTTGGTGGTTAAGGGTTATTTTCAGGGTATGGCTGGGCTTCTAAATTTTGCTTTAATTCAAAAACCAGGAAAAGGAAAAATACCACCATCACCAGCACTTCCTGGGACGTTTTGGAGGCTGAATGTAGCAACCCCTCACTTGGCAGGTGTCAAAAACTGAAACTTTGCAATTTCACCACCTTTTCATTTGGCTCCAGCAAACACTCACACAGAAACATATTTCTTTAAAACAATCAGAAAATTATACACAAACATTATTTTCTTCAAATTAGAATGATCAGGTCTAATTCATCTTTATTATTAAGCAAAGACAGGTCGCCTTACACAAAATTACTACCCCCGGGCTTTTTTTTGTCCCAATCAGCAGTCCTGTCACAATTGGTTCCCTGTGCCCCTTACCTTAAAAGTCGCTGGTGAATCCCTC
The DNA here is from genome assembly GCA_964016985.1 of Anodontia alba. NCBI lineage: Eukaryota > Metazoa > Mollusca > Bivalvia > Lucinida > Lucinidae > Anodontia > Anodontia alba. The sequence goes on from OZ024828.1 coordinate 105,712,828, forward strand.
GGTGAATTTTCAACAGTATAATTGAAGGTATTCCGATATCGGTTCTATTTATTGATAACAGAAAATAAATGGTAGCTCTGGGCACTAACACAAAAAATATCGCGATAATACTGTAAACTTTCGCGATAATATTTCCAGGAAACTTTAGATTATTAAGATAATCTTTTCAGGAAACTTCGAAATATCAAGATAATTATTGAAGGTATCCAGATCGCTACCTAGCTATCTAGTGGCAGAAATATGCCACCATAGTACCCTTAGAGTTTATACTAGGTAATCGCAGTTCTATTTATAGCTACCTCGCTATCATGAAAAAATTATCACGATAATTTTATCTAGATACTAATGTCAGTTCCGAGCAGTACCACGAAATTTTGCGTTAAAATATTTTCTGGAAATTAAATAACATATCTAGATAACTGAAGTTATTGCGATAATGTTTTCAGGATTTTTTTTTTTATTTTCTGGAAAATTAAGAATATTATCGCGATAGATATCTGGCTACCTCGTGGCAGAAATATGCCACCATAGTAATACATATTTAAAAATTACGGGAGAATATGGAGTGTTCGAGTGACGCTTTCGTTGACTCGAGGAGAAACTGATTCGCTTCGAGAGGGGAGAGTTTAAAAGCCGGATGTAAAGGTCGGAAGTGGGAACCAAAAGTCGGGACTAAATTTTGACAATCTATTAATGGCATTAAACATGCATATATCGGGATGAAATTTGAAACACATGTAGAATATTGCTTCTTCTAAAAAATGCACATCAGATAATATCTGAAGATTAAATATTTTTTCCCGTTCTGAACCAAAATATTCGACTGTTTCACGATTTGGGGTTGGGACCAAATTTTGCAGTGTTGACGATGTCAAGCATTTTGTAAATTATGGTCAGTTTGGGGTCACAAAGGGAATCGTTTTAATCATTAATAATTTAAAAAATGTCACGGATCAGAAAAATATAAAAAAAATAAATATTTTGTATTACCGTCTAGTAAATATTTGACCCTGGATTTAACTAGTAGACTTATCCCAACCCACCCATCTCAACATATCTTATCGCAAAATATGCAAACCACCATGCACCATGCACTGCACCCGAATGCTGCTTGAAAAGCAATAGTTTGGGGGCAAAACGACTAGGGTTTGGAGAAAAATCAACTAGTCAGGTATTTGGTTTGGACTTCCATCCGTACTTCTGGCGTTTACAATTTTTCTTGCTGCACATGTTATAGTCGACTTACACAAAGTCCATTTAATCAAGCGGTTCTATTTTTCTGTGTTTTCTGTGACGACTGTCGAACGCACCTGCAGATACGATGGGTCAGAATTGCTACATAATGCAATAAACTGTTCGTATTATTATTATTATTTATTTCTTAATAAGCAATATATTATATACTTCAAATCAATTTTAAATGGTATATTATGATATCAAATTAAAAAAATCGGATAATTAGTACATAAAGATACAGTAATCACAATTTTCATAATAAAATATTATGGTATAAATTGGGTTTCATATTCCACTGCAAACCTAATCTTAATATGACTTCGACAAATAAAGCACTTTTACAGCTATAGCCAACTTCACCCTTGGTACCGATCCTACTCTTAATACAGAAATACATAAAAATTCGGTTCGCATATAGGCTCCCAACTCAGTCAATGCATCAATTAAAGCGAAAACATAAAAATCAAATTAATCACAATGATAAACTAAGACGAGTACTCATGGCTAATTCTACTGTATGCCAGAGTAAATGAAAACCAATAGTTGAACCACGGCGGGCCAAGCCAAAGACATATCGTCAGCCCCAACCCACTGGTTAAAGTCTTACGAAAAGGCCGTCATTGAGTCTGAGGCCCGAACCGCCGCCGTGCAATTTAAGAGTGAAGCATAGCCATCAACATCCTCTTGGCATCTGGGAAGGGCTGCGGTTTGTGATTGTGGCACTCTCTGGACTTTTCTCTTACATTTTTTTTTTTTTTTTTTTTTTTTTTTGACAACTATAAGCATGCAATCTGCCGCATAATATCCAGGCTATAGCCAATTACTTTATAACGGTTAATTAGTTTTTTGAATTGCTCCGAAAAGTTAGATTTTCTCACAATTTTTCTAAAATTGTACACTAAGTCACCGTAAATTTCTGGTTCCGATATATCTTGTTGCAGAAGTGTTTTCAGACTGACGCTATATATTTTTCTACCAAGGCACTGTGTCTGCGATAAAATTTCGAAAACGCCTTACGAAGTTTAAAATAACGATAGCCCTGCCTAAGAAGTTTGGCAGTAAGGGCTTTATTACGGCAGTTAAAGTCACTAAGATTTGAAGAAACTCTGGCGAACCTAATCAGTTGAGATCTGTATACCCCATAGGGTACACCAAGGGACATCGCCATCCAGAAAAGGGAAATTGACTATATCAAAATCAAAATCGTTCCGTTTATCATAAATTTTAGTGGAAACTGTACCATTAGATATAAATAGATTCAAATACAAAAAAAAATGTGCCTCGGTATTGGAAGAATTGGTTCTATTTAATTGTAGTTCTGTAGGGTATATGCGGTCCATCATTTGGCCTGCTCTTCTGATCGTTGGTCAACATTCATGGGACCCATTTAGCTGAAATCATACACATCCGCAAGATATCGGTCAAGACAGACTGAACTGTCCGAAACTTATGCCTTTTTAACTAGCTATATCACGCAGGCTTCTTCTCCTGCCACACTTGATCAGACTGAGCACAAGCTCAACGTTTTCGTCTCTAGTAGCCTCTTCAGGGCTCCCAGACCATTCACAATCCTCAACGTTCTCCCTCCCTCTCTTAAATTCAACAGCCCATTTCTCCAGCATGACAAATCCTCAAGGTTTTAATGAAATCGTCATGAATTTCCTTCGGGGACATGCCCTTCTTACAGAAGTAGCTTATGACTGCTCTAACTTCAACTTTGTCCATTTTCTCATTTAAAAACGCCCTGTCCCTGTTTACAGCGAATTCCTACTGAAATCAATAACTTTGAAATTTTATTCTTTCTACCAAAGATGTTGAAAAAAAAATAATAGAAATATGAAATGCTGGGGTTTCATTTTAATTTATCCATTCTAAGTATAACGGGCTGAGAACGTTTTGATCATACTTCATATTTTCAGTCGGGCTGAGAATGTCTTGATCATATTTCATATGTTCAGTCGGGCTGAGAACGTCTTGATCATACTTCGTATGTTCAATCGGGCTGAGAACGTCTTGATCATACGGGTATACATGTCTGAATGAATAGTGTAATCCAGATAAAATTCCAACTAACCCAGTAAACATTCTACATAAATCTACCAGAGTAGCTGACGGGCCGAAATCGGCCCGCTGTAGATATATGAAGAATGCTAGCTGGGAAATTGATTGATCTGCGCTTCAATTTTTTATCATACCCGGACTGTGTCGCGAGACTTGATTCGTGCAGCGGGTTCGGCTTCACCTCACCCACCTCACCCGGATATCAGCGCGGTACGTGAGATGGGGCTAGCATCATCATCATCATCATCATCATCATCATAATTGAACACATGCCTTATATATTTTAGCTGTCACTATCACTGAAGGAATGCGACGAATCCGGCATGAGGTGCTCTTTTGTGTGTGTATGTGTGTGTATGCGTGTGCATTTATGCGTCCGTGTGTGTGCGCGCGCCAATATGTGTACGTAATTTTGATCGATTATCAGTAATCGACCTAAAGTATACATACACCAAACTTTTCTTTTAGGTTGTTCTTCACGTGATTATCATTGACCTATGAAACCGAACCGCGCAGTTAGACGAACCAATCAGTTGTTCACGATTTGAAACCCACAACCTGGGCTGCGTTCACTTAGCCGAAATGTTCGCGGTTACTCGCAAAACCAGTTTTGGCTCGGTTATGTTTTGTTCTTTTGAGTTTATAAAGAGACTTATGGTGGCATATAACTGACATCTAAATATTGAGATACTAAGTCGACTTCTTCTGCTTTTATGTCGACTTACAATTTATAACTTGATGCTAAATCGACTTCCGTTGATAATGGTTATCGCGTCTGCGAGTCGTAATAATGCTTTAAGCTGCCTTCAAGAAAACAAAGCGTGTTAACATTGTATGACGACTTTTTTTCTACTATTTTTTTTTATTATCTAGACTTCCGGTTCTTTTACATGTCATGATTTGCCAGTTAGCGTTGAGATACGTGTTCGTAGTCGTGAAAGTTTATTTTTGGACCAAAACCACACATGCAGCGCAGAGTTGTTTACAAGAAACGATAATTATATAACATCTATATGCCACCATACACTATATTAAGCCCTAACTTAATACGTCACATCGTCCCGAATTTAAATATCTCGACCGGCATAGTCAATATCTGACTATCATTATCTTTTCAACAAATCCTTCTACATAACATGACCGGAAGTCGAGATAAAAATTATAATGTCGACATACAGTTGTAAAAGTGTTTCATGATGCTGATGTTACATGATACATAACATGACCGGAAGTCGAGATAAAAATTATAATGTCGACATACAGTTGTAAAAGTGTTTCATGATGCTGATGTTGTGGATGACACTTCTGGACAGTATAACGACCTGCAGTCGCGATAACCGTTATCAACGGAAGTCGATATGGCATCAGGTCTTAAATTTTAAGTCGACATAAAAGCAGAAAAAGTCGACTTAATATCTCAATATTTAGATGTCAGTTATATGCCACCATAGAGACTAGATACACTTTGTAGATGTTCCATCATTTTTTGACAAGGGAGACATTTTGTTTTTATTTCCTATTTGCTTTCCTGTACGTCAAGCCCTTTCTGAAAAAGTGTCTACTCTAAACGGAAAGATCTGAATGCTCTCAAGAGAAACATGTCCTTTACTCTTAGAATAGACCCCTTTTCAGAAGATGGCAAAAACAAGTTAGACAAATATCTTCCCCGAAAGGTATCAGTTCACCTTAAATATACCAGCTCAATTTGTCTCAGGGTAACAAGAGCAACAAATTAGTTACTGTATTCAACCTAATTACTGTGCTTAGGATTTTCAAAATAACTGGACTATCTGTCTATATAAGGGGACACTTTGATGAAAGATCAGCAGAGCACTTTATGCTATTTAATTATGCTTATGCGATATTTTTTCAGCTTTTCTTTATAAAAATATATGCTGTTGGTACTTATTCGAATCGTTCCGACTTGTATTCATATGGTTTTATGAAGAAGTAGCTAAAAGTACAAGGGCTGTAATTTGAAGACTGTGTATACGAATACGATAATTTATATATGAGTTTAAATGATTATAAATAGTTACACACGAAATATCTTTCCGATTGTAGGATTAGCGATATTCTTATATTGGAGCCGTACTAAATGCATATTATGAGTCTCTTGTTTCACACCGGGTAGACGGCAATTAGGATTTACCGCGGCAATCTAAAACGCAACTCACATGGAATAGGCGGTCGGTTTAGCTAAGTAAATATTTCTTTTTTTTTTTTTTTTTTTTTTTTGCAGGAGATATAATGATGTATTAGTTTAAGTAAGTATAACACCCTTCTCATAAGTGGTCGAGGATGTACCCCACAAATTTTAACCTTGGACTCCTAAGCGTGTTGACCGTGACATAACCTGGAACAAGAGATTGCGTATTTATTTCTTGAGAATCAAACAAACCTGGCCTTGAGAATCGAACAAACCTGGCAGATTTTTCACATTTGTGGTCTTATTTGATCATTTCAGTGACAGACAGATAAAATTCAATCATTTATGACTAATCTATGAAGATTTAAATCAACTTTTTGTTATACAAGTTAAATGTAACATCCATTTGAAAAGCGCGGGGTAGAGAGAGACGGCAGTCGAAAACGACTTCCATGACGATCGACTAACGCTACGCAAAAGCTGCATGGCAATCGATGAACGAATTTGTTTTAGATCATTTAAAGAATAAAATGAACTAAACTGTCCATAGTTCTCCACGTGTTCGTGGTTTTAAGAGTACTGTAAGCTGTAATACACCCGTGACAATAGCAGGAATATAGCGGGGGTAAAGTGAGTTGCATGTCAGATTGACGTGGTATTCCTAAATGCCGCCTACCCGGTGTGTTAATTAGATTCGTCCCCGTCTGATTCAAACCATGGCCTAAACCGACATTGTAGTCCCTTTATTGCTTGCAGCCCAAGAACAGACCCAAACTGAGCCACAAAATGTAACAGGAGAGGCAAAAAGAAAATTTGCCCGACTGGGACTCCAACCCAGGATCTCTCGCACATCGGAATGCCGTCTGATCTATTGAGTCACATGGTTAGCGTGAAGCAATGTTATTAGCAATACAGCAGTTGCACGACCAGTCTGTTGATCTGCGAATTGACCTGGATTGTAGTCCCAATCAGACCACGAGTTTTTACTCCCAGTGATATTTGATCGCGAAGTGTGGGCCATGCTCGGACTGCGAGCAGCAAAAGGACTGCGTAGTCAGTGCCGTCACGGTTAAAAGCAACTAGAAGATGCGTCTAATTGATCAGGGAAGAAATTGTAACAGACCTACCATGTGCCTTGATAGCATGGTATGTGAGGTGAGCTGTGGGTGGTTGGGTGGTGCGAAGGTGTCATGTATCTTTTGTCACCCGGGGCGTCCAGCTGATATTGGCTGATAGTTGGGCAAGGCTTGCTATCCTTGTAGCAGGTAAGGGTAGGGAGGTGATGTTTTTATTTCTTCTGTTTCTTCTGTTTCTTCACTTTCATTCCTGTTTCTCTTTCTTCCCTGTCCCTCCCTTTCATCTCTTCTGCTATCTCTTCTGTCTATTTTCTCCCTTTCTTTGGGAGACAACACAAAATGACCCACAAGGGTTGACGTGTCGTTAAACCCCAACTCAATCAATCAAAATGTGGGGTGAGCTTGTTTCGAGTTTTCAGTTGTAAATACGAGTAGATTCAGTTATCGTTTATTTTCGTTTGATGTGTCGTGTACATTAAGTGAAAACCAAAAAGACCGAACTTATCCATTTGTTAACGCAGAATGTTAAAGTATAAGCAATTTTAAGAAACAATTCATTTCGTCCATCGATTGCGTTCGTTGATTGCATTTGAATTTTGGAAATATCATTTTCGATAGCCAGTTGTTCCTACCGAACAGAACAGAACAGAACTTTATTATTAACACTCAGGTCTATACAGACATATGAGGATATGAACAAGTATACTACATTGAGACATGGTGGCATATACATTTACATGTAAACTAGAATAGCATTGCACAAATATTTGACACTTTCTTGGCAAGAATAAAGTTTGAAACAAATATGGAACTTATGTGGGGGTGGGAATAGCCTGAATATATATAAAGCATAGCTTCTGTTTGCGGTGTAAGCGAGGTAACTCATAGTTTACTAAAGCTGCAATACGGACTTAATTCTAACCCATTATCTACAGACCACACAGTTACTATACTCAAATTAGACGAACAGATGGCTTACGAAGGTACCGACTACACTGCACGGACAAGCCCGCTGAATCCGCGTCCTCACAGTTACGAAAATAATTAACATTCTTAGCAAACATTCCCAGCAGACACACAACGCTGAATCGACATTGACGGCCCCAAAACAAGATCATGGCGCCGAATCAACGTCGACCCAGCGCCTACCCAACGCCCTGCACCTAATTACCCCTAAGCTCTTTGTCCATTCCTAGCTCCCTTGATAAAAACAAAACAAAAAAAAAAAAAAAAAATTGTACCGGGACATTTAGCATTTATGTAGGGACAACATCCATTTTTCATAGACATATAATTGTTTAGAATAACATTTTAGAACTCCAGAATTTGCATGAGAAAGGTGATTTTTACTGAATAAAAACTGAAGATAAAAAGTAAGATGGTCAGTATGACATAAATGAAAATAAATCAGTAAAATTGTCATAATGTGTTGAAAATTCACTCATTCTGCTGCAAGAAGATGGATTAGTTTCGATTCTTACTGCAATATTAATTACAAGAACACTAGATAAACTGACTTAACCGAACCAACCGCTTATTCCATGTGCATTGTGTTTCAGATTGCTGTGGTGAATCCTGATTGCCGTCCAATCCGGTGTGAAACATGAAAATCATAATATGCATTAAGTACGGGCTATAGCTCCAATTTAAGAAAATTGCTAACCCTACAATGGGAAAGATACACAATTTATTTTGATATTGGAAGAAAGTTGGGACATACCTGCATATAACACTACTGTTTGTTTGTGTTGAGGTTTTACGGCCCAGTTAACCCAATGGAGTCATGTCGAGCGCGTCAGTTTACCTAACCACACGTTTACTGGGCAGGCTTAGTCCTCTAAGCGGTTAACTAGTATTGTGCACATGTATTCTTTCGCTAGAAACTGACAACTGCCCTTCTTGAATCAGCGGAAGGAAGAGAATGACCGTAGAAAATATTTCACGATCAATCTCCTCGAAAGAATGTTGCCGATCTCGGCGGGGGCTGAACCCGCGACCTTCTGGTCTCCAGTCGGACAGCGCATCCAAATGAGCCACCGAGGCCGGCTAACACAACTGTATAGCAGATATGTATACATTGCATTTCTCGAAAACTGACATGTTCTACGGAAGCCCAGTTGATACTTAACGAATTCCAAGTATACAAAATATTGCGTATTCAGATTAACGTCATAGACAAGAAAATATTATAAAAACTACTTGTCATCTATTTTGGCGATACTTGCAGAAATTTAGGACATGGTCATTTGCGCGAAAATTTGGTCCCGTCTTTTCTTCGGTCGACATGGGAATATTCAATTGGCAATATTTCCTTAATAACAGGAAATATTTGAAAATCTTGATATGCATTTTGAAGAAGACTATTACTGATATGCCTGCCAAAAATCATTAAATTCCAAAAGGATAAAGGCTTATCCTGGTAGATCAAACGTTGGTTCCGTTTTTAGGTCCCGTCTTTTTTCGCGCGGTCCCGTCTGGTGATAATCCTGACCAGTGTAATGGCAAAAGAATTTCAACAACCCGATATGATGTCTTATCAAAACAGAATTTGTATGATACATCTCTTTGGTTAGCTTCTTAAAATTATTTCTTCTGTTAATGCTCTGTCATTTGGATCTCTTTCCTTGATTTTGTTTTGTTTTATGTAACCATTTACATGCCTCTGTATCTCAGCTCTGTATCCCGCTAGCATTCTTTATAAATCTATAGCGGGCCGTTATCGGCCCATCAGCTACCCTGACGGGCCGATAACGGCCCGCTATAGATTTATAAAGAATGCTTACTGGGTATGTGCTCATATGTGGGCCGAAAATTCGAAAATACATATTTTGTATCGTGTCAGCCGCCGGATTTACCCGTTTCATAGCGGAAATTGCTGCTCGTTTTTGGTAATTCTTGGTTCCGATCTGGGGTCATTTTGGTGGGCGCTATTTTGGTCTGGGCCATTTTTTTTTTTTTTTTTTTTTTTTTTTATCTTTGATTCTTTAAAGAAAATTCATAGTTTATCTTGAAAGAGAGTAAGCGCTTTTCAAAAAGCCTGCACTTGTCATGACGCAAACTTTTGTTTTGATCACGTGATTGAAGGGCACTCTGGAGTGCAAAATGGCAGTCTCCAGTGTCTCGAATTTGGACGGTCTGGAAAATGCCCATGTACCAAGTCCGAAGCTTGCCAGATCTGCAATAAATGAAATAAATTCATCAGAGGAAAATGGCGTCCCTCTAAATACGCCATGGACGTTTTATTTGGACAAGTAACTTTGTTATTTATAACGGTTTTCCTGTGATGTTTACATTTTTATATCGATTTAAAAACTGCTTCTTTCAGATGTTGACGGTCGATAGATAGATTTCAAACAACCTCATTGTTTAGGTGCACACGTTTCGACATTTTATAGAAACTCAGCAATACACTGGCAGTGTTTTCTTCTCTTCTGCATGTTTCGTGACAATCCTGTGCGACTTAACCCGGTCTTCAAACACCTGTATCTGTATATGACAGTCAGATATAAATCCACACTAAGCACCTATCACAGACAAGTGATTGACACTGAATGACATGTCATCAATATGACATATCAACATGAAGCCCAGTAAATGACATCTCACCATCTCACTGAATAGAAATTTTTATTTTAAATGACAACTGAACTGGGGGAAAAAATGCAAACATTTTTTTTTTTTTTTTTTTTTGTAGCAATATTTCCATATTTCCATTTTTTTTTTTTTTTTTTTTAATTGCCACCATTGACATAAACTGCAGCCACAAGAAATCTTTTTGGTAGAATACCCAGATGAGTTTGCATTATTAACATATAACATATAGTGATCATCAGATTACAGTCCTTTCGACATCTCTTGGAAAGATGTTTTTTGCCTGGCGTTTTATTTTATATGAAAATATTTTGTTCTTACTCACCGTATCTTATCAGAAACCATTTGTCTTTTATGTTTCTGTGATTTATTCTCAAATATTTACACAAAAATTAAAGTTACGGCCAAAAGTTGGTCTGACCTATGCGGTTTCTATAGTAAAGTGATTTTTTTTAATTTTTGTCTAAGTAAATATTTTTTTACTGTTCTTTGCTGAATTTGAATTATTGATGTTTTACAACAATTTTGTGAAAATTTCAGAAAAATTGAACAAGTGGAACTTGTTGAAAATTTGGCTCCAAGTTACCCACCCTATAGATTTCTGCATGATTTGGCTTCATTTTTACTATGGGAAAAAGTGAAAATATTTGATTTTTTAAAAATCAATGACTAGAATAAAAAATTTTATACATAGGTGGTTATGACAAATGGTTTTGCATTAAATCATGACAAAAATTTGCAAATCTGCTTCTTCTGTGTAAAGCGTCAAGCAAAAACCGACTTTATGAAAGATGTCGAAAGCATAATAGGCAATTTCACTGTCTGATCTGGCTTTGTATATGCCTCAAACACCTTTTTGCATGACTAGGGTCCTATATAATATATATATAGGTCCTATATAATATCTAATTAGAGAATTTTATTTTGTATAACTAGAAAAGGACCAGGGCAAACGTGGGCATAGCATTAAAATTTGATCCATAGGACAGATTTCAACTTGAAAAAAATGAAAGTTCAAAGGGTTTTTTATTTGGGTTTAACGGTGCTTGCAGCAATCTTTCAATCATGTTGTGACAGTGTCTGGATGTGACAGAGAGCTCAGTGCTCACTTTTAGAGTGCTGCGGCACTGTTCAAATTATCATGACCCAGACACATAACTTGATATTCCACCCAGTCACATAATGCTGACACTGGGCTGACCAGATCTGCTTTCTCAGTGATGAGCATGTTTTTGAGCGAAAGAGCAGCTAGCACCATTTCAAACATTATTTGCCGTATGAGCCAGCACATGGTAAAATCAATAAAATGACTGGACACCCAGGAAAGAGTCAGATCAGCATGGGTATCTGCCCAGTCTGATCAGTCTTAATTGTTATTCTCAATGGGTTGCTAAGGATCCAATGTTTTGTATGTGGAAAGTGAAGACTGATCAGACTGGGCAGATGCCTTGGTTGTTCTGAGTCTGCACTGGTTGCACATCATTTTGTTAATTTTGCGGTGCAGCAGGTCATATTAACAAATGTTTGTTCTCCAAGGCATTTCAGGTTTTATATGAAATTGGGTTTGGATTGATCCAGTAGTTTCTGAGATGTTCAAAATATGTGGACGATGGAGCCTGTCTATACTTTAAATTCTCCTATGAGCTTAAAGGTTTTAGGATGTAAAAAATCAAAAGGGCTTGGTTCTGGAATGACAAAAATCTGCACTGATTTATAATTGTTGGTTTTCAATCAATTTCATGGCAGCAGTCTGAGAACAATGTAATTAAAGCATATCCACTTATTTTGTTTAATATTTGTCAAATATTGAAATACAAATTTATGAACAAAATCAACATAACACAGAAATTTAGTTTCATTGTCAAGTTCTTGATGACAACTTAGAAATAAAAAAAGTTATCACTTAAGAAAATTGACAGAGACATACTAAAATGCATACAAAAAAGCTTACAGAGACATGCTGCATACCTCATCCACAGTCTAAATTAGTGGGTTGAATACCCCTGTGGTTTACACAGCCACAGCATTAACAGTGACTTTGGCCAGAAAATTACCTTATGTGCCTGCAAGTACATGGAATAATAGGAAAACATGAAAAGTGAGCAAAATTTAAATGCTGTAAAACAGAATTCTGAAAGTTCAAAGTGTTTTTGAAGGTTCTTAGTGCAAAAGGGTTAAGATAGCCAAAGTGGACTTGCTTGCCCACTTGAGCTCTGGTGAAAGTAGTGGCCTATGGGCATCTTGTTTATTTTGTCAGATTTTTTAGGGGCTGTGGGGATGAGAATCCAATAATTTGCTTTGGTCTATACATGTACATGTATGATGTATATATATAATTTTTTCAGGTCAACTCCAGGTACCTCTGCAGCCGAATATGAAGCTACATTAAAGAAACTCTACACTGTTAGTACTGTTCAGGTAATGCTGCTAAACCCGGAATTCAAATACAAGTGTAGTATCAAAAAAAAAAAGAAAAATGTATAAATTATATAGAAAACTGACCATTTATATAATCTATACATTTTTGTTGTATCCAAACAAAAAAAATGTATATTACATTATATAGAAAAATGACCATTTATGTTCATTTTTCTATATATTCTATACATCTTTATTGGCTACAACTTGGTTGTTTAGCTAATACAGATTTTGCTTTGGATTCTAGCCATCGTGTTACAAAGAGGTTGTGGTGTATTGGCAAGTGCCAGAGGACTTGTCAAGGAGTATTTGATGATAATTCTCCAATAATGATAATTCTTCAATAATTTTCTCTATAATCATGATTCCAGGTAAGAGTGCATCCAGAAAAATGTTTTTCATAATTCATTGTGGATACCCATTAGAAATACTTCATCAAGATGCATCTGATTTCCCACAACATGCTTATACTAGAATCACGATATTTCAGGGATTCTGGAGTGTGTACAACAACATACCAGATGTAAGCAAATTGAGTTCACGTTACAGTTACCACTTGATGAGGTTTACGAGACGGCCTGTCTGGTAAGTGCTGCTTTAGATTCCTCAGAAATTATTGTGCATACATGTATACACATATGAATTTTATGTGCTCGATTAGAGAAAATGTTAAGGGGGAGTATTTGGTGATGAATCTGGAATAATATTTCTTATTTCTCCATAAAAACATATAATGTGGGTACTCATTACAAGTGCCTTGGTGAGGCACTTCTAATGAGTACCCATAACTTATGTTTCAATGGAGAACTGGAGAAAATGATCCCAGAATTATTACCATATATTCCTCCTTAACAAGTCCTCTGTAAAGATGTTAGGGGTAAATTTAATGCTAAAAGAGAGTTGGAATTTGCAAATTTAGATTTACAGAATTCTGTGACAACCCCAGTGCATATTAAATACAATATTACTTACCGTAATAACCCTAAATATTGGGACAGACAAGCCTTAGCACACAGCGTAGACCCAGATCAGATGCTGCAGAATGCATCATCTGGTCAGTGTCTACACTGTTTGCAACTCGTCCAGCAATATTTTAAACACATCAGCAGGTAGTAGAACAGACTGGTTAAAATTATAGGATAAGTATGGTGAGGAGCTAAGGTATCCCAATATTTAGAGTAAATACAGTATCTATACAAAACCTGAAAACTTTGTAAGGCAACACCAATTTTCATATTAAAATGACCATGTGAAACATGAGCATTACATTTAAGCAGCAATCAAAATTGGAAGTGAAATAAAATGAAGGGGGAAGCAACTGAAAATATTTAGGATTAGAAAGAACATAAACTATAATACATTGCTCCTGATAAGGTGCTTTTATCAACCGAAAAGTATTGATAGTTTTCTTATTTCTCGACCGGTACAATGGCCCAGTTGGTAGAGCGCCCGCTTTGTGATTGGGAGATTGCAGGTTCGATCCCCGGCCGAGTCATATTGAAGACTTTAAAAATGGTACTAGCTGCTCTTTCCCTTGGCGTTCAGCATTAAGGAAGTAAAGCTAGGAATGAGAGCTTGTTAGCACGATGTCAGTATACTGCGACTGGGTGGAATATCATGTCATAAGTCTGGGGCGTGATATTTCAGTGAGGTAGCACTCTAAGAAAGAGCACTTCTAATGAATACCCATAACATATGTTTTCATTGAGAAATAGAAAATTACTATGTGGATATTCCCTCTTATCTGTAGCTGTGATAACAGTCCATCTCAGCTTTGAGCAAACATATCTAAATGAACACAAACTTTGGCAGGTGAAAAAAACTTTGCAATCACCCTAAGACTCGGATCAAATAGATTTTTTGTTAAAGAAATTCCAAATATCAGACCAATTCTCAGCCCTGTTTTAATGTTATGGTCCAAATTTCGAAAAGAAAGATCAGAAATGGAAAAAAGAAATGGTCAGCCTTACAACTCTCTGGTCTAATTCAGCAGATAACAAATTGATTATATTTATACCCCCAGTTTCATAGAAGTTGGAAGGTTATATTGCTTTTGGGTCATTCAGCCATCTGTTTGTTTGTTTGTTCATCCATCTGTTCATCCCACTTTTCTGTCAGCAAGACCTCAGTAACTATTTGAGCTAGGGCCCTGAAACTGGTGAGCTTATTGGGGCTGAGAAGAAGCTCAATTTATTAACTTTTAAAAGTAATCAGCTTAATTTTGTGAGAGTAATGCCCCTTTTCATCTTTGTCATTTTGTAGGGACAAGCATATAGTTGGGGGCATAGTGTTGTGCAAAAACATATCTCTAAGTTCCATATAAAATCATTTTAATGTCAAAACCTGTTTTTCTGGGGAAAACAAGAAAAATATTTCAGTACGTCATCTGCTGAAAATTTTACTCGGCATATTAGGTGTTAATGATTAGATTTTGTCAGTACAATTGGAATGTTTCATGAGAAATAAAATACAAACAAAATACATTCTCAAGAAATGATAGTTAGTATTTGAATTCAAATAATTTTTGAATAAGGCATTGGAATTCACATATGGTAATATTGTAAATGTCCTAAAATTTCGTACACTGAAGTTTCTAACAAAATTGCATATGCAAACAGGGTAGACCCAGTGTAGCTCCTTCAGGAATTGTTTAATCATGACCTACACTGCTTGCTATTCCATTTAAGTATTTTAAGAAACAACTGTATAAAAAGCAAAATTAAGACCAAACCATATGGAATAAAGTGTTCGAAATTTTAGGAAATTTACCATAATGCTGGACTAGTGAGTTTCCCCTGGCTCAATGGATGCATTTTCTGTTTGACAGGGAGGATGAGGGTAACTGTAATGGTGGAAACTGGAGAATGAAGTGCCATAAACTAGACACAGTAAGATTTTTTTCATTATTATATGTCACATGACTTTCCAATCTTAATGTCCATTGACCAAAAGATGACAATGTTTACCATAAACTGTTAAAACCAGTAAAATGTTTTCACTGTTATACTTCACATGACTTTCCTATGTCTAATGTCCATAGACCAAAAGTTGACAATTGTTACTATCATCTGGCAATAATTTTGACTGTCATATGCGCAAAGTACATTTGCAGAATATGATAAAATATCTTTGTAGAATATGATAAAATACCTTTGTTGGATATGATAGAATATGTTTGTAGAATATTATAAAATACCTTTATAAATTGTCAGTACCATAGAATACCTTTGTAGAATAAGATACAGTACAGCTCAGGTGGTTTTTCAATCCCCCCCCCCTCCCTCCCCAAACCGGTGGGGTTGATTTTTTAGCCCACCGCGTATGTTCCCGATACCCCACTCCAATTCCCACCGTGACGGATTTTTCGTCCACCGCGTTTCCGCCGAGTTCCCTCCGCAATACCACCCACTTATAGAACTCCGCGGTGGGCAAAAGTTTATCCTGGCGAGCTCGCAATGAAAGATTAGTGATGTCAGAATGATTGACAGCTCCGAATTTTCCGAGTTTGCATGGGGAGGAAATCGGACCTTTATTTTGCTTACGCATCATTCGGCTGATTTGCCGCTGAATAAGTACAGAAATATTTCTACCTAGAGATTAAAAACAAAAACAAAAAAACAACAACAACAAGATTTAATGAATAAAACAAGAAATAAAACATAACGTATTTCTGTGTTTATTTCTTACCTTGTATCCGGGTACTTAAAGGGGCACTTCTGCTATCTTAGAGGCTTTTATTTGGAGATAACGAGCATCGTCCCGAAAAGAAAAAAAAAAACAAACAAAAAAAAAACAAACAAAAAAAACACACGAATAATGCCTCGTAGGCGGACACATTAATCTCCGATGGTCAGGATAGTGCATTCGATCCTCACAGATTGAGCGATTTATCATGAAACACATGTATTTGCTACGGTCATTTGCTCCTTCCACTGCTTCAAGATTGGCAGTTGCAAGTTTCTGGCGGAAGTGGTTAACCAGTTGTATAAGCATGCCCCCTCTGTATTGGCGTGATTCATAAAAAATGCTCTTCCCCATTCCATTTTGCACAGATCAGACTCGTAAAGCAATTGCAGTTAACTCCCTTTTAAGTCAGTTACAGTTAGCTCCCTTAAAACAGAAAAACCTGCAGTGTGAGTACCTTACCCCCCATTTATCAGAGTACAAATGAATACTATGTTACGTTATTCTCTTACAGTATAATGCATTAATAACATTATATTTATTGGCTTATACAGCAATCTTCAGAACTTCGTTTCCATGTAAAGTGTTCTGTTTTTGTGGCTTCAATATGCGATATGCAAAACCAAGACCATAATTTATTTAACGAGTAAAAGAGACGCATTGTATAAACCTAGCGCATCGGCAGGAAAGCGTCTTCAAAATGGGCTCTCTGGGCTAATTCAGCAGACGACAGATTGAATTCGTTTTTCTTTTTTTTTTCTTTTTTTTTTCATTACCAAGAAAACAGGATTTGACATTTCATGCAGTGGAGACAATTTGCATGAAGTGCAAATCCTGTTCTGTTGGAAGAATGAGAAAAATATTTCAAAATGTCGTCTGCTAAAAATTGTATCCAGGGTGCTTAGCGTTAAGGTCTGCACAAACAACTCGCACATGAGTCTGTGCATGGCAAAACCTACAATAAAACTTGTACGAAGAGACGGATCAGCCTGCATACTCTGAGACTGCACATCAGCAGATCACAGTACTCTGATCAGAGCCTTCGCTAATCGTAAGTACCTCCTATGATCACTGGGTGTAACAAAACGTCTTGTGCGACAAGCGAAGATTCGGGCCAGTACGCGCCTGCACATTCTGATAAGAGCATTCGCTGATCGTATTTACCGTCGATAGCCTGCTGTCCAAAGTGGAATAAACAGTGCGACTGCAACAGCACATTCTGTTCAGACCCTTCGCTGATCGTACAGTATGCAAGAAGCTTGCTTTATCTAGTGGGTCGATGCACAGACTAACCTGAGTCTTTGCTGGTCGCACGTACATTAACCTGAGTATCATTCCCATGTACCTTTTGCAGAGGGTTTTTTACCCCCCAAAATTTGTCTTGTACCCCCAAAATTGAAGAGAGTCTCTATATGCTGCTATACATTGAGGGTACAAAAATAAGAAAATAGAGCAGATTTACCCCCAGTTTCAAAATGCAGTGGGACCCCTGCTTTGCTGGTCGCACGTACATTGTAGTATTGTAGGTTTTATCTGGTTCAAAGTTCGTACATTGCAAATCATACTTCAGACATGAGAACTTTGTACCGACGTAATTTTTGTTTGAACTGGAGTTAAACTGCCCAGTCAATACTATTTTTGTCTTGTCGAGCCCGCACCTTTTCCGGGGCGGGCTTATTCATAAGCTATTAATCTTTTCAGCAGAAACTGACAACTGCCCTTCTTTTCTTTCATATACTTTGACGATAGAGCCTACTTTTGGAGTTATGGCCCTTCGAACACCGAAACTATTTTTTGTGATTTCTGTAATATATTTGTGTCCGCTCTGTAACTTGAAAACTGTTTGCAATATTTTCTTGAAACTTAAATAACTTATTAACAGAGTTATGGTACTTGTTTGATGTAAGTGCAGTGGTGGGGCATGGTGAAATGTCTGCAGCCCTTTTATTAGATATTTAATGGGTTGAAATATTGGGAAAGGGTGCCTCGGTGGTGTAGTGATAAAGCTGCGCGCCTTATGGGACTTTAAACCAAGGTCCACACCTCCGTATGACCTTGGAGTTAGTGGGACGTTAAAAAACTCACTCGTTCATTTGAATTGTCATTAGCTTCTGTGGCCCCTTGTGTTCGTAAAGTGTGTTTTTTTTTTGTTTTTTTTTTGTATGACAGACACCCTTTTTGCATGGGCTGTCTTATTGATTCAATGCCTCTTTGATAGCAGAAGCGCCCCTTTAAGTAAATTTATATTGACACGTGCGGTTGCTGCACGTGAGTGAGAATTTCCCACAGTATGTCATTTATATTGAGCGCGTGCGGTTGTTGTATGGGAAAAGGCAGTTACAGGAATACCACATTCTTTCGTGGAGATTGATCATGAAATATTTTCTACGGTCATTCTCTCCCTTCCGCTGATTCAAGAAGGGCAGTTGTCAGTTTCTGGCGAAAGAATGTGCACAATACTGGTTAACCGCTTAGAGGACTAAGCCTGCCCAGTAAACGTGTGGTTAGGTAAACTGACCGCGCTCGACATGACCCCATTGGGTTGACTGGGCCGTAAAACCTCAACACAAACAAACAAACAGGAATACCAAACATAAATACATAATTCGTGGATTCGGGGCAGATGTTTGATTCTCTTTGTGATTTTTGAGTGTTTGTTTTGTTTTTTACGGCACAGTAAGTAAAAATGACCATGCCGTGCCCACTTGTTGGCCGGACCAAACTAAACCACAGAATCCGGTACTTTTTCATATGGAGCTTTGTTGCGGCCCATGTTACCAGCTGAACAGTGAATGGAGCTACCGGGGTTTTCTGTGGACCAAGGGAACACCTAAATATATTTCAAGGAACAGGGCAGCATTGCTTAATATTTCAAGAGAACAAGGGAATAAACCTAATTTTGGGGGATCGGAATGTGGCAATTTGGAAAACTCATCCGTTTCTATGCGCTGGCCATACGCATTCGTTATTGTCCATCGGCAATCGCAGTGTTTCGATGCTTTATTAATATTCAAAAGGATGCTGATGAGCGAAAACTGACTCAAGCAGGACATACGAATATTGCAATTTATGCACCAAATTTGCGGTATGTTTTGTGTATGTAGATACCAACAATTCTGTACGCTCATGGTGAATGGGAATGCTTACAATCAAAATTTGTTAATTGCTGTCACACATTGAGTTGAAAAGACTGATTTGATCAGGTCGACAGTTTGGTCCTATTCAACCGTACATGCCAAAAAAGTACGACTGGCTTTAGCCACGCCCCTTTGGAAACAGCTTTCTCACTTCATCGCGGAAACACCGCGTGGCCCCCGCGGCTGTTTCAATTGTGTGTCATAATCGCTTCGAATTTTACCTGTTCGAAAGTAATTTTATCAGGCGATTTTTACCGCGGGAACGCAGCGGATCCACCGGCCCGGGTGAAACCACTGTGGGATACTAAAATTTAATCCTTTCCACTCAAATCCACTCCCCACCAGCTCGGGAGAGGTGGGGGGGATTTTGAAAAAAACACCTGAGCTGTACTGTAGAATACCATAAAATACCTTTGTAGAATAAGATAGAATACCATATAATACCTTTGTACAAAGACGTATAAAATTATTTGTATTATTTACCTCCTTGCTTTGTAGAATAAGATAGAATACATTTGTAGGATATGATAGAATACCTTAATGTTTGTAGGAAATGAAAGAATACCCTGCAGAATATCATGGAATAACTTTATAAGATATGATAGAATACCTTTATAGAATATGATAGAATATCTTTTCAGGATATCATAGAATATTTTTGTAGAATACTACAGAATGCTTTGTTGTAGTACATGTATTAGAATACATTTATAGCATATGATGGAAATTATGTCCCCTCATCTTCGTGGAGAGGGACATATTATTTTTGGTGTGGATCCTGTTGGCATTGGCGTTTCACTTTCTTGTCTGCACAATATCTTGTGAACCAGTGGTTGGATTCTTTTCAAATTTTCATGGATATATAACAAAGACATAACAAAGAACTTATTAATTTTGGTGACCTTGACCTTATGTTCAAGGTCACAGTAGTAGAAGAACAGAAAATTTACGGTGGGGGACATCTGTTTCCTCATAAAACATATTACTTGTTTATTTTATTATATTTTCCAGCCAATAGTGTGGAAGGAGATGCTGCTGGCAGCAATAGGAGAACACTTGTCAGACTACATGGCCCCAGGTATGACTATCATAATTTAGCCTTCTCATGCGGCTCTTCAGACTTTCTGTAGAATCAATCTTTCAGTACATATGCCGGGTTCCTTAGCAAAGCCACATGTTCAGTTCTTTGGCTGAAGTTTTCCTACTGCTTCTGTGAGGGAACAGCATAGATTCTGGCAAGACTGCACAGATGCACTGGTTTGCCTGGACCTTTGCTGTTTGCATATGCACACAATATGCACAATATACTCTTCAGTGTACTTACCCTAAAATTCGAAGTGTTTGACACATGGAGAATGACTGGATGCTGTAATCTGCTGGCATAAAGTAAAGGTCCTAATAAAACTCTTCATCTTTTGCATGACACAGATCAAATGGGCCGCACCAAGCGAAAATATGTTTTGAGCATGCGCTAAATGTGCAGCTTCACATCATCCTGCACATGTGCAAAACATCATCCAGGCATTGGCTCTCCATTGAAAGATTCTGTAATATCCAGTTATTCTGCTAGTGGACAGTGAAGGCACAGAGATGCATAGGCTGATCTGCATCTTCGCTGTCCCCATATGCCCGAAGACAAGTTTTTGTATGGCGTGATCCAAATAGTGTTTACCATACTTACCATAACAATTTCTATCTGTTGAGGTGTTTAAGACAAGCTGGCAGAATATCAAAAGGTATAAACCAAGATCAAACTGTTCCTGTAGGATGATCTGTATTAACACTGCTCAGAAATGTGTGACCAAATATTCAGGGTAAATATTGTTCTCTTCTGATAAATGGCCTGAAATTTTGTACCTCAAAGTTTCTAACAAACTGGCATATGCAAACAGTGCAGACCCAGATCATACTGCTCTTGATGGAGCAGTCTGATCAAGGTCTACACTGTTTGCCATTCTACCATGTATTTTGAAAAACTACTGCATAAAAAACAAAATTTAGGTAGGAAAAGTATGGCATAAAGTGTTCAGAGTTTTAGGACATTTACTGTACTTGTTTTATCAGGTGATGAAGTGGGTGGGATAAGTGTGAGTGTACGTGATCGTGATGATATAGTAACAATATGGAATACTAGGTCTGATCTCGCAGAACAATCAAACATAATGGAGAAAGTACAAGAACTTGTGCCTACAGTAACCTTTACAGCAAATTTTTATAAAGGTAAGACATGTTTATTGTAAATACTTTGAAGATATTAAAGTACATGTGTGTATCAGTTATTTGAAAATCAAATGTCCAAACTGAATGGTGCCTGCATTATAACTAGTGTTGTTCCAATGATCTGTTATGATAGATCATCAGTCTCTTTTGCCTGTTGTGACTGATGATCAGAAAGAATTTTCATAGTCAGTTGGAAAATTCTGTACATACTTTTATATTGTTCACTCATCTCTAGGCTACGGAATCCAGATTTAACCCTTAAAGCATTAAGCAAAATTGTTGCAGACGGCATTCTAAATTTTTTATAATTATTTATACTTCTGTAGTGGTGGTGTAATGGTGTTTTATCTAATTTACATTGTTATTGCTGTTATATCAAATTAGTGATGTGTTTATTCATACAAATGCACAGCAGAGGCGTATTGGATGATAATTCTAGATTAATTTTCTCTATTATTATAACATAATTTTCTCTGTATTATATATCTATATAATTAAAAAACATGTTGGTATTCATTAGAATGCTTAGAGGACTAAGCCTGCTCAGGAAAGGTGTGGTTAGGTAAATCGATCAGCTTGACATAACCTTAGTGGGTTGACTGGGCTGGAAAACCTTAACTCAAATTGCAAATTATTCATTAGAAGTGAGGCACTTCTAATGAGTACCCACAACATAGTTTTTATGGAGAGATAAACGTATCTTGAAATATCCCAGACTATCACCAAATACCCCTTAACAAATCCTCTGATACAGCCTTGTTTCATGGCTCAACCATCCACACTCTGTACCATTGTCTGTCATTAAAGCTGTCCCGATGCACTTTATACCCAAACGAGGGTAAATCAACCCATAATGCTTAGCATGCTGATCAAAATTTTCAGCAGACAACATTTGAAATAGTTTCTTTTTTTTCTCTGAAAACAGTATTCATGCAGATTTCTCTAATAGAGACAATTTGCGTTAAGAAAATAGGTTTTGACATTTCATGCAAATAGTCTGAATGAAAAAAAAAAAAAAATTAAGAAAATATCAATTTGTTGTCTGCTGAATCAGCCCAGAGAGTGGCAAAGGTTAATGTGCTAATTATAACTGCAGCAGACAACACTTTTTTATGCCCCTGCCATTTTCAGTAGGGGGGGGGGGGGGGGGGGGGCATTATGGGACATATAGTATCACCACTGTCCGTATGTAGGTCCATCCCGTCCGTCCGTCCCGTATGTAACAAATGGTTTCCATGCGATATCTTTTGAAAAGATTGGTGTATTGGATTGAAATTTTATACACAGATATATAGATATTGAAATGTAGGTCAAGTTCTATTTCGGGTAAAATCCACCAATAATTTTGGGAGTTATGGGCCTTTTTCAGCTTCGAAAAATTTTCAACTTTGAAAAATGGTTTCCATTCGATATCATTTGAAACGATTAGTGTACTGGATTCAAATTTTATACACAGGTATATAATCATTATATGTAGGTCAAGTTCGATTTAGGGTAAAATTCACCTATTTTTTTGGGAGTTATGGCCCCTTTTCAACTTTGAAAAATGGTTTCAGTTCCATAACTTTTGAATGGATTAGTGTATTGGATTCATATTTTATACACGAGCATATAATTATAAAATATAGGTCAAGTTCGATTTAGGATAAATTCCACCAATTATTTTTGGAGTTACGGCCCTTTTCCAATGTTGAAAAATAGTTGGAAAATGGTTTCTGTTCGATATCTTTTGAAAATCATCATCATATCATAATGGGATTTTTGATTAATGTGCAGGTACAGGGGCAACATCCACATCAGCGGGCCCCCTTTGAGATAGTTGGCTTGCTGCATGCATGGCAGATCTCACACCAGATCTCCACACATTTCTATCATTTGGGTTGATAGTCAAGAGCTTCCACTCTCTGCAGTCCCTCTCTGTCAGCTGCTTCCATGTCATCTTGGGCCTCCCAGGCCCACGTTTTCCCTCAACCTGTATGTGAAAGGTTGTCTTGACTGCACCATTAGAGCGTTCCACATGTCCATACCAGCGGAGCCTTCTCTCCTTCAGAATGAGGTCCATATCCTCAATGCCAAGCCGTGCAAGTAGCTTAGTTGACCTGGTTGTGAGAACGTCTTGTGGCCTGATGTTGCAGATCTGTCTGCCCTGTCATTCCACTGCAGACATTGGAGATTTGGTTTTGTCAATGGCCAAGTCTCACTGGCATGGAGCATTGTGCTCCGCACACAAGAGCTGTACACACTGCCATGTATCTTGAAAGAGAGGTGGCTTGAAGAGAGAACTGGTAGCAGCTCCTTGAACTTCTTCCAGGCACTTTTCACACATGTTGTTCACATGTGTTGTGGTTGAAAGTTCGCAGCCACTTGATGCTGAGAGCATGTCTCCTAGGTAGCAAAAGGAAGCTACCACCTCCAGCTTGTCAGGTCCAAATTGGACTTTCCTCTGTGGTCTGCCATCCAAGGGGCATGCAGTTCCCTGGCACCGTGTACATCTGTAGTCAGGGTCCTCTGTCAAGCGCTTGAGCCCACTGCATTTCTTGTGCACCCAGTGTTTGCAGCCGTTGCAGAAGATGCTGTTGCTGCCCACTCCAGTGCGACAGACGGCGCATGGAAACTCGTCAGGAGTTCCAGGCCCGTACTGCATATCATGATCTTCGTCTTTCCTGCATTTACTCTCAGTCCTTTCTTTTCCATTGCTTCTTTCCAAGTCGAGAGCCTCCTGACGCTTTCCTCGAGGGATTCATCGATGATAACAAGGTCATCGGCATAGAGGAACCCAGAGCGGAACTCTAGTGATAAGGCTTCAAGCACAATGATGAAGAGAAATGGGCTGAGTACTAGCCCTGGTGAACACCGACCTTCACTTCAAACTATTCACTGTACCCCTCACCAACATGGACACGGCTCTGCGCATTTGCATACATCCACTGCACCAGTCGCACAATCCACTCCTCCACACCAAGTTTTCTCAGCGCCCACCAGATGACCTTCAGAGGTACTCGATCAAACGCCTTCTCCAAGTCTACGAAAGCCATGTAGAGTCTCTTGTTAGCAGCTAGATACTTCTCTTGTAGCTGCCTGACAACAAAGATTGCATCTGTTGTGCCTCTGCCTGGGATGGAGCCAAACTGGGAATCGTCGATTGACACCAACTGTCTGATGAGGCCGTCCACAATCCTCTACAGGACTTTCATGACCTGCTCAGTCAGCTTGAGACCACGGTAGTTGCCCCTTTCCAATGCATCCCCCTTTCCCCTGTAGAGGCAGACAATGAAACTCTGCTCCCAGTCAGAGGGTACCTTGCCATCGTGAATGATTGCAGCCGCTCATTGACATCTCTCCTGCATCATTCTTCACTGGTTTGTCACCAACAACATCTGGATTCTCTCTTCTAAACTGGTTAGCAAGGCGGTAGACTTCTGAAGACTTGAGGTCAATATTCTCGAAGACCTTCTTGTCAGCTTTTTGATGAGCATGGTGCACTGCATGTCTGGCATTGCATTTGGCTGCATCATATGCCCTAGTGCCTTTACCAGTCTTCCAGGCCTTGAAAGCTTTCCGATTGGCAGCAATGGCCTTTTCCACGTGTTCACTCCTCCACCAGGTTTCACAATGCCAACAGTGGGGCCAAGTTGAGCCACATACCTCAGTTGTCTTGAGCAGTCCAGTCTTGATGTTGTTCCCCATCAGCTACACCTGCAGACGTGCTCACATGCAAGTTGAAGAGCTCCTGAAAATGATTGCTCGTCTGAGAGTCTTTAAGCTTCCAAACTTTGAGCCAAGGGGTGAACTTGTGCTTGGATTTTGGTAGCACATCAATCCTCATGTCCCATACAAGAAGCTGATGTTGCAGGGCTACTTCCTCGCCAGGGATTACTTTTACATCTGTGACAAGTTTGGGCATGGTCCTACGGAAAAGGATGAAGTCTATCTGCGTGGCTATGTTTCTCGACTTGTACATGATGAGATGGCTGTCACATTTCTTGAAACATGTGTTCCAAAGAAGCAGGTCGAATGCTAGGGCATACTCCAGGGTTCTCTCACCCTCAACATCTGGTTCCGGCCTGCCATACCTCGTCCCACCATGCACTTCCTGTATCCAGTGCCTGCATGGCCTACATTCTGATGCTGGGATCCTGGCAGTCACAGGACGCAGCTGATCAAAGAACAGGTCCTTAACCTCATCACTTAGACCACTCTGTTGGGCATACACAGACAGAAAGGTAACCACACGCTGGCAGACTACAAGGTTCACTAAGATGATTCTGTCTGAGACTCTCTACACCTCAAAAACTTTCTCTATCCACTCTTCCGCCACAAACACTCCTACACCAACAGTGCCTTTGCCTTTCCGGACCAGTAGAGCTTGTACCTGGTGTCCTTGCTCTTGATTGTGCGGTAGTTGCCACCATGGTATCTGGTCTCCTGAATACAGCAGACATCCACTTTCCTGCGGAATAGTGTTTCCACTATCTTGCAAACTCTTCCTCTCAAGGAGTTCACATTGAGTGTTCCTACACTGAATTTCCTCAGGTGCTTGCTTGATTCGCCACAAAGGCCCGACCCTGACTCCCACACCTGACAGGAGGCCAAGCTGGAGACGTTACCAACAGAACTTTGATGTCTGCTGGCACCGCCTATCTGAGATTCTACTGTTGTGCTTGCCATGAAAGATTTTGGAACAACCGTTTTTACGGGATCGCCTGTCCTAGCTGACATCCCAGCTCAGTTCTTTAATGGCATCTGATTATGCACTCAGTTCCTGCACTCGGGCAGTGTGCTTTGTCGTTGTTCTTATAAAGAAAGGATCGTCCGCCAAACCACAATTGCTAGAACACAAAGCCATCAGTCTGTAGATGGGAGTTATGGCCCTGTTTCACCTTCAAAAAATGTTTGCTTTCGATATTTTTTTAAAAAAGATTGGTGTATTGGATTCATATTTTATACACAGGTATATAATCATAAAATATAGGTCAAGTTCAATTTAGGGTAAAATCGGCCAATTATTATGAGGGATGTGGCCCTTTTTCCAACTTCATTTTTTGCAAAATGCCTGCGTGGGGGTGAGGATGGCCCCTGGGTGGGGGCATCTGTGTCATATTGACACATTTCTAGTTTTTATTTATTACTTTTTTTAGGTTTTCGTAGAAAATAAGTTGACATTTCATGTGAATTGCCTGCCAAGCAGATGATTCACATGAACTGTCAAGATTTATTTTCTATAAAAAATAAAAAAATTAGAATGTCTGCTAGAAATTTTGCTGGACGCTTCAAGATACAAGTGTGAACATGCTGAATTTCTGATAGGAAAAAATCCCTTGGGAATTTGACAGACCACTGAAAAACAAGGTTGGCATTTT
Organism: Anodontia alba; assembly: GCA_964016985.1. Taxonomy (NCBI): domain Eukaryota; kingdom Metazoa; phylum Mollusca; class Bivalvia; order Lucinida; family Lucinidae; genus Anodontia; species Anodontia alba. Next base: position 105,739,760 of record OZ024828.1, read on the forward strand.
AGATGCCTGAGCTGGAAATTCTTAGAAAAATAAGTGAAAAATCTGAAGCCCACCCACGTGGCTTTTGACACAAAAATAGAACTCAGGGGTGAGGAATTGGATATAAAATTTTCAAAATGGTCTTATTCTTGGGCTAATCCTAACCCCCATCTCCTCAGGGAGTAAGCATTGATAGATGCATAATTTACGTTATTTTTTGTTCCATACATAACCAGTCAATACTCGTTGGAATTGCCTCACCAGGGGTATGTTTTGATGCAAAATATATATATATATAAAAAAAAACACGTAAATTCTCCCTTTATCTGAACCTGTGTATTTATCAGAATAGCTTGACTACACTACATACCTTTGCATTGTTTTTCTGAGGAGTTATTAAGGAGGATATTTGATAATAATTCTAGGATAATTTTTCTTATTTCTCCATGAATCATATGTTGTGGGTACTCAATAGAAGCACCTTGCTGAGGCACTTCTAATGAGTACCCACAACAAATGTTTTTATAGAGAACTGGAGGAAATTATTCCAGAATTATCATCAAATACTCCTCCTTAACAACTCTCTTTTTTATCTGTTTCAGCTTTTCAGACACATCAAGCATTTGAAGGACATAAAAGTTAATGCACCAGAGTTGAATCTCGGGTATTATCCTCCGCCAGTATTGTTTTGTTACGCCATGAAATGGTGTTGTTGAACTTGTTTGATTTGTAAATCAGAGCCATGTAGTGCAAAACATAGTCATTTTAGAATTTTTAAGGTGGCTACACCACTAAGAGAGAGCACTCTGAGCCGAAAGGTTTTGCCTCCCATTTCAAAGGTAAACTGCTCCAGTAGAAAATAATTTGCTCCCCTGGTATATGAATCCTTGCTAAAAGGGGACTGCTCTAAAGGAAAGAATCTGCACCTGAGGAGAAGAGCAGATTACAGTCAAACTCTAGTGGCTCAAACAACTTTAGGACCATGGAAATGTGCTCTAGATATGGGTATTTCAAGCCACTGAGGTTTAATCATAGTGCCTGGTCAGTAGGCAAATCGAGGGTTGAGCGCAAGACTAGCGTAAGTAAGATGGTTGTTTTTCCCCAAACCTAATCTCCTCACCATGAAGGCGTTATGAAGATTACAACATTTCTTTCTGTAAACAATGAAAATTTAGGTGCCATTGCTCGTATGAGCAATGGCACCTAAATTTGCATTGTTTACAAAGGGGTCCAAGTTGCCCCTAAACAAGGGTTTCAAAAATATGTTTGAGTTACCATAGTCTCGCGCTCAACCGTCGAAATGGGGATAATTTAGGGATGTCTTTGATCTTTTAAAAAATAATGGTATGTTGAGTGTACACATTAGAATTGCCTTAAGAATTATTTTCAAATGACAAATAAGAAAATTTCCCTAAAATATCTCTAAATATTTGTTTTCTTGAGCTATCAGAAGAATTTCCTAGGGACTCAAAAACGAGTTTGAATCAGCCACAGTAAACAAGCCATCTGTGTTAGAGTCATTGTAGTTTCACTGTATTTCCTGAAGAGGTGTCTTTTAAAAACAGAGGCAGATACTTTCACGTCAGAGTAAACTTACTTGAAGGGATATCCAATGACTATGAAATAGATGTAGTCATATGTGGAAGGTAGGTGACAAACAGTCCAAGTGTGTGTGTGAATTGACTCCATAGTCGCAGCTCCAGATAGTGCGCTATTTTTCATCCAAAACATACTAAACATACTAATATTTTTCTTATTTCTCTACAAAAAAAACATATGTTCTGGGTAGTCATTAGAAGTGCCTTGGTGAGGCACTTCTAATGAGTACCCATAACATATGTTTTCATGGAGAAATAAGAAAAATATTCACCTGATATCCCCTCTTTTTTCTGTAACTGTGCATAGTGTCTTCAGGGTACACAGTCATCACCTAGATGAATTCAGGAAGGTGAAAGAAAAGAACACAGATTCTAATAGAAGATTCTGACTACTAATTAACCTTTACCACTTTCTGTGCTAATACAGCAGACCACAAATTGATGACATTTCTCATATTTTTCCCAGAAAACAGGATTTCATGCTGATTGTCTCCAATGCTGATTGTCTCCATTGGAGACAATTTGCACGAAATGTCAAAACCTATTGTTCTATGAAAAATAAGAAAACTACTTTAGTATGTCTGCTGAAAATTTTACCCAGCATGCTAAGTGTTAAGTTATAGAGCACTTGTCACAATAACAGCAGACAACATTTGAAGCTTTTTTCCCAAGAAAATAAGGCTTCATATTTCATGTGAATCTTTTGCCTAATCTTATTTTCTCTGAAATAAATAAAAATATTTTAGAATACATGTGTTGACTGGGCCATATCATCTGCAACAGTTTTCAGTAGCCCTGTATTAGAATCCTGCAAGAGTGTTTGACTATAGCATGGGCATTAACATGCACGAAAGTCGAGCAAATCTGTTTAATGGCTATACCAACAGCAAAGACCTAATCTAAAGAGGGGGATTCCATGAAATGTGAGGTTCAGTTTTCTCATATCTCTAGATAAGAAGGACATACAGATAAGTATTGTTCTTATTTCTCCAGGAAAACATACTGTAGGTGTATGTTTTCATGGAGGAATAAAAAAATATCAAAATTGTTTGGGTTGAAAAAAAAAAATGTCATATTTAGAGCTATGGGTATAGCAGTGCTAAGCACATAGCTCCAGATAAGATGCTTTTTTGGGTTCAACCAAAAAGAGCTGATATTTTATTTTACTCATTAGAAGCACCTCCTCAAGGTGCTTCTAATGAGTACCCACAACATGCTTTTTTAGCTCACCTGAGCTCTGCTCAGGATGAGCTATTGTGATCACTTTTTGTGTCGTCCGTCCTTCCGTCTGTCCATTCGTGTGTCTGTCCGTCCGTTAACATTTTCAAATGACTTCTCTGAAGCCGCTGAGCCAGTTTTGCTCAAATTTCATATGGAGCCTCCTTAGGCTGGAGGAACGAAAAATTGCTAAAATGGTCGCGGTCTGTTGACCAAGATGGCCGCCACACCCATATATGGTAAAAACCTTTAAAAATCTTTTTCTCCAGAACCGAGAATGCCTTGGGGCTGAACCTTTGCAGGAATCATCGGGGATGGGAGGTCTATCAAAATTGCTAAAAGAATTGTCGTACATTGACGTTTGACCTTTTTACAGCAAGGTCAAGTTTGCTTCCCTATGCATTAGTATGGGTAAAACTTTTAAAAATCTTCTTCTCCAAAACCGAGCATGCCTTATGGCTGAATCCTTGCATATATCATCGGGAACGGTAGGGCTACCAAAATTGCTAAAATAATGGTCGTACATTGACATTTGACCTTTTTACGGTAAGGTCAATTTTGCTTCCTTATGCATTTGTATGGGAAAAATGTTCAGAATTTCAAACAACTTCTCCTCTGGAGCCTCTTAGGTAGGGGGAACAAAAGATTGCTAAAATGGTCATGGTTTGTTGACCAGGATGGCCGCCATGCCCATATATGTTAAAAACCTTTAAAAATCTTCTTCTCTAGAACCGAGTATGCTTCGGGGCTGAATCTTTGCATAAATCATCGGGGACAGGGGGTCTACCAAAGTTGCTAAAATAATGGTCTTACATTGACATTTGACCTTTTTACAGCAAGGTCAAGTTTGCTTCCTTATGCATTTGTATGGGAAAAAACATTTAAAAATCTTATTCTCCAAAAGCGAGGATGGCTTGTGGCTGAATCTTTGCATATATCATCTGGAACAGGCGGTCTACCAAAGTTGCTAAAATAATTGTCATACATTGACATTTAACCTTTTTACGGTGAGGTCAAGTTTGCTTCTGTATGCATTTGTATGGGCCCCATATATTTGTATGGAAAAAATATTGATAATTTCAAATGGCTTTTTCTCTGAAGCCTCCGGGCCAATGTTGCTCAAATTTCATGCGGAGCCTCCGTGGGCAGGAGAATGAAAGATTGCTAAAATGGGTATGGTCCATTGATCAAAATGGCTGCCATGCCCATATATGGTAAAAACCTTTAAAAATCTTCTTCTCCATAACCAAATAAGCCCTGGGTCCTAATCTTTGCACAAATTATGGGGGACAGGAGATCTACCAAAATTGCTAAAATGATGGTTCTATGTTGACATTTGACCTTTTTACCTCCAAGGTCAAATTTGCTTCCTCATTTGTATGGGCCATATACATTTATATTGAAAGTATCGAAGTGACTTGTAGATCAACAGTAGTTAAAATCGTTCTGATTGGAAATCTAAGATGGCCATCATCTGGTTTATATTTATAATATTTCTCTGCCACTGTGCTGTTTACATGTATAAAATCATGATTCTTCAGAAACCACTTAGCCAATTTCCACCAAATTTCACATTGATCCTTCTGTTGAAATGTGATTGATAGTTTATTCAAATGATCATGCTCCATTGACTGTCAGGCCCATATATTCTTCTTCAAAACTAAGAACTGCTCAAATGAAGATATTTTCATTAGTTGCGATGATACCTCGTACGATTGGAAAAATGTTGCATAACATCTGCATGTCTGCAGTGGCTATGTCACTCAGTTGAGCGAACCGTGGCCCGTGGGCCTCTTGTTTTTTTTTTTTTGTGAAGAATGGTTAGGTACATTGTACTTCTAATAGGTACACACAATATACATTTTCGTCAAGAAATGAGAAATATGAGGATATCAATTCATATCCGGAGCTGTACAACAATTTTCATTCACAAGACCGCAGTCCATATAGGGAGATGATCCCTTAAAATGTGAAGCTTAAGTTTCTTGAAAAGCAAGGAATATATTTTAACTTATTTTCTAGCAGTTATTTCACGAGTTTTCAGTTCTTTAGCAAACTATGTTGTGAGTGTGAAAGTATGACCCATTTTAGAGACTAGTTGACAGGGATCTTAGTTGGAAACTTAGACCCTAGTTCAAGATAACACAGATAGCCACATAATAATTTTCTTATTTCTCCATGAAAATATATGTTGTGGGTACTCATTATAAGTACCTAACCAAGATGCTTAAAATGAGTACCCGTAACATATATTTTCATGGAGAAATAAGACATCGGTACTTTTTGGTTGAGCAAAAAGCACCTTTATGTGGAGCTCACACTTTAATGTTAGCATGCTAAAAGTGTAATCAGATAATGGGTAAAAAGGTAATGGATACACTTCGAAGGAAAGTAACTCTACCATGGAAATGTTTGCCTCCCTTCTCATTTGGAGTTATCAGTTTCTTGTGAAAGAATGTGCACAAGTACAAGAACTAAACATGCTAAGGAAAAGTGTGGTTAGGTAAACTGACAGACTCAATGTGACAATGACTGGGCCATTAAACTCCAACCCAACCTTCACATTAGGGCAGCTGCTGTTAAAGGACATTTTGCACCTTCTGGGGGCATATTCTTTCTTTTTTTTTATTTTAAGAGTAGCTCCCATTTTTAAAGGTTTCAAATACTAGGGAGACAAGTATCTGTCTGCAGTTGTCTAACTTTGCAAGCAGTAGATAAAATCTTTCATTTTTATCCATTCACCAATAGGGATTGACATTTCATTGGTCTCTGAGAGTCTCTAAATGAACTGTCAAACTCAATTATTAAATTTAAAGATTTATTTTATTTTGTTTGTTTATTTGTTTGTTTAACCTTTAGCACAGGCTGGCAAATACAGCAGAAGACAGAAAATAGAATTTGACATTTCATGCAAATTGCCTGAATTCACTGGAAATATGTAAACCAGTATTCTGGGAAAAATACGAAAAATAAATGTGGTAGTTTAAGTCTAGCAGTTTAGCTTTTACCACTCTGTGGGCAAATTCAGCAGACAAAAATTTGAGACTATTTTTTCATCAAAATAGACTTTGACAATCCATACAAATTATCTCCTTTGGAGACAGTGTCTTCTTTGGAGACAATATGCATGAAATGTCCAAGTCTATTTTCTGAAAAAAAAAAAAAAAAAAAAAAAAAAAAAAAAAATCAAAATGCTGTCTGCAGAAATTTTTACCCAACATGCAGTGTATTGAATTCAACATGTTAAAGGTAAAATACTTATGCATGATGTGTGAATTTGTTGCTGTAATGTAAGTGTATGAACTTGATGAAATCAAGTACTGTAAAACACTTATATTTGGTAGTTACTTATGGCAGTCTAGGTAAAAATCACCTTGTGGCTGAGTGGTTAGTGCTCCCAATTTCAGATCAAAAGATCCCGAGTTTGAATCCAGCAAGAGGCGGAATTAAGCTTATGACTGTATGGTACTTCATTGCACAGCCTGTCATTATCATCCTTCCATTGTCTCAATATGACTTCAATAATGTTGAAAAGGACATAAAACACCAAACTGTCAGACAAAAACTGCTAAAATAAAACTCTGCCAATATACAATTTTCAATAAAGGTATATAGTGTGGTATACATCTGAGTGATATCATCTGAGTGCACCCAAATTAAAATGCGCAAAAAGCCCTTCCTGTCAAACTGCCAAATTTTGTTGCTGCAGATACTAAGTGTTTTACAGTAATTTAATACAATGAATGTAAATATTAGCAGATAACATTTTTAAAAAAGAATCATATTTTGCCAAGAATATAGGGTTTGTTGAAATTTCTTGGGAATAATTTTCTAGAGATGATTTGTATGAGTTATCAGGCCTTATTTTCTGGATAAAAGTTAAAACTACCACTGCTTTGCTATCTGCTTTCACGTGTTTCATGGGTAGCCATGAAAAGATAAATAAGGAATTGGGCTGAACTTGAATCTTTAGCCCAACAGTGGTGAGTCCATCTTTGGAAAAAAATAGAAAAGTATGTCTTTCTACAAGTGTTAAATTTTACATAATAATGATTTAGTCCATTTGTAAAACTTGTTGTGGGGTTCTCATTAGAAGCGGCTACTCACAAAATATTTGTCTTGATATACCTTTTTTACTCTGAAGCTTTAATATCACATCTTTTGTAACCTTTTGGGTTGAGATAACGGTTAAGTCTGAGCATCACAGGAGTTATTATTTCATGTTTACCATAAAAATTTGGACATCTTACCTTACTTGTCCTTAATTTTGATTAAGTACATTTTACTACCTGTTGATGTTTTTAAAATCTGATGGATGCTTGGCAAACAATGAAGACAGTCATCAGATGCCACATTCTCTGGCATCTGATCTGGGTCTACACTGTTTGCTCAGACCTCTCTGTCTGAATTGGGTAGCTACATTAATTTATTTTACAGAAAAACAAGTTGATATTTTTAGCTCACCTGAGCTATACTCAGGATGAGCTATAGTGATCATTTTTTGTCCATCGTGCATCGGTTAACACTTTCAAATGACAACTCCTCCAAAGCCATTGATGCGAATTGTCCCTGATTTGGTAAGAATGTTGCTTTGGTTGGGGGGGATTTAAAAATAGCTAAAATTATTGTGATCTGGCTCTTTGTTTGGTTGCCATGACAACAGAAAGCTATGCTCATAGACTTATAATGGGAAAATGGTTAAATTGCATTTTCTCCATAACCAGTGAAGTGATGTGAACCACATTTGGCAAAAGTTATGATCACTGATGATTGTCTACCCAGTTTTTGTATTTTATGACCAGAGGCCATTTTGTTTGGTTACCATGGCAACATTCAATTTTGAAAAAGGAGTTTTTTAAATGACAACTTCTTTAAAGCCACTGAAGCAGTATGACTCTAATTTAGTACAACTGTTGCTTGGGTAAGGGCAATTCAGAACAGCTAAAATAGTGGTGATCTGCCTCTTGGTTTGGTTGCCATGGCAACAGAAAGCCTCCGTAGACTTATGGGAAAATGATTAAATTGCATTTTCTCCATAACCAATGAAGTGATGTGAACCATATTTGGCAGTTATGATCATTAGATGATTGTCTACCCAGTTTATGTGTTTGATGACCAGTGGCCATTTTGTTTGATTGCCATGGCAACAATAAATTAAAAAAAAAAAAAAGCTGATTGTGTCAAAATAGTGAGTTAAAATATGACCAAACATTTCTGAATAATTTTCTCATATTTCTCTTAAAATAGGGCTTGACAATTCATTCAATTAGTCTGAATATAATTTGGATGAAATATGGAACTGCCTTTTCTAACTAAAATTTGACTACCGTAATTTTCTACATCTCCAAATCCACTGAAGCAGTGGGACTCTTATTTGGTACAAATGTTGCTTGGCATAGGACAATTCAAAATGGCCAAAGGTTTGGCAGTCTGCCTCTTGGCTTGGTTGCCATGGCAACAGAAAGCTCCCATAGACTTACAATGGGAAAATGGTTAAACTGCACTTTCTCCATAACCAGTGAAGTGATTTGAGCCATATTTGGCAGTTATGATCATCTAACGATTGTCTACCCAGTTTATATATTTTATGACCAGTGGCCATTTTGTTTGGTTGCCATGGCAACATTCAATTTTGAAAAGGGACTTTTTCAGCTGACAACTTTGAAACCACTGAAGCAGTATGACTAATTTGGTACAGAAGTTGCTTGGGCAATTCAAAAAAGCTATAATTATGGTGGTCTGCCTCTTGGTTTGGTTGCCATCGCAACAGAAAGCTATCAGACTTATAATGGGAAAATGGTTAAATTGCATTTTTATGCCCTGCCACAAAAGAATGGCAAGTGTATTATGTTATACCGTCTGAATTTTTGAGTGTCCATCCCTCTATCTGGGTGAACATGCAAGGTTTAGGGCTATTTCTGGGCTATTTTGGACATAAATATGAGGTATTTTGAGGTGTATTACATTTAAAATGCATTAGCTAGCCCCTAAACCAAAAAGTAATAATTTGAAGAAGAAGAATGTGTAAAAAACTTTTGTTTTCCTTTCGTTAGTTGCAATGACAGAATTGAAAAAAATGTTGCATAACAAATGCATATCTGCAGTGGCTATTTCACTCAGGTGAGCGAGCTGTGGCCTGTGGGCCTCTTGTCTTTTATTACTTTCTCATCAATATCTTTATAATGAGATCCTTGAATATATGAGCCATTGTGGGAGAAAATGACCAGGTGCATCCAGCAGTCTCAATCCACGTGGTCTAGTAAGACTTGTCACTATCCATCTGAAGAAATCTTGGCTCTGTGGCTATCCAGAGAGTGCCCGGTGGAGACCGATGAGATTACAGAGATTTGCAAACTAATCTTTGCTGAGCACATATGCTCGAATGAACTTTTTTTCGTGTTGTGGCTCGTGTATTGTGGAGAAATTAGAAGCTAGGATTACACTGCTTGTCATAGCGCCAGATAAGAGGAGTATCCTCATATTTTTCTCATTTCTCCAAGAAAACTTGTTGTAGTGCTTATTAGAAGTGCCTCAACAAGTGCTTCTAAGGAGTGCCCACAACATAAAGTTTTGGTGAAGAAATAATAAAAAATGTCAGTACCTTTAATCTCATCACGAGAACACGCCTATATAATTTTGACCCCCTTAAACCCCACTTTTATATAGTAAAACTGGGGTTTACAGGGGTATACATTACTTTTGTTAGTTCTGCTCAAAAACATAGATTATGGGTACTCGTTAGAACTGCCTCGCCGAGGCGGTTCTAACGAGTACCCACAATCTATGTTTTGTGCAAAAAGATGAAAAATATCAGAGTTTTTTAATCTGAAAATTTTCAGTTTTTGGAGGTGAAATTTTCTATATATTTGAATAGGCGTGTTTTCGTAATGTGGGGAAAAAAAGCTTTATCTGGGGCTGTGCTTATAGTTCTTCACGCAGACTTGATTTTTACAGCTAGATTATTGTATGATTTCTGGGCCCAGTTGTTCAAAGCTAACGATGTCTTTAGTTAACGATTCGTTAAAATTTACATTGAGTGATACGCAAATATGCTGAAATTGTTTGCTGAAAAAATGTGAGTAGCTTTTGCAGTGCAAAAGCTACTCACATTTTTTCAGCAAAAAATATCAGAATATTGTGTATTGAATCCGCTAAAATAGTTAACGAAATGACCCTTAACGAGCTCGTTAAGCTAACGACGCTTTGAACAACCGGGCCCAGGCTGTATAACTGCATTATAATATGCTACATTGTTTGCTTTAGCTTGGGCTGAGCTCCATAGTGCAGTTGATAGGCTAGCTTGTCCGACTGTAGATCCGGGGATCACAAGTTTGAATCCAAGCTCGGCCACATAACTTCCATGGAGATTGATCATAAAATGGTCATTTTCCCTCTTCCATTGATTCAAGAAGGGCAATTGTCTGTTACTGGCAGAAGTATGTGCACAATGTACTGGCTAACCACTATGAGGAAAAAGCCTGCCCAGGAAAAAGTGCAAGTTGTTTACTTGACCGGCTCAATGTGACCTTAAAGGTGTTGAAGGCCATAAAACTCCAAATTAAGCATTACTTTAGCATGGAAACCTTGTAGTTAAGGTTTATAATTATGTTCCTCTGCAAATTTTGATCTAACGGAACTGATAGGAATTTGTCTGTGAGACTAATTAATTCCAGTGTAATTTGCATAATTTGAAGAGGACAACGAGTTATCAAGGGTTGAATTTTATGGAGAATGAATGTTCAGAACTCAGAATTAGTTCTGGATAATCAGGGCCCAGTTGTTCAAAGCATCAGTAGCTTAACAAGCTTGTTAGTGGTCAAAATGTTAACTGCTCTAGTAAGTCCAGTATCTAATTCACAGGTATTTTGCTGAAAAAATGTGCAAAAGCTAATCACATTTTTTCAGCAAAAATAGTAGCATATATGCCATATTTAATGATCAAAGTTTTAACAATATGTTAACTAACGACATCAATAGTTTTGAACAGCTGGGCCCTGTTTTCTAGTTCTTGGAAGTTCTAGTGTAGTAATAATGTGTGTATAATTATTATGATAATGATTGTTCTGAAGCATTTTGTCCATGGATGGTTTTAATAAATATAAGCCATGTTAGTAAAGTACTTAAAAACCAAAGATATAATCCAGTAGTGATCTCTCTTTGGCCTTTGGTTTGCTTTAGTGTAAATGAACAGGTGCATATTTTTTAAGCTGCTGGTTTAGTAAGCTTGTTGGGCATAGGGGCCTGTTTTTTTTTGTCATAATGGCTGGTAAGCCACCATCTTGTTTTTGGAATTCATCGAATGATTGAACTGAGTTGAAACAGGCAAAACAATTGGTCAAAAAATGTACCTTTGGACATATGCGCCTTGCAAAGATTCAGATCAGCCTGCTTTACATCACATCCTTTTATGGCTTTTGATGCCTGTATAAAGTACCATATTTATCCTGAATATCAGGGCCCAGTTGTTCAAAGCGTCGTTAGCTTAACAAGCTCGTTAAGGGTCATTTCGTTAACTGTTTTAGCCGATTCAATATACAATATTCTGACATTTTTTGCTGAAAAAATGTGAGTAGCTTTTGCACTGCAAAAGCTACTCACATTTTTTCAGCAATAAATTTCAGCATATTTGTGTATCGCTCAATGTAAATTTTAACGAATCGTTAACTAACAATGTCGTTAGCTTTGAACAACTGGGCCCAGAACTCATAAACTTCTTTACAATACTTGGCCTAAAATTTGTGCAAGTCCAGTTTGCTACTGTTGATGCTTCTAAAAACTGTTAATCATTGGCAAACAATCTGGATCCTGATCAGATGTCACATTCTTTGGCATCAGATCAGGGTCTGCATGGTTTGCTCAGGCCTTTCTATCTCAATATTTAGGCTAATTATAGTACTTTTTTTATTTGTCTGGACTTAGATATATATGTTCATAATGTATTTAAGCCAGCACATAAGAAAATGGTACTTGTCACAAAGGTGACCAGCAAGAGCTCAAGGGAGCCTTTGCATAAGCGCAGTCTCATCAGATTCTTTGCTGTTCCTAGACGTAGAAGAAACCTTGAAGAAGCTTAAAGGCTCCATATTCCTCAGAAATTGACATTTTTTATCCAAGAAAAATTTATTAATTGATATTTGGTATTAATACGATCATAAAATGTGGCATCTGACAGCCTGTAAAATTTCAGTTTCTCATTTTTGGTAATTAATGTTGGTAACATTAATTCAGACAAATGCTAAAAAATCATTTCATTTTCAAGACTGAGAGGCTAACTGAAATTTTACAGGCTGTCATGTACCACATTTTATGACTGAATTAATACAATATATCAATTTATTAATTCTTTCTTTGATAATAAAATGTCTATTTTTGAGGAATATGGAGCCTTTAAGGCAAAAGATACATGTCTGTATCCCAAATAGGGGACTGCACAAGCACATTTGAAGGACCTTTTTTCATGTGCTGGCTCATTTATGTATTTTTATAAAGGGGCTGGACTGGTTCCACAATGGTTAATCATGAGTCCAGTCAAAATAAAAAGTAGAGTAGTACAGCACAGTTTGGATTTGCCAGAGCAGTTGGTTTATGTAGTTTACATGTACAGATATATCAGAAATTACTGTATAAGGAATTGTGTTGTCTGAATATTTGGGTTTAATACAACAGTAGTTTGATAATAATTGTTTATTTTACCGAACCTGTTTATGCGATTTGTGAGTGTGTGTTCAAGTATGCAATATGATTGTACGCAGGTAATTTTAGTAGACATTTATAACAAGTCTTTCACTTATTGTTAACCCTTAAAATGCCAAGAAAACCTGCATCTGAAAATGTTGTCTGTTTGTGTCATCTGCTGAATATTTTTGCAAACTTTTCAAACCTATTTTTTCATACAGGCATACAGGCAAACAGTGTGGACCCAGATCAGACTGCTCCTAGAGGAGCAATCTGATCTGGGTCCACACTGTTTGCAAAAATGACTTTTAAAATCACAAGCAGATGACAAAGCAGACGACAATTGTTGTGATTGGCAGCTTAAGGGTTAAGACAAAGCTCCAGATAAGGTACTTTTCTCAACTGAAAATGGTTGATATTTTTATTTCTCCAAGAAAACTAACATTGTGGGTACTTGTTAGAAGAGCCTCTCCATGTTTTTAAGGGGAATAAAGAAAACAAATTTCCTGATATCACCTCTTATCTGGAGCTACATTGAGAGATGAATGCAGCCCAAGTTCATGTAGACACCTTTGTGTATATAGAGATGATACTTCTGTGATAAACTCTGTATTTTTAGCAAACTTAGTGTGTAATCCTTAATGCATGTATGTGCCAGTTAATTTTAGTTGTTTTTCTGTCTTGTATATACCAAAACCTGGGATATAAAGTGGTCTTTTATTTTTCCACACAGTTTAAATACATCTGAGCCATATCTTAGGAAAACAGTTGTTATAGCGTATGTGAACAGCAAAGGTTCAGGTGAGCCTGTGTATCCCTGCAGTCTTGCCAGAACCTTTGCTGTGTGCTCACATAAGGGGTAGGTCAAGGGGAAACTTCAGACAAAGAACTAGATGTAGCCTTGTTAACCCTTGTCCTGCTGGATACAGTAAAATACCACGCCCACTTCTAATTTTCAGCCAGTCGGATCACTAGATCCAGATTGTTGCTATAAATACACATACTTAATGGCAAACAGTGCAGATCCAGATCAGTTGGGGCTACTTCAGAAGCCAACTGATCTGGATCTACACTGTTTGCAAGTGGGTATATATGGGTTCAGCAGGACAAGGGTTAAGCAGCTAGGCATGCACACTGAAAGATTGATATAACATAAAGTCCCAAGGGCCTTCCCTCACACACAACACACCCTTGATGCAACTCATATGTATAATAAGATCTGTTGCAACTCAAAAAATTGGGCTTATCAGTTTCTGTTGTTCCCTTCAGAAATATTTTAACCCAGGTGCTGCTGAACCCAGATAGGCCCTGCCTTTGCAAACAGTGTAGATCCAGATCAGCCTGTTGTTTGTGAGTAAGTATGTGAATTTTGTATCAACAGCCTGGATCAAGTAATCTGATTGGCTGAAAGTTAGGAGTGGGCATGGCATCTTAATTTATTCAGCATGGCAAGGGTTAATTGAAATGTTAAGTCCTGTTTTCTGGGAGAAAGAACTGTTGCTCTTTGCTGTTCCTTAGGACTAAAGAGGCAGCATTTGAACCAGTCAGAGACAGCATTTGAACAAGTCAGTAGCTCACTTTTAATCAAGTATGCCCAAGTATGTTTTACTTCATAAATAAACACTTCATAAATAAATACCCTAATAAATCCAAGTATTGGGACAGACAGGTCTGAACATAAGTGTAGACCAAGATCAGATGCCATAGAATGCAGTCTGATCAGGGTCCTCTGTTTGCAACTCGTACAACAAATTTTAGATGTATTAACAGGTACTAATATGGACGTTCAAATTTTATGACCAGTATGGTAAGGTTAAATATGGTAGTGTGGCCCTGTTGCAGCAAGAGAGTCTGATTGCACAACAAAAATGCAATATACATGTAGATATAGCCACCATGGTGAAAAAAGTCGGTGCATTTTGGTATGAGGTTTCCTCAGTGTTCATATGTTTTACTTATTTCTCCATGAAAATGTGGGTACTCAATAAAAGCACCTTAGTGAGGTGCTTCTAATGAGTACCCACATGTTTTCATGGAGAAATAAGAAATAATATGAATTTAATAGGTGCTGCCTTTATCCGTGCGTCCAAATATCTTCACATGCTTCATAGGTGGGTTGGCCAGATCTAACTGAATTTGATATCAGACCACGCTTGACTTTTAATCCACTACATGAATTGCGATATAATGTCCAAGTGACAAGTCAACAATATTTCAGTAGTTCAGAGACATTGCCTCCAAATTTGTGGGACTTTTACCCGACCCGATCACATGAATTCGGGTCCTGCTTAGTTACTAGCAGCTCTGCCATGGAGACTAGGCATCCCATCTATTTTGCAGGCCCCAATGGGCGGGGGTCATGCTTTCCGAATACTGAAAACTAGTGTATATGCCGATGACAGGTACAACAACAATATACTATCGTTCGCTTACCTGTGTCGAAGTTTTTTTTAAAGATTGTCATGTGAAAAGAGCGTCTGTGTTATCTAAAAATCTACATCAAAGTGTACCTTTTGCACAAAACGAATTGTGCTTAGCTTGTAAATAGATGGAGAATGGATAGAAATAAAATTCGAAGTGGGGACAAAATTCAAAATGGCTGCGATTGCAAATTTTGTAGGCTGACGTCGTAAGTCTCATGATTCACCCCCTTGCAATTTGAATACTTGGCGTTATTTGCTGTTTTGTCGCTATTATCGGCATGGCCGCCGTATCAATAGTCTCTGCCAAATCATAGAACGCTTATTGTTTTTCAGGATAAACACCGAACCACCCAAGTGTTTGTTGGACCATCACATTTTTGGTCACACACATCACTGGTGACATGGTAGTCTATAGTAGTGCGTCTGCACGCTGAACTGCTCTGGGGTTCGCCCGTTTGACGCACTTATAATATGGATATCTCTCTTATCTGGATCTGTGATCACTGATGAGGCCTATTTGGCTAAAACTAGCTAGTCTGGACCAGAAAACATGGCATTTCAGGAATTTTGTGTATATGGTTTCATTGCACTAAAGGGTCATTCCTTTTAGAATTCAGATATTTGAAGTATAGACCTTAGAGCCACATGACAATGACCAAAAACATGAACGAAAAGCTGTTATCTCATGTGTAGGAAATGCATTTGAGCTATCTTATTGAGGCCTTGTTTACAGAATAATTGGGTCTGTAGAAAAAGGCTACTATTAGATTATGCAGGCTGATCTGAATCTTCACTGGCAGAATATCTTGGGGTACATTTTTTCATGCTGGCTAATATTTTAATTGAAAATCCTAAAGCAGTAGCATAATCTGTTTTCAACATCTAAAGAAATCCAGTATAGAATATAGATTGATTACTTTATACACAGAGGATCTTATGAGTGGTCATTTCATATGAAATTTATGAAACAAGCCTTTGGTGAGTTTTATAAATTTCATATGAAATGACCATGAATGTAAGATTCTGTTTATCATATGACGATTTTAAATTGGATTTTATTGCCTTTAAAGTTGACATTTGTTCTACAGAAAATGCATGGTTGACATGGACATCGTCATGACGTTACTTGTTCCCGCCAACGTGTTATGTAAAGTGTGGTCATACGATTTTTATGACATGACATTACGCCACTGAATAACAGCTTTGTCATATGATAAATATGAATATGATGTATGTATCATGTTTTCCCTGAGTATTGGGACAGACAGACCTAAGTAAACAGCATAGACCTAGATCAGATGCTGCAGACCATGGTCTGATCTGGATCAGCACCACTTTCCACTCATCTGGCAGTTTTTGGACACATCAATAGGTAGTGAAATGGATGTGCTCAAATTTAATGAGAATTAGGGTAAAGATTTGAGGTGTCTGAATATTTAAGTTAAATACAGTAATTCTTATTAGCTTAGCTTGTTTGAAATGTTAAGAGTGCTGAGTTACATATCCCTCTGGGCAAATTCAGCAGACAAATCAGCAGAAGTTTTCCTGTTTTCCTCAGAAAATAGGCTTTGACATAACATGCATATTGTATCCAAAGGAAGTGGACAATTTGCATGAAATGTCATCTATTTTCTGGGAAAAATAAAAATACTTCGGAATGTTGTCTGCTGAAATTTTTACCCAGCATGCTTAGCATGAATAATTAAATGTAGTGGCCTAGTACTTATGTGAATATATGTGTTCATTTTCATTGTATATATATCCTAACTATTAGGACAGACAGGCCTACGCAAACAGCCTAGAAAACAATGTCAGCACTGTGTCTACACTGTTTTCCACTCATCAAACAATCGGTAGACACATCAATAGATAATAAAATGCACTTATTCAAGTTTTAGGATAAGTCTGGTGATGAGTTACATTGTCCAAATATTTAGGGTAAATGGAGTACTTAGCCCAGGTCCTGCTGAACCCAAATTTGCCCTGCCTTTGCAAACAGTGTAGATCCAGATCAGTTGGCTTCTTCAGAAGCCAGCTGATCTGGATCTGCACTGTTTGTCATTAAGTATGTGAATTTGTATCAACAACCTGGATCAAGTAATCTGATTGGCTGAAAATTAGAAATGGGCATGGCAATTTATTCAGCATGACAAGGGTTAATTTGTAGACTGAATAAGTGTCTAAATGTCAAAATACAAGAAACTCCACTTATATTGTTGTACTTATGATAATTTCTTTAGACTGTCATGTTATCCTGAATATTCCGACAGACATACCTTAGCAGAGTAGCCCCTCATTGAACTGCTTCTCATAGTCACAGTTTGATCAGGATTTACAACATTCTGCCACTCAGGAAGCAGTTTGAGGTACATTGATATTTAATAAGTACAATATAGACAAGCAGACTTGTTCAGAATTTAGAATACAGAGGTTAAAGGCTACATATTCCTCAAAAGTAGACATTATCCAAGAAAGGTTTAATAAATTGATATACAGTATTAATACAATCATAAAATGTGGCACCCAACAGCCTGTAAAATTTCAGTTAGTCTCTCGTTCTTGAAATGAAATGATTTTTTATTGTATCTCTGAATTAATGTTGTGAATATTAATTCAGAGATATGATAAAAAAATAATTTATTTTTGATCCAGTTCAAAAACGAGAGACTAAATGAAATTTTACAGGCTGTCAGATGCCAGATTTTATGATCGTATTAATACCATGTACATGTATCAATTTATTAAACCTTTCTTGGATAAAAAATGTCTATTTTTGAGGAACATGGAGCTTTTAAGCAGTTTATGTGTCTGAATATTGAGGGTATATACTGTAATAAGTCAGATCCCATACATGTATTAACACTTTATGTGCTGGGTAAAAATTCCAGCAGACATTTTGAAATATTTCTCTTATATTTCCTAGAAAATAGGATCTGACACTTCATGCAAATTCTCTTAGAAAATTATCTCCTTAGGAGACAATTCAAAATCTGACACTTCATGCAAATCCTAAGGAGACAATTTGCAGGGAGTGTCAGATTCTATTTTCTAGGAAAAAAGTAAGAAAAATATCATCAGTTTGTGAACAGCATGGTAAGTGTCAAAAAGAATGGGTATATCTTCAAGGGAGATAACTCTTAACATGAAAATATTTCACTCTTTTCTCATGAGAGCTGTGGAGCTACTCTTAAAGGAAAGAATTTGCTCCCAGGCTCTTTCTGGGAGTAAATTCTTTAACAGAAGCACCCAGTTTTAAAAGAAATTAAGTACATGTACTAGGGAAAAAATAAATTCCAATCTGCAAAAGTTGTCTCCCACTGAAAAATGGCAACATCTTGTGTATCCATGCTCTTTAATGAAGAATGCATACACAGTAAAATCCTGCTGGTACTGCCTAAAAGTGGTATTGAATATTAAATGTAGAACATAGCTCCAGATAAAGTGTTTTTTTTTGTTTTTGTTTTTTTTTTTTCCAACCAAAAGTACTATTTTTTGTATTTCTCCACACAAAAATGTTGTGTGGTACTCATTAGAAGAGCCTCACTGAGGCACTTCTAATGAGTACCTACACGTTTTCGTAGAGAAATAAGAAAACCATTATGCAGATACCCCTTCATATCTGGAGCTATGTAGAATAACAAGACAAAAGCCCATTTGGGACTGGCAAAAGGTGGTCTTAATAGTGGAGTGGTCTTATTTTTGAGTGGTCCTAATAGCGGAATTTTACTGTAGTTGGAAATTTAAGGATCGTAAATCTGTTTTACTTGTATTACCAAATTTGTCAAATGTGAATGTTTGTGAATGGAGCTATGTAGAATAACGAGAAAAAAACAACAAAAAACATTTGGGACTGGCAAAAGCTTAATAGCGGAGTGGTCTTATTTTTGAGTGGTCTTAATAGCAGAATTATACTGTAGTTGGAAATTAAAGGATTGTTAGTCTGTTTTATTTGTGATACCAATTTTATAAAATGTGAATGTTTGCAAGCATAAACCTTTTTAAGATTTTATTATTAAACTTTCCATTTTCTGTAGGTTAAATTCAGCAGACAACAATGAACACTGTCGGATATTTTCCTGTTTCACAGAAAATAAGGCAACATTTAATTCAGATTGTCTTTGGAGACAATTCCAATGACATGTTGAGCCTCCCTTTCTGTGAAAAAAGTATGACATTTCTAAATATTATTTGCTGACATTTAAATTCAGCAGGTTTAAGATAAAATGACTGTGTAAAATACTGGTTGATACAATGATTTTTTTTTTTAATTCTTGCTGAAAGTAAACTTTCCAAACAATGCTATAGCCTTAGAGATAAGGTGTAATTTTGGACAAAAAAAAAGTCTATTAAGGGGACTAGAAGGTTCATATCAAAGACAATAGCTAAACCAAAGCTTTAGAACCAAAAACAGTCACACCTATGTTAAGCAAGCACTGTAGGAAAACCAAAATGTGTTTGCTTAAGACAGGTGCTTGCTTAATACAGGTAATATCCACTTCTCTACCTTCAATGGGATCTGAAACAGTGGTCTTTTATGACTGGTTATTGCTTAATACAGTTGACCTTTAAGGCAGGTTTGATTGTGTTGACACATACTGTTGTGGTGATTCAACAAGTAAAAAATAAAACACCATGTAAAATGTATCTTCCTAATGTATGTGGATGAAGGCCATAGCTCCACATAAGAGGGGCTATTGGTAAATAAATACATTTTTTTGTTATTTCTCTATGAAAATGTTGTAGGTATTCATTAGAATTGCACCAGCAAGAAACTTCTAACAGATGTTTTCATAGCGAAATAAGAAAAAAATGTCAGTAGGTTTTAATTGAAAAAACGTTTTTGTCTGGATCATGGAAGGCTCTAATCAGTCTGGGCATCTATGCAGTGTGATCAAGGTCTTTGATGCTCACGGGATCAATGGCTGTAGAATGTATCAGTGGTGATAAAGGCCCTGATATGTATGCCCTGATATGTACCATTAGTGATAAAGGCCCCGATATGTATCAGTAGTGATAAAGGCCCTGATATGTATTATTAGTGATAATTGCTCTGATATTTATTGGCGATAAAGGCCCTGATATGTATCAGTGGTGATAACGACCCTGATATGTATGCCCTGATATATATAAGTGATAAAGGCTCTGATATTTATCAGTGGTGATAAAGGCCCTGATATGTATCAATGGTTATGAAGGCTCTGATATGTACCATTAGTGATAAAAGCCCTGATATGTATCAGTGGTGATAAAGGCCCTGATATGTATCAGTGTGATAAAGGCCCTGATATTTTTCAGTGGTGATAAAGGCCCTGATATGTAACAATGGTGATAATGGCCCTGATATGTATGCCCTTATATGTATCATTAGTGATAAAGGCTCTGATATTTATCAGTGTTGTTAAAGCCCTGATATGTATCAGTGTTGATAAAGGCCCCAATATGTATCAGTGGTGATAGTCATATGTATCAATGATAAAGACCTTCATATGTATCAGTGGTGATAAAGGCCTTGATATGTATCTGGTGATAAAGGCCCTGATATGTAACAGTGGTGATAAAGGTCCTGATATGTATCAGTGGTGATAAAGGCCCCAATATGTATCAGTGGTGATAGTCATATGTATCAATGATAAAGACTTTCATATGTATCAGTGGTGATAAAGGCCTTGATATGTATCTGGTGATAAAGGCCCTGATATGTAACAGTGGTGATAAAGGTCCTGATATGTATCAGTGGTGATAAAGGCCCCAATATGTATCAGTGGTGCTAGTCATATGTATCAATGATAAAGGCTTTCATATGTATCAGTGATGATAAAGGCCTTGATAAGACTGTGCAGATGAGCAAGATGATCTGAATCTATGCGTTCTGCTTTATGACAGCATTTTTGCTTCAAACGGCACAAACTATGTCCCCCCACCTCTCCTCTCCCCATGAAAACAGGGCTTTTGCGGTTCATTTGTAGGGCATCATATTAACACAGCTATGTAAAATGTATACTTCATAGTCATAGCTCTTGCTAAGCCAATTCTTTTAACCAAAAAATATTGATATTTTTATTCATTTCTCCACAAAAACATATGTTGCGGGTACTCATTAGAAGTACCTTCCAGAGATACTTCTAATGAGTAGCCATAACATTTTTTGCTGGAGAAATAAGAAAAAAATATCTTGACCCCTCTTATCCAGAGCTCTGTAAGCCATGGCATTTCACCATATAATATGGGAAATGTGGAAGATTTAGGTTATTAAGCATACAGACAGATTTATGCAGTAAAAGATTGCTAGAAAAAAAAATTAAAAAACTGAAAATTTCTGTATAATTTAGACCCCTACATACCCTGTTCCACTATATGGGCTGTGCCGTGTGAAAACATGTCTTCAAGGATATGGGGACAGTGAAGGCCCAGGCCAGTCTGCACATCCACAGTCTGATCAGGGCATTTGCTGGCCTTAAACAGATAACTACAGAAGGTATGAATGGAGAGCAAAAGTTAGATACTTTGCACATGTGCAGGATGATAGGAGTCTGGGCATTCTGTGCATGATTGAAGGCACTTTTTCACTTGTCACTGTCTATATCGAGGGTTGAGTGCAAGACTGGCGTAAGTCAGATGGTTATTTTTCCCCCAAACCTAAGCTTCTCACCATGAAGGCATTATGAAGATTACAACATTTCTTTCTGTAAATAATGAAAATTTAGGTGCCATTGCTCGTATGAGCAATGGCACCTAAATTTGCATTGTTTACAAAGGGGTCCAAGTTGCTCCTAAACAAGGGTTTCAAAAATATGTTTGAGTTACTATAGTCTTGCGCTCAACCCTCAATATATTATGAGGAAAAATGGAGTAGATATTACAAAGACCTGTTAATATAATTGAATGCCAAACCTGTTACTAGGGAAATATACATGTATTTTAAAATATTCTATGCTCATTTTCTTTGCAGCAGAACAAAGGATATTATAAGTGAAAATGTTATGTTTTGTTTTACTTGCTATATAGCTATTTTATAAATTTTGAGAGGTACCAAAATGTGTTAGTTTTTCCACTGTATTTGTAAAGTTTACATTTTCCTATAATTTGCAACACACTAAAGGGGCCCTTGTGCCATATGTGACTACGGCAGCCCAAATCAGCCTTTGCATCCAGACAGATCAGGGCCTTCTGTGTTTGTCTGTATATTCTACCACATCCATTGATTCTGTTAGTGGGTAAAGCAGCTTTCATAGCTTTGGATGGAGCACTTTTTCTCAGCCAAGAATTATTGAAAATGTTTTCATTAGGAGTACATCTGGAGCTATACGCCCTGAGCAGAATGTGCAACTCTGTAGGCTGATCTGGGCCTTTGTTGCTCAGTATGACATAAGGGCCTTTTTTATGAAATGAACAGCAAAGACTTGGATCAGTCAACACATCCAGTCTAGCTGAAATTTTATCATCTTTATAACAATGTATGACCTGTCTACAAATTTATAGTGCTCTTGAAAGATCCTGCTCAGCCAGAGTGTATATCTACCCCAAGTATTCAGACAGGCCTGAGCAAACAACGAACACCCAGATCAGACACTGCAGAATGTGTCATCTGATCAGGGTCTATACTGTTTGCCAAGCATCCAGCAATTTTCATACACATCAGCAGATAGTGAAATGGACCCAACTCTTAAAGTGCTACAGCAAAATTGTAGCAGATGTTTTTTTTTTTTTTTGTTTTTTTTTTTCAAAAATAAGACTTGGCATTGCATGTGAATTGTCTGCAGTTGTGACAATCACTTTCAGGGTTAAGAATGGTATAGAGTAAGAAGGGTAAGTATGGATCTGTGCTGTTGACATATTGGAGCAATTGATTTTCCCACAACGAGCCCCAGTTACCATTAATGTAATTAATCAGTGTGCAAGTTTACTTTGTTGCCATGGAGTCAGTGACTCTCACATAAATGTTAAATGTTGAAAAACCACAAAATAAAAGTATTTTTAAGTTTATTTTTGTTTGTGTCTCTCACTTGGTTTAACCTGTATTTCTTTTGTAACCTAAATATTGAGAGGAATGCCTAAGCAAACAATGCAGCTCACATAGCTACAGATAAGAGGGGGTACCCACATAACATTTTTATTTCTCGACGAAAACATATGTTGTGGGTACTCATTAGAAGCGCCTTGGTGAGGTGCTTCTAATGTGTACCCACAACATATGATTTTGTCGAGAAGTAAGAACGATATCAGCATTTTTCCGATGAAAAAAAAGCTCACATAGCTACAGATAAGAGGGGGTACCCACATAATATTTTTCTTATTTCTCGACGAAAACAGATGTTGTGGGTACTCATTAGAAGCGCCTCAGCGAGGTGCTTCTAATGAGTACCCACAACATATGTTTTTGTCGAGAAGTAAGAACGATATCAGCATTTTACCAATGAAAAAAAAGCTACTTATCTACTGCTATGAGCTCAGATCAAAATGTTCATACCTACACTGCTTGCTGTTCAATTCAGCCTGCCTTTCTTTATACACATCATCAGGTGTTCAAACGGGAGTATTCAAACTATAGCATAAGCTCACTGTAAGCATAGATCCAGATAAGAGGGGTATCCTAGAAACATTTTTTCTTGTTTCTCTTTGAAAATATGGGTACTTATTAGAAGTGTTTTGGTGAACATGTTTTCGTGGAAAAAAAAAAAAAAGTTTTCAGCTGAAATAAGTGCCTTATCTGGAGCTATGTACAGTAAGGAGTTGCAGAGAACATAAATTTCTTTTCAGAGAAAAAAAAACAAAAAAAAAAAACAAACAATAACAACAGATGCTTCCCCACCCTAACATATTAAGTAACATGCCAACCTTAAAAACAAGGTCATGGTCACCAACCCTCCCCACTTCAGTCCAGTGAAAATCACTATGTAGAATGACTGTGAAATTCATGCACACAAGTCACAAGATGCTGCAAAGAAGGTAGGTAAAGAACAATAAAAGTGAACGGTTTTCTCTGTATTGTTTTCCAGAAAATACACAGGAACTACTCTACAAACCCCAAAATGAGAAACGGAACACTAAGCACATTTGCAGTCTGATCAGGGCTTTCTCTGTTTATCAAAGTAGTGCTGGGATTTTAAAAGCAGACAATGAAAACCATGATCAAACTGCACAGATGCACTGGCAGATCCAAACATTCTCAAGACATTTGCTTCTCCCATGATGTAATAGCCCTTTTATCATGCTGCAGCTATATGTACTATCAAACAGGCACATAGAAAGTGCCCATAGCTTCAGAGAACATGCCTTTTCCAACAAAAAGTGTTGCAGGTTTTCTCATTTCTCCAAGAAAACGCATAGTGGGTACTCAGAAGTGCCTCACGAGGCTAGTTTTCTTATTTCTCCAAGAAAACACATTGTGGGTACTCAGAAGTGCCTCACTGAGGCTAGTTTTCTTATTTCTCCAAGAAAACACATTGTGTGTACTCAGAAGTGCCTCACTGAGGCACTACTAAAGAGTACCAACATGTATTCATGGAGAAATAAGAAAAATGACTTTCTGGATACTCCTTATTTGGTGCTATGACATATCTTCAAATACATCACCAGAACAGGAAACAAACTGTTTTGGGTATCATTTTATGTCCTATGTTAAATTGGATCAAATAGTTCATTAACCTTTAAACTGCTGCAGGCGACTATGTGCCCCCAGGAGGGGTCTGCAAACTCTAAAGCTTGTCATACTTACTATACACCACATGCAACCATTCAGAGCAAGTGTTCTCATACAGAAGTGAACCTACTTTCATACAAACACGCCACTTTTCATTAGTCGGGTGCTGGATTTTACCCACACCAATAAAGACTGAGAATACCGAATTTGAAGCTGCCATTAATTTCAGAACTCACTTCAACAGATTGATCACGATTTCCTGGAGAAAAAGCCCATAACACCTAAATCATTTCCAGTGAGGAAGAAGTAGGAATAACAGTAGAACCTATGTATGACACTCGTTTCATTCGCAATAGTACACAGTAGGTGCTGGTCTCTTGTAACTGTTTTTTTTTTTCTTTAAGTGTCTTAGATGGGTCCTGGTTTACACGGGACTATCACGTGACTTTCTAGTCATGTGACCATCCTCTTGCCAGTAAAATGGCCACCTACAATAGGCAAATTACATGTGAAAATTCCATGTAAATTGAGGCAAAATTAAGGGAGTAATGACTTCTCAAGTAGGAGTACCCCCTCTTGCAAGCCTGTTTCATTTTTTTCCTAGCACACTAAGGGTTAAAGCCTTCTTTACTCAAGCAGGTTATAGTAAACAAAACTATGCTCATGTGTCCTTTGTCATATTTCTGCTAAATTAATTGGACAGAAACAAACTTTGCAATAGAGAACAATGTATGTAGAGGCACCATACATAAATGATTAAAACGTTTAACAGCAGTGCTGAACATTGCAGGTTTGAGCCCACCACGGACCATCAACTGCAAATCCCTCTCTGTTCACTCAGTAGTGACAAGGTACCCTTCAGCGGGAGATTAAAGGCAACAAAAGGTGAGGATTGGGTCCCACCTTTCATATGGTGTTGCCCAAGACATGGGTAGGCTCACATTGCCCCTTTGGCCACAAGGCTATGGGACACCTTTACCTTAACATTTTACAATGTATGTATCAATGAACTACTCACCATTATATATTTATCATATTAACTGT
This sequence comes from Anodontia alba, assembly GCA_964016985.1. Classification (NCBI taxonomy): domain Eukaryota; kingdom Metazoa; phylum Mollusca; class Bivalvia; order Lucinida; family Lucinidae; genus Anodontia; species Anodontia alba. The sequence goes on from OZ024828.1 coordinate 105,765,337, forward strand.
GATAAAGTTGCGCATGGTGAGATTGCAAAGTATTTGTTGCAGTTTCTAGGCCATATTTTATATGGCAAAAATTTTCTTCCTTTGTAAATGTGGCTGGTTCGAAAAAAAAGGAAAAAAAAAAGGAAATGTTACTCATAGCTCCAGATAAGGCACTTTTTTTTCAGCAAAAAATTGTTGATATTTTTTTATTTTTCCATGTAAACGTATGTTGTGGAACACATTAGAAAGCAAGGCACTTCTAATGAGTATGTACATGATTTCTTGGAGAAATAGGAAAAAAATATTTTCCTGATACCCCTCTTATCTGGAGCTGTAATGTGTTCTGAGAAGGAAACTTCTATCCTTGGACCAGGATGCCAAAGGTGCTTAAGCCCTACTCTCATTTTACAGGATGATCTCAGTATTTATGTCCCTGTCAACATTGTTTGTCATATCAAGATGAAGGATGGGAGATAATGAAAGGCTCCGTGCAACAAAGTACCATAAGTTACAAACTGAATTCTGCCTCCAGTGGGATCCTCATCATCCGAAGTTGGGGCTACTAATCACTCAGCCACCTCTTCACTTCAGAGGTGCACCGAAATGGATTTTACAGTACAACAATATACAGTGGCATACTCACCTGGTAACAGAGGACTTGTTAAGGAGGTATATTTGATGGTAAGTCTGAGACAACTTTCTCCAGTTCTCCGTAAAAAAACCCTATGTTGTAGGTACTCATTAGAAGCGTCTCGGTGAGGTAGTGCCTTGGTGAGGCACTTCTAATGAGAGCCCACAACATATGTTTTATAGAGGAATAAGAAAAATTATCCCAGAACTATCACTAAATACATGTATTCATCCTTAACAAAAACTCTCCACTGACAAGCAACTTGCATCAATCAAAAAATGCCTGACTGTCTGCAAAAAAAAAAAAAAAAAAAAAAAAATGCTAACCACATCCGCCTGCTTTTCCTCAAAGACTATAATACCCATTTATCTTAAATATTCAGACTGGCATGTCTAAGCAAAATCTGTAGGGTATTCTCAGTGTGTTCATGCATGTCTGTCCAAATACTGTAAATAATATCTATAAAACATAAAAACAAATAAAGACATGCAGATAGAATCAAATACATCATCTTCCATCACGTCTAGCCCTAATATGTGCAGGGTTGTCATAAAATTACATGTAGTTACTAATTTATCACATTTAAATGCCATAGGATTTGTTATTAAAGGAGGCACTTTTGATAATAATTCTGGGATATTTCTTCTTTTTCCATAAATGTATATGTATCCATCATATGTTGCGGGTAATGTGCTTCTAATAAGTACCCACAACATATGTTTTTATTAAGAACTCGGAAAAATTATCCAATAAATTTTCACCAAATAATCCCCCTTCACAAGTCCCAAAGCTTCAGATCAGAGGGGATATCCACATAATATTTTTCCTTATTTTTTCATGAAAACATATGATGTGGGGTGAGATGCTTCTAATGAGTACCTACATGGCCACAACATGTTGTCATGGAAGAATAAGAAAAATGTCAGTATTTATGAAAAAGTTCCTTATCCGGAGCTATGAATTCCTCTGTAACACCCTGATAAAGTTTATCAGGAGATAGAGAATTGGATTTAAGACCAAAATTTTTTCCTTATTCCATGCTATGAATACTCACACAAAATATATGTTTTCATGGAGGAACATGAAAAATATCCACACTGGTTGGCTGGAAAAAAGCATCTGACTATGTTTGCTCTAAGAATATGGACAGACAGGCCTGTGCAGATCCTGTCACAGGCAACTGAACCCAGTATTTGATCAGGATCTTCACTGTTTGCAGGACCTGGCCCAGTCAGCATTCTGCGTAAATCTATATCGGGCCGTCATCGGCCCGTCAGGGTAGCTGACGGGCCGATGACGGTCCGATGTAGATTTACGTAGAATGCTAGCTGGGGGTGGGGATAGAATCCCTGATCTCATCATCAATTGGACGCGCCTCAGACTGAGCCACAGAGATCGGCAGACCATGATCAGATGTTGCATTCTGGGGCATCTGAACAGGGTCTACACTGTTTGTTCAGGTTGTCCTAATACTTAAGTTTAAATGGTAACATTGGTAATAGTGCAAAGACATAGCTCCAGATAAGAGGTGGTATCCAGATGATATTTTTCTTATTTCTCCATGAAAACGTACGTTGTGGGTACTCATCAGAAGTGCCTCACCGAGGTGCTCTAATGAGTACCAACAACATATCTCATGAAGACATAAGAAAAATACCACTTCTTTTCAACAAAAAAAAGGTGCCTTATTGCTCCATAGATAAGGCGTTATTTTTTTCAACTGCAAAGTATTAAGGCACTTCTAATGAGTACTACAACATAAGTTTTCATCATGAAATAAGAAAACTATTATGTGGATACCCCCTCTCATCTGGAGCTATGATGATTATTTAGCACAGATCTTTTGTCTATGAGTCTATCCTGTTTTCTTCCTGCAGCTTCTTTCTCCACTTGTAATCACATCATTTCATCTGACAGCTGTGATAGTAAATCATCACTCAAATCTGAAAGTAAAACAATATTATTAACCCATTTTAGACTGAGTAACCCACACTATATGGGCTGTACCAAGCAAAAAAGTGTCTTCGACCGCACATTCACATCATCCTGCCCATGCACAAGGTCTCATAAGGGCCTTTTCTGTCCACTTATTCATTCTATAGTATCCAATGATTCTTGCAACAGACAGCCAAGGCCCTGATTGGGCACAGGCTTATCTGAGACTTCGCTGTCCACATATGTCCAAAGACACATTTTTGCATGGCCCGGCCCACATATTGGAAGAGTTCAGGTGAATTTCCATGTGCAGTCTGTTGCACTGGAGTGAGCAGCAAAAGCATCTTCTGCAATGGCTGCAAGCGCTGGGTGCACAAGAAATGCAGTGGGCTCAAGCGCTTGACAAAGAACCCTGATTACAGATGTACACGGTGCCAGGAAACTGCAGGCCCCTTGAATGGCAGCCTACAGAGGGAAGTCCAAGTCGGACCTGACAAGCTGGAGGTGATAACTTCCTTTTGCTACCTAGGAGACATGTTCCCAGCAGCTGGTGGCTGTGAACTTTCAACCACAATATGTGTGAAAACCGCCTGGAAGAAGTTCAAGGAGCTGCTACCAGTTCTCTCTTCCCGCCACCTCTCTTTCAAGACACGTGGCCACGTGTACAGCTCTTGTATGCAGAGCGCAATGATCCATGCCAGTGAGACTTGGCTATTGACAAAGCCAAACCTCCAGCGTCTGCAGTGGAATGACAGGGCAATGATCAGACAGATCTGCAATGTCAAGCTGCAAGACAATGTCACCATCAGATCCAATGAGCTACTTGCGGAGCTTGGCATTGAGGATCTGGACCTCATTCTGAAGGAGAAAAGGCTCCACTGGTATGGACATGTGGAATGCTCCAATGGTGCAGTCAAGACAGCCTTTGACCTACAGTCTGATGGAAAGCATGGGCCTGGGAGATCAAAGATGACTTGGAAGCAGCTGACAGAGAGGTATTGCAGAGAGTGGAAGCCCTCAGCTATCGACCTTCATGATAGACATACCTGGAGATCTGGTGTGAGATCTGCCATACGTGCAGCAAGCCAACTACCTGGAAGGGGGCCACTGATGTGGATGTTGCCTCCGTATCCTGCACGTTAATAAAAACTTCATTGATGATGATGATGATATATAATTGTGACATAACAAAGACCTGATTAGATTTTGGTGACCTTGACCTAAGTTTCAAGGTCACAGCAGTTGACAAACTGAAAATTCTGTGGGGGAGCATCTGTTTTCTCTGAAAACACAGTTACTAGTTTTTTTACTGGTGAAAGAAGCTGGTTCTGTGTGTGTTTATGCAGCCTTTTCATTTAGATTAGAAGTAGCAGCTAGAACCTGTAAGTAAAAGGCAGCACGATTTAAGGGGAATGAATGGATATACCTGTAATATTTTCTCCATTTTACAATGGAGACATTTGTGACTTCCTGTTTGCATTTTCGTAAAATTGAGCCCTTCTGAAAAAGGACTAACTTTTAAAAAAGGGAATTTGCTCCTTAGGAGCAAATTCTTTCCTTTAAGAGAAATTCTTTCCTTTAAACCCCTAATGATAAAGGAGACAAAAATAGTGTTGACATTCCCCTTCAGATTGCATAGGACTATTCCAAAAGAAACCAAAATAGAAGATTGTACTTAAAGAGCAGAAGGCAGTTTAGCCTCCTGTTGCCTGCAAATGACAAGGCTGTTTAGTCCAGGAAAAATATACAGAAACCACTTCAAAACTTGTCTGAGGTAAATTTACACATAAAATCAACAAGTGGAAACTGCTCAAAATTATTTAAGGGACAGTACACTGTTGTGTCAGAACTTGCATTTTTGTGCCAAATGCACCAGATTTTCATAAACAGGCCAGGACCATTCGGAATGCACCAGTGGTGCAAAATTGCAGTACTTTTGTTTGTGTTGAGGTTTTACAGCCCAGTCAACCCAATGGGGTCATGTTGAGTGCAGTCAGTTTACCTAACCACACTTTTACTGGGCAGGCTTAGTCCTCTAGGTGGTTAACCAGTTTTGTGCACATTCTTACACCTAAAACTGACAACTGCCCTTCTTGAATCAGTGGAAGGGAGAGAATGACGGTAGAAAATATTTCATGATCAATCTCCACAAAAGAATGTTGCCGACCTGGCAGGGGTCAAACCCACAACCTCCTGATCACCAGTGGGTCATGCATTCAACTGAGCCATCGAGGCCAGCAAAATTGCAGTCTTGACTGAACCCTCAAATGCATGCTGTGCATAAATATTCAGCTAAACGGACCTAAGCAAACAGTGCAGACCCTGATTAAACTGTGCCTTAGCAGTCTACACTGTTTGCCAATCAGTTATTAATTTTTAAACCAAATTATCAGGTAGTCCTATGGGCTGTTCAAATTTTAGGGTTAGTAAGGTAAATTTCCTAAAATTCTGTACACCAAAGTTGCTGTCAAAATGGCATATGCACACAGTGCAGACCCAGATCAGACTGCTCCTGAAGGAGCAGTATGATCTGGGTCTACACTGTTTGGCATTCCACTAAGTGTTTTAAGAAACAACTGCATACAAAGCGAAATTCAGGCCAAAATAGTACGGATTAAAGTGTTTGAAAATTTAGTACATTTACCATATCGTAAGGAGTTTAGGTGTCTGAATAATTAGGGTAACTATTTTACATATCAGTTTGGTCTGCAAGGATAAAAGGGTTAACCCATTTATGCCAAATGGATTCTTCTACCTTCACTCTTCAGACCGGTCCATTTCCAATATAAGGGTGTCTGGTTAGTTTTTAATATTACCGTGTTTTATAGAAATTTCTGCATTTTAAAAGCACAGTGTAGACCCTGATCAGATGCCATGTTCTGCAGTGTCTGATCTGGGTCTATACTGTTTGCCAATGTCCCATTTATAGGATGCTAGGTATAAATGGGTTAAAAATACCATAAGTTGTCATAAAAGATAAGAAACATTTGAGAAGAAAACATGGCTCCAGATAAAAGAGGGTATCTGCATAATATTTTTCTTAATTCTCCACAAAAACATATGTTGTGGGTACTCATTAGAAGTGCCTCGGCCATGCGTTTCTAATGAGTACCACAACATATGTTTTTGTGTAGATATAAGAAAAATATTTACAATTTTTGGTTTGAAGAAAGCATCTTATCTGGAGCAAGAAAAAAGGCACTGATAGCTTACCATCTTGCCACAGATCTTCTGTATTCTGGCCAGTTCCAGCAGTAAGATGTGACTTGTTCTTGTTAATCAATGGAGGACTAGACTTTTCTGTAGCTGTGGGACTTGTAACAGTTCTAGGCTTGAATGACCATTTTGACTTTGTAACTGTTGAAGCAGGTATTTTTTCAGCGGAGATATTCTTACTGAGATATTTAGAGGTGTTTGAATTTACTTCAACATTTGCATTCACATTAGATATAGTTCTATTATTATTAAAATCACCAGGTTTTCTTTGAACATTTTCAACAGTTCTTGTAAGACCAATTAGATGAGAATTTACGTTATTCTGTCTGTTCTGAGCATTGAAATTCATGGCATTACTTGTTTCAGTCTTAGTTCCAGTCTGTATCACTTTCGCCAAGTTTTCACTGCTACCAGCAGAGGTATTATTATATTTAATATTCCCCACTGATATATTCATCACACTTGAAGTCTGTCCTGGTCCTGGAAACAGCAACTGAGAAACACCAACACTGGGTGACGAAGTAGGAGATTTAAATGACCACTTTCTTTTGTTACTGTTGAATTCAGGGCTAACTTCTTCATTGCTGTTAGAATTCACAGATCCTGGTGTCACATGACTGTTTGTATGACTTGCAGTCACTGAGGCTAAACTGACTATAACATTTGGTTTCCAATTTATTTCAGTTCTGTTTGATGTACTTTGATTCAAATTTGGTCTGACTGAACCAGTACTTGCTGAAGTCTGAGTATTATAAACATTTTGATTGACACCACTGGTTGACAAACTTCTGTTTGACAATGAATAGTTTTCTGGCTTTGTGAAAGAAACTGGTCTAAAACTGTCTGTATTTGGCACATGTGTATTTCCAAGTCTTATATGAGAGTTCATGCTTATATTTGGTGTTTGAGGATTAGGTCTTTTATCATAAATCTGAGGTGTGCCTGTTTGCCTTACAGTTGCACAAGGTGTTCTCACAGCACATGGAGTGAACCTCACATCTCTCACTCCAGGAGCCCTTGGAGTGAAATTACCATTCTGCGCTCTTGGAGTAAAACTAGCTCCAATTACTCCTTGGCTTCTTGGAGTGGAGTGATTTGAACTAGTACCAAATAAAACTGGAGTATTTGTTGATGAACTGCCAGTGGTGAGCCTTGAACTGTTCAAACTGCTGGGTGTGCCGTGTGCACCGTTTCCTTCTACAGTACTGTGGAATGATTTTTTCTCAAGTGATAATAGAACAGAACGCAGTGAGTCTTGACTACCATGAAACTTGACTTTTTGTAGCTGATTGTTTTTATTCTGGTACATGACAATAACATTGGCTGGTGTAATGTTCAGATAATGGTTCTTGTTTGTGAGACTAATCACACTCACCTGAAACAAAAATAATTCCATAGCACTAGATAAGGCATTTTTTTCAAACAAAAGGTATCAATTATTTTCTTATTTCTCCATTAAAACATATGATGTGGGTACTCATTAAAAGTGCCCTACTGAGGCACTTTTAATGAGTACCCACAACATATGTTTTTTGCAGAGAAGTAAAGAAAGTTACTTATCTGGATATCCCTTATATATAGTTAGTTAATTCTCTGTCTCGAAAGCTCTAGATAAAGAGGAGTATTCATGATAAATATTTTCTTATCACTTCACAAAAACATATGTTGTGGGTATTTATCACATCACTATGGTGCTTCTGATGAGTACCACAACACTAAGGTGCTTCTGATGAGTACCACAACACCAAGGTACTTCTAATGAGTACTACAACCAAGTTTTATGGAAAAATAAGAATAAGGACCATAAGGTCATGGTGGTTTCCCTGAATCCTGCATATTATTTGTAACTTTTTTCTTCATGTGAGTAACCCTGATCATTGGTAATGAAAACAGGTCATGGACTCCTTAGTGTCAATCTTAGTGAACTGGTACCAAGGTCACTTAATGACCTGACCTTTGGCATTCATAGACATTCATGTAGTACCTACTCTCATATCACAGTTAACAATAGTTTTGGGAAAAGGCATTGTTTGACCTTTTTCCCATTCAAAAGCCTAAGGGGACCAAATTTGACCTTGCTGTAAAAAAGGTCAAGGTCAACCTAGTGTCATCATTTCAACAAATTCAGTAGTACTCAGTCACCATCACAGTCAACAACAGGTTTTAAAAAAGCATTGTTTTACCTTTTTTCCAATTCAAAAGCCTATAAGGACCAAATTTGACCTTGCTGTAAAATAGGTCAAGGTCAACCTAGTGTCGCCATTTCAACAAATTCAAAAGTACTCAGTCACTATCACAGTCAACATAGTTTTTGAAAAACGTGTTGTTTTACCTTTTATCCAATTCAAAAGCCTACAGGGACCAAAGTTGACCTTACCATAAAACAGGTCAAGGTCAACCTAGTGTCATCATTTCAACAAATTCAGAAACACTCAGTCACCTTATGCTACACAGCAAGTTTCAAGGCAATCGGCACAGCAGTTCTACAGAAGAAGATTTTTAAAGGTTTTTACCATCTATGATCATTGTGGCCATCTTGGTTAAGTTACCTGGACTATTTGAATACACTTTTGTTCCCTTATTCCCACTGTCAGGAGGCTGCATATAAAATTTAACTGAAATCAGCATAACAGTTTCAGGAAAAAAGTCCTCTGAAATTTTTACCAAAACACTGTAGACATTGGGCCAAGGTCATTAAAAGATGTTTGACATTCATAGATATGTTTATTGTACCTACTGTCATATCATAGACATCAACAGTCAAATGCATTGTTTTACCTTTTTTTCCCATTCAAAAACTAAGAGACCAAATTTGACCTTATCGTTAAATAGGTCAAGGTCAATTTACCATCATTATTTGAATAAACTTGGTAGTACTCAGTCACCTGATGCCACATACCATGTTTCAAGGCAATTGGCCCAGGGATTCTGGAGAAGAAGATTTTTTTAAGGTTTTTACCATATTTGGGCATGGTGGCCATCTCGGTCATTAGACCTGGCATTCGAACAAACTTTTGTTTGCGCATTGCCAAGGGAATGCATATGAATTTTAATTAAAATCGGCCTAGCAATTTATGATAAGACGTCCTCTGAAATGTTGATGGACATGCAATCCTAGTGACCACCGGGAATGACTTTGACTTTGGTATTCACAGACATTCATGTAGTACCTAGTCCTATATCATAGACTCAAACAGTTTTGGAAAAATGCATTGGCTTACCTATTTCCCATTCAAAAGCCTAAGGAACTATATTTGACCCTGCAGTAAAATAAAGGACAACAAAAGGTCATCATTTGAATAAACTTGGTAGTACTCAGTCACCTGATGCTACATACCAAGTTTCAAGGCAATCGGCCCAGTGATTCTGGAGAAGAATTTTTTAAGGTTTTTACCATATTTGGGCATGGTGGCCATCTTGGTCATGTGAATTTGACCATTGGAACAAACTTTTGTTCCCCCATTGTCAGGAGGCTGCATACAATATTTAAGTGAAATTGGCCCAGCCGTTTCAGAAAAATTGTTTGAAAATGGTGGATGGACGGATGACAGAGGCCAACCATCCTATAAGCTCCCGTGGAGCTTTAAGGAGCTTAAAATATAAACCCTTTTTGATTGATAAAAACATCTTACCTAGAGCTATCATAAAAGAAGCCAACATGAAGAAGATACAGTCCATTTATGAACAAGCAAATTAAAAACAAAACCAAAAGTATTTTATTGTAAATAGAGTGTATTAGATGATTACCTATCTTATATGACATTTATTAAACAAGCTCTTTCATTTCAGTAATTCATTTTACAAATATGAAATGTTGCCTTTAAATTCAGCATCTTGACACTCAGTGATTGTTTTACAAAATTTGCCATTATGGGTCCTGGGACTCACTAGGTCCAGAATTCAAGCATCCCAAACTCAAACCATGCATCCAGCCTGGGACTCATGGGGAAACATTTTGTTGCATCCTTCATTTAAACAGTGTTTTATAATTATTTTCTTGATATTTTAATTGGATGTGAAATAAAAGTAAATAGTTGTGACTGAGTTGCTTTAATTCTTTCCAGAAAACTTCCCGAGAAATATGAAACTACACTGTATATTAAAACTGAAGTGTTAAATGTTTTCACACCCAGTTGTGAAAATGTTTTCATAAAACTTCAGTTTTAGTGATAGATGATCAAATACCAGTGATACATGATTATGGACAGACATTTTGTCTGTTTTGACTACTGTGATATAAAGCAGAGACTTTTTTTCTGTCTGTTGCTTTGACTAGACTGTGATAATCATACACATATTTGTAAACTAAAAGCAGACTTTTTTGTCTGTTGCTTTGACTAGACTCTGACTATGATAATCATTCTCAGACTGAGAGGCCTTGGCTGTTCGTGTCGGTCTGCTTTTGCTGACCTAGCAGACCAAACAGCATTTGCTGTTTGGGGTCTAGTTTTATTATCTTTTTAGGGGGGGCATCTTTTTCTTCTTTCAAAAACAAACGATCGCTGTTTCCTGTAGAAAATCGCAAGGGCAAACAGTGTTATGATAAAAGATCTCAAAAGACTAAAAACCAATATTTTAGTGTCCGCTAAGGTTTCCTCCCGTACTGGACAACTTGGTATTGATTATTTGATTGTATAGGTAAAATCAGTGTACCGTAGAGATAGGACGCCTTTCGGTACTGGGTTTACAAAATACTGTACTGAAACACCGCTTGCGCATTCCCTTTTTACGAAAATTAAAGTAGACTTCAAAAAGCAAAATGTACGTACATTCGAGATTTTCTATGAGTCCCATGGACTCACTGAGGCTAATTTTTTGTGTTCTCAGGTGAAATTATGCGTACAGGACGCACGCCTAAAAAAACACTGGACACTTACCATGTTATAGGCAAATTCAGCAGACCACAAACTGATTTTTACTTATTTTTCCTAGAAAACAGGATTTAACACTTCAAGGAGACAGTTTGCATGAAGGGTCTGATCCTATCTTCTACAAACAAGAGGCCCATGGGCCACAGCAGACTCACCTGAGTGACATAGCCACTGCAGATATGCAGAATGTTATGCAACATTTTTCCAATCCTATCATCGCAACCAATGAAAAGATCATCATTTGAGCAGTTCTTAGTTTTGAAGAAGAATATATGGGCTTGACAGTCAACGGAGCATGATCATTTGAACAAACTATCAATCACATTTCAACAGTAGGATCAATGTGAAATTTGGTGGACATTGGCTAAGTGGTTTCTGAAGAATCCTGATTTTATACATGTAAACAGCACAGTGGCAGGGAAATATAATAAACAAGATGGTGGCTATCTTAGATTTCCTTTCAGAACAATTTTAGCTACTGTTGATCTACAGGTCACCTCAATACTTCCAATATAAATGTATATGGCCCATACAAATGCATGGGGAAGCAAATTTGACCATGCCGTTAAAAGGTCAAACGTTAACGTAGGACCATCATTTTAGCAATTTTGGTAGATCTCCTGTCATATATCATCATAATCTGATTTTTGATTAACATGCAGGTACAGGGGCAACATCCACATCAGTGGGCCCCCTTCCAGATAGCTGGCTTGCTGCACGCATGGCAGATCTCACACCAGATCTCCAGGTATGTCTATCATGAGGGTTGATAGCCGACAGCTTCCACTCTCTGCAATCCCTCCTGTCAGCTGCTTCCATGTCATTTTGGGCCTCCCAGGCCCACGCTTTCCATCAACCTGTATGTCAAAGGCTTGACTGCACCACTGGAGCGTTCCACATGTCCATACCATCAGAGTCTTCTCTCCTTCAGAATGAGGTCCAGATCCTCAATGCCAAGCCGCACAAGTAGCTCATTGGACCTGGTGGTGACAATGTCTTGCGGCCTGACATTGCAGATCTGTCTGATCATTGCCCTGTCATTTCGCTGCAGATGCTGGCAGTTCGGCTTTGTCAATGGCCAAGTCTCGCTGGCATGGAGCATTGCGCTCCGCACACAAGAGCTGTACACACGGCCACGTGTTTTGAAAGAGAGGTGGCGTGAAGAGAGAACTGGTAGCAGCTCCTTGAACTTCTTCCAGGTGGTTTTCACACGTGTTGTGGTTGAGAGTTCACAGCCACTTGCTGCTGAGAGCATGTCTCCTAGGTAGCAAAAGGAAGCTACCACCTCAAGCTTGTCAGGTCTGACCTGGACTTCCTTCTGTGGTCTGCCATCCAAGGGGCATGCAGTTCCCTGGCACCGTGTACATCTGTAGTCAGGGTCCTTTTTTCAAGCGCTTGAGCCCTCTCCTGTCCCCCATAATTTGTGCAAAGATTAGGGACCAGGGCTTATTTGGTTCTGAAGTAGAAGATTTTTTAAGGTTTTAACCATATATGGGCATGGCAGCCATTTTGGTCAATGGACGGCAACTATTTTAGCAATCTTTCATTCCCCTGCCCCAGGGAGGCTCCAAATAAAATTTGAGAAACACTGGCCCAGAGGCTCCTGAGGAGAAGTTGTTTGAAATTCTCAACATTTTTCCCATACACATGCATAGGGAAGCAAACTTGACCAATCCGTAAAAATGTCAAATGTCAATGTATGATAATTATTTTTGCAACTTGGTAGACTTCCCGTCCCCGATGATTTATGCAATGATTCAGCCACAAGGAATCCTCGGTTCTGCAGAAGACGATTCTTAAAGGTTTTTACCATATATGGACATGGCGGCCATCATGGTCCATGGACCACAAATATTTTAGCAATCTTCATTCCCCTGTCCCAGGGAGGCTCCAAATGAATGAGCAACACTGGCCCAGAGGCTTCAGAGGTCATTCGAAATTCTCAACATTTTTCCCATACAAATCCATAGGGAAGCACACTTGACCTCGCCATAAAAAGGTCAAATGTCAATGTATGACCATTAATTTAGCAACTTTGGTAGACCTCCCGTCCCCGATGATTTATGCAAAGATTCAGCCAAAAGGCATCCTTGGTTCTGAAGAAGAAGATTTTTAAAGGTTTTTACCATATATGGGCATGGTGGATATCTTAGTCAACGGACTGTGACCATTTTAGCAATCTTTCTTTCCCCCAACCTAAGGAGGCTCCATATGAAATGTGAGCAAAATTGGCTCAGGGGCTTAACAGAAGTTGTTTGAAAATGTTAATGGGATGGATGGACAGAGGCATAGATGGACGCCGGATGAAAAGTGATCACTATAGCTCATCCTGAGCATAGCATAGCTCAGGTGAGCTAAAAATAAGAAAAATATTACAAAATGCCGTCTGCTGAAATTTTTATCCAGCATGCGAAGTGTTAATGTGTCTTACCTGTCTAAGTACTATAACAGTGCCTGGCTGTAGTTCTGCCTCATAATCCTTCAACAAATCTCGATGTACTGTGCCCTGAATTCTACCTAAAAAGGCGTATTTACCGTAAGTATTGGGACACCCTTACTTCTTACACTATACTTGTGTTAAACTTTGAAAGAGTCCATTTTACAATCTCTTGATGTTTCTAAAATAGTGCTGGATGAGTGGCAAACAGTGTAGACCCTGATCAGATGCCTGTTTCTGCAGCATCTGATCTATGTCTAGAGATGCTGCATTCTGTGGTGTCTGATCTGGGTCTATGACTACACTATTTGCAAAAGCCTATCAGTCCCAATACTTAGGGTTATTACGGTGTGAGCCATATTGTGCTGAAACCTGTCTAAGAGACAATTTGCATGAAATGTCAACCTATTTACTGGAAAACAGAAAAAAAAAATATTTTTAAATGTTATGTGCTGAAATTTTTACCCAGCTTGCTATAAAGCATAAAAAAATCCTTTCTTTATGAATTATAAAATATCACTTTTTAAATGAATAAGACACTGCTAATAAATTAAGTAGGCTTTAAAGTAAAACAAATTGATGTAAGATAACAGGAGATTCCATATCTCCTATTTTCAATCTGCTTTTAGCTATTCTTAAGTTGTTTAAATTAATATCTTTCATACTTTATCACACACTATCATACTAGTACTTTATATCGTATTCTACTAGCATCCTTGGAAAAAGCTTGATAATGCAGTTCTGCCTAGTCTATATAGGGCTTACACCAGTTTGTAGAAACATAGATAGAAATATAAGCCCTTCCATATAGAAATTGACATTATGACATGGGCCACGCCATGCCAAAACTTATCTTGGGCATATGTGGATACTGCAGTCTATCAGGGTCTTCATTGTTGGCTAACAGAATCATTGGACACTAGAGAAGGTATCAAAGGAGAGCAAATGCCCGGATGAGACTTTGTCATGGTTGAATCAGGCTCTGTGCATTTTGCACATGCTTGAAGACACAGCTTCATTTTGCGCAGCCCGCATATGCAACCAATATAGACCCAGACCAGCCTACACATCTGCATAGTTTGATCAGGGTCTGCACTGATCACTGATAGAATGTTAAAGGGCAAAATATTATTTTAGCAACCAATGAAGACTGATCCAACTGTTGATGTGTGCATGCACAGTATATTATTTGAGCAACCAGTGTAGACTGATCAGACAGTGGATGTGTGCATGCACAGTATATAATATTAGCAACCAATGTAGACTGATCAGACTGTGGATGTGTGCACGCAGAGTATATTATTTTAGCAACCAGTGTAGACTGATCAGACTGTTGATGTGTGCATGCACAGTATATTATTTTAGCAACCAGTGTAGACTGATCAGACTGTGGATGTGTGCAAGCCCAGTATATTATTTTAGCAACCAGTGTAGACTGATCAGACAGTGGATGTGTGCATGCATAGTATATTATCTTAGCAACCAGTGTAGACTGATCAGACAGTGGATGTGTGCATGCACAGTATATTATCTTAGCAACCAGTGTAGACTGATCAGACAGTGGATGTGTGCATGCACAGTATATTATCTTAGCAACCAGTTTAGACTGATCAAACTGTGGATGTGTGCAAGCCCAGTATATTATTTTAGCAACCAGTGTAGACTGATCAGACTGTGGATGTCTGCAAGCCCAGTAAATTATTTTAGCAACCAGCATAGACTGATAAGACTGTGGATGTGTGCATGAGCAGTATATTATTTTAGCAACCAGTGTAGACTGATCAGACAGTGGATGTGTGCATGCACAGTATATTATCTTAGCAACCAGTGTAGACTGATCAGATTGTGGATGTGTGCAAGCCCAGTATATTATTTTAGCAACCAGTGTAAACTGACCAGACTGTGGATGTGTGCATGCGCTGTATATTATTTTAGCAACCAGTGTAGACTGATCAGACTGTGGATGTGTGCATGCGCAGTATATTATTTTAGCAACCAGTTTAGACTGATCAAACTGTGGATGTGTGCAAGCCCAGTACATTATTTTAGCAACCAGTGTAGAATGATCAGACTGTGGATGTATGCATGCACAGTATATTATTTTAGCAACCAATGTAGACTGATCAGACTGTGGATGTGTGCACGCACAGTATATTATCTTAGCCACCAGTTTAGACTGATCAGACTGTGGATGTGTGCATGCACAGTATATTATTTTAGCAACCAGTGTAGACTGATCAGACTGTGGATGTGTGCATGCGCAGTATATTATTTTAGCAACCAGTGTAGACTGATCAGACTGTGGATGTGTGCACGCACAGTATATTATTTTTACAACCAGTGTAGACTGATCAGACTGTGGATGTGTGCACGCACAGTATATTATTTTAGCAACCAGTGTAGACTGATCAGACTGTTGATGTGTGCATGCACAGTATATTATTTGAGCAACCAGTGTAGACTGATCAGACTGCAGATGTGTGCATGCACAGTATATAATATTAGCAACCAATGTAGACTGATCAGACTGTGGATGTGTGCACGCACAGTATATTATTTTAGCAACCAGTGTAGACTGATCAGACTGTTGATGTGTGCATGAACAGTATATTATTTTAGCAACCAGTGTAGACTGATCAGACTGTGGATGTGTGCAAGCCAAGTATATTATTTTAGCAACCAGTGTAGACTGATCAGACAGTGGATGTGTGCATGCACAGTAGATTATCTTAGCAACCAGTGTAGACTGATCAGACAGTGGATGTGTGCATGCACAGTATATTATCTTAGCAACCAGTTTAGACTGATCAGACTGTGGATGTGTGCAAGCAAAGTATATTATTTTAGAAACCAGTGTAGACTGATCAGACTGTGGATGTGTGCATGCGCAGTATATTATTTTAGCAACCAGTGTAGACTGATCAGACAGTGGATGTGTGCATGCACAGTATATTATTTCAGCAACCAGTGTAGAATGATCAGACTGTGGATGTGTGCAAGCCCAGTATATTATTTTAGCAACCAGTGTAGACTGATCAGACTGTGGATGTGTGCACATGCAGCATATTATTTTAGCAACCAGTGTAGACTGATCAGACAGTGGATGTGTGCATGCACAGTATATTATCTTAGCAACCAGTTTAACCTGATCAGACTGTGGATTTGTGCAAGCCCAGTATATTATTTTAGCAACCAGTGTAGAATGATCAGACTGTGGATATATGCACGCATTGTATATTATTTTAGCAACCAGTGTACACTGATCAGACTGTGGATGTGTGCACGCACAGTATATTATCTTAGCCACTAGTTTAGACTGATCAGACTGTGGATGTGTGCATGCACAGTATATTATCTTAGCAACCAGTGCAGATTGTGGATGTGTGCATTAACAGTATATTATTTTAGCAACCAGTGTAGAATGATTAGACTGTGGATGTGTTCATGCGCAGTATATTATTTTAACAACCAGTGTAGACTGATCAGACTGTGGATGTGTGCATGCACAGTATATTATTTTAGCAACCAGTGTAGACTGATCAGACTGTAGATGTGTGCATGCACAGTATATTATCTTAGCAACCAGTGTAGACTGATCAGTGGATGTGTGCAGGCACAGTATATTATTTTAGCAACCAGTGTAGACTGATCAGACTGTGGATGTGTGCATGCACAGTATATTATCTTAGCAACCAGTGTAGACTGATCAGTGGATGTGTGCACGCACAGTATATCATTTTAGCAACCAGTGTAGACTGATCAGATTGTGGATGTGTGCATGCACAGTATATTATTTTAGCAACCAGTGTAGACTGATCAGACTGTGGATGTGTGCATGCACAGTATATTATTTTAGCAACCAGTGTAGACTGATTAGACTGTGGATGTGGGCATGCAAAGTATATTTTCTTAGCAACCAGTGTAGACTGATCAGACTGTTGATGTGGGCATGCAAAGTATATTTTCTAACAACCAGTGTAGACTGATCAGATTGTGGATGTGTGCACGCCCAGTATATTATTTTAGCAACCAGTGTAGACTGATCAGACTGTGGATGTGTGCACGCACAGTATATTATTTTAGCAACCAGTGTAGACTGATCAGACTGTGGATGTGTGCAAGCCAAGTATATTATTTTAGCAACCAGTGTAGACTGATTAGACTGTGGATGTGGGCATGCAAAGTATATTATTTTAGCAACCAGTGTAGACTGATCAGATTGTGGATGTGTGCATGCACAGTATATTATTTTAGCAACCAGTGTAGACTGATCAGACTGTGGATGTGTGCATGCACAGTATATTATTTTAGCAACCAGTGTAGACTGATCAGAATGTGGATGTGTGCATGCACAGTATATTATTTTAGCAACCAGTGTAGACTGATCAGACTGTGGATGTGTGCATGCACAGTATATTATTTTAGCAACCAGTGTAGACTGATCAGACTGTGGATGTGTGCATGCACAGTATATTATTTTAGCAACCAGTGTAGACTGATCAGAATGTGGATGTGTGCATGCACAGTATATCATTTTAGCAACCAGTGTAGACTGATCAGAATGTGGATGTGTGCATGCACAGTATATTATTTTAGCAACCAGTGTAGACTGATCAGACTGTGGATGTGTGCAAGCCAAGTATATTATTTTAGCAACCAGTGTAGACTGATCAGACTGTGGATGTGTGCATGCACAGTATATTATTTTAGCAACCAGTGTAGACTGATCAGACTGTGGATGTGTGCATGCACAGTATATTATTTTAGCAACCAGTGAGACTGATCAAACTGTGGATGTGTGCAAGCCAAGTATATTATTTTAGCAACCAATGTAGACTGATCAGACTGTGGATGTGTGCAAGCCCAGTATATTATTTTAGCAACCAGTGTAGACTGATCAGACTGTGGATGTGTGCATGCACAGTATATTATTTTAGCAACCAGTGTAGACTGATCAGACTGTGGATGTGTGCATGCACAGTATATTATTTTAGCAACCAGTGTAGACTGATTAGATTGTGGATGTGTGCATGCACAGTATATTATTTTAGCAACCAGAGTAGACTGATTAGATTGTATTTGTATGTGCGCTGTACATTAGTTTAGAAACCAACATAGACAGAAGACGCAGCAAGTATGTGCACTGAATATTAGTTTAGTAACCAGTGTAAACTGATCTGACTGCATGAATGTGCAAGCTCATCTCAGACTTCTTTGGCTATGTATGTCACAAGGTTGATTTTTATCCAGAAGGAGGAGTTTGATCTGGATCTACACTATTCACCATTAGCCAGCACTTTATAGGCACATCATAAGATAGTTAAATGGACTCCTTCAAGTTTTAAGACAAGAAGTGTAAGATGTTAAGGTGTCTGAATATTTAGGTATTTCAACTTTCATTGCTAGATAATAACAGGCTTTTGCAAACAGCATAGATCCAGATGAGACAGCTCATGATGAGCTGTCTCATCAGGATCTATGCTGTTTCACATTCAGTCTTTCATGTTTTTTTTTTTTTTTTTTTTGATTTGGGTTTTACCGGCCCTTTCAAGAATATTTCATTTATATTGAGCCAAATGTTCACCAAGGTGGGCAAAAACCAGAAAACCCAGGGGAAAACCACCTGTACCTGCATGTTAATCAAAAATCCATTGATGATGATGATGATTTTAAGAAAGAACTGCATAAATATTAAAATTTAAGACAAAAAATATGGAATAAAGTGTTTGAAAATGTAGGGCATTTACCATAACCATCAAGTCTCCACCTACCTGATTTATCCCTCAGAGTAACACTGGCATCAGAACCCTGGGTATCTAGTGCCTCTATCACTGCAAAAACCATTGCAACTTTCCCTTTTACTAGCTGTTTCTTGCCTGCCTGTACAAAAGACAACATTACCAGTAAGTCAACTATCAGAACGCTGACAACAAAATAAATGGACAATTATGAGTGTTTTGCTTTTCATTTTGCTTTTCATTTATCATTTTCTGAAAAAAGGACATAAACTCTCTCTCCCTCCAGCTCCCTCTCTGTTTGACAAAGATCAAGATCAATGCAGTGCTGCCATCTCACACCAGACACGTGATAATTCACATTTTCCTGACCCTGAACCCACAGCCCAACGGTCTTTTCTAAAAGCATTATGCCTGACCTTATTAGTCTGTGATCACTGTGGTTCTACTGTAATTTTATATTTTTTAATCCTTGTCCTGCTGAACCCGGATATACCCTGCCTTTGCAAACAGTGTAGATCCAGATCAGTTGGCTAATCTTGACCTGCACTGTTTGGCATTCAGTATGTGAATTTATATCAACAATCCGGATCAAGGAATCTGATTGGCTGAAAATTAGATCTTAATTTTTTCAGCATGACAAGGATATTAGCTGAAGATAAGGCACCTTTTTTCAGCCAAAAAGGATTGATATTTTTCTTATTTCTCCACAAAAACACACGCTGTCCTGAGGTGCTTCTAATGTTTTCAAGGAGAAACAAGTACACTATTATCTGGATGACCCCTCTTATCTTGAACTATGCTTATATAGGAGAATATACATGAATGAAAAACAATGTGAATGAAATGCCAAAGCCTATTTTCTGGAAAAAACTGGAGCTGGTGTTTGTAAAACACTATGCCCCCAACTGCCTGACTCTAACAATGCTTGACTACAACACTGCTTGCCCATGACAAGTACTAACAATAACAGTACAAATATACGAGATTTCAGTGTTATTTTATTAAAAGGGAAATAACTCTAAAATGGATGATAATTTGGATAAGACAAAAACATACGGGTCACCTATATTTTCATGAGGAATCCATATAGAAAATTTCAAAACATTAACATACATGGTTCTAAACTTATGCTATACACAATAAAACAACATTAAATGGCAAGAAATTGCAAAGGGCCATAACTCCAACAACAAAATTTCATTAAACTGGTTGAAAATTTCATCAAGTGCTCTCCTCCTCGGTCCCAATCAGTATACCAAATATCAAGGCTCTAGCTAAAAAACTTTTTGAGATATCCTGCTGACAAGATCTCAATGTTATTTTATTAAAAGGGAAATAACTGTAAAAGGGGAGATAATTTAGATAAGAAAAAAATACGGGTCACCTACTTTTTCATGAGGTATCCATATATGAATTTTCAAAACATTAGCATACATGGTTCTAAACTTATGCTATGCACATGAAAGCAACAAGATTAAATAGCCAGAAATTGCAAAGGGCCATAACTCCAACAACATTTCGTAATTGGTTGAAAATTTACTCAGGTGATCTCCTCCTCAGTCCCATCAGAATACCAAATATCAAGGCTCTAGCTCATATACTTTTTGAGATATCTTGCTAACAGGATTTCAATGTTATTTTATTACAAGGGAAATAACTCTGAAATGGGAGACAGTTCGGATAAGAAAAAAATACAGGTCATCTATTTTTTCATGCGGAATCCATATATGAAATTTCAAAACATTAGCTTACATGGTTCTAAACTTATGCTATACACAATAAAGCAACAAATGGCCAAAAATTGCAAAGGGCAATAACTAAAAAAAACTAGAAATGTGTCAGTATGACACAGATGCCCCCGCCCAGGGCCATACTCACCCACGTGCAGGTATTTTGCAAAAAATGAAGATGAAAAAGGGTCATAACTCTCATAATAATTGGCAGATTTTACCCTAAATCAAACTTTTTTAAAACAAGAAAAATACTAACGCATTATGGGCAGGTTTTTCAAAAGGTCAATGAAAAGGTAAACCTCGGAAGACCCAATGCCCACGGGCCATGACATCGCTATTTTAAAGGACAGCTTTATGAAAAATCCGTCCAAAATTCAATTTTGGCTGCACAAGCTTTCGGCTTCAGGTACCTAACAAAGAAAGTCAGCGTTGTCTCTCTTATACAGGGCATGCCTACTTGCCCTTATCTATGCCTCTACCAAATATTATCAAAATATTTCAAACCATTTAGAAGTTATGAAGTGCACAAGAATTTGGCTTAGAAATTCATTCGGGGGAGTTAACTTGAAAAAATAGCCATCAAAAGAGATGGCAAATCCCCTGACCGCACCGCAAATGGCAGTCTTTTTTCAATCTAGGGCATCAGAGATGTTATTTTATCAAGGGATACACTTGTTTAACCCTGCAGTGGGTGATAACTCTACAACTGTGAATCAGACACAGAACTCTAAAACCATAAGTTGTAGAAACTGGAGTTTGTGTTTTTCAACAAAGAAACTGAAAATAATGAGAAAAATAAGGCCTGTTGCCTGCAATGATTATAACTCTCAAACCGTAAGTCATGGAAACTGGATTTTTTGTTTGCTAGTATGTGATTTTCAACAAAGAATCCAAATATAATGAGAAAAATAAGGCCTGTTGCCTGCAAAGATTATAACTCTCAAACTGTAAGTCATAGAAACTGGATTTTGTGTTCACTAGTAAGTGATTTTCAACAAAGAATCCAAAAATAATAAGAAATATAAGGCCCTTTGCCAGCAAGGCCTGTAACTCTTCAGCCATTAGTCTGAGAAACTCAATTTTGTGTTCCCTAGTAAGAGATTTTCAACAAAGAATCCAAAAATAATGAGAAAAATAAAGCCTGCTGCATGCATTGCTGATAAATCTGCATCCAAAGTGTAAGTAAGGGAGATAACTCCAACATTCCGTAGGTCAGGGTTGTCCTTACATATTGTGACACACCTAGTTTATGTTCTAAGCATCTCTACATACTATCATCAAAATGTCTCCACTGGTTAAAGAGTTATGGCCTGCACAAGATTTTACAACCAGGGGAGATAATTGAAAATAAATGGAGTAGAGTAACCCATAGTTACAATTTTTAAATGCAACTCTCCTTCTTAATGTTCTAAGCATCCCTATTAATTATCAACAAAAAATCTCAACTAGTAGAGAAGTTATGACCATCAGCAAATTTAAAAAATATAGGAGATAACTCAAAAATGGAGTCAGACTTGTCTTTTGTGTACATGACATGCCAACTCAATGTCCTCTACAACTTGATGAAGTATCATAAAAATATCTCAAAAGGTTGAATAGTTATGGCCTGCACAAGATTTAACAAATATGGGAGATAACTCCAGAAATGAGTCAGAGTTGTTGTTCTTGTTATGTGACACACCTACTCAATGTCCTCTACAACTTGATCAAGTATCATGATAATATCTCAAAGTGTTATTGAGTTATTGCCTGCACAAGATTTCATAACTATGCAGTCAGTTAGAGTTGTCATTCTTGTATGCGACACCTCTACTCAATGTCCTCTACCTATTGGTGAAGTATCATGAAAATAACATAAGGTTTTAGAGTTAAGGGCTGCACAAGATTTAACAACTATGGGAGATAACTCCCAAAAGGGAGTCAGCTAGAGTTGTTGTTCTTGTATGTGACATAACTATTCAATGTCCTCTACAACTTCATCAAGTATCATAAAAATATCTCAAAGAGTTATTGTTATGGCCTGCACAAGATTTTATAACTATGGGAGATAACTCAAGAACACAGTCAGTTAGAGTTGTCTTTCTTGTACAAGACACACCTACACAATGTCCTCTACCTAATGGTGAAATATCATGAAAATACCTTAAAGAGTTTTAGAGTTATGGGCCGCACAAGATTTAAAAACCATGGGAGGTAACTCCAAAATGGAGTCAGCTAGAGTTGTCTCTCTTGCACGTGACACACCTACTGGTCGTCCTCTCTATCCCTACTAAATATGAAAGCAATTGGCTGAAGAATAACGGTAACACAACTTTGAAAAAAGGTTAACCAAAAGGTAAACCTCGGGGGCCCGGATGAAAAGATATTGAATGGAAACCATTTTTCAACTATTTTTCAACACTGATAAAGGGCCATAACTCCAAAAATAATTGGTGGATTTTACCCTAAATCAATCTTGACCTATATTTTATAATTATATGCTTCTGTATAAAATATGAATCCAATTCACTAATCTTTTAAAATGTTATCGAATGGACACCATTTTTCAAAGTTGAAAAAGGGCCATCACTCAAAAAAAAAATTGGTGGATTTTACCCTGAATCGTACTTGACCTACATTTTATGATTATATAAAATTTGAATCAAATACACTAATCTTTTCAAAAGAAAAACGGAAACCATTTTTCAACTATTTTTCAACATTGATAAAGGGCCGTAACTCCAAAAATAATTGGTGGATTTTACCCTAAATTGAACTCAACCTACAATTTATGATTATATACCTGTGTATAAAATTTGAATCCAATATACTAATCTTTTCAAAAGATATCAAACGGAAACCATTTTCAACTATTTTTCAACATTGATAAAGGGCCGTAACTCCAAAAATAATTGGTGGATTTTACCCTAAATCGAACCTGACCTACATTTTATGATTTTATACCTGTGTACAAAATTTCAGTCCAATACACCAACCCCTTCAAAAGATATTGCATGGAAACCATTTTTCAAAACTCCCAAAATAATTGGCCGATTTTACCCTAAATCGAACTTGACCTGTATTTTATGATTATATACCTGTATATAAAATTTCAATCCAATACACCAATCCTTTCAAAAGCTATCGCACGGAAACCAAAAGTGTTACGTACGGGACGGACGGACGGACGTACGGACAGTGGTGATACTATATGACCTCCCAGTGAAAATGGTGGGGGCATAAAAATTCATTAAACTGGCTGAAAATTTAATCAGGTAATCTCCTTCTCAGTCACAACCAGTATAGCAAATATCAAGGCACTAGCTCAAATACTTTTTGAGATATCATGCTAGCGAGATTTCAATGTTTTTTTTTTTTATTACAAAGGAAATAACTCTATGGGTCACCTATGAGGAATCCATATATGAAATTTCCAAAACATTAGCATACATGGAGCTAAACTTATGCTATTGCACATGAAAGAAACAAATGGCCAAAAATTGCAAAGGGCCATAACTCCAACAAAATTTCATTAAATTGGTTGAAAATTTGATCAGGTTATCTCCTCCTCAGTCCCAATCGGTATACCAAATATCAAGACTCTAGCTCAAATACTTTTTGAGATATCTTCCTAACTAGATTTCAATGTTATTTTATTAAAAGGGCAATAACTCTAAAATGGGAGATAATTCGGATAAGAAATGAATATGGGTTGCCTATTTTTCACGAGGAATCCATATATGAAATTTCAAAACATTAGCAAACATGGTTCTGAAGTTATGCTATGCACCAGAAAGTGCGAAGACTGAATGAACGAACGAACAAACGAATGAACGGACAAGCCAGATGCAATATGCCCACAACTTTCTTCAAAGTTGGGGGCATAACTAGAGCTGTCAGAGGATCTGACTATAGCCCCGCTGCAGCACTATCAGAGCATTCTAGCTTTTATAGTTCCTGTTACAAAAATTTTCAAGAATGGCAAAATTTGAAAATCTACAAAGGGATATAACTCCAGGAGTTATTGGCCCTTGGCCACCAATTTTGCCACTACACCTTCCTTACCTTAGAGACCAAGTGTGGTATAAGTTTCATCGAAGTAGGACCACAAACATAAAAGTTATTAAGCAAAATGTATTTTAATTTTTTGAAAACCTACCAATGGACATAACTCCAATGGACCCTTGACCCTTATTCTGGTATACACGATTAATTCAGTCATTGTCCATGTTTATACGAACTTTCAGCTTTCTAGCTTTCTTAGTTCCTGAGAAATCTGTTACGAAAATTTTCAAGGATGGCAAAATTTGAAAACCTACCTGGCAAAATTTAAAACCTACCAAGGGACAGAACTCCAAGTGTTATGGATCCTTGGCCACCATTCTGCCATTACATCTTACTTACCTTAGAGACCGAGTGTAGTATAAGTTTCATTGGAGTAGGACCACAAACATACAAGTTATTAAGCAAAATGCATTTCAATTTTGCAGTCATAGACTCACAGAATGACCGAATAATGGAAGGACATGGCAAATCCAGTATAGCCCCACTTTTCAAAGCAAGGCTATAATAAGAAAAACATTTCAAAATGTTGTCTGCTGCCCTGCATTCTAAGCGTTAAAGGCCTGGTTCACCTGCAAATCTGTTCTGTCCAATCAGGACTTTGGATGTTGTCAATATAATCTTTAGTATCAAACGATTTTGTAAACAGACACAACAATCACCCTGATCAGACTATAAAGATGTGCCGGCTGATCTGGCTTTTTGATGTCTTATATTACCCCAAGGTACATTTTCACAGGGCATGGCTCAGAAGTTTAAAAATATTTGCCCATATCTCTAACATAGCTCCTGATACCCTGCTTTTTTCAATAGAAGAGTACTGAAACCTTATTTACCCAACATATTGGGGCACCTTATCTACTTACCATACATGTCCTAAAATTTGAAATAGTCCGTTCTCCTACTTCTTGATGTGTCTAAAACAGTGCAATATGTATGGCAAACAGTGTAGACCCTGATCAAATGCTACATTCTGCAGTGCCTGATCTGGGTCTACACTGTTTGCAAAGGCCTATCTGTCTCAATACTTAGGGTTATTATGGTATTTTATTCTTATTTCTCCAAGAAAACATATGTTGTAGGTACTCATTAGAAGCACCTTGCCAAGCTGAGTACCTACAACATATATTTTCCTGCATCACAACATCAAATAAGAAAACTATTATGTGGATACCCCTATTATCTGGAGCTAAGTCTTGACAAGAGAAACAAGAAGGCCATGATGGCCCTGTATCCCTCACCCGAGTATCACAGCATTTTGAGAATCTGACCTAGGCAAACATTCTAACCAAGATTCATGATGATTATATTAACAAGACAATGTAGCATGCCTAATGGACTGTGAAATACAGGTCAAGGTCAAAAATTGAAGACTGCACAAGAGTTCACGCTAAGAGTATGCATGTGCCAAGTATCACTGGCTGTAGGATTGAGAAACTGACCTAAATGCAAAAACTTAACAAAGTCAGTGGACCGTGAAATATAGGTCAAGGTGAAATATGGATGACTGCACTCAAGAGGCCATGCTAAGATGTATGCAAGTGCGAAATATCACAGCTAGGACCAATAGTTACTGAGAAACTGACCTAAACAGTAAAACTTAAGGTCACTGGACAGTGAACTATAGGTCATAAGTGACTCAATTTCAAACTTGACCTAGAAATCATCAGGACAAACATTTTGAGCCAGATCCATGATGATTACATAAAGAATGTAACTTCTATAGTGTTAATATGATTTTCCTTTGATTTGACCTGGTGATCTAGTTTTTGACCCAAGTGACCCAGTTTCAAATTTGATCTATATTTCATAAGGGCAAACAGTCTGAGTAAGTGTCATTAAGATCGGGTAAAAATTGTGACTCTTGAGTATTAACAAACTAATTGTTGACGACGCATGATGCACAATACAGAGGGTGACCACAACAGCTCACCCTGAGCATTTGTTCAAGTGAGCTAAAAATATTGACATTTCTATGAATAACCACCTTATATCAAAAGCTACTGTAATAACCCTAGATATTGGGACAGACAGGCCTGAGCAAACAGTATAGACCCTGATCAGATACTGCATTCTGCAGCATCTGATCAGGGTCTACACTGTTTGCCACTC
This sequence comes from Anodontia alba, assembly GCA_964016985.1. NCBI lineage: Eukaryota > Metazoa > Mollusca > Bivalvia > Lucinida > Lucinidae > Anodontia > Anodontia alba. Next base: position 105,792,030 of record OZ024828.1, read on the forward strand.
ATCCAGCACTATTTTAGGCATATCAGCAGGTAGCAAAATAGACATTTTCAGATTTTAGGACAAGTATGGTAAGGAGTTAAGGTGTCCCAATACAGGGTAAATACGGTAAGTTACAAGTTTACCTTTAGTGGTATAGTAGCTATGGAAAATGTTTTCATCAGCTGGATACCATCCACTTCTAAATCCTGGAGCAATGTTTGCCATGGTGAGTCTTGGAACACGTCATCAGAGGACTGGGATGCCAATATAACTGTGTCTTCCTGCAGATTACAGTAAATGTTCTTTGCCTAGATAATGCAGATATGCCAAATTGACTCTTCTACTGCTCCATTTGCATATATCACTTGAACATAAGCCGAGTCTGGTTTAGTTTATTACTTCTTTTTATTATTCTTATACAAGAAATCATGTATTTTAATAAATATTTTGTGACATCATATCTGGGTCTACACTTTGTCAATGTTCCTTTTTGGGGATGCTAGGCATTAAAAGGAAAAAGTTTAAAGAGTAAAATGTCTTTTAGGAGACCAGAAAATTGGCCCTTTTATGGAGGTAGTTACTTGATATAGGCTGTCTTAAGTTTTCTGACTGTATTTCTCCTCTATAAATCAGCCACAACATGAGAACATTCAAACACACACCCAGTAAAGACAGATCAGACAGGGATTCAAGGTTTCTACTGTCAGACGGCAAAGACTCTACATCTTCATTGCAAGCAGATCAGGTCAAACACACCTTCTGATATAGTGATAATTTAGAATAACTATTATTTTTGCACCAAAACATACCTTCAAGGGAACTCACTGGAATCTTCTAAGCGAAGTGATCTTATGCATGTGTCCAGTCAATAACCACAAGATATATTTTGATGCAAAATAACAAGAAGAGTTGTCAGAAGACAACACAACTCGCCAGAAAAGCAGTGTGGATGAAATATGAAAGCTGTATCTTACATACGTCATGTTCACTTTTCAAAACTTAAACACAGCTGTAAATGACAAGGTATGACCTAGCCTTGACCTAGGCAGAAAGTCAAACTGAGGAAGGGGTGAGTGCTACTGAAAGACCTTACTCTAAGGTAGGTGTGGGCCATATATTAAAGCGGTATCTTGAATACTTCAGCAAAAACATACATTATTTAAAACTTAAATGTAGAACTTGAACGTAGGTTTAAATGAAAAGCTAGGCAGAAGGTCAAACTGAGGAAGGGTGTGTGCTATTGAAAGGTCTTACCCTAAGGCAGGTGTGGGCCAAATATTAAACCAGTATCTTGACTACATCAGCAGTTACATACACTTTTCAAAACTTAAACACAGAACTTAAACATAGGTGTAAATGACAAATTGTGAACTGACCTTGACCTATATAGAGGGTCTAAACTTGGGGATTGGGGTGTATGCTATTGAAGGTAGATGTAGGCCAAATATGGAAGCAGCCCTTAAATAACTAAAAAACTATGCACAACTTTGAAAACTTAAACATTGTGCTAACGACGATGATGCCAACTCGGACAGGGAGGGGGACAGACGCTGACGCCAACGATTGGGTGACAACATAAGCTCTTCAGGGACATAGACCAGGCGAGCTAAAAATTAACTTCTAAATGGTAGTCAAGCCGATAGTTGCAAAATATTTAAGAAAGCTGCAATTTGTAGTGCAAGCATGAATCTGGTATAAATGTTGCTGGAAGTATTATATTTGATTTCAGATAGAGAGGCACCTAAAATTTTTCCACTTCGGTTAAAATCCAATATGGCCATCATGACTGAAATAACCATTTAATAAGTGCACCTAACGGGAACTGCAAAGCAAGTCCCTGAACCATGGAGTGATTCAGCATGCAGATGCACTACTATAGATTAAGTGACCAGTGATTTGTGTGACCAAAAATGTGATGGTCCAACAAATACTTGGGTGGTTCGGAGCTTATCTTGGTCAGCCTATAAAATTTGCGATCACAGCCATTTTGAATTTTGTCTCCACTTCGAATTTTATTTCTATCCGTTCTCTTGTCTATTTACAAGCTAAGCATGATTCGTTTTGTGCATAAGGTACACTTTATGTAGATTTTTAGATAACACATAGACTTTACACTCTTTTCACGTGATAATCTTAAAAAACTTTGACACAGGTAAGCGAATGATAGTATATTGTCGTTGTACCTGTCATCGGCATACACTAGTTTTCTGTATTCGGAAAGCATGCTCCCCCCCCCACCCCCCACACCATCGTGGCCCACGAAATAGATGGGCTGCATAAAGCCCCCATGGCAGAGCTGCTAGTAACTAAGCAAGACCTGAACTCATGTGATCGAGTCGGGTAAAAGTCCCACAAATTTGGAGGCAATGTCTCTGAACTACTGAAATATTGTCAACTTGGACGTTATATTGCAATTCATGTAGTGGATTAGAAGTCAAGCGTGGTCTGAAATGAAATTCAGTTAGATCTGGCCAACCTACCTATGAGGCATGAGATGATAATTTGGACGCACGGATATAGGTAGCACCTATGCTATTAAATTCATATTAAAATTAATATGCTGACATCACTTGCTATAAAGTGCCTTTTAAGACAGCATTTTCATTAGTTTTGCTATTCAAAATCATTCTTGATACAAATGTGAATGTACCTGAAGCCTAACAATGGCTACTGGATGATTCTAAAAATCCCCAAAGTAGATATATTTGCACCCTATCTACCTATTACATGATAAAAACATATTTTTACACTCTACCGGGATAATAAACCGATACAGAGTCATTAATAGCCATTTATTTGGGTAAAATCGAGATACAGAAAAAAATCAAGAATTTTAAATGCCATCTTTAATCAAACCAGAAGTAGAATATTTTTCTGGCCAAATTTAACTGATGTGTCTAAGAGTTTATTTTTATAAATACCTTACATTAATTTGTTATTATGTACCCAATTTAAAACCCAAGTTCACAGGAAAGTCGGAAACAGTTGATACAACAGCTGCTATTTCGTATCATATCTGCCATCTGAATAAAACCGGATGTAGAATTATTTCAAGATGCCTCCCTATCTGAAATCACTTATCACTTATATAGGTCTCATTCACATTAAGTAAGTTTCATGCTTGTACCACAAAGTGCAGCTTTTTCTGACAATCGGCTGGACTATACTATATCTTGTCTCAGTAAAAAAATCTGAACACTGCCTTTTCTGGAAATATGAAAGTGACTACAATGAAAAATATTTTTCTATCAAAACTGACATAAGTCAAAGTGTTCACTGTTTTTTAACATTTTAGAGTTTTGGTACAAGGTTGAATCATATGAACTTACTTTGTTGGTCTTGTCAGGATCTGATGTGGTTATTCCTGGAATTAATACTGAGTCCATACTTTGACCAGGTTGCTGCAAATAAAAATGGTTTTGTATTAGAACACTGTAATATATATATTGAAGTGTTTCTTTACAATATGGTTCATAATAAAATGATTTCTGATATAACACAGATGTTATACCAGAGGACCTGTTCACTTGTTAAGGAGGAGTATTTGATGATAATTCTGGAATATTTTTTCAATTTCTCCATAGACACATTTTGTGGGTATTCATTAGAAAGTACTTCCTTCCTTTACATGTCCTCTGATTATAGCCAAACAAATAAAAATGTAAATTATAATACCCCGCCATTATCCTGTTGTGCGGGCAGATAACTCTGTCAAGCATTGACAAAATTTGCCCATTAGCAATCAAAAACCAGATATCCTTCATATCAATGCATGTACCAAGTTTGGTTAAAATCCCTTGACATTTACTCAAGTTATCGTCCGGAAACGAAAATATGGGATGTCTTAGGTAGATACTCCATCAAAATTTGACGAAAATTGCCCATTAGCAATCAAAAACCAGATCTCCACAATATCAATGCACATACCAAGCTTGGTGAAAATCCAATGATGTTTACTCAAGTTATCATCCAGAAATGAAAATATAGGCATGTCTTGGACAGAAAACTCCATCGAAATTTGACGAAAATTGCCCATAAGCAATCCCAAACCAGATCTCCACAATATCAATGCACATACCAAGTTTGGTGAAAATCCATTGATGTTTACTCCAGTTATCATCTGGAAACAAAATAGGGATGGACGGACGCACGTTCTCACGGTTGGAAGTGGGTAGTCATCAGTATAATAGACACTTATGTGGCAAAATTCTCTTAAAAGGTTACCCACGTAAGAGGCAATTTTGGCCACTTAAATGTCAATAATACAGATTAAATCACATTTTTACTCATGACTGACTACTTTAGTGGCAAAATGTCCAAATTTCTAGCCACTTATTGTCTCTCCGGTGAGTGTGAACGGATGGACGGATGGATGGACTGACAGACACGTACGTCCAACATGAAACCATAATACCCCACCACTACTGTGTAGAGGGGGTATAAAAATGTATAAATTATATAGAAAAATGACCATTATAATCTAAGCATTTTTCTGTATAATGATAGCAAGGGTATTAATTAAACAGCCTTTTTTATATAACAAGAATTCCGCAGAAGGCGTCATCGAACCTGCTGGGGCAAAAGTCACAGGAGCCACAATCAGAATGTGGTTATTAAATAAGTTTATTTCATTCTTAGCAGTGCTTAGTTGGAAAATTGGGTTGAAAAAAATGAGGACAAAGTGCCTAGTGGGGCACATATATTCCAGGCCAGTGCCATTCCCTCTAATGGCTATATCTTCAGCACTGACTTTTCGCATTATACAGCCCAATGATAATGGAACGTCGAGTAAAAGTCACTGGAGCGTGAAATATAGGTCAAGGTCACGGGTCAAGGTACCTGCTAATTCAGTACATCAAGGAGAAGCACTATGCAATGTATGGTGGTTGTAGGCCTTATAGTTGAGGACTTGTCAAACATCAACATAAAATGTGTCAAATATAGGTCAAGGTCACCGGATCAAGGTACCTGCCAAGCCAGTGCAATGAGGTGAAGCACTATGCAAGGTTTAGTGGTTGTAGGTCTTATATTTGAGGAGGTACCGAACATCAACATAAAAAGTGTCAAAGTCACTGGAGTGCAAAATATAGGTCAAGGCCACCAGGTTAAGGCACCTGCCAAGTCAGTACATCAAGAAGAAGCACTATATAAGATTTGGTGGTTGAAGGCCTTACAGTTGAGGACATATGGAAGGGCGCATAAAAGGTGTAAAAGTCAATGGAGTGCAAAATATAGGTCAAGGTCACCCAGTAAAAGTATCTGCAGAGGCCGTACATTGAGGAGCACTATGCGATGTTTGATGGTTGTAGGCCTTATAGTTGAGGAGATATTGAACGTTGACGTAAAATGTGTAAAAGGCACTGGAGCGCAAAATATAGGTCAAGCTCACCGGGTCAAGATACCTGCCAAGTCAGTACATCTAGGAGAAGCACTATGCAAGGTTTGGTGGCTAGAGGTCTAACACTTGAGGAGATCTGGAATGTTGATATAAATTATGTCTGAGTCACTGCAGCCAAAATATAGGTCAAAGTCATCAGGTCAAGGTATCCACCAAGTCAGTACATTGAGAAGAAGCACTTTGCAAGCTTTGATGGTTGTAGGCCTTATAGTTGAGGAGATATCGAACGTCGACGCAAAATGTGTCAAAGTCACTGGAGCGCAAAATATAGGTCAGGGTCACCAGGTCAAGGTACCTGCGGAGTCAGTATATCTAGGAGAAGCACTATGCAAGATTTGGTAGTTGTACGCCTTATAGTTGAGAAGATCTGGAACGTCAACGTAAATTATGTCAAAGTCAATGGAGCGCAAAATGTAGGTCAAGGTCATTGGGTCAATGTACCTGCCAAGTCTGGAGGTCAGGGAGATGTGTCATGCAAGGTATGATGGTTGTTGTAGAATTGTAGTTGATTAGAATACTAACTTTGACGTAAATGTCGAACTTCGACATAACAGAACTGTTAACAGACAGACAGACGGACGAACGGACAGACGAATGGAAAAGCGGGCACCTTTGTCGAAAAAGTCAGGAGGTCAGGGATATGTTTCATACAAGGTTTGATGGTTGTTTAATCTTGCAGTTGATTAGAATACTAACTTTGATATAAATGTTGAACTTTGACATAAATGTCGAACCTCGACATAACAGAACTGTTAACAGATGGACAGACAGATGGACGAACGGACAGACGAATGGAAAAGCGGGCACCTATGTCGCAAAGTCTGGAGGTCAGAGAGATGTTTCATGCAAGGTTTGATGGTTGTTTAGTCTTGTAGTTGATTAGAATACTAACTTTGACATAAATGTCGAACTTCGACATAAATGTTAACAGACGGACAGACGAACGGACAGACGAACGGAAAAGCGGACGCCTATGTCGCAAAGTCAGGAGGTCAGGGAGATGTTTCACTCAAGGTTTGATGGTTGTTCAGTCTTGTAGTTGATTAGAATACTAACTTTGACATAAATGTCGAACTTCGACATAAATGTTGACTGACGGACGGACGGACGGAAAATCAGACGCCTATATCGCACCCTGCTACAAGCAGGTGCGATAAAAACTGTATAGATTAATAATCTATACATTTTTATATAGACAAGGCTGTTTAATTAACATCCTTCTTGCTTTGGATCCCAGCAATAGTGTTCTTGTTTGTTTGTGTTGTGGTTTTACAGCCCAGTCAACCAATGTGGTCATGTTGATTGTGGTCAGTTTACCTAACCACACTTTTACTGGGCAGGCTTAGTCCTCTAACTTATAAGTGGTTAACCAGTATTGTGCACATTCTTAGGCCATACACTGACAACTGCCCTTCTTGAATCAGTGGAAGGGAGAGAATGACCGTAGAAAATATTTCATGATCTCTCCGGCAATAGTGTTCTAATAAAGCAGATGTGGTTCATACAGAAATATTAGCTCTAAACCAGGTGCAAAAATAAAAATGATCCTACCAGTTTAGGCAGAAGACCTGCAGGACCTGGGAATTTTCTTCTTGGTCTTCTAGGAGTTGAACCTGGTGTTGCTTTGGCACTGGTCCCAACAGGGGTCATCAGACTTTCTCTTATACCAGCAATCACTGGGGACTGGTCATCCTGAGCTACACTCACACCAGTCCTTGCGACAGACAGCCGTCCACTGACTGATCCTGGGATAACTGTTGTAGAAGTAAAGACTTGTTCTCCTGCTGATAACATCTCAGTGGCTGATGGAAATTTTGTACTGGAACTAATGGAAGTTTCTCTTGCATGGTGGTCTAGTGAGGCTTCTAAAACATGTATGACATAGATCAAAATTCATAGTTCTAGACAAAAGTGGGCATCAGCTAAATATTTATCTTATTTCTTCACAAAAAACATGTGTTATGGTACTCATTAGAAGAGCCTTGCTGAGTACCCACAACATATGTTTTAGTGCTGAAATAAGAAAATTATCAATATGTTTTGGTTGAAATATGCTAGAAATCATATTTACGTTTAAAAGTATTTGGACAGACAGGCCTGAACAAACTGTGTAGACCCAAACCAGATGCTGCAGAATACGGACATATCAAACATATCAAAATGAACTTGAATCAGCTTATACAAAATTTATATAGAAATAATATAGAGATAAGGTGTCCAACAAGAGGGCCATGATGGCCCTGGATTGCTCATCTGAGCTAAGATTAGCTCTGGCGGTAATTTTGTTCAGCGGAGTGGAACCATTTTAGTAATTTTGGTAGAGGGTCACTCAAGGAACATTTCTGTGAAATTATTTTGAAATCTGGCCATTGCCTAGGAGGAGATGTCCTTTAAAGGTTTTTCCATTTTGGTAGAAAGATGTAGTTTTAAAGTTTTTTTCTTTTTTTAGCTTTGGTGGCCATTTTGTTCTGTGGAGCAGAACCATTTTAAAAATTTGGTAGAGGGTCACCTAAGGAACATTTCGGTGAAATTATTTTGAAATCAGGCCATTGGCCTATTAGGAAATGTCGTTTAAAGGTTTTTCTATTTTTAGCTTTGGCCGCCATTTTATTCAGTGGAGCAAAATCGGTTTAGCAAGTTTGATAGAGGGTCACCCAAGGAACATTTCTGTGAAATTATTTTGAAATTGGATCACTGGTCTAGGAAGAGATGTTGTTTAAAGGTTTTTATTATTTTCAGCTTTGGCAGCCATTTTATTCAGTGGAGCAAAACCATTTCAGCAATTTTGGTAGCGGGTCACCTAAGGAACATTTCTGTGAAATATTTTTGAAATCCGGCCATTGGCCTAGGAGGAGATGTCGTTTAAGGGTTGTTCTATTTTTAGTTCTGGTGGCCATTTTGTTCAGCAGAGTGGAACCATTTTACTTAATTTGGTAGAAGGTCACCAAAGAAACACTTCTGTGAAATTATTTTGAAATCGGGCCATTGGCCTAGGAGGAGCTGTACTTTTAAAGGTTTTTCTACTTTTAGCTTTGGTGGCCATTTTGTTCAGCGAAGCGGAACCATTTTAAAAATTTTGGTAGAGGATCACTCAAGGAATATTTCTGTGAAATTATTTTGAAATCTGGCCATTGGCCTAGGAGGAGATGTCCTTTAAAGGTTTTTCTATTTTTAGCTCTGGTGGCCATTTTGTTCAGCAGAGCTGAACCATTTTAGCAATTTTGGTAGAGGGTCATCCAAGGAACATTTCTGTGAAATTATTTTGAAATCTGGCCATTGGCCTATAAGGAAGAGATGTTGTTTAAAGGTTTGTTTTTTTTTTCCTTTTTTTTAGCTTTGGTGGCCATTTTGTTCAGTGGAGCAGAACCATTAAGCAATTTTGGTAGAGGGTAACCCAAGGAACATTTCTGTGAAATTATTTTGAAATTGGGCCACTGGCCTAGGAGGAGATGTTGTTAAAAGATTTTTCTAATTTTAGCTCTGGTGGCCATTTTGTTCAGCTGAGCAGAACCATTTTAGCAATTTTAGTAGAGGGTCACCCCGAGGAACATTTCTGTGAAATCATTTTGAAATTGGGCCAATGGTCTAGGAGGAGATATCGTTTAAAGGTTTTTCTATTTTTTAGCTTTGGTGGCCATTTTGTTCAGCGAAGCAGAACCATTTTAGCACTTTTAATAGAGGGTCACCAAAGGAACATTCCTGTGAAATTATTTCAAAATCCATTAACCAGGTTTATGAGGAGATGATATTTAAATAAATTGTTGATGACCAACGATGCACAAAGGACACTGGACACAGGGGAATCACAATAGCTCACCTTGAGGGTAAATACAGTGGTTTTCTTGAGGCAATTCTAACTGAGTACCCGCAAGATATGTTTTAGTTGAGAAAGAAGAAAAAATACCAATATTTTTTGGTTGAAATATGCTAGAAATCATAATTACTTTAAGTATTCAGGCAGACAAGCCTGAACAAACAGTAGATCAGGGTCTACACTCTTTGCCACACTTCCAGTATTTAACTCTTGCCGTGCTGAATAAATCAAGATGCCATGCCTATTTCTAAATGTCAGCCGATCAGATTACTTAACCAAGGCCTAACAAATCCATTGCCCAGCTGCCCGGGACAAGTCCAAATTTTGGCTGGGCAAGTGATTTTTTATTTCACTTGCCCAGAAAAATGTATAGAATATATAGGGAATATTGTAATTCCGAGCCATTTTCAAGATGCTGTGGAATGCCGGGCAAGTGGCTGAAACTTGGATTTGTCAGGCCCTGACTTAACCCAGATTGTTGATATAAAGTCACATACTGAATGACAAACAGTGCAGATCCAGATCAGTTGGCTTCTTCAAAAGCCAAATGATCTGGATCTACACTATTTGCAAAGGCAGAGCATATCCAAGTTCAGCAGGACAAGGGTTAAGACATATAAAAATGAACCTGAATTGACCTATTCAAAATTTAGAAGAAGTAATGTAAGGAGCTAAGGTGTCCAAAAACTTAGAGAAAATATGGTAAGATGCTTTTAAAACTAAATGTATTGATATTTTAATCCAAAAAAAGATATAACAGTTACAGGGTATTCATTAGAATTCTTTCATCTAGACTATTCTAATGTGTATCACTACAAGTTTCATGGAGATGCTGATGTTATTCAGAGGATTTCTTAACCCCTGTACTGCTGAATAAATTAAGATGCCACGCCCACTTCTAATTTTCAGCCAATCAGATTACTTGATCCGGATTGTTGATATGAAATCACATACTTTGTGGCAAACAGTGTAGATCCAGATCAGTTGGCTTCTTCAGAAGCCAACTGATCTGGATCTACACTATTTGCAAAAGCAGGGTATATCCAGGTTCAGCAGGACAAGGGTTAAAAAGGAGTATCTGCTGAGGTGAGACAAGGCGCCTCTAATGAGCACCCACAATATATATATTTATGGAGAACTAGGGAAAATTATCCCAGAAATTATCATCAAATACTCCTCCTGAACAAGTCCTCTGTAGCTGTTACGACACCCCCCTCTCCTCCCAGCCCCACCCACCACTATGCTGGTATGCTTTCATAGAAAAAAATTTATCTCGATGCCCCTTTTATCGAGACCTGTGGTTGGCACATAAGAAAACTCCTCAGAAGTACCACAAACATGCATATCATGGAGAAATAAGAAACAAGAGCTGTCGTAGGACAGCGTAGCTCGCCTGCTGGGTACATTTTATATTGTAACATCTTTATCATTAAGAAAATCAAAATGAAATAATCTATGAAATAATTTTCAAGTTATATGGTGAAATGATTCAACCATATAATATAGGTCACACTGACCTAGATGTATTTGTATGTAAATCATTTTGTCACATAGATATAATAATCCAGGTATGACAATTCTCCATGAAATAGTAATAAAAATAAAAGGCAAAATCACTGAAGCATGAAATATAGGTCATAATGACCTAGATATAGTAAGTGGTCATTCATTGGGTCACATGGAACTAATATCCCAGGTGTGACATTTATCCAACAAATAGTATTCAAGATATAAGGCAAAATCACTAAACCATGAAATATAGGTCACAATGACCTAGATATAGTAAGTGGTCATTCATTGGGTCACATGGAAGTAATATCCCAGGTGTGACATTTAACCAACAAATAGTATTCAAGATATAAGGCAAAATCACTGAACCATGAAATATAGGTCACAATGACCTAGATATAGTAAGTGGTCATTCATTGGGTCACATGGAAGTAATATCCCAGGTGTGACATTTATCCAACAAATAGTATTCAAGATATAAGGCAAAATCACTGGACCGTGAAATCTAGGTGACCTGGACCGTAAAATGTAGGTCACCATGACCTTCACTCTCTTACACTTAAACCGATGTCACATAGTTAGCTGATGTATAACCAGTTGTGTCTATAACCTGTAGGCATATAAGATTTTACAAATGTGTCCTAGATTTTGACCCCTAGCCCCACCCCAAGGCCCACCCTGAGGTATGAACCCAGGGGTATGTTCTTTTGGAATCTCAGAAGACTCGTCCAGGTACCCAAATTCTAAATATGAATGCTCTATGAGGAGTGAAAGTCAAGATATAAGAATTTGAAAAACTTTAACACAGTATTACAAAGGTGTCCTAGATTCTGACCCCTAGCCCCACCCAGGGGCATGAACCCAGGGGTTTATTCTCTTGGAATCTCAGAAGACCCTCCAAGGTACCTAAGTTCCAAATTTGATGCCTCTGTGAGGAGTGACTGTTGAGATATAAGCATTTGAAAAACTTTAAAGCAGTGTGACGGGAACGGGAACACAAACGCAAACGCAAACGCAAACGTGGACGACCGGGGTGACTACAATAGCTCTCCTTGTACTTCGTACAGGCGAGCTAAAAACAAGAGGCCCAAGAGCCATGGCTCACTCACCTGAGTGAAATAGCCACTGCATATATGCAAATCATATGCAACATTTTTCCAATCTTGTCTTTGCAACTAATGAAAGGATCATCATGTTAAGCAGTTCTTGGTTGTAAAGAAGAAGAATGTATTTATTACTATCATCATGTTAAGAAGTTCTTGGTTGTAAAGAAGAAGAATGTGTTTATTACTACATGTATCATCTTTTTTTTAGCATGGGTGTGAAAGTCAATGGAGTATGACCATTTGAACAAACTCTCAATCCTATTCCAACAGTAGGATCAATATGAAATTTGGTGAAAACTGGCCAAGTGGTTTCAGAAAAGAAGTTGTTGAACAGTATCATGATTTTATACATTTATACAGCACAAGGGCAAGGGGAGATAACCCTTGCAGAATAAAATTTTGAATGTATATATTTTAAGTTTTAGACACTTTAGGTATTTTTGTCTGTGTGTGTGTGTGTGTGTGTGTGTGTGTGTGTGTGTGTGTGTGTGTGTGTGTGTGTGTTCATTGCTCTCAAGGGTCAGTCTTTTTATAATCTATTCATCTTTGCCAGAACACAGAGATTTGCCAAGCTCTTAACTTCAATGAACAAGTAAAGAAATGATGGGAAAAGGGGTATTTCAATTGCATGGTACCACTCCCACCTATGCTATGCGTCCTGTGTCTATATTCAAGACAAGAGACAAGCCTAACATGGTCTTTTCCCTGCTGGTGCACAACAGGGTCTTTTTTCCCTGCTGGTGTGCAAAAGGAGCTTCTTTCCCTGCTGGTGCTGGGTCCTTGCCACAGCAACCAAACAAAATGGCCACTCGCCATGAAACACATATACTGGGTAAATAATCATCAAATGATAATTATTGCCAAATATAGTCCACATCACTTTACCAGTTATGGGGAAAATGCAATTAAAAGATTTTCCCATTTGTAAGTATATGGGAGCTTTCTATTGCCAGATCACCATAATATTAATTATTTTGAATTGCCCGTACACAAGCAACAGTTGTAGCAAATAAGAGTCATACTGCTTTAGTGGTTTTGAAGTTGTCATATAAATAAATGCCTTTTTTAAATTTTAATGTTGCCATGGCAACCAAACAAAATGGCCACTGGTCATAAAACACAAACACTGGGTAGACAATCATCAAATGATTATAACTGTCAAATATGGTTCACATCACTTCACTGGATATGGAGAAAATACAATTTAACCATTTTCCCCATTATATGTCTCTGAGAGCTTTCTGTTGCCATGGTAACCAAACCAAGAGGCAGATCACCATAATTTTAGCTTTTTTGAACTGGCCTTACCCAAGCAACAATTGTACCAAATTATACCAAATTAGAGTCATACTACTTCAAATTAGAGTCATACTACTTCAGTGGTTTTGAAGGAGTTGTCATTTAAAAAATTCCCTTTTTAAAAATTTAATGTTGCCATGGCAACCAAACAAAATGGCCACTGGTCATAAAACACATACACCGAGTAGACAATCATCAAATGATCATAACTGTCAAATATGGTTCACATCACTTCACTGCTTATGGACAAAATGCAAATCTAATAATTTTCTCATTATAACTAAAAAAAATATGTCTATGGGAGCTTTCTGATGCCATGGCAACCAATTCACGAGGCAGATCACCATAATTTTAGCTGTTTTTAAATCCCCTTACCCAAGCTAATTAGGGACAAACAGTTTCATTGGCTTTAGAGTTGTTGTTTGAAAGTGTTAACGTGGACAGACGCACATGTGACATTCTAACAAATAGATAGTTATGTGGCTACCGTCACTATTTTAGCATATTTATGCAGCTAAACTATAGTCACATAACAGGAAATAAGCCACATAAAAGACTGATTTTATGTGGCTGACAGAATGAATCCTATTCTGATTCAAATACATTGAAACTGTCTATAATTCTTAGCCACCTAACTACTAACCATTCATGTGTATGCTTGGACAGACGGAAAAGGACAAGAAGTGATCACTACAGCTCATCCTGAGCATAGTTCAGGTGAGCTAAAAATTTTATATATCATTCTGTCCATTATGGATTCTTTAAAACAGCAAATTCATTTTAATCGCAACATCTCTGGGAACAAATGCAGTCATTGTAACGAGGGTTCACTGTACCAAAACATTTTGGATTAAAGAAAGTACCTTATCCTGAGCCCTGCTTAGATCAGATTTTAGTCATTGCCCTGGCAGGAGCACACAACTGTCCACAGTAACTGTACACGATAACAGTACATGATAACAACATTTATTAGAATTTACTGGTACTGGCAACTTCAAAGGAAAGTACCGGTACTGTTGGCTGTGGATTTACTACAAATGCACAAATTTAGGTACATTACAAAGATAGTTACTATCGGACAAAAATCGATCAATTCTGCAGATAAATTTTAGGAAAGGCAGACAAATTATTACAACAAAAAACTGATAATAAAAAAACCCCCAATCCTTTTACAATAATTTGAGCCCTCACTTATCATTTTATGTGCACAAAAAAGTAAAGAAATATTGTTTTTCTTGCACATATATTACACAGTGGCAGATAGGAAAAATCGACATACAAAAACTGTCCAACCTACCTAGATAGTACAGTGAAATGGAAGATTCGAATGTCAAGCGCAAAGCAAAGGAACTTCCTTGATTGTGGATGACTTAATCGTCTAAAAGCATCCGTAAGAAAAATAGAGACCCCAGTCTTTGAACGATATGGACTTATGCACTGACTTGTTTGTCTATGTCTTGAATTGTTGTTTTCTTATATATTAAATGGAAATATCCTTTATCCGACGTAACTTGTTGTCTCTTGGATAGAACACATCCGGGAGTAAAAACCGTGAATTCCCGGAGTTGTTACCCTGTCCACTACCCGTTAATGGAGAAGTTCTGTTCTTATTCTTCTCATAATAACGAGAAGGAAATTGACTCAGATTTATCTGAACATTAAAAAAAATGAAGAAGCTAATTGAATTTAGTCCTGAAAATTTCTTGAACGATCAAGGACTTATTTGTTCTCTTCACTGTTTTGTAAAGTATACCAATCTTTCTCCCATTGGAATATCTGGACGTGGTAAGATAGGCAGTGGGAGAGTTGGTTTTTATGACTTGTAAAATATCAGTCATGTTTACAGAAGGCAGAACTATTGTTGCATTAATATTCCTCTTAGAAAAGTCCTTTTTTTTGTATCAGACCTAAAGGACTGTGATTAATTCCTAGACCTATAGTCACCTATACAGTATGTTTTGCTTAGGTCTGGAAAGTTTTACCGACTGTCTAGGTAACTCTAGGTGTCTACATGGTCCTGTAGCCGAATATGATAATTTGTTATATTAATTTGTATATTATCAGAAGAAGCCAAAATCTATATTATTGTACTTCGAAGTTAGATTTTTATTTCTTTATCTTATTATAAAATATTAATAGAATTGGAGCATTTCTCTTTTTGACTAGAATGATCCAAAAGAATTTAGATAAAGCTATAGTAGTATCATGTCGAGCCTAGAATCATTTAAGCCTAATATCATATAGATGTTTGATTGATTTCCAAGAATCTGGAAAAGGCATGACTGACATGGACACTTGTTACAGTATTAATAAACTGCCGATGAAATAAATTAATATGGGAACTAATAGCCTCTAATTGCTGGCTGTTTTCCCATATTTCTATGTTTTTGAATGTTACAGAATATTCATCAGCATCAATGAATTGACACTTTGGTGTGTAGTTCAGACCAAGTTTATCCACATATAAATTGTTCTGGATATATTTGGTTGTATTTTCTATCAATTTATATAGAGAAAGAACTAATAAAAGAGTTGAACACGACTTCATAAATAGTTCAATTCCTGACAGAAATTTATAGGGAGTATAATCTTCCTAAATTCTCAGACACATCTCCCGTAAAGTTTAAAAGACTTTATTAATAATTTTATCAAAGGATCAGGTACCTATTTCGGAGTCTGATCCTGGATCCTTTGAAGAATAACGTGCCCAATTATCAATTGTATATTTGGCGTTTCCTCTACAACTCTATCAGGTTGTGGTGTTATACGAAGGTTAACAATCTGAGGACAGGCATGTCTCAATCTATGATAATGACCATAATCTTTAATATATTCAAAAGAAAAAGGAGATCTTCTTTTCTTATGAAATGTTTTGATTTCTTTATCTTTCTGCTTCTTCTGAGAGAAGACAAAGAAGATGAAGAAGAAGAGGAAGATGAGTAAAAGCAAAGCTGTATCTTCTCTTCTTTTCATTATTATATTTAGGTTGATCTCTTCAAGTACGTATTTTAAGAGAAACAGATCTATTGGTCTTCCAAGTATTTGTCAGATGTTAGATAACAACACTTGGATCTGACATATAAGAGTATTTATCAGATGTTAGATAATAACACTTGGATCTGACATATTCCCTAAGCAGTAGCACTCTTTGTTTATCTATTGAGTTTGGTTCATTTGTAACAGATTGCTCCGAGCTCAGGGATATCTAAAATCGGCTACCCGGTATTCAGTGCCTAACCTTTGCTGCCTGATGATCAGTGATGGTTATGATGCTCGTTGAACAAGTCAACAGTGACCAGTGCCCAGTGCCAGGTACCCGGTGCCCAATGACTGGTGCCTGGTTGACTGGTGCATGGTGACTGGTGCCTGGTGTGTTTACCAGTCAATGACTAGTGCCTTGATGACAGGTGACTGGTGCCCGGTGACTGATACCAGATGGACATGCTATGAATGATATACCCATTTGTAGAGTGGCCAAGCGGGGTGGTGATCCCATATCCTTGCAGAAATGTCTTCAGGAAAACCTGAGTTGACATTTTCTTTCCAACAAAGTTTGACTCGTAGTTTAGAGCAGTATAATCTTATCCGCTCATGAACCAGTCAACTTCTAACACATCATACAAGAAGAACACCTACAACAAGAATAAAAATAATTAGTATGGTTATCCCATAATGAACACAGATGATCACACAATACTGGTCAGCATCAACAAATGCGAAAATGCATGACATCGGTGATGACAACGATAAAATCACAAGATCGAAAAATGGAAAGAAAACATATCATCTGTGAAAGGAATGATAAAGGAACATAAGAATGCAGGTAATAAGAAAGATAAATCTGGAGAAAAAAGAAAGATAAATCTGATTTTTTTTTCACCTGATAAAAAATCCTGTTTTTTGTTCCACAGAAAAGAAACAGAATGTGTGATCAAAAGAGCAGGAAAGGTGATGTCACTCTGGTAAATGCCTAAGGGACCTTCTGGATTAAAACTCTTAAGACTTGCTGTTTTCTTGTGGAAGGTTTAAATACAGAATAGAATAGCACATTATCTATAGGTTAATGCATTATGCAGTTAAAATACCAACTATCAAAGGTCTGGGCCTTCTAGTTTCAGACAAGAAGATTTTTAAACTTTTTCCTTTTATCTGTCTATGTAAAACAAGTAACTCTCGGGGCAGGGCCACTTTTGACACCTGAGCTATAATTTGAACAGTCTTTGTAAAGCTTCTTTAGATAAAGCTATATACCAAATATCAAAGGCCTGTGCTTTCTAGTTTCAGACAAGATTTTTAAAGTTTTTCCCTATACGATTTTATGTAAATTGAGCCCCAGGCCAAGGCTACTTTTGACCCCAGGGCTATATTTTAAACAATCTTAGTTTGTTTGTGTTGAGGTTTTACGGCCCAGGCAACCCAATGGGGTCATGTCGAGCGCGGTCAGTTTACCTAACCACACGTTTACAGGGGTCATCCTAGAGCTTTCAGAGAGGGAGAAGTTTTGCAAGGAGTTCAGAGAGAAGTTTTAGTCCAAATTTTGGATTTCCCTATATATTCTATACATTTTCATTTCTCCCTCAGCTCAAGATAGGGAGAAGTCAGCCAGCTTAGGGAGACTTTTTCTCCCAAATCGCCCTCTAGGATGACCCCTGGTTTACTGGGCAGGCTTGGTCCTCTAAGTGGTTAACCAGTATTGTGCACAGTCTTTCGCCAGAAACTGACAACTGCCCTTCTTGAATCAGCGGAAGGGAGAGAATGACCGTAGAAAATATTTCATGATCAATCTCCACGAAAGAATGTTGCCGACCTCGGCGGGGGTTGAACCCGCGACCTCCTGGTCTCCAGTCGGACGGCGCATCCAACTGAGCCACCGAGGCCGGCTAAACAATCTTAGTAGAGCCTTCAGAGGTCCACTAGATGCCATTAGATGAAGTTACATGCCAAATATAAAAAGCCTGGGCCTTCTAATTTCACAGAAGATTTAAGTTTTCTCTATATGAGTCTATGTAAAACAAATGACCCCTGGGGCAAGGCTATTTGAACAATCTTGGTAGAGGCCTACAAGATAAAGCTACGCACCAATTATCAAGGGTCTGAGCCTTATAGTCTCAGACAAGAAGATTTTTAAAATTTTGCCTATAAAAGTCTATGTAAAACAATTTGCTCTTTCTGTAGAAAAGGTCAGTCAACCCAAGATTATTATTTTTCAAATTTTATTGGGCCCATGTCCCCAATGCTGCATACCAAGTCTCATGGCCATTTGGTCCAGGAGAAGATTTTTAAGGTGTTTTAACATATAAGGGCATGGCAGCCACCTTGATCAAGTGACCCAGATGTGGCAAACAAACTTTCGCTCCCCCAGCCCATGGAGGCTCCCTATGAAATTTGGCTTTGATTACCTCAAGTTTCAGTCAAGAAGATATTTAATTTTTTTCCCTATATGAGTCTATGTAGAACAATTTTGCCTTTTCTGTAAAAAAAAAAGGTCAAGCTCAACCCAAGGTTATCATTTTCTCAAACTTTATTGGTCATCTGACCCAGATGCGGCGAACAAACTTTTGTTTCCCCTACCCACTGAGGCTCTATATGAAATTTGGCTTTGACTGGCCCAGTAGTTTCTGAGAAAAATATGCTTTAATAGTGGACAATGGACGGATGGACAGGCGACGGATGGATGAAAGAGCCTGCCTATACTATAAGCTCACCTATAAACCTAAAGGCTAAAGTGAGCTAAAAAGTACACATACAGGTTCACAATAAAGTTTGGCTATCATTAGTATAGTCAAACTTCAATTGCTGGAATATTTTTGGGACTATGGAAATTTGTTCTAGACATGGGTAGTTCAAGCCACTGAGGTTTCATGATAGCGCCAGCTAATAGATTGGGAGGCAGATGGGGATAATAATCAATGTCTTTTCGATGTTCTATAAATACAAGAAATTTGCTGAATGGCTATGTCGTGACTGCTAGTGGTGTTCAAGAAATGGAGCTAAATGCACGGACTAAACATTGTTCAGCCAAGCGTGGAAAGTAGGTCAGCTCAGTAACAGTCCATGGCAGTAGCAGGGTGCATTATGCAAATATGTGTATGATGTTTCATTAGCCTAGAGGCACAGACTTAACATTGTTGACGCCCACAACAATGCCACCGGAAAGTGTTCCCTATTTCCCTCCTGCTTGCTAAAGCAGCTGTGACAAAAATGGTATGATGAGGTAATTCTAATGAGTACAACATACATTTTCATGGTGATAAAATTTCCCTAAAATGTATCCCTATATTTGTTCTATTAAACTATCAGAGGAATTTCCTAGGGACTCAAAAACGAGTTCAAATCGGCCATAGTAAATGAGCCATCAGTCTTTGAGTTATTGATGTTTTACTTTATCTAAATATGTGGATGTGTTTTTTGGTTTTTTTTGACCATGATGTGTTTTTTTTTGTTTTTTGTTTTCCCAAAACTACTTGCATTTATTTTTTTATTATTTTCCATCAAAACAGGCATTGTGGATAACCATTAACACTGCTTCAGCAAGACAAGACAATTTTAATGTGTATTACACAATTCAATAAAGTTCCAGATAAGGTGCATTTTGTTTTTGGGGGGCAATTGCCAAACCGCCACCAGATTTAACATGCCACATTTCGACAATCCCTTTTCTTGTTACTACCGGCTAATAACTAACTAATTAACATAAAGTTCCCAGCTGATGCTGGTAATGCTAAATTCTGCACTCAAACATATCAGCCTTATACACTCTGATGCTTATAAATAGCAAATAAATAAATAAAACAAAAAAAAAACAAACTTCAAACTTTTGAAGAAACAAGATTTTAATCATATTGAGCACAATATAGGCAAAGGAATATGAATACTCCAGTAAAACGCGCCAAAGCTACAACATCTGGTAAAAGGTAACCCAAGCGACGGTCCTACAAAACACCAAAAAAGGGGCTGTTGGGTACTGAAAAAAACTTCATTTATGATATTACAATTTACATAGGACTCTAAAAAGATGTTTCATGCACCTGCCCCAACCAGCAATCTCAGTGCTTTGATTTCAACCAAAATTTGTATTTTTTTCTTATTTCTCCAGGAAAACATATGTTGTGTGTACTCATTAGAAGGATCTTGGTGAGATGCTTCTACTAAGTACCCACAACATATGCTTATATGGAGAAACAAGACATACTTCCTCTTATCTGGAGCTATGCAATTCCACAATAGTGTTTCATGGAGAAAATAGAGGAAACAAGATTTATTTGTGAAACATGAACATGTCCCCGGGACAAGGTCAATTTTTTCTTTAAAGTACATCATAGGTCAAGGTCAAGGTCACAGGTCAAAACTTTTTGTATGAGTGGGAAGCCCTTGTCACACGGATCCTACATGCCAAGTATGAAGACTCTATCTGAAACAGTTCAAAAGTTATGACCAATGTTAATTTTTTCTTTAAAGTAGGTCACAGGTCAAGGTCAGAGGTCAAACTTTTTGTATGGGTGGGAAGCCTTTGTCAGAAGGAACCTACATGCCAAATATAATGACTCTATCTCAAACGGTTCAAAAGTTATTGGGTGGATGCCATTTTTTTCTTTAAAGTAGGTCACAGGTAAAGGTCAAGTTCACAGGTCAAATATCTTTGTATGAGTGGGAAGCGCTTGTCCCAAGAAACCTACATGCCAAATATAAAAGGCTCTATCTGAAACAGTGCAAAAGTTATGAGCAATGTTAATTTTTTCTTTAAAGTAGGTCAGAGGTTAATGTCAAGGTCAGAGGTCAAATTTTTTTTGTATGAGTGGGAAGCCTTTGTCACAAGGAACCTACATGCTAAATATACAGGCTCTATCTCAAATGGTTCAAAAGTTATCGTGCCAAGGTCATTTTTTTCTTTAACGTAGGTCACAGGTCAAGATCAGGTCAAATTTTTTTGTATGAGTGGAAAGCCCTTGTCACAAGAAATCTACATGCCAAATATAAAGGCTCTACCTCAAACGGTTCAAAAGTTATGACCAATGTTAATTTTTTCTTTAAAGTAGGTCACAGGTCAAGGTCAGAGGTCAAATTTTTTTGTTTAAGTGGGAAGCCCTTGTCATAAGGAACCTACATGCCAAAACTAAAGGTTCTCTCTCAAACCGTTCAAAAGTTATGACCAATGTTAAAGTTGTCCAACCAACAAATCAATGAACAGACAGGGCAAAAACAGTATGTCCCTGCTTTGCTACCAGGGACATAAAATGTTTTATCTCAATATCCCCTTATCTGGTACAGTAAATGTCCTAAAATATTAAACACTTACTTCATATATTTTTGGTCTAAATTTTGCTTTCAAGCAGTTGTTTTTTAAAATATTTAGTGGAATGGTGAACTGTGTAGAGCAATCTGATCTGGGTCTGCACTGTTTGCATATGCCATTATATCAGAAACTTTGGTGTATGAAATTTCAGGACATTTACTGTATTTTCTTCTGTTTTTATTCTTACCAGTACAGTGTCTCTTTGCTGGATTATCAGATGCTTTGCTTGGCATCCTCAGACCATTCTGAACAGGTTCTTGGGCATCTTTTGATGTGGTGGTATTTGTTATATCCCCCAGGGGCACATCCTGAAATTTATATAAAGTAAATCAGCTTTTTTCTTCATCTCCTTAAGTTACTAGCAGTTCTGCTACAAAGCCAGCAAACAGTCCATCTATTTCTCTGGTCCTAATTGACAGGGAAAAAAATAAAAATCTATTAGAAACATATCAAAGAAGAGGGCCATGATGGCCCTCTATATAGCTCACCTGAATCATTATACATAGCACTGATAACAGAGATGCGGTTCTAAAGGTCATGGTGACCTTGACCATGACCTTTGCCCTCAGGGTCATCTTCTGGTCAGAAGAAACATCCCTACGACTTTTGAGGGTCCTAGCCCCAAGCATTGCTGAGTTATAAGCTTGTTTTGTACTAGAGGTCACTGTGATCTTGACCTTTGCCATTAGGGTCATCTACTGGTCAAGACCAACATCCTATCTAAGTTGAAGTGTTCTAGCCTCAAGCACTGCCGAATTATAAGCTTTTTAGTACTAAAGGTCATGGTAACCTTGACCATGACCTTTGCTTGCAGTGTCATCTACTGGTGAGGACCAACATCCCTTCTAAATTTGAGGGTCCTATCCCCAAGCATTGCCAAATTATCAAGCTTTTTAGTACTAAAGGTCCTTATGACCTTGACCTTTGCCCTCAAGATCATCTACAGGTGAGGACCAACATCTCTACTAAGTTTGAGGGTCCTAACCGTAAACATTGCAGAATTATAAGCTTTTTTGGTATTAAAGGCCATGGTGACCTTTGGCTTAAAGGTAATCTACTCTTCAGGTCCATCCTCCTATTAAAAAGTTGATAGTCCTAGGCCTAATCATTGCCAACGGCTTTTTTGCTCTATGTAAAACAAGTGACCACACCCCCTACCCCCCTTCGGGTGGGGCCTCTTTTCACCCCTCGGGCATAATTTGAACACTCATGTCAAAGGACTTCTAGGCAATGTTACATACCAAATGGCGGGGCCATTTTTGGCCCCAGGGCAATAATCTGAATAAACTTGACAGAGGTCCACTAGGTGAGGCTATGTACCAAATATCAAAGACCTGAGCCTTCTGGTTTCAGATAAGATTTTTAAAGGTTTTCTCTATATAAGCCTTTGTAAAACATGTCAGCCCCAGGGCGGGGCCATTTTTGGCCCCAGGGCAATAACTTGAACAATCTTGGTAGATGTCCACTAGGTGAAGCTATGTATCAAATATCAAAGGCCTGGGCCTTCTGCTTTCAGACAAGAAGAATTTTAAATTTTTTCCCTATATTAAGTCTATGTAAAACAAGTGACCCCCGGCGCAAGGCCATTTTCGACCCCAGGGCTATAATCTGAACAACTTTGGTAGAGGTCCACTAGATGAAGCTACATATCAAATATCAAAGACCTGGGCCTTCTGGTTTCAGACAAGAAGATTTTTTAAGTTTTCAGTTAAAAAATCTATTTAGCTCCTGTGACCTAGATGTATAATGGACCAGAACCATTTGAACAGTTTTGAAAGAGGACCAAAAACAAGGATTATTCCTGTGAAGTTTGGTCAAAATCCAATTGGTGGTTTAGGAGGAGATGTCATTTGAAGAAATTGTTTACGGACAGACGGATGCACAGTGGACAAAATGTGATCACAAAAGCTCACCTTGTCACTACATGACAGGTGAGCTAATAAAAAAAGTAGAGACTTAGGATTTATTGAGCATGCTGGATGTGTTCATAAACTATAGCCCTAAATAAGAGGGGGTATCAGGAAAATATTTTTCTTATTTCTCGTTCAAAACATATGCTGTGGGTACCCATCAGAAGTGCCTTGGTAAGATGCTAAATTACTTAGACTTCAGCTTGAGAGTCAAGCTTCTTAATTCTGTATCATTTAATAAATGTATTTTTAAAGATTTAATACTTGCAAATCTAATAAAATAAGATGTAAAAAAAAAAAATAAAAAATAAAAAAATAAAAAAATAACTTGCCCATATGGCCATAACTAGTTATTTGCAAATCCTTGGGGGATTTCACCCATATCAAGAGACTGTTGGAACAAATGTGCAAATACTGTACCTAGTTCATTTGCTAGCTCCTTTAGAACCTTAGGATGAAGCTCATCAGGTCTTAAGACTTTTGAGGGATTCAAGCCTTAGAGTAACTTAATCACTCCTTCTGTAGACACCAGAATACTATCCATGAAAGGAGCTGATCTTCTGGTTAACAGAATCTCATTGTACTCAGTTTTATTGAACGCATCATTGAACTGACCAATTAGTTCCTCTGCCCTTTCAGAGTCTAATTCAGCAACTCCGTTTCCTCCCCTCTTTTCAAGGGGTGGAATACCTTGCCTGTTTTTTTTTTTTTTTTTGACTATATATATGTAGAAGTCTCTGGGATTTAACTTTACATCACCTACCAAGTTATTCACAATCAAATCATGCTGCTTTTTAATGTCAGCCTTTATTTTCCATCTCAACAATTCAAATTTAGTCCGAAGTTTACCACTACCTGTCTTCTTAGCCTTAGCATGAATTTTATTCTTTCTGCAGATCTTTCTTCTTATCTCTGGAGTGATCTAAGGAATCGTAGAGACAGATACTAATTTTTGAAGAGATATGCTTTTCAGCTGAATCATGAATGAACTGTAATGGAATAGGTATATATATCACTTCTACAGCCTCGCTGTGGAAGCTGGCTTTTATAGCAACACTGGTAGAGTGATTGGCTTTTTTATGGTTAAGCAACATACATGTACATCTCCGTTAGTACCTGGATGGAGATGATGGACAGGGGGGTGGGGAGTGGGTGCGGGGATAAGGGGGGCAGGGGATGGGGGTAAAGGGGGCAGGGGAAAGGGGAAAAGCGGGTGGGGGACAGGGAAAGAGGAGGCGGAAAATTTGGGGGGGGGGGGGGGGGGCAGGAGCTATACCAAAATTTGTTGTATTTTACTAATTTTACTCTATTTTTATGTATTTCAATGCAATAACTGGGTATCAGAAGTATCTTATGGACGTATTGAAGTAAATTCAGGTATATTTACAATGAATCGGGCTAGACGTTGATTTCACACCGACGAGGAGTGTTTCGCCGACTGTGGTTTACGTTGACTTCATTTACGTCCGATTTCAGTTTATCTCTAGTTGATTACTTCCCTTTGATTCCGAAAGTTCACAAAATAGCTGTTGTTTCGGTGGCAATGCACACTTTTAGAAATAATTATCTGTCTTCCGTAGACAATCGTTTTATTTGCTCATTGTTGGATAAGGACTTTTGCGCTGTTCCAAAAAAACAAAAACAAACAAACAAAAAGAACTTCAAGATCCAACATTAATTTTCTGATAGGTGTTCCAAACACAGAATATACTTGTACATGTTGCCCGGTGGGATGGTTTGATGAGGCAAAGGTGTCATGTATCGTATGTCACCGGGGCGTCCAACTGATATTTGCTTACAGTTGGGCAAGGCCTGCTATCCTTTCAGCAGGTAAAGATAGAGGGGGGTGGGGGGATGTTTTCGTTTCTTCTGTTTCTTCACTTTCATTCATTTTCTTTTCTCCCCTGTCCCTCTCTTTCATCTCCTGTACTATCTCTCTTCTCCCTTTCTCTGGGAAACGACACAAAATGACCCACAAGGGTTAGCGTATTGTTAACCTCAACTCAATCAAATCAGTTGCATGTTGCCCGGTTACAAAACATGGACCATTCACGGACTTACGGACCAATAAAAATTCTGTCCGTGGTCCATGAAAAGACTTATTAATTGCAAAATATAGTAAACTTAACAGCTAATTGGTCCTTGAGTAGTCCGTGAATAGTCCGTAATTAGTCCATAACTGGTGCATCGTACATCGGTCCGTTATAGCAATCATATCGTCTGTGAAAAGTCCTTGGTCCATGAATGGTCAGTTATGGTCCAAAAATTGGCCCTCAATAACATGGTCAGTTAATTGAAAACTACAAAATAATTAAATAATAAATCATAGTTTTAAATGATAGTCTCTTATGACCTGTAATCTAAACACTTGACTTTTTTTTTTTTTATGATAATTTGACTTGTCGTACTGAATGTGTGATATTTTGTCACCTTGGATGATACCATTTTTGGCATTTTGAACATGTGAACATAAAGCCAGAATCTGGCATGCGGCAGATACAAAACAGTGGAATTCTGGTCACTTTAAGCAAAGTGAATAAATGAACTCAGGAACTGATACAGTCAGATCCACATCTAACCCCAACACCAAGGTAAAGATAGAAAAATACAATTAAGCAGCCACAAAATGAAGAGATGGCAAGCAGAGCTGGCAACTTTTTTTTACCAAAATGGTGGAAACTTATAAACTGAATTATCTTAAACATACATAATTGTTAAAAGTAAAACACTAACAAAAAATACCATAATGAAAGTACCGCCTCGATACGATCAGTAATGAATTACTTGGGCGGGCGGTGGGGGTTGGCTAGCTTTACAGGATCCCAACCCTCGCTCTCAGCTTCCATAGTGGTAAAAATGTAAAAATATATATTCGTTCGGTCCATTTGGAGGCCTTTCAACTCATCCAATAATCATTACGGGCAACAAACAAATCACAGATCAAGTCTATAATGAAGCACAACTGATAATTTTCTGGGCGGGAAAACTATGTTTTGATTCTCAAGTTCTTTGATAAGATGATCTCTCATTTTAGAGATATGTTATGCCACTTGGATCAATTCCACTGAGGATGCTGACCATATCTGCAATGGTGTAAAACCACAGTCATTTGTATTCATTTGTACAGAGCATTTAAAGTCTCTAACAAAGATTTTTGGCATAGGGCTAAACATCATGTTTGCAATTGCCATTTCAGTGGCACTTGAAATGCAAGTACTGCCTGCACTATCAGAATGCTGACAACATCATTGTCACAATTGATTTACGAGAAACAAATCGAGTGCAGACCTAAATCATTAGAATGGGTATCAAAAATCTGTACAATTGGATTACTTCAACGTACATGTAGGTATCTATGACAATGTAACGTCATGTTATCCATAATGTCACGTTATTCCGATTTTGATATTACTCCTAGTTTTTCATATATCATATGTGGCGTTCATAATTTAAACAACGGTCCATGCTTTGTCAAGTCTGTGAATAATAGGTCCGTGGTTTATCAAGTCCATGAATTGTAGGTCTGTGTTTTGTCAAGAGATCCGTGAAAAATCTGTCCGTATTTTGTTATGCAGTCTGTGTATTGTCAACAGGTCTGTAAGTCCATGAGTTTGTGTCCGTAAGTGGTCTGTGTTTTGTCAACCACCACACACGTTCGACATTTAACTCAGTTTTTGAGAAAACCACACAAAAAAAGATTATTGTTCTCAGTGACCGCCAAGTATGGGACCATGCTTATCAAAAATATTAAAAGAAGATGCAGATTTACATGGTATTCTTGAGTTTTGATTTCAGCAATTAATATGCCTGTTTTTGTGCAAATATGGATCAGTTAAGGCCCGGACCTAGGCCCACCACATTTTTTTTCTTGACCAGTTTAGGACCGGATCAAGGCCCATCACCTTGTGATACCTGTTTCCCATATGACTAATATGCAGGCCCTTACGCAGACTTTTGAAATGGAGGGTGCAAATCTTTAGCTATTCTGTAAAGGGGGTGCGAATGCTAAGGAAATACCGATTTGGGGGCAAAAATTAAGGGTGTAGTTTGGGGTCGAAATCTGCATGAATGTATAGGGTTCATAGAAATACCGGAACACACTGAAACACTGGAACACACTGGTAATTACCGGAACACACTTTATTTTTTTTTCATTTTATATTATTAAAGATCTTGTTTATAACTTAATTACTGTCTGTTTGTGTGTCGGATGTTGTTATTAATAAATTCCATCTTAGCATACAATAAATTAGCCTCATTCCAGTGTTTTATAAAAATGTGTTCCGGTCCTTTTATGATAATGTATTTGTAATGTCTTATGTCAATACATTGTTCACTCTCATCATTAATATTCCCTTATGAGGTTTAATGCAAGCTAACACCCATTATTATAAAATTTATCACCATCATAATATTTATTTTGGCAAAAAATTTTTAATACCAAACTCATCATGACAAAAAATTTACCGGATCACACTGCCATATAATAATATTAATTATTTGATGCTTAACTAAGCTAAGGTTTATAAAGTATGTTCACGTGTTACAAATGATCAAAATAAGACATGGAATGTATAAACGGATCACATATTCCCTAAAAAACTATTTATTAAGCAAAAACAAGAAGAAAAAATGTTTTTTTTTTGAGTGTGTTCCGGTAATTACCAATGTGTTCCGGTGTTTCGGTGTGTTCCAGTATTTCTAAGAACCGGAATGTATATTGCATAGTCATGTTTGAATTTAATCATAACGTTGGGGATATTAGAAATTCTGATTTAGTTGGGAGGGAATAGTTTGCTTGGGAGAGGGAAGTGGGGGTAAGGGGGGAGGAAGTGGGGGAAAATGGGGAGGGAAGTGGGGAATGCCTACCCACGTTAACCCCCTTTGGATGGGCGACCGCGGTGCTTGATTTCGTATGTAACACCCGGTTTCACGCTACATTGGTGGCAGCGGTGTGATGGAAGACAGTGTCCTTAGTGTGTTGCATAGGCTCTGCTCTCAGATTCGCCGAGTGAGGCATACATGTGTGGCTTCGGGACGAAGTCAAGAGAGAGAGGGAGAAATGTAACTGAATAGGTATATATATATCACCTACAGCCTTGCTGTGGAAGCCGGCTTTTATGGTGACACTGGTAGAGTGATTGGCTTTTTTACGGTTAAGCAACGTACATCTAGGTTAGTACCTGGATGGCTGACCATGGTGCTTGACATCGCAGAAGACCCGATTTTACACTATAGAATGAAGCCAGCTTGGACCCCTCTGTAATCAGGGTCCTTTGTCAAGCACTTGAGCCCACTGCATTTCTTGTGCACCCAGTACTTGTAGCCATTGCAGTTGCTGCCCACTGCAGTGCGACAGATGGCACATAGAAACTCGCCTGAGCTCTGCAAGAGGTCCAGGTCTGTACCACAGATCATGATCTTCTTTCCAGTAGATGTCGTTTCAAGCAGATCTGGATAAATGCGACGCTGGTGAATCAGTTTTGCACCAACGTGTAGAAGAAGAAATGCTCAGTGCCGAGTAGAACATCGCGAAAACGCATTGCAAAGAAAAGATTAACGACAAGTAAATAAAATGCAGAAATAAAGCATCATGTATTACATTCCAAAAGTTATCTTCTTCATCTGACAGTTCGAACATACTGTTTACTTGAACAAATGATCAATTTTTTTATTATCGAAATGAATAATCAAATCATATTTGTTTTGGTTCGCGCTTCTGTCAACTTCCGACGGTGCAGAGGTACATTTCTAACCGGCAAGACCAAGGACTTAACTGTGAAAATCGAGATGGTTAATCTCTGCAAAAATAGAGTAATCATACGTGATGTAAATGTACTGACATTGTATTTCTCTTACTCCATATTATTCATGCTAGCCAAAATTGCTATTTCACTGACTTTGCATGAATATAAGTTACATTTTGCGAAAGTACAAGCGTGGAGATAGAAACTGGTTCTGCTGTTTTATCTGGGGGTTCTGTTTTTTTCCAGGGTTGGGTATAATCTGCAGACCAAACCATGCAGACCAGTGGACCATGGACCAGTCTGCAGTGGACCAAAAGGGGACATTTTGCAGACCAAGTACCTTGCAGACCAGACTGTGCAGACTATACAGTGAATAATTTTGATGAAACTTTGTTATTTATTATGACATGCCTTAATTAAAAACGTTGTTTTTTAATTATTTAGTTTTACTGATTCCTCCTATCACTTCGGAAATAGAAGAGCATAATAACTGAATTTTCCTCTGTGTTAAGAGTGTATGAAACTAAATATAATTTTCTCTTTCTATTCCGTTTAGTCTTTGGAAACATCTTAAAGCAAATAATAGGATAAAAATGGATGAAAATGGGCTTGGCTTAGAAACAAATAATGGAAAAGAAAAGTTAAAAAAAAAAAAAAAAAAAAATTGAGAGAACAGTATTTAATATTCTCACAGGCATGTTGCAAGACTGACGATAAAGTAATAAATAATACATGGATAATCAGAGATTCAGTGTCATCTATTCCTAAATAATTAAATTCCGAAAGCCTGGAAACTGTAAATACGGTGTACAATATGTTCAGTCACAGTGCTCCGTGTTGTCTGGTCTGTCTCTGTCTACAGACACAATGTTTACATATTTTCCATAAAATGGGCTGGTAGGCATACATTGGCAAAAGAGATTAAACAATCACGCGAGACATGCTCTGTTGTTAGGCATAGGCAAAATGAGGTCAAAAGTGGTACAACTCACTAATGATTTTATTGCCCCTACTAAGGGACTAAGCAAGCAAGATCGAAGACATGTCCTAAAGAGGTGATTATGAATAACCAGCAGGGGGTAGTAAAGAGGCCTCCTGAAGGGTAATCAATTTTTTGGTGGGGATAACAGATAGTTTGGAAAATTGACTTATCTGGAGAGCAGAGTTGAAGGGTTTGTTTATTTTTTTTCTTTCATACTAACAATGTTTATTTATTTTTATTTCATTTATTTATTTATTTTTCTTTATTTAAGAACTTTCTGAAGGGTAATAAATATTTTAAAGGAATAAAACATAGTTTGGAAAATTGATTAATTGGGAGAGTAGATTGGAAAGTTTTGTGCGTGTGTGTGTTTGTGTTGTGTGTGTGTGTTTATACTTTTTATTTCTTTTATTTTTAAAATGTATTTTTCGTGTGTTTAAGGTAATATAATAATTTGTTGGGATAACAAATATTTTGAAAAAAAAAAACTATGAAAACTATTTTCATTGTTAGAGTATCTATTAATTTTTGTCTTTCATTTATGTCTCTAGTGGCCTTCTAAAGCGATTTCTTTTAGTGATACCAAATATTTTTCAATAAAAAAACAAAAAAAAAAACAAAAAAAAAAAATTCAGATTTATTTGGAGAGTAGATTGGAATTATTTATTTAATTTGTATTAATTTAATTTGTATTAGTTTGTTTCTTCTTTCTTTAAAGTATTTCATTATTATTTTTTTTGTTTATTAATTTAATATTGTTTAGTTATTTGTTTCTATTTATTTATTTATATATACATGCTCAGTGAAGACAAAAATCAGCCTGCGCAGATTCTTTAGGCTGATCTGAGTCTTCACTGGGTGCACATGCCGTTTAGTAGAAATTGCTGTGCTCCAGGTTTTTGTTATTCATTAGTGCAAAACCATGTCTCAGTAAATGCATATTTTATTTCCAATTCATTCCGCAATGGCTTATAAAATTATAAGGAAAGTGATATTCATTATTTTCATAGCATTATTATTAAAATTATAAAATGTCCACTGGACAGTTCATGTTTCAGGTTAATAATGCAGAATTCACCCTACAAAAATGTGCCTAATGCAGGGATTATTCTGGCCCCGGATTTTTGTGAGAGAAAAAATCCCACTTGGACAAAAACAGTGAGAGATTTTCAAATTCAGTGAGATTTTTTTTTTGGCTCGCTCAGACAAACTGAGTGAGATTTTTTTTTTTTTTTTTTTTTTTTTTTTTTTTTGTAAAGGTCAGATTTTTTTTTTTTTTTTTTTTTTGTAAAGGTCAGATTTTGTATCAGAATTGTATGTATAAGTAATTAGTATTATATTCCTTATTTTGTAATGTACTCTAAATCAGGTTAATAAAATTGTTATATATAGGGTGTTTGATTATTTTTAGTATCATTATTTTCATGTTTACTGCAAGTGTTTATATATAAATTTGAACTTTCTGGAAAATCATGTTTACAATAACAAGTTGTTTATATTCTTTTTGGAATTTCCAGATGGAATATTCTAGATTAAGCTATTTTTGGCATGTCACAAAACATTTAATTTTTTTCTTGACAAATACTGGATAATAAGTGATGCCTCTAGTACTAAAATTTTTTTATTTAGATTGTGCTTTGATATTATATAAGGAGAGAAGATTTTCATATGAGCATCTTTGTACACTTTCATTCTTTACTGGATTACTTCAATGTTTCATTAATTCTGGAATTAAACTCTGAATTCAGGGACTTTAAATTGTGGGATCAGAAACTGCAATTTAAAGGATTTGTTTCAAAAATTCTTCTGGAATATTTCGCAGGGATTTTGTGACATTAGCCAATGATTTTTTACCTGCGAGTTCCGATTCATATACTCATAATTTTTCTCTGGGACTCACAAATTTTTATATAAGTGAGTCCCTGAGCTCACAAAACAGTAGATCCCTGAGCTCACAAAAACAGTAGTTATCTGCTCTAAAATATATTACAGACTCATGATTTTATCATAGGACTCATGGAATTTCAATTATGTGTCCTTGAGACTGGACAGAATTTGTTCTGTCTTGCACATTTTCTTATTTTTTGTTATCAACACATACTGTAAATACTTTTAAAGCTTGTTGCTGGTTTCCCTTTCATTTCTTTCTCGTTACGCCTGGCTCGTAACAAAATGCAAACAGCTGAATAAGGGTATTCATCAGGCAGTTCGGTCGTGTTTGATCGTCATCCGAATCAGGGGAGGAGAGCGTGGCCGCTTCAGTCGAGCTGGGTTGTGCTCGAACATGATACTTTAACAAGTTGCCATCCCGACTGGACGGCTTTGGGGCGGATAATTTTCTTTCTTTCTTTTTCCGAGTCGGCAGACATTTTTTTTTGCTGACTCGAGGTAGCGATCAAAAAAGCGCTTACTTAAACCAGAGACCGAGAGTGAAATTTTACAATAAAGCTTTTCAGTGATACAGATTAATGAATGGTTACCTGCGGTCATATGCGAAATGAATTTTGGCGCCACAATAATTCAGAAACCGGTCAAACAGAACAGTCCGATAGTCTCGAAATGAACCGCATGTGCAAAATAGGAACTTAACGGCGCGAAATGAGAAAAATTCAGCGTGCGATTTTTTTTCTCACTCCGGGAATTTTGATGCGATTTCTTGCAAAAAAATGCGAGAATATCGCGAAATCGCGCCAGAAAATGATCCCTGCTAATGAAAACTCGACCAGTCTGCACAGCCAGTCTGCTTAGTCTACTGATCAGATGTGCAGATTGGTGTGACTCAGCTCAGCCCACAGGTTATTTTGTAGGACAATTACTGTGCGCCTGCTCCTATGATATTACCTATGGAACAGATCTGTCATATTTGGTATTAATGTAATGCTTATCATAAAATACTTCCTTTCTGTAAATATTATCATGAAAAATGATACAGGGCATGGGAAAAATGACACAAAATGCTTTTTGCTAATTAACAGGAAAAAATTTTTTTTTTTTTTTTTTTTTTTATGTATTCCTGAAATTCTTCTCATAAAAAGATTTCATCTATTTCTGAAAATATAATGATAACTGATAAAGAGCATGGGAAAAAAAAAATGACACAAAATTATTCATTAAATAGTCTGCACAAAGTCTGGTCTGCAAGGTACTTGGTCTGCAAAATGTCTCCTTTTGGTCCACTGCATACCGGTCCATGGTCCACTGGTCTGCATGGTTTGGTCTGCAGATTTTCCAGGTCAGAGGTCGCTAATTTGGTCTGATAGGACAAGTGATTCTAAGCTTTAAGTCACACACATTATGACTGATGATTTGGTTCAACATGTAATTGACTTCATATATTATGATCACTGCCACTGTAGTGTTGCCACTGCCCTTTTGTGAATTTGCCGGCCTCGGTGGCTCAGTTGGATGCGCCGTCCGACTGGAGACCAGGAGGTCGCGGGTTCAACCCCCGCCGAGGTCGGCAACATTCTTTCGTGGAGATTGATCATGAAATATTTTCTACGGTCATTCTCTCCCTTCCGCTGATTCAAGAAGGGCAGTTGTCAGTTTCTGGCGAAAGAATGTGCACAATACTGGTTGACCGCTTAGAGGACTAAGCCTGCCCAGTAAACGTGTGGTTAGGTAAACTGACCGCGCTCGACATGACCCCACTGGGTTGACTGGGCCGTAAAACCTCAACACAAAACCAATGAGAAGAGCAAGCCTACCAAACGAATGAATGCTTAACCACCGGTTAAGAACATGAAACAAATAGATAGACATCCAGTTAGGGATAAGATTACTCAAAAAGGTGTTTAACTTTGCATTTTGTGTGTTTCATGAGCGATATAAATGTTTTATAGAAATTATTTAAAAAACGAGGAATTGCATTCAACTGCCCATTAATATTGGCATCTATATATATATAATCGGATTTTTGATTAACATGCAGGTACAGGGGCAACATCCACATCATGGGCCCCCTTCCAGATAGCTGGCTTGCTGCACGCATGGCAGATCTCACACCAGATCTCCAGGTACGTCTATCATGAGGGTTGATAGCCGAGAGCTTCCACTCTCTGCAGTCCCTCTCTGTCAGCTGCTTCCATGTCATTTTGGGCATCCCAGGCCCACACTTTCCATCAACCTGTATGTCACAGGCTGTCTTGATTGCACCACTGGAGCGTTCCACATGTCCATACCATCGAAGTCTTCTCTCCTTCAGAATGAGGTCCAGATCCTCAATGCCAAGCCGCACAAGTAGCTCATTAGACCTAGTGGTGACAATGTCTTGCGGCCTGACATTGCAGATCTGTCTGATCATTGCCCTGTCATTTCGCTGCAGACGCTGGAGGTTCGGCTTTGTCAATGGCCAAGTCTCACTGGCATGGAGCATTGCGCTCTGCACACAAGAGCTGTACACATGGCTACGTGTTTTGAAAGAGAGGTGGCGTGAAGAGAGGACTGGTAGCAGATCCTTGAACTTCTTCCAGGCGGTTTTCACACGTGTTATGGTTGAAAGTTCACAGCCACCTGCTGCTGAGAGCATGTCTTCTAGGTAGCAAAAGGAAGCTACCACCTCAAGCTTGTCAGGTCCGACCTGGACTTCCTTCTGTGGTCTGCCATCCAAGGGGCATGCAGTTCCCTGGCACCGCGTACATCTATAGTCAGGGTCCTTTTTCAAGCGCTTGAGCCCACTGCATTTCTTGTGCACCCAGTGCTTGCAGCCATTGCAGAAGATGCTGTTGCTGCCCACTCCAGTGCGACAGACAGCGCATGGAAACTCGCCTGAACTCTGCAGGAGGTCCAGTCCTGTACCGCAGATCATGAGCTTTGTCTTTCTTGCATTTACTCTCAGTCCTTTCTTCTCCATTGCTTCTTTCCAAGTGAAGAGCCTCCTGACACATTCCTCAAGCGATTCAGCGATGATAAGGTCATCGGCATAGAGGTCCTCCCAGGGGACCCCAGAGCGGAACTCTCGTGATAAGGCTTCAAGCACAATGATGAAGAGCAGTGGGCTGAGTACTGATCCTTGGTGAACACCAACCTTCACTTCAAACTCTTCACTGTACCCCTCACCAACACGGACACGGCTCCGTGCATTTGCATACATCCCCTGCACCAGTCGCACTCCCAAGTTTTCTCAGCGCCCACCAGATGACCTTCTGAGGTACTCGATCAAACGCCTTCTCCAGGTCTACGAAAGCAATGTAGAGTCTCTTATTGGCAGCTGCCTGACAACAAAGATTGCATCTGTAGTGCCTCTGCCTGGGACGAAGCCAAACTGGGAATCGTCGATTGACACCAACTGTCTGATGAGGCCGTCCACAATCCTCTCCAGGATTTTCATAACCTGCTCTGTCAGCTTGAGACCGCGGTAATTGCCCCTTTCTAATGCGTCCCCTTTTCCCTTGTAGAGGCAGACAATGAAACTCTGCTCCCAGTCAGAGGGTACCTTGCCATCATGAATGATTGCAACTGCGAGGTCACGGATCATGGAGGCGCCCATGTCACTGGCCGCTCTTATCATCTCCACCACTATGCCTGATGGGCCCGGTGCTTTGCCTGCCTTCATCTGCGAGATAGCCTTCTTAACCATATCAATGGTGATTGGGATGGGCGGGGCCTTCCATTGGTGATTGATATGACAGGTGGTCTGGGTCCCAGTCAAAGTCAACATTGAGAAGCCTTTGGTAGTGCTCCAGCCAGGCCTTCTGCGTTGAGTCTTCGCTCATTGACATCTCTCCTGCATCATTCTTCACATGTTTGTCACCAACAACATCAGTGTTCTTTCTTCTAAACTGGTTAGCAAGGCGGTAGACTTCTGAAGACTTGGGGTCAATGTTCTCGTAGACCTTGTCGGCTTCTTGACGAGCATGATGCCCTGCATGTCTGGCATTTCGTTTGGCTGCATAGTATGATGCCCTAGTGCCTTGCGGGACCATGTTTAGCCAACCTGATAAGCAGTGCACTATTGATTTGAAAATAACATAATATTTAATGCAAACATCTTCAGTCTCAAGAATTATAGTGTATAATGACTTTGTTTGTGTTTTCATACTAATTCAATGGCCCTGCAATAGTCTGAAATGAAATTTAATAGGTTTTGGATTTTTTTTTCTGCGAAGAAGTGCTGATCTGCCTATTTTTGCTGGTTAAGCATTAGATTGTCTGGTTAAGAATTTGATGATCAGATGGTCTACCTATGATTTGTAAGTTGTCATGAAATATCAGATGCAGAAAGACATGGTGAAAAAGAGACAAGGCCATTGAAATACTGGATTTCAAGATTAGTTGACTGAATGGAGCATCAATTCATATATCAGAGGTCATTATTTGCTTCTGTAGAAAACAAAAAGGTCAGTTTGCATTTCATAATGGCATAACCTTATATCATTTTTCTATGGTTAAGCATTGGAGAACCCGGTTAAGCATTAGAAACTCGACAAATGTGTAGAAATGCGGCAAAGTGAAATACAAGTGATAATATATTTGCAAGATTATAGTGTGCCTGTTTGACAAGTCTAGTGTATTCTGACATTTTGGCATGTGATGAAGATGCTAGATTTGATGTCAAGGCAATCAACGGGAATACTTCCTTAGCAGGTCTAAGTCACTCCATACGACCCTTGAAAACAAATTATTTGTATTGCTGTCTGTAAAAGTGACGGTTTATTTAGCCTCAAATGTTGTAATCCGTTTGATCTGTGCATATTATGATTATTTTGTACCGAGTTCAGGCTTACTATTATTTGTTGCCTATTACAGTCAGTTGATGAGCTAGAAGACTTTCAAGTAAACTCAACAACTAATTAAGAAATGTTTTATCCATTATGTCCACTGAGAGTTTGCTTTGGGTTCCAGCGATTGCAATGTTGTTGTTCACTGTTACATATATATGCTTTATTTTAATCGACATTCGTCTTTCCAGATTATTGTTGGAGGGCAGAACTAAGATGGTATCTGCAATTTTTTTTTTCAAATCACATTTGAAATTTTATTGACCTCATTTTCCAGGGGAGTGAATAGTATTATCCGAATTTGCCGGCTACATAGGCTGGAGGCTAGCATTTTAGTGTTCATGCCACCTAAAAACAAGATTGCCCTCCCCCACCCAAAATACCCGGTGTATCCGCAAACCCCCACTAAAAGTTTTATGCTTTAGCTTACACCCAAAATATTACCAATGTTTATCTTTAGCTTACCTCTAAGATATTACCACTGTATATCTTCCCTTCTGGTCACCTTTTTAGTGATCTAGTGTTCATCGTATCTAAAAACAAGGTTGCACCCCATAAATACCTGGTGAATTTTACTGTGTTTTGGATTGCCGAGAAAAAATAAAATTTGGAGGGAAGAGTCATTTAAAAATAATTTTGGATCACTTCTAAAACTGACTTTTTTTAGGGACTACAATAAATTCTTGTTTTGAAGTGTTGTTAGAATCTGCAAGAATTCTTATCAGAAGCTATTTCACTCAGTTTAATGCTGATATTTTGCTTTGTAACAGTTTAGTGCCATTATAGTAAAACAGAATTACTGTTACAAACTGTTCAAAGCATATTACAAATACTATCAGTATAGAGGTGAATAATCTAAACCAGAAATGAAGGTAAACATTGGGAATATTTTGGGGTAAGCTAAAGGGTTCAACTTTTTTTGTGGGGGTTTTG
Organism: Anodontia alba; assembly: GCA_964016985.1. NCBI lineage: Eukaryota > Metazoa > Mollusca > Bivalvia > Lucinida > Lucinidae > Anodontia > Anodontia alba. The sequence goes on from OZ024828.1 coordinate 105,829,719, forward strand.
CGAGTACACCGGATATTTATGGGGTGCAATCTTGTTTTTAGATGGGGTGAACACCAGACATGTTTCAAAGCAAACTTCGAATACTATCACTAAATAGGTGAAATAAACTAAACCAGAAGTGAAGATAAAAATTGGTAATATCTTAGAGGTAAGCTAAAGATAAACATTGGTAATATTTGGGGGTAAGCTAAAGCATAAAACTTTTTTGGGGGTCTGCGGATACACCAGGTATTTTGGGTGGAGGAGGGCAATCTTGATTTTAGGTGGTGTGAACACTAAATTCTATGCTAACCTGCAGCCTATGTAGCCGGCAAATACAGATAATCCCATCCCCGCCCCTGGATAATGAGTTCAATAAAACTTCAAATGTTATTAAAAAAACCCCCAAAAAACAACAAAACAATGAGCAGATACCATCTTAATTCTGCCCTCCAACAACTATCTGGAAAGACGAATATAGATAAAAAAAAGCATATGTATGTATGTGAACAACAACATTGCAAATGTGGGAACCCAAAGCAAACTCTCAGTGAAAATAATGGATAAAACATTTCTTAATTAGTTGTTGAGTTTGCTTGAAAATCTTCTAGCTCATCAACTGACTGTAATAGGCAACGAAAAACAGTAATCCTGAACTTGGTACAAAATAATCATAATATGTACAGATCAAACAAATTACAACAGTTGAGGCTAAATAAACCGTCACTTTTACAGACAGCGATACAAATAATTGTTTTCAAGTGTATTATGGAGTGACTTAGACCTACATGAAAGTATTGCCGTCGATTGCTCTGACAGGCGATTGAACCAGAAATCCTTGGACCTCAAACCTAGCATCTTCATCACATGCCAAAATGTCAGAACAAGATACACTTGTCAAACAGGCACGCTATGATCTTGCAAATATATTATCATTTGTACTTCACTTTGCCGCATTTCTACACATTCGTTGAGTTTCTAATGCTTAACCGGGTTCTCCAGTGCTTAACCATAAAAAATGATATAAGGTTATGCGCCATTATGAAATGCAAACTGGCCTTTTTGTTTTCTACAGAAGCAAATAATGACCTCTGATATATGAATTGATGCTCCATTCGGTCGAATAAGCTTGAAATCCAGTATTTCAATGACCTTGTCCAGAAAACCTTTTTTTTCACCATGTCTTTCTGCATCCGATGATTTCACAACTTACAAATCATAGGTAGACCATCTGTTATTTTAGTAAATCGCTAGCATTTACAAAGGGAACAAACGGTGTGCTTTTCTCCTTTGGTCATTGAATTCTTAACCAGACAATCTAATGCTTAACCAGCCAAATATAGGCAGATCAGCACTTTTTCGCAGAAAAAAAATCCAAAACCTGTTAGATTTCATTTCAGACAATTGCAGGGCCATTGAATTGGTGTGAAAACACAAACAAAGTCATTATACACAGCGTTTCTGGAGATTGAAGATGTTTGCATTAAATGTTATGTCCGAATCAACAGTGCACTGCATATTAGGTTGGCTAAACATGGTTCTGTAGAACAAGCTTCGTGTGTTCCTGGAGACGTGGAGGTGAAATCAGACCTGCTTTATAGCTGTAAGTTTTGTTATTATTTATATAGCTCTTGTGCGTAACCAGCCATTTTCGACCCTTCCAGTAGCGATTTTTCGACAATGCTGCATTAACAACCAAACTATCCATAAAACAAATAACCACATGTGTCTATCGTGTGTGCCTGATGATATATTGAACTTCTAGCAAAGCGCAAAATTAAATTAAGGACAAAAAACACCACAAATTACCACATGTTTTCTATGCCTTTTGGGATACCTTCAGCACGCGAAAGATAATTCAGCCAATACGTGTGAAGTAGGTGGTCTGAGATTTACTCCACAGATGCCAATATCAATGGGCAGTTGAATGTAATTCCCCGTTTTTTAAATAATTTCCTCAAAACATTTATATCGCTCATGAAACACAGAAAATGCAAAGTGTGTTTATCTTTTTGAGTCATCTTATCCTTAGCCGGATGTCGATCTAATTGTTTCACATTCTTAACCAGTGGTTACGCATTCATTCGTTTGGTAGGTGTGAAGATGTCAGAATCGGAATATTTTACTGGTGATACATCAATAGACATTCATTCACCAGGGCCAAAGATAGCAAAGACTAGTTTCTAGATCTCACAAGTAATGTGAATGTAGTAACAGGGTCCTCAGAACTTCCAGCAGAGGATATTATAGGTGAAGGGAGTGCATTCCAATCCCTAATTATGGTCTCAAGCTTTCAGTACTGTGATGTTTACAGTGGCTCACATGATCGGACCACAACAATATGTAGTTCACTTCGCTGTTTCCTAGCTCATGCACAAATGATACAAACCAGTAGCTGGTCTATTATATACATGAATGAACAATGTTTTTGATGGGTCCTACTAATCACTCCATGGCATCCCACGGCCCTAAATTATTTCATTGTATTTATTAATTAAATGCTGAAAGTACACCAGGCTATTAGTTTTATGTATCAAAATTTGTTTTTGTGATAGTTTAAGACATTAACCCTTAAAATGCCGAGAAAACCTGCATCTGAAAATTTTGTCTGTTTATGTCGTCTGCTGAATATTCTTGCAAACTTTTCAAACCTATTTTTGCATACAGGCAAACAGTGTGGACCCAGATCACAGGAGCACTCTGATCTGGGTCCACACTGTTTGCAGAAATGACTTTTAAAGTAACCGGCAGAAGACAAAACAGACGACAATAGTTGTGACTGGCACTTTAAGGGTTAACCTTACTTCAAGCGCTTATCTCGGGGTGCCTAAACACCAATATTCAAAATGACGCTAAAATATAGCAAAGAGACCAATGGTGTAAGTTGATAGTCTATCAAAAATAAGTTTGAACTTAAAATTACATCTTCTATGCAAGTTCAAACACAAGTCATCAATATAAATTATCTGTTTGTTTAGATAGAGACAAGTGGCGCTGCCTCTATGTGCCTCTGGTGCCTGGTAGCATTAAAAATCTGCAAACAAGCAAATAGAGACAAGTATTACAAAACTATTACTGTCAATCTAAAACACGTATTTTATAGTAGGGCCATAATAAATTAATTGTTAGATTCTCATTACTGCCTGCCTCAATTTTTAACCCCCCGTCTCGATTTTTTTTTTTAAATGACTTTTTTTTTTTTTTTTTTCGTACAACGGTGTCCAACAGTATTCTCAGAGAAACTGAAAAAAGTGGGTATTTGATTATAGATATATTAACTTTCTTCAGCTCTATATAGACATATGCCATGTGTATTCATTAAAATTGCTCTTTCAAGGCTATTCTGATTATTACACACAACTTTTGTTTTTTCATAATACATTGGAATTATGAAAAAGTATTCTTTATCCACCAAATATAGGTGGTTCGCAGCAAATAAATATAATTTCAGCCACCCATTTCCAATTTTTGTGTTGTCCTGAAAAATAAAAGATAAAAAATAAAAAATAAAACCTCATTTTGAAAAAAAAAAAAAAAAAATGAGAATCTGACTATTAATTTATTGTGGCCTAAATATACATATATTTTGATGCCATGGGGTACAAAAAATTACAGAGTTTTAGACATAATATTTTAAATCAAACACAAGTCATCATCAATATAAATCTTTGTTTATTAAGATGATGGATATTACAAAACTATTCCTGTCTATCTATAACACATATTTTATGGTAAATATAAATATATTTTGATGCCGTGGGGTGCCATGGGGTACCGTGGGGTACCATGGGGTGATTAGTAGGACCAGTTTTTGACTTGTGCCATCAGTTTGGGTACTCACAGACATAAGCACAGTGTGCATGTGCTTTTATTTGAAACCTTTTGGAAATTTTTCAACTAAATCAGTTTAGGCATTCAGGAGAGATCTATAGATATTTTTCATATCTCCAGATAGAGGGCATTGAGGAAAATATTTTTCTTATTTCTCCACGAAAACATGTTGTGGATATCACAGCCAAGGCGCCTCTACCACAGCATATGTTTTCGTGGAGAAATAAGAAATACAATCAACAATTTTTGGTTGAAAAAACAACCTTATTTGATTTTTAGCTCACCAGAGCTGAAGGCTCCTGGGGAGTTTATAAAATAGACAGTGGTCTGTTGTCGGTGTCGTCACCATTTTCAAACAACATCTCCTCTGAAACCACTGGATCAGTTGAAACTAAATTACCTGTGAAGCCTCCATTGGGGTGGGGGAACAAAAGTTTGTTCATAATGACTTGGTCATGTGACCAAGATGGCAGCCATGCCCATATGGTAAAAATCTTCTTCGACTGTCTGTCAAAATTTCAAACATCTCCTCAGAAACCACAGGGCCAATAGTCAGATTTTATACATAATATCCATGCCTCACAGGAACAAAATTTTATACAATTGGTCACATGACCAAGATTGCCACCATCCCCATATATGGTAAAAATCTTCTCCAGAACCCTAAGTCAGATGATCTTGAAACTTGAAAGAAAGACTTGAGCTCTACAAAAGTTATATAAATGATGGCCCTGGGTTGACCTTGACCTATTTTTTGACAAGGTCAGATTTGGTCACTATGGCATTTGAATGGGAAAAATGTAAAACAGTCATTTATCCAAAACAATTGTAGCATATGAAATTAAGTCTTATATGAACCCCTAAGAATATCAATGGTCATGGTCATTCAGTGACATTGGCTCAAAGTCACTTGGATTGAATGGCCATCAAAATTTCAAATATCTTCTCAGAAACAACAGGGCCAAACAAATTTTATATAGAAAATTTATGGCTCATGGGAACAAAAGTTCATATAATAGGTCCTGGTCACATGACAAAGATGGCAGCCATCCCCATATATGGTAAAAACCCTATAAAAGTCTTCTTCACCAGAACCATTAGTCAGATGATCTTGAAACTTAATATACAGCAAAAGGAACTTGAGCCTGACAAAAGTTATACAAATGATGATCCTGGGTTGACCTTGACCTATTTTATGGCAAGGTCAAAATTTGTTCCCTTAGGCTTTTGAATGGAAAAAATGGTAAAACAGTGCATTCATCCAAAACAATTATGAAATGAAATAGGTCTTATATGAACCTCACTCAACATCAAATATAAGGTCATTCAGAGATCTTGGTCCAAGGTCACTAGGATTGTATGTCTATCAACATTTTAAAGGGCTTCATTTCTGAAAATGCAGGGCCAATTTCTACTAGATTTCATGTGCAGCTTAAAGGCGGTGAGGGGGAGGGGAAGGAAAATTTTATTTGAATGGTCCAGGTCACATGACCATTGATTGATTGTGTTGGGGTTTAAGGAGACGTCAACCCTTGTGGGTCATTTTGTGTTGTCTCCCAGAGAAATGGAGAAAAGAGATAGAAGAGATAGTAGAGGAGATGAAAGAGAGAGACAGGGAAAAAAGAGAAGTGGGAATGAAAGTGAAGAAACAGAAGAAACAATTGGACGCCCCGGTAATGTAAGGTACACGACACCTTCGCCAAACCCGACCACCCCCCATGACCAAGATGGCTGCCATGTCCATATATGGTATTAACCTGAAGAGATTGAGATCTTTTTCTCCAGTAACCCTGGGCTGATTGCCATGAAATTAGGACTAGTATGAGGTGACTGAAAACTACCAAAATTGTTCAAATGATGACCTTAGGTTGACCTTGACCTATTTTACAGTAAATATGGTCCCTTGGACTTTTGAATGAGAAAAAGGTAAAATAATCCATTTTTCAAGAAGAAATGTAGTTTAAAATATGAATGTAGGTATCAGTACTCAGGTGAGCAATAGTTGCCCTTGGGCTACTTGTTTTCAATGAGATTGGACAAGGGATAAACAAGTGGTCATCTCAGTGTTTTACTTATCCAGAGCTATGGCTTTAATGAAGGAGACAAGTTGCGGTCTACTTGCAGTGGATGTGCAATTACTGTTATGTTCATGGGTTTCTTCAGGTGGGAATGTGTGAAAATGTAACTTATTGCATGTGCGAACAACCCAGAACTGTACTGGTGCATCTGGATATATTCAGATAAGAAGCTACTCAGGGTTTGCTAAATAGATTCTTCAGGGCTTAGAAATTGTATCTGGCCAACAAAAACAATCATTTTGATAGAAGGTTGATGTCTGGCAAAAGTGATAAGGTACATGTAGTGGTAAAAAAACAAAACAAAAAACAAATGGCGTAAGTTCGTTAGAAGGGTGACAGAAATAACTTGGGGATCAAAGAACACCAGTTAATTACTTTATTGCACATTCGAATTATGCTCACTTTGATCAGCTGCGTATAAACATAGGCTGTTCAGCATATCAGTTAGTGGGCATACTGACCAGGCATTGTGATGTTTGAATTTTAACAAGGTAAAGTGTCATGTCATGGAGTATGCAACATGTAGCATGCGTTTTCTTTAGTAGCCATGTTAGTCTTTGCCGAGGGGGTGGTTGGGTGGTGCGAAGGTGCTGTGTATCTTACATCACCGGGGTGTCCAGCTGATATTGGCTTACAGTTGGGCAAGGCCTGCTATCCTTGTAGTGGGTAAGGGTAGAGGGGGAATGTTTTTATTTCTTCTGTTTCTTCACTTTCATTCCTGCTCCTCTTTCTTCCCTGTCCCTCTCTTTTATCTCTTCTACTGTCTCTTCTATCTCTTTTCTCCCTTTCTCTGGGAGACGACACAAAATGACCCTCAAGGGTTGACATGTCGTTAAACCCCAACACAATCAATAGTCTTTGCCGAGAAATGTCTCCTGCTTTTAGAAAGGAGAAAGAAATAATAATGATATGCTCTTCAGAAACTACTGTCAGTCACAGAAAATTGTAAAGATCAGTAAATGTGGCCTTACATGCAAGGCCTAGTTTGGTTGCTGGGGAGAAGAGATCCTGAAATCCATCTTCAGGTCCTGAAATCCACTTTGAAATGGTAAGAAAAGATATACAGATTAATATGAGACAATTGTTGCCAAGCTTGTTTCAAACATCACGTATTAAAAAAAAACAAAAAAAAAACTTAAAAAAACTATCGAGCCTATGAGATTTGAAAAAGAATCAAATGAGAAGAGAAAAAAGAGCCTACCTGGCAAAAAAGGTAAGAGAAAAGTCCAGGGAGTGCCACGATCAGAAACCGCAGCCCATCCCAGACCCCAAGAGGAAGAGGAAACCGACAAATCTAAACAAGCACAAACCGAACAAACCTACGAAAAGCACTAAGATTAGCTCTCTCTTCCCCAAGCGAGGTAATTGCAATACTAAAAGGACTAAAAAACACAAGAACAAAATGACACACGGAAAGACATACAACAAATCGCCTCGTAGAATAAACCACAAAGCAACAAAAAGTAAGACTAACACCGTGACCACCGCCTTAGAAGGGTCGGTAGAGCAAACCACCGAGGGGTTTAAAGCACTTTTACAGCTAGCCAACTTCATCCTGGGTCCCGATGCCACTCTTAATCTCATATAGAAAAACAGAAAGCAAACTGGGCAGCTGTTGAAGGTGACCAAAATGCTAGCATCACAACACAACGAGTTAAACAGTAAGCAAAGTGGGCAGCTATTGAAGACAGTGACCACAATGCTAGCATCACAACACATAGAAAAAACAATACAAAGAGTAGGAACAACACCAGGACCACTGCCTTAGAACGGTCAGTAGAATAAACTACCGGGGAGTTTAAAGCACTTTTACAGCTAGCTAACTTCACCCTGGGTCCCAATGCTACTCTTAATACAGAAATACATAAAAATTTGGTTCTCATAAAGGCTCCCAACTCAGTCAATGCATCAAAGCGAAAACATAAAAATCAAATTAATCACTATAATAAACAAAGACGAATACTCATGGCTAATTCTACTGTATGTCAGAGTAAATGAAAACCAATAGTTGAACCACGGTGGGCAAAGCCAAAGACATATCGTCAAGCCTGTAATCAGTTGGAGAGAAGTTTCTTTTAGGCTTAGGGAGCTAAGGTGTCCATGTATTTTAATTTTAGGGTAAAAACAGTTCTTGTCTTTTACAGGGATAGGATTACTATGGTAACCAGAGATTAAGTGTAGGATAAGCTTAACAATGACTTGGCAAAAATTGAGTTCTGCTTCAAAAATGTGTTTGTCCAACTACCAGGCCTTCAGGAAACTGGCTGCCACGTGTGGGTTGAATGGCTTCCAGTGCTGTAGTTCAAGTAGAATAACATATGGACCCAATGGAATTCCTGGACACATGAAGTACCATGTTCTGGCCTCAAACTGTGTTCTTAGAAATAATTATACTATGTGCTCAGACTCCTGGGAGAAGAATAGAACAGATTATATAGGATTTCAATACTCATATTTTGACAGATTAAATAATAGAAATGCTCTTTTGCGAAGAAATTTGTTGACGAGAATTTACTTAAACACTCATACACACAGAAACAGAAACAAGGTTATGTTACAAAATGGTATTTTAAACTCATGGAAAAACTCTTTTTCATCACGGCGACAGTTCAGTTTAAATCCTAAAGAGATTCTAGAGGCAACACCACAGGAATTGCAGCCATTTTTGAAGCTAATAAGATTTGATAAGCCTATTGGTGAGTATCTTATGTACAATAATTACCCTATGTCTTGTTTAGGGTAACCTAACCCTAGCTAGATTTTCTAGTGAATCCCTACTTTTTTTCTCAAAATTTTTAGAACATAATACAACAGTACAGTTTTTATAGTGTAATTTCCTTTGTAGTTGTGTTTTTTTTTTTTTTTTGTTTTTTTTTTTCAATACACAAAATGCCTCCTTTGTTGAAAAATGGCAGATATCTATCAGCTGTATCTGGTGCCCTTAAGGATCCCAGTTTTCAGCGAATATATGTTATTCATCAGAATATGCAGATTTTCTGGATAAGCCAAATATTTTCTCATAAAGGAGGAGTATCGGGTGAATATTATGTCCCCAAACCTATGGGGAGGGGTACATATTGATTTTGGTGCAGATCCCGTTGGTGTTGGCTTTGACGGTGACACTTTCTTTCCTGCACAATAGACCTTTTTAATGTTATTGTTTTCATCTTGGCCATTGACCACACGATTACAATGTTATGCCATGTAACCAATAATTGTAGTTGACACAAACATTTCCAGTTCCATAGATACCAACTGATGAAGTCAAATTTAACCTGATAAGTAATTCCTTTTGGTAATATTCACTCTTATATTTTATCTTGTGTTTAAAAATATAGCTTAAAGAAGCAATTTGACTGCTTTTCCTAAGATAAATACAAGTGTTTTAATGATATTTGTCCGATATCAGCTGGCACACGCGCAACCATAATATTACTTTATGGTGACCATTTTAATGCCTAGTTTTAGCAAGTAAATAGTTAGAATATGTGTTAATATTAATGGTTGTGACATTTAATGATCAGTGGATGAGAATCTCTTCTGAAAATAAACTTTTGAAGAAAGAAAGCTGCCTTTCTTTTTCTGGAAAAACACCGGCCATTTCACTGTACGATAAGGGTAAATAGCAACTTTCTGCCAACCACTACCACAACGAGGCTAGAACATACTCTTTGTTAATGACCGAGAGGTTCGGTATGATTTTATTGTGTGACTTAGAGTATAAATTGGTCTATATCTTTTGAACCAGTGGTTGTATTCTTACCAAATTTTCATGGATACATAATTGGGACATAACAAAGAACTGATTAGAACCGCAATGAAATTTTTTTTTGTTTATTTTGCAGGTACATATTTGTTGTTCTGGCCATGTACCTGGAGTATAGGCCTGGCAGCAGAAGCAGGACATCTGCCTAATCTGTATCTACTATGGCTTTTTGGTCTTGGATCATTCTTGATGAGGGGATCAGGATGTATCATCAATGATATGTGGGACAAAGAAATAGATAAAAGGGTTTGTGGATGAAAATTTGGTGATAAAACTTGGATAATTTTCACCAGTTCTTCATAAAAACATGTTGTGGTACTCATTTTATGGAGAAATGATAAAATTTATCCCAGGATTATCATCAAACTCTCCTTCTTAACTAGTCCTATGATTGAACTTGTCATGTTTAAACTAATACTGTATTCCCCCTAAATATTCAGATGTGCCTGAGCAAGCATTGTAGACCCAGATCAAACTGTGCCTAAAGGACCTTTTATTTTAGGTCAGGTCCTTTCAGATAGGAACCTTTTACACTAATCATACTGTGCAAATGTACATTTTGAATATGATGCTAGTTTGAGCTGTCTCATCTGGATCTACAATCTTTATACCCCTGACATACGAAGTATGAGGGTGTATATAGTTTTTGTCTTTTCCGTAACAATGTTTGTCTCTGTGTGTGTGTGTGTTTGTGTGTGTGTGTAAACTTTTTTTTTCCATCAAGGATTTCTCAGGAACTATTGCACCTAGGATTTTGAAATTTTGGTACAAACATTGAGTAGAACCACTTGTAGTGTGTAAGAAAGAATCAGCTCCTCATGTTTGTCATTCCCTTTATTTGTCCATTTTCTTTTTCTCCAATAAAATATTTCGTCAAAGATATCTCAAAGAGATGCTTCACCTAGGATTTTGAAATTATGTAAAAACATTGGGTATGACTTGTATTGTGTAAGAGAGAGTCAGCATCCTCATGCTTATCATATCCTTTGTTTGTCCATTTTTCTTTTTCTTCAATATAAATATTTCGTCATAGATTTCTCAGCACCTAAGACAGCCAGAGTTTTCAAATTTTGTGTACGCTTACAAAAGATTGAAGTATATTGTGTAAAAGAAAACCATGATGCTAAATTTTCTTTTGCCTTCTTTTTACCTTTTTCCTTTATTCCATCTCTTACTCCAGTGCATTGGGAAATCTGTGTCAAAGGTTACTCAGGAACTGCTGCACCTAGGATTTTGAAATTTGGTACAAACATTGGGTATGACTACTTGTAATGTGTAAGAGAGATTCAGCATTCTCATGCTTATCATTCCCTTTATTTGTCCATCTTTAGCTCGGCTGTTTTCGAAGAAAAGGATGAGGTATTGTCATAGCTCTAGCGTCGTCTGCATCATCGTGGTGCAAAAACTTGGACATTTTGTAATATCTCTGTCATTACTGAAGATATTTACTTGAAACTCGGACTAGTTGTTCATTATGAAAAGGGGAACTCATACCAATAGGGGAGGTAACCCTCAAAATATTTTTGGCACAGTTATGTCCCTTTTTCGACTTTGCGTCTGCGTCGTCGTGGTGCAAAAACTTGGACATTTTGTAATATCTCTGTCATTACTGAAGATATTATGCCACTTCCAATTTAATGTATTTAAGTAGTTCTGTTGCTTATAATCAAACATGCCCTATATATTTCTAAACGAAACTGCAGCCAAGGGTTGGCACCTGCATGCGGTGCTCTTGTTCTTTTTCTCAAATAAAACTTTTCATCACAGATTTCTCAGCTACTACTTCACCTAAGATTTTGAAATTTGGTACAAACATTGGGTATGACTAGTTGTATTGTTTAAAAGAGAATAAGGATCCTCATATTTTTCATTCTCTTTAGTGTCCATTTGTCTTTCTTTCTGATAAAAATTCATCACAGATTTCTCACCTGCTGTTAGAGCCAGAGTCTTTAAATTTTGTATACACCCTGACAATGCTGAAGTTTTTGTATACACCCTGACAATGCTGAAGTTTTTGTATACACCCTGACAATGCTGAAGTATGTTGTGTAAGAGAAAAACAAGATGGTGAGATTTTTTTTTCTTTTTGTGCCCATCTCTCCCATGCAATACTTAGGGAAATTTGCGTCTACAAAATTATGGTTTAACATACCTCTGATAGCTATGGTCAGGGATTTGTGAGCTTTGCTCACTATTTGCTATATTTGCATAAGCATTTGTTTTGGTCTACAGGGTTGAAAGGGTTAAATATTTTGAAAATTTGAAATCTTATGTTCTAAATGGCACAACTAAAATGCAGGCTCAGCTGCTGTCTGGGGAAGTCTTATATTATGAATGAAGGTCTGGATGGGGTCTATGGATTAGAAATATTTGGCCATATCTTATAATGATTAAAGATTTTTAGCCTAAAACAAAATTATTAACGATTTTTTGTTCTAAACTTAAAGATTTTGGAGAAAAATATAACAAAGAATGAAAAAAAGTTGTAATTACCAATTAATTAAAGTCCTAATATTTTATGATTAACATAAAAACGATAATCATAGTCTTAGCAAGCGTTAATTTGCAGTGTTAACATTTACTTTTGTATTTGGCTAAACAAGCACACTATCATCTGAATGAGAAATACACCTTTAACATTTCATAGTACCAGTTCCATTACCAGCTTGTGTATGATTCTATTGCCATTTAATTAGTCAATGTGACCTGAAAGTCGAAAAGATCAACATGTGGAAAACGAAAGTAGAGAAAGTGCAACTGCAGGGACATCAAACATTATCACACAAATGTCCGTTACCGTATCATGTGTTGTGTCATTTTACAACGACAGTAAATCAAAGAATGCACAAGAACCCAGGTGAGTGTCAATGCCAAGGAACACAAACTAATTAATAACTTCAAAAACATCTTATTGAATTTTAGGGAATACGTCAAAATACATGTGACATGGCCATGGCAGATTTTGATACATTCAAATTCTTATCAGATCATATGCACTGCATCAAGCAAAAATGCATCTTTGGACATTCTGTTGTGAGAAATTTAAGATGTGCATGCGCAGCCAATCAGAGTGGTCAGGGATCTTGCTCTTTGATTAACAGAAAGGAAAACAGTGTAGACCCTGATTCAGAGTGTTCCACAAGGAGCTGTCTGATCTGTGTCTTTAATTACTGTTTACCTGTCTGTCTGAAAACTTAGGATCATTAAGGTTAGTCCCGCTGTGCAGCTAATTCCATGGATATGACTGATATACATCATAAAGCCTTCATAGAACCAGACCAGAGGTATGGAGTTTTGTGTAGTATTTTATGTTGCCATCATTACTTGAGTGAACCGTAACTATTCACAGCCCTTCTGTTGATTCAAGAAGGGCACTTGTCAGTTTCTGGTGAAAGAATGTGCACAATACTGGTTAACCGTTTTGAGGACTAAGCCCGCCCGGTAAAAGTGTGCTTAGGTAAACTGACCATGCTCAACATGACCCCATTGGGCTGACAGGGTCGTAAAACCTCAGCGCACACACACACACACACACACACACACACACACACACACACACACACACACACACACACACACACACACACACACACACACATATTCACAAATGGAACAAGTAGTAATTTAATATATCATCCTAATATAAATGGCTGTCATTTTATTATCTTTTATCAATCAAGAGGGTTAGATTAACTGCAGAATTTTATCAAGTTGGTAAAAAATTATTGATTAGTGATGAAGTGGCCAAAATTTTATTGATTAGTGATTTTCAAACCCTGCCCTATCCAGATCCTTATGAATGTGATTCATAGCTCCAGATAAGAGGTGGTATCAGGAAAATATTTTTTCTTGATTCTCCAGAAATGCATATGTTGCAGGTACTCATTTGAAGTGCCTCAGTGGCTGAAAAAAATGCCTTGTCCGGAGCTATGTGATTTACAATATAAATGTATTGATTCAAGACAGGTTTTGATTTCAAACATTGGTATCTCAGTCTGATTTATGCTAATGTTTGTCATTTGCATCATATTCCGTTGGTCATGTATTATCTGTATTTTATCATTTGAGGTTATTTTACCACTTTTTCGTTGCCGGCAGTGGTTCAGTCGGATGCGGCTCAGACTGGTGATCAGTAGGTCGCGGTTTCGATCCTCACTGGGTCTGGCAACATGTTTTCATGGAGATTGTTCATGAAATATTTTCTACGGTCATTCTCTCCATGCCGCTGATTCAAGAAGGGCAGTTTTCAGTTTCTGGTGATAGAATATGCACAAGTACATTAACTGCTTAGAGGACTAAGCATGCCCAGGAAAAAGTGTGCTTAGGTAAACTGACTAGCTTGACATGACCCTATTGGGTTGACTGGGTCGTAAAACCTGAACACAAACAAACTACTTTTTAGTCAGTAGTTTGTTGTTAAACAGATGCAGGCTTTTTTTTTTTTTTTTTCACCATAACCAGTTTTCAGTTTTTCCATTGACTTTGTCCAGCATTGCACTGTTGGTACAAACTTGAAACCAGAAACCATTGCGCTGTCCGTAGCGCATCTTACTGCAGAGGCAGGGGTTGCAAGATTGATTCCCATCTGGGCCACGTAACTTTCGTAGAGATTGATCTTGAAATCATTTCTACAGTCATTCTCCCCCTTCTGCTGACTCAAAGAGGGCAGTTGTCAGTTACTGGCAGAGTATTTGCACAAGTACTGGTTTACCATTTAGAGGACTAAGCCTGCCCAGAAAATGTCTTAGTAGGATAACTGACATGCTTGACATGACCAAATGTCTCAGTAGGATAACTGACATGCTTGACATGGCCTTAACAGCATTGACTGGGCTGTGTAAAACTGAGGCAAAACTTGAATCAGCTTGCAAGCATAATTTCATTGATAGAAAAAGTGATAAAACAAGCTAATTAATAATGTGTCTGTATTTGTAGGTGGAAAGAACAAAGTCCCGTCCATTAGCTAGTGGTGAACTGAGCGAGTTTCAGGCCTTGTGTTTCCTGGGCATGACTCTGTCCATGTCTCTTGGAATTCTTCTACAGCTCAATTTCTACAGGTAGTATCAATCTAAAGCATGGTAATTTTTTTTTTCAGTGGGCCCTGCAAAACATGGCATCTGATCAGGGTCTATGTGGTTTGTATTAAATACAGGAAATTCTATAAAACATGGTAATAAAAAATGTGGTATGGCTACGTGTCAAGATTGTCTGGCATGTCAAAGACAGTTCTGAACGGAACAGTAAAAGAAGAAAGGTAGCATTGCATCCTCACCATAAGCATGTTAAGAAATTACAAGAAAACATTGATGCAAAGCATCAATACACTGGGAAACTAATCTGTCATGCATTACTTAGCTCCCTATAGATCATAGTATAGTGAAAAAATGTTATAATTTATGAAAGGTTACAATTATATAAATTATCGCAATACTCAACGATTAAAACATTATAGACGTTATCAGAGCTATGTAAAAAAAAAATCAGCTATGATCGTCTGTTTTCTAGCCCACATACATAATTACATGTTGCCATCCATAGCCTAGGCTGAACATACTATATCCGAAATCATCTATGTAGCAGTGTTTTGTTCTTTTCTCCACTCGTAACGTTTTCTTTCAGCCCAAATCTTTCCATGCTTGAATATCAAATTAAACTATTATTAAACCAGCTTATAATCCATTCGATTTGAGAATGCATATTTCCAATCATAAACAAAGAAAAATATCTTGTTTCTTCTTCGTAGTACGACGAAAAAAACGAAATGAAAAAATTCAAACGTGTACGAATATTGACAGCAACAAGCTCATTTCAGGTCGAATGGTCAAATTGGGGCTCCGACGGGAAAACTGCTCATTTCTCTTTTAAATGAGCAAAACCCACATTGCTACCTTCATTCTACACAGTACTTCCCATTTTTCATTTCACTATGTTACCAATAGCACAGTTCTCTGCTGCAAAAGTGTGACTTTGAATAACAAAAAAAGTGGGGGGGGGGGGGGTAGTTATATATAACCCCACTAAGAACCCCATAAAACTGGAAGAAAACCGATGTTCTTCAAATGCATACACATTTTACAAAAACAACCTCAAATAGATATGCCAGACTCCAGCCCGGCGTAAATAAGGCTGAGCTGTTGAAAGCTTTTAAGAAAATAGAAAACAAACAAGTTTAAAGTGGCTTATTATACCTCCCTGCAAAACAAAGTTTTATTGTACACCCTGCTTCCAATTTTGTTGATTTTCACCACACCTGGACCATCAGACAATGCACATGTGATTAGAAAATAGGGGCAGAAGGGTCAGTATTAAAATAGTTAGGCCTCTTTGTAATTCTTTAAATAAGATGTTTTTATTATGACTGATAGAGCATACTTTTTGAAATCAACTTACTGCTTTCGTTGGATCTTTACAAAACTTAGACATAGTGAAGATGTACATGTGGTAGTTTGATGCTGAAAAAATACTTTTTTTTTTTACAAAATGGCAGGGTTTTTAACAAACCAGCATGGTTTTTAACAGCCAATTTTTGATAACTGCACCTAGTCAGTGATGGTTAATAGTGTACACTTTGTGAAGTAATCAACTCTTACACTTTGTTGGCTCTTTCCAAAACATTGCATGTACGTTACAGAAATGAACTCCTCTTAGAGGTTTTGTTGGCTCTTCTCAAAACTTTACACATACATTACAGACATATTGAAGATGTGCATGTGAAACTTTGATGCTGAACAAATATTTCTTCACAAAATGACAGAGATTTTATGCCCCGCCACCAAAAAGTGGCGGGGTATTATGTTATACCCTCTGAAATTTTGAGTGTCTGTCCGTCCGTCTGTCCGTCCGTCAGCACCCCCCACCATTTGTGTGCCCGCAACTCCTCCTATAGTTTTAGGCCAATCCTTTTCAAACTTTACAGGCGCTTTTAGGATGGTCTGAAGATATGCATATTGTTTTTTCAGAATCCTGAAGTTATTTTTTATCACATTTTTTTCATTTTTAAATTAGACTTTTTTCCGTCCGTCTGTCTGTCCATCCGTCCGTCAGCGCCCCCCACCATTTGTGTGCCCGCAACTCCTCCTACAGTTTTAGGCCAATCCTTTTCAAACTTTACAGGTGCTTTTAGGATGGTCTGAAGATATGCAGATTGTTTTTTCAAAATCCTGAAATTATTTTTTATCACATTTTTTTCATTTTTAACTTAGACTTTTTTCGAGCCCTAATACTACAGAAATGTATAGGGAGTATGTACCTTGTACGCGCAACTCCTCCTACAGTTTTTGGCTAATCCTTTTGAAACTTTACAGTTTACAGGCGCTTTTAGGATGGTCTGAAGATATGCATATTGTTTTTTCAGAATCCTGAAATTATTTTTTATTACATTTTTTGCATTTTTAACTTAGACTTTTTTTGAGCCCAAATCTGTTCGTCCGTCAGCGCCCCCACCATTCGTGTGCCCGCAACTCCTCCTACAGTTTTAGGCCAATCCTTTTCAAACTTTACAGGCGCTTTTAGGATGGTCTGAAGATAAGCATATTGTTTTTTTCAGAATCCTAAAATTATTTTTTTATCAGATTTTTTTCATTTTTAACTTAGACTTTTTTCGAGCCCTAATACTACAGAAATGTATAGGGAGTATGTACCTTGTACGCGCAACTCCTCCTACAGTTTCAGGCTGATCCTTTTGAAACTTTACACACGCTTTTAGGATGGTCTGAAGATATGCATAATGTTTTTTTCCGAATCCAGAAGTTATTGTTTATCACTTTTTATTGCATTTTAACTGACTTTTTTGTGTTTTTTTTTTTTGTGTTTTTTTTTGAGTTCTGAAATAACTGTTTATTGCTTCTCTTCATGTTTAACTTAGATTGTTTTCAGCCCTTATACTACAGAAGTGCATAGGGAATATGCAGCTTCTCTTTGATTTCACATTTGATATATTTATGTCACTTGCTTGATACATTGCAGTGGCGGGGCATGGTGCATGGCTTGCAGTTTTATTAACTTAGTCATTTTATAACAACTGCACGTAGTCAATGAGGGTTAATAGTGTATACTTTGTGAAATCAACTCCTCTTACACTTTTCTTTGGATCTTTCCAAAACATCGCATATATGTTACAGACATACTGAAGATGTACATGTGCAAATTTGATGCAGAAAATTCTTTGTTTGACAAATGGCAGTATGTGTATAAGTACTGGTTAACCACTTAGAAGACTAATCCTACCCAGGAAAAAGTGTGAGTAGGTTAAATGACCAGCTTAACATGATCTTAATAATGCTGACTGGGCTGTAAAGCTCCAAATCAAACACTTTCAGAAATTTCAGAAAATTGTTTTTATATCCTACAAACTGTGTTTGTGGCGTGTGGGATGGAGTGTGGGGTGGTGGTGGTATACTGTTTTCACATTGTCCGTCTGTTACATTTTGGTTTCTGGGCGGGGGATATCTAATAAGCACTGCTAATTGACATTTCTTGTTTTCCTTTAATGTATATCATTGTCATTTGATAAGGTAGAATATATTGATGAACAGCAAGGGACCTAATCTGGGCCTTTGTTTATCACTCCAGATAAGGCGCTTTTTTTTTTTGTTTTTTTTTCCAACCAAATAGTAGAAATATTTTTCTTATTTCTGCATGAAAACTTATGTTGTTGGTACTCACTAGAAGTGCCTCACCAAGGTGCTTCTAATGACTACTCACAACATGTTTCCTTGGAGAAATATGAAAATATTTTGTGGATACCCCCTCATCTGGAGCTATGTTTGTTCACACATACCTCAAAGCCAACATGCCATGCCATAACCCATTGGTTTATGAATTTATATTTTTTATATTTCAGTTTTGTATTAGGTGCTTCCTCTATGATTCTTGTGATACTTTACCCACTGGCAAAGCGATTCACGTATTGGCCACAGCTTGTATTAGGTATGTTGGCACTTGTGTTAACCTTTAATGTGCTGTCTGATTTTAGTTATTACCAAACAATATTTTTTGCCAGTTTTTTTTTTTCTCTCAGACATGAGCAGAGTCATCATACTGGCAACACACAGTCATTTGATCATGTCAACCTGAAAGCCTACATCCATATTTATCCTTGACCTGTATTTCATAGTCTGCTGACTCCACTGTATCTGTATGAATTTATATTTACTGTCTGTATTTGGCTCAGTTTCCCCATAACTTGACCTGGATTTCACACTTCACTGACTTCTTATTAGATTGGTTTATAGTAACTTAACTGGTTTGGAAAACTTGTTTAGGAGGAGTAGTTAACCGTTCTCTTGCTGACCACGGCATGCCCTGTCTTAGCAAACTGTAGATTCAGATAGTGAAGAAGCCCGCTGATCTGGATCTGCACTGTTTGTCATTAAATATGTGTATTTCTATCAAAAACCCGGATCAAGTAATCTGATTGGCTGGAAATTAGAAGTGGGCATGGCATCTTAATTTGTTCAGCAAGGCAAGTGTTAATGATAATTCTGGGATAATTTTTCTTATTTCCCCATAAAAGCATTAGATTGGGAGTATTCAGTAAAAGCTTGGTTAGGCACTTCTAATGAGTACCCTTAACCCTTGTGATGCTGAATAAAATAAGATGCCACACCCACTTCTAATTTCCAGCCAATCAGATTACTTGATCCGAGTTTTTGATATAAATTCACATATTTAATGACAAACAATGCAGATCCAGATCATTTGGCTTCTTCAGAAATGAAATGAAAAAATTCAAACGTGTACAAATATTGACAGCAACAAGCAAAGACAAGGCATGTCGTGTTCAGCAAGAGAAGGGTTAACATGTTTTCATGAAGAAATAAGGAAAAATATCAACACACTGGAAAGGAATTATTTATTGTCTTTTGACCACTAATCCCAGCCTGGCAACATAACTTTCATGGAGATTGATCATGAAATAATTTCTTCTGTCATTCTCCCTCTTGCCCTGATTCATGAAGGGCAGCTGTCAGTTACTGGTGAAAGCATGTGCACAATAACCGGTTAACCGCTTAAAGACTAAGCCTGCCAAGGAAAAAGTGTGAGTAGGTTAACTGACCAGCTCAACATGACCTGAATGGTGTTGACTGGGTCATAAAACTCCAACTCTAACAAAGTGTGGTGAGGCAAACATGTTTCCACTTAGAACTAAGAAAAAAGATATAGGAATAGCACTCTTTTCTGTGTTGATTCTGTCCCATTTCCACCATTAATTTTGTTACAAGTATATAACCATTTATGCAGTCTGGCCAATTAAGGTGAGTAGACACTCTGAGCTGAACAGAGGAGTTGTTAAGGAGGGATATTTGATGATAATTATAGGCCTAGTTGTTCAAAACTCCGATGACGTCTTTAACATATCGTTAAAACTTTGAGCATTAAATATGGCATATATGCTAATATTTTTGCTGAAATAAATGTGAGTAGCTTTTGCATTTGCAAAATCTACTCACATTTTTTTCAGCAAAAATACCTGTGAATTAGATAAGGTACTTACTAGAACAGTTAAGATTTTGACCACTAACAAGCTTGCTAAGCTAATGATGCTTTGAACAACTGGGCCCTGATAATTATGTCTCCATAAAAAAAAACGTGCAAGGCTTTTCTAATGAGTACCCACAACATATGTTTTTAGGGAGAAATAGGAAAATTTATCCCAGAATTATCTCCGAATATTCCTCAACGAGTTCTCGGCTTCGTTTTTGATTCCAATTTTAAATGGAAGCCTTACCTGCAAGGGAGAAACGAGCTGCTCACCAGGATATACAACACGTTTTGAGAAGGGAAGCAAATACTATCAGGTCAGAGTGAACTCTCCACTCATGTTAAAATGTGCCTTGTCAATGTATAATAAGCTAGTTTTATTGGTTTGTGGTTTAATAACTTCCTTCATAGGTCCAGATAAGAGGGAGTATTGTAGGGGTGTGCCAAAATACTGATAACACAGGTATACCATGTTTCTTTGGCTTGGTACGTACCACGGTACACTTGCCTGTACCGTGGTATTCTGATGATTCATTTTTATACCCCTAACATACGAAGTATGTGGGGGTATATAGTTTTTGCTTTTCCGTTCGTCTGTTCATTCGTACGTACGTTTGTTCCTTCGTTGGTTCGTCTTTCCATCACAAGGTCAAAGTTTTTGCGTTAAAGTTTATAAGACCTCATATTTTGAAGACCCTTTGATGGATTTCATTCATATTTGGCATGATGGTAGATATAGGTCTGAAGTTTTTATCAGTACCATCCCCACCCTGGGGATGACCTTTGGGTCAAGGTCACGGACATAGAATTTTCATAAAAAAGTCAAAAGTTTTTTGTGTTTAAGTTTATATAGCTATATCATCAAGACCCTTTGAGGAATTTCATTTATATTTGACATGTTGGTAGATATCGGCCTAGAGTCTTACTCAGCATGATCCCCACCCCGGGTGTGACTGAGGTCAAGGGTCATGAACTCAGAATTTCCATATAAAAGTAAAAATTTTTGCGTTTAAGTTTATATAGCCATATCATCAAGACCTTTTGTTAAATTTCATTATCCCCTAATTGAAAGGTTGAGCAGATATAGCTATCAGCAAGGAATATGTTTGTCTGTCTATCCATCCGTTGAAGCATTATTCGTTCATACTTTATTTTTGTTTTAGGGTCAAAGATTTTACGTTAAAGTTTATAAGATCTTATATTATTAAGACCCTTTCATGGATTTCATTCATATTTGGCCTGATGGTGAATATAGGGCTTAAGTTTTTATCAGCATCAACCCTATCCTGGGGGATACCCTTGGGGTCAAGGTCACGGACTTAGAATTTTCATAAATAAGTCAAAATGTTTGTGTTTATGTTTATATAGCTATACCATCAGGACCCTTTGAGGAATTTTCATTTATATTTAAATGTTGGTAGATATAGGTCTAGAGTTGTACTCAGCATCATCCCCATCTCGGGGTATGACCTTGAGGTCAAGGTCACAGAAATTTCATATAAAAGTAAAAAAATTTGCATCTAAGTTTATATAGCTATACCATCAAGACCTTTTGTTGAATTTCATTATCCTCCTACCGAGAGGTTTAGGGGATATAGCTGTTAGCATGGAATCCATCCGTCCATCCATCCATCTGTCTGTCCATAAATGCATTATTGTGCACCCCATAACTCCTAACTACCCTTTGAGCTATTTTCAGGAAACTGTCAGGTTGTAGAGGGTATTTGGTAGGGGTGTCAGGTACAAGAAAGACAACTCTAACTGACTTGATCCTTGAGCTATCTGAATAAACCTTTGAGGTCAAGGGCTTCATATTATGTGTGATTGAATTTTTTCAATGTTATAACATATAGCATACAACTGCCATCTCCAGAGTCAAAGCTACATACTTTGTGCTCTTTAAAAAGTGGCGGTAGCGCTGGTCGGGGGTATAGTGCCCCACTGGGCACTTTGTCTAGTTTAGCAACAGTCTGTTGTAGAAAACCATAAATCTCCAAAATATTGAAACAGTTAAAGTTGAAACAGCTTCAGATGGTGTGCTTCAGTTATAAACCATTGAATTTCATTTGCAAACGGTAAGCCTTCATGTCTTAGGCAATGGATGAGGTGAAATAATTGTACATGCACCATTACTTGTAGTAAATACATGTATATTTAACAATAAATGTTGATACTTAATGAAAGTATAACAGGGGTTACAGCGATGTAAAAATCAATCATTGAAAATAAAACTCAGATGATTGAGGTGGTTTAAACTTAATAGACCATCAGATGTTGGCATATCATCCAAATGGCAACTACTGCTGGCAATTTCACAATGACCTCTGCAAAATTTAATACTGTTGCGGTAAACCGTGGTACATACCTCGGTACTCTGCTAAAGACCATAGCATACTGTGATACTTCATTTTTAGCGGTACCCAGCCCTAGAGTATTAGGAAAATATTTTTCTTATTTCTACATAAAAACACATGTTGTGAGTGCTTATTGGAAGCGCTGATGCTTCTAATGAGTACTCACAACCTGTATTTTTATGGAGAAATAAGAAAAATACCAACATTTTTTGATTGCAAAAAGCACCTTATCTAGACCTATATTCCTTAGCCATATGAGTTGTATACATGTAAAACAATTTGTATTTCTTTGTGGGGTGAAAAAGGTATGCAATTGTTAGATTGTTAGATGATTATGAATTCTGGTAGAATTAGTTAGATTTTGACATCCCATAAAAAAGGCATTTTTTATTCAGAGCAAAAAGAAGTTTGTTCACAGTTTTGGGTTCTGGGACTGTAACTTTTTTCAATATACATGTAGCTTTTTCATATCATATCATCATAATCGGATTTTTGATTAACGTGCAGGTACAGGGGCAACATCCACATCAGTGGGCCCCCTTCCAGATAGCTGGCTTGCTGCACGCATGGCTGATCTCACACCAGATCTACAGGTACGTCTATCATGAGGGTTGATAGCCGAGAACTTCCACTCTCTGCAATCCCTCTCTGTCAGCTGCTTCCATGTCATTTTGGGCCTCCCAGGCCCATGCTTTCCATCAACCTGTATGTCAAAGGCTGTCTTGATTGCACTACTGGAGCGTTCCACATGTCCATACCAGATCCTCAATGCCAAGCCGCACAAGTAGATCACTGGACCTGGTGGTAATAATGTCTTGCGGCCTGACATTGCAGATCTGTCTGATCATTGCCCTGTCATTTTGCTGCAGACGCTGGAGGTTCGGCTTTGTCAATGGCCAAGTCTCGCTGGCATGGAGCATTGCGCTCCGCACACAAGAGCTGTACACATGGCCACGTGTTTTGAAAGAGAGGTGGCGTGAAGAGAGGACTGGTAGCAGATCCTTGAACTTCTTCCAGGCGGTTTTCACACGTGTTGTGGTTGAAAGCTCAGAGCCACCTGCTGCTGAGGGCATGTCTCCTAGGTAGCAAAAGGAAGCTACCACCTCAAGCTTGTCAGGTCCGACCTGGACTTCCTTCTGTGGTGTGCCATCCAAGGGGCGTGCAGTTCCCTGGCACCATGTACATCTATAATCAGGGTCCTTTTTCAAGCACTTGAGCCCACTGCATTTGTGCACCCAGTGCTTGCAGCCATTGCAGAAGATGCTGTTGCTGCCCACTCCAGTGCGACAGACAGCACATGGAAACTTGCCTGAACTCTGCAGGAGGTCCAGTCCCGTACCGCAGATCATGATCTTTGTCTTTCCTGCATTTACTCTCAGTCCTTTCTTCTCCATTGCTTCTTTCCAAGTCAAGAGCCTCCTGACACATTCCTCAAGCGATTCAGCGATGATAACAAGGTCATCAGCATAGAGGTCCTCCCAGGGGACCCCAGAGTGGAACTCTCGTGATAAGGCTTCAAGCACAATGATGAAGAGCAGTGGGCTGAGTACTGATCCTTGGTGAACACCAACCTTCACTTCAAACTCTTCACTGTACCCTTCACCAACACAGACACGGCTCCGTGCATTTGCATACATCCCCTCCACCAGTCGCACTATCCACTCCTCCACACCAAGTTTTCTTAGCGCCCACCAGATGACCTTCCGAGGCACTCGATCAAACGTCTTCTCCAGGTCTACGAAAGCCATGTAGAGTCTCATATTGGCAGCTAGATACTTCTCTTGCAGCTGCCTGACAACAAAGATTGCGTCTGTAGTGCCTCTGCCTGGGACGAAGCCAAACTGGGAATTGTCGATTGACACCAACTGTCTGATGAGGCCGTCCACAATCCTCTCCAGGATTTTCTTAACCTGCTCTGTCAGCTTGAGACCGCGGTAGTTGCCCCTTTCCAATGCATCCCCTTTTCCCTTGTAGAGGCAGACAATGAAACTCTGCTCCCAGTCACGAATGATTGCAACTGCGAGGTCACGGATCATGGAGGCGCCCATCTCACCGGCCGCTCTTATCATCTCCACCGCTATGCCTGATGGGCCCGGTGCTTTGCCTGCCTTCATCTGCGAGATAGCCTTCTTAACCATATCAATGGTGATTGGGATGGGCGGGCCTTCCACTGGTGATTGATATGACAGGTGGTCTGGGTCCCAGTCAAAGTCAACATTGAGAAGCCTTTGGTAGTGCTACAGCCAGGCCTTCGGCTTTGAGTCTTCGCTCATTGACATCTCTCCTGCATCATTCTTCACAGGTTTGTCACCAACAACATCAGTGTTCTCTTTTCTAAACTGGTTAGCAAGGCGGTAGACTTCTGAAGACTTGGGGTCAATATTCTCGTAGACCTTGTCAGCTTCTTGACGAGCATGGTGCACTGCATGTCTGGCATTTGGTTTGGCTGCATCGTATGATGCCCTAGTGCCTTTACCAGCCTTCCAGGCCTTGAAAGCTGTCCGCTTGGCAGCAATGGCCTTTTCTCCTGTTTAAAAAGGCATATTTGTATCCTGTCACTTGAAAAGAGGGGGGCATTGGAAATAGCAGGATTCCATTAATCTGTTGGCCATGGTTCTATTTGGTTCTGCAATTTTGCCATGGTTATGTTAGACTTTGTGTCCTGCCTGTAACTCATTAACAATCTTGAATATTTTTTCATGAATCTTCACAGATTCTAAGCTTGATGAGATGATATTTTGCAGTCAAGAAAAACAATTCTTTCCCTCTTGATTCTTGAGTTATCTTCCCAGGGACACAAAAATTTCATGCAGCAGGGGTCTTTGGCCACTTTGTGGCAATCTTTTATTAAAATTGTATCTTACAGACTGGTATTTTATGGTAATCACTAATGTATTTGAACAAACCTAGAATCAGTTTGAAATTGATTCGTAACAAGCCAAGATTATCCTGTATATAAATATATGCATTCAGCAAGATTCGCTGAGCTGATTCACAAGCTCAGATCTTAAGAACAGATCTACATATACTTGCATGGCGGTGGTGTATTCGCAAAGTCATTAAGTTAATTTCATGATATGCTTCAATTTAGCATAGATGGTATGATTTGGGGCATATTTCGAGGGTTGAGCGCAAGACTAGCGTAAGTCAGATGGTTGTTTTTCCCCAAATCTAATCTCCTCACCATGAAGGCGTTATGAAGATTACAACATTTCTTTCTGTAAACAATGAAAATTTAGATGC
Source organism: Anodontia alba (assembly GCA_964016985.1). Lineage (NCBI taxonomy): Eukaryota > Metazoa > Mollusca > Bivalvia > Lucinida > Lucinidae > Anodontia > Anodontia alba. The sequence goes on from OZ024828.1 coordinate 105,855,452, forward strand.
CATTGCTCGTATGAGCAATGGCACCTAAATTTGCATTGTTTACAAAGGGGTCCAAGTTGCCCCTAAACAAGGGTTTCAAAAATATGTTTGAGTTACTATAGTCTTGCGCTCAACCCTCGATTTGTTAATTGAATTTTGTCATGAGCATGTTTATTTATGGGTTTGTGTCTAGTTGTCTGTACGGTTTCTGTTCTTGGTATGATTGAGTTTTTCACCAGTGCAACAACTTCTTTTGAATGCAGGTGACATAGATATCTCATTTTGTGGTTGATAGTAAAGTTTTGACTAGCATTTTCTCTTTCAGGACTGACCTTGAACTTCGGTGTATTATTGGCCTGGTCTGGTCTTCATGGCAGCCTTGAGTGGCCCGTTATTCCACTTTATATGGCTTGTGTCACCTATACCATGTTTTACGACACAATTTACTCACACCAGGTAGATGAAATGCTACAAATCATATGTACATTGTAACAATATGCTTTTAACAGAAAACCAGCTTATCACTAGAAGTGAAATACTTTTGAATATTTCCTGGTGAAAAAAAAAAAAATGTGTAAAATAAGTTTACTACCATAACACTAAATGTTGGGACTCATAGGCCTGAGCAATCAGTGTAGAACTAGATCAGATGCCACAAAGTCTGACATTTGTGCAGGGTCTACATTGTTGCCGCTCATCCAGCACTATTTTAGACACATCAATAGGTAGTAAAATAAACTTCAAATTTTAGGACAAATATGGTATACCAGATAAGGTGTCCCAATACATAGGGATACAGTATATGAAAGGAAAAATAAAACTGGGTGCTTATACGGGCCAGCTGTAGATAAGATCAGAGCTAAGTGTCGGGCCCTTAGGAGCAGCCAACATTCTGAATAGGCAGATGATTCATGTGCAATATCAAGCTTTATTTTCTCTGAAAAATTAAAGAAAATATTTGAAAAAGTCATCTGCAACAATTTTGTATGTTGTTTTGACTGAAGAGTTACTGTGCTTATCAGTAATGTATAAATGACTTCTATAGCGTATGGTAAATGTCCTAAAATTTCGAATACCAAAGTGTCTGACAAAATGACATTTGCAAACAGTGCAGACCCAGATCAGACTGCAGTCTGATCTGGGTCTACACTGTTTGCTATTCCACAAAGTTTTTTAAGCAACAGGTGCATAAAAAAACAAAATTTAGGCCAAAATATTATAGAATCAAGTGTTGGAAATTTTAGGACGTTTAGCCTGCTTCCTCTTATTTGACAGTGCTGCACTTCCAATGATTATCCACAGTATGTGTTTTTTTGTGGAGAAACAAGAAAAATATAATAGTCGTCTTGATACCCAACTTACCAAGAACTACATGTATGTGCTAGAATTGTTCATCAAAGTGCTAATACTATGCAGCAGAGTAGCAAAGACTTTCGAGTAGACTGCATATAGAATCTGCTGTATAGTTTTCCTATTTAAATATGGATGCTCTTTGCCCAGTGTTCCTTTCTTGTATTGTAATGCATTACCCTTGATAAGGCACTTTTGTTCAACCAAAAAGTAACTGTATTTTTCTTATTTCTCGATAAAAACATATGTTGTGGGTGCTCATTTGAAGCGCCTTGGCGAGGCGCTTCTAATGAGTACCCACAACATATGTTTTTTTTGTAAAATAAGAAAACTGTTTACCTGATACCTACTTTTATCTAGACCTATGGTAATGTATAGTTTTGCCAGAAATGATCAAAACATTGCTAGTGATAGGTTGGTTAAGACTATTAGTTTGGTTTGTGTTACATTTTACTAGCAGTACTTGCAAAAGAAATTGCTTGTAATGCGTGTGTCTGTGTGGTAGTGTTTCTAGTGATGAATCGTTTTTTGGGGCATAGCTCCAGGTAAGATTTTTCAGCTCAAGTGACTCATTTGATCGTCGGATTGTGGGTTAAATCTTCAGCAAGGCCATACCAAACAATTTATAAAATTGGTACTAGCTGCTCTTTCACTTGGCACTTAGCATTAGGAAGAAAGGTGGGACTGGTTTTACTAATTATAATGTGACCAGTGGTAGTATCAGGGTTCAGTTGTTCAAAGCATCATTAGCTTAACGAGCTGTTCTAGTAAGTACAATGTCTAATTCACAGGTATTTTTGCTGAAAAAAAATGAGTAGCTTTTGCTACTCACATTTTTTCAGCAAAAATATTAGGGTATATGCAATATTAAATGATCAAAGTTTTAATAATACATTAACTAGCAAAGTCATTAGTTTTGAACAACTGGGCCCAGTTCATTGTGTCTAAGGCATAATGCTGCACTGAGGCGGCATTTTATAACAGGCATAAGTTCCCACTATCGCATCCAGATATGGTCATGGTATGAGGAAATATTGTTTACAATGACATTAAACCTGAATTCAAACAAATCAACAGTATTGATATTTTTCTTATTTCTGCATGAAAATATTTTGAGGATAATCATTGGAATTGCATTTACAAGCCAAAATCTGTTGAATAACAACAGTATTTGTTTGTGGAGAAATAAGAAACATATCCATCTGGCTTCTCGTCTTACCTACGGTTATGTTTTTAGGTCCTTTTCAGCCTTTTCATTACTCAAATCAACCTTCTAACGTCTTTATTGTCTGTGAATACTTGCAGTAGAAAGTGTAACACAAACAATTCCTGATATATGTATATATATAGCTTTAATTATCATGATCACATGGTTCATGTAAACTCAGATCAGTCTAAACTTTGACCAAAATAAATGTTCACACAGATTTACAGATTTCATATTATTTGGTGAATAAATGTACAACGATAACACCTCAAACAGAGAGCACCCTAGTATAGCTCCATTTTTCAACCAAAATATATTGATATTTTTCTTATTGCTCCACAAACATACCTTATGGTACTCATTAGATGTGTCTGGTTGAGGCACTTCTAATGAGTACTCACATGTTTTTTGCGGAGAAATGAGAAAAATATTGACAATACTCCCACTTATCTAGAGCTGTGACTCTAAGCTTTTATCACCGATTGCACATTGTAAATGTAAATTATTTGAACAGAAAAGGATTGGTTTCACTGACAGATGAGTATTGAATATTTAATCTGAACAGGTTGACTGAACCAAGTGATTACTTTAACAAGCAGTGACATAAGATGCCACTTCTATTGAAATGTAAATGTTCTATCGTTGACCTTTTAGAATGTATGTTTGTGAAAATAACACTTAGTTGACTTTCAGCCTTCTCACTTGAGCCAGCGCATGACAAAACCAGCAAAATGGCATGTGCACGCAGTGAAGACTCAGATAAGCCTGGGCATCTGCCCAGTTTATTCAGTCTTTGCTGTCCGCATGAAGAAAGCTTGGGTCCTTGGCTTAGCTACCCACTGAGCGCACAGCGAAGAACTGATCAGACTGGGCAGTTGCCCCGGCTGATCTGTGTCTTCCCTGGGCGCACATGCCATTTTGTTGGTTTTGTCATGTGTTGGGTTATATTCCTTTGAGTTCCTACACACAAAAAAAAACAAACCCTGAGATATATGCAAGCAGCAAATACCCTGATCGTGTGCATTCTTTTTGTCATAGCTGTATATGAGAAGATTATCCAGACATTGGATGTGAAGGAGGCTTCGAATGAGTACCCACAATGTATTTTTTTGGAAAAATGTAAGAAAAAATATCAATATGTTTTTGTTTTTTTTTTTTTAAAAAAAAGTGCCTTATATGGACTTCTGTTATATGGACTTCTGTTAACTTTGCATATCTGCACTCTTTATACTGTTTGCCTGGAGAAAAGTGTATGTCTTAGCTCCAAATTAGTCACATTTTTTCAACCAAAAATGTTTATATCTCATATTACCTTGAAAACATATATTGTGGATATTAATTAGAAGCGCCATACTGAGGGGTGATGAGGTGCCTCTAATGAGTACCAACAACGTAGGTTTTCTTGGAGAAATACGAAAAATATTTGTCTGGACACCCACTGTGTGCAGGCTGATCTAAGGGCCAGTTTTTCTTGATATAGCTCTTTTGTGAGAGGGCATATATCATGGATTTCATTAGGTTTATTCTAAGATCTTGCAATGCATATGTTTTGGCTAAAAAAGAAAAAAAAATACTTTCTTGTAAAGGGACCATGGTGATCAGATGTCCCAGTTAACATCTCGAAAATGACATTTTATCAGCAGCCCTGCTAGCACACGTCTCGGTTATGATACTTCTTAAAAATCAGTGTTGGTTATGATGCTTCTTAAAAATCTAGCTGTTTCTATCATCCCCTCCTTTCAACATCTTTGCATGCTGTCACTGCCTTTAGCTGCACGGTGAGAGCTTTTTCATTGAGTTTTTAATGGCTAGTTTAGGGGGTTTGTTTGGGATAGTTTCATTTCTAAAACTAAAATGCACACTTTTGCTTTTTAGAAGCCAAACTTTTTCAATTCCTTCCATCTCATGTCACTGTTTGTTTAGAGATACGAGGTAGACTGCTGTAAAACAAACATGATTGTATGAATTTACCCTAAATATTCAGGCATGCCTGACCAAACAGTGAAGAACCAGATCAAACTCTTCCTAAAGGAGCACTTTGATTCGGGTCAACATTGTTTCCATTCAGCAAATACTGATTCACAACTGAGAAAAAGGCTTTTTCTGACATATGGGAACAGTGAAGACCAGTGTCTTCCATGAATATTGATATTTTTTACAGTCAGCAGACAGTGAAGGCCCTGAGGACTGGTCGTAGGCAGGCCTGGGACCATATTGTCTGTATATGCCATAAAGTCTTGTCTCTTTAAGTTGTGCATCATCACAATCAGCTTGTTTCTTGCAGCTTGCCTCAGATATTTTCTTTGCAGTGTTCGTTCACCCGTAGTGATAGCAAGATAGAGAGTACATACTTGTGTACGTTAAGACCAATCTAGATCTTCTTGCAGTTATGTTAAATTTTTTATGCTCAACTTCTATTTGGTTGATAGGCTTAACATTCAACTATGGCGCTATGCTGGGGTGGACAGCAGTACACGGGGCGGTAGACTGGCCGATATTGCCCCTTTACATGAGTTGTTTACTGTGGACCCTTATTTATGACACCATTTATGCTCACCAAGTGAGTATACGCATTGGGTTACCTTTAATATCAAGCTAGGAAGTTGATCCCAGTCTAAACCAGCAGGAGCCTTATGTCCTGTGTCTCTTAATTGTTACAAAACAGGTTTTATTTGTGGCCTTTTTAGCTCACCTGTGGGAAAGCACAGGTAGGGCTATTGAAGTCACCACAGTGTCTGCATCAGTTAAAGTTTTTGGTTTGTTTTTTAAGAGGCTAAATCTCCGGAACCTGGATGGAAGTACATGTACTAGTCCATACTTGCCCTGATGGTGAATGATCTCGAGGTCAAGGTCATGGACTTAGAAAAAAAAAATCTGTGCTAAAGTTTTTTGTTGAAGTTTTTAGAGACAAAGCAAAATTCAAGCGAGCTATGCTGCCCTCGACAAAGCAATCGCTTTACAGCACACCGTTTGTTATTAAAATGCCAAAATGTATTTTCAAGAAACAATGAGTAAACTTTTAAGCTTTCACTCCTCTGTTTATACCACCGGCATACGAAGTATGCAATGGGGGTATATAGTTTTTGTCTTATCTGTGTGTCTGTCTCCAGGTCTCAGTCGGTCAGTCAGTCAGTCTGTCTGTTAACATTTATTTTGTGTCTACTTTACCTAGAAACTTGAAATTTTGTACACATGACAAGTATGACTAGTTGTATTGTGGGACAGAAAATAAGGGCCATGGGGCCGGGTCCCTTAGAGTTATTTCCCTTTGTTGTTCTAGCTATACTTGTGGCCATGGCATTTCTGTGTGTCAAAGCTATCTCAGCAACTACTTTACCTACAAACTTGAAATTTTGTACACATGACAAGTATGACTAGTTGTATTGTGGGAAAGAAAATAAAGGCCATGGGGCCAGGTCCCTTAGTGTTTTTTCCCTTTTTTTTTCCGGCTATACTGATGGCCATGGCATTTATTTGTGTCAAAGATATTTCAGGAACTACTTTACCTAGAAACTTGAAATTTTGTACACATGACAAGTATGACTAGTTGTATTGTGGGAAAGATAATAAGGGCCATGGGGCCAGGTCCCTTAGAGTTATTTCCCTTTGTTGTTCTTTGCTGTGCTATACTGATGGCCATGGCTGGGGGTATTAGTGAGCATATGCTCACTTCCTTCATGGTCTAGTTATGAAATGAATTCTTCCATCTTTCAATTTTCCATGTTTACAATAGGGGTGTCAGGCAAAAATTTAAAGCAGACTAGCAAACTCTGTATATCCTGATGAGACAGCTTATTACAAACTGTCTCATTTGGCTGTACTCTGTTTGCAAAGGTACCATAAAGTATGTAAGAACTGGGACACCCTTAAAGTTCATTAAAGTAATTTATTTTATGTAACCCAAAGAATTAAGACATCAAAAATTACAAGTTTTGATTAATTTTTGTGCCAATTTCATGGATACAGTGTATTTGGATAAAAGAAGAGAGGATCAATAAAAACAAAATCAAGTAGTAATCTGTTTAGTCAGTTTTAACAATGTGTCAATGTTACAAGATAATGGACAGAAAATATGCAAATTAGTAGAGAAGATGTCCAGAAAGAGCTACAGTCACACTGTGAACACAAGTACATAAATATTAGGACACATAAAAATAATCATTTTTCATGGTCCAAAATATTGGGACAGCTAGAAAATTAATCATTTTTTTCCTGCACCGGTACAGTCGCACTTTACAGTACTTATTTTGATCTGCAGGACTGAAAGGGTTAAATTGACATCTCTTAGCATTTGCCTGTAGGCATGGTCAGAGACCTTCAGGTATTTCATTCCGTTACCTTCGTTTTATAATTATTTTAAGCGACCCTGGTACCGTACCGAGGATGCCTGTAGGAGGCCAAAGCTCAATGATGCCAACTATTTCATAACAAAACTTTGCAGAAGTAAAATATTCCAAAATAAAACCTGTTTTACAGACCAGAACAGACTGTGCTCTTTTGCAGTCTGTTTTGGGTCTAACTTCCCACTCTGTAATACTTGGGACTTACAAAAATATTTGATGCTCAGCATGCTATGAGGTCCCTTAGGTCATATGCAGGCAAGGAAGATCCAGATCAGCCTGCATGTTTGCAAAGTCTGATAAGAGCTTTCGTTGCCTGCTTGTAGAACTAATGGCTACTGTATTCTGTATTGATGAACAGAGGGCCCTGATCAATCTGCACAGATATGGCAATAACCCTAAGCATTAGGACAGATAGGTCTGAGCAGACAATGTAGACACAGATCAGATGCCACAGAATGCTGCATCTGGTCAGGGTCTACACTGTTTGCCATTCATCCAGCACTACTTAAGACACATCAACAGGTAGTGAAATAGACTTTTTAAAATTTTAGAACAAGTATGATGGTAAGGAGTTAAAGTGTACCAATACTTAGGGTAAATATTGTATTCTGTATTGATGAATAGAGGACCCTTATTAGACTGCACAGATATACATGCTAGCCTTCGCTGTTCACTTATGGCATAAGGGCCCTTTTCACATATTGGACATTATCAACCTTGTAGTCCTTGATGAGACTGCTTGGGTTCAGCAGTATGATCCTGGTCTGCACAGGCTTTGTAACAAGTTAATTCACTGTTGCTTTTCACTACAGTGTTTGTAGTTAATTAAAATTCTTGCTGTCCTTCAGAAAATTATAATTTTCAAAGATTTTTTAACACTAGTCCTGCTGAACCCGGATATGTCCTGCCTTTGAAAACAGTGTAGATCCAGATCAGTTGGCTTCTGAAGAAGCCAACTGATCTGGATCAGCACTGTTTGCCATTAAGAATGTGAATTTATATCAACAATCTGGATCAAGTAATCTGATTGGCTGAAAATTAGAAATGGGTGTGGCATATTAATTTATTCAGCAGGACAAGGGTTAATGTTGTTATATCTAAATACCGTATTTATTATCCTAAGTATCGGAACAGACATGCCTGAGCTGGGCTCCATAGCGCAGTCGGTAGTGCATCTGACTGCATGGGACACTACTTCAACCCCAGCTCTGCCACATAACTTTTGTGAAGATTGATAGTAAAATAATTTCTTCGGCCATTCTCCCCTTCCACTGATTAAAGAAGGGCAGTTGTCAGTTACTGCATAAGTACTGGTTAACTGCTTAAAGGACATAACCTGCCCAGAACAATGTAAGTAGGTTGACTGACTGTGCTCAACATGACCCTAATGGGTTATCTGGACTGTAAAACCTCAATTCAAACAAAAGACAGGCCTGAGCCATATAAGATGCTGCAGAATGCTGTGTCTGATCAGGGTCTGCGCTGTGTGTTATGCATTCAATAGTTTTTTGACACATACAGGTAGTCATATGGACTTGTTTAAATTTTAAGATAAGGATGGTAAGACTGGCCTCAGTGGCCCAGTCGGATGTGACTCTGACTGGTGATCAGGAAGTTGCGGGTTCAATCCCTGACGGGTCCAGCAACATTCTTTCGTGTAGGTTGATCATGAAGTATTTTCTATAATCATTCTCTCCCTTCCGCTGACTCAAGAAGGGCAGTTGTCAGTTTCTGGCAAAAAAATGTGCAGAAGTACTGGTTAACCACTTAGAGGACTAAGCCTGCCCAGGAAAAAGTGTGGTTAGGAAAACTGACCACACTCAACATGACCCTGATGGGTTGCCTGGGCTGTAAAACCTCAACACAAAAAAAAAAACAAAAAAAAAGCGATGGTAAGACGTTAAAATGTAAAATGTGTACTTTATCTTCAGAAGTTCTGAAGATTTGTAGTTATACAGAATCAGTATGGTTATTATTTTAGAGCATTTGAATTGCTTATCTCAGTTAAAATGTCTGCATTTGCAAGGGATTGTCCATTTTTTCTCAGAAAAACATTTCAAGAATTAAAAAAGGTCAAGTTAAAAAACTTATTTTAAAATTGTTTTTATCAGAACATCAATAAAATAATGAAATGCTGCCTGATTTTTTTTTTTTTTTTTTTTTTTTTTTAATCACATTTGTAATTTTCTGAAGGAATGCTTGGCATTTGGTTTTGGGTTCATTTAAACTAGCTTTCTGATCTGTTAATATCATAATGATAAAGACTCCATGTTCAAAACTAAATCAAACTGTTAATGCAGCATTTAATATTACAAGATGAAATATTAAACCTTCTTTTGCTTAAGACGACAATTGCTATCTTAGCAAACAGCGTAGATCCAGATCAGTTGGCTTCTTCAGATCTGCACTGTTTGTCATTAAATATGTGAATTTCTATCAAAAACCTGGATCAAGTAATCTGACTGGCTGGAAATTAGAAGTGGGCATGGCATCTTAATTTGTCCAGCAAGGTAAGGGTCTTATGAAAAAAATACGGATACCATATTTACCCTAAGTGTTCAGACACCTGAACTCATTACCATACTGGTCCTAAAAATTGAACAAATCTATTCCACTAACTTCTGTTCATGCTGGGGTCACCTGTATTTGCATAGGACTGTCTCAATACTTTGGGTAAATAGGGTAAATATGGTAGATTTTATTGCCGTGCAGAAACTCTAAAATCATCGTTTTAACTTAAAAATATCAATGCATTTTTTTTTTTTTCAAATATTTACAAGAAAAAAAGAATTTTTCATTATAATTCTCTTATATAATGTAACATAAGTGATTATTGATATTATTGATATTGGAACTAACATTTAACCCCTGTCTTGCTGAAAAAATTAAGCTGTCACACCAACTTCAAATTTTTAGCCAATCAGATTACTTGATACAGGCTGTTGATACAAATTCACTTAATTAGTGACAAACAGTGCAGATCCAGATCTGTTGGCTTCTTCAGAAGCCAACTGATCTGGATCTACACTGTTTGCAAAGGCGAAGCATATCTGGGTTCAGCAGGACTAGGATTAATTTGAGGCTTTTATGAATGTTTAAGGAATCCATTCACTCTTAGAAGACTTGGTAAGGAATAGTATTTGACGGCAATTTTGTGATAATTTTCTCAATTCTCCATTAATTTAAACCTATGTTGTGAGGTGCTTGTAATGAGTATCCATAATATACATTTTTATGGAGAAATACCAAAACTTGTCCCAGAATAATTACCAAATACTCCTCCTTAAAAAATACTCTGAATGAAGTCTGAACAGAAGCATCTGTCAGCTACCATAATAACCCTAAATTTTTTGACACACAGGCTTAAGCAAACAGTGTAGACCCAGATCAGATGCCGCAGAATGTGGCATCTGATCAGGGTCTACACTATTTGCTACTCATCCAGCACTATTTTAGACACATCAACAGGTAGTAAAATAGACTTTTTCAAATTATAGGACAAGTATGGTACGGAGTTAAGATGTCACAATATTAAGGGTAAATATGGTAATTAATTTTTTACTGGTACTGACTGCTGAGGTGTATAAGGTAGGATAAAGAGGTTTCCTGTTAGCTGTAGTTAAGCCATTGGTTGGGTATTGGATAAGTTTACACTATGGACAACTTAACTGCTTACAATACCTGGCCTAACATATCTGCAAGTCCATTTTACAACCTGTTATTGTGTCTAAAACTGCTAGAGGAGTGGCAAACAGTGTTCTGTCGCTACCATATTTACCCGAAGTATTCAGAACCTCAACTCCTTAACCTGTTTATTCTAAAATTTGGACAAGTACAATTTACTACCGGATGTGTCTAAAAATTCCTGGATGAGTGCAGACAGTGTAGACCCTGATGAGATGTGGCATCTGGGTCTACAGTTTGCTCAGGCTTGTCTGTCTGAATACATATGGTACAGTGTTCAGACAAGTATGATAATATTTAAGGTAATTATGATGTGTTAAAAAAAAATATTAATATGGTAAACACTTTAGCAATGAAGTAATTCTTTTGAACTTTGATCAGTTTGAAATTCATTATGATATACAAAGCATGTACAAATTAAGAATCACCTCTGTTATAAGCAATTTAAGAAACATACACTGCTGATAATGATCTACTTATGAAAAAATTGGATAGCCAGTAAAGACTACTGAAAGGATGACCAATTCGTGGCTATTTATATTTACCACAAATATCAGGACACCTCAGCTCTTTACCATTCTTGTCCTGAAATTAGAACAAGTCCATTTAACTAACTGTTCAAGTTGCAACAAGTCCATTTAACTAACTGTTCAAGTTGCAAACTGTGACACCGACCAGCTGCTGCAGAATTATCTGTGACTATGGTAAATGTCCTAAAATTTCAAACACCAAAGCTTCTGACAAAAAGGCATATGTAAACAAAGCAGACCCAGGTTAGACTGCTCCTGGAGCAGTCTGATCAGGGTCTACATTGTTTGCCATTCCACTAAATTTTTTTTAGAAACAACTGCATAAAACGCAAAATTTAGGCCAAACTAGTTTGAAATAAACAGTGTTTGAATTTTTAGGACATTTACTGTACTCTGTTTTCACAGGCATGTCTGACCAAATATTTAGGTTGAATATAGTACCTCGACCTCTCAGTCAGTTACAAGAGATTATTCATATTTGAGTCCCTCTAAATAGCAAATGACCTAATGACATATGAAACCAGTGTAGATCCAGGTCAGCCTGTGCGTTGGCACAGTCTGATCACAATCTGTGCTGTTTACATATTGAATCTTTAAGTCCATTCATTAGACCGGTGATGAGGGTCTGGATGGGGGATACCAAAAATCGCTAATCATTAAAATTTTAGCCCTTTAATCAGTAATCGATAAAGCTATTTTCACAAAACTCGATCAGTATATTTTGGATTATTTTGGCTAAATCATTTGATTCTACATCACAAAAGTCAGTAATCACTAAAATTTTAGGCCAAAAATCAGTAGTTAATAAAAAAAATAAGGCCATTAATCAGTAGTTAATAAACCCCATCCTGACCCTCAGTGATATGTATAGATCCTGATCAGACTTTGCAGATGTACAGTCTGATCTGGGTCTATACTGGTAGCATATAACATATGGCTGATTTCTGTATGGAGTGTCTCTTATGTTTTGGAGTTGTGTTCTTTTGTTTCCGTAATTATTTTTGTGGTTTATTTGCTATTCATAATGACAGTTCAGTCTGCAACATTAGAAACTGTACATTGCAGTATGTATTCAGTTTGTGCATCCACCCGCTCAGATCAGTCTTTGCTAGACACCCTTTGGATAGTCAAGGTTCCAATGACATAGGTCTAGATAAGAGTGGGTATCAGGTTAATATTTTTCTTTTTTCTCCAAGAAAACATGTTATGGGTACTCAGTAGAAGCACCTCACCAAGGTGCTTCTAATGAGTACCCACAACATATGTTTTCCTGGACAAATAAGAAAAATATCAATACTTTGGATTGAAAAAAGCATCTCATCATGAGATATAAATATCTCTTCAAGCTAATCTGTATTTTCACTAGGCATGCATGCCTGAAAATACTGTATTATTCTTCAATATTGGGACAGACAGGCCTGAGCAAACAGTGTAGACCCAGATCAGATGCCACAGAATGCGGTGTCTGATCAGAGTCTGCACTGTTTTCCACTCATCCAGCACTATTTTAGAAACATCAACAGGCAATAAAATAGATTTTTTTTTTTCAAATTTTAGGACAATTATGGTAAGGAGTTGAGATGTTCCAATACTTACTGTGCTTTTGACATCCCTCAGAATGACATTTTCCCTTAGCGTTTTATTCTAAATGGAATCTTTAATTTCTGATTCACAATATCTTATCAGAAACCATTTGTCATAACTATGTGCTTTGTTTCCAAATATTTACAGCAAAATTAATTTTTTTGGACAAAGATGGGTCTGACCAAGGCAATTTCTATAGTAAACTGGATTTTTGGAAAAAAATTATTGAAAGGTGTTTTTTTTTTTGCTTTTCTTCACTGATTTAAATTACTGACATTCCATAACAATATTGTGAAAATTTCAGAAATTTTGAACAAGTGGATTTTGTTGAAAACCTGCCTACCAATTTTAGGGAAAAATGAAAATATTCAAAAAAAATTTTTAAACCAATGATTAGAATAAAGTTTTTTGTGCATAGGTAGTTACGGCAAATGGTTCTGCATTAAATCATGCTAAAAGTTTGCAAATATACTTCTGCTGTGTAAAGTATCAGGCAAAAAATGACTTTCTGAAAGATGTTGAAAAGAGTAAGATAAATACGATTGGCATCACCAAAACATGTCTATGTAATTTTGACCCCCTCAAACCCCACTATGTAATAAAATGGGGTTTGCAGGGGTATACATTATTTTTCTTATTTCTGCTATAAAACAGATTGTGTGTACCAGTTAGAACTGTCTTGATGAGGTGATTCTAACAAGTACCCACAATCTCTGTTTCAAGTGAAAATAACAAAAAGACACATTTTTTTTTTCATCTGAAACTTTTCGTTTTTGCAGCCATAAAAAGTGCCATTATATTGAATGGGCATGTTTTTGTAATGGTTCTCATACTGATCTTATTTGCTGTTTTGTCACTGTAGGAGGCACATGGGATATAATCTAACAATGAAATAAACAAGCCTCTAGACTTTTTCCTATACCAAAACATGCCTATTCAAATATATAGTAAATTTCACCCCCAAAAACTGAAAATTTTCAGATAAAAAAACTCTATTATTTTTCATATTTCTCCTCAAAACATAGATTGTGGGCACTATTTAGAACTGACTTCACCAGATTCAAACAAAATTCATATGTAAACATGGGTTTAATTCAGAAATAGATGTTACATGTCTATTCTGACATGTTTCATGTGTATGATCTATGGTATACCCTTAACAATTGGTTTCCATGCAGAAATTTGACTTAATTGCATCATATTCTAACAAAATTCATATATATATTTGCCACTATTGCTCAGTATTCTGGGTAAAAAATTCAGCAGATGACATTTTGAAATAGTTTTTATTGTTGCGACTGCTTTAGCAAGCAGGAGCGACATAGGGATCACTTTCCTGGATCGCCATTGGCGTTGTCGTTGTCGGCGTCAGCAATGTTAAGTCTCTGCATTTAGATGTGTTTCTCAAACACCAAGGCCTCTGGGCTAATAAAATTCCATACATCTGCCATGATGCACCCTGCTCACTGCCAATGTTTAGACTGTGCGTTTGGCTCCATTTCTTGAACACCACCAGCAATCACAACATAGCCATTCTGCAAAATTTCTTGTAATTGTCCCAGAACATGGCTGTGACAATTCATGCAAATTGTCTCCTTAGAAGACAGTTTGACATTAGGAGACAGTTTGCATGGAATGTCAATGCCTTTTTTCTGGGACAAATAAGAAAAGTATTGAAAGATTGTCATCTGCTGAATTAGTCCAGAGTGGTAAAGACTAAATCCTGAGTCAGATGAGAGAAACCCAGCTTTTACCTGTCAATTCTGACATGAGTTATGGCTCCTGAGAAATGTTAAAAATTGGTTTCTGGTCTGTAACTTTACTTTTTTTTTTTCCATCCAGTTCAAACAAATTTATATGGTGAGTAGCACAGGTTCATTTTAACAATGAATAAATGATCTGTTTCAAATGAAGATAATGTTGTCTGTTTCTATTATTATTTATTTTTTCTTGTTTTTTTTTTTTTTTTTTTTTTGCATCAAGTTTTACCTTTTGCTTAACTAGAAAATATTGCATTTCCCCACACCTAGTACAGTACATAGATTGAACAGACATTAAAAATGCTTAAAGGTGAATGGAAAGACTTCAAGAAGAGAGAGCTCTGACATGAAAATATTTGCCTCCCTTCCTAAAGGGCCTACTCTTAAAGGAAAGAATTTGCTCCCATGGGGAGCAAATTCTTTCCTTTAAGAGTAGCTCCCTTTGAGAAGGAGTCCATTTATCATGAAAGCAATTGTTTTCCTGCTGTAGTGGTCTCCTCTTTGAAAAGGCTGAAATTTAACCCTGGTCCTGTTGAACCCGGATATGCCCTGCCATTGCAAACATTGAAGATCCAGATCAGATAGCTTCTTCAATCTGATCTGGATCGGTACTGTTCGCCATTATATGTGATTTTGTATCAGCAACCTGGATTAAGTAATTTGATTGGCTGAAAATTGGAAGTGGTACATCAATTTATTCAACATGGCAGGGGTTAAAAACTTAAGGGTGCTCTACCTTTGAGGTGTATCTGTTCATCTTATATGTACAACACTGACAAACAAAACAAAACAAAACAAAAAACTAATGTACTCCACATGTAATGGCTGTATTGTTTTATAGGACAAATATGATGACATGCTGGTTGGGGTGAAGTCTACAGCTCTCAAGCTGGGAGACAAGACCAAGCCTTGGCTAGTGGGCTTCAGTGGACTGATGCTGAGTGGACTGACCACAGCTGGTTATATGTGTGACCAGACATGGCCATATTACCTTGCAGTTGGGGCTACAGGAGCACATCTGTGGTATCAGGTAAGTACACCACCACCTCTAGTTTAACCCTTAAACTGCCAGTCACAACAATTGTCGTCTGTCATCTGCTTTTGATTGTTTGCCTGTATGCAAAAATAGGTTTGAAAAGTTTGCAAGAATATCCAGCAGATGACATAAACAGACATTTTCAGATGCAGGTTTTCTTTGCAATTTAAGGGTTAAACATATTTTATTTGTATAACTTCATTTACATATATGAATAGTGACATAAAACCTACTTGATACTATAGTATGGATACAAGACAAAACTTATACCTATAGAACCTGTGTACCAAAAAGTATATGGATTGTATATATTTTTATTAGAATACATTTTGGGATCCATCTTTAAATCAGCATTCCCATTCATGTACCACAGTACGTGATTCACGTAGAGTGTCATGAGCGTATGGAACTGTTGGTATCTACAGTAGAATCTCGATAATTCAAACCTCAATAATTCAAAATTCTCAATAATTCAAAATCATTTTGAAGTCCTGACTTAAATATGTGTATGCATTTTAACCCTCAATTATTCAAAGTCTCAATAATTCAAACAAAACTTTGGTCCCTTAGACTTTGAATTATCGAGGTACCGCAAACTTAGTGCACATATAAACTGCAACATTAGTACCTCCTGCTTGAGTCAGTTTTGGCTCATTAGCATCCTTTTGAATATTAATAAAGCATCGAAAAACTGCGATTGCCGGCAGACAATAATGAATGCGTACGGCCAGTGCAATGAAGTGGATCGAGGATCGTTAAGAGGATCACGGAATTTAATTATGTTTTTACCGAAAGGGATGAGATTATTGTTCATTGGTTATTGTGTATGGTCTTTCTCACATTATCCAATCACTGACGACCATGTTGTTTATATCCGAGAGGAATATATTGATTGTTCATTACCTAGCCAAAACACGTGGTCAGTTTGAAACGCTTCAACAAAGATGTCACAAGCTAGCATTCTTCTTCGTCTCAAAACGTAGCAGAGAAAGGGGTGCAAAATCACAAATCTTTGGATGTTACTGAAGGCCCCTCTGCCACCAAATCACTGAAATGCTTGGGTTCTAATGAAGACGTTCAGCATGAAGCTGGCGGCCGACAATCAGTCCCAAAGGCAAAATGAAAAGGTCGGTCATAAAATGGTGTTTTTATACAATCTTCCCAGTACTATACAATGCATTTAATTACCTCAAAATATGTGTACCCTCAAAAATTATCTGTACCCCCAAATTCTAAACCCAAGGGGTACATGTACCCCTAAATCAAAATGTGAGTGGGAATGCTGTAAATGGTGTAGTATAAGAAATTGTGTTAAAATGAATAGTGTTAATTTTTTAAGAGGTTTCTGTATATGGTAAAACACTTAATATTTGCAGCATCAAAACTTGGCGGTTGGACTGGAAGGTCTTGTTTGTGCATTTTAATTTTGGCACATTCATGCTTTCAGATATATGTCATACTATATACAGCTATTCAAAAACTGATTATTGGTGGTTTTATTTTGGTAGATTTTGCCTTGATGGACAGTAGAGCCAAAATAAAGTAACTGCCCAATATAAATGTTTTACAGTCAATGTAATTAGGTTAGATAGAGAAAATATCTTGTATATCTTCTGTTGTTTGTTGCAGTTGTTTACAGTGGATTTGGAGAATCCTGATGATTGTTTTGCCAAGTTTAAATCCAATTCTCGACTCGGATTAGTCATGTTCCTGGGGATAGTTGCTGGCACTCTACTTAAGAAGCCAACTAATAAAGAAGAACCAACAGAGGAAGCTTGAGAACATGAGATAGATGTTTTTTTGTTTTTGTTTTTAAAACAAAAACTGTTGATATTTTTCTTATTTCTCCATGAAAACATGTTCTGGGTTCTCATAAGAAGCACCTTGCTGAGGCGCTTCTAGTGAGTACCCACAACATATGTTTTCTTAGAGAAATACACATCTTATCTGGAGTTATATACAGTGCAACTTTCCAACAACAGCCTCCCTTGGGAAACTGCAAAACTGGCTGTTGTAGGGAGATGGCTGTTATAGAGAAGTTATTCCATACTTCTAGCTCCTCTTTGGACAGGTCCATTTCCACTAGAAGGGGTGATTTTTGCTCACCTGAGTACAAAGTGCTCAAGTTAAGCCATTGTTATCACCCTGTGTCCATTGTGCGTCGTCAACAATTTCTTTAAACAACATCTCCTCATAAACTACTGATCCAATTTCCTCCAAATTTTACAAATTGTTTCACTCCTGACTCTCTACCAGAATTGCTAAAATGATTCTGCTTGGCTGAACAAGATGTCCGCCAGAGCTAAAAAATACATGCCCCCCCCCCCCCCCCCCCCCCCCCCCGTCCAGCTCGGCTGAACAAAATGGCCGCCAGAGCTAAAAATAGAAAAAAAAACTTTAAAGGACATCTCCTAGGCCAGTGGCCCTATTTCAAAATAATTTCATAGATATGTTCCTCATATGCCCCTTTAACTAATTTGCTAAAAGGTTCTACTTGGCTAGGCCAGTGGCACAATTTCAAAATAGTTTCTCAAAAAATTTCCTCTAATGCCTTTTTACCAAAATTGCTAAAATGGTTCCTCTTGGCTGAACAAAATGGCAGCCACAACTAAAAGTAGACAAGAGACAAGCTCTGCAGGGTCTTCTTTCCCTGCTGGTGCTTCACATGGTCATTTTTCCCTTCTGGAACTTCACAGGGTCGTCTTTCCCTGCTGGTGCTTCACATGGGGTCCTGGTGCCACTCTTAATCACAACTAGTTAAACAGAAAGCAAAATGGGCACCTGTTGAAGATGACCAAAATGTTAGCATCACAACAAACTTGTAAAACAGAAAACAAAGTGGGCAGCTATTGAAGACTGTGACCACAATCCTAGCATCACAACACATATAGAAAAAACAGAAAGCAATGCGGTATCGAGCTCAGGTGAGCGAGCCAGGGCCATATGGCCCTCTTGTTGTTATTGCCATGTTTTATAGAAATTCCTGTATTTAATGCAAACAGTGTAGACCCTGATCAGATGCCACTTTCTGCAGCATCTGATCTGGGTCTACACAGTTTGCCAATATGCCTTTATGGGATGCCAGGCATAAATAGGTGAAATATATAGTAATATAGCACATTGGGAACTCAAGAGAAGTGGCAGTTATAGGGAGGTGGCTCTTATAGAGTGACCTTTTGTGGATAGTCCATTGTGTGAAGGAGAAATTTATCACTAGTCTTATGCTGTATGCAAGACCAGCCTGCCAGGTTATACTGTTTTATACGGTCCTCAGAGTTCACTATGTGCATTCATTAAGGTCAATCTAAATTCAGTATTTTCACAAAGAGAAGAGGAAAATCTAAGAAGGGGGGTGGTCGGGTGTGGCAAAGCTGTCCTGTACCTTACGTCACCAGGGCGTCCAACTGCTATTGGCTTCCAGTTGGGAAAGGCCTGCTATCCTTGTAGCAGATAAGGGTAGAGGGGGAATGTTTTTGTTTCTTCACTTTCATTCCTGCTCCTCTGTCTTGCCTGTCTCTCTCATCTCCTCTACTATCTCTTCTATCTATTTTCTCCCTTTCTCTGGGAGACGACACAAAATTACCCACAAGGGTCGATGTGTCGTTAAACCCTAACACAATCAATAAATATCTAAGACTTAATATTTTGTGTGAATGGTCTGCCTAGCAGAAGGTTTACATGTCTGCCTATCAGACAATTCTTATGAAATATCAAGCCTTATTTTCTCAAAAAAAAAAAAAAAAAGTATGTGTGTGTGGGGGAAGGGGGGGGGGGACCCATATTAGAGCAACTCTAGTGAGGTACAAAAACCACAATAAGTCAATAGAATTTTACAGACTTTTATTACGCCTTTTTAGCTCCCCTGAGCACAGAATGCTCAAGGCGAGCTATTTTGTTACCATAATTGCACCAATATTTTACTCCCAAATAAAGGGACATAGGCCAAAATAAACAGTATAGACCCAGATCAGATGCAGTGTCTGGTCATGAGCTGCACTGTTTGGCACTCATCTAGCATTTATTAGACATATTAACCCTTAAAATGCCAAGAAAACCTGCATCTGAAAATGTCTGTTTATGTCCTCTGCTGAATATATAATATATATATATATATATATATATATATATATATGTATGTACTTGCAAACTTTTCAAATCTATTTTTAGCATTCAGGCAAACAGTGTGGACCCTGATCAGACTGCTCCTAGAGTCTGATTTTGGTCTTGACTATTTGCAAAATTGATTTTTAAAATCACAAGCAGATGACAAAGCAGACGACAATTGTTGTGATAGGTAGTTTGATGACAAAGCAGACGACAATTGTTGTGATGGGCAGTTTAAGGGTTAATGGGTGGTAAAATGGACATAAGAGTTTATAACAAGTTTTACAGTGCATCATGTCAGAATATTAAGGGGAAATAAAGTATATTTGAGATATTTGATCCACAATGTGGGAAAAAGGCCCTTATGTGAACAGCGATGATCCAAGAGCGTGTGCATCTGTGCAGTCTGACCTGGACATTTTAAGTTCCTTGACATATACTACAGTAGCTATTGGTTCTGTATGAAAACAACAAAGGCCCTGATCAGCCTGCGCATTTGCGCAGGGTGATCAGCACCTGCATTGTCCGCAAATTGCATAAGGGCCCTTTCCATGTGTTGAGCATCATTTATATCCTGAGCAAAACCACAGCGAACCATGTGAGAACAGCATACAGGTTGACTGATCAAGCTTGCCATCAACACAGTCCTAACTGCCTCTTGGTCTGTAGTTTGTTTGTGTACAGTTTACCACTCATCCAGTGGTTTTTAAACACCTGAGCTCAGTTGTTCAAAACTAATAATGTTATTAGTTTAGTTAACAACGTGATTAGTTAACACATCATTAAAACTGATCATTAAATATGGCATATACGCTAATATTTTTGCTGAAAAAATGTGAGTAGCTTTTGCAATTTTTCAGCAAGAATACCTGTGAATGAGATACTGTACTTACTAGAACAGTTAACATTTTGACCACTAACAAGCTTGTTAAGCTAACAGCTTTGAACAACTGGTCCCTGAACAGGTAGTCAGATTGGGTTTTTTCAAATTATTGAACAAGTATGGTAAGGATTTAAGGTGTCCAAATATTTAGCATAAATACGGTAGATTTGGACCATGTAGTTGTAGGTCTGTCTGTTTCTAATATACTGTTCTTACCCTAAGTATTTGTGTATCTAAATACATACTATATTTGTGCTGAAATTTGAACAAGTCCATTTTAATTCCTGAAAACTTCTGGATGAATGACAGTGCAGATCCTGATCGGATGCCATTCTGTGACATCTGATCTGGGTCTGTAATGTTTGCTCTGGCCTGTCTGTCTCTTTAGGATAAATACAGTGATATGGGTATTTTCCCCTCAAGTATGTACATATAAATGTATGTACAACAAAATATACCTTCCATTATTCAGTGATAAAGAAAATAGTTTCATAAATAAAATGTACATGTATATAATAAAATACACAAAATAATAAATACTTGTTTCTTCAGTTTTATCACCATGAAATGGAATATTCTGATACCTAACAATTTGTACTATTTTGTTTCATTCATTATAGATAGCTTATCTAAAATACATTTAGGATTTATCTGCCTTGACTTAACACTCAACTAGTTGATAATTTTTTTGGTGAAATGTTTTTGCAATGTCAAAATACCAAATTAGTTTGGCAGATTGGGGACCTATGACCATTTCATTTGGCGGAAAAGCCACAATATTAAATATTGGTCTAGATTTTATGAATACATCTTTCTCTGAGTTGGGGAAAGAATTTGAAAAACATTCTTTCGTGGAGATTGATTGTGAAATATTTTCTACGGTCATTCTCTCCCTTCCACTGATTCAAGCAGGGCAGTTGTCAGTTTCTGGCGAAAGAATGTGCACAGTACTGGTTAACCGCTTAGAGGACTAAGCTTGCCCAGTAAACGTGTTGTTAGGTAAACTGACTGCGCTCGACATGACTCTATTGGGTTGACTGGGCCGTAAAGCCTCAACACAAACAAACAACAGGAATTTTCAGAATAGATCTTCAGACAACAGTAGTTCACCTTGATATGGCAATAGTTTTAGATCTTTGGGAGCATCAAATCAGCAGAAGCCTGTATGTACTTCCCACCATCCTCCACTCAGTATCTTTCTATTATGGTGGTGGACTTTTCATTGCCAAAAGGAAACTGAGGATTTATGGGTAGTATATTATTAGTCGCATGACTTATTCAGTAAGATCTATTTGACGGAACAAAATGTTCAGCAAGTTGTGCTGAAAGTCAAAGGAGATAAATCCTTAAGTATTTTACATAGAGGTATGTATACTACATTCATATAATTAAGATTTGACAACAAATGAAACTATTTGGTAGTAGTTTTGATAATATGAATCTGTCATTTCAAACACTGTTGACCGATCTCCCTGCTGGCCATCCAATGCAATGAAACATACTACAATCATAAAATGAGACCCGGCCTTGGTGGCTCAGTCAGATGCGCTTCCGAATGGTGATCAGGAGGTCGCGGGTTTCATCCCCACCGGGTCCAGCAACATTTCTTTCATATTAATCATGAAATATTTTCTACTGTCATTCTCTCCTTTTGGTTGATTTGTCAGTTTCTGGCAAAAGAATGTGCACAAGTACTGGTTAACCGCTTAGATGTATAAGCCTTCCCAGGAAAAGTGTGGTGACTGACTTGATATGACAATAAAGGGTTGACTGTGCCATAAAACCTCAACTCGTTCAATCATGAGACTACTTGTGGCTACAGACACGTCATATTTTGTTAGAAACTTCAGCCAATTCTACTTTAAAGATAACTGGTTAAGAGACTTGCCATGACCAGAAGAAATACTGCATCTGATAACCTATTAGAGTTTGTCATATTCTCCTTGAAAACAAACACTGGGTACTTATTAGAAGTGCCACACTGAGGCACTTCTAATGAGTACCTTGACCTGTTTTCATGGGGAAATGAAAATATCTGGATAACCCTTTTATCTAGCGCCAAGAGTTTTTTCTGTAAATTCCATTTATGCTAAAATTCTTGCTCTCTGAGCAACAAACAGTTTATTTAAGCTTTGATTAAGCACAGAAATGACAAGATATTTAGATCTATATAAGATTTTTTCATTAAAAAAATACTGATGTCTACTATTGGGCAAAAATGTGACTGAGAAGAAAGAACCCGTCACTTATGAGAAACAAGAAAATGTCTTGTCCAGACATCCCTCTTGTCTGGTGTGCCTCCCCAAACAGAACAAAACATTATGATATATATCCAGTCACAACAACAGCAGACCACATTCTTCTTTTTCCCCATTTTTCAGAGAACAAAAAGAGCTTGACAATGCTAGGCAGACAATTCTTTTCAAATGTCAAGACATTATCTAGAATGTGCAGTCAATGGCACGCCATCGCCAATATCCGCGCTAATGTTGCTAATAGCATGATGGATGGACGGAATGACAGACTCACTCTTGCACACCCTTACCATCAAAGGAAGTCATGTAGCAAGTTTGGTTAAATTCCATCCAGTGGTTTGGGAGAAGATAGCATAATGGACGGACGGCGGATAGAAAAATAATGTTGCTCTTGCACACCCTTACCATAAGGTCATGTAGCAAATTTTGTTGAATTCCACCCAGTGGTTTAGGAGGAGATAGTGTGATGGACAGATATGAGTTCAGGTTTAAAGACATGTCAACCCATAAGGGTCATTTGCATCAAAATGGTATATGAACTTGGTTTTGTAATGAAATGGCTATAATAATGTCAATAATGATGGACAGATGGTCTGATGCCGGACAGACAGACAGATGCACAGGCAGAAAAATAATGTTGCTCTTGCACACCCTTACCATGAGGGGAAGTCATGTAGCAAGTTTTGTTTAATTCCGCCCAGTGGTTTAGGAGGAGATAGCGTGATGAAGGGAAGGACAGATGGAGGTGTTTACAAAATCCCCCTGGCATTTTTTAAAAAGCGTGGGGATAACTTGTATTTTAGAATATTGTCTGCTACAATTGTGAATGCTATAATTATGAACGAGCTATAATGCTTAGCACTCTGGGTAAAATTTTCAGCAGATGACACATTGAAATATTTTCCCCAGAAAACAGGATTTGACATTTATGCAAATTGTCCCCATTGGAGACAATTTGCATAAAATTTTAACTGTTTTCTGGGAAAAATAAAATAAGTATCATCAATTTGTCGTTTGTTTGTGGTGAGGTTTTACGTTGCAGTCAACCCAATGGGGTCATGTCGAGCGCCGTCAGTTTACCTAACCACACATTTACTGGGCAGGCTTAGTCCTCTAAGCGGTTAACCATATTATGCACATTCTTTTGCCAGAAACTGAAAACTGCCCTTCTTGAATCAGTGGAAGGGAGAGAAAGACCGTAGAATATATTTCATGATCAATCTCTACGAAAGAATGTTGCCGACCTTGGCGGGGGCTGAACCCGCGACCTCCTGGTCTCCGGTCGGACAGCGCATCCAACTGAGCCACCGAGACCGGCCATCAATTTGTCGTCTGCTGAATAAGCTGAGAGTGGTAAAGGTTAGCAGTTCATGAAAATATGCCAGTACTTGTAACAAGCCAGTCTTGAACTACAATCATGTTATAACATATCACAGATAAAGCCCTATAGCTAAACACTAAAACTCTAACATATTTTCACAATCCCCATCTATATTGCTTCAGGTCCCTGTAATTTTTTGTCAGCTGCCAACAAAAGTATGTTCCGATGCACCTAAATTCAAATTTTATGTTGCCATTTAATCAAGAAACCTTTATCACTTTACAAAGGAAATTAGCAGACCGCGTTTTAAGTTCATTGTATTTGGGGTTAACATCCAATTTTCAACAAGTTTTCAGTAATTGCAACAAAGTCTGGTTGTGGCAGGGAGCCAAATGCTCACTTTTAGTGTTCTACCTCACTGAAATATGCCCCAGACACATTACACAATATTCCACCCAGTCACATTATACTGACACTGGGCCAACCTGTTTTGATTCCTTGCTTCAAATGCTGAGTGCCAAGAAAAAGTAGCATTTTATAAGTTTTGGCACGACTCCAGAGGGGGGTCAAAACCCATAAAGCCTCTTGGATGCAAAGCAGATACTCTGCTGACTGAGCTACTGTGCCATTAGATGGCATTTTAAAGCATTTATCTTATTTTCCAGAAAAATCAGCCTTTGCACTTCACTTGAACCGTTAAGGTGAATGACTACTTATTGAAGAGAGATCATTTTGACCTGAAAGTATTTACTCCCTTCATAAAGGGGGCTATTTTTAAAGGAAAGACTTTGCTCCAATGAGGAGCAAACTCTTTCATTTAAGAAAAGCCGCTTTTGAGAACGGACCCATCTACCAAGGAAGTAAATCCTTTTTTGCTGAAGTGATCTCCCTTTGAAATGGAGGTAAAAATGTTCAGCTCAGAGTGTTCCCTCTTTGAAGTCACCTTAATTGACAAATCAAAGAAAAACCTATCTCAGATTTCTGAGTGAAGGTAGGACTGTTATTAAAATAACAATTCTTGATTTAAACTGTGACAAGAAATTGGACCTAGAAGTCAACATAGGACACCAGTTTCGACAGAATTGACTAACTTTAGGTGGCATGTTGTAGACCTGCCTGCAGTAATCGAAGCATTATGGGATATATGGAAGCAAATTCTCTCCCCTGCCTTGATTTCACCTGTTGAACATATGCCTCTAGTGAACCTCTGAAAAAATAAAGAAAAGCAATTATGACATAATCTTCATCTTTTTTATTACCTTAACCATAACCACTCTCTGGGCTGATTCAGCTGATGACAAATTGATGATATTTTTTTGTGTTGCCTGAATAGCATGACAGCCACATAGGGATCATGTTGTCCATCGTTGTTGGCGGGTGGCGTCGCACTTTTTGTTTCCACTCAATAACTTTTGAAAGAAAGCATTGATTTCATTCGAAGCCTGCTAAAGTTTATATCCTTGTAAAATACAGGTCGAGTTCAATATTGGTAATCTACCAAATTTTTGCTGAGTTATGGCCCTTTTTCAGCTTAGTTTTTGTTGTTGGGTTAAGATATGGTTTCCTTTCAATAAGCTTATAAAGAAATGCATTGATTAATCAGAAGTTTGCAGAAGGGTACATCATCCTAAATACAGCTTGATATTGGTAATCATCTGCAAAATTTTGGCCAAGTTATGGCCCATTTTAGCTTGCCCGAACAAGGTTCACGGAGAACTACTGTACGACCCTTGGCGGGGGCGTCGGCATCCACAAATATTAAAGTTTTTGTTTAAGTTATTTTAAAAGACCTAATTATTTCCTAACCTTATCACCGATTTGATTCATCTTTGGTATGATGATACATATTGGTCCAAAATTTTGCGCAGTACATGTACCATCCCCACCACCCTAGGTGATGTCAAGGTCAAGGTCACAGACTTAGAATTTTCATGTTAAAAGTTTACATCAAAGTTTTTAGGATCTCATTACTTCTAAACTAACTGATGGACTTAGTTGTTATTTGGTATCATGATAGATACTGGTCAAAAGTTTTTATCAGCACCATCAGCACTCATGACTGTGACCTTGAGGTCGGGGTCACAGACTTGGAATTTAAATGTTAAAGTTTTCGTTGAAGTTTTTAAGACCTCATTATTTCCTAACCTTATCACTGATTTGATTCATCTTTGGTATATGATACATATTGGTCCAAAGTTTTTCTGCAGTACCGTCCCTACCACCCCGGGCCATGTCAAGGTCAAGGTCACAGACTTAGAATTTTCATGTTAAAATTTTACTTCAGTTTTTAGGGTCTCATTACTTCTAAACTAACTGATGGATTTAGTTTTTATTTGGTATCTTGAAAGATACTATCAAAAGTTTATCAGCACCATCAGCACTCATGACCGAGAACTTGAGGTCGAGGTCACAGACTTAGAATTTAAAGTTTTCATTTAAGTTTTTAAGACCTCGTTATTTCCTAACCTTATCACCGATTTGATTCATCTTTGGTATGATGATACATATTTGTCCAAAATTTTGCCCTGTTACATCCACGCCCCCTAGTTCATGTTAAGGTCAAGGTCACAGTCATGTTAAAATTTTCATGTTAAAATTTTACGTCAAATTTTTAAGACCTCATTATTTATGAATCAAACAATGGATTTAATTTATATTTGGCACATGACATATACTGGTCTAAAGTTTTTATCAGCACCATCAGCACTCATGACCGTGACCATGGGGCTGAGGTCAAAGACTTAGAATTTTAAAAATGTTAAAATTTTTGTTTAAGTTTTTAAGACCTCATTTCCTAACCTTGTCACCGATTTGATCTTTGGTTTGATGACACACACACACACCCAAGTCATCTCAAAATCAAAGCCATGGACTTAGATTTTTCCTGAAACAAAATTTGCAATATCAGTTGGCGAGCTGTCCTGTCTGGCGACAGGTTTTGTTCTACTTAGTATTTGTTGTTGTGTTGATATTGGTTTCTGCTCAATAACTTTTGCAGGGATGCACTGATTTCATTGGAAGTTTGCAGAAGGATATATCATATTAAATACAGGTCTAGTTCTATATTGATAATCCCCAAAATTTTGGCCAAGTTATGGCCCTTTTTCAACTTAATTTTTGTTGGGGTAAAATACTGGGTAAAGATATTGTTTCCCCTGACAATAACTTTAGAAGGAATGCATTGATTTCATTCCAAGTTTGCAGAATGGTGTATCATTATAGCAGAGGTCAAGTTTAATTTTGGTAATCATCCGAAAAATTTGTTGAATTATAGCCCTTTATTTACTGAATTAATAAAATGGTTGGCGCTTTAAGCAGGCGACACATCCAATCCTCAGAATTCTAGTCTTATTATTTCCACAAAAATATCATCAAATTGTTGGATCTGTCCATACCATGGTAAGTGTTAATGAAAATCAAACAGTGCTATATGTACATCATCCCTGGAAGATACTAGTTATGAGAAAGCTATAGATAAAATTATATTTTTATTATTTCTCCTTGAAAACGTGGGTTCTGATTAGGCAAGGCACTTCTAATAAGTACCACAATATATGTTTTTGTGGAGAAATAAGACATATTTCAATACTTTTCGACTGAAAAAAGAGCCTTTAGAGCTATGTAAAATATTTTCAAGACAGAAATGGTGACAGTACTTCTTACGACAATATTTCTCCACCATAACATAAAACCACAATATAAGAACATAAACTTTGGGACATGTACACCCATCCATGTCTCGGATTAGCCAGCACATTAAGTGCAGTATGATCAGCACCTTTTCCAATCATCAATACATCTGACAGTATTCAATTGTTGTACACCTGATCAGAATGCACCAATGCTTGAATTCTTAGCTCAAAGTTCCAGGGTCCAGTTGTTCAAAGCTAATGATGTCGTTGGTTAATGATTTGTTAAAATTTACATCGAGTAATACGCAAATATGCTGAAATTGTTTGCTGAAAAAATGTGAGTAGCTTTTCACATTTTTTCAGCAAAACATATCAGAATACTGTATATTGAATCTGCTAAAACAGTTAACGAAATTACCCTTAACGAGCTCGTTAAGTTAACAACACTTTGAACAACTGGGCCTTGATAATAGGGGTAGCCACATAATATTTTTTCTTATTTCTCCATGAAAATGTATGGTGTGGATTCAGAAGCACCTCAGTGAGGTGCTTCTAATGAGTATACACAACATATTTTTCCCTGGAGAAATAAGAAAAATAGAGCTTCTGTTGAAGTTTATGTTGCACCTGCATACTAAAATGTGAAAACATGCACCAGAAGAGAGTTGTCATCCTTTTTTTGCTCAGATAAAAATTCAGTGAAGTGAAATTAACTGTAAAGTTTTCAATCTGTAGACTTCATTTAGGGTGGGTACACCAACAGATGAACCAACAGACGGATGGATGGAAACTTGCATGCCTAAGTCGTCCATGCTAATGCAGATGTGACAAAAATATCTGCTTTTTGATTGAAAAAATGTTCTACTGGTCAGCAGATATTATGAAATGTCTAGTTTTGTTTTTTCTACAAAATAAAAGAAAAAAAAAAAAAATAGAACATTGTATGATACAAGCTTATAAGTCTGCTATCACCTGCAGCAGTGTCAAGAACAGCTAGCTTACCAGTGGATAGTAAGGTTATGGTAAGGACATGTTCTTGTGGTCGGTGGGGAAAGGGGACATGTAATTTTACAACTGTAATAACCCTAAATATTGGGACAGACAGGTCTGAGCAAACAGTGTAGACCCAGATCAGACTCCCGCAAAAGGCTGTGTTTGATCAGGGTCTACACTGTCACTCATCCAGCACTATTTTAGATACATAAACAGGCAGTAAAATAGACTTTTTCAAAGTTAGGACAAGTATGGTAAGGTGTACCAATATTTAGGGTAAATACAGTATTTCAGCACTCTCAGTCACTATTCCCTTCATCCTCCTCTATTTCTCTCTTTCCTCTCTACTAGCTATTCTGTTCCTTTTCTCCCTTTCTCTGGGAGAGGACACAAAATGACCCACAATGGTTGTGTCCTTAACCCTTGTCCTGCTGAATAAATTAAGATGCCACGCCCACTTCTAATTTTCCAGATTACTTGATCTATATTGTTGCTATAAATTCAAATACTTAATGGCAAACAGTGCAGATCAAGGTCAGTTGGCTTCTTCAGAAGCCAACTGATCTGGATCTACACTGTTTGCAAAGGCAGGATATATCCAGGTTCAGCAGGACAAGGGTTAAACTTTACCACTCTGGGTAAATTCGGCAGATGACAGACATACTGATGCTATTTTTACCAGAAAATATGCTTTGATGTTTCGTACAAATTGTCTTCTAAGGAGTCGATTTGCAAGAAATGTCAAAGCCTAATTTCTGGGAAAAATAAGAAAAATATTTCAAAATGTCATCTGAATTTTTTATCTACAATAAGCATTAAATATGGAACAAAAGCAAGCTTACCAGATGACAATTTACTCTGACAGTATCTGGTTAACTTTTATCACTCATATCATATCATGATTTTTGATTAACATGCAGGTACAGGGGACAACATCCACATCAGTGGGCCCCCTTCCAGATAGCTGGCTTGCTGCACGCATGGCAGATCTCACACCAGATCTCCAGGTACGTCTATCATGAGGGTTGATAGCCGAGAGCTTCCACTCTCTGCAATCCCTCTCTGTCAGCTGCTTCCATGTCATTTTGGGCATCCCAGGCCCACGCTTTCCATCAACCTGTATGTCAAAGGCTGTCTTGACTGCACCATTGGAGCGTTCCACGTGTCCATACCATCAAAGTCTTCTCTCCTTCAGAATGAGGTCCAGATACTCAATGCCAAGCCGCACAAGTAGCTCATTGGACCTGGTGGTGACAATGTCTTGCGGCCTGACATTGCAGATCTGTCTGATCATTGCCCTGTCATTTCGCTGCAGACGCTGGAGGTTTGGCTTTGAACTCTCTGGGCTAATTCAGCAGATGACAAATTGATGTGATAATACTTTTCTTATTTTTCAGAGAAAACAGGATTTGACATTTCATGCAGTGGAGAAAATTTGCATGAAACTCAATCTCCTGCTTCCTGAAAAAATATGAAAAATATTTCAAAAAGCCCAGAGTGGTAAGTGTTAATCTGCTGTACTTACTTAATAAGTGTAAGTCTGTCTTTCTCTGAAGGATGATCATCTAACCATTGGGAGTATCTACTCAAAGACCAGTCGGCAGTCTAAAATGAAAAAGAATGATAATTTATTTTATTATTAGCAGTGAAATCAGTGTATATCTGGTGAAAATAAAAGTGGTATCAATCACTAGTGAAATGATCTTGTATCATTTCACTAGTGACTGATGCAATTTATATTTCCACTCCTTCGGTTTTTTTTATTGTTTCAAAAGCGGAAGTTACCTCCACTTCAGATTTTTGAACACCTCTTATTTCTTTACTATCAAGTGTTGGTATGCATTTTTTTCTTATTTAGAATGCAAGGAACATTTTAGTTACAAGATTATTTTGATTTGTGGAATCTTCTTGTTTTTGTCACTCCAACGCTTCATATGCTAAGCACTGAACGTTGACACCATGACGTTCATGTTTTGTTTTGTGACATTAGTTATGACGTCAGAAATGCACATTGGCCTGTAAACAATAAAATGAAAAGAAAATTTACTCTTTTTTAGTGAATACCATAAAATTTTCATCTCCTATAATGAAAACATTCAACTTTTCACTCATGCTTTATATATTTACAATTAGCATGCTGGGTAAAAATTTTGGAAAACAACATTTTGAAATATTTTTTCCAGAAATCAGACTTAGACACTTCATGCAAAGTCTGCTTATTTTTCCCAGAAAATAGGATTGGACATTTCATGCAAATTGTCTCCTTTTGTATCAAATATCAAGGCCTATTTTCTAATTGGCTTGGAGATTTCATCAATTTGTCTCTTAAGTATTTTCCCCAGAAAAAAGGGAATGTCAAAGCCTTTTTTCTGTGAAAAATAAGTTAGCTGTGAATTTGTTGTTCGCTGAATTTGCCTAGGGAGTGGTAAAGGTCCAAATAAGAGGAGGTATCAGGAAAATATTTTTCTTATTTCTCCATGAAAACATATGTTGTGGTACTCATTAGAAGTGCCTCTCTGAGGCACTTCTAATGAGTACCCACAATGCACTTCTAATGAGTACCCACAACATATGTTTTCATGGAAAAATAAGAAAAATATCAGTACTTTTTGATTGAAAAAAAAAACAAAAAAACAACCTTATCTAGAGCTATAAATTCTGCAAAAATATTAAAATTAAGTTTCACTCTTTTTTTTTGTATTATCTCATATTTTATATGAGGGTCCTGCAAAAAGTTTTGTCACTGGGTTCGGACTGCTTCAGTGCTACATTCAAACATATTTTTATTACAAACCTTCAAAGTATTCCCCCTTTACTGAAACACATTTTGTAACCTTTTTACCCAGTTGCGAAAAGCAGATAAGTAGTCTTCTTTTGGTATCTGTTGGAGACACTGATAAATAGCGCTGCCAAGAGAACTTCTAGACGTATACTTATTTCCAGAAAGCATTTTCTTAAGCCTTGGAAATAAACAGAAGTCACAGAGGTCAGGTGAATAAGGTAGATGGTTTAAAACTTTCACCTTTTCAGAAGCCAAAAAAGACTTAACAACCTCACACTTATGAGAGGAGGCATTGTCATGTAAAAGGTAGACTCCTGACCATCCTTTGCTTGGTCGTTTCTTATAGTAAATCTCTTTAACTTTCTTCAGTACAGAATTCTTGTAGAATCGACCAGTGAGGACAAGGCACTTGAACAACTGGCCCACTTGAATTAAAGAAAATTGCGCACATCTTTTTCAAACTTATGGTTATCTTGGCAATACATGGGCATTTTTTATCTTTTTGCTTCCATTGCTTATTATCAGCCCTTCTTTGTGGCTTAAACATGTGCACCCAGGTTTCATCACCTGTAGCAAGTTAGAAATAACCCGACTATTACAGCCTTTGTATGTTTTCAAAAGTTCCTGGCCACATTTAAGGCTTTGTGTCTTTTGCTCCTCAGTGAGCAAATGAGGTACCCACCTGGCTCAAACCTTTCTCAGGTCCAAATGCTTTTTCAGAATTGTTTGCACACTGCTTTCTGATATGCCAGTACAACTAGCTATACCTTTGACAGACAATCACACATCCTATTCAACCACAATCTTTACAGCAGCGATGTTAGCTTTGGTAACAGAGGTTTTAGGCCTTCCAGGACGGGTATCATCTTCAACAGAATATTTCCCAGCTTTAAAAGCTTTAACCCACCTAAAAACTGTGTGCACTGAAATGGTCTGAGGTCCATATATACCACACAATTCATTAAATATCTGCTTTGAATCTATTATTAGTGACAGAACTTTTTGCACGACCCTCGTAGATAAGAGAGATAAGAGGGGATATCAAGAAAATATTTTTCTTATCTCTCCTGGAAAGCATATACTTGTTATGTATTCTACTTTAAATAAGCAACAACAAGACGAGATCTGCTGGGTGAATACTACAGACTGTTTTATTTGCATAAAGCTAGCTCATTTATACTGAGACAAAAATACATACATGAATCATTCGATAAGACTGAAGTGTATACATTTTACAAGACATAGAATACATCACATCCTTCCTGTTTTAAAAGAAATAAATCAAATATTTATTAAAACGAAAAATTATTTTGTTTGGCCTAATTCAACAAATTAATCAATTATTCTGTGATCCTCAAGTGTTAACTGTTCTTGTTATCAAGGCGTGAACATAAAAATGTATCTTTTAACACGACTGGCTAATGTGCCAAATTAGAGTCTTGACAGATTTAGATAATTTTCATGGGAATGTTTATTCACCAGTCTCTGCCTGCTGATAAAATCCTTGGGAAAATAGGTGGTGTAATGTATCTGTATTTTCTTTACCGTATAACACCTGATATTGTTTGAAATGAATACGGTAATAAACAAACTGTTTTGCTGCATTACTGTATGTCACAGTTCACTGTAAAATGATGCAAAATAGAAATAAAACACATATATATGCAATTAAAAGCATAAAAAATGAAACAATGCATGATATATTGCTGAAATTGTAACTAAAGTGTTTCTGGTTTTCTGAAAGTAAATTTGGATTTCTGCAAGTCTATGATATTTTGAGTCATCAGTGATCCCGATTTTATGAATGAAATTCTGGTAGTTTGTGGTAAATTCCGTTTTGTCGTAGTATATCCATTGATAAATAATTCCAAAATTTGCGAATGAACTGATTTTTTTTTTTTTTTTTTTTTTTTAATATTGTATCATTCAGTATTCCAAACTATGTATTAATTAAACATTATTAATCCAGCTGAAGAATAACACATTATTTTAACAATATATCCACATGAATGAATAAGCACTAAAAGTATATAAGCAGATTGATTATAGAAGCATAAGCTTACAGACCTTAAACACAATTTAGGTTTCACTGTAGCGAATGGGAGGTTTCACTACTCTTCCATATCTTGTTTTATACGGTGATTTCTCGGCGACATTTCCAGCAATATCTTGCCCTTCTGGTTGTTCTGACCTTGGTATTTCCGTTGACTGATTGTTTTTACTTTGAACGCTTTGTGACGTTGACTGTTGCTGATCTGAGTAGTTATACCGCAGTGCTGGTGTAAAGATTTTTTCAGTTACTTGTTGTTTTGAATTTGTGGGTCTTATGTGTTTACGATTTCTGCGATATTTCCGTCCATCTGGTGTTTGAACGACGTACGATCTTGGTGTTTCATGTGTGCGTTCAATTGTACCATGTTTCCATTTATTTTCATGCCTCATAACTACATTTTCTCCCGCATGAAAAGGTTTTAGGTCATATTTCAAAGCATGCTTGTCATGAAAAAACTTTTGTTTTGACTGTCTGTGTTTCAGACTGTTCCTGACGTTATCCGTGTATGTTGCTTTTAGCAATGGCGTTGCCGTTGGTAATTTTGTTTTCAAACGTCTGCCAAATAACATTTGCGCTGGTGACAAACCTGTGTCGTCTATTGGCGAATTACGGTAGTCAAGTAATGCCATGTAAGGATCATCTGCTTTTTTAAACAGGTTTTTGACTGTCCGTACAGTTCTTTCAATTTGACCATTGCTAGACGCAAAACCTGGCGATGACGTTACATGCTTAAATCCATAATCCTTCGCGAATTGACGCATCTGGGTGTTTGCGAATTGAGGTCCATTATCCGAGACTAGAGTATCAATTAATCCATACCTCGAAAATTGTCCTTTCATGTACTGAATTACATTCTTAGCAGACAAATTATCTAGCATGCTAACTTCTGGCCACTTCGAAAAATAGTCCACAGAAATAAGATAATGACGTCCCTTGTACTCAAATATATCAAGGCCTATTTTACTCCATGGTCTGTCTGGAACTTCAATTGGAATTAACGGTTCTTTGGGATTCTGTGGCTGATTGACGGCACACATTGCACATTTGGAAACATTTTCCTCAATGTCACTGTTCATTGACGGCCAAAATAACACTTCACGTGCTCTTGATTTGCATTTTACTATTCCGAGGTGAGAAGAATGTATTATGTCAAGCATATCATTTCTCAGTTTCTTAGGAATTATAAGCTTTAATCCCTTGAACATTAATCCATCTATGGTAGCAATTTCATCTCTGTAATTCCAATACGTTTTAAGCTCAGGTGGCAGTTGGTCTTTTGTTTCAGGCCAACCTTTCACTGTCAAATCTTGTAACAATGTCATTTCATGGTCCTCCATTGTTGCTCGTCTAATTTCATCACGTTTCTCAAGTGATACAGATAAATATGACAACAAGTGAATTTCATTGATACTCATCTCTTCACACAGATTCTCATTTGATTCTTCTAGAAATGATCTTGAGAGATGATCAGAAAGAAACATTGACTTTCCTGGCTTAAAAACAATGTCAAAGTCATATTTCTGTAATTGAAACATTAGATTTTGCAATCTAACTGGCATTTCATGAATACCTTTCTTATAGATTGACTGTAAGGGTTTGTGATCACTTTCAACAGTTACATTATGTCCATAAATGTATTGATTGAATTTCCTACAGCCAAAAAGTATTCCAAGTGTCTCTTTTTCTATCTGCGAATATCTCTGCTGCGTTTCAGTTAATGCACATGATGCATATGCAACCGGTTTTCCTTCTTGCGTAATAGCTGCACCTAATCCTTTTGAACTGCTGTCAACTGTAAGAACAATTGGCTTTGTCTTGTCGTAGTATGCTAATACTGGTGCGTTGACACACATTTTCTTTAATGTCTGGAAACTATTTTCTTGTTGAATGTCCCAATGCCATTCTATATCTTTATGTAAAAGTTCTCGCAATGGCGCTGATACCGCTGACATATTTGGTAGAAATTTTGCTAAATACTGGACAAATCCTAGAAAATGTTGCAGCTCTTTTTTACTCTGAGGCGCTTTCATCTGTTCAACCGCTTTCAGTTTTTCATAGTCTGGTTTCAGTCCTTCAGAGCTCAAAACATGTCCGACATATCGAATTTCTTTTTTACGAAATTCGCTTTTGTTAGGGGATAGCTTTAGATTATACTTCCTAGCTTTGTCAAGAACTAATTTCAGCCTTCGATCATGCTCTTCAAGTGTTGTTCCCCATATCAATATATCATCCATTATCACTTCTGCACCTTCGATATCTTCGATCATTTCTGACATAATAGACTGATACAGTTCACTTGCGCATTTTATTCCAAATGGCAGTCTGAGATAGCGATATCTCCCGAAAGGTGTATTGAAGGTACATAATTTAGAGCTTTCCTGGTCTAACTCTATTTGCCAGAAACTTGATGTGCAGTCAATTTTGCTGAATACTTTAGCATTTGGCATGCGTGATACCACTTCTTCCACTGTCAATAATGGAAAGTGTTGCCTTTTTACAGCTTTATTCAAGTCTCGTGGGTCTATACAAAGTCTAATGGAACCATTAGGTTTAGTTACCACTACCATGCTGTTGACCCAACTTGTAGGTTTCTTTACCTTTTTGATGATTCCTTCTTTGACCATGCGTGACAGCTCATTTTTCACCTTGTCTCTCATGGAAATAGGTAATCGTCTAGGTGGATGTACGACGGGTGTTACAGTATGATCGATATAAATCTTATGTTTACCTGGTAAGCGTCCAATTCCATGATATAAATCCGAGTATTCAGTTTGGATGTCACTATTATCCACATTTTCCACTGATTTTTCAAGATTGTACATTCTTTGAATTAGTCCTATCTTTTGGCAAGTCTCTGAACCTAAAATTGTCGGTGCATTTTGTTCTATAACCTGGAATTCTATTTCATAGATGTTATTGTTAAAGTAACAGGGTAATTTTATAGATCCATTTGGTTTGATGGTATGTCCACTATATGATCTTAATTTGGATTCTGTCTTTTTCAAAACTGTTTTGATTTTCATTTGCTTGAGAACATTTTGGCTTATCACATTGCATCTGGTGCCGGTGTCTAATTGCATTTGTATTTCATTGTCATAGATCATACTTTTAACTGTCCAATCATCTGATAGTCTGTGAATTTCCTTTTCATCAGATAACATTTTTACGTACACAACATCATCATAATCATACCTGTCACTATCCGAATTGTCGCTACTGCAAGAATCATAATCATCAAGAGAGTGGATTCCTTTGCGATGCCTTTTCTGCTGTCCTTTTCTCTTCAAACACATTTTACTGAAGTGATTCAGTTTGTGACAAAATCTGCACTTTTTACCCATTGCTGGACATTGCATATCAGAATGAGTGTACCCACATTTCATGCATTTTATTGCTTGTTTATCATATTTAGATTTGTCACTAGAGCTTTTCGTTTTATCCGCTTTTCGTACCGGACGTTGTTTTGTCGGAAATTTACTTCTTATCGCACATACATTTGGATCCTCACCAGAATTCATGGATTTTAACTGCTTTTGGGACATTTCATATGTCCTAGATATGTCCATGCATTTTTCAAGTGTCAAGTTATTGCCTTCATTAATTAATTTTTCCCTAACTTTGGTTGATTTTATTCCAAACACGATATGGTCTCTTATCATTTCATCTTCCATTGTATGATCGTATCCACATTCCTTATAAAGTAATTTAAGATCCGTCACAAATTGTTCAAATGGTTCTTCTATTCCTTGTTCTCTTCGCATGAATATGTATCTGGAGTAAATCTTGTTTGATTTAGGCTTGCAATAATTTTCGAATTTGTCATAATGAATTGCTAGCTTCTTTTTGTCCTCCTCAGAAAGTACCCATGTTGAATAGATGTTACGTCCCTTTTCTCCTGTCCATAACATTAAATAATTACATTTTTCTTCTTCTGATTTTGCTTTTAATGGTCCGCCAAACATAAAATTACAATGCTCCTTGAATGCTTTGAAAGCCAATGGTAAGTCCTGAGCGTCCCAATCCATACGAGGAAATTTAGCAGTGTGCTCATCCATTTTGAATTGTCAATGTAGGAAACAGATTATCCTTTTAAAATAATCTTCTTATCTTTTACTCTTTCTTTTAACAAAAGAGATAGTCAGATTTTCTGTGTAGACGTAAGCCCTTTTCTCTCTGACACCATGTTATGTATTCTACTTTAAATAAGCAACAACAAGACGAGATCTGCTGGGCGAATACTACAGACTGTTTTATTTGCATAAAGCTAGCTCATTTATACTGAGACAAAAATACATACATGAATCATTCGATAAGACTGAAGTGTATACATTTTACAAGACATAGAATACATCACAATACTGTTGGTACTCAAAAGAAGTGCCTTGCTGAAATGCTTCTAATGAGTACTCACAATATATGTTCTTGTGGAGAAATAAGAAAAATATCAACAGTTTTTGGTGGAAAAAAGCTTGTTATCTATGATATAATAAATTTGTCCACTTGCTGAAAGTGGTAAAGGTTAAATATTTAACCATTGTAAAATTCCAGCTTCATACCTCATGCGGTGACTTAATCTCAGGTGGCGCTCTTGAAAACAGGAAGTGAAGTAATATGCTATGTGGAATGATCTCCCCTATGGCCGGACTCTGACTGATGTGTTCCACTGACTGGAACAAAAGTGGCCTGAAACAGAACGGCAAATATTTGTAGCAGAGGTTGCAACAAATAATTTTGCTTCACAGTGTTATGAAAACTGAGTGAAAGTTTTGCAAATTACACAGCTTCTGTGGGTAACAGATCATAGCAAGGCAGCTTCCAGATAAGGTTCTGGTACAATGAGTAATTTACCCCCTGCTTTAAAGCTTAATGCTGAAATGATTATCTGTAGTACTTAATTCTTAAAGCACCAAGCAAAACTGTAGCATACAAAAATTCTGATTTACTTTTTTTTTTGTTTTTCAAAGAAAATATGATTGTCATTTCATGTGAATCATATGCATAGATCTTGACCTGACGCATGACTGTGGAAACTGGTCAGGGGCTTTGCCATTCGTATATGCCGTAAGGGCCTTTTTTCAGTGAGTAGCCATTTATACTCAAGCTAATACAAACAGACTGAGACTTACATATAAATTCTTTGCTTCACAACAGCATGCTAAACCAAGTTCCTTCCCTTATGTGCAGTCCCCACCCATTTGAGAAACATTTTTGGGACAGTGATCTCACTTGAAGGTGTAAATAAATACCTTAACACTTAGCATGCTGGGTAAAAAATTCAGAAGACAACACTGTGAAATATTTTTTTTACTTTTCCTAGAAAATAAAATCTGATACTTCATGCAAACTGTCTCCTAAAGAAAAAAGATCTGACACTTCATGCAAATTGTCTCTTAAAGAAAATAAGATCCAACATGTTATGCAAATTGTCTCCTTAGGAGACAATTTGCATGAAGTGTCAGATCCTATTTTCTAGGAAAAATAAGAAAAATATTATCAGTTTATAGTCTGCTGAATTTGCCCATAGCATGGTAAGTCTTAATATTAGATTTGATTGATTGTGTTGGGGTTTAACGACACGTCAACCCTTGTGAGTCATTTTGTGTCGTCTCCCAGAGAAAGGGAGAAAAGTCATAGAAGAGATAGTAGAAGAGATTAAAGAGAGGGACAGGGAAGAAAGGAACAGGAATGAAAGTGAAGAAACAGAAGAAATAAAAATATTCCCCATCTACCCTTACCTGCTACAAGGATAGCAGGCCTTGCCCAACTGTAAGCCAATATCAGTTTGACGCCCCGGTGACGTAAGATACACGACACCTTCGCACCACCCGACCACCCCACTTAATATTAGCATACTTAAGGTTAGCAGTCCCTGAAAATTGCAAAAGATGATACTCATTATATATATATATTTCAGAAACAATAAGGCTTGACATTTTCTGTGAATTGTCTGCAAAGCAGATGATTCACAGGAAATGTCAAGCCTTATTTTATCTGAAAAATAATAATAATAAAAAAAACAACAACTTCAGAATGTTATCTGCTGCAGATGTCGTTGGCATTTTAAGGATTGTAATACTTGCCTGAATGCTCTAAGTAAGCGATATGGCTTTCCGAGATCTGACACTCGCTTACAAAATGGTGAAATGGCCATTTCCATTTGAGCAAAGTCTGCAGCTAGGCGTAATTTCCCTCCTTCTCCAAGGGGACGCACCAGACAAGCATGTCTGACAAATAAACCGATACATCTGCAGGCTATTGGATGAATGCTGGAAAAGACAATACCCAGAGCTGTGGAAATACCATGCTTGACTTATCCAACTTGTCCCATTTCCCTGAGGACAAGTAAGAAATTCCAATTGACTTGTCCTGGGACAAGGACTTCATAGCTCTAGCTAAGAGTATCCAGATTATGAGATATATGTTTTACTTATTTCTCAAAGAAAACATATGTTGTGGGTACTTACTGGAAGTGCCTCACATGATGGCATATCACACACAAAAATCCACATCCCACACCCTTTATAGCACCCTAAAAGCAATATCGTACCGCTTACATACAGCTTTACTTTATTTTGAGAACAGGTTTAAAAAATAAATCATAACCCTACAAATGTTTAAGAGGAAAATAATGAGAAATGTATGATAATAAGATTATGATATGGCATTTTTCATATCAAATCCCATATCAGCCCTAGATCCATATCAGCCTGAGGGCCTTCCATGGCCTTTGGGCAGATATTGGACTCTCAGGCTCATATGGAGTATGATATGAAAATGCCATATGATAATCTCTATTTATAGTATTATTCATTTTCCCCTTGCTGCAGACAAACATAACCAATCTTAACATTTACTTTTTCCTGAAAACAGGTCTCAGTATTTTGACTTGTGAGCCAATTCGGACAACACAAACCCAATTGTAGGGCAAAATATACAAAATATCACTCACATGTCATCTGCAGACTGTCCAATGTAAGTCTATAAGGTAAAGAGGACTATGTGTATGGCTCCAAATTATGTGCTAATTTCATAATAATATTTCTTCTTTAACTAAATTACATCTTTTGGGTACCAGTAAGAATGATGATCTTACTACAGCGGTTCCAGTGAGTATCCAGAAGGTATTCTGGTTTAAAATTAACAAAATAAACTCAATATTTCCTTATATGGAGCTATGATAAAAATATTTTCAAGTAAGCAATATAAAGCAAAAAAAGCATGTGTACTTGTGTTTAAGCTTTTACCACTCTATTGGCAAATTCAGCAGACAACAATTGACATTTTTTCTTATTTTTCACAGAAAACAGGATTAGACATTTCATGCAAATTGTCTCCATCAAATAAATTTGCAAGAAATGTCAAAACCTGTTTTCAGGGAAAAATAAGAAAAAATATTTAAATATGTTGTCTCCTGAAACTTTACCTAGAGTACTAAGCGTTAAGGATAAGTCATTATAAGCAAATAAATTATACAAAATATTGAAGTTCACAAAACAGGTTCTTCTTTTTTAATGCTTAGCATGCAGGGTAAAAAAATCAGCAAACAACATTTTGAAATAATTTTTTTTTATCTTCTCAAGAAAAAAGGCTTTGATATTTCATGCAAACTGTCTCCTTAGATTGCGTGAAATGTAGAAGCCTATTTTCTGGGAAAAATAAGAAAAATATTTCAAAATATTGTTTGCTGGATTCTTCTAGAGAGTGGTAAACACCACGGGTTAGGAACTATAACCAAATTAATCATATAGAAAATTACTGCAAAGATTTCAATAAAGTGCATAGAACATGTCCTACAAGTTTTTACAAACTCTCACACAGACTTTCTCATTCTTATATTAAAACAATATAAGATGACTGACCTTTCCATGATAAAGTCATGGCATCTGAACTGTGAGAGGTAGTCTGACTGACATCTTGAGACAAACCCATGTAGTTCTCTCATGTACAGAGAACAAGGGGCCTCTGTTTCTCCATCTGCTGGGGCAGGACTGAAAT
This sequence comes from Anodontia alba, assembly GCA_964016985.1. Lineage (NCBI taxonomy): Eukaryota > Metazoa > Mollusca > Bivalvia > Lucinida > Lucinidae > Anodontia > Anodontia alba. Next base: position 105,896,943 of record OZ024828.1, read on the forward strand.
GTTTTATTTCAAGGCGAATGAATATACATTTATTATATAGCTTTAAATACTGAATGATTAAAAATATGAGATAAAATATGAGGAGCTAGTGTGCAGTGTCACTTGATTTCACCATGCTTACTCAATACTGCATGCTCACTTGGCTGCCTTTGAATGTTACCATTACATGACATAGCTTTTGATGTCTTAGGGCAATGGCATCACAACAAAATTTGTCATGCATTTGTGCAGGCTCTGAACTTTAGCTAATAAAAACACCTATTTTGTGGCTATTAACAACTATAAGCAACTGAAATAATGATAGGCAAAACGTTTATAGCGATATAATAAAAGGGTTATTGCACTGATATTGGTCAATACTGCCCTGTACTGGGATATAAAAGAACACTTTCAAACTTGTGTCCTTTGATATCGCAACTCGGGGCAATATTCACAAATGTCAACTATCAAACATAAGTGCATATAAGGCACTTTTTTTTTTCAACAAAAAGGTAATTATATTTTTATTTCTCCAAGAAAACAGCCCCTTAATGAGGCACTTCTAATGAGTACCCACATTTTTGTGTAGAAATAAGCAAAATAATATGTGGATACCCACTTTTATCTGGAGCTAATATCAAAGCAAACAGTACTCCAATCTGTAAGTTTTTGCCTCCCTTTTTAAAGGGTGACTACTCCAACAGAAGAGAATTTATTTCCCTGGTATAAGAATAACTTCTCCAATGGAATTACTCTTAAAGGGGAAGAACTTGCTCCCTCAAGGAGAAAATTACTTCCTTTAAGAGTAGACCCCTGTAAGAAGGGAGGTAAATACTTTCATGTCAGAGTAATCTTCCTTGGATGGATGTATATCCATTTACCCTAACTGTGAGGAACACTGTGGACAAGTAAACACTACTCCACATTGGAAACAATGAAATCTCAGCTGGATTTTGTGCAAACTAACCAGGATCCTTGCTATTTTCATTTATTATATACCTAGCAGTGAAGTATAGAAATTTCTCAGTTATTTTCTATAATTCACAGTTTGATGATACAATAGCAGTAACTAGTGAATTATTTCACAGTTGTTTTTATAGACTGCTTCTCTTATTATTGCATGTCATCTTGACGTCTTCGGCTGTCAAAAGGGACATAAACCCAACCATAATATCATGAAACTGTTGACATAATATCATGAATAAATGTCAACATTGCTAATGAACGTACTGAATAATGCCATTTTCTTATGCTGTTTATTGTTCTTCAGCTCAAATCAAAACAATTTTGTGGCATTTTCAAGAAAACAGTAATAGCAAACAAAAGGCCCATGGGCCACAATGTTCATCTGAGATAACTGCCCCCAGGGGCTTAATTGGCACGTTTTATGTAGGGTATCACTACACATTGCTACATACTAAATTTATAAGCTGTGGGCCTCATGGTTTCAGAGAAGATTTTTTTAAGTTTTTCCCATTATTATTCTATGGGAGCTAATGACCCCCGGGGCGTGGCCAGACTGGGCCCCAGGGGCTTGATTGGCAGGATTTATGTGGGGGTCCTCTAAATATTGCTACATACTAAATATGTAAGCTGTGGGCCTCATGGTTTCAGAGAATAAGACTTTTTTTTTTGTTTTTTTTCCATTATAAGAAATATTTAGTATGTAGCAATGTTTAGTGGTCCCCTACATCAATCCTGCCAATCAAGCCCCTCGGGTTCAAACTGGCCACGCCCTGGGGGTCATTAGCTCCCATAGATTTATATTTATATTTAAAAAATCTTCTTCTCTGAAACCATGAGGCCCACAGCTTACATATTTAGTATATGTAGCAATGCTTAGTGGTCCCCTACATAAATCATGCCAATCAAGCCCCTGGGGCCCAAACTGGCCATGCCCTGGGGGTCATTGGCTCCTATAGACTTATAATGGGAAAAATCTTAAAAAATCTTCTTGTCTGAAACCATGAGGCCCACTGCTAAAATATTTAGTATATACCAATGTTTAGTGGTCCCCTACAAAAATCCTGCCAATCATGCCCCTGGGGTCCAGACGGGCTACACCCCGAGAATTATTAGCTCCTATAGACTTATAATGGGAAAAATTAAAAAATCTTCTTGTCTGACACCATGAGGCCCACAGCTTATATATTTAGTATGTAGCAATGTTTAGTGGTCCCCTACATAAATCCTGCCAATCAAGCCCCTGGGGCCCAAATTGGCCATGCCCTGGGGGTCATTAGCTCCCACAGACTTATAATGGGAAAACCTTAAAAAATCTTCTTGTCTGAAACCATGAGGCCCAGGGCTTATATATTTAGTATGTAGCAATGTTTAGTGGTCCCCTACATAAATCCTGCCAATCAAGCCCCTGTGGTTTCAGAGAAGAAGATTTTTTAAGGTTCTTTAGCTATATAACTCTATATAAGCACATGACCCCTGTGGCATGGCCAGTTTGGACCCCAGGGACTTGATGAGCAGGATTTATGAAGGGGACCACTACACATCGCTACATACTAAATATATAAGCTCTGGGCCTCATGGTTAAATGCATTGTTAGCTTAAGGAGCTTTCTAGTGACAAACTCATTAACTGTTATAGCTAAGGTATTTTCAAATACATTAATATTTTTGCTAAACAAATTTGAGTAGCTTGCTACTCACATTTTTCAGTAAAAAATATCAATGTATTTGCCATATTTCAAGATAAAAACTTTAAAGTCACGTTAGCTAACAACTTTGTTAAGTTTTGAACAACTGGGTCCTAATGCAGAAAACATTTTACAAAGTTGAAAACTCTTAACACAACAGCTGTACCTATATGTTAGCAGATTGCAATTATGCCACAAGAGCAAAGACACTGTACAACTTTACTACAGGTAAAAAACAAGGCTGCATGGTGAAAATGTATATGGCTCCCACACTAGCATGTAAACTTCATCAAAAGTACATATACAGTCGACTCTCAATATCTCGAATTCCAAGGGACTCTCTGAAATACTTCGAGATATCTGTACCTCGACATATCAGATTTGCAGAATTGAGGAAAAATAATTCAAACAACCACATTTAACAAATATATGTGTAACTGGACTCTTGAAGTTAGATATATTGAAAATATTTTGGAAAAGAGGAGAAATTGCTCTGCAGGAGCAATTTCTCCTCTTTTCCACAATATTTTATCACTTGTTGTTAGATTTTCATGTTTAGGCAGGGACCAGATGTTCACTTCCAGATAAGCGGTTATTCGAGATAAGTGAGTTCAAGATAACGAGGTAAACTGTACTATGTTTGCATTGTAAGGATTATATCTTCCAATACTTACCCTGAGAAGTCCTCTTGGTGAATAGTGAGGGTAATAGCCTCCAGGGCATCACATATTGATGACATCAGAGGTTGAATAGCACTGCTCATCAATACAACTATAGCCTATAAAATATTAAAAATTGTAAGTGAAGATAACCAGGAAAAGCCACAATCATGAAGACTCTCAAATAGTAGCTTGAAAAGACTTATGTGTAACATTTTTTATGAGAGGTGAGCTTATTGTAAAATTTGTTCTGATTATAATCTCTTAGTAAAAGTAATAATGTGTAAGAGCAGGTGTCCAAGTGAGCATATGCCGTATTTACTAGATCTGGTTTATCGGAGCTGAAAAGATAATTGAATATCAGTCCTGCCATTGTGATCAATAATCGATTAGTAATCACTAAAGATTTGGTCATAATTGCACCTGTCTGTCTAAGTATGACTCTTGCTATATGTTATACTTTACCAACATATTTGGCCAGACAGGCCTGTGCAAACAGTGTAGATCCAGATGAGATACCAAAAAATGCAGCTGCTCATCAGGGTCTACACTGTTTGCCACTCATACAGCTATTTTTTAGACACAACAATGGGTAGTAAATTGTACTTGTTCAAATTTTAGATAAAGTATAATACGGAGTGGGTGTCTGAATACTATGAATAAATACGGTAAAGTAACAGACAGAGAAAACAAATGATCAATTATTTGTATATCTGTAACGATAGTCATTTTTGTGGAATTTATCAGTCAATTAATCCATTACCTAATTACGGTAAATTTCCTAAAATTTTGAACACTTTATTCCATACTCTTTTGACTTAAATTTTGCTTTTTATGCAGCAGTTTCTTTAAATATTTAGTGGAATGGCAAACAGTTTAGATCCTGATCAGACTGCTCCTGAAGGAGCAGTCTGATCAGGGTCTACACTGTTTGTATATGTCATTTTGTCAGACGCTTTAGTGTTTGAATTTTTAGGACATTTACTGTAATTGTGCTAGCCTTAATATTTACACAAAATATTGGGACATTCTAATCCTATTTATCCTAAAATTTTACAACTTGATTTTATTACATGTGGATGCATATAAAACTTGCCAGATGAATTGCGAACAGTAGATCCTGATCAGTTGCTGTATTCTGCAACATCTGATCTGAGTCTACACTATTTGCTCATGTCTGTCTGTCCCAATACTTACTGTCCTTTCAACATCTTTCGGAAAGTCATTTTTTGCCTAGCACCTTACACAGACAAAGTAAATTTGCAAACTTTTGTTATGATTAATGTAAAACCATTTGCTGTCACTATATATGTACAAAAAAATATTCTATTCATTGGTTTTAAAAAAATTGAGTATTTTCACTTTTCCCCATGGTAAAATGGTTATTAAATATGCAGAAATTGGTAGGGTAGGTAAACTTGAGATAGGTTTTCAACAAGTTTCTCTTGTTCAAAATTTCTGAAATTTTCACAATATTGTTATGGAACATCAGTTACAAATGTATCTAAAAATCATAAAAAAACACAAAAAATGTTTTCCAACAACTTTTTTCCAAAAATCCTGTTTACTATAAAAATTGCAAAGGTCAGACCCATTTTTGACCATAAAATTAATTTTACAGCAAATATTTGAAAACAGAACAGAGAAACAGAAAAGATAAATGATTCCTGATAAGATTTTGTCAATCAGGGCCCAGTTGTTCAAAACTAACGATGTCAGTTAATGTATCTTTAAAACTTTGATCATTAAATATGGCATATACGGTAATATTTTTGCTGAAAATATGTGAGTGCTACTCACATTTTTTCAACAAAAATACCAGTGAATTAGATATTGTACTTACTAGAACAGTTAACATTTTGACCACTAACAAGATCGTTAAGCTAACGATGCTTTGAACAACTGGGCCCAGATATCAATGTTTTCATTTAGAATAAAATGCCAAGCGAAAAACGTCTTTCCAAGGGATGTCAAAAGCCCAGGTGAGTAAATATGGTATATAAAAACTGCACAAGATAAAGCCTATTTTCTTACAACACAGTTCATTGGAAGCCCAGTGTAGGAAAACTGTGCTTACATCATATGTTAACAGTGAAGGCTTGGATCATCCTGTACAACTACTCAGTCTAATCAAGACCTTATCTGGCAACAACTGCCCCAATCAGACTGACCTAGACCCTTGTTAACAACATATAGCAAAATGACCTTATTTTGCACATTGTGCATCACTTATGTTTGTTATACTGGACTTGTTCAAAGTGAAATCAGCAGATGACCATTCTGAGTAGAAAACAGCTTTTGACATATACAAACTACTTAGACCCAGGTAAGAAGAGCAGGCTGATCAGGGTCTACACTGTTTGCTAAAAGAAGCTTTAATTCAATACATCATGTTAGCAACCCACAAAGACCCTGATCAGACTTTACAGATTTTGGCCTTATTCTACATGGACAGGCTCAAATGCTCTATTATTCTTTTAAAAAACAGAGTATGGCATTTCATTTATAATATCTCTTCTGAGACAGTTGAACAAAATGACAAACACTATTTTCAGGAGAGATCAGGAAAAAAAAATCATGGAATGCCTGTTAATTTTACAATGCAGGGCCCAGTTGTTCAAAGCTAACAATGTCGTTAGTTAACGATTCGTTAAAATTTACATCAAGTGATACGCAAATATGCTGAAATTTTTTGCTGAAAAAATGTGAGTAGCTTTTGCAGTGCAAAAGCTACTCACATTTTTTCAGCAAAAAATATCAGAATATTGTGTATTGAATCTGCTAGAACAGTTAACGAAATGACCCTTAACGAGCTCGTTAAGCTCACGACGCTTTGAACATCCGGGCCCTGACTTCTAAACTTGTTACAGCACTTGCCAAGAGGCTTTCTTTCAACTAAAATGCATGGATATTATCCTACCATTCCTTAAAAAAGGTATCTTGTTGGTACACATTGGAATAAACACCACAAAGCTAGTTCAGTGACCACCTACAATTTATTTTTTCATACAGAAATAAGGAAAATGTTCTTCAGGCCCCGAAGTTATAGAACTTTTTTCATGCTCAGCTGAGTTGAGCATGAAATTTTTCATGCTTATAAATCTCAAATTACTAACAATGCCAAATTCTTTCTTGCTAAATATAGCTCAGCATGAAAATTTCTCTGCTAATGAATATGAAAATGCCAACTATTGTTGGCATTTTCATATTTATTAGTAGAGAAAATTTCATGCTCAGCTGAGTTGAGCATGAAAAAAATTTTATAACCAGGTTACCACTCTTATCTGGAGGTATGCTAAAAGGTATTATACCTGCAGAGATTCCTTTATACTATCAATGGCATCTTCTGGATAATGTTCTAGTCCAGCCAGAACCTAAAACAGAATATTATCATAGAATCTATGTCAAAAAGAAAGAGCCTAAAACACGAGCTACTTTGTGAAAACCATATTTAAATAGTGAAATCCCAGACCAGTCTATGCATCCATGCAGTTTGAATGGGGTATTATCCATCCATTGGCAATATCATTGTATAGTGTTGCCCAGACTGACATGACATCTCATTTTCCATAATGAGCTTAGGACCCTCTCTCTACCAAGCAGCAAATTTAAAAACACTTTGTCTATATCAACTCCCAACCCAACCCAACCCTCCCCTTCCCCACATTTTCCTACTACTGTAATAACCCAAAATATTGGAACAGACAGGCCTGAGCAAACTGTAGACACAGATCAGGATGTGGCATCTGATCAGGGTCTACACTGTTTGCCACTCATCCAGCTCTATTTACGACACATCAACAGGTAGTAAAATAGACTTTTTCAAATTCTAGGACAAGTATGGTAAGGAGTAAAAGTGCCACAATACTTAAGGTGGTACTAAAGTCAGAGGTCGATTTTTCAAAAAATCTAACTTTTTTTCTAATATGTTTTATTTGAAAGTAGGATCTGTGGCGAATAAGAAAATGATTAAAAAAGTATATGTCACTGTGCAAAATTTTGTGGCAGCGCCCCAAAAAGAGGGCTGGTCACGTGCACCAATTTCGATCATTTTATTACATGAAAAAAAGCAAGTGTTCCTTTAATTAAGCATCAGATGAAACGAAAGTTGGCAATATGTTGGGCTTTAAGGCTTATATCACAACTCTGATCATATTTCAATATAGCAAACCAGAAATATCAACAATTTGATCATATTTAAGGGGAAAAACTTACCCAGAGCCATATAACACAGCAGACAGATACAAAAATAATTCAGAACCTAATAATAAAAAAAAAATCTGTTTCTAAAATCTAACTTTTTCTTATACTCCTTCAGGTGATAGAACATTTTAGTATCTATCAAAAACTGAAAAGAAATTGAAAGGTTGCTGTTGAAAATTTTAAGTTATTTTTGTTTTAGAATTACCTCCCTTGACCTAACCCCCCCACCCCCACAAAATCACAGATTTTACGCCTGAGTGGCCCTATAGCCTTTCTGCACCATTTTATTTTTATCCAACTGAACCAAGTATTAGATAATCAAAAGAAATAGTTTCAGCTCTTGCATCAGTCATGTTGTATTATTCACACAAGAGTTATGGCACCTGAAATGGTGAAAAGTCAATAATTTTAATATGTGTGCACCAGTCATTTTTTCTTATCCAATTTGTACCAGCTTGGTATATATAAAGTCTTCAAGTATTATTTGATTTCATCAAACTGCACCAAGTATTAAATAATCAAAAGATCTGGTTTCATCTCTTGAACCAGCCCCTGAAACTATGAAAAACCACTAATTTTTACATACTGTATACACTTAAGTCATTATTTATTATCTGCTTTGAATCAAATTGGCAAGAAAAGGTTAGACAGGCCAAAGTTTGTTGTATTTTCTTGAACCTGCCATAACAAATTAACCCTTGAAGAGTCATGGCCCCTGAAATAGGAAAAATCTCAGTGTATAAACTTTTGTAGAGCCTTCTATTGATTATCTGAATTTTGCAAAACTAGGGAAAAAGTTAGATGACCACAAGATTCTGTATCATTTTTCAAAATACTTGAGTCACATGATGCATGCCATAGTTAAGCCTTTCTTGAATCAATATAATAATCATTTTAAAATCATTAATTACAAGCCTGTACATTGTTTATTCCGTCACCCCAATAATATATGTAGTAACTGGGGTACATGCAGGTACACATTATAAGGCAAAATTTCATGAAGCTTCTGATTATAAACTTAGTCCAGTTTCTTAGCAAATTTGTGTTATTTTTTTTTCTTTTTTTTCTTTCTTTTTGTCCTGAATATCATTTTTACCTTAATTATTTGGATAGACGGGCCTGCACAAAGAGTGTAGGCCCAAATCAGATGCTGCTGAATTCAATTTAACCCTTGTCCTGCTGAACCCGGATATACCCTGTCTTTACAAACAGTGTAGATCCAGATCAGTTGGCTTCTGAAGAAGCAAACTGATCTGGATCTGCACTGTTTGCCATAAAGTATTTGAATTTAAAGCAGTTATCCAGATCAAGTAATCTGATTGGCTGAAAATTAGAAGAGGGTGTGGCATCTTAATTTTTTCAGCAGGACAAGGGTTAATTCCTCTCTGCTACACCATACATTTGAGTATGTTGTTTGTATCCATTCCATTTCAAAATTTAACACTTATGTGTCTAGCAAGAAAATATAACAGTCCTTATTTGAAAGTTATACTATGGCTAAAATGAGTTAACACCAAAAGACGAATGTAGCCTTTTCTTGAAAATTAGAACATTTTCTGATTAATTTCTATCAGATTACTTATCTAAACATTCCTTGCATTCATTCATTTACTTGGCAAGAAATAGAAACAAACTGCTGAACTATTTTAGAAAATGCACACCGGGTGACATACGTGTGTTAAATGGGTGGACATCAAAAGACAAAATGTATTGAAAAGCTACATTTTTGGGGAATATTAATTAGAAGATACTAAAATCATACTAAAATCAACAATAGCAATTAGATTCACCATATTGTTGTACCAAGTATGACTAACCTTGATCTTGGAAAAACTTAAACTTGCCAAGAAAAAAAGGCTTCAAAGGAACTGGAAACATTAAACAGTTGTTGTTTCTTAAAAGGAATCTATCCAAAAAGGATAGAATTTGCTCCCAAAGCAGCTTCTTTTGAAAGAAGACTCCTTTTCAGAAGGGAGGCAAAACCATTTGACAGTTGCCTTCCCTTGACAGCTGCCTTCCCTGAAACAGTATCCATTCATCTTTTACCGTATTTGACCTAATTACCACACATACCCCTATAAGCGCACAGTCAAGCCAATCCATAGTCTTAAGATAACAGCTACTTTTTTATCTACTTCTTTATAAAGGCATATGTTGTGGGTATCAATTTGAATTGCATCAACTTGTCCATGCAATTCAAATGAGTACCCACAACATATGCCTTTGTAAAGAAAATCAGAAAAACATGCACAAAGACATCGTATAAGCATCACGATAAGTCCTTTGCTGATCGTGGTTTAAGAGTACCCTTAGTACAGGTTGATAAATATTTTACTACAAGTTTTCCAAGTAATTTTGAAAAACCTAAGTGCACAGTGTTGCAATTAGGTCAAATACGGTATTTTTAGGAAGACTGAATTCAGAAGTAGGAAATTTAGCATGTTTTACTAGTATGATCAGTAGGGTGGGAATGCAACTTTAAACAAAGAGATTTACTATTTATAGTGAGAGCTGACAGGTATGCCCAGGCTTGAATTCACAGATGGGGCATTTATTGGTCTGAGTCTCTGAGGTTTGCATCTCAAAACATCTCAGATGTACAGCAGTATTCTAATTCTGTGCATGACAGATGATGTGTAAACAGAAATAATATCAGCAAAAAAAAAAAAAAAAATAAAAAAAAATAAATGCATTCTTTAATGATAGGTAGCTCCACAATAAAACTATACAGGTTCGAATCTTGCTTGAAGTGAAGTCATCAAAACTTTAAGGCATAGCCTTATGATTTTTACACCACACCACTGTCCTAAAAGGGCTCTAAATGTTAACAGAAGTGAAAATATGAACTAATAGCATTAAGGTGTATGCATAAAGCTACAAGGGGGATCACGCTATTTAGAAGGTATTTGCACCCCCCCCCCCCCCACACACACACACACACTTCTCCATCCAGTATGGAAGTGAATTTATTTCACTAGTGTGATCTTCCTTTAAACAGGGGGGGCAAAAACTTTCAATAAAGAGTCAGTGCCCTCTCTTTGATGTATATCCAATCACCTTATTATATTCTATTCATTCACTTCAATGAAATGAGCTGACTCAAGCAAAAACAAGCCTCAATGCTTTAATAGCATACTGGGTAAAAATTTCCACAGTCATCATTTGAAATATTTTCACTATTTTTCCCCCAAAAATGGGATTTGACATTTCATGCAAATTGTCTCCTGAAGAGACAATTTGCTTATTTTCTGTGAAAAATAAGGAAAAAATGTCAATTTGTTCTTGCTGAATTAGCCCATAGAGTGGTAAAGGTTATTTACCTTTGACACGGACACATGTAAATGATAGAGTGTGTTAACAACAGCAGAGTTCCGTGTTTGACCTTGAGTTGCTGGACCAATCACCTGACTAGCTTCACCATCTGTTGATAACTACAATAAAAAGCAAACATTAAAGTGACACAGATCATCTAGATCAGGCTGCTGCTTCCACAATCTGGGCTCAGTTGTTCAAAACTAACGATGTTGTTAGTTAGCATATCATTAATTTGATCATTAAATATGGCATATATGCTAATATTTTTGCTGAAAAAATGTGAGTAGCTTTTGCATTTGCAAAAGCTACTCACATTTTTCCAGCAAAATACCTGTGAATTAGATATTGTACTTACTAGAACAGTTAACATTTTGACCACTAACAAGCTAACGATGCTTTGAACAACTGGGGCCAGGTCAAGATTTCTGCTAATTGTCATGCAAGCCATGACTTTATCTCATCCTCCATCACTACTTTGAATGAACAGAAGTTGATGATGATGAGTTTGTGTTTTGTTATCTCTTTCAATAGTAACCTGCTTGGGTGTCTCAGTTGGATGCACATCCAACTGGTGATCAGGAGTCACCGGTTTGATCCACACTGGGTCCAACAACATTCTTTTGTGGAGATTGATCATGAAATTTCTATGGTAATTCTTTCTCTTCCACTGATTCAAGAAGGGCAGTTGTCAGTTTCTGACAAAAGAATGTGCACAAGTACTTGTTAACTGCTTGGAGGACTAAACTTGCCCAGGAAAAATGTGGTTAGGTAAACTGACTGGTTCAACATGAACTTAATAGTGCTGATTGAGTCATTAAACTCCAACCCAACCAACCCACTTTCAAGAGTATTTAAAGACATGCTAAAATGAGACCAAAAGTGGTACCACTCATTAATGATTATATTGCCCCTATGTTGGCACTATGCAAGAGAAATCAGTATGTCATAAAGAAGTGATTAGGAGATCCAGTTGTGTGTGTGTGTGTGTGTGTGTGGGGGGGGGGGGGGGGGGGGGCAGGGTAGTAAAGAGGCCTTCTGAAGGATCATATATTACCTATGGATCAGATAGATAAGCTGGTACTGAATTCCCCTACTGGACCTCTACCTGTCTATCACTTATAGGTTTTGTTGTGCCCAGTCTCTTATCAGTGATAAGACTAATGACAGAGAAACATCTTATATTTATGTCATTAAGTCATACTGAAATAATGAAAGGGTGATAACGATGTGAAATGCTAGTCATGAGCTGAATTCCATCTCCTCAGGGATTTAAACATTTCACAACCCACAATCAAAAGTGCCGACCACTTGGCCATGTAAAAACTTTGAATTGACAAGCTAACCTGAAGAGCAAATTCTTTTGTTCATGAGTAGCCCACTTTGAGAAAGGAGGCAAGAATAAGTTAACCTGAAGAGCAAATTCTTTTGTTCATGAGTAGCCCACTTTGAGAAAAGAGGCAAGAACAAGCTAACCTGAAGAGCAAATTCTTTTGTTCATGAGTAGCCCACTTTGAGAAGGGAGTAAAGAACAAGCTAACCTGAAGAGCAAATTCTTTTGTTCCATGAGTAGCCCACTTTGAGAAGGGAGGCAAGAACAAGCTAATCTGAAGAGCAAATTCTTTTGTTTATGAGTAGCCCACTTTGAGAAGGGAGGCTAACCTGAGCAGCAAATTCTTTTGTTTATGAGTAGCCCACTTTGAGAAGGGAGGAAAGAACAAGCTAACCTGAAGAGCAACCTGGATCAGATAGATAAGCTGGTACTGAATTCCCCTACTGGACCTCTACCTGTCTATCACTTATAGGTTTTGTTGTGCCCAGTCTCTTATCAGTGATAAGACTAATGACAGAGAAACATCTTATATTTATGTCATTAAGTCATACTGAAATAATGAAAGGGTGATAACGATGTGAAATGCTAGTCATGAGCTGAATTCCATCTCCTCAGGGATTTAAACATTTCACAACCCACAATCAAAAGTGCCGACCACTTGGCCATGTAAAAACTTTGAATTGACAGAGGTTATCAGTTCAGTTCATTTCATGGTGTAAACTTTTTTGATTCTGTGCTATGTTACACATCTTCCTTGTGGTTGAAAGATGATTTAGAAGCTTACTTATCAGCTCATGAATGTTAAAACCACAGATAAATGTTTCAGTATGGGATAATAAATTGTAACATGTGGTTTTGACAACCACTGACCATTATCTGCTCTCAAGCTTAAGCATTCAATTAGATAATGTGATATCCGTACATAACCAAAAAGCTAGAGTGATGGTTAGTATATACATGTACTTATATACAGAAGGTGAGAGCCCAGATTAGCCTGTGCATTTATAGATTCCTAGATTTCTACAAGGGAAGTATGAAGGTACAGATCAGACTGCTTGGATGCTTAGGCTGATCTGCAGCTTCTTTGTTAGCCTCTGTGACCTTGCATTCTGTAATTACCCTAAATATTCAAACATCTAATTATTAACCATACTTGTACTGTAATTTTAACAAATCCATTTTGCTACTTGCTGATGTGACTAAGAACTGGCGGCTGACTGGCAAGAAGTATAGACCTAGATCAGACACCAAGTTCTGCTGAGTCTGATCTGTGTCTACACTGTTCTGGCCTGTCTCTGTAATACTTAGGGAAAAATATGGTAACCAAATAAATTTCAAATAATTTTGGTGATCATTTAGGAAAATATTGTGGGAATTCACTGAAATCGCCTCTAAAGCGAGACAATTCCAATCTGTAACCACAAAAAATGGTTTCATGCAAAACTGGTCTTCTGAGTACTCCCTTTTTCTGAACCTGTGAATTACAAAAGGCTTCTCAGGTTTTACATGTACTTACCAACTGTTCACTCTTCACGCAAAACATTTTCACAGTCTTTGATACATTCTTTGCAACAGTAACACATAGTTTCTTATCTACACTGGCTACATTTAACTCACTGAAAAACAAAACAGCAAGCTTGTAAGAATCGTAGGAAAACACAGAAATTAAAGCCCTTTTTGTATTTATCTTGATATGCTTTCATTTCTCCGCACTTATGTTGTGGGTATGGCTATGGATCTTAACAACTTGACCTTTAAATATTTTAAGTATATGTGTTACTGTGTTTCTCCATGTGGCACTTTATAGCATTACACCGTTCATTCAGGAAATGATAATTTTACCCTTGACATAACAAGTGCTATTTTTCTTACTTTTCAATGTTTTTTTTTACTATAGTACAGGTTAATAAATTCATACAAGTCATCCCATTTGGAGATTTAAACAAGAAATTTGCCAAATAGCTATGTCGCGACTGGTGGTGGTGTTCAAGAAACAGAGCTAAATGCACACACTAAACACTGTTCAGCCACGCCTGAAAAGTAGATCAAGGTCAGTAACAGTCCATGCGAGCAGGGTGCATCATGGCGGATGTGTGTATGAAGTTTCATTAACCCTGAAGCCTTGGTGTTTGGGAATGGAGCTAAACGCACAGACTTAACATTGTTGATGCTGATAACAACGACAATGCTGTAAAGTGATCCCTATGTCGCTCCTGCTCGTTAAAGGAGTCACAACAAATTTTTTTAAACTTTATTTATTTTACATAGAAAGCTCTGTGAACCTATAAACATGTTTTTGAAAGAATGGACATTCATGTTTGGTGATCATACAGGGCAGGGGAAACTGGAGTACCCAGAAAAAACTTATGATCTTGGAAAGGTGACCACTACCCTGCCACATGCCAAAGCCTGAAATAGAACCCTAGCCACACTGGTGATAATGTCATGCCATTGTGCTATCCATGTAAGTATTTGCATGAAATGTCAAATCCTCTTTACTGAAAAATAAAACTATTTTAACTGTCACCTATCTTATTATTTACCCTTAATACTGGGACACTCTAACTTCTTAGAATTGTTGTCCTAAAAGTTTGAGCAAGTCCATTTTGCTCCTTGCTGATGTGTCTGAAACCTATTGTCTGAGTGACAGTGTAGACCCTGATCAGATGCTGTGTTCTGTGGAGTCTTATCCAGGTCCATAATGTTTGCCCATATCTGTCTGTTCACATACTTTTAATAAATATGGTAATTTTTAAATTCAACATCTTAACCCTTGTCATGCTGAATAAATTAAGATGCCACACCCATGTCTGATTTTCGGCCAATCAGATTACTTGATCCAAGAGTTTGATACAAGTATACGTACTTAATGACAAACAGTGCAGATCCAGATCAGCTGGCTTCTTCAAAAGCCAACTGATCTGGATCTACACTGTTTGCAAATGCAGGGCATATCTGGGTTCAGCAGGACAAGGGTTAAGGGATAAAATATTTTCTTACCTTGAAATAGTTTTTACAATGCTATCCACCTCTTCTAGAGTGGGAGGGTTAAATGATCCACTACTGAATGCCAGGTTAATTGGATCAAACAGTCGTGACAGCGACTTTGAAAGGTATGCAGTCTCAAAACTGGATAGGGTCTTACGTAGTGCCTGCTCTGAGCTGTGAAGAAAGCAGTAAGAAACTTCATGTATAAAAAAAAAGAGCATAAGATACATGGATACACCTCGAAGAGAAAAACTCAGAAGCATTTATCTCCCTTTTCAAAGGAAGACTAGCTCCCGAAAATACAAATCCCTTCTCAGAAGGGGCTACTCTTAAGGGAAAGAATTTGCTCCCGTGAGGAGCAAATTCTTTCATTTATGAGTAGCCCACTTTGAGAAGGGAGACAAGAATTTGCTTCCCTGAGGAGCAAATTTTTTTGTTTATGAATAGCAATTTTTTTTGTTCATGAGTAGCCCACTTTGAGAAAGAAGGCAAGAATAATCTAACCTGAAGAGCAAATTCTTTTGTTCATGAGTAGCCCACTTTGAGAAAAGAGGCAAGAACAAGCTAACCTGAAGAGCAAATTCTTTTGTTCATGAGTAGCCCACTTTGAGAAAGGAGGCAAGAATAAGTTAACCTGAAGAGCAAATTCTTTTGTTCATGAGTAGCCCACTTTGAGAAAAGAGGCAAGAACAAGCTAACCTGAAGAGCAAATTCTTTTGTTCATGAGTAGCCCACTTTGAGAAGGGAGTAAAGAACAAGCTAACCTGAAGAGCAAATTCTTTTGTTCCATGAGTAGCCCACTTTGAGAAGGGAGGCAAGAACAAGCTAATCTGAAGAGCAAATTCTTTTGTTTATGAGTAGCCCACTTTGAGAAGGGAGGCTAACCTGAGCAGCAAATTCTTTTGTTTATGAGTAGCCCACTTTGAGAAGGGAGGAAAGAACAAGCTAACCTGAAGAGCAAATTCTTTTGTTCATGAGTAGCCCACTTTGAGAAAAGAGGCAAGAACAAGCTAACCTGAAGAGCAAATTCTTTTGTTCATGAGTAGCCCACTTTGAGAAGGGAGTAAAGAACATGCTAACCTGAAGGGCAAATTCTTTTGTTCATGAGTAGCCCACTTTGAGAAGGGAGGCAAGAACAAGCTAACCTGAAGAGCAAATTCTTTTGTTTATGAGTAGCCCACTTTGAGAAGGGAGGCTAACCAGAGGAGCAGATTCTTTTGTTTATGAGTAGCCCACTTTGAGAAGGGAAGCAAATACTTTCAGTTCAGTGATCTCCCTTGAAGGTGTGTCCATTCACTATCAACATGCAATCCAATCAGTCTTTGATGTATGCAAAAAGACTGGTATTATGGAAAGTACTAGTAGATAGCAAGGATAAGCAATCAAATTGTTTTTGACTCCCTTCTGAAAAGGTCTACCATAGCTCCAGATATGAGGGGTAGCCAGATAATATTTTTCTTATTTCTGCATGAAAACATATGTTGTGGGTACTCATTATAAGTGCCTCATTGAAGCACTTCTAATGAGTATCTACAACATATGTTTTTGTGCAGAAATAAGAAAAATATCAATATTTTTAGGTTGAAATAAAAATGCCTTACCTGGAGCTATGGTCTACTCTAACAGGAAAGAATTTGTTCCCTATGGGAACAAATTCTTTCCTTTTTGAGTAGACCTCTTTTTGATGGAGTTGGTGTGCAGTAAAGTGAAGGAAAGTGAACAGAACATCAACATAGTCTCCCTTGTAAAAATGGCAGAATATCTGCCAAGTGTATCCGTGTATCCAGTATAGCTCTAGATAAGAGGTATTAGAGGTATAAGACACAGTATTTTTCTGATTTCCCCAAGAAAACATACGTTTTGAGGCACTGATCATACTGTGTGGATGCACGTTTTGGTCTGGGCCTTCATGGTTCAGATATTCAATAAAAGCCCTTTTCCTATACTGAATGCCACATTGACCCTTGTCCTGCTGAACCTGGATATGTTCTGTCTTTGCAAACAGTGTAGAAGAAGCCAACTGATCTGGATCTGCATTGTTTGCCATTGAGTATGTGAATTTACATCAACAACCTGGATCAAGTAATCTGATTGGCTGAAAATTAGAAATGGGTGTGGCACGATAATTTATTCAGCAGGACAAGAGTTAAGTTCAAGCAGGGACACAGATTGGTCAAAATTTTTCAAGAGACATCTGGGCTCCTAAAAAAACTTTTAGTGACCCAGTCCAAAACTTAGGTGCCAAGAACTTGAATCCATCAAGACAAAAGAAACTGAAACTTGGAACAGAATTCAATTTAAAATAACATAGATCAATACATTTACAGCGATCTCATAATTATCACCAAGCAGCTTTGCAAACACAGCTTCTTCATCCAGTTCTGACTCATAGTCATGGAAGTAGCTACTTTTTAACTCAAGAAAGGGTAAAAGTCATCGCAAGTCACACTGAATACTGCAACCATTCAGTTCACCTCATATGACTGCCAACAAGAGATCCCTTATGTAGGACAACATGGAGTCATATGAGGTTTGCTGATTACACCACCACATCACTAAAACATGGTACACCAACTTTGCAGATATATGCAGACTTTGACATACTGTAAACTATACTTATCAATATAAACGCTTGATGTGTGTCTTAGAAATTGAATTTATCATCGCAAACTGAGTGACCACATGA
This sequence comes from Anodontia alba, assembly GCA_964016985.1. Classification (NCBI taxonomy): domain Eukaryota; kingdom Metazoa; phylum Mollusca; class Bivalvia; order Lucinida; family Lucinidae; genus Anodontia; species Anodontia alba. The sequence goes on from OZ024828.1 coordinate 105,914,753, forward strand.
CATCTTCTTTGCACCCAGCCGAATTTTCACTCACCTTGGGTGACAGGGTAACCACCAGTCTGTATCTCTGTCAAGATATTCAATATTCAATAAAACTTACTCATACTTGGCATCTTGTGTATCAGACTGTCTAAATATATCCTCCTCCATTGAATCTGCAGGTTGTTCTGCCACCAGGGTATCTGCTGCCAATGACAATGACCCAGTTTCCACACTGAGGCTGAACTGTTGCAGACGTTTCCAGAGGTCATTATATAATCTCAGTAACTTTGGATATTCTCCTTCAAATGCTTGCTTTAAGAATGTTGATGCTGAAAAATATAACCTGCAAGTAAATCTTGACCTTTAACATGCAAATTTAAATATCAGCAGATGGCATTGTACACTATCAGGAGAGGCAACTATTAAAATTATTTTTGCCTCCTTTCTGCTCTAAAAGGGTGGAGTAAAGCCCTTTCCAGAAGGGGATTGGTGCACAGAAAGCAGACATGAAAAATCAGAAAAGTTGTCTCCCTTGTAAAGATGGCAGAAAATCTCTTAACATTTTGCATAAAAATTTCAGCAGATGACATTTTAAAACATTTTCTTATTTTTTCTAGAAAATAGGATTTGATTGAGTTGGAGTTGAACGACACGTCAACCCTTGTAGGTCATTTTGTGGCATCTCCCAGAGAAAAGGAGAAGAGAGATAGAAGAGATAGTAGAGATGAAAGAGAGGGACAGGGGAGAAATGAAAATGAAAAAGAAGAAACTGAAGAAATAAAAACATTCCCCATCTACCTTTACCTGCTGCAAGGATAGCAGGCCTTACCCAACTGTAAGCCAGTATCAGTTGGACACCTAGGTGACGTAAGATACACGACACCTTTGCCTCACCCAACCACCCCTAGAAAATAGGATTTAACATTTCAATTACAATATATTGTAAATCACTCTAATGTTTAATGACAATATACTGTAAATCACTCTGTTTAATGACAATATACTGTAAATCACTTTGTTTAATGACAATATACTGTAAATCAGTCTATGTTTAAAGGCACCATATACCTCAAAAATAGACATTTTATTATCCAAGAATGGTTTAATAAAATGATATGTGGTATTAATAAAATCATAAATTGTGGCACCTGACAGCCTATAAAATTTCAGTTAGTTTCTCGTTCTTGAAATGAAATGATTTTTTATCGTATCTCTGAATTAATGTTGCCAACACTTATTCAAAGATACGATAAAAAATCATTTCATTTTTTATCCAGTTAAAAAATGCGAGACTATCTGAATTTTTACAGGCTGTCAGATGCCACATTTGATGATAGTATTAATACTATATATCAATTTATTAAATCTTTCTTGGATAAAAAAATATCTATTTTGAGGAAAATGCAGCCTTTAATGACAATATACTGTAAATCACTTTAATGTTTAATGACAATATACTGTAAATCACTCTGTTTAATGACCCTATACTGTAAATCACTCTGATGTTTAATGACCCTATACTGTAAATCACTCTAATGTTTGATTAACATTAAAAAAAATTTAATTACTATATACCATAATAACCCTAAATATTGGGACAGACAGGCCTGAGTAAAAAGTGTAGACCCAGATCAGATGCTGGTCAGGGTTAACACTGTTTGCCACTCACCTAGCACTATTTTAGACACATCAACATATAGTAAAATAGCTTTTTTTTTCAAATATTAGGACAAGAATGGTAAGTAATTAAGGTGTCCAACTACAGTCGACTCTCGTTATCTCGAACTTCACGGGACCTGATAAAAATGTTCGAGTTATCAGTAGTTCGAGACAACCAAATTGTGACGTCATAGGTATGACGACTGTTCGCCTCTCTGTTCGCCAAAACGTGCATGGAAGGCACATGTATATGGCAATTTAAATAATTTACGAGTACTTCAGTTTGCATTGTTACTGTTTGTTTTAGCAGATGCAATGGTTCTCTTGGAATAATATCATCAATAAATGTTAATAATAATAAATTTCAAACGTCTCTTGTTGTCTTTTAATACTCCTGCAAATTTGGATTTCCATATGAGCTATAAATAAATTACTGGTTTCCAGGTTTTGTTAGCTATACGTTATGAACTGGTTTGGATTAGCTCCCTTCGCATAGACAACTCGATAAAGAGTTGACTGGTTTCCGCTTTTGCATAAAACGCTTACACTGTCAAGTGGCAGCTGTAAGCTAGTTTTGATTATCACTCCTGGCATAAACGAACCATCTCAGCGCGGCAAACTGTAGATCCTGCAGAGAAAGCTCGTTATGAACCATCTCATCTGGACCTACTCTATTTGTGCGGGTGTCCGTACCAGTCTACAGGGTCGGAAGGGTTAACATCGGTACCCATGTATGATTCGTCTATTTGAGGCCGTGCACAACATTATTAGAAGACTGTGCGGCTGTCAAAGACTGGGATCAGCCTGCACGCCCCGAATTTTCCATTATACGCATAAGCCTTATATGGGCTTACCAAAGAGCACCGCCTGACCAAAGAGTAACAAGCGAAGATTCAGACTTAGCTAGCCTGATCCGTACAGGCTGATTTTGAGTCGGAACCTGTCGCGCACTGACTTTTCTTGAAGACGCTATATCATTCAGACGGACAGTACTCAATAATGAAGAGCATATCTAAACAATAAATTAAAGAAACTTCGTTGATTAATCTTCCATAACGCTATTCTGGGCCACTTTTTATCTTACAAATCAATGACACGAGACGGTGTTGAGCGCCGCGTGTCAAACCCGACTAGACACGCCCGTGATTTCATAATTACGGATTTTAGACATTGTTTGTGTTGTTTGTAATTACCTGGACAAAGGGGAAAATTAAAATATTGATTGATTTATCAATGGCCTATTATGATTTTCATTAACTGAGAGACCGGCGGCGCCGCATCTTACATTTTTTTTCCTTCGTCATGGTCCGAGTTCGAGATACGCGGTAGTAAAAACTGTGAAAAATATATTTAGGGACTGAAAATGATGGACGAGATAGCCGAAGTGTCGACATAAAAGAAGTTCGACATACGCGAAGCTGAAATACAATAAATACATAGGGAAAATAATCGGGACTTAGAAATCAGTTTGACATAAGTGATAGGATCGAGATAAGAGGGGTCGAGATAACGAGAGTCAATTGTATTTAGGGTAAATATGGTACTGGATTTTCATTAGCAAAACACAAAACCTAGAATACTTTTCTGGTTCATGAAAATATCTTATCTATTTCTATGACAAAGTTTAACTTACTGTCTGCAGCCCTCTGGAATTCATCTCTCAACATTTTAGTGACATCTTCCCAGAAATTTACCATTATATTTACTGGACCATCACTCTGAAAATACATGTATTTAGTAAGTACTGTAAAACCCCTAAATACTGGGGCAGACAGGCCTGAGCAAACAGTGCAGACCCAGATCAGATGACACAGAATGTGACATCTGATCAGGGTCTACACTGTTTGCCACTCTTCCAGCACTATTTTAGACACATCAACAGGTAGTAAAATAAGACTTTTTTCAAATTTTAGGACAAGAATGGTAAAGAGTTAAGGTGTCTCAATACTTAGGGTTAATACGGTAAGGTACATAAATACAGGGTAGTTTATGGACCAGTAAACTTTCCCCTGCAGGCGTCCAGTATTTAGGATAATGATGTGGTGTTTTATGTCCCTTTCGACTATCGAGATGATGGGTGATAATGAAAGGCTCTGTGAAATGAAGCCCAGTAGAGTTATAGCTGAATTCTGCCTCCAGTGAGATTCAAACCCAGGACCTGGTGATCTGAAGTTGAGAGTGGTAACCACTTGGCTACAGGGATGCTTCACCAGTTTTTTACATTTATAAATCAAAAGCTGTGCTTCAGTGGGAACAGATATATTCTGAAGTCTTTAATTGTCTCAGATGCTAATGGCAATAAACGCATGACAAATAAATAGAACTTCTGACTTCGCTAGAAAACAGGCATCATATTGAATTCAGGCAGTTGCAGAAAATTAATCTTAGTCCAACTGAACCCATATATGCCCTGACTTTGCAAATAGCGTAGATCTGAATTTGTTTGTGTTGAGGTTTTACGGCCAAGTCAACTCATTGGGGTCATGTCAAGCTTGGCCAGTTTACCTAACCATTCTTTTACTAGGCTGGCTTAGTCCTCTAAGCGGTTAACCAGTATTGTGCACATTCTTTTGCCAGAAACTGACAACAGCCCTTTTTGAATCAGTAGAAGGGAATGACCATAGAAAATATTTCATGATCAATCTCCACTAAAGAATGTTGCCAACCCTGCAGGGGTCGAATCCCCAACCTCCTGATCAACAGTCGGACGCCCATCTATCTGAGCTGGCAAACTCTGAAGAAGCCAGCTGATCTGGATCTGCAATATTTGCCATTAAGTATGTGAATTTTCATCAACAACCTAGATCAAGTGTTCTGACTGACTGAAAATTAGAAGTGGGTGTGGCATCTTAATTTATTCAGCATAGCAAGGGTTAAATTTGAGCCAGTCATGGAAAAATGCGTCTTTTGGGCATATTGTAACAGTGATGGCCCAGATTAAGCTGCACATCAGCAGAGTCTGATCAGGGCCCAGTTGTTCAAAACTAAGGATGTCATTAGTTAAAATATCATTACAACTTTGATCATTAAATATGGCATATATGCTAATATTTTTGATGAAAAAAATGTGAGTAGCTTTTGCTTTTGCAAAAGCTACTCACATTTTTTCAGCAAAAATACCTGTGAATTAGATATTGTACTTACTAGAACAGTTAACATTTTGACCACTAACAAGCTTGTTAAGCTAACGATGCTTTGAACAACTTGGCCCAGAGCTATAGCTGTCCACTTACAGAATCGTTAGATAATGTACAATAAATCCATCTACATGCAAAGACTCTTAACAGACCTTTCTAAATACTCAGGCTAATCTCTGAAAAGTATTTTAAAATGTCTGCCTGTTTTCACCTGTAGCAGATTTAACAGAACACACATTTAAAAACCAATACAAAGCAGACAATTCAAAAAAGACCTCACTTTATATTCTGAAAAAAAAAAAAAAATAGAAAATTGTCTATTACTATTGTGAATGGACCTTTAATGAGTAACCTTTTAGGCTTAAACATACAAAAATACAATCTTTAGCAGATGATAACTGTGTTATTTTTTTTTCTTGTTTTTTTGAAATTCAAAGCTGTATTGTCTGGGGAAAAAAATAAAATATTTTAAAATGTGACTTGGTAGTATCTGAAATGAAACAGCGACAAGCCTGACATAGCAACAGATAGGCACTTTATTCATCTGAAAAAGCTGATATCTTTCATATTTTTCTATGAAAATATAATGCTGTGAGTACTCATTAGAAGTGCCTCACCAAAGTGATTCTAATGAGTACTCACAACATATTTTTTCATGGAGGAATAAGAAAAATATTATGTGGATAACACTTATCTGTAGCTATGAAGCTAATAAACTCACAGTCCCTACCTTGGCTAGTTCCTCTATAAAACAAACATGTGTTACTGGATCTCTCTTCTTTACCAACACTTTCTGTAAATGTTGTACCTAAAAGTGATACAAAATTGTCAAAACTCCTATAGTTGGCTCCTATGCAAATATTTAGCCTTTCATTAATATATATTTAAAAAGACAAAAGAAAAAAAAAAAAAAAAAAAAGAGATAGATAATCTTCAGCTCAGTAAATTTCAAAATATCAGTAGAAATGAACACATAGTTTGCACAAATGCACACTTTCCACAGTTCCATAACAGCACAGGTTACCCATTTTAGGAGAGTTTTAATCTTACTAGGATGCTATTTAGAATAATCAGAAGTTGCAGTCTAACATCATTTTTTTTTTCTCTTTGTATTTTAGATCAGGAATTTTAACACTACCGGAATATGCCTATATAGGCAATGGTTAAATCTAGTGATATATTGAATGACTAATCACTCGGTGTAAAAGATTGATGCTATTTGGCATCTTTAGATGCCATCTTGGTTTGGTTTTTTTTGACGTCTGCATAACATTATTATAGTCTGCCACATTTTAACATCAGAACATGTAAAAATGAGTGTCACAGTCTAAAAATATGTACACTGTTTTTTTTTGTTTGCATGCTAAAGTTAAGTAAGGAGAATTTGAAGGACAGTGTTAGTTTTTCAATGATTTTTGTGTGTTAGAATTGAAATAAATTCATGCTGGTATGTGATTTGTAGCTTAATATATCACTGTCTGTCTGTAGGCCATAAGTGGATAGATCACTCATGCTTTGTGCTTGTGATTTATCCACTTTTATGACTGGCCTCTAACTAGTGATCTATTAAGCAATAAATCACTATCAGCATAAAATCTACTTCTTAAACAGCATCAAGAATTAAAGATCTTATTACAAGAATGAATTACACTGTACAGTACTGAGCAGAGACAGTATAACTAAACTATGTTTGGATACATTAAGTTAAAAATGTACAGTAAAATTCTGGGCCCAGTTGTTCAAAACTAACGATGTCGTTAGTTAACGATTCGTTAAAATTTACATCAAGTGATACGCAAATATGCTGAAATTTTTTGCTGAAAAAATGTGAGTAGCTTTTGCAGTGCAAAAGCTACTCACATTTTTTCAGCAAAAAATATCAGAATATTGTATATTGAATCCGCTAAAACAGTTAACGAAATGACCCTTAATGAGCTCGTTAAGCTAATGACGCTTTGAACAACTGGGCCCTGCTATTAAAACCACCTTTGGGACTGCCTAAAAGTGGTCTTATTAGTGGGGAGGTCTTACTATAAATTATAAGAGACCATTTAGGACTGGCAAAAGCTGCCCTTAATAGTGAAGTGGTCTTAATCAGAGCAGCAAACAGTGTTCCTAGATGGAAGAACCAACTGGTATAATTGGGTTAAAATTGAACCTCAGAACCCTAGATAAGAGATTTATTAAGATAAATATTTTTTATTTCGCCATGAAAACATTGCTGAGGCACTTCTAGTGAATACCACAACATGATTTTGCCGAGAAAATATATCAATACTTTTTTACATAAACACATCTTTAATATGTAGAGCTATGATCTTTATGACATGTGACCAACATTGACCCATATAAGCTGTATGCTGCTAATAGGATCTTTCAGATCTACTATTGTGTGTGCTGAAAGCACAGAAACTGATCATACTATGTGCAGGTTTATCTGAGTATACTGGTCTCATGTGTCATAGGCATAGCTACAGATAAGCACTTTTTTCCTCTGAAAAATTGCAATATTTTTCTTATTTCTATATGAAACATTGTTTTTTTTTTTTATTGTGACAGGGTTTAACGACACTTCAACCCTTGTGGGTCAGTTTGTGTCGTCTCCCAGAAAAAGGGAGAAAAAAGATAGAAGAGATAACAGAGGAGATGAAACAGAGGGACATGGAAGAAAGAGGAACAGGAATGAGAGTGAAGAAACAGAAGAAATAAAAACATTACCCCTCTACCCTTACCTGCTACAAGGATAGCATGCCTTGCCCAACTGTAAGCCAATATCAGCTGGATGCCCCAGCGATGTAATATACACGACACCTTCACACCATCCGATCACCCTCTCTCTATGAAACAATATGTTCTGGGTACTCATTAGACATACCTTTGCAAGGTGTTTCTAATGAGTACCACAATATCTGTTTTGGTGGAGAAACAGGAAAAATATTAGTACCGGTATTTTTGGTTGAAAAAAGTGCCTTATCCCGAACTATGGTTACAATACCTGAGCGCAAGAAGAATATATATTGTCCATGAGCTTTTCCATATTGGTCCAAAGTGTAGCCCTGAAGGCTGCCGTGTTGCCTGTCACTGGCATAGATGCTCGCCCTGGACCACCTTAAAGCACAAAAAGATAAACGTAAATGTCCTAAAATTTCAAACACCAAAGCTTTTGACAAAATGGCATATGCAAACAGTGTAGACCCAGATATTTTAGGGAGTTGTACACCCCAACGCAGAGTGACCATTTTGATTCCCATTTCTATGATCTGGTCTCTCAGGAAGTCCGACATATCAAAAGCGAACTAGAAAATGTACTAGAACCATCCAGCTATCCTGAAATTACCACTGAAGAAGTGGAATCCGCTGCGAAACTATCTCATTGTAATAAGGCCTGGGGAGATGATGGGCTCTGTTATAAGCATATAAAATATGGGGGTCATATGTTGTCCTTGCAAAACTGTACACCGCCATTGTTCGATTTGCATACTCACCAAAAGAGATGAAAAAGGGCGTGATCGTGACACTATTCAAAGGTGGTAATAAACGAAAAAATAACCCTGACAACTATAGGGCTATTACACTGTCCTCGGTTCTGCTTAAGCTTTTAGAAAGTATTTTGTTGACCAGGATTGAATTATTTGATACTACTGTTCCACCGATTCACTCTTTGCAAGGGGGCTTCAAAAAGCAGCAGGGATGCATCATTACGTCATTTTTAGTCAGAGTTTGTTTGTGTTGAGGTTTTACGGCCCAGTCAACCCAATGGGGTCATGTCGAGCGAGGTCAGTTTACCTAACCCCATGTTTACTGGGCAGGCTTCGTCTTCTAAGCGGTTAACCAGTATTGTGCACATTCTTTCGCCAGAAACTGACAACTGCCCTTCTTGAATCAGCAGAAGGGAGAGAATGACCGTAGAAAATATTTCATGATCAATCTCCACGAAAGAATGTTGCCGACCTCGGTGGGGATTGAACCCGTGACCTCCTGGTCTCCAGTCAGACGGCACATCCAACTGAGCCACCGAGGCCGACTTTTAGTCAGAGAAGCATTGCAGTATGCGAAAGAAAAAGGTAGTAAGGTTTACGCGTGTTTTCTAGATATCAAAAAAGCTTTTGATCAAGTATGGCATGAGGAACTATTCTATAAGCTTGTTAAATCTGGTGTCAATAAAGCAATTGTTAGAATTATAATTAATCTTTTCACTGATATGGAGAGCTGTGTCAAAAGTCAGTCATATAAATCTGAATGGTTCCCAGTTTTACAGGGTACAAGACAAGGGGGAGTTCTCTCTCCTTTTCTGTATCTGGTATTTGATAATGATCTCATTTGGGAGTTGGAAGATTCTCGACTAGGTCTTCGGGCTTATAACATTAATTGCGGTAGTCTGGGGGTAGCTGATGATAAGCTTGTCCTATCACTTTCAAAGCAAGGACTGGACAGTATATAGCAAATCTGCTTTAGACCCTCTGGTAAATGGAGGTATGAGTTCCAGCCTCCTAAATGTGTGGTCGTAATGTTCAACGAATCCCCATTAGACTACAGAATCGTTTCTAGGCAATGGGTACTTGGGGAAGCTACTATCAATGAAAATGTTCTGTATAAGCATTTAGGTATTTATATGAACAAATATTTTTCACTTGACGACAGTGTTAAGGAGCCACTTCCAAACTTAAAGGAACGTTTTTAAGTTTAATAAATTCTGGAATACATGAAGGAGGGTTGAATCCCATTACCTCAAAGCACATCTACAAATCAGTTGTATTACCGAAAGCACTATATGGGTGTGTGAACTCTGGAATTCTCTTCTACCTAAACATATAGATATTCTTGAGACGGCTCATAGATTTTGTGTTAAATGTATGCAGTCACTCCCAAGATGTACGAGTACGGATGTTGCATTTATATTGCTTAACACAAATACCACAGAATATGATATAGACTACCGTAAATTGATATTCTTTGGACAGCTCTGCAACTTGCCTCACCAATACTGCGTTAAGGAATTCTTCATATACAGACTTGTAGATTATAAAAATAATGCCGGTTCAGTCAAAGGCTATTTTTCAGATATTTATCGTATCCTGGGGAAATATTCATTGCTTGAATATTTGAAAAGATTTGTCCGATGGTGTGTTTATGTCAAAATTAGCCTCGAAGCGTGTTGTCCGAGAAAACATGAAGTTTTTACAGTGATATGCAATTGCAATTAAGAACCGAACATTCTGAATCTTTACAGTCTCTGATGAAAATAACACAAATCAATAAAGGGTTCGTTTTGTGGGAAATAAATAGGGAATACCCAAAATATTTCCCCTTCATTCAAAAAGCCGTTCGTATGCTGGGTCTTATGTTCTCGGGTAACTGGGTACAAACATGCAGTAATTGTCAAGAAAGTATTCTGTCTCAATCGGAACATGTGTTGTTGTTCTGTAGAAACACAAATTGAGATTTGGGCTAACATTTTTCAGTGCATTCTTGTCAGAGTCACCTAAACGCCAGCTTGAACTGCTCTTTTCTGGGTTTTCTAAAATTCTGAATGATAGAAATGATGTCATTGATTGTGTAAAATTTTTTGTAACATCCAAAATATATTCCCAAGCGGATTACGGAATTGTCATCTGAAGCATGTGGCTGAATTTACTTATTATGGTTCTGTGAGCAGAAGATCTCTTGGCGATGGTCCATTTTATGTCATTTTCTAGGAAAACGATATGTCTGTGGATTCATCGCACAGATACGTTTCTTGCTGTGTTCACATCTTACACACACTTTTTCAAGACCCTTGCATTTCGTTTCGGTAAGGGTCTGGATCGTGTGAGAATGTGAATACTAGATGCTTCAGGATATTGATATGGGTGTAAAATTAGTAATATATCTTTATATATTTTCTGGTGGAGCTAATGGAATTAATTCGATTTTAAAGAATGTCAAATCAAAAGTTTGCTAAAGAACAGTCTTGTTGCAATGCTGAAGTAGCATTTACTCAACGTCATGACATTGAATCAATGTCCATTCAGACTTTTTCTTTTGTTATGGTAACTACGAAATGCATCGAATATATATATAAGTAAGACAAGTGTATTAAGATGACGCGTATTCATATTCATTCATGACACAGGAAGCATAATGCTATTTAATGTCATAGTCATATTTGAACTCTCTCTCTTAAGCATAATTAACATATATGTTTATACATTTATATATCATGTATATATCATTTTTCTTTCTTTTCTTTGATATATATATATATATATATATATATATATATATATATATATATATATATATATATATATATATATATATATATATATATATAATTTTTCTTTCTTTTTTTTTAATCGCATTGCATTTCCTTGATTCTCCCTTCATTCTTTCAATATTTTGTATGTATCGAATGTGTCTTGTATGCTCTTCAACAATTGGAGGAAATAAAGATTATTATTGGTTAGTGGTATTCAAACCTTATGACCTAAAGTCAGGAGGGCCAACTATTCCATAAGACACCCCCAAGCAAACAATGCAGACCTAGATTAGATGCCTCATAATGTAGCATCTGATCAGGATTTACACTGTTTGTGAGGTATTACACTTGCATTTGTATATTATAGCGGGCCTCATGGAAGGTTAGCTGTTGTGCTTAATGTGTTGCCCTCTGAAAATAAAGGCTATTATCATTATTATCGTTATTATTATTATTATATTATCATTATTACTATTATTATTATTATTCATACAGCAGACTTTAGATATTTCAATAGGTAGTATAATGGACTTACTCAAATTTTAGGACAAGTATGGCAGGCTGTTAGGCTGTTCCAAATATTTAAGGTACATATGGTATACATTATATATGTTGTCTAATCGACTAGGTTACCTGACATACTCTCCAGATTCCTGTACCACCTGGCCTCGAGGTTATAAATCTTTTTCCATGCTTAACTCAGCTGAGCATGAAACTTGTCCTGCTAATAAATCTCAAATTACTAACATTGCAAATTCTTTCTTGCTAAACATTGCTGAGCATAATTTGGGTTTTATGGTCCTTTCAAGGATATTTCACTTATATTGAACCGATTGTTCATCAAAGGTGGGCAAAACCGGAGAATCCGGGGAAAAACCACCTGACCATCTGTAAGCAGAGCTTGGCTTTTCCACATGTGACCCTAGCGAGGCTCGAAACACAGCGGTGAGAAACCTAATAGATTAAGAGTCAGCTGAAAATTTTTCTGCTAATAAATATGAAAATGTCATCTATAAGTGGCATTTTCATATTTATTAGCAGAGAAAATTTCATGCTCATCTGATGAGCATGAAAAAAGTTTTATAACCTCGGGGCCAGTTTTCCATAATGGTACCAAGCATACATAAAAAAAAAAAAAAAAAAAAAAAAAAATCCCACATCATTTGTTTTATTTTGTTTTGGTTTGTTTGGAGTTTAATGGCCCAGCCAACACTATTAAGGTCATGTTGTGTCGGTCAGTTTACCTATCCACACTTTCCTGGTCAGGCTTAGTCCTCTTAAAGCAATTAACCAGTACTTGTGCACATTTTTTCGCCAGAAACTGACAACTGCCTTTCTTGACTTTTCTTACTGCAACCAAAATTACCAAAAATATTTTAAGATATGTCATTTTTATAGAGATTGTCATCTTGAACAATATCATTCATGTACAGGAAGATTTAAAGTGGCTTAATTGTCAAGCATTTTTTTTTTCGGAAAAAAAAAAAAAAGAAAGAAAAAAAAAAAAGAGAATATCTTCTGCTACAATTCTGCATGGCACTTAAAGTTTAACAACCATGATGATTCCAAGCTGAACAAACATTGAGTATCAGATAAGATACTCTATTTATTTTATTGAGTTTTACTGCCCAGTCAACATTGTTATGGTCATTCATACTTTTCCTGGGCAGGCTTAGTCCTCTAAGCAGTTAACCAGTACTTTGTGCACATACTTTTGCCAGTAACTGACAATGACAATTACCCTTCTTGAATCAGCAGAATGAGGAGAACAACCATAGAAATGATTCATGATCAATCTCCACTAAAGTTATGTGGCCAAGCTGGGATTCAAACTAGCAACCTCTGGATCTGCAGTTGGACATGCTACCTACTGCACTAGGGAGCCCAGCTTGTTAAGGAGGAGTATCTGGTGATAATTCTGGGATAATTTTTGTTATTTCTCCATAAAAACCTACGTTGAGGGTACTCATTAGAAACACCTTGGTGAGGCGCTTCTAATGAGCACTGGCTTTTATGGAGAACAGGGCCCGGTTGTTCAAAGCGTCGTTAGCTTAACGAGCTCGTTAAGGGTCATTTCGTTAACTGTTCTAGCGGATTCAATACACAATATTCTGATATTTTTTGCTGAAAAAATGTGAGTAGCTTTTGCACTGCAAAAGCTACTCACATTTTTTCAGCAAAAAATTTCAGCGTATTTGTGTATCACTCGATTAAAATTTTAACGAATCGTTAACTAACGACATCGTTAGCTTTGAACAACTGGGCCCTGGAGAAAATTATCCCAGAATTATCATCAAATACTCATCATTAACAACTACTCTAAATAAGATACTTCTTTAACCAAAATGTACAAATTTATTCATCCATAAAACATACAATACAATAATATAATGTATGTTGTGTCATCATATACCTTTTCCTTGTGGTCCTGTTTGTTGACTTGACAATGCCTGTACATCTAAACATGACTTGATCTGTGTATGCAAGTTATTTTTACAAGTTGCTATCTCCGAGTCAACTATGTGTTTGAGGCTTCCCAGATTATGGAACACTTGCAGAGATGTTGCCACTTGAGCTTGATTCTGAAAATATATTAAGGAATATTCATTGCCTATACATGTACAGTGGACTTGATTCTGAAAATATATTGAAGAATATCCATTTCCTATATGTGTACAGTGAACTTGATTCTGAAAATATATTGAATATCCATTGCCTATATGCGTACAGTGGACTTAATTCTGAAAATATTATGAATATTCATTGCCTATATGTGTACAGTGGACTTTTCTGAAACTATATTGAATATTCATTGCCTATACGTGTACAGTGGACTTAATTCTGAAAATATATTGAATATCCATTGCTTATATGTGTTCAGTGGACTTGATTTGAAATATATTGAAGAATATCCATTGCCTATATGTGTACAGTCGACTTGATTCTGAAAATATATTGAATATTCATTATCTATACATGTACAGTGGACTTAATTCTGAAAATATATTGAAGACTATCCATTGCCTATATGTGTACAGTGGACTTCTGAAAACATATTGAATATTCATTATCTATATGTGTACAGTGGGCTTAATTCTGAAAATATATTGAAGACTATTCTTTGCCTGTATGTGTACAGTGAACTTGATTCTGAAAACATATTGAATATCCATTGCCTATATGTGTACAGTGGACCTCATTCTAAAAATATATTAAAGACTATCCATTGCCTATATGTGTACAGTGGACTTGATTCTGAAATATATTGAAGAATATCCATTGCCTATATGTGTACAGTGGACTTGTGGACGATTCTGAAATACACTGAAGAATATACATTGCCTGTATGTGTACAGCAGACTTGATTTTGAAAATATTGAAGAATATCCATTGCCTATACATGTACAGTTGACTTGATTCTTAGAATATATTGAAGAATATCCACTGCCTATGTGCGTACAGTGGACATGACTCTTAAAATATACTGAAGAATATCCATTGCCTATAATGTGTACAGTGGACTTAATTCTGAAAATATATTGAAGAATATCCATTGTCTATATGTGTACAGTAGAGTTGATTTTGAAAATATATTGAAGAATATCCATTGCCTATATGTGTACAGTGGACTTAATTCTGAAAATATATTGAAGAATATCCATTGCCTATATGTGTACAGTAGAGTTGATTTTGAAAATATATTGAAGAATATCCATTGCCTATATGTGTACAGTGGACTTAATTCTGAAAATATATTGAAGAATATCTATTGCCTATATGTGTACAGTGGACTTAATTCTGAAAATATATTGAAGAATATCCATTGCCTATATGTGTACAGTGGATTTAATTCTGAAAATATATTGAAGAATATCCATTGCCTATATGTGTACAGTAGAGTTGATTTTGAAAATATATTGAAGAATATCCATTGCCTATATGTGTACAGTGGACTTAATTCTGAAAATATATTGAAGAATATCCATTGCCTATATGTGTACAGTAGAGTTGATTTTGAAAATATATTGAAGAATATCCATTGCCTATACGCACCTTTTAATGCGATAATATGGCAGTTAACATAGCTCTAAATGGTCATTTTCATGTATATTAGAGATCAGATGAATAATGGCAACTTACCGCAACAAAAATTAATTACATCGTAATCCAAATATAGTAAGAAAATCAACACTTCATTGTCCTTTTTGCAGTAAACAAGCGATTAACAAGTCTCATAAGTGATGAGAGTCTGATAATTAATCCGTTCATGTGACATGTGTGAATATACTGCTACTGCGCTTTAATCCAAACTGAGAGTGATAAAAGAATGCACTGCTTGAACACACTTGTTTTCTTTTGTTTTGTTTGTTTTTCTCAACACAGTTTGTTGGTCCCAGATTTGATGAAATAATTCCCAAAGTGTAGATCCTGATCAAGTATTGCATACAGTGGCATCTGATCTGGGTCTAACTGCTTGCTTTTTTTTTTTTTGAAGGCCGTAACATTCGTGAACAATTCATGGTAGATTTCACAGTAAAAATAAGTAATGTACCACTTGCGCTGGACAAAGATTGGTCAGTGCTTAAAACTGAAGCAGTCTGGTCAGATCTTGAAAATTGAAAACTGCAAAACCACCCGTGGTGCAGGCCATCTTTATTTAACTTGATTAGGTCTATTAAAAGTTGTTTTGTTCCATCTCTCCTATTTCCCGCAGTCTTCACACTACACACAAGATGGTAACCAGTTGTCTAATAATAGTTATTTAGGAAACCTTATAGTCAATTCATTATGGAGGTGGAATAACAACAAAACCTTCCGTTTTTCTTTCTTTTTTTACATCTTTATTGATGACACCATAGTGCAGAAAAGTTACCGACTAACTATACACACATTACAAAGCAGCATTAACATAGAGTAGCGCATTTAAGCTTCAAATTGCTTATTTCATGTATAAACAAACAAATTACCCTGAGCAGATGCCAGCTTTGATCATCCTTGTTATAGCACGGTTCCGTTAAAAAACATGGTCTGATGCTTGGACCCAGACTTCCGTGTTATAATGAGGTTCAGGTGTAATATGATGTCAGTTGTCTAGAAATCAGAGCCATACATATTTTTTTATTATTATTCCATGAAAATGTACGAGTATGTTATGCATCATATTAGAAACATTCCTTGGTGAAATAAGAAAAATATCAATACACACAAACCTCTTTATAATAAAATCAATTATTGCACGGGTTTGGTTATAAAAATGGACCCCAAAATTAATGTTGCGTCCAAACAAAAATGTATAGACTATATAGAAACTGACGATTCATTATAGCAAGGTTTTGGTTATAAAAATGGACCCCAAAATGTTGCATCCAAACAAAAATGTATAGATTATACAGAAAAATGACCATTTTTACATGTTTCTAGACTTTTTTGTTCGGATATAGCATGGTTGTTTAGCTAATAGCTTTTGCTTTGGATACTATTAATAGTACTATAAAGAGGTTTTGGTGTATATCTTGGTTAAAACTGGCAAAATATGTCTGTATCTAGAGCGACAAAAATACTAATAATGTGAAGTTTTAAACAGAGGATATTTACTCTTTTGTGCTGAATTCCATAAACATTTTCATCAAGTGTAATGAAAACATCGGTATTTTCACGAGTGCGAAGCACGAGTATATTTTGAACGTTTTCATTACACGAGATGAAAATATTTATGGTATTTAGCACAAAAGAGTAAATTTTTTTTTTATTTTATTGTTTACATGCCAATGCGCACTTCTGATGTCATAAATTACGTCACCAAACTAAACAAGAATGTCATGGTGTTGATGTTCAGTCCTTAACATGTGAAATGCTGGAGAGACAAAAACAAAATTTTTTGGCAATTCAGAGTTATTTTGTTACCAAAATGTTTCTTACATTCTAATTAAGAAAATGAATACCAACACTTGATAGTTTCATTCAGAAATGGAGACGTTAGAGCAGTTAAAAAAATCAAAGTGGGATTGGAATCTATTAGGGAAACAATGACGACAACCATAGTAATCCGAAATGAAGAGTAAAAACAACATGACCAAATCCTTTCACGTGAAAATATCATTTTCATTTATTTCGGATATACAGTGATTTCACTGCTTGCCATGAAATAAAGGTACGTTATCTGCAGTCAGGTAGTATGCCATCACTATCACTATCATGTCATGTAAACTTTGGTCCTGCTGAACCTGGATATACCATGCCTTTACAGTGTAGATCCAGATCAGTTGGATTCTAAGAAGCCAACTGATCTGGATCTGCACAGTTCGTCATTCAATATGTGAGTTTGTATCAACAATCTGGATCAAGTAATCTGATTGGTTAAAAGTTTAAGGTGGACATGGCATTTTGATTTATTCAGCATGGCAAGGATTAAAGATCTATATGGACTGGTAAACATGTTACCTGTGTTTCCATGCCCTGTTCTAACATTTTTTGAGCTTGTGTTTCCACCTCCTTCCTGGCCTGTTTCACAAATCTCCGATCTTGTTCCACAATCTCCACGCCAGTCAGGTCAACACCTTCACATATGTAATCTGTAACAAAGTAACTAAGGAACTGCAAATTTATATTGATACTGCTCGGATTTATTGTCATTCTGGTTGACATTTAATAGGAAAATCCTGCGCATGCACAAAGTTTCATTCGGGCATTTGCTCTCCATTGACACCTTCTATAGTATCCAATGATTCTGTTAGCAGACAGTGAAGGCCCCAGTCAGACTGCGCAGATGTGCAGGCTGATCTGGGCCTTTGCTGTCTGCATATGCCCGAAGACTCGTTTTTGCACGGCGCAGGTCACATATGAGTGACAAACTCAGAATCCAAAAGGATGTTTAATGTAAACACAGTTACAGGTCAGTCTGTACATTCATGCAGACTGATCAAGGCTTGATCCAAAGGTCCTATAAACAATGTAACACAAAAAATCTGATCAGGGTTTTTACTTTATCCATACTGTTGAACTTCAAAGGCTCAAGCACCTTTAGAGGCAAATGGGGATAGTTCAGGAATGTCTTTTTGATCTTCTATAAAATAATGATATGCTGAGTGTACTCATTAGAATCATCTAAATGAGGTGATTCTAATAAGTACATGCAACATACATTTTCGTGATAAAATAGGAAAGTTTCCCTAAATACACAACAATCTCTTTATAACACGGTTCGTTATAACACGGGATTTGGCTATAACACCGTTCAAAGATGGATCCCAAAAATGTATAGATTACTGAAAAAATGGTCATTTTCTAATATAATCTATACATTTTTGTTTGGCTATAACATGGTTGTTTAACTAATATAGTTTATGCTACAGACCCCTAACAATAGTGTTATAAAGAGGTTGTGGTGTATTTGTTTTCTTGATCTATCGGAAGAATTTCCTAGGGACTCAAAAAGAAGTTCAAATCAGCCACTGTAGAGAAGCCATCAAAGTTTGAGTCACTAAAATTTACTGTATATGAATTATACAGTAGCCATTTTGCATCCTTTCTACCATTGTGTAATTCAATTCTGAGATATCTAATAATAATTACAAACCTAGTTCATTCAGACTCTGAGCTGCCTTAGTTATCTCCCTTGCCCCTCCTTGTAATTGACCACGAAGTCGTTTACTGAGGTACAATATTCGGATAATTCTTCGCAACAAATCACATGCTTCCTGTACAGAAGAAAAGACGCATATACTCATACGTAATTATTTTACGGTAGTATGATTAAAATACAGCTAACCCACTATCATCAACAGTTCCTGATATGGAAGTTTTTTCAACTAAAAAGTATTAATATTTTTTATTTCTCCATGAAAACATTTGTTGTTGTTCTCACTAGAAGCGCCTGGCTGAGGTGCTTGTAATGGGTACCCATCAAACACATTTGCTGCAGATACTCATTAGAATTGCTGCAGCAAGCTGCATAAATCAGGGTCAGGACTACTAAAATTTTCCACGCAGGGACGATTACTAATTATGATCTGAATAGTTGACTAGAAGTCTAAAGTCTGCCACTTGTTATTTCGTACCATCAGTAGCATCTTAAAAGAACAGTGATACTCCCCCACACCTTTTTCACACCAGCGAATGTACCGTTATTTACTTGCTAAGCAAGCAGTAGTTAAACAGGTGTTGGCAGTTTACACATCAGCGATCGTTAACTGGTCGAGCAAATAAAAAATATGACTGACACCATTATGCGCCGTCTCCCCTCATTGTGTATTGCCTTTACCCACCGACTGATTCATCGAAAATACACACGCAGGTGTCATGACCTTTCATCCCTTGAGATGCCAGCTTTCTTTTTTTCTTTTTTTTTTTTTTTGTTGATTCATCTTTTTTTTTTTCCATTTCAATTTTGGATGCCAAATTTTCGTCACTGACATCAGAAATGCACGCTTACCATTTTTTGTTGAAAGACGATAAGCGGCCACAAGCAAAACAGTACCTTATCCCTTTGTAGGATATCAGTCTGCATATGAAAACAGTTATTCCTGCAGGACAATAAAAAAAATAGTTTCTAAATCCCTCCGAATCTATCCCGTAAACCCAATGTAGTCTAAAAGGACTGCTCAGGTGCACCCTGGATGACAGTACACAAGTCTGGACTGTTTGAATCTCTAGTATAAGTTAAATTTTCCATGGCTCCTGCATGAAGAAAGCCCATGAGCGTAACGGTAGCATGTGCTCTTAAGGGCAACATCATATGACAGCGTGGTGGGAAACCATTTTGGGAGAAAAAGGAACGTAGAGCATTTTCTTTTAAGAAATGCATATGAAAAAGACACATATTAAAAAAAGAACTAACATTTTTCCATTAATCAAAGCAGTAGGCCAAAATTTCAGCAAGAAAATAAGTCCTGAACATTTTTTCATAGCGTGTATTGATCACAGCATGGTGCAAATGTAAACATTCAAATGAAGTCAACCGAGGTGTCCACGATCAGAATGTGCAGATATATAAGTTTACGAAAGCATATAACAGAGCTTTAATAGTTTTGGATTAAAAAATATGTTTCACTTAACATCCATAACACTCGATATCACTTAATACAGACAGTGACAAACGTTTTTGGGGTAGAGTGGGGTACTTAATTAAACTGACAAGCAAGGAAAGAGGGTGCCACTGGGAGGACTGGTTCATATTTCTTGAAGAATGTCCTTGAATCTTTTGCTAAAAAAAAAGCTAAACATTGACTGCATTACTTTATTAAATATTAAGTTTGTGGTGGTCTTTACCATGCAGGATAGGTTAGGATTGTCTTGTCTCTCTGATCTGCAAAGACATTCTATTTTCCCATGAGGGAGATATGACGTCACCCTAATTTTCTGGACCAGCTTCATTGAATTACAAATGTAATTAGCAACATCAGAATGTTTGATAATGACTACTATTTGGTTACATGAATTGCTCGGAATAAAATATAAAGCAGAGACCAAAATCGTTTTGAAAAATCACACACAAAATTGTGTGAAAAAAAAGAAACTGATTCTCCATCAGGTATTTATAAAATGAAGTTACCCGGGACATGCTCACTATTAAGGAATATCATCAGAGTCATGAACAAAATGGGACTCCTATTTTTGGGGAGTGGGACTCCTACTTTTTGGTTGGGACTCCTACTTTTTATAAAATGGGAGTCCTGGATTCCCACTTTTAAAATACTAGTGAGAACCCTGCATCCATCTGTGTGTCATGCTATCTAACTTGCTGCATGACTTCCCCTCATGGTAAGGGTGTGTGAGAGCGACTCCATCCATCCATCACACTATTAGCAACATAAGAACGGAGCATAGGGATTTTACGATGACATGCCATTGACTGGGCAATATAGTTACTTTTTATTTTACTGTAACAAAAAAGACTTGGGATCATAATAATTATTTCCATGCTTTAGTGATGGGGTTATTGTGAACACCTCTGTCCATTAGTCACAGTATCTACTCCTAAACCACTAGGTGGAATTTAACCAAACTTGCAACAGGACTTCCACGCATGGTAAGGGTGTGGAAGAGCAAAATTATTTTTTCTGTTGGTCCATCCCTCCATCTGTGTGTCAAGCTATCTCGTCCTTAACCACTGGAGGGAATTTAACCAAACTTGCTACATGATTTCCCCTCATGGTAAGGGTGTGCGAGAGTGAGTCTGTCTGTCTGTCTGTCCATTCATCCATTGCACTATTAGCAACATAAGCACTGAGCATGGGGATTTTGGGATGATGTGCCACTGACTGCTCATTCTAGTTATTTTTCATTTAACTGTGACAAAAATGACCTGGATTCATAATAATTATTCCACTGCTTTAGCCATGGGGATATAGTGAACACCTCCATCATCTGTCCGTCATGATCTCCTCTTAAACCACTGGGCAGAATTTAACCAAATTTGCTAAATGACTTCCCCCATGCGGTACGGATGTTTGAGAGCAACATTATTTTTCTGTCCATCCATCTGTCTGTCAGTCTGTCCATCTGTCTATCACACTATCTCCTCCTAAACCACTGGGTGGAATTTAACCAAACTTACTACATGACTTCCCCATGTGGTAAGGGTGTGCGAGAGCAACAGTATTTTCCTATCTGTCATGCTATTAGCAATATTAGCATCAAGCATGGCAATTCTGGGCATGACATGCCATCTACTGTGCAATCTGGTTAATATTGTCTTGACCATCTAATGATATTCCAAAACTTATGAATTTGTGTAAAAGTGGCACAATCATACTGATATTTATCTCTTAGATAACCAACGTACTGAAGCACCTGGTTACAAACTAGATCACCGAACAATAAAAGATAGCATTGCTATAGGGTATGTTAAATGTGTGGAGCAAATTATATTTTCCTGTGGAAAAAGTAAATTTATATCATCAATTTTAGTAAAACAATTAGCTATAAATCCAAATATAACTGTAAATTTTATATAGATATGCATAAACATTCACTTGCATGAAAACATTCCATATCTGGATCATTTTTTTTTCTTCTAAAAATAGTACCCCTCCCTCCTAAATGAATAAAATATGGCTTCTACATGACAAATATTTACAAAATGGCTACCAATACTTCTGTTTCTTTACAGAACATATATTTTCCTAAAAATAACAAATATAATGGTATGGAAAAATCATGGAAGCTGGGACAACCCACTAAAAAATAGGCAGACTGCCTATGTTACCATCAGAGGTCCTTCAGCAGATGACAAACTGATTACATTTTTTCCTTTTTCCCAGAAAACAGGTTCTGACTTTGGAGACAACTTGCATGAAAAGTCAAATCCTGTTTTCTGGGAAAAATAAAAAAAATATTTCAAAATGTTATGTGCTGAAAATTTTACCAGATGACAAGCATTATCAAGCTGATCTATTTAAAGATCTGTATTTACCTGTAGATTTCTTAGCTGTGTGGTTCTGGTCAGTATTTTGTTGAAAGGTTCTGATACCTTGGCTCTGATCCTGATAATAAAATAAAACAATAAAATTAACCTTGGTCCTGCTGAACCTGGATATGCCCTGTCTTTGCAAACAGCATAGATCCAGATCAATTGGCTTCTTCAGAACTGTTTGTCATTAAGTATGTAAATTTGTATCAACAACCTGGATCAAGTAATCCAACTGGCTGGAAATTAGAAGCGGGTGTGACATCTTAATTTATTCAACAAGTTAATGAACATGTACAAATAATTTTGATACAGACAGAACAAACAGATCTGTTAGCTTGACCACGCTATTTTCATGTTTAATAGCCTCTGTCCACTGAATATCTTGACATGATGTTCAATACAGGAAAGGTGCCTTTTTGCCAAATGTGGAAAGGAGCCTTTATGCCAAAAGAATGCAAGGGCAGAAAATGTACCTTCTAACATATCCAGCTACGATTCGGATCAGCCTGCAGATTAGCAGTCTGATTAGAATCTTAACTGGCTGCATTTTGGATAGCCAAGGATTCAAAGTTTCTTCATGCAAACAGTGAAGTCTCTGATCAGACTGTGCAGATGTTTGAGTCTTCACTAGGCCCACATGTGGGATGGTACATTTTCTGATGTTGCCTCTCATTTGTTTAACTGTGACATAGGTTAGCCTGATCAATTGTGCAGTCTAATGATGATCTGGTGTTTAACTCTTTGCATGCTGAGTATTTTTGCATTCTTTTTTGTCTATGGATTTTTTTTTTCAATTAACTTTTTCAAAAAATCTTTCAGGAATATCATCAGAGTGTCAAACAGTTTGGATCCAGATCAGGCCCGACATTCTGTTGGGTCTGATCTGGGTCCAAACTGTTTGCAAAGGTTATCAGTAGACAACAAAAGTCACCACTAATGGGGAAAGCGTTACTATCTCTGGTGATAAAGGCGGGTTCTTGCAATGAAGCTCTGTACAGGCATGAGCCGAATTCTGCCTCCAGCAGGATTTAACCCAAGATCCCGATCCGCAATAAGGGGCACTAACCATTCAGTCAGCCAGATGCTTCTGTGTATAGTCTGGTAAGGGCCTTCCCAGTTTATGCATAACCTACCGTAATTACCCTAAATATTGGGTCATGCCTAGACAAACAGTGCAGACCCAGATCAGACGCTGCCGCAGAACACGGCATTTGATCTGGCTCTACACTATTTGCCACTCATCCAGCAGTTTTTACACAAATCAATAGATAGCAAATTTTAGGACAAGTAAGGAGGCAAGGTGTCCCAATATTTAGGATAAATAAGACACAGTATCCAAAGGTTCTGTAAACCAACAATGAAGATCCTGATGGGACTGCATATACAGTAAAACTCAAACACTGATGGCTCATTTACTGTGGCTGGTTCAAACTCGTTTTTGAGTCCTCTGCCGATAGCAAAGAAAACAAATACAATGTATTTGGGGATATTTCAGCAAAATTTTCTTAATTTATCATGAAAATGTATGTTGTGTGTACTCATTATAATTGCCTCATCAATGTGATTCTAATGAGTACACTCAACATACCATTATTTTATAGAAGATCAAAGACATCCCTAATCTATCCCCATCTCCTGACATGGCACTATGATTAACTCGCAGTGGCTCGAACTACCCATGTCTAGAACACATTTCCATGGCATCAAATGTTCAAACCATTGAAGTTTGACTTTATGTGCAGGCTGATCTGGGCCTTTGTTGTTGCAAATGACAAACATGTAACAACTCTTTTCACAAAATTTATCATCACACGATTTAAAGCTCATTCAGTTGTCTGATGTATTGTAATAATCCTAAGTACAGGGACAGACAGGCCTGAGCAAACAGTGTAGTCCCTAATCAGATGCCACAGAGTGCAACATCTGATCAGGGTCTACACTGTTTACCACTGATATAGCAACAAAGTCGACACATCGATAGAAAGTAAAATGGTCTTGCTTAAATTTTAGGACAGATATGCCAATGAGTTAAGGTGTCTCATTCCTTAGGATAAATACAGTAATTCTGAGCCATGTAGAACTCACCTGTCCATAGCTGCAAGCAGAGACTGTATCCTTGTCTGCATCATTTGTAATACTCCTGGAATATATCAATAGTAAATGAAACCTCCCCAAAAAGAAATTGACTCACTAGATAAGTCACCACCATGTAAATATATGTTGTAAATACTCATTAGAAGCACCTCAACAAGACACTTCTAATGAGAACCTACAACATATGTTTTCATGGAGAAATAAGAAAAATATCAACACTTTTCGGTTAAGTAAAAAGCCATATCTGCAGCTTTGACTGACCTGATGACATGTATGACCAGCACAGATCCAGGTCAGTCATGTAGTTTGATAAAGGTCTGTTGGTAAATAAACATGATAGATGGATACTGAAGATGCTATATTTTCGTATGTTTGAGTTTCTGAAGTTGACTCCCTCTCTGAATCTGGACTGAACCACTGTTCTAAAATTTAAAAAGGGGAAAAGATCTCATTATTAATTAATGAAAGAACAGAATGGCAAATAGAGTAGATCCTGACAAACAACTCATCAGAATCTACATTCTTTGCATAGGTATCTGTGTTGGTCCACAAGGCCAAAAAGATTAAATAAATATCTGTTATAAAATGGGGTCACATGGAATTAATAAAAGCACCGCAAGCATAATACCCCACCATAGCAATTATTTGTTTATATATCAAAGTTATCGTTGCGAAAATGTCTTGAAAGAAAATGACGGAGGGACAGATAACAATCCTAAACCAGATCTTGATAATATCAATGCATATAGCAAGTTTGGTTAAAAGGCCTTGTTATTTACTCAAGTTATCATCCAGAAATGAAAATATGGGCGTGTCTCGGGCAGATAACTCCGTAAAAATTTGACAAAATTTGCCCATTAGCAAGTCCATACCAGATTTCCTTAATGTCAATACATATAGCAAGTTCGGTTAAAATCGCTTGTTATTTACTAAAGTTATCATCCAGAAACAAAAATATGGGCACGTCTCGGGCAGATAACTCCGTAAAAATTTGACGAAATTTGCCCATTAGCAATCCTGAACCAGATCTCCTTAATGAAAATGCATACAGCAAGTTTGGTGAAAATCCCTTGTTATTTACTCAAGTTATCGTCAGGAAACGAAAATATGGGCATGTCCCAGGCAGATAACTCCGTAAAAATTTGACGAAATTTGCCCATTAGCAATCCCAAACCAGATCTCCTTAATGTCAATGCATAAAGCAAGTTTGGTGAAAATCCCTTGTTATTTACTCAAGTTAAAGTCCGGAAACGAAAATATGGGCGTGTATCGGGCAGATAACTCCGTAAAAATTTGACGAAATTTGCCCATTAGCAATCCCAAACCAGATCTGCACAATATCAATGCACATACTAAGTTTGGTGAAAATCCATTGATGTTTACTCCAGTTATCATCCGGAAACGAAAAACAGACGGACAGACGGACACATGGACGACCAACGTGAAACCATAATACCCTGCCACTATTGTGTGGCGGGGTATAACAATAGTCATAGCTCCAGATAAGGTGTGTTTTTCATCCTAAAAGTACTGATATTTTTCTTATTTCTCCACAAAAACATATATTGAGGGTACTCAATGACAGTGTCTTGCTGAGGCGCTTTTAATGAGTACCCTAAATATATGTTTTTATGGAAAGATACCCCCAGATACCCACTCTTATCTAGAGCTATGAATAGTATACACATTTTGCTTATTTATTCTTTTCACACTGTTAACAGAAAAAGACATGTACCTTCCAGCTTCTCAACTCCTGTGGCCTGTGACAGCAGATCTTCATGGTGTGATACAATCTGGAAAAGAAACTCTATTCATTTCAAAGGTCTAGATAAGCTTTTTTTTTCAATAAATTATTCCATTATTCCATAAAAATGTATGCTAATTTGGGTACTCTTTAGAAGTGCCTTACTAAGGCACTTCTAAAGAGTACTGCTTCTGCCCACAAAATACATATGTTTTTGTGGAAAAATAAGAAATATATGTACCTGGATATCCCACTATCTAGTGCTATGCATGTGGACACTTGTAAATATCAAGATACTTTAATTTACCATATGGCTAGTTCCTATATTTACTCTAAGTATTGGGACACCTTAACTCTTTATCATACTTGTCCTAAAATTTGAAAACGTCTATTTTAGTACCTGTTGATGTGTCTGAAATAGTGCTGAATGAGTGACAAACAGTGTAAACCCTGATCAGAGGCCCACTCTGCTCAGGCCTGTCTGTTCCAATATTTAGGGTTAATATGGTATGTCTTATTTCTGTGACCCAAGGGCTCAACATGGAATCACAGAATTATTTTCTAGAATATGGTAAATGTCCTAAAATATTGAACACTTTATTCAATACTATTTTGATCTAATTTTGCTTTTTATGCAGTTGTTTCTTACAATACTTAGTGGAATGGTCAGCAGTGTAGACCCTGATCAGTGCAGTATGATCCAGGTCTGCACTGTTTGCATATGCAATTTTGTCAGAAACTTTGGTGTTTGAAATTTTTGAACATTTACTGTACATTATAAAATGGCATGTATCTATTTTCATGTGTTTACAACAAAAATCATATATTTATCCCAAGTATTCAGATTGACAGGCCTAAGCAAACAGTGTTGACCCAGATCAGATGCTACAAAATATGACAACTGTTCAGAGTCAATACTATTTGCCACTCAACCAGCAGGTTTTTTAAGACACATCAACTGGTAGTAATAGCAACTTGCTCAAATTTTTGGACAAGTAATGTAAGGACTTATGGTAAATGAATACACTTTCAGGGATGGCAACTTGGTCAAAATTGTTTTACCTCTCTTCTGAAAAGGGGTCTACTCTAAAAAGAAAGAATTTGTTCCCCTTGAGACCAAATTCTTTCCTTTTAGAGTGGATCACTTTGGGCTACATTAAAAAGAAAGAATTTGCTCCCTTTGGAACATTTTTTTTTCTTTTTAGAGGAGACCCCTTTCCCTTTTAGAAGGGACACTGTGTACAGGAAAGCAAAAATGTCACAAAGTTGTCTGCCTTGAAAAAATGGTGGAAAATCTACCAAGTTAGTCAAGTCCCCTTAAGGTGTTTGAATAGAGTAAATGTGGTATGTGGTATGTTGCTAATATTTATACAACTACACAGTGTTTGCATGAAGGGAAGCCCAGGATCAGAGACTCCCATAAACTGCTCTGGGACAAATATTGATGCTTTAAAGTCAGGACCTCTGATTTTAAAACATACAAATGTATATTGCCATTTGTAAAGAAGATTTTACTTGTACTCTTATTTTATTTAGCATTAAATACTTAGAATGCTGGGTAAAATTTTCAGCAGATAACATACGGATATATTTTTTCTTATTTCTCCCAGAAAACAGTTTCGACATTTCATGCAAATTGTCTCCAATGGAGACAATTTGGAGACAATTTGCATGAAATGTCAAAACCTGTTTTCTGGAATAAAAAAATTAGAAAAATATCAATTTGTTGTCCGCTGAATTAGCCCAGACAGTGGTAAAAGTTAAATGATATTTTAAGTCTCTTAAAGAAGGAGAATAAATATATTGATAGAAATTATGGTAATCTGTGAAATTTAAGTTCTGGTGCACTTCCAGACAATAAAAACGTGAAATGATAATACCTTGCCACTATCGTGTGGTGGCCAGACAACTATCAAAAACTGACAAAATTTTCCCATTAGCAATCCCAAATCAGATATCAATGCATATACAAAGTTTGGAAAAAAATCTAATTTTATTGATATTTACTCGTTATCATTCAGAAACAAAATACGGATAAGTGGCACACAGATAACTCTATAAAAATTTGAAGAAATTGGCCCACTAGCAATCCCAAACCAGATCGCCACAATATCAACGCACATACCAAGTTTGGTGAAAATTGACTGATATTTACTCAAGTTATCATCCAGAAACAAAATATGGCATGCAGATAACTGTCAAAAACTGAAGAAATTTGCCCATTAGCCATCCCAAACCAGATCTTCAAAATATCAATGTACATACCAAGTTTGGTGAAAATCGACAGACATTTACTAGTTATCGTCCAGAAACGAAATACTGACAAGTCGTCACCTTAGTGCAAAAAGTCAATAACTCCTTATATATTTAATGGAGTTATTAGCTTTTTGTGCTGAGGTGATGAAGTGGCGTGCAGATAACTCTGTCAAAAATTGAAGAAAATTGCCCATTAGCAATCTGAAACCAGATCTCCACAATATCAATGCACATACCAAGTTTGGTGAAAATCGAATGATATTTACTCAAGATATCATCCAGAAATTAAAATACAGATGTGTGGTGGTCAGATAATTCTCTCAGAAATTGATGAAATTGGTCCATTAACAATTCCAAACCACCATCCCTGATATACATGAGTACGCAAAATTTGAATAAAATCCATCAAAAACTATTCAAGTTACAGAGTGAAAACCAAGCATTGACTGACGGACAGGCAGATGGATGGATGGACACTCAGTGGGGAAGACATAATACCCCACCACTATTGTGTGGTGGTGTATAAAAATTCTAGGAAATCCTGGGACTTCCTGTTTTTGAATATTAGTGTAAACACTGACTACAGAATACCTGAGAATGTATTTCCTTGTCTAACAATGTTATTCCTTCTGCAAGTTTGGAGAGCTGCTCAGTAATGGCTCGACCTTGAATAGCTTGGTTGGCATGGGACTTAACATCAAATGTTTCCTCCAAGAAATTTCTGAAAATATCTGAAAACAAAACTGTTTCTATTATGACAAAGTAATTTTAAAGGAGCATATTAACCTTTAGCACTCTCTGGACAAAATCCGCACATGGCAAAAGCATTATTCTATTAACCCTTGTCATACTGAATAAATTAATGCCACGCCCTTTTCAAACTTTCAGCCAATCAAATTACTTGATCCAGATTGTTGATATAAATTCAAATACTGAATGGTAAATAGTGTAGATCCAGATCAGTTGGCTTCTCAGAAGCCAACTGGTCTGGATCTACACAGTTTGCAAAGGCAGGGTATATCTGGGTTCAGCAGGACAAGAGCTAATGATTTACTTTTCTTAGAAAATGGAATCTGACATTTTCAGATAAATTACATGGATTTTGCTATTGACAATCAGTTGTCAATAGCAATTTCGCTACTGACAACCGGTTGTCTATAGCGATTTCGCTACTGACAACCAGTTGTCTATAGCAAAATCACTGCTGACAACCAATAAGATGTTTTCAAGTTTAAAGTCTTGATCAGTATCATCAGTTTCAATATAGAATGATTATTTAATAACTACAAGAAGCATATAATTAGTTTTATTTTTAAAAGCACTTTTTATAAAGTTCACATGCAGATATAAGAACTTTGCAAAGGCAGCAAATATACATGAATGATTTTGTAAAGCTATATTCAAGTAGAATAAAGAAGCAGTCTGATGAGTATCTCCACTCTTTGTTCATGATGGTCTATCTCAGTATTCAGATTACCATACTGTTTCTAATCCTAAGACATTTTTGTTATTTACGAAAATTTACCATAATGTCATAATACGGTTGTTAAACTCTTTTGGGTAATAGCAAAGATAAAGGGTATGGTCTGATCTTGGTCTACTCTCAAGCACAAGACTTTGTTTCTCAATATTTAGGGTATGTAGGTATTTACAGTACTTCTTCTAATCATAAGTAATCTTTGTTATTCACATTTACCAATTACCCTTATGTCATAAAACTGTCATTAAACTACATTGGGTAACATATGAATGTAGTGATCGCAGTCAGATCCATGAATGTATAAACAGTGCTCCAGCTAGCCCTCTGTAGAGGGGCGGGCCGCCCCTTTTGCCCTCTCCTGCCGCCCCTCTGCCCTTCTGAAGCTGCCCACTGCCTTCTTTCAACTCCAGACATAAAACCCTGCATTTTGCTGAAAATTTCATGAAAATCGGACAAAAAATTAAAAAGTTATCAATGTGTAAAGGTCAGTTTTATGTATATTCTAGTCTGAGGCATTATTGTGGAATGGGATTATATTTTGTAACATGTCATGATACTTAGCATATCACATGACACATGGTGCCCTCATTCTTGTATGACCGTGCAGAAAGTGCCCTATCTGGCACCCCTCTGCCTAAAATCCTAGCTGGAGCACTGATAAACAGGGCTTAAGGGTCATTATGATACATTATCTGATGCTAGAAACCTTCAATGGTGTGTCTTCTATTGGTATTACTACATGTACTTAAATAATTGCACAGTGTTATGTCCCCCCACCGAAGGGGAGGGGCATATTGTTTTTGTTGCAGATTCCATAGGGGTTAGTGTTACACTTAGTGTCTGTTTGATATCTTGTAAACCATTGGCTGACACTGATTCTTACCAAATTTACATTGATATACAGCATATATCACTGTGACAGGTTAAACAATTGGTTAGATTTGGTTACCCTGACCTAATTTTCAAGGTATCAGCGAGACTGTTGAAATTAGGACAAAAAAAACAAACAAACAACATTTGTAAGTGTAATTTCACATGAACTTTGGTTGGAATCTTACCATATTTGTCTGGATGTATCACTGGGACAAGTTAAACTGATTAGGTTTTGGTGACCTTGACCTGGTTCTCAAGATAGTTTGGCTTAACATGCCAAATTAAGGCCAAAAAGGGTGTATTTGCTGGTTCTCATGAACCATTGATTGGATTTTCACCAAACTTGCATGAATATATGCTTGTGACTGGATGAAGTATTGATTTAAGGTTATGGTGACTTTTACCAAATTTTCAACATCACACTGGGACTAAAACTAAGCTTATATCATGTACATAGTATAAACTACTGGAAGAATTCATACCAACTTTCATGAAAATATAATTGGGACTGGACAAAGAGCTGATTAGTGTTTGGTGACCTTGGCCTAGTTTTCAAGGTCACAACTACACAAAAGCTGTTGAATTAAATAGGACTTGTCTAACAGAGCTTGTCTGCATGGTATCTCCTGAGCTGATGGTGGCTTTTAATCAAATTTACATTATTTTATCACTGGTACATGATAAATAGTTGCTTGGTTATTATGACCTTGACCTAATTTTCAAGGTCAATGCAGGATTTCATTTATAGCAACATTTGGCTATGATGTCCGTTATCTGTGTCCATACTCAATCAAAGAAATCCAAAAAGGTTAAAAAACTATGTTAATACATGAAAAATGTCTTGTTCGTAGACACCTGTCTTTGTCTGTATATGTTGCAAAAGTTAACTGGATAAATAAAAGATATTTGTAATCTATATGTTGCATTTTGACATGGATATATCTGTGTTATCATAACTGAATTAAAGCACATATTTTGGCCTATGTTTCTGTCTGTATTTCATTGTGAATTGAAATTTTGACTGCTGAAATCTCTGCACAATGTATTCTGAAGCCATACAATGCAGTTTACCTCCAAAGAATTTGTTGTAATTCACAGTATGTGTCTAAAATATAAAGATTAACAGATCTGATGTGGATAGAAGTTGGTATATTCATCTTTATTTATCTTACTAATCATTACTTTGAAATGTCTACAGACAAGACATATCTATGGACCAGACATTTTTAGCTCACCTACATGTATACGTAAGTACAGGAAGAGCTATTGCACTACCCCCGGCATTGGCATTGGCAGCGGCATCAGCATTAACAAAAATGTTAAACTTTTACATCAAAGTTTTGATGGATTTAGTTTATATTTGGTATAATTATAGATGCTGGTCCAAAACTTTATTGAGCCCTATCCACACCCCTGCTTATGACCTATAGGTCAAGGTCACGGACTTTATGTTAAAGTTCTGAGTTAAAATTTTTAAGATCTCTTAATTTCTAAATCCTTGTATGGATTTATGAATTTAGGTGTCCAAAATGGCATTTTTTTTTTTTTTTTTTTTTAAATGAAACAATATAACACTAATTTTTGCCCATTTTTAGACCATTTTGCTTGGTACTATGGCAAATATGAATTCTAAAAAGTATTTAGGGGTTTTGCGATGCTGAAGGTGGTCTCTCAGCACTTCCCTGAAACAAAAATAATGTATGTAATTCTATTGTAATGCATAACAGAGGCATATAACAAGCCTTAGGTGAAAAAAATTGCATCTGATCTTGGCTGAGCCATATAGCCTGAACTGTATTTCTGTGTCAGTTCATTCAGTACATCTTTAAGCATTTTACCTTGTGATCTTCCATTAATTTTTTTTTGTTTTACTGTCTGTTTAACATTATTGATGTCTTTGTTTCTAACACTTTCACCTATTTTAGATGATACATACTGCCTAATGTTTTTGGTTTCAACATTCATTACAATGACGGGTTCTATTTCATAATTTCATCTGCCGTCAGAGTTCTGTTTTTGGAGTACATTGGCAATGTATGTGCTGAGACAGGATGATTATGGTCAAAGATGAGTTTTGTTACTTTATATTTTTCTCCATTGCTATCAAGATGAAGCCTGAGAACAGCTGAACAATTAGTTGCAAAATATTTCTGCACAGGTCTTTTACCATCACTTCTTATTCTTGATTTGTCATAATGTTTTTCACAGCTTCACCCATGACAAAAGGTGATATTCATTGTTTTATCTTAACTGTAAGTCAGTGAAATAGTTATTATTATTAAAAGAATTTTGTACATTTGTGTAAATGATGTTTCAAAATCAATTCTTAATAATATTTTACCAGTTGTCAATAGCGAAATCGCTATTGACAACCGGCTGTCAATAGCCACTTCCTAAAAAAATATATATATTTCAAAATGTCATGCATATAAATCATTTCTACAGCCTTGCTGTGGAAATGTTTTTTTATTGTGATGCATGTAGACGGATTGGCTTTTGTTTCAAATATGGCAACTATCAATCTGTACGTCAAGTGATAAAATATAATCATAGCTCCAGATAAGGCACCACTTGCATCAAAAAGTATTGATATTTCTCATATTTCTACAAAAAAACATATGACGTGGGCAGCCATTAGAAGCGTCTCGCCAAGTGCCTCAAGCTGCCTTCTGTCACAGTTTATAATTTCATTACATTACCATATCCCGACCGGACATATAGCCACTTCCAAAAAAAATACTTGAACCTAGCCTAAAATAAAATATTGTTTGTCCTGTACTACCCTACCCACTTTTTATCTCCCTATTTAAAAAATTATATTGTACTCCCTTGAAATATATTATGGCTGGTACAATTAATTGGATAATCGATTAACTGATCAACAAATACCAAAAAAACGATTATCGTTACAGATTTGCTAATAACTGATCATTTCATTTCTGTGCCTGTTATTTTACTGTTTTTACCCTTAGTATTCAGACACCTCACTGAAAATACTTTATCTAAAATTTGAACAAGTACAATTTACTACCCAATATTGTATCTAAAAATAGGTGAATGAGTGACAACAGTGTAGACCCTGATGATATGCCACATTTTGCAGCATCTCATCTGGGTCTACACTGTTTGCTCAGGCTTGTCTGACCAACATACAGTAAAGTATAACATATGGTAAGAGTCATGCTCAGACAGACAGGTAAAATTATTACCAAATCTTCAGTGATTACTGATCGATTATCTATCACAATGCCATGACTGTTAATCAATATCTTTTCAGCTCTGATTAGCCAGCCTTAAAATATATATATTGTTTATCAGTTCCTGTCTGTATGGTATTTAGGGTAGTACATGATCCAATAGGTTTTTCTTTTGTCAAGTAACTTGAAAAATAGTTTGTCTCCAGAGTATTTGTTAAGGAGGAGTTAAATTCAAAACCAAACATTTATAGCAAACACACAAAGTGTTTGCATTACCGTAGAGAGGCTGACAAACATACTCAGGTACTCAAATCTTGTGCATAATCTCGTAGCAAATTTTGTTTTATCTCGGTCACCATCTTAAATTTAGCATCACGGTAAGCAGATCAATAAATAATTAATTAGCCAAAAATGAGAAATATTAGTGACAAACCTGTTTAAAGTTGCTTTTGTATATATATGCTAAGTTTAAACAAAAACTACAAAAAATGCAAATAAAAAAAAATTACCGAACATTAGTGGTGTACCGATGATCAGGTGGTATCGATTAGTGGCGTGCTGGAAGCTCCCGATTCCGATAATCGATTGAACTTTCTCACAATCGATGACAACAAAAGCAATTTTTCAAATGATTCAAATTTATCGATTTTGGACGGACAAAAGAAATTTCGGAAGTCTGCGGTACGTCTTTGAAGTTCAATTTGGACATCCTGTGGCAATCTCAGGGCGTAATATACGTTGTACGTCCGCTTAACGGAAGCCCTGTAAATTACTGATTGCACACTAGTACTGACACTGGACTAGTAGTCGGACATTTTAATTTTAATTCTTCCTGAACCATACAGGTAGGTTATTGTATAAGTTTCTTAAACAGCATTTTAAATCATCATAGATATGTTTTCTCTCTATGTTAAGTTTTTTTATTATTATTATTTGAATCTGCAAAAAAAAAAAAAAAAAAAAAAACAGTTTAAATTATTAATAGCATGCTTAACATAGGCCACCAAATCTCTGAAAAATAGTACTAACAAACGCTTTGTTGTGCAGTACGGTTGAATGAACTTGTAAACACATGACCATGAACAAGGATTAACAGTGAAACATGCACGCCAAAGCAAATTATTCAGGAACTGATTATAATCAGAAAATCGCATTGGCAGCAGCAACCGATGCCAACCGATGATCGATTATGATTCCCAACCGATGTCCCACCACTACCGAACATATCACGTGATCTCAGTTGACCCCGGTGTGTGAGGCTAACTTTGTAAACAAATTACTGTCAGGTCTCAAGGATATCAGAAAAAATAGTGGCATCAAAAGCAGTGCCTTTATAAATTTCATATTACATCATGTATGTATATATAAATTTAATGGATTTGTTTGTTTTATGCAGGTTTCTCGTCTCTTTCAACAATCTTTCAGTTATATCCCGACAGTGTCCGACAGTGTCTGGATGTGGCAGAGAGCTCAATGCTCACTTTTAGGGTGATGCCTCACTGAAATATCACGCCCCAGACACTTGACATGATATTCCACTCAGTCAAATTTTACTGACACTGACCTGACCAGTTCTGATTCCTAGCTCTACTTTCTTAATGCTGAGCGCCAAGCGAATGACCAGCTAGTACCATTTTTTAAAGTCTTTGGTATGATTCGGCCGGGGATTGAACCCGCAACCTCCCAGCCACGAAGGTAAGTAATGGAAATGTGTGCATAAGTTACTGGAAGCTTGTAGACACTCTATGTCAAACGTGGAACTGTTTACAGTCAGACATTATTCATATACTGGCATTATTTTGATTTACAACAATGTCAGTGACCTAGCTATTTTTTTTACCCTGATTTTCTTTGCAGTGACATGCAAACTCATACTGCCTTCTGGCTTTCCACATACAGATCTCAGTAATGTTTGTTTGTGTTGAGGTTTTACGGCCCAGTCAACCCAATGGGGTCATGTCAAGCACGGTCAGTTTACCTAACCACACGTTTACTGGACAGGCTTAGTCCTCTAAGCGGTTAACCAGTATTGTGCACATTCTTTCGCCAGAAACTGACAACTACCTTCCTTGAATCAGCGGACGGGAGAGAATGACCGTAGAAAATATTTCATGATCAATCTCCATGAAAGAATGTTGCCGAACTCAGCGGGGGTTGAACCCACCCCTCCTGGTCTCCAGTCGGACGGCGCATCCAACTGAGTCACTGAGGCCGGCATCTCAGTAATGTGAGTCAGTAAGTATTGGCAGACAAATTCTGCGGACAAGTCAATGTATGTAACCAATTCAGGTGAATTCCTGGTGAGTGAATGTTATTAGACGTATCACCAGTAAAAATTCTTTCTGATTTGATCTACCACGAAAACACATGACAATTAAAATATTTCCTGTTTGCGAGATATTTTGCAAATTTTCATTATGCTTGTATTAATAAAATAACTTTTTTTGCTTATGCACAAGAAATATGACAACGATAGTTTAAAACTATTCGAAATACGGCAAAATACCGTCATTTTGAAGATGATCAATAACATTGTCTTCCATATTGGATCCGGTTCCACGTTTCAGACGTGTACCCATTTCGAGTCATTGTCGGTGTGAACGCTTTTTATAAAAGAATAAATTAAACGTCTTCAATCTGGACTCTGTGGGGAAAACCGGTCTACGATATTCGCCACCCAAGTATTCGTATTTTTAACATGTGTAACTAATGTTTAGATGTGTATATAGATGGGAAATTATGTGATGAAACTGATCAACATACCGTATGTGTTTTTTTATACATTAATAATATTACAAAAAATAAGGTTTAGATTTTATTTGTTATTAATAGTTTATTTGCTATTATTTGCTATTAATAGTTTGTTTTTGACACTTGGGATTATAGCATAAGATTATAGCAAGAAGAGAAAGCTATTGGATCCGACGTCTGAACACTCTACGGCCATATGGGACCAACAAGGGCAACCAGTAGAGTGAA
Organism: Anodontia alba; assembly: GCA_964016985.1. Lineage (NCBI taxonomy): Eukaryota > Metazoa > Mollusca > Bivalvia > Lucinida > Lucinidae > Anodontia > Anodontia alba. The sequence goes on from OZ024828.1 coordinate 105,951,802, forward strand.
TCATCGTTCCTAAGTCAGGGCATGCGACAGCTTATGTGGAACATTTTGTTCATGTCATTTTATGTGTTGGGCCCATTTGCCTCACTTATTGGTGAGAAACTGTTTGGTGTATATCCCTTTAAGTGTAAGGTTTATGTGCATTGTATACATTGCCTATATGGACACAGTGGTGTTGATAGTAAAGATAAGCTTTATACGTTTTGCAAGTTGTGTTGATAGTAAAGATAAGCTTTATACTTTTTGCACATTGTGTTTACGCGTATTGTTTACATAAAAAATTTCACATATATCTAAACACGATCAGTTATCAAGTCGCAGCGGGCCAGATAACATGGGCCCGAAAAGAGCATAATCTGTTTTTCAATTTATATGCAACTTTTATTTGTACATTTTACATTTTTTTGTCATTTTTTTTAAAATACAAAACCTCTGAAGAAGGCAAAAGCCAAAAGGCCTCAGGTAAACATCATTTGCACTGTTAATGATTAATTCTCTGCATATAATTTAACGCCTATCATTTCAGCATCCTTTCTGGATCCAGTGCTACCAAAACGATTTTTTGTTAGATGTTATGCTCCTTCTCCCAACTTATATATATACAGTCGACTCTCATTATCTCGAAATTCACGGGACCTGATAAAAATGTTCGAGTTATCAGTAGTTCGAGACAACCAAATTGTGACGTCATAGGTATGACGACTGTTCGCCTCTCTGTTCGCCAAACGTGCTTGGAAGGCACATGTATATGGCAATTTAGGGGGTGGTTGGGTGGTGCGAAGGTGCTGTGTATCTTACATCACTGGGGCGTCCAACTGATATTGGCTTACAGTTGGGCAAGGCCTGCTATCCTTGTAGTGGGTAAGGGTAGAGGGGGAATGTTTTTATTTCTTCTGTTTCTTCACTTTCATTCCTGTTCCTCTTTCTTCCCTGTCCCTCTCTTTCATCTCCTCTACTCTCTCTTCTATCTCTTTTCTCCCTTTCTCTGGGAGACGACACAAAATGACCCTCAAGGGTTGACGTGTCGTTAAACCCCAACACAATCAATATGGCAATTTAAATAATTTACGCGTACTTCAGTTTGCATTGTTACTGTTTGTTTTAGGAGATGCAATGGTTCTCTTGGAATAATATCATCAATAAATGTTAATAATAATAAATTTCAAACGTCTCTTGTTGTCTTTTAATACTCCTGCGAATTTGGATTTCCATATGAGCTATAAATAAATTACTGGCTTCCGGGTTGCGTTATCTATACGTTATGAACTGGTTTGGATTAGCTCCCTTCGCATAGACGACTCGATAAAGAGTTGTCTGGTTTCCGCTATTGCATAAAACGCTTACAATGTTAAGCGGCAGCTGTAAGCTAGTTTGGATTATCTCCCCTGGCATAAACGAACCATCTCAGCGCGGCAAACTGTAGATCCTGCAGAGAAAGCTCGTTATGAACCGTCTCATCTGGACCTACACTATTTGTGCGGGTATCCATACCAGTCTACAGGGTCGGAAGGGTTAACATCGGTACCCACGTGTAATTCGTCTATTTGAGGCCGTGCACGACAACTCCTATTAAAAGACTGTGCGACTGTCAAAGACTCGGATCAGCCTGCACGCCCACGAATTTTCCATTATACGCACGAGCCTTATTTGGGCTTACCAAAGAGCACTGCCTGACCAAAGAGTAACAAGCGAAGATTCAGACTTAGCTAGCCTGATCAATACAGGCTGATCTGAGTCGGAACCTGTTGCGCACTGACTTTTCTTGAAGACGCTATATCATTCAGATGGACAGTACTCAATAATCTAAACAATAAATTAAAGAAACTTCGTTGATTAATCTTCCATAACACTATTCTGAGCCGCTTTTTTTTATCTTACAAATCAATGACACGAGACGGTGCAGAGCGCCGCGTGTCAAACCCGACTCGACACGCACATGATTTCATAATTCTGGATTTTAGACACTGTTTGTGTTGTTTGTAATTACCTGGACAATGGGGAAAATTAAACTATTGATTTATTTATCAATGGCCTTTTATGATTTTCATTAACCGATAGACCGGCGGCGCCGCATCTTACATTTTTTTTTCCTTCGTCATGGTCCGAGTTCGAGATACGCGGTAGTAAAACCTGTGAAAAATATATTCAGGGACTGAAAATGATGGACGAGATAGCCGAAGTGTCGACATAAAAGTAGTTCGACATACGCGAAGCTGAAATACAATAAATACTTAGGGAAAATAATCGGGACTTAGAAATCAGTTCGACATAAGTGATAGGATCGAGATAAGAGGGGTCGAGATAACGAGAGTCAACTGTATATATATATATATATATCTAATACCCTCTGTACATGACTTTAAACCCGTTTGTATACCATGTATATATATTTAATTTGGGCATTTCAGGGACACCGATTGGCCAAAACTTTTTAGGAGCTAGCTGGACAACTAAAATTATTTTTTAGTGGCCCAGCCCAAAACTCACCCAGTCCAGCTGCACATTATTTTTTTTTCTCAATAAAAATGATAAGTTGGGGTACTCATTAGACACAGAGGCACTTCTATTGAGTACCCACAACATTTGTTTTTGTGGAGAAATAAGAAAAATATCAGTAATTATCTTTGAAAAACACCTTATCTGGAGCTGTGAGATCCTATTGTTGTCCATGGTGATTGAAGGTGTGAATTATGATGTGTCTGATTGTAGTCGATGGTGACTGAAGGTTAGACTGGCTCCAGTCTCCAGTGACTAAATATTTTTCTCATAATCCTGTTTGATAATCCACTAAGATAAAATCAAAAAAATATCATGACTATAAAGGCTGGTCACTAGTGACCAGCCTCTATAGTCATGATATTGCTTTGGTTTTTTTTTTAGTGGATTATTAAGCAGATTATAAGAAAAATTATTTTCTCACAAGAGACTGGAGGTGTGAATTATGATGTGTCTGTGAATGCACTAATCACTGATCTGTGCATGTGTAGCAGGTGAAAAAATGGTTAGTCCTTGGCAGCTTAAATAATGACTGATCTTAGCAGCCTATTATTATCAACCAGTATAAAAGTATAGCATATAATATAGATGTTGTGGGACAGACACTGGTTTACCCAGTCAGAGTTAACAACTTTTGCTGCCCTCTTTAATTGCTTCTAAGGGATTGGATCACAGGACATATCCTCATCGAGGCAGTTCTAACAGGTACCCACAATCTGTGTTTTATAGCAGAAATAAGAAAAATAATGTATACCCCTGCAAACCCCATTTTTATGCTCCCCGAAGAATTTCGGGGGAGCATATAGTCGCCGCTTCGTCCGTGCGTCCGTGCGTCCGTCCCGCTGTTGTCCACGCAAATTCTCGGAAACTGCTTGTCGGATTTCAATGAAACTTCATGGGAATATTAAGTATCAAAGGTGGATGCGCATATCACCTGCGTGTTCTGGTTCGATGATTTTTCCAAGAGTTATTGCCCTTTGATGAGTTCTGCATGAATATATAGGGTACTGTTCATGTCCACGCGAATTCTCGGAAACTACTAGTCGGATTTCATTGAAACTTCATGGGAATATTAAGTATGGAAGGTGGATGTGCATATCACCTGCGTGTTCTGGTTCGATGATTTTTCCAAGAGTTATTGCCCTTTGATGAGTTCTGCATGAATATATAGGGTACTGTTCGTGTCCACGCAAATTCTTAGCAAATACTGGCAGAAATTCAACGAAATTTTAATGGAATCTTAAGCAGCAATAGGGGATGCGCATATTGTTCAATCTTTCTGGTTAGATGATTTGTCACAGAGTCATGCTACTTTGTTTAAAGCTGCAGTGTAAGGTCACTGGCTATTTTTAGAAAAGAATTTGTCAACACTCTAGTGCCTACATTTATTGATGGATTTTGATATAACTTCAAACAAATGTTGGGTATGATAATATCTTGAGCATATTTGACATTCAGGGTCCTGGGCTCAAGGTCAAGGTCACTGTGGCTATTTTTAGAAAAACTTTGTTTTTGCTCTAGTGCCTAGATTTATTGATGGATTTTAATATAATTTCACAAAAATGTTGAGTATGATAACATCTCAAGCAATTTCATTTCCAGTGTCCTGGGCTCAATGTCAAGGTCACTGCAGCTTTTAAATATCTTGAGCATGTTCGACATTCACCTGCGTGTTCTGGTTCGATGATTTTTCCAAGAGTTATTGCCCTTTGATGAGTTCTGCATGAATATATAGGGTACTGTTCGTGTCCACGCAAATTCTTAGCAAATACTGGCAGAAATTCAACGAAATTTTAATGGAATCTTAAGCAGCAATAGGGGATGCGCATATTGTTCAATCTTTCTGGTTAGATGATTTGTCACAGAGTCATGCTACTTTGTTTAAAGCTGCAGTGTAAGGTCACTGGCTATTTTTAGAAAAGAATTTGTCAACACTCTAGTGCCTACATTTATTGATGGATTTTGATATAACTTCAAACAAATGTTGGGTATGATAATATCTTGAGCATGTTTGACATTCAGGGTCCTGGGCTCAAGGTCAAGGTCACTGTGGCTATTTTTAGAAAAACTTTGTTTTTGCTCTAGTGCCTAGATTTATTCCTTTCATTTATTCCAACTTTTATGTTGCTGATGTTTGTATGACAGTGCCTTCAGGCAAGCTTATCTGTCCACCAACAGGTTTTGTGATACTCCATTTTGAAGTACAGTGAGTATACACAGTATACCGCTCTTTATCTAGGATAATGTTTCCTGTTCCGACTATTGCATGTTCGGGGAGCATCCATCGGTTTCACCGATATTCTTGTTTCTATATAAAAGTGGGGTTTGAGGGGGTCAAAATTACATAAGCATGTTTTTGTGATGATTACAAAATCTATAATCCTTTACGATGATTTTATGTGATATTGTGTATGTTTTATGTTTGTTATATGTTATGTGTTGATTTTACCAAATAAACATCAATCAGTCAATCAACCCACAGCATGTTTTAATGGAGAAATAAGAAAAAAAATTTTTCCTGATAACCCCTCATATCTGGGGCTATGGCTCAAATCCATTTGGGCTAGAGGAATGGATAGGTGGCCTGGTCACGCCTGGGAATCGGTCAACAAGTGTACGCCGTCGGAGTACTATTGAACAATAAATTGGCCTGTTCAGGTAGACAAGTTGACTGTATGTAAACAAACACCAGAGGCGAAGGTTATTACATTCACCGCAAGTTTATCTTTTCATTTTATTTTTTGTCAAAAATCGAAAAATGTCATATGCTGTGGCAGTGAATGGAGATAATCCTGACACAAGGATCATAGAAATAATTGGAGCATTCTACAGATATCCTTTTTCACGTAAAAAAATGTCATGGCTTGAACATGCCCTACTGTGATTCAAACTATCCATGAAATGCAATTTAAACCTTAACTCCGGTACATTAGCAACTGAAATTCAAATCCCTGTTAAAATAAGTCAGTTTATCACTCTTTTGCTTAAACAAAGTGATTCGCTTCCGATACATAGGGAAAAAGTTTCTATGCGTACCATTTGACTGGTGGCATACAATTTAACTATCAAATGGAACTTACTGTGTAATTGAGTAAATTTAAAAAAAAAAAAACATGAAAATTCGCTTGTTCTTAACATTTTAACACCATCGATAGCTTTGTTTATTTATTTGTAACCTAATTTTCCTTAGTCATCATTTAATTCCTATTTTAGAACTTTAGAATGATCGAATTCAAGAAACTCGAGCATCTTCTATATAATTTACATTAGTTAAATTGGATGCGCAAGTCAACTGGTATGCATCGAAGTTTTTTAACCTGTACCTGAAAAAGGAAGCAACTTGTTTTTGCATAAACATATTTAAAAGGCGTGCAATATCCAGTGTTTTTACTGTCATCTCACCAAAATGTCATGAAATGCACAACAACAGCATTCTTTGCCTCGGTGCTTATTGTTCAATGCATGATTTTTGGTCGCCAAAACAATATCTCGAGAAATCTACGGAGTTTTCCATTAAAACAAATGTTATAACAATCTTGAACTTTTATCTCAGCATATGACATTTTCTGATTCTTAGTAAAACACAAAATAAAGTAAATAAACTCACATTTTATCCAGCTGATGAACACTCTGGGAAGTTGTTTACACACGTCAATAGGTCCACCGGAACAGGTCAACTTATTCCTTTACAGTACACCGTCGGAGTACAAGTTGACCGATTCCCGAGTGTGCTGGTGCCTCTGCCGCAGAGCTGAGCAGTAGCAATTTAAAGCAGGGCCTGAGTATGTCATTCATTTTTGTGCGAGGTAAAACCCACAAATTCAGAGGCAGCAGCTTGTCATGACTGAAATATTGTTGACTGGGATGTTAAACCTCAAAAGCATCGAATAATTTACCTCATTCTTTATAGTTAAATGCTGACATACCCGTTTACAGTGCTTAAGCTCTGTCTATCAAAAGTTATCAATTGCTGACAAAATCAGTCTGTAGAAAATTTATTCATAATAAGAGCTCAGAGCAGCAGATAATTTTGGGAGCATTTGGGTATTTAACCCCATCAAAATCTAATCAATTGGGTAAAATTGTATTTTCATTTTTCGGTTTGAGTCAAGATACCCCTGAAAATGAAAATTAATGGGTGAAACTTATAAAACTGAAGGAAAGAGCACAAAAAAGCCTGATTTAGGTATTTAAAACACGGTATTCCATTATACCCTATCAATTTTATGATTATATTTATCATATGAAGAATAAAAATATATATTACCGGTATGTGCAGTAATCATAATATAAAATAGTAATCATGGGCTTTTCTGGCCTTGAAACTTTAATTTTTATCCTTGAATTTGCATCACGAAAACATACCTATATAATTTTGACCCCCTTAAACCCCACTTTTATATAGTAAAACTGGGGTTTGGAGGGGTATACATTATTTTTCTTAATGCTGCTCAAAAACATAGATTGTGGGTATTCGTTAGAACCACCTCGCTTAGGCGGTTCTAACAAGTACTCACAATCTATGTTTTGAGCAGAAATATGAAAAATATCAGAAATTTTTTCTGAAAATTTTCATTTTCTGGTGGTAAAATTTTCAGTATATTTGAATAGGCGTATTTTCGTAATGGGAAATAATTGGGTACTTGTCAAATCAGTTGAGTATCAATACCCATGTTTTTGAAAATAATTGAGTATTTGCTCAAAACATATTGGTATTTTACTCGGATACTCCCCTTATCTCTTGCCCTGGAGCTGTCACAGGACAGTGTAGCTCTCATGAATCCCACTTTGCCTCTAAAAACTTAAACTTAATTTTTCTTTCAAAGTCTGTGACCTTGACCTCAAGGTCACTCATGTGCATGGGCATAGTACAGTCACTCATGTGGATCGGGATGGTACAGTATAGAACTTCAGACCAGTATGTAACATCAGGGCAAGTATGAACTACTTCCATCCAGAGGTTCAGGAGATAGCCTTTTAAAAACTTTAACCAACACTGATGCCATGGTGACCGCTATAGTGGGTGGTTGGGTGAGGCAAAGGTGTCATGTATGTTGTGTCACCTGGGCATCCAACTGATATTAGCTTTCAGTTGGGTAGAGGGGGACTGTTTTTATTTCTTCTGTTTCTTCACTTTCATTCATTTTTCTCTTTCTCCCCTGTCCCTCTCTTTCATCTCCTCTACTATCTCTTCTACATGTATCTCTCTTCTCCTTTTCTCTGGGAGATGACACAAAATGACCCACAAGGGTTAACGTGTCATTAAACCCCAACACAAACAAAGACTGCTATATTTCTGCCGGTACTTTCATACAGGTGAGCTAAAAGAAGTGTCTACATACAACATGGTAATTTTTTCGAAACAACACTTTTTCAGGCTGTTGCTGTGAGATTTTAACTCCATACAAATGGAAAAGCTAGAGGGAAAAGAGGATGCAAGTAAAACTACTGAGTTTGTTTGGAAGAAGCCAATGGAATTATTTGAAGAGAAACTGGTGAAAATATGTGCACCTATGGTTAGATATTCAAAGTAAGAACACAATGTATGTGAAAGTAATGGTAACCCTTAAAGGGACTTGATACAGATAAGAGGGGTATTCATATATTATTTTTAGCTCACCACAGCCAAACGCTCCTGAAGAGCTTATAAATAGGATAAACAGTGGTTGGTTGTCATCTGTGTTGTTGGTGTCTGCATTGTCAACATTTTCAAATGACATCTCTTAAACTGCTGGGCCGGTTGACCAAATTATATGTGGAACCTCCATGGGGTGGAGGAACAAAAATTTGTTTGTTAGGTCCTGGTCACATTATCAAGATGGTCGCCTCGCCCATAACAGTCTAATTGAAACCCAGCTTCATTATAGAGCCTCAGTGGGTTTGGGAAATTAAGGTTTGTTCTTGGGTCACATGACCAAGATGGCCATTACCGTATGCCTGTATTTGGTAAAAAGGATTTGAAATTCTTCATATTAGTGGTTCATGAATGGCTACATTTAGACTTTATCAAAAACCAAAATTGCTAGATTAGCAAAATTATTTGGAAGTATTTACAGAAAGCTTACAGAGACATCCTAAAATGCATACCTCTGAGTCCAGTCTAAATTAGTTGTTTGAATACCTGTGGTTTACACAGCCACAGCATTAACAGATGCTTTGGCTAGGAAATTACTCCCAAGTGCCTGCAAGTGCATGGAATAGTAGGAAAATATGAAAATTGAGCAAAATTTAAATGCTGTCAAATAATTCTGAAAGTACAAAGTGTTTAAGGGTTCTGAGTCCAAAATGATTAAGATTGCTGAAGCTTACTTGCTCGTCCACTCGAGCTCAGGTGAGTGTAGTGACCCAGAGACATGTTGTTTTTATTACTCCATGAAAACATATGTTGTGGGCTTGCCTTAGAAGAGCCTCAGCGAGGCACTTCTAATGAGTACCCAAAACATATGTTTTGCTGGAAAAATAAGATTTCAGTTGAAAAAAAAAAGTCCCTTTTCTGGAGTTATAACATTGCATACTTTTTGTGCCATATTTGATATGGAAGACAAATTTTGTGATTTCCTGTTTGCTTGACAGCAAATTCTTTCCTTATTAGAGTAGACCCATTTTCAGAAGGTAGGTAAAACAATTTTGACAGAGTCACTGTTGGATATTAACCCTTGCCATGCTGAATAAATTAAGATGCCGTTCCCACTTCTAATTTTCAGCCAGTCAGATGACTTGATCCAGGTTGTTAATACAAATTCTAACATGACGTTAACGGTTTTCCTATGGAAATGTCACCATGATCAAACTACAGTAATTCACATCGTCAATGTAATGTGTGCTAAAAGGCACATTTGGTGACGTCTCATGTAAACATATACTGCTGTCAACGTTTGCTGCAAAAGAGTTCTTTGGAAAACATTGCAACAATGTCGATTTTCCTTTATGTATGATGTTAGAATTGAAATAATTTTTCTCTGCTGTGATTTATCGCAAATAACCCATGTTGTTGTTGGGCAGATGCGAATGTTAATTCACTCCGGCTTCACCATCATGAATTAAGACTTTGCAATCTGCCCTCCAACACCATGTGTTATTTGATGATAATTCACAGTAGAGAGAAATTATTTCTTAATTCACATACTTAATGGCAAAGAGTGCAGATCTAGCTCAGTTGCCTTTTTCTGTTTGCAGAGGCAGGGCATATCCGGGTTCAGCAGGAGAGGGTTAACACTAATGTTTGTTTAAGTAAATAAGCCAGTCTTATACGAGGGATGTTCGAAATGAATTGCTTATTGTCCTCTAGCTCGATATCCACGTGGGGCACGATAAAAACCAATACATGCCTGTATAGGGCTATTCAATATCTACACAATGGTGTATAAATGTACATGTTAGACTAAGTGTAAGACATAAAATTTGCCATTTGAATACACGCAGTCATTGACCACTGCAGTAAAAATGGTTGGTAGAAGCGTCGACAAAAAAGATGAAATACCCGCTTTCATCAAAGCTCGCTCAAAACTTGGTTGTTCTTTGAAGAAGCTGATGGCTGAAATTTCTACTGCTTTTGGACCTTCTTGTGTGTCTTATGACACACTTCGGCGGTGGAAAAAGAAATTTGAGTCTGGTGTAGAGTCCATCAAAAACGCACCGAAATCAGGTAGGCCAAAATCTGCATCTCGTAAAGAAATCGTTTCCAAAATAAAGGAAATCATTGAAGGAGATGCCAGATTTACAGTTCGTGATATTGCACGAAAGGTAGGCATATCACTATCAATGGTTCACCTTATTTTGAAGAAGCATTTGAAAGTCAGAAAGATTTCTGCTAGATGGGTGCCACATCTGTTGACTGACGAGCAAAAGAGGCAACCGGTTAGTGGCCAAAAAGCAGCTTCAAATGTTTCCAAAATATGACAAAAAGCAGTTTGCCAATGTTGTCACAGGTGATGAAACCTGGGTCCATTATTTTGAGCCCGTCAGAAAGGTTAGCAATAAGATCTGGGCCACTAAACACAGCAAACACCCAATAATTGCCAAACGTTCTTTGAGTACAAAGAAGGTTTTGTATGCAATCTTCTTCTCTGGTGAAGGAGTCGCAATAAAAGTGCCAGTGAAAAAGAGCAAAAGCATCACCGGAAAGTACTACAAAGACGTAGTACTGAAGAAACTGAAAAAGTATTATCAGAAACGACGCCCTGCCACTGGTTTTAAACATGTCCGTCTTCTACATGACAATGCCCCAGCTCATACCTCCGCAATAGTTACGGCGTTTTTGAAGAAAGAAAAAGTAACTGTTTTGCCTCACCCCCTGTATTCCCCAGACCTTGCTCCATGTGATTTCTTTTTGTTTCCGAAATTGAAAGCATTCCTTGCTGGGCGGAAATACCAGTCCCGACAGGCACTTGGATCTGCCATTCATCAGTACCTTATTACTGTGCCCAAATCAGCGTACCGTGACGCCTTCAAGTGGATACATCGGCTGAAACTTTGCATTTCTAACCACGGGGAGTACTTCGAGGGCATGAAATGAGTACTTTTGGGCTAACTTGAAATTTGAAGTCTCCAGATAGAAATAAGCAATTCATTTCGAACATCCCTCGTATTTACAGTATATCACTTCCAACTTGAAACAATACCCTCTATGATTATCTATTATGGAATGTATAACTCTCTGCCTCCTTGTTAATTAAATTAGTTCAGAACCAGAACCCACACTAGTTAGTTGTGTTTAACCCTTCTCTTGCTGAACACGACATGCCTTGTCTTAGTAAACATTGTAGATCCAGATCAGTTGGCTTCTGAAGAAGCCAACTGATCTGGATCTGCACTGTTTGTCATTAAATATGTGAATTTCTATCAAAATCCCAGATCAAGTAATCTGATTGGCTGGAAATTAGAAGTAGGCATGGCATTTTAATGTATTCAGCAAGGCAAGGGTTGAAAGAACATAACATTGACCCCCTGAAAGTGTATCTGTTCTCCTTAATATGCTGAATTTAAATAATAGCAAGTCAGACTTTGAAAATATTTTTCTTCAAAAATAAAGTTGAGCATAACACTTCATATATATTGTCTCCTTAGGATGTCAAGCCCTTTTTTCTTGTAAACTAAGAAAAAAAACAACAACCTGCTACCATCATGACCATATGCACCTTAAGATTTTTCACAGATGCCTGAACAAGCATGGTAGACAGATCAGAATGCTCCGAGGAAGTGTCTGGTCAGGATTAAATTTACATATCCCAGAAATAAGATTTGATATTTCATGCAAATTGTCTCCATTGGAGACAATTTGCATGAAATAACAAATTCTGTTTCCAGGGAAAAATAAGAAAAAAATATTTCAAAATGTTGTCTGCTGAAAAATTTACCCAGAGTGCAAATCGTTAAAGAGGAAACACTCTAAACTGGAAAAAAGAAGACTCAAGCAGAAGAAGACTTGCTTTGAGAGTCTGATTCCTTTTTTAACCCATTATAGTCTGGAAATCCCTAAAAGGGTAATTAGCAAACAGTGCAGACCCAGATCAGACGCCACAGAATGTGGCGTCTGATCAGGGTCCACTGTTTGCAAATAGTTCAACCATTTTTCTCTAAGAATATCTAAATCACATAGCCTGATATAACTAAAATTGAAATTAGAATCTTCCAATATACATGTATAGTGTGGGAGAGTTCATTCAGTCTGCAATGGGTTAAAGAGTGCTCTTAAAGAAGTTGCTCACATTGAGAGCAAATATCTTCCTTCAAGAGTAACCCCTTTGAAAAGGGAGGTAAATACTTTCAGGTTAGAGTGTTCTTCCTTAGAGTTATTTTTCTTAATGGTTCTTGATACACATGGTGATTCTCTGCCATTTTTACAAGGGAGACAATTTTTGTAACTCCCTCTACCAAGTTCTTTCTGAAAAAGGGTCTACTCTAAATTTTTCTTTTTAGAGTAGACCCCTTTTAAAAAGGGAAGCAAAACCAAATTTGACAAAGTTATCTCTCTTCTGAAAGTGTATCCAGTCCCCTTCAGATGCCCTTTAACTTTTCAGTGCTGATTTCAAGATGTCGTCTGTTTTCATATTTTAGACTTCCATTCCGGATGTTGGTGAGAAAGTATGGGTGTGATTTAGCATTTACTCCCATGATTATAGCCAACTCCTTTGTACAGTCTCTGAAGGCCAGGGATAGTGAATTCACCACATGTGCAGGTAATTCTCCATTTTCTCATCTTAACTAATGTCATCTTATTCTTATATATCCCACATTTTTCTCCCTTGCACATTGAGCATCCCACTGACTGAGTAGCAAGTAGTTAGCAGTCCTGGCTTTGGATCAGAAGGTCCTGGGTTTGAATCCCACTGGAGATGGAGTTCAACTGTATGGTGCTTCATTGTGCAGAGTCTTTCATTATCACCCCTTCATCATCTCAGTACATGTATATCTTGTACAATGTTCATATACTTAATGCCAAGTAGTGCAGATCCAGATTAACTTCTGAAGACACCAACTGATCTGGATCTACACTGTTTGCAAAGGCAGGGCATATCCAGGTTCAGCAGGTTGAGGGTTAAAATTTTAGGATAAGTAAGTGTCCAAATACATGTATATGGAGTGAATACACACTCTAAAAATTCAACTGCTTTAACCTTATCACTTACAGTGCTATGGGGAAATTCAGCAGAGGACAGATTGATATTTTTCTTATTTTTCCTAGAAAATAGGATTACTGTGCTTTCAACATCTTTCAGAAAGTCATTTTTTGCTTAACGCTTTACACAGAAGAAGTGAATTTGCAAACTTTTGTCATGATTTAATGCAAAACCATTTGTCGTAACTACCTATGAACAAAAATTTTTATTCTAGTCATTGGTTTTTAAAAAATCAAATATTTTCAATTTTTCTCATACTGAAAATGAAGCCAAATCATGCAGAAATCTGCAGGGTAGGTAACTTTGAGCCATATTTTCAACAAGTTCCACTTGTTCAATTTTTCTGGAATTTTCACAATATTGTTGTAGAACATCAATAATTTAAATTCAATAAAGAAAAGTAAAAAGTATTTTTCTTAGACAAAAATTCCAAAAACTCAATTTACTGTAGAAATTGCATAGGTACAACCATCTCTTGGCTGTAACTTTAATTTTTGTGCAAATATTTGAGAACAAAACACAGAAACATAAAAGACAAATGGTTTCTGATGAGATATGGGTAACCAGAACAAAATGTTTTTATTTAAAATAAAACGCCAAACCAGAAACTTCTTTCCAAAAGATGTCGAAAGGACAGTAGGATCCATAATTTGCTTGAAGTGTCAAATCCTATTTTCTGGTAAAAATTAGAAAAAATATTTCAAAATGTTGTCTGCTGAAATTTTTACCCAGCTTGCAAAGTTTTAAAGTTCCATTTAAAATTGTTTCTGACAACATTCTGAGGAATCAACATGATAAGTTACTTTTAATGAATTGTACCTTTGGTCTTCTGGGGCAGGTCCTTAGCTTGTCTTATGCTGGCCCTAAGTCTTTAAAAATTTACTTGTACATATACCTCACCACTCCCGGCCCCGAGGCTATAAAACTTTTTTCGTGCTCAACTCAGCAACACATGAAATTTTCTCTGCTAATAAATATGAAAATGCCAACAATAGTTGGCATTTTTATCCGCACACTTTTTTTAATATAGCAATGGGGATATTGTTAATGCCTCTATCCATCCGTCCACCCTCCCGCCCATCTGTCTGTCCGTTCATCTGTCTGAGCCCAGGAATGGGCACATATTGGGTAGACATGAATTGTGTAATTGTCATTTATTCCGTTAGTGTCCAATAAAAATAACCAATAAATTTGAGGCACTTGTTTGGTATTTTGGGGTCTTGTTGGGTATTTTGTGCCGAAAAATTTACACTGTAGTACCCAAGAGATGACTATACTTACAAACGTCCATCTGTCTGTCACGCTATCTCGTAAACCACTTGGCAGAATTCTGCCAAACTTGCTACATCACTTCCTCTAATGGTAAGGGTGTGCGAGAGCAACATTATTTTCCTCTTTGTCCATCATTCCCTCGTCCGTCCATTTGTCTGTCACACTATCTCCTCCTAAACCACTGGGCAGAATTCAATCAAACTTACTACATCACTTCCCTTCATAGTAAGGTTGTGCGAGAGCAACATTTTTTTCTTTGCGTCCATCCATCCCTGCATCCTTCTTCCATCCATCTGTCCATCATGCTATCTCCTCCTAAACCAATGTGCAGAATCACACCAAACTTGCTACATCACTTCCCCTCATGGTAAGGATGTGCGAGAGCAACCTTATTTTTCCCTGCATTCGTCGCCTATCCATCTGTCCGTCACACTATCTCCTCCTAAACCACTGAGCGGCATTCAATCAAACTTGCTTCATCACTTCCCCTCATGGTTAGGGTGTGCGAGAGCAACAATATTTTTTCTGTCCATCCGTCTGGCGTCTGTACATCTGTCAGTCACACTATCTTCTCCTAAACCACTGGGCAGAATTTAATCAAACTTGCTACATGATCTCCCCTCATGGTACGAGGGTCATGCAAAAAGTTCTGTCACTAATAGGCTTCCTTTGTTTTATCCCAGGTATATTTTAAAATACTTCACTGCACTTGAATGGTGTGTTGAATAGCTAAGGATACCCGTTTATTTCGTGCAAATTGCTTTCCAACTGACCAAGTTATTTCAAATTGAAATAGATGCAGTCATATACATTGACCAATTTACTTGTTACATTGGAACATGGACCAGAAGACTGAAATTCGTAGCTATATTAAATGCCGCATTAGGCTTAATATAGATGCAAAGATGCAAATAAATTGTGTGGTATATATGGACCTCAGACCATTTCAGTGTGCACAGTTTTTAGGTAGGTTAAAGCTTTTAAAGCTGGGAAATTTTCTGTTGAAGATGATACCCGTCCTGGAAGGCCTAAAACCTCTGTTACCAAGGCTAACATTGCTGCTGTAAAGATTGTGGTCAAACAGGATGCGCGATTGTCAAAGATATAGCTAGCTGTACTGGCATATCAGAAGGCAGTGTGCAAACAATTCTGAAAAAGCGTTTGGACCTGAGAAAGGTTTGCGCTAGGTGGGTATCTCATTTGCTCACTGAGGAGCAAAAGACACAACGCCTTAAATGTGCCCGTGAAATTTGGAAAACATACAAAGGCTGTAATAGTCGGGTTATTTCTAACTTGCTAACAGGTGATGAAACCTGGGTGCACATGTTTGAGCCACAAAGAAGGGCTGATAATAAGCACTGGAAGTGAAAAGATAAAAAACGCCCATGTATTGCCAAGAGAACCATAAGTTCAAAAAAGATGTTGTACGCAATTTTCTTTAATTCAAGTGGGCCAGTCGTTCAAGTGCCTTGTTCATCTGGTCATACAGTCACTGGCCGATTCTACAAGAATTCTGTACTGAAGAAAGTGAAAGAGTTTTACAATAAGAAACGACCAAGCAAAGGATGGTCAGGAGTCCACCTTTTACATGACAACGCCTCCTTTCATAAGTGTGAGGTTGTAAAGTCTTTTTTGGCTTCTGAAAAGGTGAAAGTTTTAAACCATCCACCTTATTCACCTGACCTGAGTCCCTGTTTTTATTTCCAAGGCTTAAGAAAATGCTTTCTGGAAATAAGTATATGTCTAGAAGTTCTCTTGGCAGCGCTGTTTATCAGTGTCTTCAACAGATACCAAAAGAAGACTATTTATCTGTTTTTTGCGACTGGGTAAAAAGGTTACAAAAATGTGTTTCAGTAAAGTGGGGATACTTTGAAGGCTTGTAATAAAAATATGTTTGATAAAACATAGCACTGAAGTGATCCGAACCCAGTGACAAAACTTTTTGCAGGACCCTCATAAGGGTGTTGGGAGAACGAGTTCGTCCGTCCATCATGCTATTAGCAACATTAGCAAAGAGTGTGGGGATTTGCAATGGCGCACCATCGACTGTGCATTCTAGTCATATTTATTAGCAGAGAAATTTTCATGCTCAGCTATGTTTAGCAAGAAAGAATTTGCAATGTTAATAATTTGAGATTTATTAGCAGGACAAATTTCATGCTCAACAGAGTTAAGCACAAAAAAAGTTTTATAACCTCAGGGCCAGGTCATCAACCACAAGATAAGTCACCACAGCCTACTCTTGCTACAATGTACCACCTGTTTACAAGACTATTGGGAAGCAGTGTTGGGCTAGACATACTGTCAATAGTCATTTTCTCTTAAGATGATTTGCATTACATGTCAAGCCCCATTTTCTTGGAAAAATAAGAAAAAATACTAATTTTATGTCATCAGCTAATTTTGTCATTATCATTTTGTGGGTAAATGACATGTATATTTTCCAGAGGACAGACCACTAATAGTTCAGTTTGCTGCCAATAATCCGAAAGATTTTGCTGATGCAGCAGAAATTGTTTCTCCGTAAGTATTCCAACACCCTTGGCACCATAAAATACAATAACCTCGAGAAGAATAGATATCTAGATACATACCCTATTTACCCTAAGTATTGGGATACCTTAACTCCTTACCATACTTGTCCTAACATTTGAAAAAGTCTATTTTACTACCTGTTGATGTGTCTAAAAAAGTGTTGGATGAGTGGCAATCAATGTTGACCCTAATCAGATGTCACATTCTGGGGCATCTGATCTGGGTCTACACTGTTTGCTCATGCCTGTCTGTCCCAATATTTAGGGTTATTACAGGGGTAGCTCCAGATAAGATGGGGTATTTATGTAATGGTTTTCTTATATCTCTGCAAAAACATATGTTGTGGGTACTCACTAGAAGTGCTTCACCAGGGCACTTCAAATGTGTACCACAACATAATTTCATGGAAAAATAAGAAAAATATCCATACTTTTTGGTTGAAAAAGACATCTTATCTAGAGCTAGTGAGATAAATATTTTTTTCATTATGAAAACATGCCTATTCAAATATATTGAAAATTTTACAACCTAAAAAGGAAAAGGGCATCTTTCATTTCTGCCCACGCATGGATTTTTCTGAAACTTTGTATAATAATAACTAGGTATATGCAACCTATGAAAATGTGCTTATTAAATTATATAATAAAAAGTTGGACTCAGGACGCAACCTTGACTCACTCCCCCCATGAGCTGATATTTGTCTCCAAATAAGTATGTCATACATCTTAAGTTTAATTTAGTTTTAAGATTTTTGCGCTGTGCTGAATAGTGAACACCATAGTAATTCTGTTGGTACCAGAAAACATTTATATTTAATTTAAGTTAACATTTTCTGATAAATTGATTATAAAAAATCTGAATTTTTTACCAAAAAATGAAAAAAATATCAAAATTAAACTTTCAAAATTAATATGTTAGTCTTTGTCAAGATTTCATACTACCAGGAAAATTTGCTACATATATCCTCTATAGCTGTGCCAAATTTCATAAAAAATCAAAACCGGTAACATTGTCATTTTAGGCCTTGAATGGATATAGGTCAATTTTTACAAAATTGATTATTTTGTTACATTGATAAAAACAGTAGAGAAAGGCAGTGTTATCAAACACATCTAACACTTAACAAATCAAAGAGAGTTTAGACAACTCGGAATGAATATATCTTGAGCTACCCATTAAATTTTCATGACTTTCTATTACTTGCCTTCTATTTATATGGACTCTGACTAACCAACTATTACAAATGTAGACAGCATAGCAAATTAAATCTAAAGAAATTCTAATTGACAAATTAGGCTTAACAAAATCTTACGCTTTAATTCATGTCAGCAAATCATTGAGCATTTTGTATAATTACTTCCCAAAAGGCATAAAACTAAAATAGGTGTAAAACAGGGGTATCCATTCTCACCATTACAAAATAGGCCTAAAACAGGGAGATCCATAATCTCCATTGTCATATTAAGAAGATGTGCAAACTTACTATTGCAAGTAGTTGTTGCTTGTTTGTTTGTTTGTTTATTTGTTTGTTTTGAAGAAGTATTTGCATCCCCATCAACAGATTTTAGGATTTTTGGAGATTTGCTTCTGGACTGGTGAACTCTAACCAAACTAAGAATGCTTGAAAAGAAAATAATACCTATAGACTTAACTTCTGATATATCTATAGCTTGCTTGCAAGCATATATTGTATTTTGAAATTATGAACACTGGATTTCTTGTCCTGTAACATGTTCAAATGTGTCACTTCAATCGGTATTTCCTGCGATCGAATTGACACTGACACTGGAGTTTTTCTCTTTGTTTCAACAGTTATCTTTGATGACAGCAGCACAAAATACTGTTTATGTGGTCTTAACTTTTGCTATCAGAAAAGCAGATCTATCCTTTCTTCCTTACAGTAAGCATATATGAAATTGTTTCTGTTCTGCATAAGTTCTATTCAAGTGCACATAGTTTGACTTAAACAACAAATTGGTGTTCTGTAGTTCTTCATGTTAAAGCTTTAAGATTTTTCCAAAGGTTGTATGTCATTCATATTTTAAGTCATTTGCCTAAGGACTTCCATACTAGTTTGAAACTCCGCCATATGTTAATTAACACAGGAGTTTAAAACAGCTAACTTGTGTGGTCTTAATGTGAATCTAAAGGATGTATTGAAGAGTTTTTGAACAGTTTTCATTCATTTCGTTGCTGGCAGTTCTATGGTATTTAATTAATTCTATTTTCACTTTGTCTCTGTTTTTTGTGTTGTAATATGTTTTGAATGGAGGCTTTTAGTATTCAAGTTTTGTTTTAGTTCTTATACTTAAATTCTTTTTTTCATTGAATATTTTAGCTGAATATAATTTCATTCTTGTTAATACCACTGTGTAGGCACAAAAAGGAATTCAACATAGATCTAAATACACATGAAGTGTATCAGTTAAATAATGAATGCGGTTAGCCGTTTAAAAGAAATAAATGTTTTGTCTTTCAGAACCAATAAATATTTAGATCTAAACTTGGTAAGGTCGTAGTACCAAAGCATTCATCCAAACTCCTAAATCCATTGAAGATTGACAATTCTGAATGTTGAAATCAACAGACATGGACCCTGAAGATTTTAATCAGGTGTCCTAGGATAGTAATCATTACTTGGTAAGCAAGTTGTGCCCACCATGCCTATCTATCTGAACGAGTAACTTTAAAGCTAGACCCAGATTTCATAATCATCATTATCAGTTACAAGACTGCTATCTGCTTTTTATTATCTGATAAATACTTCCACAGTCAAGTATTTGAAGTGGAATCCTATATATACAGATACAGAGAACTTGGACTTAGTGTCTGCATGGTCCAGATCATGTAAACGAAAAGTTTTTTTTTTTTTGGACATGGTGTTCAACAAGGTGCAATTCAGTCAAATGGTTATAAATGAATATGTACAATTATGGTATCAAATTCTTATACAAATCATACTATATCTTGGTAATCCAAATTGAAAGCTACTGATAAGTTGACTTTACACGATACTACTTATACATGAGTATTAGGTAATTTCATATTTTGCCGACTCAGGATTATATGTATTCAGGCTGTTCAAACAACATGTTACCGGTCTTCAATTTTTATGAAATGTCATGTGCTTATTCCTAATACATATGGAAATTTTTGGTGCTGAAATGGTGTCTTGACAAGAATCGGAACATGGTATAATTGCAGATAATATCTGGATGAATACATAACCTGCAGCTGAAATATGGGGCTACCGTTCAACTTACGTTATTGCTCCAACACTATTGCTAAGTACATGAAGCCATCCATAGTATCAAAACATGTACTAATGATGGACTTAATTAATAAAACATTCCAGCATCTGAAAAATGAAATCCTGTTTACTGTACGAAGGTTAATATTAGGGCACCCCCTGATTTGGTAGTGGCCGCGTACAAAACACCATAAATTTACAATGGAACTACATTTAAAAGCCAATGCCTCATAATCATCAGTGTTATACCCTAGGCAACCATTGTGCAGAATTTCATCCAATTCCAAGCGTGGGCAGAAACCAATGTAAATTTCCTATACCATGTAAGAGCCCCTTTTCAGATAAAAAAATTCTGATATTTTTCATATTCCTATTCAAAACATAGATTATGGGTATTCATTAGAACTGCCTCAGTGAGGCAGTTCTAATGAGTACAAACAATCTATGTTCTTAGCAAAATAAGAAAAATAATGTATAACCCTGTAAATCCCAGTTTTACTATATAAAAGTTGGGTTTAAAGGGGTCAAAATTGTATAGGCATATTTTCGTGATGTTATTTTTTAGAGCTATGTAGATAAATAGTTTGCTTATTTCTGAAGAAGAATGTATGTTGTGGAGATTTGCCATATTGATATTGAGCAACGCAAGCTCAGGACCACGTGGGTCTTTTGTTTTTATTAAGGTTTTAAGTCTCATGATGTTAATGAATAGTGCCAAATTGTTAAATAGGCACAGCTCCAGATAAGGCACTTTTTGCAATTAAAAACAACTTATGTTTTTCTTTCTTCTCCACAAAAAAACATGTTATGGGTTCTCATTAGAAGCACCTTGCCAAGCTCATTCTAATGAGTACCACAATATATGTTTTTATGGAGAAATAAGAAAAATATTATATGGATATCCCCTTCTATCTGGAGCTATGAATAGGTATGATAGCTTGGTGTATGCTCTATAGTGAAGACGTTTTTACTATTATCATCTTTTTATTTATTTATTTTTTTTTTTTTACTTTTTTTAATGGATTTTCTTATCCAGATGAAAGCTGAAAACAAGAGTTAGCATTCTATATTAACTCTTGCCATGCTGAATAAATTAAGATGCTACGCCCACTTGTAATTTTCAGCCAATTAGATTACTCGATCCAGATTGTTGATACAAATTCACATACTTAATGACAAACAGTGCAGATCCAGATCGGTTGGCTTCTGCATTGTTTGCACAGGTAGGGCATATCCAGGTTCAGCAGTACCAGGATTAATATTATTCTATTTTTGGCAATACATATTTCTGCCAGAATATTGTGAATACATAAGAATTGCAATTTAAATTTGCAAACAGTAGTAACATTAATATCCTGTTGTTACATAACAAATACATAAATTGCATAAAGGAAATATGTTTCATCATGTCAAATGGTCATTGGTGGTATATTTGAATAATTTGAACGGCAGAGGCCCAAACTGGTCATAGCTCCAGATAAGAGGGGTATCCAGATAATATTTTTCTTATTTCGCCATGAAAAATATGTTTTGGGTACTCATTAGAAGCGCTTCAAAGAGGCTAATGAGTACCCAAAACATATTTTTCATGGAGAAATAAGACAAATACCAACACTTTTCCATTCCAAAAAAATACCTTATCTGGAGATCTGCTATAAGTCCATTCAGTCAGTCTTCTAAGGGCATCAGTATTTATCAATGTAGTGATCAGGGCCATTACTTCTCATCAGTAAAACCTAATTAGGACCTTATTTTTGTCTGTCCAATTTGTTCTATAATATTGAGTGATTCTGTGTCAGTTTCTGGCGAAAGAATGTGCATAAATACTGGTTAGCTTTTTTAGAGGACTAAGCCTGACCAGGAAAAGTGTGGTTAGGTAAATTGACCGGCTCGACATGACCCCAGTAGTTTGCCAGACTGGGCAGTAAAACCTCAATTAAAAACTAAAAAATTATTCTGTAAATGGACACGGAAGACCCATGTCAGATTGCACAGGTGTGTAGTCATAACTATGTTGTCTGCATGGCTCCAGTCTATCAAAAGTTTCGATTAGAAAAGGAAAACTCCATTATAAATTGAATTGTGCGTTGCATGTTGGCTAAAAATTTCACCAGACAACAGTTTGAAATAGTGTTCTTATTTTTCCGAGAAAACAGGCTTTGAAATGTCCAAGTCTATTTTCTGTGAAAATAAAAATATTATCAGTTTTTTAACTACTGAATCTGCCCAGAGAGTGGTACAGGTAAAAAAGTAGTCTTCACATAGCTTCAGGTAAGACACTGTTTTTTTTTTTCAGCCAAAAAGTGGTTGTATTTTTCTTATTTCTCCACAAAAGTATATATTGTGGTACTCATTACAAGTGCCTCAGCAAGGCCCTTCTAATGAGTACCCACAACATATGTTTTCGTCAAGAAATAAGAAAATTATTTTGTGGATACCCCTCTTCTGTAGCTATGATTGGATGCATGCAAATTTATTTAAACAGATCTATTCTATTACGGTGTTTCAGGTTTGCAGATGGTGTTGATCTGAATTGTGGATGTCCTCAAAGGTAGGTACTTGACACAAGCTTGGTTTTGTAAAGAAACTGAACCGTTTATGGGTTGGAAGAAATGAAATTTTTTCAGTTGGTCCCAGTGACATGACCAAGATGGCCCCTTGGCCCCTGTGACCATATATGGTAAATAATCTTCAAAAATCTCCACACAACATGTAATTTGTACTCACAGGTCCTTTGATGACCATCAACGCTATCATGCCAGATGTACCCCATTCCAATCCTGCTTCACTCAGAGTAAAATGTAAAACTGTTTGATTGTGTTATCATTCCATTGTGTTAACAGGGAATCAGACACAATTAAGACACACTTTTGTAAATAGTAATCATCTGCAATAAAATTGTCATAATTTACCAAATATCAGTTTATCAATGAAATGTGTTGTTTCTGGATAAGAAAACAATAGTTTGAATAAAATGCAAGCAGCTTGTGATGCCACATTCAGACAGTTGCTGTTCATTTTCCAAAAGTATACATGAACTTAGGAGACACTCCTGTTAATATCAATGATATTTTGTTTTTAGAGGAATGCTGTCAGTTTTTACTAAATTATTATGTCATTCCTACATTTCAGCAAACTATTCATGTTCATCCTATTATTCTTTTATACTGATTTTGGTGAAACATTAATCATAAAAATACATAAATACTGATCACATTTTCTACTGCAAAAACTGGTATTATTTTGAAATATGACTATTTTGTATCAAAATGACCAAATTTCAATACATTCAATCGTGCCAAATTCTTGGACAAAGCGAATGAACACTTTTAATTTTACTCTTCTTCTTTAATGAAGCAAGATAGGTCTGATGTCACTTTTCAACAAGGCAATATGAAAAGTCATCATAGCAACATTTTGCTTATTTCCACAGCTCTTTGATGTTTGTTCCAACTTTTAAGTCTCTCCTCCAAAAGTTTTTTTTTTTTTTTTTTTTTTTTATTAGTAAACATACCATACATATTTTCGTTTTAAAGTCCTGCATGATTAATTTCCCTTGAAAATTTAGATCTTGTTTTCTGTTTTCAAAACCTACATTAGCACAGAATTTAACATACTCAGCAAATAAACTTGTGGTAAAGAGCCCTGGGTGCATGATCCCAAGGAGGGGCATAAAGCCCCATAACATGAGCCTAGCTTCCAATAAGCATATTAACAGTCCATGTGACAGTCTTCAATAATGACCTTCAAATTCATTTAAAAAAACACTTAGGTGAGCGGTTTAGGACCATTGGTCATCTGGTTCTTATTTTTCCTCTCAAACATGTTATGGGTAGATTTTCTGCCATTTTTAGCTCACCTGAGCAAAAGCTCAGGATGAGCTATTCTGATCAATCTCTTTCCGTCGTCCGTCGTCCATCGTCAACAATTAGTTTGTTAACACTAGAAGTCACAGTTTTGACCCAATCTCGATGAAACTTGCCCAGAATGTTTGCCCCTATGAAATCTAGGTCAAGTTCGATACTGGATCACTTGGGGTCAAAAACTAGGTCACCAAGTCAAATCAAAGGAAAAACTTGTTAGCACACTAGAGATCACATTTTTGAAGCAATCATCATGAATTTCGCTCAAAATGTTTGCTTTGATGATTTCTAGGTCAAGTTCGAAACTGGGTAACTTGGGGTCAAAACCTAGGTCACCAGGCCAAATCAGCAGAAAACCTTGTTAACACTCTAGCGGTCACATTTTTGAAGCAATCATCATGAATCTTGCTCAAAATGTTTGTCTTGATGATTTCTAGGTCAGGTTTGAAACTGGGTCATGTGGGATCAAAAACTAGGTCACCAGGCCAAATCAGCGGAAAACCTTGTTAACACATTTCAGGCAATCATCATGAATCTTGCTCAAATTGTTTGTCTTGATGAGTTCTAGGTCAAGTTTGAAACTGGGTCACTTGGGGTCAAAAACTAGGTCACCAGGCCAAATCAAAGGAAAACCTTGTTAACACTCTAGCGGTCATATTTTTGAAGCAATCATCATGAATCTTGCTCAAAATGTTTGTCTTGATGAGTTCTAGGTCAAGTTCGAAACTGGGTCACTTAGGGTAAAAAACTAGGTCACCGGGCCAAATCAGCAGAAAACCTTGTTAATACTCTAGCAGTACATTTTGAAGCAATCATCATGAATCTTGCTTAAAATGTTTGGCTTGATGATTTCTTGGTCAAGTTCGAAACCGGGTCACGTGGGGTCAAAAACTAGGTCATCTGGCCACATCAGTGTAAAACCTTGTTAACATTCTAGTGGTCACATTTATGAAGCAATCATCATGAATCTTGCTCAAAATGTTTGTCTTGATGATTTCTAGGTCAAGTTTGAAACTGAGTCACTTGAAGTCAAAAACTAGGTCACCAGGCCAAATCAAAGGAAGACCTTGTTAACACTCCAGAGGTCACATTTTGAAGCAGTCATCATGAATCTTGCCCAAAATGTTTGTCTTGATGATTTCTAAGTCAAGTTTGAAACTGGATCACGTGGGGTAAGAAACTAGGTCACCAGGCCAAATCAAAGGAAAACCTTGTTAACACTCCAAAGGTCACATTTTTTAAATAATCATGATAAATATTGCTCAAAATGTTTGTCTTGATGATTTCTAGGTCTAGTTTAAAACTGTGTCACTTGATGTCAGAAACTAGGTCACCAGGCCAAATCAAAGGAAAGCCTTGTTGATGCTCCAGATGATTTCTAGGTGACATATATTTTACTGTCCTGTGACTTTCTTAAGTTTTTCCATTTAGGTCAGTTTCTCAGTAATTATTGGTCCTACAGAGTGATATTTGGTGAAGTGTTTGTGTGTAGGTCAGTTTCTCAGTAACTATTGCTCCTACAGCCAGTGATACTTAGTACATGCATACATCTTAGCATGGCCTCTTGAGTGCAGTCATCCATATTTGACCTTTACCTCTATTTCACAGTCCATTAGACATGCTACGTTGTCTTACTTGTTAATATAATCATTTTGAATTTTGATCATAATGTTTGCCTTGATCAGTTATAGGTCAGGTTCTCAAAGTGCTATGATACTCAGGTGAGCGATACAGAGCCATCATGGCCCACTTGTTTACAAGAGGGAACAGTTATTGTGACTTCCTATTAGAGTAGACACTTCTTCAGAAGGGACTTGAAAAAGGACTCTACTGTAAAAGGAAAGAGTTTGCTCCCAAAGGTCTAATTTGGGAGAAATTCTTTCCTTTTAGAGTAGACCCCTTTACAAAAGGGAGGCAAACATTTTGACAGTTATTTTTCCCTGAAAGTGTATCAGTTCACCTTAAACAGGATACACAGCATATATAATAAAGTATATATATTACATAGCTGAAGCTATTTTTAGTAATTTCTGCAGGAAATATAATTTATAATTCCCAGGAGGAAATATTTCCTCCTAGCGCAAGGAAATATTTCCCTTAGAATGCTATTAACTGCGTGATGAGTGTAGATGACATAAGGTGATGACATTTGAAAACGTGAAAACAGAATCTGAGGAAAAAGTTCACTTTTATATGTAATATATAAGTTAATACACCTTTCCTTTAGAATGCTGTCATATATAAAAATTGAAGATTATGTCTTGTGGCAAAACTTATTGACATCATTTGAAAACAAAGAAAGAATGCAAAACAGAATCTATATATATGTCCTCAGTTACATGTGTTATGTGCCAACCTCGGTGGCTCAGTTAGATGCACATCCAACTGGTGATCAGGAGGTTGCGGGTTCGACCCCTGCCGGTCGGCAACATTCTTTCGTTGAGATTGATCATGAAATATTTTGTATGGTCATTCTCTCCCTTCCGCTGATTCAAGAAGGGCAGTCGTCAGTTTCTGGTGAAAGAATGTGCACAATACTGGTTAACTGCTTATAGGACTAAGCCTGCCCAGTGTGCCCAGTAAAAGTGCGGTTAGGTAAACTGACCATGCTCGACATGACCCCTTAGGTTGACTGGACTGTAAAACCTCAACACAAACACAAACAAACGTGTTTTGTAGGTGGGCTATGGCTGAAGGTTACGGAGCATGTTTAATCAAGAAACCCGAGTTACTGAAAGATATGGTAGAAGAGACAAGGACCCGGGTGAACAATCCCAACTTTACTGTTTCTGTGAAGATTAGGGTACATGATAGTCTAAGGTGAGATACAAGTATAGAGACATAGCTCGAGATAATAGCGTATATCCATATAATATTTTTCTTAATTTTTCCATGAAAACATATGTTGTGGGTACTCATTAGAAATGCCTCAATGAGGCGCTTCTAATGAGTACTACAACGTATGTTTTTGTAGAAAAATAAGAAAAAATATCAATACTTTTTCTGGAGCTGTGAGATAGCTTGAATTGAGGTACAAGTATAGAAAGCCTAAATACAAATCATTTTGTATATAAGCTTTCAAAGGTTTTAACCTTCAGCCATGTCCAAAAGGAAAGACTGTTGATGCAAGTTAATCAAATTTTACCCATGAACCATACTGTGGGCAATAAATAGCAGATTTGGTGATTTTTTTTTTTTTTTTTTTTTTTTTTTTTTTGATTTTTTTTTATTTTTATAATTATTTTTTTTTTCACTCCAAATGACTAGGTTTATTGTTCACTTTAGTATAGGCTGAACTTTATGGCTATTATCTCTACGCGTGTTTCATTCAAATTGTGATATTTTTTCAAAGAAAACAACCATGCCAAGCCAAGGAAAAAGTAAGAAAAATATATCCCATTTGCTGATCATCCTATTCCTAGTTAAAGGTTGACATATGCACTGGCAGGTGACACAGGTTCATTTGACTGATAAGGGCTTTCAAGTTTTGTTGTCATGATTATACAGTGTTCAACTTCCTCCACATTGACTATTCAGACCTTGGTCAAACTGCATTGATATGATAGGCTTTTCTGCTCAGGTACAGTATAGTTGGAGAGCTCGATTCCTAAACGTCCTAACCAAAATTTTGCCAAGTCCATTAGAATGTCTTTTGATGTAGAAGTGTTTGCATGGCCAAGTAGTTAGCACATCTGACTGTGGATCACAAGGTTCTGTTTCAAATCCTGTTAAAGACAGATTTCATCTTATTACCATACTGTGCTTCATTGCACAGAGCCTTCCATCATCATCATCATCATCATCATCATCATCATCATCATCATCATCATCATCATCATCATCATCATCATCATCTATTTTTTTATTTGTTTATTTACTGCTGGATAAATAGCAAACAGTATAGACCCTGATCATATGTGGCTCTGTGGCATCTGATTTTGTCCTACACTGTTTGCTCAAGCCTGTCTTAATCTTGCTCTAATCATTGCAGAGAGACTGTTGACTTGTGTCAGAAAGTGGAAGCTGTCGGTGTGTCATGGGTGTCAGTACATGGGAGGACAAAGGAACAGCGGAAAGAACCAGTCAACTTAGAGGCAGTTAAACTGATCAGGGAAAATATTGGTATACCAGTCATTGCTAATGGGGATATAAAGTCATTGGCAGATGTTAAAATGGTCCATGAGTGTACTGGAGTTAAAGGTTTGATATTTTTATAATCAAGTGTCATAGTTTATTTTTTCCCTGGGAAGTCCTTCCAACTTTGATGGGACTTTTGTTGGGAACAACTTGTGTGTTTGGTCAATATTTATCATCTCCTGGAAGAGCTAAGTGGAAAACCGTTCTTTCTTTCTTCCATAAATCTTTTTTTTTTCTTCTTCCTTTCTATTGTATTACCATTATACCATCCACATACCCATTAGACTCAAGTAGTTAACACTCTTAACAAACCATTCTGACAAAACTCCCATAGTTCGTCATTAAATTTGAAATTATTATCACAATCTTATTTCATTTTTGTTTTCTTAACTATTTTGGCTCACCTGAGCACATAGTGCTCAGTGAGCAATTCGAATAGGCCAGTACTCCTCCGTCATCCATTGTATATATGTCAACAAATGACATCTCCACTGGGCCAATTTGGACCAAACTTCACAGGAATGATCCTTGGGAGGTACTAATTGAAAATTGCTCAAAGAATTGGAATCTAAGAGGAACTCTGGTTGCCATCTTCTTGTCTGAAACTACTGGACCAATTTCAGTATAATTTGGCAGATATGTTCCTTTGGTGATCCTTTACCAAGATTGTATTAGCCATGATGATTCGTCTAAAAACATGGCCGCCAGGGGAGCGGGCTTATTTTCCCTATATATCTATGTTGAAATCTTTAAAATCTGCTTGTCAGAAAGCACTGGACCGATTTCAACATAACTTGGCAGAAATGTTTCCTTGGTGACCCTCTACCTAGATTGCTCAAGCCGTCATGATTTGTCAAAAAACATGGCCATTAGGGGGTGGGGCTTATTTTACCTATATATCTATGTAGAAAATTTAAAAAATCTTCTAATCAGAAACCACTGGACCACTGGACCCTCTACCAAGATTATTCAAGCCATCATGAGTTGCAAAAAACATAGCCGCCTGGGGGCAGGGCTTATTTTCCCTGTATATCTGTATAGAAATGTTGCTTTGGTGACCTCTACCAAGATTGTTTAAGCCGTCGACTTCGTTTGGCATTGGGAGGTTTTCATACATCTCCAATATCGAGCCATAACGTGGATGCAGATGAGCCATCATTATGGCTACGCAGAGAAAAACTGTCTCTTCAGTATGCCATCAGATTTGCTGCTAAGCCTTCTAACCCTGCTTCTGAAGTCACATTCCCACCACAATTTTCAGAATATTATGAAAGAAAACCTAACGCAATTTTGGCCATCATATAGCACCACTTTTCGACTCTTCCAATATCAACACTAAAAACATTCAAAAACACTTTTTTCCTGATATTCCATCCTGGTGCATTACTGAACCAAGTCTTCTGTTTGATTTGTACAACAGCAAAAAATCACTTTCTGATTCACATCTCTTAAAACTTCTAAGAATTACAGTTGCCGCTTTCTGATTATCAACACATCTACACTGATGGCTTCAAAGTTGAAGATACAGTTGGCTGTGCATATGTATCGGGCTCCTCTATTTTCACTGCTGAATCCAAGGCTGTTGATATGGATTTGGATTACGTTAGGAATAATTCTTTAAACAACAAATGTATAATTTTCTTAGTCTCCCTTTCTATTTTGAGATCTCTAAACCACACATCTTCAAAAAACCAAAAAAATTCAGAACCTAATAGAAAAACATCATGAGTTATCGAAAACTAAGGAAATTTTGTTCTGTTGGCTCCCGTCAGAGCTAATGAGTGAATTTTCTTATTTCAACCTTTGAAATGCCATTCAAAACTGTAGCAGACACCATTGCAATTTTTTTTTATTTTTTTTTATTTTTCAGACAGAAAAAAAGACTTGATTTTTCATGTGAATCATCTTACCTAAAAAATCACATGAAATGTCAAGTGTTATTTTTCTCTGTGAGGCATCTCTAAAGATACCCACAAGATCTGTTTGGGTGCAGAACTAACAAAAATTATCCCAAGTGATCACCTCAGTTTTCACATTACACCACAACCTCTTTATAACACTATTGTTGGGGTCCATAGCATAAACCGTGTTAGTTAAATAACCGTGTTATATCCAAATAAAACTGTATAAATTATATTGAAAAATGACCATTTTATGGTCATTTTTCAATATAATCTATACATTTTTGGGACCCATCTTTGAACCGTGTTATATCCAAAACCGTGTTATAACGAACTGTGTTATAAAGAGGTTGTAGTGTATCTGGAGCTATACATATGATTACTCTGAATATTCTGAGCCTTTACCCACTAGTGTTGTATTTCATCCTGAAATATGAATGTTCTGTTTGACTACTTGGTGATAAGTATGAAACTTCTGACTGAAATGTCAAACAGTGACAGTGTGTAGACCCTGATCAAACTGCTCCCTTGGGAGCAGTTTGATCTGGTGCACACTATCTGCTTCTGCTTGTCTGTTTGTCAAAATATTCAGGCTAAATTTGTAATTATGCATAGGTCTAGATAAGAGGGTGTATTGGATAAATATTTTTTTTATTTCTCCACAAAAATATGTGTTATGGGTACTAATCAGCAGTGCTTTGGTGAGGTGCTTCTAATGAATACCACAACATAAATTTTCATGGAGAAAATAAGAAAAATAACAATACATGTACTTTTGTTGAAAAAAAGGTGCCTTGACTAAAGCTGTAATGTGTTGTCCTCATTACAGGAGTGATGGCTGCCCGCGGTATGTTACAGAATCCTGCCATGTTTGCTGGCTATGATGAAACACCAATACAGTGTGTACAAGACTGGGTAAGGATAGCAGCAGATATGGTGTGTGTGTGTTTTTTTTTTTTCAGCCAAAATATGCTGATGCTTTTCTTATTTCTCCACAAAAACATATGTTGTGGGTACTCATTAGAAGCACCTAGGCAAGGCACTTCTAACAAGTACCCACAACATACATTTTCATGGAGAAATAAGAAAAATATTTATATGGCTACTCCACTTACCTGTAGCTATGATAAAATGCCTTTACACTAAGAATGTTGTGTCTCAAATCCTGTTTTCAGGACACTGTATTTATCCTACGTATTTGGACACCTCAGCCTTACCATACTTGTTCTAAAATTTGAACAAGTACAATTTACTACCTGATGTGTCCAAAAATTGCTGGTTGAGCGGCAAACAGTGTAGACCCTGATGAGATGCCGCATTCTGCAGCATCTCATCTGGGTCTACACTGTTTGCTTAGGGCTGTCTGTCTGAATACATATCGTAAATATGATGAGTAGCTCCAGTCTGCACAGAGAAAATGAATTTTGCAGATGATGAAAGAATGCTATTTTACAGATTTTCTCGCCATCTCATGTGGATCATCTTTAATGTGAGACCATTCACTTGAAATTCAAAGCCATAATATGACAGTCAATATGAAATATCTAACCCTTTTTTTTGTTAGGGGTGGCTGGATAAGGAGCTGGAATAAAATGCTGTCTGTGTGCAGATAATATCTTAATGTGTGCAAAATAATAATAATAATAATAATAATAATAATCTTAATTTATGCCTGTAGTGGTGATATGTTGCTGATAAGGTTGCACCTCAAAGAGGGACTTTTAATGAGTACCTACTATATGCGTTTGTACGGAGAAATAAAAAGAATTATTCCAGATTATCTTCAAATAATTCTCTTTTAAAGCAAGATCTCGGGTTATGAGATAGCAAAATATATCCTTAGTAGGTCAGATTGAATTGTTCAAGTTTCAGGACAAATATGGTTAATGGTTTAACCCTTAAACCTGCAACTTGCGGTACCCTGGCACCGCAGATTATAGGCGTGACTATGCACAGATAAGAGATTAGATTCAGCTGCCCATCAAGTGTTAGAAAACCAATAATAGCTCCAGCAGGTTCATTAGTGTTTATGTTTGGGGTTGCTGACCTGATGGAGATGTCAGTTTGTTCCATTTGTTAGATAATCAGCTGATTCAGCTAAATAGGGGGTTTTATCTATGGAATTTGTATTATTCTACTACTGGTAGTAATACCAATATCACTAGCATAATGGGATTTACTTTGTGGTGTTAGCTACCTGACCTAAGAAAAATCAACAAGATGATATAAAATCATTGCTGTAGGAAATAAAAAAAAATCAAGTAAGCCTGAATGGCTGATTTTACTTATTTGTTTGAATCTAATACTCCTGTTGATTTTTTCACCCAGTCAGCTGTAGTGATACTGTAAACTGGCATCAAATGTGTTCAGATGGGAAAATTGTAGTAAATTACTTCCATAAATGTTATGCAAAAAATGACATTGTTTGAAGTAATTATCATCCTTAATTTCTGACTCTAGAAATGCTCAAACAGAAAGAATGGATCCCTATCATGCCAGTTTACAGCATTTTAAGACAATGAAAAAAGAACAAATTAATACAATATTGCTTTAATACCGGTAAATACAAAACATTCTGATTGTAAGTAGTAAACTAACACATTAAATTTTTATTTAGATAGAAAATTCACACATTAAAACTGCTATTGGCAGTTCAGACTGCATCACAGTATTTACCTTAAATATTGGGGACCTTAAATCCTTCCCATTTTGGTCATAAAATTTGGGAAAAAAAAAAAAATCCATATTGTTACCTGTTAATGCATCTAAAATTTGTTGGATGAATTGCAAACAGTGTGAACCCTGATCAGACAGATCAGCAGCATCTGATCTGAGTCTACACTATTTGCTCGGGTCCATCTGCCCTAATACTTAGGTTTATGACAGTGGTTCTATATTACATAAATAAAATGGAGCAAGTGCAATCCAACTAGTTAGATTCAGTTGCAGGTTATAACTCCTGTTTATTCAAGGAGTGCACACACAGCATTGAACAGATATGTATACTTTGAATTTCTTGCTGTAAATCGTCTAAATCATTTTGTAGAAATTTTTGGTCACTGACTTTCTAAATCAGATTGTTCTACAGCCAGTACAATTCACATCAAGATGTCGCCATATAGTTTTTCCATCCACATTATCCATAACACAGATTTGAAGTCATAAGTTTTCTTTTTATGAACCGGTCTTCCTTTAACTCTCCTTGGATTCCTTACATCCTCCAAAAACTGTTTTCATTCCAGTCTAATACAGCAATGTTAATTCTCATAATGTAATTCTTCTTTCCGAAAACTATTCTCTTATCCACATACTGGAGTAATGCATTGTTGAAGGATTCTACATAGTGAGTGTTCTTGCACAATGCATACACCTCAGCCTGTCTGTACACGGGAAGTTTCTGAAGAAACTCCCTCAGAATCTTCTCTGCCGCAGGATCTCTGATTTCCACTTTTGTTGCTATGTAGTTAGTATCCTTCCTACATCTTGATGTCTCATGACACATTCTGTGGTCATTTTTGTAGTGTGATACAATATTATCTATGCTACTCCGCAGAATTTCTGCCATGCCTTTTGCAGTTCTTCATATACCAGAAGATGTGTGTCCTTATGGACACGCCTTTGTCTCTTAGCTCCCAGTGCCAGTTGATTCCATGAGATTTCTTACTCCCTCCAGCGATTTTCTTCGCACCCTTTGCAATCCCCTTTGTCAGATGCCAGGTATCATTGGCATTGTCTGTGTCACCTCCTACTTGTACATATTTTGACACTGACGCATTGTTGTCATGTGCGTGGAAAAGCATTGGACAATCAGTTTCATCAAAATACTTATTTAATCTTTGTACTCCAACCAGTTCATGTCTCTGTGAACATGGGTCATCCTCTTTACTGATTGTCTCTACTCTGAGAACTTTATGAGATAAATCTCTAATACAAACTACATCTGAAAATTGGGCATTCCTACGCCAGCAATGTCTCGCATCTGTCATGATTCCTATACCTCCCTGTAGTTCTGAGTCCACAGACATGGCAATTTCCAGTCTCAGAGCATCCTCTTGTGGTTGTAAGTTCTTTAACTAGTTGACAGTCACTTGGCTGAATACTGGCCAAGGAAGCATCACTGAGTACTCCTATCCCTGCTGCTATACAGAATTTCTCATAATACTCAGGAAGTATTCCAGAGGTGAAGAGTCCTTTTTCACATTAACTAGCAGTTTCCCACTGTCCAAATGAGGGGACGAATACCATATGAGGGAATGTTAATTTCCGCAGGTGATGTTCATTTTAACGGCATGCCGCACCATACTATACTCCTTGATGCAAAGTTGCATGTCACACTGTCTGGCATGATTAGTAACACGCTGAATCAAATTATGTATTGCTGATGTCGAACATAAGAACAAATCTTCATTCAAACTCCCCTCAAATTCTAAGTGCTGATAACTTGGTATTGTCAGCTCTGTGGTTTCTTCATTTTGCACTTTAGATGAATTATTCTCCAAATAGTAATCAAACACTGAATTTAATGCATTGAATGTAGATGTATTTGACACTTTTCCTTGTCCAAGTTTAATTTTGATTTTATCCATTTTGTTAAAAAAAGCCAATTTGTCCTCATCAGAGGTATAATAAAACTCGAGACGTCCTCTCTGCTTTGAGCTTTCAGAATTCATCCATTTTTTATTTCGCTCTTTTTGTGTTTCTGGATTGTCACTAGGTCTTTTTTTCCTAGGATGCATTGCACGATTTTCATCTGGAATACGAGCAAATGATTCCGCGGTTCCATTTTGATCTTCAGCCATAATAATGTGTTAATGAATTTAAGTTTTCCTTGATTTGCTTTGTCACTTTGAAATATGCTGAATAAACTTCATGCAAAAACATGCCCTTGGCAGCAGGTCATTCAGGGTGCAGCTTGTTCCATTTTCAGGTAGGATACACAAATGAGACACATATTGTATTTGTTTAGAAGAAGCTTGGATAATTCTATTAAACCTCATGGCTGTAACAACAACTATGTTTTTGTACATAAATATACCTTTGTACTATTTGATAAAGTGAAAAAGGAAGATACTTTATGATCGAAACATTAACCATTACAGCCCCATAAATATTGGTAGCTCCCAGACATGCCATGACCTTGATGCATCTCCCGCCAAATTCTGTAAGGAAATAAGTTTGACAAGTTTAGATTTATTTTCTACTTTGGAACAGCATGGTGGATAATGTAATTTCATATCCAG
Organism: Anodontia alba; assembly: GCA_964016985.1. Taxonomy (NCBI): domain Eukaryota; kingdom Metazoa; phylum Mollusca; class Bivalvia; order Lucinida; family Lucinidae; genus Anodontia; species Anodontia alba. The sequence goes on from OZ024828.1 coordinate 105,987,112, forward strand.
TGATACAAACATTAGTTTCACTGCACAAATTCCAGGACAAAAATGTTTTATACAGCAGTAATTCTGAAAAATTCTGTTATTAACAATGGATAAAACGGATAAATTTTAGCTGGTCAAGTCAGGTAGGACCTTATTTCTCTCCTGTGTAATCCCCCATTTTATACTTTTTTTTTTAAGAAAAAAAAATCCAATACTTACTAATGAAGTCACATATTTTTGTTGTCTTTGAAAATGTATTCTGTTTTGTTTTCAAAATGGAAACTAAGGGATCATGAGTCAGGAATAACTCTATAATTTATCATAATAATCTAAATTTTGTTTACATCACATGGATGATCAAATCAACAGGACAGTGTAGATCTATGAAATTGTTTGATCACAGTGCAATAAATTGTAAGCAATAAAGTAGCTTGGCATTCTTAGTGAATAGACTACTGACCTTGTAACCTTCTAGAGCAATGAAATTTACCAGCTATGTTATGATGCTGGAGCACATGCTTTTGTTTACAATCAAAGGTCATGACTTCTCATGAATAATAAGCTCCGCCCAGGAAATTCAAAATTTGACAGTTGAGAAAAAAAAAAAAAAAAAATTTCAGAAAAGCATTTAAAACACATGTAATACTAGAACATTAACTGCAGAATCAGTGCAAATATAATTGCCAACTTGGACACCAAATTTGAAGTATATTAATGAAGTAAATTTCAAGTAATCTTGAAAAATATTTCTCTGATGTGAAGCATGTTTGAAATTGCATGAAATTTGCATACAGTGCTACCTTGTGGCTTTTATACTCCAGTTGCAGGTTTAAAATGCCAAGAAAACCTGCATCTGAAAATGTCGTCTGTTTATGTCATCTGCTGAATATTCTTGCAAACATTACAAACCTATTTTTGCATACAGGCAAACAATGTGGATCCTGATCAGACTACTCTTTAGGAGCAGTCTGATCTGGGTCCACACTGTTTGCAAAAATGACTTTTAAAATCACAAGCAAATGACAAAGCAGACGGACAATTGTTGAGATTGACAGTTTAAGAGCCAAGGCTAAGTGTAACTAAGTGTAACCCCTTGGTACTTTCAAGGGAAAATAATTATTGACTTACTTGCTCTCTTTGTATTTTGCTATAGGCTTATCTCATAGCACTAGGTAAGAGGGGTATCCACATATTATGTTTCTTATTTCTGCACAAAAATGTAAGTTGTGGGCACACAGTAGACGCATCTCTAATGATTACCCACATCATGTTTTCATGCAGAAATAGGAAAAATATTGGTACTTTTCAGAGGATAAAAGCACTATGTATGGAGTTATAAAATATTTCTCCATGAAAACTTATTTGGTGGGTACTCATTAGAAACACCTTGTTTAGGCGCTTCTAATGAGTACCCACGATATATGCTGTTTTTGAGAAATGAAAAAGATATTTACCTTATACACTCTCTTATCTAGAGCTATGCCACTGTATCTGGATGTATGACAATGACACTGGTTCCTACATTTGGTATGGGACTCCTAAGGGGACTGGATGCACATAGCTTTTTGCATAGGAGACACCTTTGGAGACTTCCTTTTGCTTTCCTGCACAGGAACTCCTTCAAAAAATGGGATCTGCTGTTGTCTCAGAGTATGTCCCTTTTCAGTCAGGAAACAAAATCATTTTGACAGAGTTCTCTCCCCTCCAGTAAACGTTTATCCATTCCCCTTAACCAATTTTAGTCTGGAGACCCCCAAAAGGGTAATTGGCACAGTGCAGACCCAGACCAGACACAGCAGAATGCAATGTGGCATCTGATCAGGATCTACACTGTTGCATTAAATACAAGAATTTCTGCAAACAGAAATAATAAGAACTAACCAGATACCAGGTTGTTAGAAATAGACCAGTCCAAAGACTTGTGGTAGAAGAGTCCACTCACAGTAAATGGGTCAAATGGGAAAAAATGTTTTTTTTTCAGGCAGGGCGTCTTTGAGCCACTGTCTTTAGGACATATTCTGATAGCAAAGGACCATATGGCTGCTTCAACCAAAAACATGTCTCCAGGAATACTGTATTTACCCTAACTTTTGGAACACCTTAAGCCTTGTCCTGCTGAATAAATTAAGATGCCACACCTACTTCTAATGTTTAGCCAGTCAGATTACTGAAATCAGATTGTTGCTATAAATTCACATACTTAGTGGCAAACAGTGCAGATCCAGATCAGTTGGCTTCAGAAGCATTTGGCTTCTTCAGAAGCCAGCTGATCTGGATCTACACTGTTTGCAAAGGTAGGGTATATCTGGGTTCAGCAGGACAAGGGTTAACTCCTTGGTATTTTTTAGGTTAAATATTGTTGGCTTACTTGCTGTCTGCATTTAGCTATAGGCTAATGTCATAATTCCATATAAGGGCTATCCACATATTATTTTTCTTATTTCTACACCAAAAAATTATACATTATTGGTACTTATTAGAAGCGCCTCAATGAAGTATTTTTAATGTACCCACAACTTTATGTTTTCATGCAGATACAAGAAAAAATATTGGTACTTTTCAAATGAAAAAAGCGCTTTTTCTGGAGTTATATAATATATCACTTCTACTCTTTCTTTTAATCAGGTTGACCTTTCTCTGTCGATGGGAACACCCCACCAGATATTTCATCACCATCTTATGTACATGCTGGAACATATCATGCCAAAATCAGAAAGACGAGTGTTTAACTCCTTGGCAAGTACCTCGGCAGTGATGGACTATCTACATGTTAACTATGGAATAGGAATTACTTGAAGGATTAATTATGGGCAGAGGAGTGTGGAAGGTTTATGAACAGCAAGGGTAGAGATCAGCCTGTGTGTATACAAGTTAGACACTTCTTTTTCTGGTCAGAATCTTCATTTCAGTATTGGGACTCTTTGCATGCTATTAATAAAGTAACACTACAATGACTCGAAAACAAAAATAGCTCATTTATGGTGGCTGATTCAAACTCGTTTTTGAGTCCCTAGGAACTTCTTCCCATAGCACAAGAAAACAAATATTTAAGGATAATTTAGGGAAATTTTCTTATATTATCATGTAAATGTATGTTGTGTGTACCCATTAGAATTGCCTTGTAGGACAAGTCTGATGAGTATACTCAACATACCATTATTTTATAAAAGATTGAATAGATATCCATATATTATCTCCATTTGCCTCCTGACCTGGCGGTATGATTATGTGGTTTGAACTACCCATGTCTAGAACAAATTTCCATAGTCCCAAAGATGTTTGAGCCATTGAAGTTACTCTGTACTTGGCATTTTACTCTAAATGAAAAATTTGAGTTGTAGTCTTCTCCATCACGAAAACATGCCTATATAATTTTGACCCCCTTAAACCCCACTTTTATATAGTAAAACTGGGGTATACAGGGGTATACATTATTTCTCTTATTTCTGCTCAAAAACATAGATTGTGGGTACTCGTTAGAACCGCCTCGCCGAGGCGGTTCTAACAAGTACCCACAATCTATGGTTTGAGCAGAAATATGGAAAATATCAGAATTTTTATCTGAAAACTTTCAGGTTTTTTGGTGGTGAAATTATCAATATATTTAAATAGGCGTGTTTTCGTAATGCAGACGAAAGTTATCCATTCTTTCTGTGCTTTCTTATAGAATATTTAACCTCAGCTTTAATTTTTGGCCAGAAATTGATCTGACCTGTGTAGTTTCTATAGTAAACTTATTTTTGTGAAGATTTTTATGAGAGAATAGTTTTTGCTTTGTTCGGTGGAATTTTAGTTATTGAATCTTTTCATAATACAAACATTCCAGATATTTTGGAAAATTAAACTTATTGAAAATCTGCTTCCAATCTACCTACTCTACACCTTTAAATTTTTGCCTACTAGGCAGCCATTTTCACTTTAGGATAGAATTAGAAAATTTGTATTTATTCATAAACCAAAGAATAGAATAAAACTGTTGATGCATAGATAGTTATAACAAATTACTGTCTGGGAGATGTCAAACAGAGAATAAATTAATATAACTGACAAACCTCTGGATAACAGAGCATCCAGTTAAATACTGTTCTTATTTCTCACAAAAAACGTGTGTTGTGGGTAATCATTAGAAGTGCCTCACTGAGGCGCTTCTAATGAGTACCCACAACATAGGTTTTGTAGAAAAATGATAAAAAATGATAACATTTTTTGGTTGAAAAAGCCCCTTATCTGGAGCTATAATATCAGCTCACCAATGATAATATGTTCTCTATTTTTCACAGAAAATAGAGCTAGATATTGCAGTCATATTATCCTAAGTAAATGTCAATCCTATTTCCTGGTAAACATATGAAAACTATTTCAAGATACTGTCTTGGGATATAATTGTTTGGCATGCAAAAAGCTGAACAGGACTTCAGAGTAACTATGGTACCCTGCAGTCTGAAGAAGAGATACAGAAAAATCAGAGATCCTAACCAGACTGCCTACACAGTCGACTTTCAATGGCTCAAACATCTTTTGGACCATGGAAATCTGTTCTAGACATGGGTAGTTCAAGCCACTGAGGGTTAATCATAGTGCCAGGTCAGGAGGCAAATTGGGATAATTTAGAGATACCTTTTCGATCTTCTATAAAATAATGGTATGTTGAGTATACTCACCACGCCTCATTGAGGCAATTCTAAAGAGTACACAATATATACATTTTTCTGATTATATTCTGTAAAGTGCCTCTGGATATTTCTTTTCTTCAATCAGAAGAATTTCCTAGAGACTAAAAACGAGTTCAATTCAGCAATGTTAAACGAGTCATCGTTATTTGTGTCATTGAAGTTTTACTGCATACATATACAAACTGATCTTGGTCATTGCTGTTCACTGCCTTCTGCCAATCAACTGCTCATAGTTGAGAATGCCTCATAGCAAGTAAAAGGGACGTTCACGATAACTGTGGTCTCGTTAACTGTTGTCTGTCATGTTGTCATTGTTATTACACAAGAATTAGGACACGGCAGAGCAACCCTCGGTGAAGAATCAGTGGCTTCCAAACAATCAACATCAAGTAGGTCACACCATGAGAAAAAGTGTCTTTGGGCATATGCAGACAGCAAGGCCCACCTCAGCCTGTGCAGCTAGGCAGTCTGATCTGGGCTTTCACTGTCTATTAAGAGAATCATTGGATACTACAGAATGCATGAATTGAGAGCAACAGCTCCTTTGCACATGTGAAGGTTGATCTGATTCTGCACAGTTACTCATATTTGAAGGCACTTTTTCACTTGACACAGCCCAACTGATCTTGTATGGACCATAGCCACTGAAGAGGCTTTGCAACACTGTTAGTTAAGACTCATGTAGTGTGTACATATGTACAGACCAGTCAAGGCCTATGCAGATGGTTGTATAACTTCTACAAGGTCCCGAGAATGTGCTGTGTGTGCAAAAAAATGTTGCTTCTGAGAAGACTGTGTAGATAAGCATGCTCATACCAATCAGTCTGCATGTTCTGCAAGTGCATAAAGGCTCCAGTTTACAGAGCTTGTACAGTGAAGGAATCCTGGCCCCGAGGTTATAAAACATTTTTCATGCTCAACTCAGCTGAGCATGAAATTTTCTCTGCTAATAAATATGAAAATGCCAACCATAGTTGGCATTTTCATATTTATTAGCAGAGAAAGTTTCATGCTCAGCAATGTTTAGCAAGAAAGAATTTGCAGTTGTTAGTAATTTGAGATTTATTAGCAGGACAAATTTCATACTCAGCTGAGTTGAGCATGAAAAAAGTTTTATAACCTCAAGGTCTGAACTCAGAGGTGGGCATTGGAGCTGCATCATGGGTAATCCTGCCAAGTGCCATATGCAGATGACTTATGTCAAATCAGTTTCCACATCTAGTCTGGCTGATTTAACCATGTGAACATACTCCCATTTTGTTATATACGATGAGTCACTAATGTCATAGATTGCAGGTTATCCACCCGGCCTGGGCTGTTACATTCCTCTTTATCAGCAGACATTTTAAAATACTCTCCAGTTTTTCCAAGAAAATAGGACCTGGTATTTCTTTCACATCCTTTGTTGAACTGATATTTGAGCCAGTGCACGACAAAACCTACAATAAGACCTGTGCGACCAGCAAAGACAGATCAGCCTGTACATCCACCTAGTATGGCAGAGTTTCTCGTGAATGACAAACCCTATTTTCATGGGAAAATAAAAAAAAAAAATCACCGGTTTGTTGTGTGCTGAATTTGCCCTGACAGTTCTACAGTTTAAAACAGTTTGAAAAATTATTTTCTTGTTGAATAAGAAAAACAATCTTTGTCTTTCAATAGTCTACTGATTTTGTCGTGTCTTAATCAACATTTGTATATTACTGATAGAATGTCATTTAATCATAACTCCTGATAAAGTGAGTATTAAGATTGAGTATTCAGATGATTGGTGAACCAAAACTTTACCCAAGCTGACCTCGGTGGCTCAGTTGGATGCGCCGTCCGACTGGAGACCAGGAGGTCGCGGGTTCAACCCCTGACGAGGTCAGCAACATTCTTTTGTGGAGATTGAACATGAAATATTTTCTACGGTCATTTCCTTCCGCTGATTCAAGAAGGGCAGTTGTCAGTTTCTGGCGAAAGAATGTGCACAATACTGGTTAACCGCTTGGAGGACTAAGCCTGCCCAGTAAACGTGTGGTTAGGTAAACTGACTGCGCTCGACATGACCCCATTGGGTTGACTGGGCCATAAAACCTCAACACAAACAAAAAACTTTACCCAAAATTTTGGGACACCTTAATTCCTTACCATGCTTGTTCTAAAACTTGAAATTTGAATTATTTCAAGTCACTACTTACTATCTGTGTCTAAAATTGCAGGATGTATGACAAACAGTGTGAAACCCCAATAAGACGCTGCATACTGCAGCATCTGATATGGGTGTAAACTGTTTGCGCAGGCCAGTTTTTCCCAATACACCACAACCACTTTGTAATACTATTTTTGGGGTCCATAGCATAAACCGTGTTAGTTAAACAACCCTGTTATATCCAGACAAAAATGTATAGATGATATTGAAAAATGACCTTATGGTCGTTTTTCAATATAATCTATACATTTTTGGGATCCATCTTTGAACCGTGTTATATCCAAAACCTTGTTATAACAAACCGTGTTATAAAGAGGTTGTAGTGTACTTAGAGTAAATACAGTATATCATGTACTTACTGAAAGTGCTGCAATCAGGTGATTCCAGTAAGCACCCTCATATACAAAAATACAGACAACCTTCTTTATACCAACACTTGGTACAACAACAAAATTCGTTATAATGACAATTTGAATTTCACAAAACCTTTGCTTAAGAGGTAACAGTTAGTCACAAATTATGCAAGAATATTGTATTTAATACTTAAAAAAAACCCATATGTTTTGGGTATTTGTTAGAATTGCCTCAGTGAGGCAATTCTAACAATATCCAAAACATATTTTCTATGAGGAAATAAGAACAAAACAAGACCTTTCTTGCATATCAATCTGCTCTTTAAGAATTCTGTACAACAGCAAATTCATTTAAATGACAACGTCTTTTGGGAACAAATGCTGTCGTTGTAATGAGGGTTCGCTATAGAAGACATTGTTCTAAATTATTGCTGTCATCATTGCTTTATCTGGAACTGTGCTAATCCTTAAAGCGCCAATCACAGCTGTAGCAGATGCACAATTTTTTATTATTTTTTTTTTTTATTTTTCAAAGAAAACAAGTCTTGATATTTCATGTGAATCGTCTGCCAAGCTTTGAAAAATTAAAAAAATGTTTCCTGCTCAGTTATGATTGGTGCTTTAAGGGTTAAATGAAGGCATTCGTAGGTGTTTTCACAGCAGCCACTATTGATTAGTTCAAAATTGGTAACTACACTATACTAGAAAGACAGTCAGACATAGTGGTATTTAAAATCATGTTAATAAATCTTCTGCTGTAGAAGATTGTCTGCAATAAAATGCTATTTGTTTTTGTGATATTGTGATAATGTTTTTGTTTGCTTTAGAAATTATAGTTGGTGTCTCTAGTATTGTTTTCCTTTTGATTTTCTTCCACTTTCAGTAATAGTGGACTTAAAATCATTGATTGCTCACTGACCGTTATGTAACTTGTGGAATACTGCAATGTAAAACTCGTAGTTAATTATACAGCTAATGTTAACCCTTTCACCCCTGAGTTCTCCCTTCCGCTGATTCAAGAAGGGCAGTTGTCAGTTTCTGGCGAAAGAATGCATAGTACTGGTTAACTGCTTAGAGGACTAAGCCTGCCCAGTAAACGTGTGGTTAGGTAAACTGACCACACTCGACATGACCCCATTGGGTTGACTGGGCCGTAAAACCTCAACACAAACAAATCGCCCCTGATTTCTGAAGTGGACTCTTCCATCATCAGATTTGGTCATATCCACTGCTGCAAATATGTATTTCAGTCATAAATCAAGACAAAATGGCAAATAGTGTAGATCCAGATGAGATGGCTTGTTATGCTGTCTCCTCTTGATCTACACTGTTTGCAAAGGTATATTTCATGGTCTACGGAGCTGAAGGTTAAGACGGAATTCAAATGCTAAAAGCCATGTTTTATCTTACTTCTTTGAATTTGTAATGCTAAACGTTGGAATTCAAAGCTATGTGATGGTCAGTGAACATCCATTTTTAATGACCTAGGTCCTGATTGCCAAGCAGGCACAGTTAAGCTGAACTGGTTAAGCTGCCAGATTGGTCCTTTAAGATAGGTCCTTGGAGAGAGTGGTTCATTGGATACCATTTAGAATAGCGTGGTTGCCTTTGAATATAAGAGAAAGTGAGTAGCAGTGAGAGAGGTGCATAGCCAGTGCTTCAGTATTAGCAGCTTAGGCAACATCTTGGTACCACATTTTGACTTTTGGCAGTCATTTCAGAGTAGAATTCAGCAACTTCACATTTTCACCTCTGCAGATTTAGATTCTTTTGCAGACAGCGTAGAAACAGATGAGACAGCTCATAGTGAAGGGTTTCATCAGGATCTACACTGTTTGCTATTCCGTATTTTTGACAGACATGAATTTCAGGGTAAAAGGATAAAGCTATCTACATATTGACACAAAACAATTAGCTCTATACTGGACTGTGATGGTCATCTTGCTCTGATAAGACCCGGCAAGTAACTTTAATTGCCCTGCAAACGTTTGGGAGTGGAGATAAAGAAGTCAATACATCGGTCTGTTTGTCAGTCTAGGTTTGTGATGTGTTGTACTACAGTGAAACCTGTGTAAGACAGCCACCTATGAGACAGATATTAAACAGTGAGGGTGATGTGGAAAGGTGGCTGTCTTACAAAGGTACATGTCATGTAATTTTGCTAGCAAAATTACATGACATGTACCTTTATAAGACAGTCACCTTTCCACATCAACCACTAAAGTCAGTCTCAGAGGTGGCTCTCTTACACAGGTTTCACTGTACAGTTTTTTTGTTGGAGTTCATGAACTACAAATTATTTTGAGGATGAGAAACAGACTGAACCTGTTTCAGAGTTTGATTCTGCAATAAATATTTATGCTTAATTTTATTTGGAGGAAGTGTGCCTTGTCACACTCATGGAATGGCATTTTGCAACATTTAAATTTCATTTGCTAGTTGGCTTCCCAGTGGGCAAGATTTTACAAGTCCTGTTGAAATATTCTGCATTCCTCTTCACAAGTTATGTTCATATAAAGGACACAGTCATCTGCAAACAGAAATACTGATGATCTTAAGTTATGCGGAAGATCATTCATGAAAATGAGAATAAGGATCGGTCTAAGGACTGATCATTGGGAGACTCCAAATAAGAGTGGGACTGGGCCTTACATTAAAAGGTAAACATTCAAGTTTTAATTTTTGTTATGCCCATTCATAATTGAGAGGTATCCTTCAGATACAGGAAAGTGGCTGACCCTTTGTCATTGTGGGAAACAAAATACCATTGTAATGTGACAAAACAGAAGAAAATACAGTGGCATCAATTGGGTTCATAGTACAGTGGAAGCAGCAATTTGCTGATCTTTTGTTCTTCATAACTGTTCAGTTGTTATAGCATGTCGAGGGTTGAGCGCAAGACTATGGTAACTCAAACATATTTTTGAAACCCTTGTTTAGGGGCAACTTGGACCCCTTTGTAAACAATGCAAATTTAGGTGCCATTGCTCGTACGAGCAATGGCACCTAAATTTTCATTGTTTACAGAAAGAAATGTTGTAATCTTCATTACGCCTTCATGGTGAGGAGATTAGGTTTGGGGAAAAACAACCATCTGACTTATGCCAGTCTTGCGCTCAACCCTCGATGTGGCTTTATCATTGTGTTAATGACTTTATCATCTAACTTGGGTTTTGTTAATGGCTTTACGTTTAACTTTGGTCATGTTGATGATTTATCATATATCTTTTGTCATGTTAATGACTTATCATTTAACTTTGGCCTTGTGAATAACTTTATCATCTAACTTTGGTTGTGTTAATGGCTTTTTAACTTTGGTCATGTTAATGACTTTATTATTTAACTTTTGTAGTGAATGAAATATCATCTTACTTGGTCATGTGAATGACTTTATCATCTAACTGTGGGTGCACCACTCCCTAGGCTAATTCAACAGACTATGCAATGACATTTTTCTTAGTTTTCCCAGAAAACATGATTTGACACTTCGCGCAAATTGTCTTCATGTCAAAGCCTGTTATCACAGAAAAATAAGAAAAATATTTCAAAATGTCATTTGCTGAAATTTTACCCAGTGCATTTAATAGCTTTATCACTAACTCTGGCTATGGTAATGGCTTCATCATCTGTTAAACTTTGGTCATGCTAATGGGTGTATCGTCTCACTTATGTCCTTGATTGTCCTGGTGTATTTGGAATCTATGTGTGCAATTTTTGAGAGATCCATTGAATACCAGACACAAATTGAGCTTCGGTGTAAATGTGTGGTACCTTACAGACACCACACTGTCACTGAACAGCAGTCAAGGGAAATTGATACAATTTCAGGGGAGACAACTGTCAACATGGACTTGCATTCTATCTGAAAATAGGTCTACTCTTAAAGCACCAGCACCATTTAAATTTGCAATTGCGTATTTTTATATTTTTTCAATGTCTTTAAAAACAACATAAAAAAGGTCTACTCTTAAAGAAAGAATTTGCTTCTCAGCGGGAGCAAATCTTTCCTTTTAGAGTGGATCACTTTTTAGGCAAAACAGTTTGAAGGAAGGCAAATTGGAAGTCAAAAGAGTTGTCTCCCTTGTACAAATGGCAGAAAATCTAGGAAGTACATCCAGCTGCATTAAATCATTATGTTGGCAAATTTTATCAAATCATGTGATGCTCTAGTTTGTCTCAATCCAAGAGCAGGGGTCAAATATTTTTGATATATTAAGGTCAACAGTGCCTGCATGGATTTTGTGGAAGAAGGCTTGACTCCTGCTGGGCTTCTGGTGTTGGCCACTGCAGTTCATCCAGCATCTCGCCAACATGACTGGTGTTTTGCCAATGCCTGCTAACCCAGAAGAAATATCCGAGACATGCTGAACAGAATCCAACTTGTCTGAAATAGTAATAGGACAGACTGAAACTGTTTCAGTTTGATTGTGCATTGCTCATTCACTCTTAATTCTTTTTGGAGGAAATGTACTATGTCAGACTCCTTGAACGGCAATTGGTAACATTTAAATTTCACTTACCATTTCATTTGCTAGTTGGCTTCCCAGTGGGCAAGATTGTCCAAGTCCTGTTGAAATATTCTGCATTCTTCTTCACAAGTTATGTTTAAATAAAGGACACAGTCATCTGCCAGCAGATATTCTGATAACCTTAAGTATTCCGGGAGATCAGCCATGAAGAATAAGGATCTGTCCAAGGACTGATCCTTTGGGGACTCCAAATAAGACTGGGACTGAGCCTGACATTGAAATATAAACATTTGAGTTTTTAATTTCAATAATGCCCATTCATAACTGTATTGAGGGATACTCTTCAGACACTGGAATGGGGCTAATCCTTGGATATTGCACGAAAAAAAAAAATCCAGTGTAATGTGACAAAACTATAGAAAACACAGCAGCATCAAATGGGTTTAGAGTAGAGTTGCTGCAGCAATTTGCTGATCTTTTTTGTTCTTCATGACCGTTCAGTTGCTGTGGCGTGTGTCAAGAGCTCAACAGCATTAATCGTTAAAGGCTTTATCATTTTACTATAATCCGGTTAATTATGTCCCCCCCCTACCGAAGGGCGTGAGGGTGTGGGGGTTGGTGGGGGGACATTGTTTTTGGGACGGATCCCATTGGCGTCAGCATTGGCGTAGAACTTCTTGTCCATTCTGTAACTTGAATACTCTTTGGAATATTTTGATGATACTTGGTAGAAATGTAGAACAGGACCAGACTATGTGTCATGTACAAGAACGACAACTCTGCCTTTCTTACTTTTGGATTTATCACCCTTTATTTTATTTGAAAAAGACTTTGTGTCTACTCTGTAACTCGATTACCCTTTAGAATATTTTGATGGTACTTGGCAGAAATGTAGAACAGAACCAGACGACATGTCGCATACAAGAATGACAACTCTGCCTTTCTAACTTTTGGCGTTATCTCCCTTTGTTATATTTGACAATGATTATCCATTGATTTCGTGTCTGCTCTGTAAGTCAAAGACCCTTTGGAATATTTTTATGATACTTGGTAGAAATGTAGAACAGGATCAGACGACATGTCGCGTACAAGAATGACAACTCTGCCTTTCTTACTTTTGGCGTTATTTCCCTTTGTTATGTCTGACAGTGATTATCCATTGATTTCGTGTCTGCTCTGTAACTCTAAGACCCTTTGGAATATTTTTATGATACTTCGTAGAAATGTAGAACAGGACCAGACGATGTGACATGTACAAGAATGACAACTCTGCCTACCTTACATTTGGCATTATCTCCCTTTTTTTTAGATTTGACAGTGTAATCCATTGATTTCGTGTCCGCTCTGTAAGTCAAAGACCCTTTTGAATATTTTTATGATACATGGTAGGAATGTAGAACAGGATCAGAAGACATGTCACGTACAATAATGACAACTCTGCCTTTCTTACTTTTGGCATTATCTCCCTTTGTTATATTTGACAGTGATTATCCATTGATATTCTGTGCGCTCTGTAAGTCAAAGACCCTTTGGAAAATTTTTATGATACTTGGTGGAAATGTAGAACAGGACCAGATGATGTGTGGCATAAAAGAATGACAACTCTGGCTTTCTTACTTTTGGAGTTATCTCCCTTTGTTTTGTTTGAAATAGATTTCTCGTTTGCTCTGTTACTGGAATACCCTTTGAAATATTTCGATGGTACTTGGCAGAATTGTAGAACAGGACCAGATGGCTAGTTCCTTACAAGAATGATAACTCTGCCCTCCTTACTTTTGCTGTTATCTCCCTTTGTTATTTTTGACACTGATTATGCATTGATTAGTGTCTGCTGTGTAAGTGGAACACTCTTTGGAATATTTTGATGATACTTGGTAGTAATGAAGAACAGGACCAGACGACATGTCACATAGAAGAATGACATCTTCGGCTTTTTTACTATTAGAGTTATCTCCCTTTCTTGCGTTTGAGTTTGATTTCTTGTCCCTGCTCTGTAACAAATACCCTACGGAATATTTTGGTGATGCTTGGTACAAATGTAGAACAGGATGAGATGATGTGTTGCGTACAAGAATGACAACTCTGGTGGGATTTTTGTGGGGGGTTAGGGGGGCATTTGTTTTTTGTTTTGTTTTTTCAAAAAAAATTTTTTTTCTAGTTTATCATCTAAATATAGTCATGTTAATGGCTTTATCATCTAACTTAGGTCGTGTTAATGACTATATCATCTAACTGTGATTGGGTTTACCTTTACCACTCTCGGCTAATTCAGCAGACGATATTGTGAAATATTTTTCTTATTTTTCAGAGGAAACAGGATTTGACACGTCATGCAAATTGTCTCCATTGATCAAAACCTGTTTTCTGGGGGAAAATGAGAAAAATATTTCAAAATGTCTGCTGAAATTTTTATCAGAGTGCTAAGCCTTAATGGTTTTATCACTAACTCTGGCCGTGTTAATGACTTCATCATGTAAAGTTGGTCATGTAACTGGCCTTATCTTCTAACTTTGGTCATCAATCATACTGGTGTAATGGGAATCTAGACGTTGTTTGTAATTTTTGCAGAGATTCTTTGAATACTGGGCGCGAATTCAGCTTCGGTCTTAGAGTGAGATAATGCCTAAGAGATGCCACGTTGTCATTGAACACCTGTTAAGGGAAATGGATACATTTTCAGGGTAGGTAACTCTGTCAAAATGGGTTGCCAGCCTATCTGAAAATAGGTCTTCTATTAAAAGAAAGAATTTGCTTCGCATGGAAGCACATTCTTTCCTTATAGAGTAGACCGCTTTTCAGACGAGACTAGATGTGCAGAAAGGCAAACAGGAAGCCAAAGTTCTCCCTTGTATAAATGGTGGATAATCTAGCCAGTGTATCCAGTCCCATTAAAGCACGGAAGCTGTAATTATACCCCTGCACACTGTCTTTGTTGGGGAGTACACTGTTTTAACGTTTTCCGTCTGTATGTCCATCCGGCCGTCCGTCTGTTACGTTTTGGTCCTTGCGGGCACTGTTAATGGAACTTCCTTGATTTGTTGGCATATTTGATCAGAATGCATTCTTTCTGGATGAATAAAACTGTGCTCTTGTTTGTTCAGTAATGTTGGACTATTTTATAGTGTCAAGTGTCACAGTTGCCATTCTTAAACCTTTACCCTCTCTGGGCATAATCATCAGACGCAGATGACAAATTGACGACGTTTTTATTATTTTTCCCAGAAAACGGGATTTGACATTTCCTATGGAATGTTAACCTAGTATGCTAAGCGTTAATGAGTATTCTAGATGTTTCTAAAGCGCTTCATTTCTGGAAGACGTACGATATAATTTGTACCGCGTCAAGCTAAAAATGCCATCGAGCATGCGCAAAATGTGCGGATTCACATCATCATACGCATGGGCAAAGTATCATCCGGGCATTTGCTCTTTATTGAAACATTATGTAGTATCAAATGATTCTGTGGACAGCAAAGGCCCTGATGAGACTGTGCGAATGCGCAGGCTGATCTGGGCCTTCGCTCTCCGAATATGCCCGAAGACACGTTTTCGCATGATGCGACCCATTTATTACCGTCTCACCAATTTTACATATATATAAAACATTTCATATATCCCATAAAAATAAGAGAGTAAAACTGCTGTCCATATATGAACTATGAGAGACGATGACCCAGGTCAAGTATAAACATAAATATCATAATACGATGTAAGCGAACCCCGTGTCGGCTGTGCCACTTTGAATAGCACCATACCGAAACCGGGCGGACGAAAGACCAGGCGGAGGAAATTGATGCCCAAACAATAAATCCTTCGCACCCGGGTCCGCCACGATGACCAACTATAAAAGGACACAGAGCAGGCCTTCACTACCACATTATACCATTATAAAAGAATTGTACGTATGAATTATGAACAATGATTAAAAATTGACTTAAATACTTTTATATCGAGTATATACATAAATATCACATAAGGGAAGACATAAACCTACTCTGCACGAAATAACATGTGGCGGAAACCAATGTCCAAACAACACATATGTTGTTTCATTGTGTATTGTGGGTACTAAGTGGTGTGAAAACTAGTCTTGTAGAAAATGTAAATGTACAATACAAGTTCAATCAAATGCGTTTCAATCAAAAAACATATACCTCATACGTATATTGTAAGAAATTATTGATCCGTAACGTCCGAAAATGTACCGTAGGACATGTGCAGTCTGATCAGAATCTTCACCAGGCGCATTTTTGGATAGGGTAGGATGCAAAGTTTCTTCATGCGGATAACGAAGACTGATCAGACTGCCTCGATGCGCAGGTTGATTTGAGTCTTCGTTCGGCGAACATGTAAAAAAGCCGGGTACATTATCTCACGTTGAGGCTCATATAATCTGAGCGTAGACTTCTTTGACAGTTAATATTGAATGCACATTATTGCATGCCTCATAAACGCCGATAGCTTCCACCCAGATCTTCTTTCTGACATTGCTAGTTTGCTAGCTGCATTTTTTCACAAACTGAAACAAATTCTGTACAAGTATGAGCTTTCACAAAAGCTTGGTCTACGCTAAGCATAACGTAGACCAAGCTAAACTTAGTTTTTTTTATGAAAGCTAATACTTGGTTATATATAAAGAGCAGTCCTTGTAAAATAGCATAGGACCAGTCTTCTGACCTTTCATAAAGTGCTTCCGGAGGAATGGCAATAAATTTATGGACTGACGTGTCAGTAAATAATAATGCGGCAATATATTGTATCAGTTTAAGTTAAAAGAATGTCATCCAGACATTAAAAACCTTACGGGTTTTTAGAATCTAGGAAACAACATTGCCCTTTCGGACTATCGGACTATCGAACGCAGGTGCTGGCTCCTGTGCAAATGCGCTGATTAACCCATTTATGCCAAGTAGACTCTGATGCCCCAACTCTTTGGACAGGTCCATTGCCAGTAGAAGGGGTATTTGGTTGACATTTTTTTATTAATATGCTTTATAGAAATTCCTGTATTTAATGTAAACTATGAAGACCCTGATTAGACGCCGCATTCTGTGGCATCTGATCTGGGTCTACATTGTTTGCCATTGTCTCTTTTATGGGACGCTAGGCATAAATGGGTTAAGTCAATATACCTAATCTGCTTTCGACATTTGTTTGTGTTAAGGTTTTACGGCCCAGTCAACCCTATGGGGTCATGTCGAGTGCGATCAGTTTACCTAACCACATGTTTACTTGGCAGGCTTAGTCCTCTATGCGGTTAACCAGTATTGTGCACATTCTTTCGCCAGAAACTGACAACTGCCCTTCTTGAATCAGCGGAAGGGAGAGAATGACCGTAGAAAATATTTCATGATCAAACTGCTTTCGACATCTTTCAGAAAGTGGTTTTTATGCCTGATGCATTATAAAGAGGTTAATTTGCAAACTTTTATCATGAGTTAATGCAAAACCTTTTATCGTAAGTACTTATGTTTAACCCTTGTCCTGCTGAATAAATTAAGAAGCCACACCCATTTCTAATTGTCAGCCAATCAGATTACTTGATCCATGTTGTTGATATAAAATCACATACTTAATGGCAAACAGTGTAGATCCAGATCAGTTGGCTTCTTTGGAAGCCAACTGATCTGGATCTATACTGTTTGCAAAGGCAGTGTATATCCGGGTTCAGCAGGACAAGGGTTAAAAAGTTTTTTTTATCCATCGGTTTTCAAAAAATGGAATACTTTCATTCTTTCCTACAGTAAATATGGCCGCCAGCTATGCATAACTCGACCGTGTAGGTAACCTGAAGGCAGGTTTTCAACAAGTTCCACTCGTTCAAATTTTCTGAAAATTTCACAATGTGGTTGGAAACATTTAAAATCAGTAGAGAAAAGATAAAAATGTATTTCCTAGATAAAAAGTAAAAAAAAAACAAAACCAAAAACCACCTTACCTATTTGCATAGGTCAGACTAGTTTTTGGGCATAAATTTAGTTTCATGGTAAATATTTGAGAACAAAGTACAGAAATAAAAGACAACCGGTTTCTAATAAGATATGGTCAATTAGAACAAAATATTTTCATTTAAAATAAAACGCCAAGCAAAAAGCGTCTTTCCGAGTGATGTCAAAAGGACAGTAGATAAATAATTAGGTGCCACTGTTCGGATCGCTTGTTGTAATCCTTCCATTAACTAGGTCAGATATGCGATTATAAAATTCCCAGTCAAATTCCCAGGGCTCAAGTGGGAACACTTCTATCTTTGCTGTGCTGCTTTGAATGTCACCTTGGAATGTCACACAGTACACAGTGCCAACAGCTGGTTCTGGGGGTGAAATAGTGAGAATGACAGTTGACGTCTTTCTGTCTGGGAAGGACTGATTTACCTGAAAGATGCATCATAATTTGTGAGAAAAAAAAATCTGCAGACGACATTTTGAAATATTTTTCTTATTTTTCCCAGAAAATAGGCTTTTACAAATTGTCTCCCCAGGAGACAGTTGCATGAAATGTCAAACCGTATTTTCTGGGACAAATAAGAAAAAAATATTTTCAATTTGTTGTCTGCCAAATTAGCCCATAAAAGCGGTAGAGGTCAAATGAACCGCATCGTAAGAAATATCTTATGGCACGATATCTCAGCGAAGACTCTGATCAGGACCTCCGATTTCCCTACATACAGCATAAGAGCCATTTTCGCACTAGATACACGTGCTGGATGTTCAGCCATTTTTATACAAGGAGACAACTTGTGACTTCCATTCTGCTTCCTGAAAGGGGTCTACTCTAAAAGGAAAGCAGTTGCATTTGCTGTCCTTTTACAGTAGACCTTTTTCTTACAGCTAGGAGCCTAATTTTGACAGAGTTGTCTCCTTTGAAAGGGCGTCTGTTCCCCTCAATGTCTATATCAAATATTTGCAATGCATTCTTATAGGTAGCATTCAACTAAATTCACGAGGCGTGACTCGGCCTCTTTTTGGAAAGATTTGATAGAGAAGAAAATCCCTAGAGTGATATCATTGGTCATATGTATTTAACTTATTTCAATATAAGAAAAGGCCCTTTCAGCCAAAACAAAATTATGTTTGTTTCAGATTTACATCTGCGAAGCGAACAATGTTACGGAATAATTTTAGGCTACCCTTATGAAAAAATATACCATAAAATTTAGTGCGGACCTATATGTAAACAAATACAAGCACATCTGGTTCCCGATCGAGTAGGGCTTCATTGCGAGTCGCCCTGGCGAGCCGCATATTAAGGTGCTTGTGCTTATAACACATCTATGGTGGCATATTTCTGCCACGAGATAGCTAGGTAGCTATCACGATACTTTCAATAATTATCTTGATATTTCGATGTTTCCTGAAAAGATTATCTTAATAGTTTAAAGTTTCCTGGAAATATTATCGCGAAAGTTTACAGTATTATCGCGATATTTTTTGCGTTAGTGCCCAGAGCTGCCATTTATTTTCTGTTATCTACAGATAGAACCGAAATCGGAATACCTTTGTTTATACTGTTGAAATTCACAGAGGGTATTTACCAGCGACTTTTAAGGTAAGAGTTTGTACTAGGTAATCGCCAATCGGTGCGTAGAAATCCCAGAATGTCATATCCGCTTGTGTTCTATTTATAGCTACCTCGCTACCATGAAAAAATTATCGCGATAATTTTATCTAGATACTAATGTCAGTTCCGAGCAGTATCACGAAATTTTGCGTTAAAATATTTTCTGGAAATTAAAAAACATATCTAGATAATTCAAGTTATTGCGATAATCTTTTCAGGAAAACTTTTTATTTTCTGGAAAATTAAGAATATTATCGCGATAGCTATCTAGCTACCTCGTGGCAGAAATATGCCACCATACATATCAAATACGGGAATTATACCGAACCCAGTTTAAGCGGAAGAAGCTATGAAGACTGTTGACATAGCAGTCGTGCATCTGATAATGAATAGAATAGATGTATGGCCTCTTTCGGGTATACAGTTAAAGAGATCGTTTCCATACCGATTTCGCCCTCAAATGAAATTCTGCCTCAGCAAGTACGAGAATTCATCAAGACATTGAAGGAGGAGCTTATAAAGGATTGGTGCGTCCAGTCCTGGAGTAAGCAGTTAAGTTTGGGACCCCAAGGTTCCCGACTGAGTAGGGCTTCATTGCGAGTTGCCCTGGCGAGCTGCATATTAAGGCATTGTGATAATCGCACATCAAATTCGGGAATCATTGTAGGTCTTACTCTTTGTTGCTTTGTGGTTTATTCTACGAGGTGATTTGTTTTTAGTCTTGACTTGTGTTATTTTGTTCTTCTTGTATTTTTCAGTCCTTTTAGCATTGCGATTACCTCGCTTGGGGAAGAAAGAGCTAATCTTAGTGCTTTTTCATACGTTTGTTCGATTTGCGCTTGTGTGGTTTTGTCTGTTTCCTCTTCCTCTTCGTGTCTGGGAAGGGCGGCATGTGATTGTGGCACTCCCTGGACTTTTATCTTATTTTTTTAGCTCACCTGAACTATGCTCAGGATGAGCTATAGTGATCACTTTTTGTCCGTCGTCCGTCCGTCTGTCCGTCTGTCCATTAACATTTTCAAACGACAATCTGCCTCTTTGTTAAGTTGCCATGGCAACAGAAAGCTCCCATAGACTTACAATGGGAAAATGGTTAAATTGCATTTTTCTCCATAACAAGTGATGTTATGTGAACCATATTTGGCATTTATGATCATTAGATGATTGTATATCCAGTTTATGTATTTGATGACCAGTGGCTATTTTGTTTTGGAAACATAAAAAAAAAAAAAAAAAAAAAAAAAAATAAATAAAAAGACAACTCCTCCCAAACCACTGAAGCAGTAAGACTCTAATTTGGTACAAATGTTGCTTGGATAAGGACAATTCCAAATAGCGAAAAGTTTTGTGGTCTGCCTCTTGGTTTGGTTGCCAAGGCAACAGAAATCTGCCATAGACTTATAATGAGGGGGTGGACAGTGGGGTAGGCACTACCCACTTCCCTCCCCCTTACCCCACTTCCCTCCACCTTTCCCCCCACTTCCCTCCCCCTTTCCCCCACTTCCCTCCCCCATTACCCCCACTTCTTTCCCCCGAGCAAATTATTCCCTCCCCTAAATTAGAATTTTCAATATCCCCAACGCTATAATTAAATTCAAACATGACTATGCAATATACATTCATGCAGATTTTGAACCCAAACTACACCCCTAATTTTTGCCCCCAAATCGATATTTCCTTAGCATTTGCACACCTTTTACAGAATAGCTAAAGATTTGCACCCTCCATTTCAAAAGTCTGCGTAAGGGCCTGCATATGAGCCATATGGAAAACAGGTATCACAATGTTGTGGGCCTTGATCCGGTCCTACACTGGTCAAGAAAGAATGTGGCGGGCCTACGTCCGGGCCTAATCTGATCCACATTGGCACAAAAACAGTCGTATTAATTACTGAAATCAAAACTCAAGAAAACCATGTAACTCTGTATCTTCTTTTAATATTTTTGATAAGCATGGTCCCACACTTGGGGGTCAGTGAGAACAATCATCTTTTTTGTGGTTTTCTAAAAAAAATGAGAGTTAAATGTTGAACGTGTGTGGTGGTTGACAAAACATGGACCACTTACGGATATGGACTCATGGACTTACGGACCTATTGACAATACACGGACTGCACAACAAAATGCGGAGCAATTATTCAGGGATCTCTTGACAAATCACGGACCTATAATTCACGGACTTGACAAACCACGGACCTATTATTCATGGACTTGACAAAGCACGGACCATTATTTAAATTACGGACGCCATTTATGATATATGAAAAAAAAAAAAAAACAAAAAAAAAACAAAAAAAACTAGGAGTAATATCAAAATCGGAATTTAACGTGACGTTATGGATAATGTGACGTTACATTGTCAAAGATACCTATATGTACTTTGAAGTACTCCAACTGAACATATTTTTTTTATACCCATCCTAATGATGTATGTAGGTCTGCGCTGGATTTGTTTCTCGAAATTCAGCTGCGACGATGCTGGTTTTGTCAATTTGTATGACAGTGCAGGCGGTACTTACAGTTCGTGCCGCTGAAATGGCAGTTGCAAACATGATGTTTAGCCCTATGCCGAAAATCTTTGTTAGACACTTTAAATGCTCTGTACAAACGAATACAAATGACTGTGGTTTTACACCATTGCAAATATGGTCAGCATTCTAAATGGAACTGATCCTAGTGGCATACCATATACTGTCTCTAAAATGAGAGATCATCTTATCAAAGGACTTAAGAATCAAAACATAACAGTTTTCCCATACAGAAAATTATCTGTTGTGCTTCATTATATAGGCTTAATATGTGATTTGTTTGTTGCCCGTAATGATCAATGGATGAGTTAGAAGACCTTCAAACGTCCCGAACAAATATATATTTTTTACATTTTTACCACTATGGAAGATGAGAGCGATGGTTGGGATTCCGTAAAGCTAGCTTAACCGAACCCTCCCCCCCCCCCCCCACCTCCCCCACACACAAACATACACTGACGCCCCTGAGTAATTCATTACTGGCCGTTCCGAGGCGGTACTTTCATTATGGTACTTTTTGTTAAATGTTATGTAGTGTTTCACTTTCTAATGTTTAACTTTCAACAAGTATGTATGTTTAAGATAATTCAGTTAAGTTTGGGTTACAGAGTTGCCACCATTTTGGAAAAAAAGTTGCCAGCTCTGCTTGCAATCTGTGATCATATGAGACAATCAATTAAAATTATGATTTATTATTTAGTTATTTTATAGTTTTAGTGCTACGGACCAATTTTCGGACCATAACTGATCATTCACGGACCAAGGACTTTTAACAGACGATCTGATTGCTATAGTGTACGATGCACCAATTACGGACTATTTACGGACTATTCACGGACCACGGATTACTCACGGATCAATTAGCGGTTAAGTTTACTATATTTTGCATTAATACAGACTATTCACGGACCACGGACACGGAATTTTTATTGGTCTGTAAGTCCATGAATGGTCCGTGTTTTGTCACCGGGCAACGTGTGATTGATTTGATTGAGTTGGGGTTAATGACACGTCAACCCTTGTGGGTCATTTTGTGTCATCTCCCAGAGAAAGGGAGAAGAGAGATAGGAGATAGTAGAGGAGATGAAAGAGAGGGACAGGGAGGAAGGAAAATGAATGAAAGTGAAGAAACAGAAGAAATAAAAACATTCCCCCTCTACCTTTACCTGCCACAAGGAAAGCAGACCTTGTCCAACTGTAAGCCAATATCAGTTACACGATACCTTTGCCTCACCCAACCGCCTCACCGGGCAACGTGTATATTCCGTGTTTGGAATACCTGACAGAAAATTCACTCTGGATCTCGTTTTTTTTTTTTTTTTTTTTTTTTTTTTTTTTTTTTTTTGAACAGCGCAAAAGTCCTTATCCAACAATGACCAAATAAAATGATTGTCTACGGCAGACAGATAAATATTTCTAAAAATGTGTATTGCCACCGACAACAGCTATTTTGTGAACGTTCAGAATCAAATGGAAGTAATCAACTAGAGATAAACCGAAATCGGACGTAAACGAATTCAATGTAAACCACGGTTGGCGGAACACTCCTCGTCGGTGAAGTGAAATCGACGCCGGATTCATTGTAAATAGACCTGAATTTACTTTAATACGTCTATTAGATACTTCTGATACCCAGTTATTGCATCGAAGTACATAAAAATAGAGTAAAATCGGTAAAGTACAACAAATTTTGGTATAACCCCCGCCCCCAAAATTCCCCTACCCCCGCCCCCTCTTCCCCCGTCCCCGCCCCCTCTACCCCCGTCCCCCGCCCCTTTACCACCGTCTCCCGCCCCCTTTACCCCCGTTCCCCGCCCCCCCTTATCCCCGTATCCCCGCCCCCTGTCCACCCTCTTTAATGGGAAAATGGTTTAATTGCACTTTCTCCATAACTAGTGAAGTGATGTGAACCATATTTGGCAGTTATGATCATCTGATGATTGTCTACCCAGTTTCTATGTTTTATGACCGGTGGCCATTTTGTTTGGTTGCCATGGCAACATTCAATTTTGAAAAAAGACTTTTTCAAATGACATCTTCAAAACCACTGCAGCAGTATGACTAATTTGGTACGAAAGTTGCTTGGGTAAGGGCAATTCAAAATAGCTATAATTATGGTGGTCTGCCTCTTGGTTTGGTTGTCATGGCAACAGAAAGCTCCCATCGACTTATAATAGGAAAATGGTTAAATTGCATTTTTATGCTCCGCCACAAAATATGGCAAGTGTATTATGTTATACCGTCCGAATTTTTAAGTGTCCTTCGGTCTGTCTGGGCAAACATCCAATGTTTAAGGGATATGTTTGGGCTATTTTGGACATAATTTTGAAGGTTTTTGAGGTTTATTCTGTTTAAAATGCATTAGCTAGCCCCTAAACCAAAAAATGATAATTTGAAGAAGAATGTGTAAAAAACACATTCTTCTTCTTTAAAACCAAGAACTGCTTAAATGATGATCCTTTCAATAGTTGCAATGACAGAATTGAAAAAAAAATGTTGCATAACAAATGCATATCCGCAGTGGCTATTTCACTCAGTGGAGCGAGTTGTGGCCCATGGGCCTCTTGTTTTAAAATACCGAACCTAGCTTAAGCGGAAGTTGCTACGAAGACTGTTGACATAGCAGTCGTGCATCTGATAATGATTAGGATAGAATGTTTTATTGTCCAGTTATGACCTTTTTCGGGTATACAATTAGAGATCGTTCGCTTCCATACCGATTGCATCCTCAAATGAAATTATGCTTCAGCAAGTACGCTTTATCAAGACATGGAAGACGGAGCTTTGGCAGTGTGGTCATTTAGTCGTTTTATCAACTACTGAGGGATGGGGGAATTTGTATGTACAGTTTTTGAAAGAGAGTGCAAGTGCTACTACTGAGGTCAATGGGAAATATTTAGTGGAATGCACCCTATTTTCTGAACCAACTGTAACCCAACAAAAGATCGTGTAAAAATAAATCATACAGCTTTTGACATGTTGAAGGCAAATTCTATATCAGTTATGTAACTTTAATTTACATTTCTTTTAATGAGACTAGACAATTCTGATACATTTTCCGCCATTTTTTGCAAGGAGATAATTTTTGTGAGCCCATTCTGGGATATTTGAACATTTATATGAGGGTCACTGATGATGCCTGACTGTATGTCAAAACTGGCCCAGAAAGTTTGTCACTGCAAGTTCTAATTCGCCCAAAGGACACACCTTGGTTTACTTCAGGATTGAGACTAAGCATACGTTTACGAGGCGGATTAAGGAAAAAAGCTTTGCGAACCAATCAAGATGATGAGAGTGTTCGCAGAGCATTCTGTGGGTAGCTAAGGATTCAAAGCGTCTTCAGGCACACTGTTTTCGTTTGGCGCACTTTAAATCTTTTAGGAAATGCTGTGACCCGGCTCTAATGGAGAATGTTCACAATTCTTTAAAAAAAAGTATTAGCTTTCACAAAAAGCTTCTGGGTCTACGCTTAGCACACAATATGAAAGCTAATACCTGTTCATGATAACGTTGAGCGGTCCATTGAAAATAGCATTGGACCAGTCCATGACCTTTCATAAAGTGCTTCCGGAGCAATGGCAAACATTCCGACTTCCTGTTTGCTTTATTGCACACCAAGTCCATTCTTTAAAAGGGTCTACTCTATAAGTAAAGAATTAGCTCCCTCTTGGAGCAAAGTCATTCCTTAATGAGAAAATCCTTTTTCAGAAGCAGGCAATATCAATTTTGATAGAGCTGTCTCCATGAAAGTGTATCAATTCCACGTGAATGAAAATCTGTTATACGAAGGAATAGAAAAAATACCTGGTATATTCCTGCTTTAATTAAATCAGGACCATACTCATAGAATAGCCTCAGCTCAATACTTGGTCGGGGTACTCCTGACGATTGACATTTTATGCTTATTTTTTCTGTTGTCTTTTCTACTACACCCGTCGCTGTAGCATCAATTTCCGACGTTTCACCGAAAATAACTTCCGTGAAAGTTTCACTTATAGCCTGCCCACTTTTTGCCCTGAAAGTATTTTTATTAACAAAATATGGAGATGCCAAGGAAAGGGTAAAATTACGTACCTGGGAGAGAAAATACATGTACTATGCAAATATACATACATGATCCCGTTTCCTGAGAGATAAATACAGTGTACCATTGAATTTTTTGTGTAATAAGTATTTTATTCAATATCCGTACATATAAAGTATGTAGATTTATAAATACAATTCGATGCATTCGACAGAGTATTGAATGGGATACATATTTCAGGAGCTAGAGTCTTTCAACAACATGAATTTCTATTAGCAAGGTCTTTTCATTTTTAATTTTGTTTGCTCTTCCTCTTGGTGTCATTGATAGGCTATGTTCTGTGATTGTGGCTGTTACTGGACAGCTTCTATCCTATTTTTATGCATATATACATGTGGAAGCGTTGAGGAGCTTGCTAAAATATAGATTTTGGTCGGATAACGAGGTTGTGCAGTCATTCCATTAACACTCAAGTGAAATAATTGGTCGCTGCCACATAAAATCATACCTATCCATTTTTATGGCTCGTTAGCATAGTGGCAAATTTGAGGACTACAACTAAACGATTTTGAATCGGACTTACCTCCCCAGACCCTCTAACGGTAGGTTTTACTAATGACCGTTGTGTGGCCTTGTTGCTGCTCGCTTCGGGGCTTTTTCATGCTTTGCCAGGTTCATTGTCTTTTTGTTCTGTTTAGTGGATCCTCTCTAGTATTGTGATCATCTTGTAGGGGCAGAGGGTTGCTTTGCTTTTCTTTGGTAAGAGGCTTATTTACTGTCTTTCGTGGTTTGTTTGCTCTTCCTTTGGATGTCACTGGTAGGTTATTATCTGTGATTGCAGCTATTCCTGGACATATTCTATACTGTGTTCTATTCCATTATCACAGTCATTTTTTCAACATTCAAGAAAATATTTCAACGGCTTCTGCTCAGTCGATTTATCGAAGTGTACATGTTTCGAATATACTCTCGACCAATCAAACTGCGCTAAATTAGTGTGGAGACGTTGATTTGCAATTATAGTGATGATTAGATTTTACATGGTTAATACAATGGTAGAAAATGAAGTTACCTGCAGATATACTTTCCCTCGTTGATTTGATCATCAGTTTCTACTGTATAACCCACCAGATGCGAGTATTCATCTGTTATAAATTCTTCTGCTGTATTCAGCAAATACTCCAGACTATCAGTTCCCACTTTATACAGCGATGCCGTGGGTTGAGGATTACCCATTGCAAAACAAAGCAAGGTACTTCTTTTTAAAAAGACATACGTCTCCTTATTTAAAGGCAATACACTAACGGTATTTTCCGGTACCACATCATGCGACACTGGAGAATATATTTTGACAATGACAGTTTGAGTTACAGCCCTTAAATATTCAATGGAAGATGGTTCATTAATTCCAATTTGAAGCAACCCTCCAAACTGAGTGCATTCTGTGCCAATATTTATGGTCAACTGTATAGTATCCTCGTTTATCGTGACTGTCTCAGGTACATATATGCAATTCGTTTCAGAAATTCCGTCTCCCACTTCAACTACATCAGGCGGTTCGGCACTTGAATTTAAGCTATAATAAAACACTTCTAACGCCTCTTTTATATTCACTTCATCACCTTGTGTCTGTGAGGCATTTCTTAGTTCTTGCTGAAGTTCTGAGTCAATTTTAACAGTAACATTAATACTCAAATTAGTATTGATAGGCGCCACGACATTATTATCTATGTGTATAAATTCACTTCTCCACGCTGGCACTTGTGCGGATCCCGGTATTGGTCCTGCTCTGTTATTGAAATGACTGTATATACTCTTACTCATTGTATGTATTTCTAGACGCATGTATATCACGTCGATGATGTCTGGAATTGTAATGTTGGTAGCGAAAACAGTAGCATTATCTCCAGGCTTCCAAACAGTTCCGGCTGAAATCATATCAAACGCTGCTGTTTTCATTACAGAATAAGTACACTTCACTTCACTCAAATTATTCAAAATGCAGACTTTTTTTCTTTTTGTTCTCTTTCAAGTGCCAGTACCCAGTGGACATGACGTTTACAAAGAGCGAATTAACGTCGATGCAACGTCATGGCATTTTAAAAAGAAATCTAGAACCTCAGACCATATGTTTGTTTTAAGAATGTTAATAGAAAAAAAAAAAAAAAAAAAAAAAAAAAAACAACAAAAAAAAACAAGATTAGATGGGTAAGTTATATACATGCTTTATTGACTTTCGGAAAGCTTTCGATATAGTAGAACGCAATATTCTATTTTACAAACTCAGGCAAATAGGAATTTCTGGGAACTTTTATAACATTATAAAGGATGTGTATACTACAGTGGCGACAGCCTTTTTTATGTCCACGGAAACGCATGCAAAACGCTTGTTAACGGTTTGGAAACGGAGCGTTTGCATCACGAAAACATGCCTATATAATTTTGACCTCCTTGAACCCCACTTTTATATAGTAAAACTGGGCGGTTCTAACGAGACCCACAATCTATGTTTTGAGCAGAAATATGAAAGAAATATCAGATTTTTGTCTAAAAAATTTCTGTTTTTGGAGGTGAAAATTTCAATATATTTGAATAGGCGTGTTTTCGCAATGACCACGCTTAAACGATCGTTTACAGTTTTAGCCAATCAGATCATCGTTTCTTAAACGTTTCAAGCGTTTCAAATATTAACCAATCACATTAGCGTTCGGAAAACGCTGTCATGGAAACCATGTCTGGTTTCAAACGTTTTAGCGTTTGCAGAGTTAGCCAATCAAAATCCCGCGGACTCAATTTATTTTAGATCTTTTGTTGTTGTTTTTTCCAGTTTCACTAAATTATAATAGTTATAAAATTAATAAAAATAATAGTGAAATAATTTTGTGGAGACGGGTATCTGATGCAATAAATAGGAAATGTGTTTTGACAGACAGTGAATGTGGCCGGACTCTGTAGCTCAGTCGGATGCGCGTCTGACTGGTGATCAGGAGTCGCGGGTTCGATGCTTGCCGGTGCAGTCAGGTAATAGTTGTTTGTTGCACACTATTTTCTCACCTGAGACAAACACTGGGTACATAAATATTTCGATTATGAATTATATTGAATGCAATGATTAGACTCACATCAATGAATGTAATATTTGTAATAATAATAATAATAATAATAATAATAATAATAATAATAATAATAACTAAACATATATTTTCAAGTCACGGTTTTGCAGATTAACATTTCACTATATCAGCTTATACAGGAATTCGCTGTCCAAGATTGCGGATAAGTAAACGGTAGGAAAAAAAAATCTAGAGTAAATACATGTATTTCGTTATATTTTCCTTCCGTGATGATCTAGGATGTTAGATGGTGGCAATTAGCTATTAAAGACACACTTTGGATTGCATAACACCCTAATGACCATAAGCAGATAAAAAATAAGAAATTCTTGGTGACTTTGGCCAACCTTATAGATAGGGGCCTAATAAGGGGAAATTATTGACATTAGTAAAGTTTATGATTAAGACATAGAAACAGATAAAGTCGGTAATTTGGCGAAAGGTTGGTGTGCATTTTTTTTTCTTTTTATTCATTAAAATATAGCTGGTTGTTTTTTTATAAAATTGCCTCGCAAAGGCAGTTCTAATGAATACCCACAGCATATTTTATGGATAAATACAAACACTTATGTCTTAATATGCTAGTTTATCATCAAATTCCCTCTTTATCTGGTTCTTAACTGCATAAATTTCCACTAGCACAATTTCAAAGCTTTCGTCAAACTAAAAGATAATCACTAAAAAGGGTATGATAAATAAATCCATTGTTCAGGAAAAGCATAATTTTGGAGCACTTTTCTTTTCGCAAAGACATTTGAGAATTATCATTTACCACGCTATGGGCAGTTTCAGCAGACAAGAAATTAATAAGATTTTGTTTTTATTTTTCCTGAAAAATAGGATTTGAAATGTCAATGCCATTTTACGGGAAATATAAGAACAAAATCTTTATTTTTCTTTCATTCCCAGCAGTTCAAAGTGTAATGATAGGAATGCCTTTCAACTTCCAGTTAAGAATGATTGATTATTGATTTTTGAAAGTACTGGAAAACACGTTGTGTCTTAAAAATGCATTATATAACGGAAAAGGAATTTAACAGTTTTTGGCAGAATCACATTAATTCCTGCAAAAAAGAATGTACTTTCAGTGAATATGTGGATCAGTCTGCGCATCACGCAACCTGATCAGTCTGTGTTTTCTGGACGAAGAAGCAAAAGTATATCTTATAGAGCGTGTGGTGAAGACTGATCAGACTGTGCAGATGCACAGGTTGATCTGATTATTCACTAAACATTCAGACTAGTTTGTAGAAATAACTGTGTTTTAGAAAATTCAGTTTGCGCAGTTGCAGAAAAGGAATATTCACTTTTTTGGATACAATTATTTTTTTAATTTCCTATCAGACTTATTAGACATATCTCCATCAGTATTTCTTATTTAATTTAGAAATAAATAAATAAATAAATAAATAAATAAATAAATAAATAAATAAATAAATGGGGTTCATTTGAGAAACTTTATAATCGATTTATGATTATGATCATATCTTGTATTTTTATGTTTCTCCTCCAGAAAATATAAGGTTGGTAATTAAAATTACCTCTGTGAGGTGATTCTAATAAATATACACAACAAAATTATTTTAGAGGAAAAATGAAGACACACATCAATTATTATCAAATACTCTATGCTACATGAATCTGGAGTACTGTGCAATAAATGTGTATAATATCATGATATTTTCCAATCAATTTTTATTTATTTACATGATATGCAGGTGCACTTCCAAATCTGTTTGGATGAGAAAAAGAAACATCATGCATAAACAGATAATGCCTTAAAAGGATATATTGCTCGTATATTTGAAATTAAGACAACACTAGACGTAATGTAAAAAAATATATATCGGAGAAAACTTACTTAAAAACTGCTATGCTAGTTTTGAACAATTAAAAAAAAAACATTTCAATTTCATCCATTCATCTTTGATATAAAGTCATTTTCATTTTAAACTATCGAAAACATGTAGATACAAAGTAATTTTACCAATAAAAAAAAAAAGAAATACATGAAAATATGTGATAAATATAGGGCATCCGCGCAGTCTGATTTGCTTCGTAGCTGCTCATCTGTACATTGTCTTATTCGATACGATTTGCCAATAGTCTTGCACATCATCTTCTAGTATTTAACCTATTGTAACTGAATGAATACTGGAAGATTCTAATTTCGATTTTAGGTATGCCAGGCTATGTTATGTAGAGAAACAAATGGTTGAACTATTTGCAAATAGTGGATACCCTGATCAGACGCCACGTTCTGCGGCATCTGATTTGGGCCTCCACTGTTTGCCAGTTACCCTTCTAGGGGTATCCAGACTACAATGTGCTATAAATGCAACATTGATTAGTATGTTCATCCGTGCATTTTGATCTGATTCGTTGCAGTGCGTCTGTACACTTTTATTAATACCATTATTATTCGAAAGGATCTGCTGTTTCTCCAGTGCATCGTCTTTTAAGTATAGGTTGCAATATGCAAAATACAAAATTAGACTGTGCATCCGCGCACTCTGCTCTGAGTCATTGCTGCTCGTCCATACATTTGATCTGTTTATCCAGCACATTGTCTTCTAACATTAAAATATAGCGTTCTAAAGGTTAACAGCTTTGCATATACATGCCAAAAATGTTTTCATAGTGATAATATACTTTCATGAAAGCCCTCCAGCAAGATATTTGCCGACTGTCCACATAATTGCCATGATGTGCACAGAGCATCGTATTTGAAAAATAATGGCCCAAACAAGAAAAAAATAAACCTATTCATATTTTGCAAATCTGATCAGTCTGTGTATTAGATGGATACTGAGCGATTCATGTATTACAGTATTTTATACTAATGACCTGATCAGTGAACTGAGTGGATACCATTATGCACTAGACTGATCCACTCACTTTAATCTGAGTAACACCTATGCTCAAAGGGACGTTTTCACTGGATAAGGATCTAATGAAAGGATTAGCATTGATGACACGTAATTCTAACAATAAATTTCAGTAAAGCAGATCATCTGTTCCAGCACCATTTATCTAAACGACAGTGTACATTTCATTTTAAAAAGGGTGGGGGCGTGAGGGGGAGGGACGTGAGGGGGGAGGGGGGAGATATATTACTCAAAACAATAATGGCAATGCACAGGTTCGACGTAGTTCAGACTGGTGTAGAAAATCTTTGATCTTGATCACGCTGCGCAAGCTGATCTGGTTGAATATATATTAGCCCCTCAAATAGAAATAAGAAACGACCTTATGATATTTGAGACCAGCTTAGACCAAGGTGAACCGGCATTTCCGCGCAGTCTTATCGTGGTCTACACGTATCACCAACAGAATGGATTATGCCAACGATTCATTGTCCAGTTGAACCTTTATCACTCTCTGGGCTAACTCAGCAAATGGCAAATTCATGACCTCTTTTCTAATTTTCTCCCGTAAAACAGGTTTGACATTTCACGCAAATTATCTCCACTGAAGACAATTTGCAGGGAAAGTGAAGCCCTGTGGAGAAAATATGTATGAAATGTCGACAGCTGTTTTCAGGATAACATAAGAAAAAAACTTCAAAATGTCATCAGCTGAAAATTCTGACCATTTCATGCAAATTGTCTTGAATAGAGACAACTGGCATGAAATGTCAAATCCTGTTTTCTGGAAAAAAGAAAAAAAAATGTCATCACTTTGTAGTCTGCTGAATAAATAGAGTGGTAAAGGTTAACATTTAACCTGCTTTGTTTAGATATAAGCAGATGATATTTTTTTTTCGGATGTGAAAAGAGTTTAACTCACTTTAATTTGGATACCCCAAACAGGCTATTGGAAAACAGTGCAGATCCAGATCAGACACTGCAAAATGCGGTATTTGATCAGGGTAGCCATTGTTTGCAAAGTTCAGTCATTTTTCGCTATGATTATCTAAATCACATAACCTGACATACCTAACATTGAATTGGACTCTTCCAATATAGAGTGTGGGGGAGTCTATTTGGACATATTACTCTTGTTGCATCTTTTCACTTTTTCCCATGATGCTGTAAAATTGTGCTACATGAGAGACAAATAAAGAACTAAACTTGTATAAGTTTTATCTCTGGCATTTTTACTTATGGGATTATTTCCTATGACATTTTACCAGGTAGCCTCTGGCATTTTTACATGTTGCATTTTTCCTCTGACATTTTTGCATATGGCATTTTCAGCTGTGGCATTATTTTACCGCACACCTTAAAAACAAAATAAGCGAGAAAAGCCTGCCGATATAAATGGCAAATCTTAGCCATTTACATACATCTAAAATTATGCAATAATAATAATAATAATAATAATAATAAAATAAATAAAATAAAATAAAATTAAATTATTTTTTCCCATAAAACAGGTTTGACATTTCATGCAAATTGTCTCCACTGGAGACAATGTGCATGGAATGTCAAATCATTTGCAGACAATTTGTATGAAATGCCAAAATCTGTTTTCAGGGAATATATATATATATATATATATATATATATATATATATATATATATATATATATATATATATATATATATATATATATATATATATGTGTGTGTTGAGAGGTAATCATTAAGGTTTATGTGCATTGTATACATTGCGTATATGGCCATAGTGGTGTTGATAGTAAAGATAAGCTTTATACGCTTTGCACATTGTGTTGATAGTGAAGATAAGCTTTATACTTTTTGCACGTTGTGTTTACGCGTATTGTTTACATTTCACATATATCTAAACACGATCAGTTATCAAGTCGCAGCGGACCAAATAACATTGGCCCGAAAAGGGCATAATCTTTTACTCGTAAATTTTACATTTTCATGTTATTTTCTTAAAATAGAAAACCTCTGAAGAAGGCGAAAGCCGAAAGGCCTCAGGTAAACAAATCATTGCACTGTTAATGATTAGCTCTCAACATATAGTTTAACGCCTATCATTTCAGCATCCTTTCTGGATCCAGTGCTACCAAAAAGATTTTTTGTTAGGTGTTATGCTCCTTCTCCCAACTCATATATATATAAAACTTCAAAATGTCATCTGCTAAATATTTTATACCGAGTACTATGTGCTAAAACATGTAATTGTCAAAAGACGTTGATTGTCATGATTGCAGTGTAAGAATAATAGGCTTCACAAAGTATAATAATTAATCATGTTAATTCTTTCGAAAATACCAAAATATATTTTATAAAGAAAATATAAATAAATAAAATAAAACAAAATAAAATAAATACAAATACAATTTTAATACGTAGATACATATTACTTTAGTTGTAAAAAACATGGTCCAACAGGTATTTATGATTCGATTGGTCTAATATACAAACGGTGCGAAACGGTCAAATGATTGGCCGAAACGGAAAAAGCGTTTCGATAAGGCAAGCTGATTGGCCGAAACGGTGAAAAGCATTTTGAGAAAACGTTTGTATCTCTTCAGTGCGCATATGCAAATTAAGCGTTTGAGTGAAACGCTTTGCTCTGTAATTTGATTGGCCGAAACGATATGAAACGCTAGAAACGTTGTCGAAACGCAAACATTATGCCACGATTTTAAAACGCACCCCAAACGCATAAACGGACAAAAAAACAAAAAACAAAACGTTATCGCCACTGTAATAATTCCCTTAGTGTAAAAATGAAGTCTGGTTTCACCCAGCCATTTCCTTCAAACATTGGTGTCCGTCAAGGTGATACTCTAAGTCCTGATCTTTTTAAAGTATTCATAAATGATCTACCTGAAATATTTGATAGTTTTTGTGATGGCGTTGACATAGGCACTTATCACTTAAATTGTTTATTATATGCAGATGATGTTATTTTGATGTCTAAAACTGAAATAGGTCTTCAGAGTTGCGTAAGCAAACTTGGAAAATATTGTGATGACTGTTGTCTAGAAATTAATTATAATAAGACAAAGGTTATCGTTTTTAATAAGGGAGGCAAATGTTATGAAACGAAGTTCACCTACAAACATCAAAAAAAAAAAAAAAAAAAAAAAAAAAAAAAAGTGTCAGAGAATACAGATATTTAGGTGTAACGTTTGTTATTTCTGGATCATTTCTTTTGCATCATCGGAGCTGTATAAGAAAGGGCTAAAAGGTTTCATAAAGCTAAAAAAATATTGGGTACCTCATTCCCGAACACTAATGTGGCCTTACATATATTTGACCATACTATTAAACCTATACTTTTGGAAGTGAAATCTGGGGATTATGTACAAGAAAATCTGGTAATTCTACTCGGTCAGTTGATACAATTTATAAAGGTTTACATGCAGAAAAATTACATTTAAAATTTTGTAAGCATATCCTCGGCTCCTATTATGGCAATGCTTGGTGAATTGGGTCGTTTCCCCATGTATAATGATATTTCTGAAAATATAAATATATTTTATTTGCATGTGGAACTAAACAGTTCAGATTCATAACTGGGGCAAACATTAGAGGTTAGTAAACAACTGAATAATGATGGTTATAAATCTTGGTTTACTGGCGTTACAACTATTTTATAGCGAAATAGAACATGATGAGGAAAATATGACACTAGTCAGATACAATCTGCGAAGTCTATACAAAAATATTTGGTCGACTAAATTAAATGAGGAAGCTACGTAAAAGGTCTATTTCATCCTCTACTTGATCTAATTTACACAGTTTACATATTCTTTGTGAAACAGGCTGTTTCTTATATCTTCCAGATTCTACTTCTAGTTTGTGAGCATTTATTCTGACTCTTGTCAAGCATGTTCTTTCATATATATCATCGACAGTTTCTAAGTATGATTCTTTCTCGAAATTTGATTTAAATAATGCAAATGTTCGAAGTTTACCCTGTTTATGAATACGAGTAATGAGTGCGCTAGCGCACCAAAAATATACCCTATCCGACGGGTCATTCAGAGAAATCAAGCATAATATTGTTCCATGAATCTTGTTTTTTAACAAGCGTAGTGGTTATGTCTCTTGACTCTGAAGGGCTAGGCGCTGCCGTCGTAGCCGTCGTGGGTTCGAACCTCACACAGCCCAGTGGTATTTCATGTTTCTCCCTATACACTTTTTTTCTGAAGTACTTGCATCAGTAATGAGCCCAGGCATCAGTTATGATCCTGGGCCGGAATTCTTTGTTGAAGTTTGCTTAATTATTGAATTATATATTTAGTGAACTTAATGGCCAACTACGTCGCACGACGTTCTGTAGTCAACAAAATGTGACGTTAATATTACGTTAACGTATCGGCAGTTTCCTTCCGGTTCCTACAACGTCGTTCATAACGTCTTGCAAATGCGCAATTCAGCCGTAAAAGCATAAATGCATAGAGGATATTCAAATGTTTGGAGTGAATATGACTTTTATTTCATCTCGTGAAGTAAAAAAATGTATATTTCATTCGTGCCGTGAATATGACTTTTATTTCATCTCGTGAAATGAAAAAATGTATATTTCATTCGTGCCGTGAATATGACTTTTATTTCATCGAGTGAAGTGAAAAAATGTATATTTTATTCGTGCCGTGAATATGACTTTTATTTCATCCCGTGAAGTGAAAAAATGTATATTTCATTCGTGCCGAACCGTGAATATGACATTTATTTCATCGAGTGAAGTGAAAAAATGTATATTTCATTCGTGGCGAAGGCACGAATGAAATATACATTTTTTTCACTTCACGAGGTGAAATAAAAGTCATATTCACGACAAACATTTGAATTTTTCTTTTTATTATATACATCACTTTCGATAGAAGAGATGTAAATCTTGCATTTGCAAAGGGAAGTCTGACACGCAGTTTTG